>JAQPPZ010002502.1:2567142-3850714 GCA_028583015.1 Wollemia nobilis
ATCAAGAGGGTGTTGATCATTTTATTAGGCAGTTAGTTTGGATGGGTTCTACCATTCTTCTTTGGAATATTTGGAATGAAAGGAACAACCAAATTTTTAATCAAGATAGGAAGGATATTCACTATATTTGGCAAAAGACCATAGCCAACTTAGTTGAATCAGTCCATCAACTCCTTAATCACCCCCAAAACTCCCACCAAAGATGGGATCAAGTGATGCAAAGATTGAAGATTAAACCTTCTAAGGGCAACCAACTTAAAGGGAATGTGAGTATTAGTAAGATGGATAGGACTAGAAATTGGCAACCTCCTCCTAAGGATTTTGGAAAAGTCAATACCGATGGAGCCTCTAGAGGGAACCCCGGAAAAGCCAAAGTGTGGGAGGAATTGGTAGACTTTCAGATGGCTCCCTGGTTTTTACTTTTGCTGAGAATTTGGGTATTCTTTCCAATAACCTTGCTGAGGGGTATGGTATCCTCAGAGGTCTTCAGGAGGCTACTAAGGTTGGATGGGAAAAGGTGTTAGTTGAGTCTGACTCTCAACTTATGATTAATCTCTTGAAGACTCCTTCTAAGAATCATAAGGTGGATTGGAGAATAAAAAGAATTATTGAGAAGATTCAGTTAATCCAGATGGGATTTTTGAAAGTTGATTACAATCATGTGGTTAGAGATCAAAACAAGAGTGTTGATGCTTTAGCTAATTGGGCTTTGGACAAAGGTGATCTTACTTGTTATGGCCACCCTCCTATATGGTGGGCTTCTCAAATTAGGGAAGCTCTTCTTTCTATCATTTCTTTGGATGGCTCCAGCTTCGAAGGTACCTAGTTTCTTCTTGTTTTTTTTTTTTTGCTTCTCTTTGGTTCATTCAGTTTTTTTTAGTTCCCTAGCTCATTCTATTCTTTATTTTGTTTCCTCTGTTGATTCTTGCCTTAATAGTCTTCTGGTCTAGATAGGTCATTGTTTTGTTCATTTTTTTCTTTTTTCTTTTTTGTTTTTTTTTGTTTAGTTTTTTAAGGTGGGTGGGTTCTTTTGTTTTGTTTTGTTTTTGTGTTCTTTGTGTTGTTTTTTGTTGTTCTTGTGTTTTTGTTGTTTTGTTTTTTTTTATGTTTTTTGTTATTGTTCTTGTGTTTTTTTCGTTCTTGTTCTTGGGTTTCTCTTTGTTTGTGTTATTTCGTGTTTTTATGTGTGAGTGTTTTCTATGTATTTTGTTTTTGTTTATTGTCTGTTGTTGGTTGTTTTTTATTTTTATTTTTTTTTAATTTTTTAGGTTTTGGTTGTGTTTATTTTTCATGTTTTTTTGGGTTATGTCTTTGTAGTGTTCTCGTTGTTTTTGTCTTGTTTGTGTTTTGTTATGTGGTTCTTGTGTTTTTCTATGTGGTTTGTGTTGTGGTTTCTTTTATCTTATTGTGCGTGTTTGGTTGTGCTTTTGTTTTTGACACACTCAAGGAGCATGTTTTTTATTTTATTTTATTATTTTTGTTGTTATTTACTTATTTTTAAATTGGTTTTGTGTGTTTGTTTGCTCCTTGAGTATGTCAAAGGTGGTAGGCCAGGTCCGAGTCCTGGGAATTTTTGGCGGAATTGATACCCCTACCTCCTTGGGTCTTACCCGAAAGTGGCATCCCTTTTGGGATGTTTTCCACAAAAAAAAAAAAAACTAAGGCACCAACTGGGTAGATGAAGTACTTTCTTATTGTAGTGGAATTGAAGATAAGATTACTGCCCCAAGAGGACCCAATGGGGATGCCTCCAGATACTCTTTTAGATACACATATTTTGCTTGCATATTTATTAATGGAAAAATATCCAAGAGAGACTGGAGAAGTACTAAAAATGCTCTTTGTGCCTACTGGAAAAGGATCAACATCTAAAAGAGTCAATGGATATTTGGCATAGTCATAATTAAAGACAAATATTATCATTTACTAAAGTATAGTAGAAGAAACAATATTATTTAGGGCTAATCATGACTTATTCTATAAATTCATGGGTATTTTCCCTACAATAATTTTTTTACATTTGTGGGTTCAATAATATTGGAAGCCTCTTGGTGAGTATCCTTTGTGGTTTATTAGTAATAGATATTTTATTGTTAGTTTTTCTCACTTGCCAATAAAAATAGGGATTTTAAATTATAAAAGAGGAATCATGGTCTGTCAAGATTATTTGTTCATCTTTGAAGAGATGAATTTGATCCTCGAATTAAACCCACTATTGTCCCAGTTTGGATATTTTTGTATGCACTCTCAATGGAGTTTTGGAGTGAGCAGGTATTGGAAATCATATATAATTCCCTTGGAAGATATTTGGGTGGTTCTAGAGACACAATGAAAGGAGACACATTGTTTATGCTAAATTATGCATGAAAATTGATCTCAATTAGCCTTTGTCAATAGAGGTGAAATTCAAACTTGCAAGACTTTCTTGGATTTAGCAACTAGATTATGAGGTATTATTCTTCAAGTGTGGAGTTTACCACAAATATGGGTATTTGGCTTGGTCTTTCCCAAACAATATGAACACAAAAATGGAGGTTCCACTAAGAATATTGAATCTTCCTAAAGAGGGTAACAAAGAAGCAACAATTATTTCTTAGGGTTGAGAAGCATAGGGAGATGGTTTTGAATAGTTCAAAAGAAGGAGAAGATAAAAAATATATAGTAAAGAGCAAACCCAGGTCAAGCCCTCACATGGGTATGAGATTTCCAACAACAATAACAACCATTCTCAATCCTCTCCTTTGGATCCTTCTATCCTAGAGTAGGTAATAAAGTGTAGTGAGTTACCACAATAAAATATTTTAGGGAAATTGATAGTGTATAACCAAGAACAATCAATAATAAAGGATTTCATCATGGTTGTGGCAAAAAATAATAGAAAAAAAATTAACTCTAGGGATAAGTTGGTTGGAGAAGAGATCAAATAATATCAACTCTCAAGGAGTGGTTAGAAATCAAATAAGAAATAAATAGCAACTAAAACAGATAAATTGATCACTAGGGGATTAGTGAGGCCAATAGACTTGTATTGGTCTTAAGGTAACCGATTATTATACAATCATGGAATATTATGATTTTAAATAGTAGAACCCATCAATTAGTTGTTCTAAGACTCTTAGAAAAAGTTAAAAAGATTATTTGTTTATCAAGGAGATAAAAATATTGTTGGATCTTGTGTAAAATAATAAATAGAATTTGGAGGGGTGTTGGTCATATGGAATGGTTGTCCAAGGGGTGTTAGGGAGATAGTTACCTTTTGGAACTCTTTTAAATGGATAACAATAGAACATATATCTTGGATGGGTGTTCTCACATTACATTTTAGGAACAATGTGACAACTGGATAGGTTTTAATCACATTTTTTAATGGGGCTTAAAATATAGATGGTCAAATCCATCAATGGAAAGGAGTGCATAATTTAGAGTCTCGAGGGAGGATTTAGACTAGATTTTTGCTAGAGATTTTAAAGCTAAATTATCATCTAGAGATCAAGAAGGTGGAACCTTAATTTTGGACCTAGGGGATCAAATTTGTGGAAATTAAATATCCTAGAACCAACTATACTTCAACTAATAAGAGGGGGAAGCCACATAGCAAAAAGGTGAAGTTAGACCATTTTTTATTTTAGAGGAGGCATTTGTAAAATGGAATCTAAAATATCAAATTTTAGAGGGTCCAACTTTGGACCACTTCTCCATTCTATTGGAAGAGGGGATCAAGATAGGGTAGCATTGCAAACCATTCATATTTGAAAACTTTTGACTAAAAAAAGAAGAATTTCAAAAGAAAAATTGACAATGGTGGAAAGAGGAATGCCCAACATATGGGATATAAATGTTTAGATTCCACAAGCAATTCCATTATACCAAGGATCAACTAAAATTATGGAACTAAGCTAACAAGATGTACTTCTAGGTTCAAAGAGCTCCATTGGTGGCCAAATGGGATGAGGTACAAAAATACTTTAGTGAAGGAACAATTACAGAGCAACTTAAAGAAGAGGATGATGCATTGTATAAAGTGATTGAGGATATTAAAAATCAAAAGGAGATATACTCAAAATAGAGAGAACTAACCACTTGCTTATTGGAAGGTGATGAAAACACCAATTTTTCCATTGTGTTGCTTGTGCAATGAGATAGAAAAACAATATGGAAGCTCTTAAATATTATAATGGGAACTTATTTGATACAATCCTAGGTATACATTTCCATTCAATTGACTATTTTGCTAAAATATTTAAGGAAAGTATGGTGCAATACAAATATTTTCATAAATAAATTCATGTTATGATGCCCTTTATTATACCTAAAAAAGAAAAATATGGTGTGATTAAACCCATTGATAGAGAGGAACTGAAGAAGGATGTTTTTGGAATGAGTACAAGAAAAATGCTAGGTCCAAATGGCTTCCCAATTAAGTTTTTTTTACTCTTTTAGAACAACTTGGAGGAGGATGTAATGGTTTTTATAGAGGAGTCTAGAGATACTAAAATGGTGGTTAAAGCATTACATCATACATTCATTACCTTAATTATGAAGGGAGAGGAGGTGTATATTTCAAATTATAGACCTATTGCCTTATGTAATGTCATATATAAAATAATCACGAAGGTAATGGTTGAGCAAGTAAAACCTCTCCTACATAGCATTATATCCTTAGAGCAAGGATGTTTTGTATATGGAAGATAGATCTTGGATGGTGTGGTTCTAGTTAAGGAGGCGATTTACTCAATGTAAAAATCTGGCAATAGGGGAATGTTCATAAAATTAGATATGTCAAAGGCTTATGATAGGTTGGAGTGGATATTCTCATAAAGGATGATGGTAGCATTCAATTTCTATTAGGACTGAATAGAATGGGTCATGAGTTGTGTTTCTACTTCGACATACTCAAAGTTAATCAAAGGCCTTCCCTCACAACTATTTGGAGCCACTCGAGGACTTCTTCAGGGAGATCTATGTTCCCATTATATTTTTCTCGTATTAGATGAAGGCTTGGGTAGACTCATCTTGAGGAGAAGACAACAGGGTTTTCTAATAGGTATCAAGGTGGGTGAGGAGGTTTTGACTCACCTACAATTTATGGATGACATAGGATTGGTGGGAGTGGCCAACTTCAAGGAAGCAAGAATGATCAAAGATACTCTTAATGTTTACCTTAGGGCCACAAAAAAAGTCATCAATGATAAAAAATCCAAAGTGGTCTTCTTCAATATTGATTGAAGGCCTCAAGACAAAATTTTAGAGATCTTGGGATTGATGAGGACTTATATCCCAATGGTATATTTAGGGTCCCTTTGAATTTTAAAAAATTGAAGATAATTATTTGGAGAAATATTTTGGATTGTATCAAAGAAAGAATTAACCATTGGTATCACAAATGGTTAACCTTTGGGGGTAGATTAATTTTTTATAGTTAGTCATTCAGGCCATGCTAATTTATAAATTTTCTATCCTTCCTGTCCCACATGCCATATGGAAAGAGTTGGACAAGATGGCTAGAAAATTTCTATGGGGAGGAGTAAAAGGAGAGACAAAATGAGCCTTAGTAGGTTGAGAGAAAGTAAGCCTTCCCAAGGTAAAGGGAATTTTGGGACTAAGGATATTAGAGTTAAATAATAAAGCTTTGGTTGGAAAGCTTTACTGAAGGTGGATCTCCCAACCAACTTCTTTATTTAGTAGAGTTTTAACTAGTAAATATTTGGGATAGGTGAACCCAAATGAGGTGATTCATTTCCCTTTTGATGGTAATGAGTCCTTAATTTGGTAGGCCCTAAATTTAGGATCTTATATCATAAAATATGGATTGTTTAGAAAAGTTGGAAGAGGAAAGAAGGCACGATTTTGGATAAATTTATGGAATCAATACCCACCTATCATTGCTAAATTCCCAAAACTATAACTAATAAAAACAACCATATAAAGCAAGGGTTGGATAGAGATTGAAAGTTATTTAAAGATTAGTCAATAGGGAGACTATAGGTTTGTGAAGTTTAAGAAGTTGGATGAGTAGTTAATTTCAATTCCTCCAAAATTGACATCCATCATGATTAAAATCTTGGTAAAAATATTTCTCATAGGTAGATATGAAGAGGATGAATTAGCTTGGGGCTATGGGAGCATTGGATTATACATAGTAGAGGATGAATATGATAAGATCCTTCTACAACCTCCTCCTCAGGCATATCAGGTTGAGTATTAGAGAAATATTTGGTAGCCCAAGGGTTGGTCAAAAGTAAACTTGTTTGCCTAACAATTCATACACAATGGAATTCTTACTTTCGATAATTTGAGGTAGAGAAATCGTTGGTCCATCCCAATGTATTTTATGCTAAAAAAGTAAGGAAACATCTGACCACTTGATTTTTGAGTGCTCGTTCATGCACCAGATCTAGGAGTGATGGTTTTTAGCTTATAAAATCTAAGCCAATGGTGATTTGAATTAGATTAATATTTGGAAAAGATGGAAGATGTGTAGATTTAAATATTAAGTTGTTCGTATTGGTTGGAATCTTATATTAAAATTTATTTGGTGGTAAGTGTGATTGGAGAGAATTGATAAATTTTTTAGAGAAACATTTTCATCCTTGGATGACATCTGGCAAATCGTTGGATCAAAGTCACGAAAATTGTGGTAGTGTATGCTAAACATGAAACTCAGGAGGTATGATGAAGAAGTAAGTTTAAGTACAATAGGGGAAGGACAAAGCTAGTTGGAAACCACCCTTAGAATATTGGATTAAAATTAATACTTATGGAGCTGCAAAAGTCAATTTGAGTAGAGTTGGAATTAGAGTGATCTACAACAATCATGTTGGGACAGTGCTCTATTAGTATTGTAGGTCCTAGGCAATGCCATAGACAATGAAGCAGAAGACTTAGATATCAAATATACTTCTATTTGGGCAGTAAGACAAGGTTATATGAGGATAATCATAGAATTAAATTCTCAAATATTGGTGGGAGTTTTGGATTGCATGAGGAACTTTGCTTTGGAGACATGGATGTTGAGGATTATTGTCACCCAAATTAAGAAATTATGGAAGGAATTAGATGATGTGATTATAATTTATATGGGTAGAGTTCTAAATAAAGTGGTAGAATTCCTGGCTAAGACAGATACCAAGAAGGAGGTAGGGGTTCAATGGCACAGTGACATGTCTATTGAGGATGAGAGGATTAGGTAGCTTGGTGAGCAAATCCAATGTTTAGCTAATTTGGGTAGCTCTTGCAAAAATATGGGTTAGGATATTTGGCTCCAATATAAATCTCCTTTTACTATTGTAAATAGGTGTTCTTGTCAGCTAAGGCTAGGAGGAGTCTTGTCCAAACTTGTAAATAATCTTTGTTTTAATATATTTTTCTAATTGTTTTTCCATAAAAAAAAATTGTTCAATAGGTAATAAGCCTCCAATGGATCATCGATTCCTTCTTAGATGCATTCACTATGACTTGTAAGTCATCTTCCATAATAATATCATCAAAAAATTCTTTAGATATTTGAAGACTTCCAATAAGACTATTTGTCTCAATATAATTTTATGTTGATGGAGGAATGATTTAGGCAAACACATAGAACAACCTTCCCTTATGGTTCTAAATTATTCCCTTGCACCCTGTTGGGCTCAGGTTCCCCTAAGATGCTTTATTAAAGTTAAATTTGATTTTGCACTTATAGGGTGAAAGCATTATACAACACTTATCATAATCATTTTTATGTTGATCTTGTTATTAGTTATGAAGCGAATGGGAGGCTAGGCTACTACTTAAGGATGGAGTCTACCCTTAAGTAATAACTCATAAGAATAGTTTATCACTTCACTAATAAAAACATCCAACTAGCTTAAGAATTTATCCGAACTCCACTTCTCTCACTAAAAATTATTTTATTTCTCTTCTTTTATAATGACTGATAGATTAGCGAAGGACCTTTGTTCCATTTTAATTCTCATACAAAAAAAATTGGAGTACAAATCTAGAGCTTGCCAAATCTACCAATGAAATAAATCCAAACTTTCTATACAAAAGGATAGTGGAGAAGTACATTTGAAGTATCCTCAACAAAATTGTACAACACACACACAAAAAGTCCAAGAAATCCCATTTGTTGAAGTCTATTAAATATTAATTTGTTACCTCTTACAACCACCAAAGGAAGAAAAAGCTTTGAAAAGGGGGTTGCAGTCCTAGATTTATTTTGGAGGGAACATTGACCCTATGGTTTTCTCAATAACCATTTATACCCAACATTGTCTAAGTACGAACTATCCTCTTATCTTGTCCAAATAAGTTTATCTACTTTTTAAAGTAGAGGGTAATGAATAAATTTAACTAATTTCATAGAACTTCTGTCCCAATGACATCATTCCTAACTAGTTCTCTTGGGTCCTTTAGTTTGAAATACCACCATAATTTAAACTAGGGATCAATAATATGCTAGTGAGATTCCCCAAGAAAATTAGATTTCTTTCATAGCCCTTAGTCATGGGTCAGATTCCAAATAAAGTTGTCCTATCCAATAGTCCATTCAAAACTCAACTGACCTACCATCCCCCACCACCCATTTAATAATTATAATTTATGTGTTTACTATGAAGTATAATATTCTAAACTTTAGAACCCTAGTGGGGATTTTCTATAGAAAAATATGTAGTGGTTCCATGTTGAGATATTTACTTCTCAAGACTTGACTCCATAATATCCTTGCATCCTTGAAACACCTCCATATTGGATTCACTCTTAAACTTATATTGAATACCTCCAAGTATTTTAACCCTATACCTCCTTTGGGTTTAGAGAGACAAAATTCTTTACAACTCACCAAATCAAAATTATGAGTCCTTGTGTTGCACTTCCACAAGAATGACCCAAAAATATTAATCATTTCCTTCATATATTTCTAGGTGTCTGCAATATGGAGAACAAAAAACATGGAGATTGCTTGTAAAATTGATTAGACCATGAGAATGCACCCTATAAAATTCAAGGAATTACTCTTCTATGAGTTGAGGTAATTCTAAATCCTGCTTAATAAGCGTTCCCACAATGAATTCACAATCCTTGCCTTAAAGAAGAGAACTTTGAGATAGGTACTAGGGAAGGTTTCCAACTAGAATTCCAACTTACTCACTGTCACATTCTATCTAACCAAAGGGATATTAAAAGATGCTTTTTACTTATTTTTAATTAAGCTAATTTCTTATTTGATGCTCTTTTAAAATATTTCAAAAGAACCTTCATATTTTATCCTCCCAAAGAAATGCCTCACAAAAAAAGGTATTATCTACAAATTATAAATGTGTTAATAAATGTAAATTAGAAATTATCTTCAAGCCCTTGATTTCCTTTTGAACCCTTATATTTATCAGTGACATACCTAAATATTCAACCAATATTAAATAAATAAGATGAAATTATATCCCCTATCGAAGTCCGCTTACCACCTTAGAAGCCATAATGTGAATAATCAACCAAAATGGAGAAGCTTATAGTAGATATACATTCCTCAATCCATTGGGTCTATTCTTGTGAGAAACCCAACTTAAGCAGAAATTTCAACAAGAATCCTAATTAACTCTATCGTATGCCTTGCTAATGTCTAATTTTAGCATCACACCTTCTTTATTATAAGATGATGGAGAGTGAACTAACTTATGGCTAATAATAACACCACCCAAGATTTGTCTATTTACCTCAAATCTTCCTTGCTCTAATCCAATAGAGCTAAGATAGTACTTTGATTTATTTAATATTTACTTAAAAATATTCTTGTATATTCTACTAATATAAGGCAATAACTCTATAGTCTGCCATCCTTTCACTTTCATCCTTTGGAATAAGGGTGATTGGGATTGTATTAAATTCATTCAAAATATTTTCAAGCATATGTTGGATATTTTGAGCTCATTTAGTTGTCATTGATGTCAAGGTGAGAAGTTGTCATTGATGCCAAAGTGAACACATAAAGATGTCATTAATACCATGGAGTACACCATCATTGACGCTAGGAGCAATGTGAAGAGTTGAAGAAAATATTGTTTTATTAAGGTTTTTATTAAAACCATGGTGGCAAAATAATTTTCATCAAATTAGTGGAGTACAAATAAAGGTTTAAAATTTATCTCAAGGAGGCTTTAATTTTTATTAAAGTCAAAGGTTTATAAATATAATTTATAAAATTTAAATTATTTTAGAATTTAAATAATTTATAAATTATAAAGGTTATAAAAGCGTTGACGTCATCAAATTTAGTGGAGCATCGACATCTATGACAAATGGTGAAATTCGTATATAAATGCTATCCCAAAGGGAAATGAAAAATTACCCTTCATCGATTAATATTCATGCGACAGAGCAAAGTGTATTTCGTGCAATCGTTGAGGAAGAAGACAAAAATTCGTGTTGTCTTTTAGTGCCAGGAAGAAGACAAAATGGGAGGGCTTAAGGCCTCACTCCCATTGGATAGTATGGTCCATTGGCAGCATGTATTTTGCGATAGCATTGGGAGTGAAAGTGACCACGAATGATTCACGTGGAGATTGTTGGCATGTTTGTCTTGAGCGTTGAGGTGAAAATATTTTGGAACATGCTCGTTTAGAGCACTAGACTTGGAATAAAGAGCATGAGGTGCTCTTAGCGTTACAAGTGTGCATCTAGCGCACGCGGTAGTCAAGCCCACGGTTAGGGCACACGAGGAGGCAGTGATTGTGGGTCCGAATCCCATAAGTGGCAAAGGTACTTTTTAGTTAAATAATTTTATTTGCCTAATGTTTTTCCTAAGGTAAAAAGGGAGTTATAAGGGTAAATGAAAATTTGCTTGCTTGGTAATTGATTTATGTTATTGGAGTTATAAGGAAAGTGGATTTGATTTTTGCCAAAGTTCTTTTTGCCATTAAAATTTAATTAAAGAGGTTTTTGAGTTAAATTTTGGTGGATGTTAAATTTATTTTAATTGGGAGATTATAAGGTGTTATTGGAAAAAAAAATTTATGTATCTTGATGGTTGTTTTTTAAAGGTGGAGTGATAAGGTGTAATTGAGTTTTTACATTACATTGTGAGAGATATTTATCTTCTAACCTCTTTGAGTTTGGCATAGAAGTGGTTGTGATTGTGACAGATATTTGAGGTTTCTTCATCATCAAGAAAATGTATGAGCACATTCTTCCATAGTTGAGTTGATTGATTGATTTTTTGAAAATAAGTTTGGAGTGAAAAGGATTTGATTAGGGCTTCTTTATTGAGTGTGTTTGAATTAATGCTTCAAGGATTTCTGGAATAAAGAGTTGTTATTAAAACCTTGTTTTATAAGCATTGTTGTTGGAGCCATTGATTGTGTGAAGAACTTGAACTAGGGTTGAAAAGAACATGAGTATCATTGTTATGTGAGATTTTTTGTTGAGCATTGTTGGAAATATTTTGAGTGAAGAATCATATGCTTGGACTAGGGTTTGTGAGCAAGGATTATTTCATTGAGTGATTGGTTGAGTAGAGTTGGTTGAGCCTAGTCAAGTGGGTGTGTGAAGTGATTGTTCAAGTTCCATAAAACAAACTATTCTATATTCTGAATTGTATTGGGAAAGTAATTGAGTATTGATTTGAAGCATATTGAGTTTCTAACAATTCTCTCTATGTTTCTATGAGATTGGACTAGTTCTAGTGTGAAATTATTGAGCAGATTTGAGGCAAGTATTTGAGAAGACTTGTGGACAAATTTGGGTAAGCTTTTGTGGAAGCTTACAATACATATTGAGGATAGATTTGAGAACATAGATTGAGAACAAATCTAAGGACATTTGTGCTAGACCGAAAGACTATGTTTAGTATAGATTAAAGGACATATTTTGGTGCAGATGTGAGGATAGATTTGTGCCAAATCAGAGATTGAGATTGAGAAGATTTATGCTAAGCTGAAGGACTGTGTTTAGTACATATTTGAGACAGATATTTGGAGGTGATAGAGTTGAGGACAGAGATCTCTAGCCAGAGTAGGGAGGACGAGTGTCTTCTGTGGATAGAGTTCCATTTGCTAAGGGCAGAGGAGACAAAGGTCTTCTAGAGGATCACCAGCCAGAGCAGAGATAGGAGATTGGTGTCTCTTGTGGATAGAAATCCACGAAATTGATTTAGGGGATTGGTGTCTGCTTTGGACAGAGGTCCATAAACATTGTAGGGAAAGGATTCCCAAGAGAATTTATTTGAGAAAAATTTATAAGAAAATTTTTCTCTATGGAGTAGCCCACATTGGGTGAACCACGTAAAATCATGTCTCTCATGTACATGATGCTTTGTGTGATGTTTACTGCTTTAATATTGTTGATGCTATTATTTAGATTGTAAAGCAAAATTTTTTATCTTATACTGTTCACCCCCCTCTTAGTATAAGAACATGTTATTCAACGTATAGATTCTTCAGTTGTTGCCATCACATTTATGTCTATTGTACTCTAAAAGTGTTGGAAAATAACTCAAAATATAACCATATAGACTTGTGACCTTATACTTCCTCATATTGAAGACCATTCTTCTCATCATTTATTCTGAGAAGGCTTAATAAGAAATTAATTTTGCTCTTGATCAATTAATCTTGGAATCAAATGTAAATTTATACTTAAACCTTCTTGTCAACCTACCTACAAAAAACAAAATTTAGAATGACCTTAATATTTCTCATTTAATATTATTCAAACTATTAGCTATAGTACTATCCTTTGTAGCAAGTAAACAAACAAAGTTGATATTCTTTCTTGCCATTATACCCCTAAGGAAAAAATGGGTGTTTCTATCCCCTTCTTTTAACCATAGTTCATAAAATCTGACCTCAAAAAGATTTCTTCTTTAAAATACAAATCATTTAAGTCCATTAATACAACTTTCTCTTTATCAAATAAATCAAGAGTCAGGCTATTCACCTGGGTTTCAACCTAAACCTCTTTCATTTCCCTCTCTTTCTCCATTGATTATTCAAAGATATTACCAAAAACTTTGTGATTTTAATCCTTTGAATTAAAATTCACTCTATATGACCCCCATGCTAGTTTGTACATTACAAAACCCTTGGCTCTATCCACTGTTATTACCCACGGTTGGAAGTGAATCGTCTCTTAGCCACATTAGTCTAAATTGAAAGAACAGGCCTTTTAAATGTTGGGAAATACTGTAAATTGAGTTGATTGGGATGTTATCAAAGCCTCTAAATTTTAGAAACTTTAATTTCAAAGTTCTTGTAATAAAAAAGGGCCCTTGAATAAGGAATGGTCAACATTTTATAATGTATATCCAAAATCTCTATGCAATTATATGGGGTGTATCTACTAGACTTCGATATAGGGTTCTACAAACCCTCTAAATGTATAATTTTTTAAAAATCCTCTTGAGAGTAGTATCTCAATGGTCACCCCATTCTCTCATACATATAAAATAGAGTTAAATTCCCCTCCTCTAGAATGATACTACAATTTGGATATTAACTAATATAGGCAAAACTATCCTCCTGAAAACTATATTTTAGTGTAAATAGAAAGGGAGCATAAATATTTATGCAAATGAGTCTCATACCTTGAGATCTATTTGAAGCCTTAACATAATGCCGATATTGTGTACATGTTAAGTACTACATGTTGATTTCTACCTTGTTCCAAAGCATTAAAGTACCGCATGATACCCCTTTAGTAGCAACTCCCACCTATGAGTAACCTTTGTTGATTTTACGAATCACCTCTTCCCTACTGAAATTAGACAACTTTGATTCTTAAACTAGGACAAGTTCCAACTTTAACAAAACTAGCTACCTTTCTAGCAATCATTGTTTCTCACCGAGTTCCCTAAGATTCTATGAAAGGGATTTCATTCCTCCTTGGTAAGGTTAATTTCCTTCCCCTAGCCAAAATTTAAAGGATTTTTCTTTGTTTATGCTTTTCAGTCTCACTTTTGATTTCTTCTCAAAGAATTTTTCTCTTTGTCGATCTCTTTTTTTTCATTTTCTTTAATGTATATGAAGTTGAAAGCATGCATTTCATCATTCCCATGAATTTGATCTATGATTCCTCTAGTATTGGACCATTCTCCTTGGTTTTTGAAGAGTCTCCTATAATCAAAATAAGTGGAATTGAGGAAGCCATAATTTTTTCTAATTTTAGAATCGCATTAAGACCCTTATTCTCTACAACCTTTGCATCAATAACCTAAGGTACTACTATAAATGAAACTTTAGAGATATCTTCAAAAGGGTCAACTTCCCAATATTTGGACTTGTGGACCCAAATTTGCTTATTGGGGATCCCCTTATGCTAAACACCACAAGGAGCTGAAGAGTATAAAAATCCCTTCATTTTAGACATTTATGTCTTAATCTATCCCATCTGGATTCTTTCTAAGGCGAAGGCCTAGAAAATGGATGATCTTAACATACTTATGAAGACATCTGCATTGGAATAGTAGATTCTCATTATTTACTATCCAACATCGTTCTATACCAAACCAATCTAGGATAATATCCTTAGGCATGGAATATTTAAATTCATCAACACAAATACTTGCATAAAAATCCCTATCATTAAGGATGTATCTATTCCTAAAAATAGTTCTACCCAAGGCATTTCCAATCTCACAAAGAGTATCATCATCCCAAAACTCTCCCATCAAACCATAAAGGTATATCCCCACTAGAGCTCTAACTTCTTTCTCTACTCAAGTGGGCCTAACGTTAAAAATTTGGAACTTTGAATAGGATGTTCAAGGTTCCAATCCAATGGGGGCAAAGTTGTACAACATACATCGATAATTAGAGTTTGGTTGAATAAACATAAATTGGATAAATGATATCCTTTATGAGTGTCGTCTCATATGACCTATGGTCTTGTGGAGGTTAAACACTACTTTACTTTTACCTTTTATATTTTTACGAGTTCTCAAGAAATATTAATCTCTAAAACACATTGGTCCACCTACAAAAACTTCTTAGCATGAGTTTTTTTTGCTGGATAATAATGGGTTGTACTCGGGTCCCCCACACTTGATAAATTACATCTCTCTTCTTTGAGAGTTTACAAATAGATACACTTCTCATCTGAATTGAAATGCTCTAGCTAGAAACCTACATCATTTTACATAAAATATCTGAATTCTTGTTTTTTATTTTCTGAATCTTATCAAATTTTTATATGAATACAATTAATTCAGAATTTAGCATCTTTCTTGACATTTTCTCTTAGCACGAGTTTGAAGAGGAGAATACAACCAAGAAAAACCCTTCATCATAAGTATAACATTATAGCTAAGATCAAAGACCAATGCTTTTTGGCTAATTCTAATTATTGTCTACAAACAATCAAGTTCTATTGAAAAGACTAATTAAAGCCCTCATCTCCAACGAGTTCTTCCTCTTTTAATCACATCATCTGAAAAGCTTGTGAACCAATTTTTCCATGGAAGGTAAGTAGCCAATCTTCTTGCTCTTATCCATACTCACTATCAATTCTATTAAGAATGCAATATTGATAAATTAGAAATCTATTTAAAATATATTTTATTTAGACAATGATGAATTCAAATATAACTAAATAGCATGATAAACATGTTACTTATAAATTTTAATGAAGTTTTAAAAAGCTTTCTATGACAATTAAAATACTATTATGTGGTTTGTTGAAATATTACAATAGCCTCATGAATAATTAAAAAAATATTAATGCTTAACAATCCTTAAATAATTATAAATTTAGCTTTTAACATAACTTAAGTAGGGCTTGATGATTAAGACTTTGAAATTCCTTATTTTTTTTTATATAAAAAATTAATATTTTAAAAATGTTACAGACAAAATATTTAAAACCATAAAAAACATTATTAAGTCTTAAGAAAAATCAAATCCTTAACATTTTCACAACAAGCACCCTCCACTTACCACTAATGCTTATAACCTATGATTCAACATAAGTGATGCATACATATAACAAGAACTGTCTCGAATGAACATTACACATTTAAATAAATCATAACCCTCATATAAGTTTAAGGAATTAAAATTCTTACGAGTAAAATGAAATATCAAATTCAAAAATATTTAATTTTAAAACATAAAAAAGTTAATATTTAATTTTTTAAAATTTTAAAGATGTTATATGAATATTTAAAATTATATAAGACATTATTAATTGTTAAAGAGACTTGAATCCTTAACATCTTTATAACAAACACCCTCCACTTACCACTAATGCTCATAACCTATGATTCAACATAAGTGATGCATGTGTCTAATAAGAACTCTATAACGAATGAATATAACATGTTTAAATAAATCATAATCCTCGAAGGAATTAAAATTGTTAAAATTGTGGTCCGACAAGGACGCCACTTAAATTATCACATGGATGCGTATAAGAAGTATTACTCAAAAAAAAAACATCAAATAAAAAATATTTAATTTTTGATCATGAGTTCCTTAAAAAAGTGGTTAGTGAAATGTGCTTGTTTTTTATGTTGGTAAAAAAATATTGAATCAATAGAGAAACAGAGAATCCCAAAACAATAACCCTTACAAGGGCCAGAGAAAGAGACCCCCAAAACCATCGAGCAACCGACCAAAAGATACCAACAAACAACAACCTCAACTAGACATATCTGTGAGGCATATCCGCACATATCCGCAACAAGCAAGTTAGCAAGATGACGAGAACAATCCAATGGAAGCTGATCCCATTCCTTAACATTTTAGTCTTCTTGAAACTCAGAAGCCCATTTTGCCAAGCAATCAGCCACACTATTCCATTCTATGGGAATACGAATAAAGGAAATAAACTCCAGATACTAACAATGAGCTGTTGAGCCACTAATGCCCGTTGTCAATGAAAATTAGAAAGATTATGAGTCTTAAAAAAATTAATAATAATCTGAGAGTTCGAATCATAGATTATCTTCCGCCATTCCATAACATAACCTTTTTTCTAAAACAAAACGAATAGCAAGGGCCTCCATATAATTATTAGTTTGCTTCCCCTTATAACATGAGAAAATGAAAAGAGTTGCACCACTACTATCTCTCCCAACACCACCAATACATGCATACCTAGAGGGACAATCATAGATTATCTTTCGTCATCTTAGAGCATAACATTTTTCTAAAACAAAACGAATAGCAAGGGCCTCCATATAATTATTAGTTTGCTTCCCCTTATAACAGGAGAAAATGAAAAGAGTTGCACCACTACTATCTCTTCCAACACCACCAATACCTGCATACCTAGGATTTCCTCTGGAAGAGCCATTAGTATTAATCTTAAACACCCCCGAGGTGGAGGATGTCATCTGCCATCTCTGCACTTTTTGATTGAGGTCTCTCCTCCCGTTCGATAAAGAAGGATGAGGGCCATTCTCCACTAAAACCAGGTCTTGCATCATCAAAATCTCAAATCGCTCCAAAGGAAGATTGATCTAACATTTAGAAGAAACTGTTTCTTGGATCATACCAATAATCCTCTGCCAAATCTGATAAACAGTTAACTTTCTTCCTTGAAAAATTCTTCGATTTCTTTCAAGCCAAATTTGCCATATAATACATGAGGGCCTAATACTCCACGCAACCTAAAGATAAAAAACCTTAGTAGGAGGTCTTCCTAAACTCCTCTAGAACTCAACAAGAGAAGAAGTATGAGAACAAGACTATTTCCATATCCTCCATAAAAGATGCCAAATTTCTCGCACAAACGATCACACTGTAAGAGCAAATGCCCTAAAGATTCGTCACTATTCTCACAAAGGAAACAAAATAAAGGGCCCTGAAAACCTCTATTTTGGATATTATCCCAGGTAAGACATCTATTCCTAATAGCCAACCATAAATGGAAATTGCATTTGGTCCAAGAAAACTTATTCCAAACCTGTTTCCACCACCATAAGTGGAATGTGCTTGTTGGAAGAGGTTAATGGTTTGAATCTCTTTTGCCACTTAAAAGTGTCATTAATGGTGTCATATTCCTTTATATAAATTTAAGAAAATATATCTTTATTTATACATTTTTCAAAATAATAAATATAATTTTATTTTAATTAAAAAAATTAAAATATTTAAAAAATAATTCTATTACTTATCTAAAATAAAACAAATGAAAACTATATTCTTATTATATGCCCAACCTAAGTGGCATAAGGATGAAGACTTTAAAATTCTTATAAAGGTCCAAGGTTTAAATTCTATTGAAAACTAGATTTTTATCTTATCATATGTACAACCTAAGTGACCTAAGGATGAAGACTTTAGAAAACTTATAAAAGTTCAAGGTTTGAATTATGCTGGTTGTAACGAATAAAAACTATATTATTATATGTACAAACTAAGTGGCCTAAAGATTTAGACTTACTTGAATTCAACTAGTTGTAATGAACAAAAACCATATTCTTATCATATGTACAACTTAATTGGCCTAAAGATGAAGACTTTGAAATTCTCATAGAGATCCAAGATTTGAATTCTACTATAAATAAATAAAAACTATATTATCAACCGTATAACCTAAGTGGGCTAAAGGTGGAAACTTTAAAATTCTCATAAGAAATCAAGGTTTGAATTCTAATAATTATAACGAATAAAAACTATATTCTTATCATATGTACAACCTAAGACTTTGGAATTCTCATAGAGATCTAAGGTTTGAATTCTACTGGTTGTAATGAATAAAAACTATACTCTTATAATATGTACAACCTAAGTGGCATGAAGGTGAAGACTTTAAAATTCTCATAAAGATCCTAGGTTTCAATTCTATCGGTTATAACGAATAAAAACTATATTCTTATCATATGTACAACGTCAGGGGCTTGAAGGTGAAGACTTTAGAATTCTCATAGAAATCTAACGTTTGAATTTTACTCGATGTAGATGCAAGGTTGTACACCATGCTATGTTTTGGTAACATATCAAAAGTTTGAATAACCATATATTAGATAAGGAACATTCTATAAGTTGAAGACTTTAAAATTCTCATAAAGATCTAAGGTTTGAATTCTAGTGGATGTAAGATTGTACACCATGCTTTGGTATCACGAGATTAAATAATTATATATTGAATAAAGGTAGTAGTCCGACCTGAGTTCGCTGAGTGTGTACCAGTTTGATGACGACGGTACCAACCTTGAGTCATCAGGGTCTCCCTCACTTCGGGGCATGTTTACCGAAACAAAATAGGGGTTATAATGGTAATATCATGTCGAAGGCAATGAGAGTTGACCATGTCACCAGTTATTCAAAAAGGAAAGGTAATTACATATTCCTCTATGTATATATAAAAAACTATATATTAAATAAAAAACATCTTTTATAAAAATCATCTATAATGTAATTATAATTAAAAACCATAAATTCTATTCTATTAGGTTATTTAAAGAAACATAATTAATTTGAAGGTATGAATGTCATCCACCATAAGGTGGAATAAATTAAAAAATAAAAATAAAAAATTACCAGACGTGGGCGTCACTACCCACTTTCTCATTTTAACCTCTTCTGGACTTCATAAATGAATGTCATTTTGTTAGTTGTTTTACATTATTTTGATTGGTAAGTTAGTTGCAATCGGTCCCGAGTGGCGGTGAGTTTTGAGCTCGTTCGCATAAATTGGGTACGAAGGTAGGTTTTATCCAGTGAAGGGAAGCAATGAATGGGATCCCCTTGGACATGCGCTTGTCCTTTACGAATTAAATTATATATATTTATAAGGCAAATTGAATAAATATTTGAAGTTACTTTGTCTTCCGTATATATAGCATGTGTTGATATCGAGGTTACCGAAGATCTCATTTGCTTGGCTATAAATAGTCATGTTTCTATTGGGGTTACCGAATATCTCATTTGCAGGGCTATAATTAGCCATATCGCATATCGCATTAAAGTGAAGGGAAGTTATATAAACTTTGCGGATACATACATAACAAATTATGGTTTGACCTGCTTGGGAATTTGCGGATACATACATAACAAATTATGGTTTGAAAAGTTAAAAGTTTGCATAGTTGTGTTTTAAGGTTTTTTTTAATTTTATTGAATAGGTTTTAGTAATTTGCAAGTTAAATTAATTAATTGATTTAATACATAGGGAATTGGTAGCATTATTGGATGTTATTATTATAAACTTTAGTATGCTGGTTAGACAAAGTTAACAAGACCTCGACTTTATGGGATATTGAAATAGGGCATATATAACAAATTATGGTTTGAAAAATAAAGTTTGTAAATTTGTTTTAAAATTATTTTTAATTTTATTAAATAGTTTTTGAGTAATTTACAAGTTAAATTTATTTATTTAATATATAAAGAATTAGGGTTTTTTTTGCTAAATTCAAAATATATATATAAAGAATAAGTAACATCATTGGATGCTATTATTATAAACCTTAGTTCATTGGGTGGATGTTATTATTATAAACCTTGGTTCATTGGGTTAGACGAAGTCAACAGGACCAGATATAGTGAGGCATGGTTTGAAAACATTTAAAGAGGTGGGGCAAGGGTTTATTGCCCTTTAATAATAATAATAAAAATAATAAAAAAATGGTTTGAAAAGTTAAAGTTTGTAAATTTGTATTTTAAGATTAATTTTATTTTATTAAATAGTTTTAAAGTAATTTACAAGTTAATTTTATTTATTTTATACATAAGAAATCAGTAACATCATTGGATGTTATTACTATAAACCTAAGCTCTTTGGGTTAGACAAAGTCAATAGGACCCAACCCTCAAGGGCATGGAGGTGGGGCATACATAACAAATTATGGTTTGAATAGGAGTAAACATTTAAATAGGTGGAGCAAGGGTTTATAGCCCTGTATTAAAAAAAATAAAAAAATAAAAAAATTATGGTTTTAAAAGTTAAAAACAAAACAAAAAAAACAAATTATGGTTTTAAAAGTTAAAGTTTGTATATTTGTGTTTTAAGATTCTTTTAAATTTTATTTGATAGTTTTTTTTAGTAATTACAAATTAAATTTATTTATTTAATACATAGAAAAACAATAACATCATTGAATACTATCACTATAAACTTTAGTTTAGATGAAACGAAGCCAAATGGACTTGACCCTCGGGGGTATCAAACTGGAACAATCAATCGATAAACACTCGATTGTTATTGTCCAACCTATCCCCTTCTAGGCACATCGTGGTTTGAACCTTGGACCTCCCAAAAGAGAGGCCAAAGCCCTAACCATTGTGTTGTCCTTGTTGGGCAAAAAAAATAAAGTTTATACGGATTTTTATAAGGGGCTCTAGTCCCCTTGTACTAGGGTTTGAACTTAGGTGGACGAAAACCCAAAGACTTACCAATATGGTATCCTTCAACGGGTCTAAATTATTATGATAAAGCATGGGTTTTTATAATGGATCCAATTCCCTTGTATCGAGGTTTGAACTTGTATTTCTTGTATGAAAACCCAATAATTTATTGTTAACTTTTTTATTTTTTAAATTTATTTTTTAAATTTTTTATTTGATTATATAAGATTAAAACGAATCCATCTATATTACATTATGAATATTTATACTAGTGTTACAATAACTTTTTTGACTGAATAATAAGAAGTTGTACTCAGGTCCCCCATCATTAACAAATAAGGACTCTCTTCTTTAGAGCTTGAGAGTTTATAAATAGATACACTTCTCTTCTCAATTGAGATGCTATAACTAGAAACCTACATCATTTTACATAAAATATCTAAACTTTTGATTTTCATTTTGGATATTTTCAATTTTATTTATGAATACAAATATTTTAGAATTCAACATCCTCCTTGACATTTTTCTATAGCAACCTTCACAATATCAAAACTTCACCTATACTATCTATGCATTTCATATTAGTAGAGTAATATTTCCAAAATATTGCACTATCATAATTTACTTTACGGAATCTGGATTGCTAGTTTCCTTCTTGAAACCCAAGTGCAAACACAAAAAATATAATAAATAGTTTATATGAAAACACATTATTGTTCCAAAATAAAGCATATATTACCAATGGAAAACATTAAAGTAAATCTTAATCGAGGATTAGACGTTTTTCGCAGGACTGCCCAAACTGCCGAACTCGTTTCGGCCATATCTCACTCATCCGAACTCGGATTGAGCTGAAATTTTGAGGGTAGATGCCTAAAAAACCTTAGAACGTCTCCACCAATTTTCATATCATTTGGAGCAACACAGATCCTAGCGCATCCCTATGTGTGAACGATATATTTGGCAAACGACTATGCGAGGGTTTCATCTAGGTTGAGTGCAAGCAGCTCCAGAGGTTGGTTTTTAGGGCCTTCGGGACCTAACGACCAATATTTTTGTGGTTTATGCTCAATATTTTAGCAAGAAATGTTGCAGGGGATACAATATGGGTTAGAAATTTGTCTTTCAACAGATCATACTGTGAACTTGAGTGACAACGGCTTCCAATTTGTTGCACAAAATAAAAGTGAAAACCATACCTTTCCACGACGTCTAGGGCAAGGATTAAAGAGACCACGAAATAAGTTTCAAGCAGTTGATCAAAAAATGGCTCATATCTCAAGTGAATCTGGTGCTAAGGTGCACCCACAAAATAATTCTACTCGTGAAAACCCCTGTCAAGGGTAAGAATTTCGAAGACTCGGTCCCAAAAATGAATTTTAGGGATGCCCTTCGTGGTGGACAGCCTTAGCCCAATGCTAATATCAATATTAGGGCTTCTCATAAACCTCTAAGAATGCCTAAGATTGATCCCAAGAAAACGGAGTCAGGATGTCTTAAAGCGATTGATGGAACTCCTATTGTTAAGCTTGATATGGGTAACATTCAGATCGGCATTGAAGATTTGGAAAAAAGAGGACTAATTTGTCGGTTCGTGGGTTTTCGTCCGAGTCTATCTGCTTTCAAAGTCTGGGCTGCAAAAAGCTGGAAAACTAAAGGTGAGTTACAAATCTCTATTTATCCAAATGGTTATTTTCTTGTTTTATTTGCTAATAATGAAGATAGAGAAAAATTTTCAAGGGGGTCCTTGGTTTTTTGGAAGGGTAGGGCTTTTCATGAAGCCCTGGCATACTAAATTTAAAGCCGAAGAAGAGATGCCTTCTATAGCTCCCGTGTGGGTTAGACTCTTTGGCCTCCCTATTGAATTTTGGAATCCTACTATTTTTTCTTCAATTGGAAACTCTTTAGGAACTTTTATGATGACCGTTGATTGTACTCAAAATTTTGAACATATTATTTATGCTCGAATTTGTGTTTTAATGGATTTTGAAAAACCCCTACCTAAAAATATCACATTACAATTTGGGGAAGACACTTGGGAGCAAGTAGTGGACTATGAGAACATTCCTTTTCGTTGTAGAATTTGCCATGAATATGGTCATTTGGCCGGTGCTTGCCCAAATAAAATTCCTGATCAAAAGAAAGAAGATATAAACTCAGCAGGTTTCCAAATACCTAAGAAGAAGAACACTCAGAAAAAACAAGTAATGAAGGATCAATCAAAGTCATTTGCTAATATGTTTGAAATCCTTTCCACAAATGATGTCCCAAGTGAGGAAGAGGAAATAATGGAAACTGAAATCTTAGAAACACAATTTAAATATGAAGGAAAGAACTCAGAGACAAACCAACAAATCAAAGGTTTTTAACAAAAAAAAAAAGGGAGAAAATTTACACAAGAAAAACAATATTTCAAATGTCAAAACTTCAAATAATGCAGGTCCCAATATAGACTCCATTGAACCATCTAGTAAAATTTTGGCTGTGTATGAGCATTCTTCAAGGTTAGAAGCCATCTCAGATTCAATTGGAATAAGTCAAGAAACAGGGAAAAAAAATTGAAGATGGATTCTAATCAAAAAGTAGGTCGCAAGACCAATCAATATCATATGGTAAAAGAAGGTGAAAAGCTTGTAGAGGAAGGTAAGATTAATGCCCTTCCCAACATTTTTAGACCCGGTATTAATGAAGATCATCACTTGGAATATTAGAGGACTCAAAGGGAGTCTTTCAAAATAAAATGAAATTAGAAGAATGATTCAGATAAATCATCCACATCTTGTTTTCCTTCAAGAAACAAAGATGTCAATGGAGGATATGGACTTAATTGCCGATAAAATTTGGCCAGCTGGAAAAGTGGTTTCCCTCAGTTCCCAAGGGACTTCGGGTGGCATTGCTTGTCTTTGGGACCCAAAAGAGGTAGTTATTCACCATATGGTTGGCAGTTGGGGTTTGTTGGCTATAGTTATTCAAAGTAGACATTCCAACTAGATTATGCTCTGCATTACTGTTTATTCCCCGACTTCTTTGGAGGAAAGAAGAAGATAGTGGAAGGATATTACTCATATTATCTCTCATTTTCCTAAAGCTTGGATCTTGATCGGAGGAGATTTCAATACCATCCTCTCTCTAGATGAGAAAAGGGGGGAAATAGAAATTTGGACAAAAGTACTGACCTCATGAGCGAATATATTGCAAACCTCCATCTTGTGGATATCCAACCAGATAATGGCCTTATGACTTGGTCTAACAGAAGGCAAGGCTTAGCTTGTATAATGGAGAGATTGGATAGGTTTTTGCTCTCTGAAAATTTCTTAATCCATGGTCACATTCCTAAAGTGAAGACTCTTAATAATGTTGGTTCGGATCATTGGCCAATCATGGTGGAAATGTGGAAAACCAATGTGAGTTTCTCTCCTTTTCATTTTCAATTAATGTGGCTTAGAGACATTTCCTTCGGACCTCGTGTGCAACAATGGTGGAAGGAAGGTAAACCTAGGCATGGGACTAAGATGTTCTGTTTTGCCAAAAGACTGCAATACATTAAATCCAAAATCAAGACTTGGAACTGGAAAGAGTTTGGGGATGTTCATAAAAAAAAACATGAAGTTATTGCTCATATTGAAAATTTGAATAATAAAATCCGTTTAGATGGCCTCACAGAGAAGAGAAGTGCAGATGAAATTAAACTCACAACTCAGCTTAGAGGAATGGGAAAAAGAGAAGAAATATTATGGAAGCAAAAATCTAGAATTCAATGGCTCAAAGAAGGAGATCGAAACACAAATTTCTTCCACAAATCTCTTCTAGCTCGAAGATCTCACAACTTTATTTCTTCCTTAAAATCAGATTCTGGAGATGTTGTTTATACTTGGGATGGCATGAACTCTATTGTTGTTGATTACTTTTCCAATATTTTTGTTGCTACTCCTCTTGACTCAACTTCACAACAAAATGTTCTTCAAGCAATCCCTTCTCTTATCACTTTGAGGAGAACTCTATTTTGATCTGCTCCTATTACTATCAATGAGCTTCAACAAGTAGTTTTTAAAATGTAAAAATGGAAAACCCCAAGTCCTGATGGTTTTCCCATTGAGTTCTACCAAGAGTTCTGGGATATCCTTCATGTTGATTTATTAGAGGTGGTGGAAGAAGCCAAGAAATCCAAAGAAATTTTGAAGGTTATCAATAAAACTTATATTACTCTTGTTCCAAAATCTCAAGAGGTTGATCATATCTCAACTTTTAGACCTATTGCTTTATGTAATGTTCTTCTCAAAATTATTACTAAAATCATGGCAGAAAGGTTGAAGCCTCTTTTGCATAAGATTATTTACCTAGAGCAAGGGGGATATGTGGAAGGACGTCAAATAGTAGATGAGATAGTTCTTGCTCAGGAAGCCATCCATTCCATGGATATGCAAAATTCTCCTTCTATGTTCATCCGGTTAGACTTATCCAAAGCTTATGACAGAGTGGATTGGCACTTCCTTATCAAAGTTTTGAGGCAATTTGGTTTCTCTAAGGATTGGATGGATTGGATTATGGGATGTATCTCTTCAGTTTCCTACTTAGTTCTTATCAATGGTAGGCCTTCTCAGTATTTCCCAGCTTCCAGAGGTATTAGGCAAGGTGACCCGCTATCCCCTTATTTATTCATCATTCTTGCTGAATGCTTGGGTAGGACTATAACCAAAAAGAGGGAAAACAAAACCCTTGAGGGAGTTACCATTGCTCATGGAGCTAGACCTATCTCTCATCTTCAATTTGTGGATGACTCTACCCTTTTAGGTAAAGCTACAATTAAGGAAGCTTCTAATATTAAGCAAATCATTAGCTATTTTTCTAAGGCTATTGGGCAGTTGATCAATGAAGACAAATCTAAAGTTATTTTCTTTCATTGCTCTGCTAGACAGGAATCCATGGTCTTGGATAAATTAATATATAAGAAGACCTCTCTTCCAATCACTTATTTAGGTATTCCCATAAATATTCAAAGGCAGAAAAATAAAGATTGGAATTGGTTGTTGGACAAAGTCAAGAAGAAAATTGGAAAGTGGACCAACAAGTGGCTTTCTTCTGGGGTAGAATCACCTTGGTAAAATCAGTCCTTCAAGCTATTCCTATTTATGTTTCTTCCGTTTTGAATATCCCAAAGGCCGTTCTTCGAGAATTGGATCAAATCAGTCATCGTTTCCTTTGGAGTGGTACTAAGGAGAAAAGAAAATGGGCCTTGGTGAAATGGGATACTTTATGTCTTCCTAAGAATGAAGGGGGGTTAGGATTCCGGTCTTAAATTAATAACAACAAAGCTTTAGCTGCTAAATTATATTGGAGGATGTTGCATAACATAACTCCAATGCTCTTTGGGCCAATAATCTCCATGCTAAATATGCTGAGAACAAAAGTCTTGAAGACCTTGTTCGCTATCAACTTCCTACCAAAGGTTCTCCCATTTTAGCAGTTCTTAAGACTGGTGAGGATTTGATAAAGAAAAAATTATTTTGGATCATTCATAATGGTCAACATGCAAATTTTTGGATAGATTCTTGGGATGGTCACAAGCCTTTGATAACTCGGTTTCCCGATTGGAGGCCTTGGATGGAGGAGCTTCACCGAGCTAATTGGATAAAGGTGGCTAATTACTGTCGGTACCATACTCGGTAATTCAAAGGTTGGTAGATATTGGATCCCTATTGAGTACTGGCCTATTCAAATCCCGGAAAGGCAAAGACAAGATATCCAAGGCATCCTTCATATGAGATCCCTCTCTTGGTCCCATGAAAAAGATTGTTTTGGATGGAACAACACTACTAAGGGTGAGTATTCGAGTTGCTCAAGGTTATTTGACCTTATGCCATAATAATCCCAACCATTCTTCCGACATATTTTCTCAATTGTGGGCTCAAAAGCTCCGGCCTAAGGTGAGGTTCTTTAATTGGCTTTTATTGCATCGTAGGGTGCTTACTTGGTGAGCAACTTATGAAGCGTGGTTTTCATGGCCCTTTTAGATGTGAAATGTGTGAAGAGAATGTAGAAAATATCAACCATATTTTTATTGAGTGTACTTTAGCCTCTGAGCTATGGAGGAGAATGGCCACTTTACTTGGCTTACAGGTGGTCCAATTTTTTCACTTTTGAACAGACTTTGGAGGGATTGGCCTAATCAAGAGGGTGTTGATCATTTTATTAGGCAATTAGTTTGGATGGGTTCTACCATTCTTCTTTGGAATATTTGGAATGAAAGGAACAACCGAATTTTTAATCAAGATAGGAAGGATATTCACTATATTTTGCAAAAGACCATAGCCAACTTAGTTGAATCAGTCCATCAACTCCTTAATCACCCCCAAAACTCCCACCAAAGATGGGATCAAGTGATGCAAAGATTGAAGATTAAACCTTCTAAGGGCAACCAACTTAAAGGGAATGTGAGTATTAGTAAGATGGATAGGACTAGAAATTGGCAACCTCCTCCTAAGGATTTTGGAAAAGTCAATATTGATGGAGCCTCTAGAGGGAACCCTAGAAAAGCCAGTGTGGGAGGAATTGGTAGACTTTCATATGGCTCCCTGGTTTTTACTTTTGCTGAGAATTTGGGTATTCTTTCCAATAACCTTGTTGAGGGGTATGGTATCCTTAGAGGCCTTCAGGAGGCTACTAAGTTTGGATGGGAAAAGGTGTTAGTTGAGTCCGACTCTCAACTTATGATTAATCTCTTGAAGACTCCTTCTAAGAATCATAAGGTGGATTGGAGAATAAAAATAATTATTGAGAAAGATTATTCGTATCCGGATGGGATTTTTGGGGGTAGATAAGGTGATCTTGTTTGTTTTTGGCCCCCTCCTATATGGTGGGCTTCTCAAATTGGGATCTTTCTTTCTCTTTCTTTCTTTGGTGGCGGCTCGGTACCTAGTTTCTTTTTTTTTTTTTTTTTTTTGCTTTTTTTTGGTTATTCGTTTTTTTTGTTCCCTCTTTCTTTTTTTTTTTTGTTTCCTCTTGTTCTTCTTTTGTCTTCGGTAGGTCATTGTTTTGTTCATTTTTTTTTTTTTTTTTTTTTTTTTTTTTTTTTTTTTAGTTTTTGGTGGGGGGGGGTTTTTGTGTTGTTTTTTTTTGTGTTTTTTGTGTTGTTTGTTTTGTTGTTTTTGTGTTTTTGTGTTTTTTGTGTTGTTTTGTTTGTTTTTTTTTATTGTTCTTGTGTTTTTTTGTTTTTTGTTCTTGTGTTTTTTTTTGTTTGTTTTTTTTTGTGTTTTTGTGTGTGTGTGTTTTGTTTGTTTTTTTGTTTTTTTTTTTTTTTTTTTTTTTTTTTTTAGGTTTTGGTTGTGTTTATTTTTCATTTTTTTTTGGGTTATGTCTTTGTAGTGTTCTGTTGTTTTTGTCTTGTTTGTGTTTTGTTATGTGGTTCTTGTGTTTTTCTATGTGGTTTGTGTTGTGGTTTCTTTTATCTTATTGTGCGTGTTTGGTTGTGCTTTTGGTTTTGACACACTCAAGGAGCATGTTTTTTATTTTATTTTATTATTTTTGTTGTTATTTACTTTTTTTTAATTTGGTTTTGTGTGTTTTTTTGCTCCTTGAGTATGTCAAAGGTGGTAGGCCAGGTCCGAGTCCTGGGCATTTTTTGCGGAATGGATACCCCTCCCTCCTTGGGTCTTACCCGAAAGTGGCATCCCTTTTGGGATGTTTTCCACAAATAAAAAAAAATTAAAGTAAATCTTAATCATTATTTGATTTAGGCCCTCAACATTTTCTTGTCAGTTTTAGCTAAACTTACTACTTCCTCTAGCCATGGAAAGGAGAATTTAACTTCATGATCCTCAATCAAAACCCTTCTATTGGTTAGCATATTTGCACATTTGTTGCCTTCCCTTAAAGTATGAGTATACCTGATTTTTTCAAACTCTTTAGCAAGATCTTGAATTTTCATAATTATCTCTTGTATGTTCCATTGAGCCTTTGCTTTCCTCAAAATTACTTTTTTTGATACATAGGGGAGTTGGTTACATCCACACTATTTTTAGTAACTCAAGTGCAAGGTTCAAACCACAAGGGCTGCTCCCAACAAGCTTATACCACCTTGTTATTGTTGATCTAGCGTGAGGGTGACCATCGATCTCTCAATATTTATACCATTGTCGTCAGTATGACACACACTTAGAGGATTCAGATCAAACTACTACCTTTGCAATAGGTATGCCCCTGAGGTTTTACCCTAGGTATCTTCTTGGTAAGTTCCTGGCCAGATAGAAAATTACCAATCCACCTAGCCCTTGAGGGTCTCAAAATTACATTTATTACTAACCTTCCATCCATACTCTATTCCATTTCATTTGTTTGCATATTTTTAACCCTTCTAAAGTTGCCCAAGATTTAGCTTCATTATTTATCTTAAATCCACTATTGAAAGAATAATGAGACAAAATCTCTCCTCTATTATTTCTAATTATTCCTCCTCCTCTTGGTCCTGGATTTTCTTTAGATGCTCCATTAAAATTCAATTTAACCCACTCCACATCTGGTGGTTTCCAATTTATATTCTTTGGCTTATTTTTGCTTCTCTTGTACCCAACATCATAATTCTATTTAATGACTTGAATCCATCTATCAAGGCTCTCTGCTTCTAGATTAGGGATTGGGTGAGTTGATAGGGTTGGTTTAGACTCATTTATGGCTAAACATATCTTCCTTTTCATTACCTCTAAACTGCTTTTCTTTCCTTTAAATATTCTTCTATTCCTTTCTAGCCATATAGTCCAAAGTATTGTATCTTTTGATATATCCCATATTGTTTGTAAAGCCTCACTTTTATAAGTGCTTTGCCATTGCTTTAACCAATATTCAATTTTTCTATTCATCACCATGCATTTACCAAACATATTAAGAATCCATTGCCATAGTTTCCAGACTATTGAGCAATGTCCCAAGAGATGGTCTATACTCTCCTCCTCATTTTTACAAAGAACACATTGAGAGAGGCCATGAAAACCCCTTTTCATAAGGTTATCCCAGGATAAAATTCTTCTATGACCTACTAGCCAAACAAACATTTTGACTTTAGGAATGTTTGGGCTATCCCAAATATCTCTCCATATTATAGTGATATTATTATTTTATTGGTGTTGTACATTATATCCACTTCTTGTTGTGTATTCTCTTGAGCTATTCAACTCCCAAATCAATTTATCCTTGGATTTCATAGGAATAATCACAATTGTTATTTTTCTACTCAATTTCCTCCTAGCATCAATGTCTTGTATACTTGTAAAAATCATCTTTCCATTTATATCTTCCTTCTTGATCCTTGTACAAAATATTTGAAACCCTATCACCATATTTATCTTGAAGTAATCTCATCCAAGGTTTCAAAATTGGATCTAAATTGAGTGGTTTTTTATCACACCAAGTATCCATCCAAATAGAATTTTTTTCTCTAGTTCCCACCACCCATATTAAAACTTTAATCATTAGATAAATATTTTTTTTAAACCATTCCAGAGAGTAGAACCATTTGGTAGAGAGAATGTTGTAAATATTAAGCTTGGGTCATTGGGCTCAACATACTTAAAAGAATTTTTGTCCATTGTATTTGACTCTCTTTGTACAATCTCCATATTACTTTTCCCCTAAGAGCTAAGTTTGCATCTGTAAGAACTCTTAAACCAAGACCTCCCCTAGTTTTATCATCACACACCTTGCTCCATTTCACCAAAGAAAATTTCCTTTTATCATGTAAACATGACCATAAAAAGGATCACATAATATAGATTAAACTATTTTCAAAATTTTTTGGCATAGAATACAATGACATATAATATGTTGGAATGGCCTGTAATACCGACTTAATTAACTACACTCTTCCTGCTAATGATAACCATCTACCTTTCAAGCTGGAAGTTCATTATAAACTTTACTAATAACTGGATTCCATAATTCTATCCTCATTCTCCCCTCAAATAAAGGCATCCCTAGATAAGTTGTTGACAAATTTACCTCCTCCATTTGAAGTAACCTGTAAATTCTTACTTTGATATTAGCTAGAGTGTTAAGGAAGTAAATTTTGGATTTTTTCCTATTAATTTTTTGCCCTGATGCTCTTTTGTATTCATTTAAAAAGTTATTCAAATCTCTGGCCTCATTTATCCTTGCCCTTCCAAAAAGGGTTGTATCATCTACAAACTATTGATGGGTGATGTTGTCGATGTTATTACTACCCTTTAGTCCACTTATAAGCCCATATTTGTAAGCCTTCTTTAAAGTTCCTACTCAAAACCTCTACCATAATAATGAAAAAATAAGGAGATAGAGGATCTCCTTGTCTAAGGACTCTCTTGGTTTTAAAATATTTTGTTACTAACCCATTGACCAACACTGAATAAGAAATTGTAGAGACACAAGCTTTAATCCATCTAACCTATTTCTTCCCAAATCCAAAATTTTCTAAAACTACAAAAAGAAAATCCCATTTAACCCTATCATATGACTTTACTCATATCAAGTTTTAAGATCATTCCTTTCTCTTTTCTTGAAGTTGTTGAATGTATAACTTCATGAGCTACTATGATCCCATCCAAAATTTATCTCCCTTTCATAAATCCTCCTTGCTCTTTTAAAATAATTTTGTCTAACAATGGCCTTAATTGATTTGCCATCACTTTGGATATAATCTTATATGCCATATTACATAGGCTTATGGGTCTAAAAGAATCAAACAATTCAACATCCTTTTTTGGAATTAGGGTAAGATATGTTACATTTATTTTATAAGGTATGTATTGTTTTACCCTAGACTGTTCCACTGCCATCAATAAAGAATCCTTTACTATATCCCAATTATGTTGGTAGAAAGTTGTAGAGAGCCCATATAGACATGGGGATTTATCCTTATTAAAAGAGAAAAGAGCTAAATGAACTTCTTCTAGAGTAATAGGCTCCATCAATTTCCTATTGTCTTCATTTGTTATAACTGAAGGAACATCTTGAAGAAGTTTATCATTTAGAACTTCGGTCTCCTCTGATCCTAGAATATTCTGATAAATTTTTTTTACCTCTTTTCTAATTTCACTCTGATATTCAATCCAAACCCCTTCTATTGATTTAATTCTACTAATTCTGGATGTTGATCTCTATACTATATCCATCCTATGAAAAACTTTGTATTTTTATCTCCTTTTAACCAAGTTTATCTTGATTTTAATCTCTAGAATTTCTCTTCCTTACTCAAAATATTATGATATTCACTAAGCAAATCCCTTTCCTCTGAGCTTGGATTATTATGATCACCTTTTTGGAATTTTGAAAGTTTATCTTTTAGTTCTTATTTCTTCTCAAAAATATTTCCAAAGGTATTCTTGTTCCATTCTTTTAATCTAGATGTCATAGATTTAATTTGATTTGGAAGAGCATACAACCCACCATTACCTGAAGAATTCCATGTTTGAGCTATCATATCAATAAATTGAGGATGGTCTTCCCACATCTAATCATATTTAAAATATGATCATTTTTTGAATTCACTTACCACCATTTTAACTCTTATTGGCCAGTGATCTGAACCAATCCTTGTTAAGGTATTAATTTTAGCACAAGTTCCTTCATCTAGCCAATGATCTAAGAGAATGCATTTGTCTAATTTTTTTGCTATTAGGTTTTGGCCTCTCTTGTTGTTGGTCCAAGTATAGTTGTCTTCTTCAAACTCAATCTCCCATAGATTATTGTTTTGAATAAAAGCTAAGAAATATCTCATACTTTGGGTTAATTTCCTAATTCCCCTAAATTTTTCATCCAACTTGGTTATGGCATTAAAATATCCTATGATCATGAATTGGGTTTCTTGGTCTTTACTTCTCATAAAGGCTTCAATCCCACTCTAAACTTCTAATCTACTTGATTGAGTTGTAGGTCCATAGACATTGATAAGGATGAAATGAATATCAGAAAAGTAGCAAGTGACTAAAGAGGCTATCCAATGCCTAGTTTTATGAATGGCTACACAAGAGGTTCTAGAAGGATTCCAACAAGTTAGAATTCCTCCTGCTACTCCTTCAGAATCCATAGCATCCCATTCACATCTTGCCCAAACTGCTTTCATAGTTTTTGAAACTTCTTCTTTTGTCATTTTAGTTTCCTGGATACAAAGAATATTAGGTTTATTACTTAAACATAGGTCCCTGATACACCTTTGCTTTGAGGGGTCATTAGCAGCCATTATATTCCATGAGATGATTATCATGTCTCATTAGGGGCTTTTGGCCTCACTTGCATATTACTAATATCATTTTGTTGTCTGGTATAGAGAAGTTCAATCAACTTAGTTTGTGTTCATTTATCTATGTTTGCTCTTGCTTCCTTGGATCTTGCTTGATAATTTGAGGGTTTTCCTCTTTTTACCTTGCCTATATCAGGAGTAGGTCTTATTATTCTATTCCTCAATATTCTTTCACAATTTTGTTTTTCAACATATTTATCCTCTCTTGGCTCTACTACAGAAGATTTTGACTTGTCCTGCTCATTTTTTGGTATTTCCTTATTAATGACAAAGGTATTAACTTCTAAAACTACATTTTCTTTACCATTTTTTTCTCCTGAATGGTGCATGGTACTTCAAGAGAGTCTTCAAAATCTTATGAGATAAATTCCTTAGGTTCATCAAGAATATTTTTCCTTAAATAAGGATCATACTGAATAGACGGTTCCTTGTTAATATGTTGAAACTGTTGTATTGTGTCCTCTAAGTTTTGATCTACTTTTTCTTCATAGGCTAAAGCCTTAAAAGAGTTGGTATTTCTTCCAATATCCTTCCTTACTGGTCTCCATTGTTTATTTTCTTTCATTTTTCTAGATCTATTTTTTGGAAGTTGAAAACCATCTTCATCCATAACCATTTGTAAGTTTCTCTTGCAGTTTTCTACATATGATTATGTTGGGCTCTTCTTAGGGCATGATCTCTCAATATGCCCCACCTCATGAAATATTCTACATATAAAAGATATGTTTTCATAATCTATGGTTTGGGTCCACATATTATCCCCATACTTAAGAATGATTGATTATGGTAAAGCTTTACTTATATCAATCATGACCAATATCTGAGCATAAATAGCCAAGAATCCATCTTTTGTAGTATTTGAAATCTCAAGGAATTCTCCTAGAGTGTTTTCTATTGCCTTGAAGGTATCTATTTTCCAAAATTTAATGGGTAACCCAAACATCCTAACCCAGATTGGTACTAGGGATAGATTTATATTTTCAGGTGAAAAGCCTTCATACCAACGGGTAAGGAAGAGTCCTGATCTTCCCATAAACCGAGGGTGGGACCCTCTTCTAGTATTTTTTCTCTTTCTTCCCTAGAACAAAAAATGGCTAGGAAGAAACCTTTAGGAAGAAATGATAGAATCACTTTTGGAGACTTCCAACTCCTATCAATCCATTTTCTCTAAGGTTGAAGCCTAGGTCAATACCCATTAAATTTATCAAAAACTACCCTATCTTGGAGCAATAATGATCTCTTTGAGGTGCACTCACTAACCTCTACTACTAGAGATGATTCTAAGTATTTAACTATAAATTGGTCCATGGAAAGGAAACTAAAACTCAAAATCTATTGAAATTTATTAGAATGTCCTATAGAAAATATAATATTTGATAAAAACTTTATAAAAATTTGCATGCAAAATTCCTAAGATAGAGATGTTAGAATATATTCCATTATTTGCTATACATACCAAGTGTCATGTGAAGTAGACCAAGTGTCATATGAGGTAGACCAAAGGTCATTTTGTAAACCTATATTATGGGCTCTTAGTTCCATATATTTTTGTACAATTTTATTCAAGTAATATGAAGTGATGCTTATTCTTCCTCATGTAGTTATTTCACTCTCTCATTTCTTCTTAGCAATTATGTTTCTTGATTAGATAAAATACAACAAAAACCACCGTTGTTATTAGAGCTACAAGGGGACCTAATAGAATATTGAAGAAAGCTCAAGGGAGAAGATTACAAGAATGAGCAACTCTTGCAAAGAATATTTTGAGAGAATTGTCGCCATCCGACAACAAGCCCAAAAATAAAAAGGATTTGGCAAGAAGTTTGTCAAATTTTGGAGAGGATTCTTGAAGACATAAAGACATTCATATTCTTGAGAAGAAGACCAAAAAATAGGCCAAATTTGAAGTGAGAATTCAACAAGGAGGTTGAAGGAAAATAGGCAGCAATGGAAGCTAAAAAATAGAGGAGTTTAGAGCAGCAAAACACAAGGAGTTGAAGCTACAAATTTTACAAATTAAAGGAAAAATAGGTGAACCAAATAATCAAGCAATATTACTACAAGAAGGCTAAAACAAGGTTTGATAATTGGTGTTATTAAAAACTATATTCTTATCATATGACTTGAAGGTGAAGATTTTAGAATTCTCATATGGATCCAACGTTTGAATTCTATTGGATGTAGATGTAAGGTTGTACACCATGATATGTTATGGTAACATATCAGGAGTTTGAATAACCATATATTGGATAAGGAACATCCTATAAGTTGAAGACTTTAGAATTCTCATAAAGATCTAAGGTTTGAAGGAATTAAAATTGTTATGAGTAAAGATGAAACATCAAATGGAAAAATATTTAATTTTTGACCATGAGTTCCTTAAGGGAGTGGTAAGTGGAATGTGCTTGTTATTGTTGACCCAACGTGAGGGGGACCATCAAAAACTCAACATTTGTATCGTTATCCTAAGTCTGGCACACATTTAGAGGATTGTTGGTAATATACTACATTGAATTTTGATGAAGTTCTGAATGCGGCAAAATGTGTTAATATGATAATACAATATTTTGATCGAGTTGATATTGCAGTTGTTTTATTTTTCTTTCTTTGTTTTTATACACCTTTTTGGCTTAGAAATAATGGGTGTTTAAGGAAAAAAGGCTGGAAAAATGAATTGGAGACTTTGGTTTGCATCTTCTGTAAAATCGTTAAATAAGGATGCATAAAATATTAAGTGCTCAAAGAAAAAACTTCTCTGATAAATAAAAACGCGAAAGGCCCTGCACAACCCTCGTTGAAGCAAAAGAAAGAAAAGAGAAATGAAGAATTGACAAAGTTTCAAAAAATTATTTAAAGTAATGACGGTGCCCAAAGAAGTTTGGGAGAATCGCGTTCACCCTAAAGTTGGGGCGAAGGCTTTGTTCACCCCACTTCGGGGTGAACATATTTATAAAATCAAAAAATACGCCCGCCCTTCACAAAGAAAATAGGTTCGGTGAAAGTCTGGGGTCGAAATGGACTTAAGAAAATTTTAGCTTAAAAGGGATGCATTCACCCCAAATTTGGGGCGAAAGCTCCATTCGCCCCACTTTGGGGCGAATGTCATTGAATATGCGACGTTGAAAAGTCAAATTCGCATTTTCCCTGGTTGAGGGGTGAACGCTCTGTTCGCCTCTCCCAGGGGTGAATGTCCCCTAAAATTTTGAAGTCGGGAAAACGTGCTATAAAGTTTGAAGTCAGGTGAAAGCAATGAAGGATAAAAAGACATTGAAAAGTCAAAGACGCGTTCGCTCCAAAAGAAGGGCGACAAATCCTTTTGCCTATTTTGGGGGTTGTTGTGGTTGATCCACAACACACCCCAAAATTGGGGACCCCATTTTTTTGCACGCTTTCCAAGAAGATTGCAGTGGCCTAGATGTTAAAAGAGCAAAGAAAAGCAAAAATGAAAAAACGTCGCGATATCGCGACATGTTGCTCCGTCACGGCCAAAATGAAAAACGTCGCGATATCGCGACATGTCACGTTTTCACGGCTCAGAACGACAAAGTACGTCAGAATGAAAAGGTGTCGCGATATCGCGACATGTCACGTTTTCACGGTTCAAAATAGCAAAAGTATAGCCGAATGAAAAGTGTCGCGATATCGCGACATGTCACGTTTTCGCGGCCCAAACAAGTGAAGTACAGTAGAACAAAAAAGTGTCACGATTTCACGACATGTCGTGTTTTCGTGGCTAAGAGCAACAGAATGCAGCACAAAGTGAAAAATGTCATGATATCGCGACATGTCATAAAATCACGGTCAAAGCAAGCAGGAAGAAGTGTTGACCAAAAATTGTCGCGATATCGCGACGTGTCGTGAAATTGCGGGTCAAACAGGAGAGAGAAGACAAAATAAAAAAAATGTCGCGATATCGCGACATGTCACAAAATCGTGGTCAAACCAGTCAAACAGGGCAAGGCACTAAAGTTGTCGTGATATCACGACATGTCATGTTTTCGCGATCTGAAGACGAGATGAAGGGCAAACAAAAAAAATGTCGCGATATCATGACATGTCGGAGTTTCGTGACCTGGAGCAACCAAAGTGAACATAGAGGAAAAGTGTCACGATATCGCGACATGTTGGATTTTCGCGACCAAAGGCAAGAAGATAGAGCTAAAGAGAAAAACGTCACGATTTTGCGATAGATTGCATCTGCACAGCCCGAAAGAGAAAAAGTGTCACGATTTTGTGACAGAAAGTAGTGAGATGGTATGGAATGAAAAAGTGTCACGATTTCACATATCGTGTTTTTGCAGCTAAGTACAACAAAACACAGCAAAGGAGAAAAATGTCGCGATTTCGTGACAGGTTGCATCCATGCGGCCCGAAGGAGAAAAACGTCGCAATATCACGACATGTCTCATTTTTGCGGTACTTGAAGACGAATAAAGCTATGGGTATAAAAATGTCGCGATATCGTGACATGTCTTGTTTTCACGATACAAGTGGAAGAACAAAGCTACAGATAGAAAATGTCGTGATATCGAGACATGCTATTTTTGTCGTGATTCACGGCGGGCCGTTACAGAACATACAGGGGCAACGCTGAACACATGGCATAAAGGTGTAGGAATAATGGGAAGAGTTACAGTTCACAAAGAAGATCAAATGTTTCGACGTAGAGCAGAAAGTCAAAAACGATGAAGAGGCGGGGAAGATGAAACGAAGCGATCTGGGAAACGAAATGAAGTGTCACAGAGCAAAACAGAGAGCATGGCCAGAAAGTTTAAAAGAAGAAGCACAAATTGGTACAAGGGTCAAAAACCACTACGGGCTGAGTTGCAGAGCCGAAGGCAATAAGCCATTCTATACCTGCTTTTGGAGTGTTTTTCTTCCACTTTTTTTGGATATTTTCCTTTACATTGGACTAGGTAGGAAATTGCTGTAAGTAGAGTTGCAGATCTTGAAGGCCAGAGGGCCATTCTGGGCCTATTTTTGAGGCTATTTTCTTCCATAGATCGGGTTTGGGAAACCGGAAAGTTCTGTTGTTGTAAAATGACCAATTTTTAATACGAGAAAATTCGGGAGAGTTGCACCTCATTGACAAGAAAGGAGTTATTTTCTGCATGCAAGATTGAATGTTTATCTTTCCCCTTTTCAGACTTCTAGGCTTATAGGTGAAGTTTAATGCAAGTTCTCTTGGTTGCTTCATGCAAATGTCTAAATCTGAAAATCACAGTTAGAACCCCAAATACTAGCACTTAACTTATTTGGATTGTGCATGTTTTGCAGGTTCAGTAGGTTAGGTTGTATGCAGAAAACCTCATTAGCTTCGGTTTTGTCAAAATAGGATAGTGTCATACTGAATGCGCTTTTCATTTTCCTTTTGCATTTTATTTTCATTTTTTTTGCACTTTATTTTAATTTCAGGCATTAAAATTAAAAAAAAAAAACTAAAAATTCCAAAATCCAAAAATAGTTTCATCATTGCGTATGTTATACTGCAGATTCCAAATATACATTTAAAATTTCATTTTTAGAGTTGTATAAATTTCATCATAGCTGCTGTTTTGTTGCAGACTTTAAAAATCCGAAAATAGAAAATTTCCATTTCAAGGCCAGAATTTCATTTTTAGTTTTGTTTTTCATTCATGAGCCGATGATGACATTCCCTTCATGAAAATTCCAATTTCATTGAAGGATTTATGTTTTATGGCATTTCATCAATTTCCATTTTGAAGTTACGTCGTGGTCATATAAGGGCTAGATCACATTTGCTTTATTTGGGTTCAATAAACAATCATTAAAGTTTCACAAATAAACCAACATTGCCCCTTGTTTTCAATTACTTGCAACCACTAAGGTGTTCCAAGCATTTAAATTGAATATCTTTATTTGAGATTATTAATACACAAATGTAAAATGCTAATATAGCGGAGACCTTGGAGAAATTATTTATTTAATTTCTTTGCAAGAGAGGATTTGGAACCCAAATCCTATCGGAGAGTGTGTTTTCACAATCGGTGAAAATACCACTCAACAAATTGGTGCTAGAAGGAGGGCTGGATGGGTTTATTTTAGTGAGATTTAAAATTTTTGTATATTTCATGCCCTACTGATTGTTATCTTTAGTCTTCTAACACCACTCAACAGATTGGCGCTAGGAGGGCCTGAATTGGTTTATTTCAGTGTGATTTAAGTGCTACAGGGATGTCAATTTTGAATATTTCATGCCCTATTGGTTATTATCTTTAGCCTTCTCTTAACAATACAACTTTGTACTGTTAAGAGGAGGACATGAATTGCTATGCACTATTCTAATGCTTTGATTGTTCATACAGGAATAATTTGATTTGATTTGATTTTAAAAAATATATATATATATATTGTTAAAGTTATATTCTTTAAGATTCACTAATGGCTATGTTTACACCGTGGATGCCAGGTAGCCCATTGAACATACCAGGAGTTCAACATTATTTTCCCATTGGTTTTGAGAGATGTCTTCCTCAATTTTTGTCTAATGGGACAAATACTGCAGAAGAACATATTCAAGCATTCAAATTTGTTGTGAATCACTTAACAATTTGGTATGATGATGTTGTTTGTAAAATGTTCCCTTAAACCCTGGAAAAAGTGGCATATTATTGGTTTACAAGTCTGCCTTTAGGGTCTATCACTTCTTGGGCTCAGCTAGAGGCAACATTTCTTAATCAATTCAACAAAGAGCAAGTTGACCCAATCCGCATGTATGAGCAGTTTTTCACTATTAAAAAAGGACCAAGTGAAAATGTGAAGTCATTCTCTGAAAGTTTTTTGGATTATATACTCAATTAGTGACATTTTATGCTCTTTCAGAAGAAGTGGCTCTCCAAATATATGTCAATGCTCTTGAACCACTCACTTCCACATATTTGCGAGGGATGCCTCAAATCACATCTTTGTCACAAGCCTATACTCAAGCAATGACAATTGAGCAACAACTGAGTTATAAAAATTATGGTGTGGGTTTTGGATCATATAATCTTCAATCATTTAATACCTCCCTTACCCACCCGATGATTTATCCACCTCAATCGAGTTCAAGTTTGAATCAATTTCAGAATCAACAATCGTTCCCAAACTTCAATCAATTGCAAAATCCTCAACCTACTATGTAAGATCAATCATCTTTCTTAAGTATGAATCAACTTCAAAATACTCATCTTGATTCAAAATATGTTTCTAAAATCAATTTCAATGATTTTCATAATATGATGATTTCAGGCAAGGGAGGAGTGCTAGATCCAACTAGTATTGAAACATGTGATAAATTGGGAACCCTTGACTCACCAAAAGATGAATTCTATGAGGATGAATCTTGCTCGGAGGACGCGATGGATGACATTGTTGAAAATAATGGCCGAGAAAATTCCCACCTTCCAAATTATGTTAAACCTGAATCATGGGTTACACATGTGGACTATGATAGCCTTATCAATTTGAATACAAGCAATAACCCAATTTTGGAAGTAATTAAACCATCTAAGGAAGGTGAAGATAATTTTGATGAGAAACATGTCGATGAATTAAAAGATGATGAAGAAATAGCTGAGCATCACAATTTGATTTTGAAATATGATCATTATGATTCTTAGGATAAATGGGAAGAGTATGCTCACTCCAAATCGTCTAATAAATTTTGTGTGCCTATTGATATGCAGGATAATATAATTACCCTTTCATATGAGGATATTACCGGCCCTGTACAATCTGAGAATATTTTGGAAGAAGGCTTGGAATCTCATCAAAGGTTGGAGAAAGATAATGATTCTACTACCATGGATACAGATGGAGAATCAATTGATTTTGTTCCTCTCGTGGGACAGGAAATCAAAAATCTTGATCCACCTATTGATACTACAATGTCTATGCCATCTCAAAATTATGAAATTACAAAACCTAAGTGGTGTGGATTTGATACTATTGATGATCCTAATGAAAATGTGGATTTCGAGGCAACTCAAGCCATTGATCATGGAAAGGTGTCATGTGACACATATCTTGAAAAACTAGGCTCGTGTTTTGAAAAGGATGGACGCATGTTTGATTGGGTGCCTAACTTCGATGTTTTTGAACAGGTGTTGGATGATGAAGAAGACAATGAAAAAGAAGAAGAAGCTACTAACACTCTTCAAGTGGTGGTAAATTCTAACCACGATGGGTTGAGTATGGATGACAAGGTGAAATCGTTACCTTTGGTAGTAGCTGCAAAATTTTTAAGTGATAGGTTATATGATGTCCCCTTGGATGCTAATATCATCAACGAGGAAATGTCAAATTTTGTTGATGCTCATCAAGTTTTGAATGATTTTGAGTGCTTTAAAACCCAGGAAAATGATTTGAATTCAAGGCTTTTAGAAATAGGCTCTTGTTTGCAGCATCTCATGTTTGAAAAGGAAGGCCTAATTTTAAATCATGAATCGATTTATGAAATGGATACTTTCAAGAATAGACAAAGATAAAATTGAATATTATTTATTGTCTACTAATTTTAGTAATTTGACGCTCACCTATGAGAGTACTAATGGAATCAAATATAATTGGTGGGGTGAGCGAGGGAAGTTAAAAGTTGTTGCATGGTGCGGTCTAATCTTATTGGATTCCTACAACATTTGGCATGCGTATCACGTTATATTTTTGTTGAAGTGTTCTAATCATGTTTGGGATCCAGGAAAATAATAGTCCAAGCTTTGCATCATCTTGTATTATATTGTATATAGATTTTGGTTTGTGTTTTCAAATTCATTTTTGGAATTGCTAGTTTGGTTAGGATTTAAGTTGTGTGTTGGTTCTCATTTGACATGTTTGATTTGTCTAAAAAAATAAAAATAAAAAAATAATTTTTTTTTTTTTTTTGAGATGTCAACTTATGCCTAAGATCAGGAAAATATGAAACATTGGAATTATGTTGTAGAAAGCTTCACAAGTAACACAAATATTTTAAATAATATCGTTTGAAACTTGTGATGCATGAAGTAGTCAGTTTTACAAATTACGGCAATACTTTATCCGCAATTCAAAAAGGCAATGCATTCATATTACATCCCGATGTTCACACAATGACACTGAGAGGGGGGGGTGAATCAGTGTAGTTATTTAACTTCAAAACAGCAGCATTCAAAGACTGAAGCACAGAAAACTTATAAAACCAGAAGAACAAAATGAGAGCACACCACAACACACAATATAACGAGGTTCACCAATTTGGCTACTCCTCAAAAATTAATTGCTTGGACTTCAATCCAAATCCAGTCTTTGCAAAATTTCAATTTTACAACTTCTTTACCAGCATCCACTGGAAGGAGCACCAACCCCTGTAATTTTTTGTTGCAATAGATGGAGCACCAACCCCTAGTACCAAGCACCAACTTGGACTGCAATTCTAATCAAATCAAAATGACATAAAAATGTCTTCACTACTAACTCGACCTTGACTGGTCTGTAATTTTAACAACCTCTGCACAATCTCATGTCTCTGCTTATTTCTCTATACAGACCCTCTTTTCACAGCAATTCCCTTCTTACTGCAACAACTTCTATCTTTCTTCAACAATTTCTCTTTACAGCTATTCATTTATATACATCCAATCCGGCACGCAGTCGAATCATATACCCAACTGTTCGAATTCTTTTCTCCTGCAAATAAGTGGCTGTTCGAAAATGACTGTTCGAAACCCTGTAATACGGCGTTTCGATTTCTTGTGGTATGGCTGTTTTGAATGCTGCAAACATATCTTCTCGAAAAGCATATCTCGATCCTTCATATTCGGCTCTTTGAATACAAGCAAAATGTCTGTTCGATTCCATGAGTGCGACCGTTCGAAAGCTAAAAAAAACTTTTCGAAAACCTTTCGATAATTTATATTTGATTCTTCGAATACATGCAAACGGTTGTTCGAATGCATGACTAACACTTGTCAATCTGTAACTGTAGATCTGACATCAGTTACATTTTATGTAATCGGCTGCATGATGTCTTTTATGACACGTGTCACCATGCCTACCTTTTGGCTTTTACCTGCCAACTTTACGCTTTGTCGCGATATCGTGACATTTTTAACTTATCCTGACGTCACCCCGAAGGTTGTCGCGAAATCGTGATTTCGACTTCAGTGGCTTTTCTTTCATCCTATCATGAAATCGTGACACTTTTCAACTTTTCTGACGTCATCATCCTTCTTGTCGCGAAATCACGACGTTTTCGGCTTCCAGTGGCTTTTCTTTCATCCTGTCGCGAAATCGTGACACTTTTCAACTTTGCTGACGTCATCATCCTTCTTGTCACGAAATCACGACGTTTTCGACTCTTGCTGACGTCATCATCCTGCTTGTCGCGAAATCGTGACACTTTCGGCTTCCGTACACTCTTCTTTGCCAGCAGCAGCGAAAAAGGAACATGTCACGAAATCGTGACACTTTGCTCTTCCATCTCCTTCCAACTAATTTAAAACACTTTGCTCTTCCGTACAACTCTCCTTGCCAACTCCAGCGAAAATGGAACATGTCGCGAAATCGCGACACTATGCTTCATGCAATGGCGAAATTTTTACATCTTTGTGCCTTGTGTTTTCACCTTGCCTCTTTTCATGAAATTTTGACTTGTAATATCATTGCTGCATCTTTCAGTTCTACACTTTTGACTAGTAGCGAAATCGCTACACCTTAGTTTCCCTTTGTTTCAACATGTAGCGCCATCGCTACACCTTAGTTTCTCTTTGTTTCAACATGTAGCGAAATCGCTACACCTTCTTCTTGTGAATTTTTACTTGTGTCGAAATCGTTGCATCTCAGTTTTCTTAACTTTCGATTTGTAGCGAAATCGCTACACCTTTGTTTCCATACATTTCCAGCTGTGCTTTGAAATGCGAAACTTTAACATGCATGGAAATCGCTACTCTCTTCATTGCAAGCTCCTTTCCTCCATTTATGTCACGAAATCGCGACACATTTTCTCTCTCCTCAGCGAAAACTCGACATGTCGCGACATCGCGACATTTTGGCGTGCATTTTCTCTCTCCTACTTTTTGTCGCGAAATCGCGACAGAAAACATGTCGCGATATCGCGACAGTTTTCTTCCTTGTCTCTTTCTGCCAATTTTTGAATACGGGTCACCTCTGTTTTGCTTGAAACTTTCTGCACTTGATCTGACTGACCTCTGAACTGCATCAACTGCATCAATCTATCTGTGTTGACAACAATGACAATACTTTCTCAATGCTTTTGCTGCACCTTGCTCAACAATCTCCCCCTTTGGAATTGTTGGCAACACACGACAACCTTGCTCAACTTCTTCTCCCCCTTTGCCAATAATACCAAAGGGCTGCTGCAGACTCCCCCTGAGTCTCTGTACACCATTCTCAGGAAAATATCGTTATAGTTAGCAAAAATCATAAATATAAGCAAAACTATAAGTATAGGCATGCATGCACCCATTGAGAATGTGATCCCTAATGATAGTCAGTTCTTGGGAATTGTGACCACTCCCAACTTATTCCTAAGGTACTCAAAAACATCCTTGGGCAATGGTTTTGTGAATATATCGACTACTTGCTCTGTAGTTGGAACAAAATCCAACTTGACCTCTCCTTCTGCAACTTTATCCTTCAAGAAATGATATCGGATTGCAATGTGTTTGGTTCTTGAATGCATAACTGGATTCTTGGATATGTTGATAGCACTAGTGTTATCACATTTTATTGATATTGGCTCTTTGAAGTGGATACCAAGATCTTTCAAAGTTTGTCTCATCCATAATATCTGTGTACGGCAAGTTGTGGCTGCAATGTATTCTGCCTCTGCGAGTGGATAGAGAGCCGATTCTTGTTTCTTGTTGTGCCATGCTACCAGCCTGTCTCCAAGATAAAATGCTCCTCCACTTGTACTCTTTCGGTCATCAATGCACCCTGCCCAATCTGCATCAGAATATGCAATCAAAGTGAAGTCTTTGCCTTTTGGGTACCACAACCCATAATCCATGGTACCTTTGAGGTACACGAAGATCCTTTTACAATTGTGACATGAGTTTCTTTGGGACTTGCCTGAAATCTAGCAACCATGCATATTGCCTGTAGTATATCTGGTCTAGTAGCTGTTAAATACAGCAGGCTTCCAATCATAGACCTGTACATTGTTTGATCCACATCTGGAGATTTATCATCCTTGCTCAACTTGCAGCCTGTTGTCATGGGAGTGCTGACCGGTTTCCTGTCTTCCATTGTGAACTTTTTCAGCATTTCTTTTACATATTTAACTTGAGAAATAAAAATGCCTTTTTCATTTTGATTGACCTGCGGTCCTAAGAAATAAGAAAGTTCACCAATCATTGACATCTCAAATTCTTTTTTCATTTTAATTGATATGTCTTTGCGAGTATTCATCCATCTTCTTTGCCAAATATTATGTCATCTACATAAACAACAAGAACAATAAGATGACCCTTCTCTGTTTTGACATATAAGTTGCTATCCACCAAACCTTTCTTAAACCCTTGTTTAATTAGATAATTATCCTGCCTTGCATACCATGCTCTGGGTGCCTGTTTTAATCCATATAAAGCTTTCTTTAACATGCAAACAAAATCTGGATTGTCACCAAGTTGGAAGCCATCCGGTTGTTCAATGTAAACCTCTTCTTCCAGTTTTCCATTCAAAAATGCTGATTTTACATCCATTTGATATACTTTGAAGTTTTTATGAGCTGCTAATGCAGAAACATTACGATTGCCTCTAGTCTGGCTACCGGTGCAAAAGTTTCTTCAAAATCAATGCCTTCAACCTGAGCATAGCCTTTACATACCAATCTTGCCTTATTTATGACAACCTTCCCATCTTCATTCAATTTATTTCTAAAAACCCATTTAGTGCCAATTATGTTTTTATTTGTTGGTCTAGGTACTAATTCCCAGGTATTGTTTTTCTCTATCAGATCTAGTTCTTCATTGATTGCCTTCATCCAACTTTCATCAGTGCTTGCTTCGACAACATTTTTAGGTTCAATACTAGATAACGAGAGAATAGTTCCTCACTTCTTGTTCTTCTTGTCTGAATACCATCCGTGGGATCCCCAATAATCTGTTCACTTGGATGATTTTTCTGCCGATTGTCTGTTTTAAATTTCCTGTTTTCTTCTTCTTGATTCGGTTTTTACACCATCCGGATCAATTTTCTGATTCTTCTCTGTTTCTTTTTCATCATCACCTTCAATGACTTCTTCATACATAGGGTAGTTTTCTTGATAAGTAGTTTCTTGTTCTCTACCTTCATCAACTTTCACATCGGCACTTTCAACAATTTTCTTCAACCTCTTGTTGTAACATGTGTAGGCCTTGCTTTTTGTTGAGTAACCAAGAAAGATACCTTCATCGACTCTATCTTCAAATTTACCGAGGTTATCTTCAGTCCGTTTTATGTAGCACTTGCTGCCAAATACTTTGAAATGTCTTGTTGTTGCCTTTATGCCAAACCACAACTCATAAGGTGTTTTGCTTTCATGTGGTCTCAGCATGCACCTGTTTTGAATGTAAACTGCAGTATGAACTGCCTCTTTCCAAAATCTGTCAGCTATTTTGTTTTCTGCCAGCATTGTCCTTGCCATTTCCTGCACTGTTCTATTCTTCCTTTCTACAACACCATTCTGCTGAGGTGTCCTAGCTGCTGAAAACTGTCTTCTTATCCCATGTTTTTGACAGTATTCTGCAAATTCTTCGGAGATAAACTCTCCTCCCCTGTCTGATCTTAGGCATTTAATTCTTTTTCTTGATTGATTCTCAACAAGATTTTTGAAGGTTTTAAACATCTCAAAGGCTTCTGACTTGAGTTTCAGAAATAGTACCCATGTCATTCTTGAGTAGTCATCTATACACAACATAAAATATTTGTGTCCATTTATGCTTTCAGTTCTCATGGGTCCACATAGATCAGTGTGAATTAGTTCTAATGGCTTGCTAGTGAAGTATTCTTTTGCTTTGAAAGTGGCTCTGGTTTGTTTTCCCTTTTGGCATGACTCACAGATGCTATTTACAGGTTTGCCAATGTTTGGTATATCTCTAACTGCTCTTTTTGAACTGATTTTTGCCAGATTGTCAAAACTAATATGCCCAAGCCTCTTGTGCCATAGCCAGTTTTCATCTTCCTGTCCAATCAAGCATGTTCCTTCTGCAGTTTCTGAAAGTGTATACAGATTTCTAGAAGTTCTCAGTCCAGTGGCTATTAACTTTCCATTTTTTGTCTTTCTTACTTCACGGCCCTCCTTCTTGAAGATTACATCATGACCTCTGTCACATATTTGACTTACACTTAGCAAGTTATGCTTCAGGCCAATTACAAACAAGACTTCTTTTGATTTTATATTGCCATCAATGATCTTGAGTGATCCCTTTCCAACAATCTTTTCTCCATCATTATTTCCAAATTTCACAGAACCACCTTCATAATTCTGTAAATTCTCAAACTTTTGCTTGTCACTGTCATGTGGCTGGAACAACCACTATCCAAGTATCCAAGGTGCTGATTTGTTACGAGCTTTAAAAGCGGTCTGGACAATCAAAGATTCCTTTTCTTTCCATTCCGGTTTGATAGCAGATTTTGCTACTTGTTTTGCCTTTGTCCTTTCATTAGCATGTGCCTGTTTTTCAGGAAATTTCTGGTTTTGTTTCAACCCACTTGGCTGAGATTTTCTACCATGATAATTATTTGATGCAAAAGTGCTTCTGCAGTTTCTAGCAATATGTCCAAAATTATGACAATTATAACATTCAATTGCATAATTCATTAAAGGAGAAAAAACATTTCTGCTGGTAAAATTCCTTTGAGATACATTATGCATGCAATCTGAAATCTTATGGCCATAAGCATTGCATTTAAAACAATAACTAGAAAATGCATGATTAAACCTGGGTGCCGGTCTTTGCCGGTTTGAAGTAGGAGCCATGACTCTTCTCCTCCTTGGATGTGTGACTTTTGTGAATCCATCTTTGTCAGTATTCTTCTTGAATCTGGCATTATTGTTTTCTTTTGCATGATTTGGTTTTTCTGGTTCAACCCTGATCTTTTCTTCTTTCTTTATGGGTTCTATATTCAAGTTCTTTGAATCCTTTGAAGATTCTCCTTCATCAAAGCCTAAACCAAATTTTATGCCATAAGGCCTTTGGTTATTTAACATTTTATCCAGCTTTACAGTACTTTCTTCAAACTTATGAAAACAGTTCAATTTTCTATTCATCTCCTCTAACTGCATCCTTAACTTAACAATGTCTTCCTCTAGCTTGTTGCATTCAACTGTCTTTACAGTTAATTGTTCATCAAGAACTTCAGACATTTTCTTGAATTCCTCTGTCTGTATTTTCAGATTGTTTATTATGTCTGTGGCATTCTCTAATTTCTTTGAAAATTTCTTATTCTTCTTCCTTTCTGCACTCAACTCTTCAAGTGCAGCAACCAATTCTCCTTCCAAATACACTTCAACTTCATCCTTGGAATTTTCATCACCTTCCTGATTTTTCTCTGTTCTTTCTTCTTCAAGTGCCATGAACAGAGCTTCACCTCCTTCTTCTTCGGACTCCTCATCTGTGCTTTCTTTAGAACTACTGACATTCTTGGTTATGAAGCTTTTCTTCTTGAAGTTGTTCTTTCTGAAATTTTGTTTCTTCTTCCAGTCACCTTTTTCTTGGTGTGAACCTTCACCATTTTTGGTTCTCTCCTGCATTGGACATTTGGCTGCAAAATGACCGACTCCTCCACAATTGAAGCATTTAAAAGGTAGCTTCCCTCTATATTTTCCTTTTCCTTTTGTGAGTTTTCGAACAAAATTGGCTTCTGTTTCATCCAGTGTTCCTTCATCCTCAGATTCATGTTCAGCTTTTACATTCTTGTGTGCTTTAAAAGCTGCTTCTCTGTCTGTAGACTTGGTTTGTCCTATTCTCATTTCATATGCTTTCAGGGAACCATGCAACTCATCCATGCTGAAGTTGTTTAGATCTTTTGCCTCTTCTATTGCAGAGACTTTGGAATTAAATCTTTTGTGAAGTGTTCTGAGAACCTTTTTCACAACAACTGCATCATCAATTTCTTCACCGAGTCCTCTGATTGCATTAATAATTCCGTTGACTCTCAGCATATAAGTCTCTATGTTTTCATCTTCATTCATTTGCAGTGCTTTGAACTGTGCTCGATGAGTTTGCAGTTTTGCTTCCTTAATCTTATTGTCTCCTTCATGGATGCTCTTCGATTTATCCCACATGTCTTTTGCTGATTTACAACTCATGACTCTTATCGGTTCACTGTCAACAAGCCCACACATTATGGCATTCTTAGCTTTGGAGTTGTTCTCAAATTTCTTTTTCTCGGCGAGTATCTGTTGGAGGAGTAGTGGGTGCTTGTGTATCCACTATCTACGAGAATCCCAAATATCATATCCCAATGCACTCAGATATGTTTGCATTATGAGTTTCCAGAAGGTGTAATTTGTTCCATCAAATAAGGGAGCTTTGTTGGATGAAAATCCTTCACCGCCTGCCATTGTTTCTTCCAAGATCTCCTTAGCTGATTAAGCTTGTACAAGGAACCTTGCTATGATACCAATTGATGTTCACACAATGACACTGAGAGGGGGGGTGAATCAGTGTAGTTATTTAACTTCAAAACAGCAACATTCAAAGACTGAAGCACAGAAAACTTATAAAACCAGAAGAACAAAATGAGAGCACACCACAACACACAATATAACGAGGTTCACCAATTTGGCTACTCCTCAAAAATTAACTGCTTGGACTTCAATCCAAATCCAGTCTTTGCAAAATTTCAATTTTACAACTTCTTTACCAGCATCCACTGGAAGGAGCACCAACCCCTGTAATTTTCTGCTGCAACAGATGGAGCACCAACCCCTAGTACCAAGCACCAACTTGGACTGCAATTCTAATCAAATCAAAATGACATAAAAATGTCTTCACTACTAACTCGACCCTGACTGGTCTGTAATTTTAACAACCTCTGCACAATCTCATGTCTCTGCTTATTTCTCTATACAGACCCTCTTTTCACAGCAATTCCCTTCTTACTGCAACAACTTCTATCTTTCTTCAACAATTTCTCTTTTATGACTATTCATTTATATACATCCAATCCGGCATGTAGTCGAATCATATACCCAACTGTTCGAATTCTTTTCTCCTGCAAATAAGTGGCTGTTCGAAAATGATTGTTCGAAACCCTGTAATACGGCATTTCGATTTCTTGTGGTATGGCTATTTTGAATGCTGCAAACATATCTTCTCGAAAAGCATATCTCGATCCTTCATATTCGGCTCTTTGAATACAAGCAAAATGTCTATTCGATTCCATGAGTGCGACCGTTCGAAAGCTAAAAAAAAACTTTTCGAAAACCTTTCGATAATTTATATTTGATTCTTCGAATACATGCAAACGGTTGTTCGAATGCATGACTGACACTTGTCAATCTGTAACTGTAGATCTGACATCAGTTACATTTTATGTAACTGGTTGCATGATGTCTTTTATGACACGTGTCACCATGCCTGCCTTTTCGGCTTTTACCTGCCAACCTTATGCCTGTCGCGATATCGTGACATTTTTAACTTATGCTGACGTCACCCTGAAGGTTGTCGCGAAATCGTGACGTTTTCGGCTTCCAGTGGCTTTTCTTTCATCCTGTCATGAAATCGTGACACTTTTCAACTTTGCTGACGTCATCATCCTTCTTGTCGTGAAATCATGACGTTTCGGCTTCCAGTGGCTTTTCTTTCATCTTGTCGCGAAATCGTGACACTTTTCAACTTTGCTGACGTCATCATCCTTCTTGTCGTGAAATCGTGACGTTTTCGACTCTTGCTGACGTCATCATCCTGCTTGTCGTGAAATCGTGACACTTTCGGCTTTCGTACACTCTTCTTTGCCAACAGCAGCGAAAAAGGAACATGTCACGAAATCGTGACACTTTGCTCTTCTACAACTCTCCTTGCCAACTCCGAAAATGGAACATGTGAAATGACACTTTTACTCTCTTAAAAGGAACATGTCGAAATCGCGACACTTTGCTCTTCCGTACAACTCTCCTTGCCAACTCCAGCGAAAATGGAACATGTCGCGAAATCGTGACACTATGCTTCATGCAATGGCAAAATTTTTACATCTTTGTGCCTTGTGTTTTCACCTTGCCTCTTTTCATGAAATTTTGACTTGTAATATCATTGCTGCATCTTTCAGTTCTACACTTTTGACTAGTAGCGAAATCGCTACTCCTTAGTTTCCCTTTGTTTCAACATGTAGCGCCATCGCTACACCTTAGTTTCTCTTTGTTTCAACATGTAGCGAAATCGCTACACCTTCTTCTTGTGAATTTTTACTTGTGTCGAAATCGTTGCATCTCAATTTTCTTAACTTTCGATTTGTAGCGAAATCGCTACACCTTTGTTTCCATACATTTCCAGCTGTGCTTTGAAATGCGAAACTTTAACATGCATGGAAATCGCTACTCTCTTCATTGCAAGCTCCTTTCCTCCATTTATGTCGCGAAATCGCGACACATTTTCTCTCTCCTCAGCGAAAACTCGACATGTCGCGACATCGCGACATTTTGGCGTGCATTTTCTCTCTCCTACTTTTTGTCGCGAAATCGCGACAGAAAACATGTCGCGATATCGCGACAGTTTTCTTCCTTGTCTCTTTCTGCCAATTTCTAATACGGGTCACCTCTGTTTTGCTTGAAACTTTCGCACTTGATCCGTGACCTCTGAACTGCATCAACTGCATCAATCTGTCTGTGTTGACAACAATGACAATACTTTCTCAATGCTTTTGCTGCACCTTGCTCAACACATCCCACTTTGCATATACATTCCATCTTAGTTGCATATGCATTTCAAATACAATCATTTAAAAAAAAAATGTCAAATCCTCTTAGGGTTATTCTATAACATATAAAAAAAAAAAAAAAAAAAAATCCTAAGGTTGGGAACTGATGCCCGAACTATCTTGAACCAAGCATGTTCTATTCATATTAAAGAGGATCTTGAGCAAAATGATCAAAACTAGACTTGGAAGAAAATGTGAGGCGAAAGGAGTATTTCGTGTCTGTCCTATCATGCAACATAATCCTTGAAACAGTGGTTTTTACCACTCCCATAAAAACTTAAAGCCTAAAACCAGAGTAGTAAGGATAGGGTTAAATCCTCATCGAACTTAGGTTGAGGATCCAACTCCCCAAAGCTCTGATTTGACCTACATGGAGTAGTAAGGATAGGGCATAATTCTCATCTCGCTTAGGTTGAGAATCCGATTCCCCAAAGCTTCTATTTTTCCCATTTCATCATAAAGCTTGGATTGGAAGGATCGTACTACATGTCCCCTACAAAGGATGGGTAGTCATCCCAAAGGTCCAAGCAATAAAAGTAAAACTAATTTTTCCCATTTCATCTCAATATTGGATTGGAAGGATCGTACTACATGTCCCTAGCAAGGATGGGTAGTCATCCCAAAGGTCCAAGAAATAAAATTAACTAATATTTCCCATTTTATCTTAATATTGGATTGGAAGGATCGTACTACATGTCCCTAGCAAGGATGGGTAGTCATCCCAAAGGTCCAAGAAATAAAAGAAAAAGAATGAATGAAGCCAAATTATGGATTATGGGGTTAAGTATGCTCATGCGTGGCAGCATGTCTTGTTTAAAGCAAGACCACTGACTGCTCAAACGGATAGACTAGCTTGACAATTTCATCCATAACTGGTTAAATCATTTTTCTCAAAGTGAGGTAATGAATTCCATATCAGAGTAGTAAGGATAGGGTTAAATTCTCATCTCGTTTAGGTTGGGAATCTGATTCCCCAAAAGCTTTGATTTCACTTTCACTTGCACATGGGTTCAAGATGGTAGTGACACATAACCAATTTTGGGATTTAATAAAGTAATTCATTATACACATAGTTGATCCTAAGAGGGTTTGACAGGTTTAAATGTTTGTCTATGATATTGTAAGGTTTGAATCTTTATAAAGTAGGTTGTTATATTTATCATGCTACGCAAATCATTCACAATCTCACATATGCATTCATGTAAAACTGACAATGGAATGTTGATCAATTTCAAACGATAGGAAATGGAACACACTGCACACACCGAGCTGATACTTAATGATTCTAATGTTTCATGTATTTCTGATCTATCGGCATTTGTTTTATCTTTTATGTGCTGACGCTTGTATCTAAGTTTGTATATTTCCAGGTTAGGTTCTCACCGAAATGCTCAGGAGCATTTCCAAGCAGAGTCACCATTTGTTGTGGCTGCTCCACAACACACCCCAAAATTGGGGACCCACCTTTTTTTACATGCTTTCCAAGAAGATTACAGTGGCCTAGATGTTAAAAGAGCAAAGAAAATCAAAAATGAAAAACGTCGTGATATCGCGACATGTTGCTTCGTCGTGACCAAAATGAAAAAGTGTCGCGATATCGCGACATGTCACGTTTTCGCGGCTCAGAACGACAAAGTACGTCGAAATGAAAAGGTGTCGCGATATCGTGACATGTCGTGTTTTCGCGGTTCAAAATAGCAAAAGTATAACCAAATGAAAAGTGTCACGATATCGCGACATGTCACGTTTTCGCGGCCTAGACAAGCGAAGTACAGTGGAACAAAAAAGTGTCACGATTTCGTGACATGTCGCGTTTTCACGGCTAAGAGCAACATAATGTAGCACAAAGTGAAAAATGTCACGATATCGCGACATGTCATGAAATCACGGTCAAAGCAAGTAGGAAGAAGTGTTGACCGAAAATTGTCACGATATCGTGACATGTCATGAAATCATGGGTCAAAGAGGAGAGAGAAGACAAAATAAAAAAATGTCACGATATCGCGACATGTCACGAAATCGTGGTCAAACCAGTCAAACAGGGCAAGGCACTAAAGTTGTCGTGACATGTCATGTTTTCATGATCTGAAGACGAGATGAAGGGCAAACAAAAAAAACGTCGCGATATCGTGACATGTCGGAGTTTCGCGACCTGGAGCAGCCAAAGTGAACATAGAGGAAAAGTGTCGCGATATCGCGACATGTTGGATTTTCATGACCAAAGGCAGGAAGATAGAGCTAAAGAGAAAAATGTCATGATTTTGTGATAGATTGCATCTGCACAGCCCGAAAGAGAAAAAGTGTCACAATTTCATGACAAAAAGCAGCGAGATGGTACGAAATGAAAAAGTGTCATGATTTCGTGACATGTCGTGTTTTTGTGGCTAAGTACAACAAAACACAACGAAGGAGAAAAACGTCATGATTTCACGATAGGTTGCATCCACGCAGCCCGAAGGAGAAAAATGTCGTGATATCATGACATGTCTCATTTTTGCGATACTTGAAGACAAATAAAGCTGCGGGTATAAAAACATCACGATATCGCGACATGTCTTATTTTCGCGATACAGGTGGAAGAACAAAGCTGTAGATAGAAAATGTCACGATATCACGACATGCTATTTTTGTCACGATTCACGGTGGGCCATTACAGAACATACAGGGGCAGCACTGAACACATGGCATAAAGGTGTAGGAATCATGGGAAGCATTATAGTTCATAGAGAAGATCAAACATTTTGACGTAGAGCAGAAAGTCAAAAACGACGAAGAGGCGGGGAAGATGAAATGAAGCGATCTGGGAGATGAAGCGAAGCGTCACAGGGAGAAACAGAGAGCATTGCCAAAAATTTTAAAAGCAGAAGCACAGATTGGTACAAGGGTCGAAAACCGCTACGAGCAGAGTTGCAGAGCTGAAGGTGATAAGCCATTCTGGGCCTACTTTTGGAGTGTTTTTCTTCCACTTTTTTTGGATATTTTCCTTTCACATTGGACTAGGTAGGAAATTGTTGTAGGAGTTGGTTGAAGGCCGGAGGGCCATTGGGCTTGCTTTTGAGGCTGTTTTCTTCCATAGACTGGGTTTGGGAAACCAGAAAGTTCTGTTGTTGTAAAATGACCAATTTTTAATACAGAAAATTTAGAGAGTTGCATCTCATTGACAAGAAAGAAGGAGTTATTTTCTGCATGCAAGATTTAATGTTTATCTTTCCCCTTTTAGATTTTTAGGCTTATAGGTGAAGTTTAATGCAAGTTCTCTTGGTTGCTTCATGCGAATGTCTAAATCTGAAAACCATAGTTAAAACCCCAGAGACCAGCACTTAACTTATCTGGATTGTGCATGTTTTGCAGGTTCAATAGGTTAGGTTGTATGCAGAAAACCTCATTATCTTCGGTTTTGTCAAAATAGGATAGCATCATACTGAATGCACTTTTCATTTTCCTTTTGCATTTTATTTTCACTTTTTTCTGCACTTTATTTTCATTTACAGTCATTAAAAAAAAAAAAAAAAACTAAAAATTCCAAAATCCAAAAATAGTTTCATCATTACGTATTTATCATTCAAATACGCATTTAAAATTTCATTTATAAAATTCTTTTTTAACTTTAAAATCCAAAATAGAAAATCATTCCATTTCCAAACCCAATTAAACATAAAATCACATTGAGTTTATTTTGTTTCAACGAAAAATCATTAAGGTTTTAAAATAAAATAAACCAACATTGCCCCTTGTTTTCGATTACTTGCAACCACTAAGGTGTTCCAAGCATTTAAATTGAATATCTTTATTTGAGATTATTAATACAAATAAAATGCTAACATAGCGGAGACCTTGGAGAAATTATTTATTTAATTTCTTTGCAAGAGAGGATTTGGAACCCAAATCCTATCGGAGAGTGTGTTTTCACAATCGGGTGAAAATACCACTCAACAGATTGGCGCTAGAAGGAGGGCTGGATGGGTTTATTTTAGTGAGATTTAAAATTTTGTATATTTCATGCCCTACTGATTGTTATCTTTAGTCTTCTAACACCACTCAACAGATTGGCGCTAGAAGGAGGGCCTGAATTGGTTTATTTCAGTGTGATTTAAGTGCTACAAGGATGTCAATTTTGAATATTTCATGCCCTATTGGTTATTATCTTTAGCCTTCTCTTAACAATACAACTTTGTACTTGTTAAAAGGAGGACATGAATTGCTATGCACTATTCTAACGCTTTGATTGTTCATACAGGAATAATGTGATTTGATTTGATTTTAAAAAATATATAAATATATATTGGTTAAAGTTATATTCTTTAAGATTCACTAATGGCTATGTTTACACCGTGGATGACGGGTAGCCCATTGAACATACCGGGAGTTCAACATTATTTTCCCGTTGGTTTTGAGAGATGTCTTCCTCGATTTTTGTCTAATGGGACAAATACTGCAGAAGAACATATTCAAGCATTCAAATTTGTTGTGAATCACTTAACAATTTGGTATGATGATGTTGTTTGTAAAATGTTCCCTTACACCTTGGACAAAGTGGCATATGATTGGTTTACAAGTCTGCCTTTAGGGTCTATCACTTCTTGGGCTCAACTAGAGGCAACATTTCTTAATCAATTCAACAGAGAGCGAGTTGACCCAATCCGCATGTATGAGCAGTTTTTCACTATTAAAAAAGGACCAAGTGAAAATGTGAAGTCATTCTCTGAAAGGTTCTTTGGATTATATACTCAATTAGTGACATTTTATGCTCTTTCAGAAGAAGTGGCTCTCCAAATATACGTCAATGCTCTTGACCCACTCACTTCCACATATTTGCGAGGGATGCCTCAAATCACATCTTTGTCACAAGCCTATACTCAAGCAATGGCAATTGAGCAACAATTAAGTTGTCAATATTATGGTGTGGGTTTTGGATCATATAATTTTCAATCATTTAATACCTCCCTTACCCACCCAATGATTTATCCACCTCAACCAAGTTCAAGTGTGAATCAATTTCAGAATCAACAATCATTCCCAAGCTTCAATCAATTTCAAAATCCTCAACCTACTATGCAAGATCAACCATCTTTCTTAAGTATGAATCAACTTCAAAATACTCATCTTGATTCAAAAGATGTTTCTAAAATCAATTTCAATGATTTTCATAAGAATATGATTTTAGGCAAGGGAGGAGTACTAGATCCAACTAGTATTGAAACATGTGATAGATTGGGAACCCTTGACTCACCAAAAGATGAATTCTATGAGGATGAATCTTGTTCGGATGACACATTGGATGACATTGTTGAAAGTAATGGCCAAGAAAATTCACACCTTCCAAATTATGTTAAACGTGAATCATGGGTTACACATGTGGATTATGATAGCCTTATCAATTTGAATACAAGCAATAACCCAATTTTGGAAGTAATTGAACCATCTAAGGAAGGTGAAGATAAATTTGATGAGAAACATGTTGATGAATTAAAAGATGATGAAGAAATAGTTGAGCATCACAATTTGATTTTGAAAGATGATCATTATGATTCTTGGGGTAAATGGGAAGAGTATGCTCACTCCAAACCTTCTGATGAATTTTGTGTGCCTATTGATATACAGGATAATACAATTGCCCTTTCATATGATGATATTACAAGTCCTGTGCAATCTGAGAATGTTTTGGAAGAAGGGTTGGAATCGCATCAAAGGTTGGAGAAGGATAATGATTCTACTACCAGGGATGAAGAAGGAGAATCAATTGTTTTTGTTCCCCTTGAGGGGCAAGAAATCAAAAATATTGATCCACCTATTGCTTCTACAATGTTTATGCCATCTCAAAATGATGAAATTACAAAACCTAAGTGGTGTGGGTTTGATACTATTGATGATCCTAATGAAAATGTGGATTTCGAGGCAACTCAAGCCATTGATCATGGAAAGGTGTCACGCGACACATATCTTGAAAAACTAGGCTCTTGTTTTGAAAAGTATGGACGCATGTTTGATTGGGTGCCTAACTTTGGTGTTTTTGAACAGGTGTTGGATGATGAAGAAGACAATGAAAAAGAAGAAGAAGCTACTAACACTCATCAAGTTGTGGTAAATTCTAACCATGATGGGCTGAGTATGGATGACAAGGTGAAATCTTTACCTTTGGTAGTAGCTACAAAAATTTTAAGTGATAGGTTACATGATGTCCCCTTGGATGCTAATATCATCAATGAGGAAATGTCAAATTTTGTTGATGCTCATCAAGTTTTGAATGATTTTGAGTGCTTTAAAACCCAGGAAAATGATTTGAATTCAAGACTTTTAGAAATAGGCTCTTGTTTGCAGCATCTCATATTTGAAAAGGAAGGCCTAATTTTAAATCATGAATCGATTTATGAAATGGATACTTTCAAGAATAGACAAGATAAAATTGAATATTATTTATTGTCTAATCATTTTAGTAATTTGACGCTCACCTATGAGAGTACTAATGGAATCAAATCTAATTGGTGGGGTGAGCGAGGGAAGTTAAAAGTTGTTGCATGGTGCGGTCTAATCTTGTTGGATTCCTACAACATTTGGCATGCGTATCACGTTATATTTTTGTTGAAGTGTTCTAATCATGTTTGGGATCCAGGAAAATAATAGTCCAAGCTTTGCATCATCTTGTATTATATTGTATATAGATTTTGGTTTTTGGTTTTGGTTTGTGTTTTCAAGTTTCATTTTTGGGATTGCTAGTTTGGTTAGGATTTAAGTTGTGTGTTGGTCCTCATTTGACATGTTTGGTTTGTCTAAAAAAATAAAAATAAAAAAATAAAAAAAATAAATTTTTGAGATGTCAACTTATGCCTAAGATCAAGAAAATATGAAACATTGGAATTATGTTGTAGAAAGCTCCACAAGTAACACAAACATTTTAAATAATATCGTTTGAAACTTGTGATGCATGAAGTAGTCAGTTTTACAAATTATGGCAATACTTTATCCGCAATTCAAAAAGGCAATGCATTCATATTACATCCCACTTTGCATATACATGCCATCTTAGTTGCATATGCATTTCAAATACAATCATTTAAAAAAATGTCAAATCCTCTTAGGGTTATTCTATAACATAAAAAAAAAAAAAAAAAAAATCCTAAGGTTGGGAACTGATGCCCGAACTATCTTGAACCAAGCACGTTCTATTCATATTAAAGAGGATCTTGAGCAAAATGATCAAAACCGTACTTGGAAGAAAAGGTGAGGCGAAAGGAGTATTTCGTGTCTATCCTATCATGCAACATAATCCTTGAAACAAGTGGTTTTTACCACTCCCATAAAAGCTTAAAGCCTAAAACCGAGTAGTAAGGATAGGGTTAAATCCTCATCGAACTTAGGTTGAGGATCCAACTCCCCAAAGCTCTGATTTGACCTACATGGAGTAGTAAGGATAGGGCATAATTCTCATCTCGCTTAGGTTGAGAATCCGATTCCCCAAAGCTTCCATTTTTCCCATTTCATCATAAATCTTGGATTGGAAGGATCGTACTACATGTCCTCTGCAAAGGATGGGTAGTCATCCCAAAGGTCCAAGCAATAAAAGTAAAATTAATTTTTCCCATTTCATCTTAATATTGGATTGGAAGGATCGTACTACATGTCCCTCGCAAGGATGGGTAGTCATCCCAAAGGTCCAAGAAATAAAATTAACTAATATTTCCCATTTCATCTTAATATTGGATTGGAAGGATCGTACTACATGTCCCTAGCAAGGATGGGTAGTCATCCCAAAGGTCCAAGAAATAAAAGAAAAAGAATGAATGAAGCCAAATTATGGATTATGGGGTTATGTCTGGGGGAGTATGCTCATGCGTGGCAGCATGTCTTGTCTTAAAGCAAGACCACTGACTGCTCAAACGGATAGACTAGCTTGACAATTTCATCCATAACTGGTTAAATCATTTTGTTCAAAGTGAGGTAATGAATTCCATATCAGAGTAGTAAGGATAGGGTTAAATTCCCATCTCGCTTAGGTTGGGAATCCGATTCCCCAAAGCTTTGATTTCACTTTCACTTGCACATGGGTTCAAGATAGTAGTGACTCATAACCAACTTTGGGATCTAATAAAGCAATTCATTATACATATAGTTGATCCTAAGAGGGTTTGATAATTTTAAATGTTTGTGTATGATACTGGAAGGTTTGAATATTTATAAAGCAGGTTGTTATATTTATCATGCTGCGCAAATCATTCACAACCTCACATATGCATTCATGTAAAACTGACAATGGAATGTGGATCAATTTCAAACGATAGAAAATGGAACACATTGCACACACCGAGCTGATACTTAATGATTCTGATGTTTCATGTATTTCTGATCTATCGGCATTTGTTTTATCTTTTATGTGTTGACGCTTGTATCTAAGCTTGTATATTTCCAGGTTAGGTTCTCACCGAAATGCTCAGGAGCATTTCCCAGTAGAGTCGCCATTTGTTGTGGCTGCTCCACAACACACCCCAAAATTGGGGACCCCCATTTTTTGCATGCTTTCCAAGAAGATTGCAGTGGCCCAGATGTTAAAATAGCAAAGAAAAGCAAAAATGAAAAAGTCGTCGATATCGCGACATGTTGCTCCTAGGAAATGAAAAGTGTCGCGATATCGCGACATGTTGCCTGCCTCGCGCCAGAATGAAAAGTGTCGACGATATCGCGACATGTCGCATAAAAAGAAAAAAAGTGTCACGATATCGTGACATGTCGTATCACGTCAAAAAAAAAGTAAAAATGTCACGATATCGCGACATGTCTGAAATCGCGGTCAAATCAATAGAAAAGTTGCTGAAAATGTCGATGATATCGTGACATGTCATGAAATCGAGGTCAAAGAAAGAAGAATAAAAATGTCGCGATATCGCGACATGTCACAAAATCACGATCAAACAAAAAGGAAGATAAAGTTGTCGTGACATGTCATGTTTTCACGATCTGAAGACGAGATGAAGGGCAAAGAAAAAATGTCACGATTTCGTGACATGTCGAAGTTTCGCGACTGGAGAACCAGAAGTGAACATAGAGGAAAAGTGTCACGATATCGCGACATGTTGCATTTTCACGACCAAAGGTAGGAAGATAGAGCTAAAGATTGAAAAATGTCATGATTTCTGACATGATTGCATCAAAGAAATATGTCACGATTTCATGACAGAGATGGTACGAATGAAAAGTGTCACGATTTACATGACATGTTGCTTTTTTAAAAAAAAACAAAGAAAAAGTCGAGATTAGTTGCATCCACGCCCCGAAGGAGAAAAATGTCACGATATCGTGACATGTCTCATTTTATAAAAAAGTGCGATATCGTGACATGTCTCATTTTCGCGATACAGGTAGAAGAACAAAGCTGCAGATAGAAAATGTCATGATATCGTGACATGTTATTCTTTGTCACGATTCATAGTGGGCCATTACAGAACATATAGGGGCAGCACTGAACACATGGCATAAAGGTGTAAGAATCATGGGAAGCATTATAGTTCACAGAGAAGATCAAACATTTCGACATAGAGCAGAAAGTCAAAAACGACGAAGAGGCGGGGAAGATGAAATGAAGCGATCTGGGAGATGAAACGAAGCGTCACAGAGTGAAACAGAGAGCATTGACAAAAAGTTTAAAAGCAGAAGCAAAGATTGGTACAGGGGTCGGAAACCACTACGGGCAGAGTTGCAGAGCCGAAGGCGATAAGCCATTCTGGGCCTGCTTTTGGAGTGTTTTTCTTCCACTTTTTTTGGATATTTTCCTTTCACATTGGACTAGGTAGGAAATTGTTATAAGCGAGTTGCGTTTGAAGGCCGGAGGGCCACTGGGCCTGCTTTGAGGTTGTTTTCTTCCATAGATGGGTTTGGGAAACCAGAAAGTTCTGTTGTTGTAAAATGACCAATTTTTAATACAGAAAATTCAGAGAGTTGCACCTCATTGACAAGAAAGAAGGAGTTATTTTCTGCATGCAAGATTGAATGTTTATCTTTCCCCTTTTCAGATTTCTAGGCTTATAGGTGAAGTTTAATGCAAGTTCTCTTGGTTGCTTCATGCGAATGTCTAAATCTGAAAATCATAGTTAAAACCCCAGAAACCAGCACTTAACTTATCTGGATTGTGCGTGTTTTGCAGGTTCAATAGGTTAGGTTGTATGCAGAAAACCTCATTATCTTCGGTTTTGTCAAAATAGGATAGCATCATACTGAATGCACTTTTCATTTTCCTTTTGCATTTTATTTTCACTTTTTTTTTGCACTTTATTTTAATTTACAGGCATTAAAATAAAAAAAAAAAACTAAAAATTCCAAAATCCAAAAATAGTTTCATCATTGCGTATGTTATACTCAGATTCCAAATACGCATTTAAAATTTCAGTTTTAGAGTTGTATAAATTTCACCACTTGTTTTGTTGAGACTTTAAAAATCCGAAAATAGAAAATTTCCATTTCAAGGCGAATTTCATTTTTAGTTTTGTTTTTCATTCATGAGTCGATGATGACATTCCCTTCATGAAAATTCCAATTTCATTGAAGGATTTATGTTTTATGGCATTTCATCAATTTCCATTTTGAAGTAGTACGTGGTCATATAAGGGCCAGATCACATTTGCTTTATTTGGGTTCAATGAACAATCATTAAAGTTTCACAATAAAATAAACCAACATTGCCCCTTGTTTTCAATTACTTGCAACCACTAAGGTGTTCCAAGCATTTAAATTGAATATCTTTATTTGAGATTATTAATACACAAATGTAAAATGCTAATATAGCGGAGACCTTGGAGAAATTATTTATTTAATTTCTTTGCAAGAGAGGATTTGGAACCCAAATCCTATCGGAGAGTGTGTTTTCACAATCGGGTGAAAATACCACTCAACAGATTGGCGCTAGAAGGAGGGCTGGATGGGTTTATTTTAGTGAGATTTAAAATTTTTGATATTTCATGCCCTACTTGTTATCTTAGTCTTCTAACACCACTTGGGCTAGAAGGAGGGCCTGAATTGGTTTATTTCAGTGTGATTTAAGTGCTACAGGGATGTCAATTTTGAATATTTCATGCCCTATTGGTTATTATCTTTAGCCTTCTCTTAACAATACAACTTTGTACTGTTAAAAGGAGGACATGAATTGCTATGCACTATTCTAACGCTTTGATTGTTCATACAGGAATAATGTGATTTGATTTGATTTTAAAAAATATAAAAATAAAAATTGTTAAAGTTATATTCTTTAAGATTCACTAATGGCTATGTTTACACCGTGGATGCCAGGTAGCCCATTGAACATACCGGGAGTTCAACATTATTTTCCCGTTGGTTTTGAGAGATGTCTTCCTCGATTTTTGTCTAATGGGACAAATACTGCAGAAGAACATATTCAAGCATTCAAATTTGTTGTGAATCACTTAACAATTTGGTATGATGATGTTGTTTGTAAAATGTTCCCTTACACCTTGGACAAAGTGGCATATGATTGGTTTACAAGTCTGCCTTTAGGGTCTATCACTTCTTGGGCTCAGCTAGAGGCAACATTTCTTAATCAATTCAACAAAGAGCGAGTTGACCCAATCCGCATGTATGAGCAGTTTTTCACTATTAAAAAAGGACCAAGTGAAAATGTGAAGTCATTCTCTGAAAGGTTTTTTGGATTATATACTCAATTAGTGACATTTTATGCTCTTTCAGAAGAAGTGGCTCTCCAAATATACGTCAATGCTCTTGACCCACTCACTTCCACATATTTGCGAGGGATGCCTCAAATCACATCTTTGTCACAAGCCTATACTCAAGCAATGGCAATTGAGCAACAATTAAGTTGTCAATATTATGGTGTGGGTTTTGGATCATATAATTTTCAATCATTTAATACCTCCCTTACCCACCCAATGATTTATCCACCTCAACCAAGTTCAAGTGTGAATCAATTTCAGAATCAACAATCATTCCCAAGCTTCAATCAATTTCAAAATCCTCAACCTACTATGCAAGATCAACCATCTTTCTTAAGTATGAATCAACTTCAAAATACTCATCTTGATTCAAAAGATGTTTCTAAAATCAATTTCAATGATTTTCATAAGAATATGATTTTAGGCAAGGGAGGAGTACTAGATCCAACTAGTATTGAAACATGTGATAGATTGGAAACCCTTGACTCACCAAAAGATGAATTCTATGAGGATGAATCTTGTTCGGATGACACATTGGATGACATTGTTGAAAGTAATGGCCCAGAAAATTCACACCTTCCAAATTATGTTAAACGTGAATCATGGGTTACACATGTGGATTATGATAGCCTTATCAATTTGAATACAAGCAATAACCCAATTTTGGAAGTAATTGAACCATCTAAGGAAGGTGAAGATAAATTTGATGAGAAACATGTTGATGAATTAAAAGATGATGAAGAAATAGTTGAGCATCACAATTTGATTTTGAAAGATGATTATTATGATTCTGGGAATAAATGGGAAGAGTATGCTTACTCCAAACCTTCTGATGAATTTTGTGTGCCTATTGATATACAGGATAATACAATTGCCTTTTCATATGAGGATATTACAAGTCCTGTACAATCTGAGAATGTTTTGGAAGAAGGGTTGGAATCTCATCAAAGGTTGGAGAAGGATAATGATTCTACTACCAGGGATGAAGAAGGAGAATCAATTGTTTTTGTTCCCCTTGAGGGGCAAGAAATCAAAAATATTGATCCACCTATTGCTTCTACAATGTTTATGCCATCTCAAAATGATGAAATTACAAAACCTAAGTGGTGTGGGTTTGATACTATTGATGATCCTAATGAAAATGTGGATTTTGAGGCAACTCAAGCCATTGATCATGGAAAGGTGTCACGCGACACATATCTTGAAAAACTAGGCTCTTGTTTTGAAAAGTATGGACGCATGTTTGATTGGGTGCCTAACTTTGGTGTTTTTGAACAGGTGTTGGATGATGAAGAAGACAATGAAAAAGAAGAAGAAGCTACTAACACTCATCAAGTTGTGGTAAATTCTAACCATGATGGGTTGAGTATGGATGACAAGGTGAAATCTTTACCTTTGGTAGTAGCTACAAAAATTTTAAGTGATAGGTTACATGATGTCCCTTTGGATGCTAATATCATTAATGAGGAAATGTCAAATTTTGTTGATGCTCATCAAGTTTTGAATGATTTTGATTGCTTTAAAACCCAGGAAAATGATTTGAATTCAAGACTTTTAGAAATAGGCTCTTGTTTGCAGCATCTCATATTTGAAAAGGAAGGCCTAATTTTAAATCATGAATCGATTTATGAAATGGATACTTTCAAGAATAGACAAAGATAAAATTGAATATTATTTATTGTCTACTAATTTTAGTAATTTGACGCTCACCTATGAGAGTACTAATGGAATCAAATCTAATTGGTGGGGTGAGCGAGGGAAGTTAAAAGTTGTTGCATGGTGCGGTCTAATCTTGTTGGATTCCTACAACATTTGGCATGCGTATCACGTTATATTTTTGTTGAAGTGTTCTAATCATGTTTGGGATCCAGGAAAATAATAGTCCAAGCTTTGCATCATCTTGTATTATATTGTATATAGATTTTGGTTTGGTTTTGGTTTGTGTTTTCAAATTTCATTTTTGGGATTGCTATTTTGGTTAGGATTTAAGTTGTGTGTTGGTCCTCATTTGACATGTTTGGTTTGTCTAAAAAAATAAAAATAAAAAATAAAAAAAAAAATTTGAGATGTCAACTTATGCCTAGGATCAGGAGAATGTGAAACATTGGAATTATGTTGTAGAAAGCTCCACAAGTAACACAAACATTTTAAATAATATCGTTTGAAACTTGTGATGCATGAAGTTGTCAGTTTTACAAATTATGGCAATACTCCATCCGCAATTCAGAAAAGCAATGCATTCATATTACATCCCACTTTGCATATACATGCCATCTTAGTTGCATATGCATTTCAAATACAATCATTAAAAAATGTCAAATCCTCTTAGGGTTATTCTATAACATAAAAAAAAAAAAAAAAAAAATCCTAAGGTTGGGAACTGATGCCCGAACTATCTTGAACCAAGCACATTCTATGCACATTAAAGAGGATCTTGAGCAAAATGATCAAAACCATACTTGGAAGAAAAGGTGAGGCGAAAGGAGTATTTCGTGTCTGTCCTATCATGCAACATAATCCTTAAAACAGTGGTTTTTACCACTCCCATAAAAGCTTAAAGCCTAAAACCAGAGTAGTAAGGATAGGGTTAAATCCTCATCGAACTTAGGTTGAGGATCCAACTCCCCAAAGCTCTGATTTGACCTACATGGAGTAGTAAGGATAGGGCATAATTCTCATCTCGCTTAGGTTGAGAATCCGATTCCCCAAAGCTTCCATTTTTCCCATTTCATCATAAATCTTGGATTGGAAGGATCGTACTACATGTCCTCTGCAAAGGATGGGTAGTCATCCCAAAGGTCCAAGCAATAAAAGTAAAACTAATTTTTCCCATTTCATCTCAATATTGGATTGGAAGGATCGTACTACATGTCCCTAGCAAGGATGGGTAGTCATCCCAAAGGTCCAAGAAATAAAATTAACTAATATTTCCCATTTCATCTTAATATTGGATTGGAAGGATCGTACTACATGTCCCTAGCAAGGATGGGTAGTCATCCCAAAGGTCCAAGAAATAAAAAAAAAAGAATGAATGAAGCCAAATCATGGATTATGGGGTTACAGGAGTATGCTCATGCGTGGCAGCATGTCTTGTCTTAAAGCAATACCACTGACTGCTCAAACGGATAGACTAGCTTGACAATTTCATCCATAACTGGTTAAATCATTTTGCTCAAAGTGAGGTAATGAATTCCATATCAGAGTAGTAAGGATAGGGTTAAATTCCCATCTCGCTTAGGTTGGGAATCCGATTCCCCAAAGCTCTGATTTCACTTTCACTTGCACATGGGTTCAAGATGGTAGTGACACATAACCAACTTTGGGATCTAATAAAGTAATTCATTATACACGTAGTTGATCCTAAGAGGGTTTGACAGGTTTAAATGTTTGTGTATGATATTAGAAGGTTTGAATCTTTATAAAGCAGGTTGTTATATTTATCATGCTGCGCAAATCATTCACAACCTCACATATGCATTCATGTAAAACTGACAATGGAATGTGGATCAATTTCAAACGATAGGAAATGGAACACATTGCACACACCGAGCTGATACTTAATGATTCTGATGTTTCATGTATTTCTGATCTATCGGCATTTGTTTTATGTTTTATGTGCTGACGCCTGTATTCAAGTTTGTATATTTCCAGGTTAGGTTCTCACCAAAATGCTCAGGAGCATTTCCCAGCAGAGTCACCATTTGTTGTGGCTGCTCCACAACACACCCCAAAATTGGGGACCCCCATTTTTTGCATGCTTTCCAAGAAGACTGCAATGGCCCAGATGCTAAAATCAAAGAAAACAAAAATGAAAAAAGTCATGATATCGTGACATGTCTCTATCGTGGCTAAGAAATGAAAAGTGTCACGATATCGTGACATGTTGTTTGCTCATAGCAAATGAAAAGTGTCGCGATATCGTGACATGTCACATTTTTGCGGCCTAGAAAAGCGAAGTACAAAAAGAAAAAGTGTCGCGATATCGCGACATGTCGTGAAATCACGGTCTAAGATCAAAGAATCAAGACAAAGTAAAAAATGTCACGATATCGCGACATGTCATGAAATCACGGTCAAAGCAAAGAGGAAGAAGTGTTGACCAAAAAGTGTCATGATATCGCGACATGTCATGAAATCGCAGGTCAAAGAGGAGAGAGAAGACAAAATAAAAAAATGTCACGATATCGCGACATGTCACAAAATCACGATCAAACCAGTCAAACAGGGCAAGGAACTAAAGTTGTCGTGACATGTCATGTTTTCACGATCTGAAGACGAGATGAAGGGCAAACAAAAAAACATCGCGATATCGTGACATGTCGAAGTTTCACGACCTGGAGCAACCAAAGTGAACATAGAGGAAAAGTGTCGCGATATCGTGACATGTTGGATTTTCGCGACCAAAGGCAGGAAGATAGAGCTAAAGAGAAAAATGTCATGATTTTGTGACAGATTGCATCTGCACAGCCCGAAAGAGAAAAAGTGTCGCGATTTCATGACAAAAAGTAGCGAGATGGTACGGAATGAAAAAGTGTCACGATTTCATGACATGTCACATTTTTGTGGCTAAGTACAACAAAACACAACGAAGGAGAAAAACATCGTGATTTTGCGATAGGTTGCATCCACGCAGCCCGAAGGAGAAAAATGTCACGATATCGTGACATGTCTCATTTTCGCGATTAAAGACAAATAAACCGTATAAAAATGTCACGATATCGTGACATGTCTTATTTTCGCGATACAAGTGGAAGAACAAAGTTGTAGATAGAAAATGTCACGATATCGTGACATGCTATTTTTGTCGTGATTCACGATGGGCCATTACAGAACATATAGGGGCAGCGTTGAACACATGGCATAAAGGTGTAGGAATCATGGGAAGCGTTACAGTTCACAGAGAAGATCAAACATTTTGACATAGAGCAGAAAGTCAAAAACGACGAAGAGGCGGGGAAGATGAAACGAAGCGATCTGGGAGATGAAGCGAAGCGTCACAGAGTGAAACAGAGAGCATTGCCAAAAATTTTAAAAGCAGAAGCACAGATTGGTACAGGGGTCGAAAACCACTACGGGCAGAGTTGCAGAGCCGAAGGCAATAAGCCATTCTGGGCCTGCTTTTGGAGTGTTTTTCTTCCACTTTTTTTGGATATTTTCCTTTACATTGGACTAGGTAGGAAATTGTTGTAAGCAGAGTTGCAATGCTGAAGGCCAGAGGGCCATTCTAGGCCTGCTTTTGAGGCTATTTTCTTCCATAGACTAGGTTTGGGAAACCAGAAAGTTCTATTGTTGTAAAATGACCAATTTTTAATACAGAAAATTCAGAGAGTTGCACCTCATTGACAAGAAAGAAGGAGTTATTTTCTCGCATGCAAGATTGAATGTTTATCTTTCCCCTTTTTAGATTTCTAGGCTTATAGGTGAAGTTTAATGCAAGTTCTCTTGGTTGCTTCATGCGAATGTCTAAATCTGAAAATCACAGTTAAAACCCCAGAGACCAGCACTTAACTTATCTGGATTGTGCGTGTTTTGCGGGTTCAATAGGTTAGGTTGTATGCGAGAAAACCTCATTATCTTCGGTTTTGTCAAAATAGGATAGCATCATACTGAATGCACTTTTCATTTTCCTTTCGCATTTTATTTTCATTTTTTCTGCACTTTATTTTAATTTACAAGCATTAAAAAAAAAAAAAAACTAAAAATTCCAAAATCCAAAAATAGTTTCATCATTGCGTATGTTATACTGCAGATTCCAAATACGCATTTAAAATTTCATTTTCGGAGTTGTATAAATTTCACCGTAGCTGTTGTTTTGTTGCAGACTTTAAAAATTCGAAAATAGAAAATTTCCATTTCAAGGCCAGAATTTCATTTTTAGTTTTGTTTTTCATTCATGAGCCGATGATGACATTCCCTTCATGAAAATTCCAATTTCATTGAAGGATTTATGTTTTATGGCATTTCATCAATTTCCATTTTGAAGTTACGTCGTGGTCATATAAGGGCCAGATCACATTTGCTTTATTTGGGTTCAATAAACAATCATTAAAGTTTCACAATAAAATAAACCAACATTGCCCCTTGTTTTCAATTACTTGCAACCACTAAGGTGTTCCAAGCATTTAAATTGAATATCTTTATTTGAGATTATTAATACACAAATGTAAAATGCTAATATAGCGGAGACCTTGGAGAAATTATTTATTTAATTTCTTTGCAAGAGAGGATTTGGAACCCAAATCCTATCGGAGAGTGTGTTTTCACAATCGGGTGAAAATACCACTCAACAGATTGGCGCTAGAAGGAGGGCTGGATGGGTTTATTTTAGTGAGATTTAAAATTTTTGTATATTTCATGCCCTACTGATTGTTATCTTTAGTCTTCTAACACCACTCAACAGGGGTGAACATGGATTTAGAAGAGAAAAGTATAGTTTTCAATAGCGCTTTCGCCTGACAAGGAGGAGAATAATTGTTGCTGAAGACATGTGAGCTATTCAATATTTAGAGATGCCTTCTCCACTACATAATGCAATAAGGAAGATAAAATGTGAATTCGCTCACTGTTAGGTTCAAGAAAAGTGCAATCCAAATTGTGGATCTCGAGTGAAGGGGAGCAGCGATATTAAAAGTGCCACTATATTTTCATGATTTCCAAAGCAGAAGCACATTTTCAAGAGGGCGGACGCCTCTAGTCAACAACCAAACCTTATAATTTTTTGTGCACCAACACTTAGGGATGTTGTTTTTCTGGAATAATTTCCTTAGAAGCTGAATCACTGTTTCAAGGGGATGTATTTTCAATATTTCCAAGGAAGAATTTTCTCATATTGGTCCCTGATCTGTAAACATTCTGTCTCCATATGCATTTAATGAAAGAGGCAGAATCCTCTATAAATACTACTCAATTCTCATTGTAAAAGAGAGGTTAGACATTCTGCTAGAAAACTACTCAAGTTTTTTGCATCAATAGAAGATACAGGGCTTCTAAATTTGCAAGTGATCTTGTGTGTGTTTTCCTTCTATTTTTATGTATTTTTGTCTTACGCTCATGTTCATTATCTTGTTGTTTAGTTTAAATTCTACATCTAAATTTGAACATTGCTGGTGAGGGAGTGAGTTCTGGAATTCAGTTTTAAAGGTTGTTTATGCAAGGTTACGAGTAAATTCCACTACTTTCTTTTACTACATGCTATTTCCATGCTTGGGTGAATTTCCTGCTGCTATTCTACCCCAGATCCTACACTCTGGCCTGTGGCCATATTTCCCTCTCTTTTGGTCATTTCTAATTTCTTTCCTACAACTCTAGTCTTAAACCTGTGTAGGATTTAGTAAGGGAGCCAGCCCTCTCTGGAGATTGGCACAGAGGACATTCCTTTCCTCTAGCCTTTCAATGTTGGCCATGTATAGGGTGCACAAATGTAGTTTTTGTTAATTAGGTAGATATTTGACCAACAATATTTGGCACGTCCGATGGGACCCCGAAAGTTCCACTTTCAATAGTATTAAGATCTGATGTTCACCTTCATGCTGTATATTTAGAACATCTGGCAGCTCGATTGTACCCAAAAATATCCAAATGTGAAGGCAACAAAAGTTGTGCTTCATTATTACGAGATCAAAGGCCAAAAATCCTAAAAATACTTTTGAATTCTACAAACTTGATCCCCAGGCTAGGAGAGCATCCTCAAATAGTCACTTTATGTTGTACATCATCATTACCTCATACATCTCATACAACATCCATAACATCCTTACAGTTAGCTGGTGTGTTTTCTACCCCTACAAGTCTAGTTAGTACTGCTACTAGAATTCCCCAAGCTCAACCACACACACCAGTTCATATGGATCAGAACCCACCACCACAATAACAATAGCCACCAAGGAAATTCCTAGCATGGAATAGCTCAGAAGCATTAAATTTACAAGCATAAAATCCAATGCCTAAAGCAGCTTTGAAGGCTTTGCCTACCTATTATGGTACTGGTAAAACTGCTTATGAGCACATTCAAGATGTGGCTTCTTTGGCTACAATCCATGGTATAGCATATGAAGATATTATGGTAAGGTTGTCGGTGTTATCGCTGAGAGGAAAATTGTTGTATTGGTACTGATCGTTGCAGCCCAACACTATCACCACATGGGATTAGTTGGAAGAACTATTGATCAATAATTTTCATGAACAAGTCGATCCATTCTCCTTGCTGCATCAATTTACAACAATTCAAAGGCATCTGCAGGAGGAGATAGTTGATTTCAATGTCAGGTTCACCCAAAGTTGGAAAAGGGTTCTTGATGGTCTTTGACCTACACATGAACAAGTTACGTTCTACTATCTTAGAGCATTCAAATCCGATATTGCCATGGTCATTCAACAAACCAATGTGAATACATTCCCAAAACTATACACACAGGGCCCAGGCATAGAAGGTCAAGTCAGATTTAATCGCTATAGGTAAGCTTCCCTCAAAAATGACCATTCGTATCCTTCCCAACCTTCCACAACATTTGTATTCAATCGTGTTTTCACAACCCATGCCTTCTATGTACCCAGTTCCCTCATGGAACTCGGGTCCACCACAAATTGCTCTGATTCTTGTCCCACAACTTCCTACTCCAAGCTTTTTGCAATTACCTGCTTCGATGATGCCAAAATTTCCAGCACCCGTTCCTTTCCCAATATTGTTAGCACCACCAGTTCTACTACTATTGCTTGCCCCATCATCACCTTTATCCTTATTTGCACCTCCTGCACCCTCCAATCCTAACCCTTATACAAAACTATTACAAGAAGTGAAGTCGGATAACTCATCCATAAGGATAATGTCAAATGAACTTACAGTAGTGAGGAAGAAGCAAGCCGAGATTGATTTTCAGTCTAAAAGATTTCAAACACCACCAATCACTTGAGAGAAAGCAACCACTAGCAATGGCCCTAAGAGGAACACAAAAATACTGGCAAATGAAAAAGATAACACATCCAAAAGGGCATATTGGTGCTTAATGTTGGGAGTAATCAAGGATATCCCCATCATTCTACATAGTATACCATAAATCACTATTATTCAAGAAGTAGTGGTAGTTGACTTGGAGCCATACTTCAGCATGTGTCTCTCAAGGGAGTTCACGGTGAAGTTGGGAGGATACCTTTCCTTGGACTAATCGCATTTGGATATTCCCTTCAAAGGAAAGAGAATTCGTATTTATAATGAAAAGCCATCAACTTTTCATATCAAAAAGTTGGAAGAAGAAGAAAAATCTCCAGGCATAGTCAACATGATGACTGAAGAATTAGACGAAGTTGACTTTATGGAAGAAGCGCTTAGTGAAATTCATCTTGAAGATGAGTTCTCACTCATTTATTTCAACGCGATGGTTGAAACTAACATCGGTTGTTATACAATAACCAATCTTGAGCAGATTGAAGAAAATATCCCCGAGTCTCTAGACCCCATTGAAGATCAATTGTGAAAGTTGTACTTTGATGGCACTAGGTGTAAAAATGGTGCAGAGGCTGGTATTGTTCTTATTTCTCCTACAAGGTTACAAAAGACATACTCATATAGACTAAATTAGAGTTGCATGAATAATATGGCCGAATATGAAGCATTGTGTCTTTGTTTGAAAAAGGTCAAAAAGTTGGGCATTAAACAACTGTAATTTTTTTGTGAATCTGAGCTTATTGTCAATCAGACCATGAAAAAATGTGTGTCAAAGCAGCATTATTTCAAGGCTTATCACAATAGAGTATGGGATTTTTTGAGACAGCTTTGAACATTCAGGAAATTTCAAGGGAGTAGAACAAGCATGCTGATATTTTGGCTTCTCTTGGTGCAAACTACTCTCTCGTGGAACAAGTGGTCAGGAAACCCAAGATTGTCAGGGTAATATTTAGACCCTCAGTCCCTGATAAGAACCTCTATTGGCAAGTATTCAACAATTATGAGAAAATAGTTAATTTTTTAATAAAGAAAGCTACAAGCGTGGATGATAGAGTACTTGTTGAAGAGGAGATGAAGGGGATAATTCAGCTGAAGAATAATCATATTCTCAAGGGTCTAATTTTTTTGGAAAGCCTATTCGACCAAAATGATAGGGTTGATAAGCATAAAATCAAGGTAGATGCGAAGGAATATAAGGACTTGCAACTGGAGCTTGAGAAGATCATCAAGATTAGAACTGATTGTACGTCAGAATAATTATAAGCTATCAAGAATTTATGTTATGAGTTTCCCGATATTGTTGCATGGAGCTATCAAGATTTGAAGGGATATGAAAAGAATGTGATCCATCACACCATTGAGCTGCAGGAGGGAGTAAAACCTTTTTGGTAGAAACAACGACCCATCAATACTAAGATCGAGGTGCTCATGAAGGTGGAACTATTAAAGATGTTGGAAGCAAAGATAATATATCCGATTAAGCACTCAACATGGATGGCAAACCTAATGTCAATTAAGAAGAAGAATGGAGATATCCAGTTGTGCATCAATTTTAAAAACCTAAACCAAGCATCACTAAAATATCATTACCCTCTACCGCAGATTGATCAAATTCTTCATGTGGTTACCGGAGCACAAAGGTTTTCGTTATTGGATGGTTTATATGGTTATAACCAGATTTGGGTGAAATATGAAAACCAACATAAAATGACATTCACTACCAAGTGAGGCACGTTCACTTATCATAGGATGTCGCTTGGTCTTTCAAATGCTGGTGCCACATTCTAAAGAGCCATGGACATCACTTTTGATGAGTTATTAAATAGAATTATTGTGATCTATCTTGATGACATGACTATGTTTTCACATCGTAGAGAAGAGCACGTTTCTCATTTGAGGTAGGTGTTCGAGAAATGAAGAGAATTCAGGATTTCTATTAACCTAAAAAAGTCTATATTTGTTTTCAAAGAAGGAAAGTTGTTGGGTCATGTGATCTTAGCTCTTATGACAATTGATCCTATAAGAGCTGAGGTGCTCCTAAAGTTGCCACTGCCAACCAATAAAAAAGACTTGCAATCTTTCTTTGGATAGATAAATTTCATTCATAAGTTCATTGTTGACTTTGCTCAGGTGGTGAAACCCATGATCAAGCTCCTAAAAAAGAATGCAGATTTTAAATGGACCAAGGTGAGAAGATGAGCTTTTAGATATCAAAGAAAGGATCACCCAGGCTCCAGTATTGATTAATCCTGACTATTCAAAATATTTCATTCTCTATGTAGTGGGTGAGCAAGAAAGTTATGCTGCAGTATTGACACAGAAGCAAGAAGATGGAGATGAAAAGCCAATTGCCTTTTTGAGTCAAGTCATCGTTCTTCACTAGGAGATATATAATTTTATTTAAAATTATGTGTATGCAGTGATGAAATCCTTGAAGAAATTCTGACACTTCATCTCACAGAGTAAAATGATCATTTATGTTATACACCTCGATGTTCAAAATTTCATTCTCCAGGGGGAACTTGGCAACAAAAGAGCAGGGTGGGTCTAAAAAAGTCAAGAGTATGATGTGGAGATCCGATTGACAAAGCTAATTCATGGACGAGCCTCCTGTCAAGAATTGGCTAAGAGCACAACATCCAAATTGTTGGATACAATGTAGAAAGAGGATATCAACGAAAATGTTTGTGCAAATTTTGCTATGACAGGTCATGACTGGATGGAGGACCTTGTTGACTTATTTACTTTTGGGAAGTGTCCACCACACCTTGATGCTTCACAGCATCAAAGGTTCAAGCTGCAAGCACTCAAATATGTTCTGCTACAAAATGGGCTATTTCACAATAATATTGATGGAGTTCTCCTCAGATGTGTGAAGGAATCAGAAAAGGAAAATATATTGGAGGAGTTTCATTTTGGTCTATCAGGTGGCCATTATGTAGGAAGGCCCATGGCCTTGAATATTATTTGAGCTATCTACTTTTGGCCAACTCTGTTCAACGATGCTCATAAAGCGAGTCAGCATTGCGATAGCTATCAATGGTATGTTGGTAGAACCAAGAAAGGGACTCTACCCTTGCACCCAATTAAAGTGGAAGCATCCTTTTAACAGTGGGGCATTAAATTCATTGGATTCATCGATCCAAATTCCTTCGTAGAACATAAATACATCTTGACAGCGACTAATTATTTCACTAGGCGGGCAAAGGCTATTTCTACCAAAAAGGTAGATCAAACTACTGTCATCTCTTTCTTGGAGGGATTGATCACTCATTTTGGTATCCCGGATGCTATTGTAATGGATAATGGAACTCCATTTATTGGGGCTAATATTACTGAGTTTGCTAGTAAATATGGGATCTACCTTAAAGCCTCATCCAACTATTATCCATAGGGAAATGGGTTGGCCGAATCTACAAACAAGAATTTATTGCGAATCTTGAAAAGAACACTAGGTAGCAATAAAAGGATTTGGCACTTGTTGTTGAATAAAGCTCTATGGGTAGATTGCATCTCCATGAAAAATTCTATTAAAGCCTCCCATTACTCCCTAGTGTATGGAAAAGAAGTAGTTCTTCCTTCTCATATTGAGCTTCTGGTGCTCCAGAAATTGCAATTATTCCAATATGAAGATGAGGAGTATGATCCGATGAGTGTAAGGTTGGCCCAATTATTGTAGTTGGAGGAGGACAGGGAAAAAGTATACCATGATTTCATCGAAAATACCAAAACGATGCAGAAGTGGTTCGAAAAGAGGACAACCGAGCAAAGGTTTCAGGTGGAATATTTAGTTCTTAAATGGAATGAGAACAAGGCCAAGCCGAGGAAACACCATAAGTTTGATGCGATCTAGGAAAGCCCGTTTCAAATCTCAGCAGTAAATTCAGCTAATGCGTACCATATTCATGACATGGATGGCTGGGATCTTCCTATTTCGGTAAATGACCTTCATATAAAGGCCTATATTCAATTATTGGAGTTTAAGAGGTACCATCTTGTAAATATGTACAAATTTTCTTTTTGGTATTTTATTTACTTTATATGGTAACAGATATAAAAAAGAAAAGAAGAAGAAGAAGAAGAAGAGATGTTCTTATAAAATCAGTTTTGCTTCGAATTTATTTGTATGTTGAAAGACTTTGGCTAAAAGAGTCCATGTTACAAAATTCCCAGCGAAGAATGCACCTTTGAAAGACATATTATACATGGTAAAAAGCAAGTACTTTCGCCCCCTCCTAAAGCATATGATCACGATTAGATAAAAGACGCTTTCAAGCGCCTTCGCCCAAGGAAGAGGCATGAAGCCTTAGTCGCCCCTTTGAGAGCGAACAAGAAGTAGTAATATATATATATATAAGCACCGAGTCAATGCGCTATAAAAAAAGTCAAAGTCGTGCTCACCCCGAATATGGGGCGACACATTCGTTCACCCAAAATCGGGGCGAACGTGTTGATTAAAAATCCATGCCACCAAAGATTATTACAAGGCAATTAAAGGTATTTTCGCTTGGTGTCGAGTGATGAGGATTTAATATGTAAAAAGCACATGAGCCTTAGTTTCTTTGGCAAAAGGATTTCAAATATTAATGCAAGGTGCCCTTGATAGAAAGAAGAATCTAAAAACAAAAAAAGCCCTAAAGAAACTACGTTTTTTTAGAAAATCATGCTTTTATAAATTAGGCGAAAGGGGAAATAGCAAAGTAATTTTAAAGAGGCACAAATTCATCATGGAATCACATCGAAGGCACTTTCGAGAGTAAAAAAAAAAATACCAGCATGTCTCAGAAATCGCTTTCGCCCTCATTGTTTTCCAAGCGCCTTAGCTTCGTAAGCACTTCGTCATAGCGGTATTGCCCCTTGACACATGGCATATCTTGAGAATTGTGCACGCAAGTTAAGACACCTTCATGAGGCTTTTAATTTGAACATGCACCTAGATTTGCGCAAGAGGAGGATTTTAAGTTCCCAAGGAGAAAGAATACATATCATTGGTTTTTGGGCGACCAATTTGTTTTTTCCAAGAAAGCTTTGATAGCCAGTGTACGTTTTACAACAAAACTATGTGACAAAGGAGGGCACACATTTCAAGGGTGATATTCTAGTGAATTAAAGATGATATCGATAAAACATTGGGAATAGTGCCGAACGAGCGAATCAATGCACACGTTCTTCTGAAAGCACCCAAGGAGAATTCAACATTTATTATGGTGGATGGAAGAATGCTCTATATAAAGGACCAGGTAAAGCTCTGCAATTTATTCTAATTTTTTTTACTACTGCTGGTTTTCAAGTTATTGTAGAAGTTTTCAAAGAAAATTTAAGGCACTCATCAGAAAGAAATAATGGAGAAACGAAGCAAAGAGACAACAGAGGCTACAGAGCCTAAGAAGTCTAAGAAGAGAGGAGGGTCAAAATCCATGAAGGCCTGAAGGAATAAAAATGTTGATTTGGACGCATATGCTGACATAATGGTAGAAATCGATGACTGTGTAATTACCCACAAAGACATGGAAAAGTTACGATAGGATGTGGAATTTGTAGTTAGCCAGTGGTTGACATTATAAAGTCGATTGACAGTGGCATATCATGCGTAGTTGTCTTGGTATCTATGCATGCCTGTACACCATTGTCTTGAGCTGGTGAAGATGATTGCCAAGTTTTACAATCTACTTACCAAGACAGTGTGAAAGCAAATAATGAAGCACTTTTTACTATTACCGCTGAAGAGGTTTGGGAAGATTGGTGTTAGATTACCTGGTCTACCAAAAAAGTGGTATAATTTGTTAAGTTGAACACCTTCTAGATATCTTCGACCTTGATTCTGAACACCCATCGATTCTGGTGGTCTTGAAAGGTCCTTGTTCTTTCGTCGTATTCTACTGCTAGCCAAGCCATCAAGTATGAAGAAAAGTGTACTTTTGGGCATATCAAATTCCCAAGGTTACTATTCCATCTGTTGTTTCTGGGAAAACCCTTGTACTGTAACCTATGAGCTTTATGGAATAAATCCACCATTATCCATGGGGTCATGTTATCGCTTTCCATCACTTGGGTGAAACTCTTAATATAGGCATTTTTGATCTTGTATAGTTGAACCAGGTTAGGTTTTTTATCTGCCCCACATTTCTAGAAAAATCATACATAGTGGTACTAGGAACAGGTCGACCAAAGATCGTAGATTAAGGTGACCTATCCATGATAAATTTCATGGCCTCTCGTGTATATCCTGGCATGAAAACATCTCCCCATGATTCCATTACTCTCGTGACTATGGGTCAAGTTATTCTTGAGTTCTCAAAGTTTGAATACTTCCTTCTCTCTATGCCTCTAATGTATCGACTTTAATTATTGGATTACCAAGATAGTGGCCTTGAATATTCTTGTAAGTTTATATACAGGGTGGTGGTGTGAGCTTGATAAATTTTTATGTTTCGTCATCGATCCGACGCCACCAACTGCTATTTAAAATTGGCCAATGAAATCATGCCAACTTGTCCTTTTCTAAAACTTAGAGTTTTATGATGGGTAACGTCTATATCTTACATGCCTTGGGCTACTTTGATTCATGTGCTTGTAATCATTTAAACCTTATATTCATTTATCGATGGAGACCTTCTAATATGACGTGGAACTGGTATGTGCGATGGGGATAGTATATTTTTGAACCTCGTGCCACCTTGGATCTGAGTGATAACTAAATATTTGGGATCGATTATGTTTCTTTCTGGTCTTTTGTGACATTCAATTTTTGGTGTGAGTGTCGGCTTTTTAATTACCTTTGAGGTCCCTTTTTCCCTAAGTCAACCGTGATTAATCGCAACCGTCGGATCTAAGTGATTGGTTTTGCTCTCGAAACGTCGATTGATGCATTGTCATCCAATCTTGAATTTTTTTTTTAGCGTGATTGTTGATATCCCAAGACCTGCATGATAGTTAGTATACCTGGCTGCATATAAACATTTGAAACGACGTAGTTTATTGGTCCTCATTTAATCATGATTATCCATTGTTAATATTCATATTTTTAAACCTTAACAACTTGTATTAAGTGATGGTAACATATAATATGTTTACTATCCTTTTGCAATCACCGTTAGATCTTACCATGGTAGGACACGACCGTTGGATCATACACATGCACGTAATTCTTAACAAATGGGGAAAACCATACGTACCTTGGATTAATTAATCAATCGTTTGAAATAATCATGTTTAGACTAACCTCCGATCATCTCTAAGCACGTGCACCATTGGATCTAAGGAGGAATGAATGTCGTTGTTCGATTTAAACGTCTTCATTTAGTTTTGGATCTTTTGCCACCACTATCGGCCTTCGCATCCGTCGATTCTAGGATTAGTTTGGGCGTTGTCGTTGGATCTCCTGTAAGATGCATGCTACATAACCAAAAACATAAACTCTTTGATTTATATTAATCATGATTAAGTCGAAAAGGGGGGTAATCATGCAATGTATTAGACCCTTGCTAATCATGTGATTAATCTTTACCTTTGTTTTCATCTTACCGTCTATGATTTTTGCACGACCGTCGGATCTGAGTGGAGACAAGTGTCGTAGTCAAATTTTGTCAACCAACGAGTTAGTTTATTCAAGGGTGTATAGCTTTGATATTAATTAAGCCAAAAAGGGGTGATTATCTAACATGTTTAGACCCTCGTTAATTTGTTTTAACCATTTTAATTAATCTTACAAAGTCTAAAAAACTTCAATGCATCTTTAGTGAACGTGCCACTGTTAGATCAAATATTGATTGAGCGCAACCGTTCGATCCTCTTAATTAGCCCGATGATTAATCCAATGGGGGGTGCATTATTTTAATATTAGTTTTTAACCGGTGATTAACTCGGAGCATGTGTGACCGTTGATCTAGACATTGCATGGGCGCGATCGTCCGATCTGTCGGACTTGCTCAAATTTTAACTTGACTATTTGACCTATGCTGACTTTCTTTAAACCTTTGACCTTTTGGAGATTGCGCAGCCATCAGATCTATTTTGAATCAAGTGCATCTGTTAGATTAATCAAAGATGCTCAATTTTTAAAATTTAGGTTAAACCTCATTGACTCTTTGACTTATATTTTAGATTTATTTTAAATGCGCATCCATTAGATTTATCCTGATGAAAGCACAATCATATGATTAAAATTAAGATGCAGACTCTTTAAATTTTACCAAGGCTTTGACCTTTGGCTTATCCCTTGTTCGATTTGATTAATGTGTTGTCATATAATTTCTTTTGGATCGACCTCAGCCCTTGGATTAACCTTGAAATGCTTGTTTTTTAGCTTAGTGGGACACCTACCCTTAGGTTTTAATTAATGTTTGCTTCAGACTTAGGTTTTTTGGATTTTTAGACCACGATGATTAATTATTCCCTTATCTTTAGCATACCTTAGGACTTTATGATTTTATAAGTTAGTTTAGGCCCAAGGGAACTTATTGTTTATGAAGGTCGGACTTTGGCTTAGGGATTTAATTTGAAATTTTCTGCCCTATCCACTTTGAGGTACTTTGATTAATAGAATGAGGCACACATTATTAAAAGTTAAGGTTTAGACTTTATCAAACCAATCAATGGAATTTTCTTTTTAAGAAACTCATAACAACTCAAGCAGTGACCAACATTAAGGATACTTTGATTGAAACCAAAAAATTTAAATTTGGGGGTTTCAAAGTTGAGTCAAATTTGGCTCCAACAATTACCCAAAGGAGGAACAAATATTGACTAAGGCACATCTTAAATTCTTTTCTTGTAATCCTCTAAAAGACTCAAAATATGCTACAAATATCACAAATTCAAATATATCTCCCAAAAAAATAGGCCAAATATTTTGATTACATAAAACAGGATGAAACAACCCTTTCATAATAGGGTAACAAGATTGAGTATTATTCTATACAACTCTTCACCTAATACTAGAATATACCTCTAAATTAATGCCACCATTGTGTAGAGCTAAAAAAATCATATGATTTAAAAAATGCTTAAAATGCTTTTATTGAAATGTTATGACCTACAAAAGACTTACCTTAATAATCCTCAATTTTTAATAAAATTAATTCACCAAACCTTAGGAAGGTGATGCCAAATTATAGCCTTCCATGTGTTGTCCACCCATTTGCTAGTGGCAACCACTCATTTTGTGTCACCTAGGGACCATTGATGTGTAGTAATTTCAATATTTGCCGTCTCCTAATTGGTTGAAGGTAGATTAATAGAAGAAAATAGGTAATATGGAACTCAAAGGTACCATGTGGGTTACCACATTGGCGAATATATTAGACATAACATCCTTTTGGTGCCTATAAAATTATTGAGATTTGAATTGTGGTATTTGGTGCTCAAAACACTTTATGCTAACTAACACATCGTAGCTTTGGATGAGATGATGATGGCATTATCCTATCAAAGCCTTTATATTCCATTGATACCAAACATGTTGGATTTTTAAGCCTTACTACCACAAAATATCATAGGTCCCAATTTAAAATAGCCATAATATTAAAGGTCAAAATAATTATATAATGAGTAGAATAATATATGAGCAAATTAATATGTATATCAAGGCCTATATAATAATGAAATAAAAATTCACTTATATAATCAAATATGAATTTAAATGACCTAAGCCATTCATGAACTATGCATGAAGAAAAAACTTACAATATTAATTGCTCAAATCTGTATACAAGTTTTATTCATTATCTTTCTATTACAACCAAATAACAGATCTCCCCTTCCTCTATTGATTAATTAATTAATTCATTGTTTTATTATGGAGCATTATCTCAATAAAATAGCCATGGTAATGTGACTCTTCAGGTACTTGACTATTGCTCTATGTATGACAAGTCCCATGACCTTTGGCTTATCATCTTGCCACTTGCATACTAGAATCTTCACTTTCTTCTCACATGGAAACTTGACTTTATGAAAAATTTACATGACTCTTATACTTCTACATGCACTCCTAATCTAAGACACTTTTGCACATTCTCACATTACATATTTTTACTCTTACATACAAGACACTTGCACACATTCTCTCAATCTACACTTGCACTTTAACTTACATGACACTTGTGCATTTCCTGCACATTGACACTTATATGAAAGGGTAAATATAAATCACACACCTAAAATATAGACTCAATCCTAATCTATTACATATTTACAATTGTACCATAAATGTACCATGGGGGTACATTAGCATGTAAAAAATAATGTAATATTTCTCAATAAACCAAAAGGGTAAAAATATCTAGCCAGTGACTCAACTTGATATCCTTAACCTATCAACCTTTTTGCATAAATTCCATAACCATATTGGCCATTTGCTCCTTGCTATTTGAACCCTACACACCTCCATAGATAACAACTAGTCACCTCGATGAAGAATAAAAGTACATCAATGCAAAATGAATGGATAATGTCTTGAATGTGTGACCTCCCTCCACTATAGAACTTGAACACTTTATTTTGACTAAGTTGGTAAAAATTTAGGATGCAACGCCAGTAAAGTAAAACTTTATTCATCATATTTGATGCATATTATCAAGCAAAAATATCTAGAGTGGATTTGAATCTACAAAAAATTGAATTTAAACTTCTAAAATTCCACTCACCTAGACATTTCATCATCTTTTGTTGATGCATAATGACATATGACCCCATCATGAAGGTAATCACAACATCATTTGTACCAAAGATGTTGCCTATTCAAATAGAACAAGTTGAGAAAACAAATAATATTCCACCCTATATGAATTTGAATTTTGGCACCGTTTTTGCAAGGTGCCATAACATTTTTGCAAGGAAAAAGAGGAACACCAAACAAAAAATTAGCATGCATACCTTAATGATAACAAATTTTATGGAGATTGTACAAAGTCCCTAGAGTAGAGAAAAGCATGAAAAAATACTTTCTACTCTTCATGTCATAAATACTACAAAATAATTCAGTAGTAATCTATCTTAAAATTCAAAGGAATATTGAAGGCCTCTGGAAAATATTTCTATATGACCAAGCAATGCTTCTTCATACCCATTTGGATACTGTGGGTAGTTTTTCTCACATTCACCTATTTCTACATCTAAGTAAGGGAGAAAGCCAAAAGTTCCTAATAATGGTCAATGTTAAGCTTGGAAAAAAATGGGTCAATATTAGACTCGTGGAGGGGAGAGAAACAAGACTTAATAGAGAAATGGTAAGCCATCAGACAGATCCCAAAAATCCATCTCTGAGAATTTTTTTTTTTGTAACAAGCTTGGACGCTTTGCTTAAACCCGAATTGATCAATAGATGGCAGGAAAGGGAGAAAACTTTTAGGGTAAATGGCTGTGTTAAACCTAAAAAAAAAATGGGAAGCTATCAAACTCTAGATTGGTCCCAAAAAACCATCATGAAGGAGAGAGAAACAACAATTGGTAGAAAAATAGGAAGCAATAAAGTTTCGTACGGGTTTATGACAAAAGAGGAGAATCAATGCTTGGAAAAATGGTAGGATGCCACTAGACTTTGTATGGGTCTCAAAATCCCATCATTGCAAAAACATTTACCATCCATCAAGACATGTAGCAGCCACCAACAAGAGAAGAACAATGAACTTGAATATGAAAATGACCTTAAAAAGCAACACCTGATCAACAAATAGAATCTAACATTCATCTGACAAGCAATCAATAACTATCCAACAATCCAAGAGTGGTCAATGATAGAATGTGGGTTACATGAGAAATGATCCACTACCTCTAGGTCTATGTAGGTAGACATATTGAAATAATATAATTGTTAGGTGCGTTATATTGATAGAAGAATTCGATACAGCCAATAAAGCCCATTCCCATGTCACACAAGTGTTCAGTTGTGAATGCAAGAAGGCAGAAGGAATATACAACTTGGCCACTACCCTAACACAATTGCATTCCATGATCAAATATCATTATCATAAGTAACAAAATCCCTTGTAAAGAAAAGCTATATATAGTAGGATGTATAGTATTCAAACAGTCGACTCTTTAGCTTTTACAACTCACATGTAAGAGCTTATGTTATTCAAGAAATATAAGTAGATTATTGTTTGGCCTCCACTTTGTCTCTTGTATGTATGAAATTTTGTTTACATATTTCTATTAAAATTGGTTGAATTATTTAGCTTTAATTCTACAATCTGGATTCTATGCATTTTATTCTCCAATTCTAGAATTTGCTTTCAAATAGATGTGAATAATATTGACTTATAACATAATTGGTTGGCATGTTAGGTGGTTTGTTTGGTTTCTTGTGATGGTTTAAGTTTAACATGCATGTGTTTTGATGTGGCTAAATCTGTACCCTCATAAGTTCTAGCTTCAACTATATTTCCTTCTTTTAGCACTCTTTTCACCCTCTATATATTATTAGCAGTTAGCTAGGACTCCTAAGGAACTGGTCTTCTTCGAAGATTGATCAAAAATATTAATGGATATAGGGTCATTCTATGTTGGTTGAGATCTTGTGGGTGCACAAACCTTTTCTTAGATTTTTGACCAACAATTTTTGACACACCCGATGGGACGTAGTCCCATTTTTTTATAACCCAAGGTTAAGTGATACTCTATTTATTAGTATTATTTCTAATCACCTGGTGACTCTTATAAAGAAAAAAACCTAGAAAGCCATATTAACCTTACTTTATTTTATTTTTTCATGATTACAAGGAAAAAGGCTAGCCAATCTAAAGAGTTAGTTGAGTTTTTATAATTATCCTTTAATAAAAGGCAACCAATTTTATTCTTTGAGTCAACTCCATATTCATATCTCATAGAAGATCAAAGTGATATCAATATTACACCTTTATTGAATATTATTCCTTAGTCGACGATGGCTCAAAATTAGAATCAAAATTTCTCTGACTAGAACAATACAGGTTCTCTCAATCTCATAAATCAAAACCCCATCCTTCAAACTACTTTGGAAGCCCTACCAACCTATGATGGTACTAGGAAATGGCATATGAACATTTTTAGGATGTTGTCTCTTTGATAGCTATCCATAACTTCTAGGAGGATGTGATGATAAGATTGCTGGTCATATCCCTAAAGGGGAAGATGTTGTATTGGTATAGAACTTTGCCAAAGAGGACTATAACCACTTGGGTTGATCTAGCCGACAAGATTATAGAATAATTCAATGATCAGATATTCATTCTCCTTGCTCTCTTAGTTCATGGTAATATAGAGACATACACAAGATAAATTGGTAGATTTCAACACAAGATGAACTTGGAAGAGAGTACCTGATGGTCTTCGACCAACTAATGAGCGAGTCCTATACTATTACTTGAGAGATTTTATCTTAGATTTGGGTCTAATGATAAGGCAGTCAACTCCATATTCATCTATCATAGAAGATCAAAGTGATATCAATATTACACCTGTAGTGAATATTATTCCTTAGTTGACGATGGCTCAAAATTAGAACCAAAATTTCTTTGACTAGAACAATACAGGTTCTCTTAATCTCATAAATCAAAACTCCATCCTTAAAACTGCTCTGGAAGCCCTACCAACCTATGATGGTACTAGGAAATGACATATGAACATTTTTAGGATGTTGTCTCTTTGATAGCTATCCATAACATCTAGGAGGATGTGATGATAAGATTGCTGGTCATATCCCTAAAGGGGAAGATGTTGTATTGGTATAGAAATTTTCCAAAGAGGACTATAACCACTTGGGTTGATCTAGCCAACAATATTATAGAATAATTCAATGATTAGATAGATTCATTCTCCTTGCTCTCTTAGTTCATGGTAATATAGAGACATCCACAAGAGAAATTGGTGGATTTCAACACAAGCTGCACTTGGAAGAGAGTACCTGATGGTCTTCAACAAACTAATGAGCAAGTCCTATACTATTACTCAAGATATTTTAGCTTAGATTTGGGTCTAATGATAAGGCATTCAACTCCATATTCATCTCTCATAGAAGATCAAAGTGATATCAATATTACACCTGTAGTGAATATTATTCCTTAGTCGACGATGACTCAAAATTAGAACCAAAATTTCTCTGACTAGAACAATACAGGTTCTCTCAATCTCATAAATCAAAACCCCATCCTTAAAACTGCTCTGGAAACCCTACCAACCTATGATGGTACTAGGAAATGGCATATGAATATTTTTAGGATGTTGTCTCTTTGATAGCCATCCATAACATCTAGGAGGAGGATGTGATGATAAGATTGTTGGTCATATCCCTAAAGGGGAAGATGTTGTATTGGTATAGAACTTTGCCAAATGGGACTATAACCACTTGGGTTGATCTAGACGACAAGATCATATAAGAATTCAATGATAAGATAGATTCATTCTCCTTGCTCTCTTAGTTCATGGTAATATAGAGACATCCACAAGAGAAATTGGTGGATTTCAACACAAGCTGCACTTGGAAGAGAGTACCTGATGGTATTCGACCAACTAATGAGCAATTACTATACTATTACTTGAGAGATTTTATCTTAGATTTGGGTCTAATGATAAGGTAGTCAAATATCATGACCTTCCTGTAGATATTTCAAGAGGCTATAAAGGTAGAGAAGGTTCTTATTGCTATAGGAAGGCTACCTCCCAAACCTGTGATACCCATTTTTCCTAAGTTCCCCTAGAATCAGCCATAATCATCTATTTTAGGTACCACTTATCCTATCATCACATCTCCTATAAACTTCCCTACATGGCCCAGTCCTCCTATAGTATCAACCCTTCTAGCTATATCGATAATTCCAGCATTACATGCTCTCCCTACAATACCTACCTTACTATCTCCTGACCCGTAACTTCTGGTCCTTCAAGAAATACAAAATGCTATGAAAAATTTAACTAATGAAATTAACTCAATGTAAAGGAGGAAAGCCGAAAGAAACTTCCAACCAAGAATATTCCCATAGGTGGCCAAGGATCAGGTCACTTCTACTAGTAATAATCTTGATAAATACAATACAATTTTTACAAATCAAGAAGGAGAACCTTCAACATCTGCACATGAATTAGATTATTGGTGTTCTACTTGTAATGAACCTCGTGGGGAGAATTCTTGTATGATGCACTAGTATTACATATAAAAAGTAACAACTAAAAAAGTAGAAAGGGCCTAGAAGGGATACACCATTATGGTTAAATAATATGGTGGTAACTTCATGATGCCATCTATCAAATAGGTTTCGGTCTTAACAAGATTGAAAAAAAAGCCTTTATAATTAAACCTTGAAGAGATGAATCCTTTAAAATTTCCCACTGATGCTAAAGGTAAATGGGAGATTGAGAAGGAAAATCCTCAGAAGGACCTTGTCCAAAAATTTATCCAACAATAAAGGAAGGAGCTTAAACAGTTTGAAATTCAAGCAAAAGGAAGTGAGACATAGAAAGAGGCCAGGGACAAACTAAAGTATCCCTCTTTGACCAAGTTTCAATGAATTGAATCCAATTATGAATATAGGATTAAGTTTGAGCAATATCCAAGGAACAACGATAGACAGTCTGAAATGCCTACTTTCAATATTGTTGAAGAATTATACCCTCAAAGGCTAGCATGTATGATGCTTTGCTCATTCTCAAGCAGATTGATTTGCTTCAAGCTTATCTCAAGTCAATCAAGAATAAAGAATAATTCCACCTTGAGCTAAATATAACTCAAGGGAGTTTTGTGTTATAGGTGGGTAAAAATAGACCATCTCCAATCTATCTGTCATTGGAAATGGAAAGATGGGTGGTCCACAACTGCATGATGGGGTAACCACTACAATTATGCCAAAATCTATGTGTGATATTATGGATATGGAATACACAAGAAGCCACCCTAGTGTTTTGCAGCTAGATGGAACACCAGTGAAGACAATTGAGGTGATTAAAGATGTCCCTATGGTATTACACAGGCTACCTCAAGTTACTGTTATCCAAGATATTGTGGTAGTAGACTTGGAACCCTAATTTGGAATGTGCTTGCCAAGAGAGTTTACTACCAAGTTGGGTGGCTACCTCTCCCTTGATTATTCTCAGATGGAAATTCCTCACAAGGGTAGAAGAGTCAAGATATATTTAGATAAGCCCTCATCATTTCATATAGAGAAGTTAGAATAAGGAAGTCAGTAGGCTAATACAATTAGCATAGTGACCAAAGAAGCATATTTTATGGAAGAAGTATTGGAATAAATTCAAAAATAAGATCAATTCTCGTTAAGGGATTTCAATGCCATAATCAAAATAGAAATGAGTACATAAACCATTATGAATCTAGAGGTAGGTAATCCATCTATTCACAGTGAACAAGTTCCCATGTCAAATCAAATTTGGAAACTCTATTTTGATGGAGTGAGATGCAAAAATGGAATTGGAGCTGGTATAGTTTTGATCTCACCCATAGGTATGAAAAAAACCTTCTCATATAGATTGACATGGAGCTGCACAAATAATGCAGCAAAATATGAATCACTGTGTTTAGATTTGAAAAAAATTGAAAAACTTGGAGGTAAGCAACTGCAAATATTTGGAGATTTAGAATTGGTGATAATCATATCACTGAGAAATATATCAGTAAACAATATTATCTCAAGGCTTACAGGAATAGATTTTGGGACCTAGTAGAGACATCTGAAGCCTTGAACATCAAGGCAATACCTAGGGAGTAGAACACTCATGTTGATATTTTGGTATCAATGGGGGCTAATTACTATTTGATATCAAACACCATATAAGGTAAAGATAGAAAATTATTATATAGACCTATTCCATTTAAATATTTCTTCTGGAAATTATTTGATAATGATGAGCAAGTTGTGGAATTATTAATTCATGAAATAAATTGTTCAACTAAAAAATCATTGAAGTATGAAGATGATGAAGAAGAACTCATTCAGTTAAATAACAACCAAATATCCAAAGTATTGATAACCCTTGAAATTCTATTTGGTAACAATGATCAATTAGCAGCAAATATGATGGAGGTTGACATCAAAGGCTATAAGGAAATTTAAATCACACCCAAAAAAGCCTCAAGATAGGGTGCATTGATTAAAATAAGAAGTTAGTTATATCTAAGAATTATGTAGAAAGTTCAATGATATAATAGCCTGGACCTATGATGACCTCAAAGTGTACAACAAGGACACCATACAACACAACATCGATTTAGAGCTGGATGCAAAACCATTTGGATAAAAGTAGAGACTAGACAACCTAAAGATAGAAGCCTTAATGAAACAAGAGCTTTTGAAGTTGTTGAATGCTAAAATAATATACTCTATTAAACACTCCACTTGGGTAGCCAACCAGGTTCCAGTAAGAAAGAATAATGAGGATATTCAACCTGGTGTTGATTTCTAAAACTTGAGCAAGGTGTTGTTAAAGGATAACTATCCTCTTCCCTAGATTGATTAGATATTATATAGTGGTTGGAGCAAAGATATTCTTATTTTTGGATGGATTCTCTAGGTTCAATCAGATATGGGTCTAAGATGAAGATCAACATAAAACAACATTCATCACCAAATGGGGCACCTTCGCTTACCAATGAATGCCATTTGGGCTATCTAAAGCTAGTGCCACGTTTTAAAGAGAAATGAACTTAGATTTTGGTGAGCTTATAATTAAGATAATTATCATCTATTTGGATGATATGATGGTTTTCTCTCACAAAAATGAGGACCATGTAGAACATCTCAAGTCAATTTTTGAAAGATGCAGAGAGTTCAGAGTCTCTAAAACCAAAGAAATCAATATTTTCCATACAAGAGGGGAAACTCCTGGGACATGTATTAGAAGTAGGGCTAGTAATTGAACTGAATAGGGTAAAATCTATTCTTTATCTTCCTATGCCATTGAAAAAATGGATTGCAATTTTTATTTGGGCAAATAAACTTTGTGCAAAAGTTTGTGTTGGACTTTGCTCAAATAGTGAAACCTATGACAAAGATGCTAAATAAGGATGTGAAATTTAAATGGATAAATATTCAAAGAAGTACCTTCAAGAATATCAAGGAACCTATTTCATGAGCCTCGATGCTTATCAACCTAGACTATTCCAAGGACTTCATTCTATATACTTTTTGAGCGGAAGAGAGTTATGTAGCAATCCTTACCAAAAAGGGAGAAGATAACAATGAGAGACCCCTCACCTTCCCCATTCAAATGTTGTAGTATCATAAAAAAAGATACAATTTCATTGAAAAACAAGTGTATACTATCATGAAATCCTTGAAGAAATTTAGGCATTGTATATCTCAAAGCAAAACAATTGTGTACGTGGTGCACCATATGTTCAAAACTTTGTGATTCAAAGAGAATTGGTTGAAAAAAGAGCAGGTTGGGAAATAAAAATCTAAGAGTATGATGTTAAAATTAGGTTAATAAAATTAGTAAGGGATAGAGCACTTTGCCAATAATTGGTAAAATCTACAACACTAGATATCAACCTGTCTATAGAGGAAACAAGCTCAATGCAACTGAAAGAAGGGGAGGTGCCACCTGATACATGGATTACATAGTTGATGCATTATTTTAACTCTGGAATATGTCTAGAGGGCTTGATGGTATCCCAAAGGTGAAGGTATAGAATGCAATCTAGAAGATATTCACTAATAAATGGTGTTCTATTTTGGAGAAATTTTAGAGTGTTGTTGAGGTGCATACCTCCAAAAAAGGTTGAGAAGGTCCTCGAGGAATTCCACACTAGATTCTCAAGAGGGCATTACTCCAAGAAAATAATTATGGCTAAATTTTTTAGAGCAGGATTCTATTGGCCATCAATCTCCTCAGATGTATTCAAGATGGTTAAAGTGTGTGACAAATATCAGAGGTTTATCAAAAAATTAAGCATCCTGCTATGCCACTCTGACTAGTAATTATAGAAGAACCATTTCAGCAATGGAGGTTAGATTTTATTGGTGTGATTAATTTTAATTCCTTGGTTAGACACAAGTATATTTTTATGATGATAGATTATTTCACAAAGTGGACGAAAGTCGAAGCTACCAAGCACACTAATTAGTAGATTGCCATTGAATTTTTGGAGAGATTGGTCACTAGGTTTGGAATCCCTGCCATCATTATCTCCAACAATTGCACATCCTTCATAGGTGCCAAAACAATAGATTTTTCAAAAAGTATGGTATCTACTAGAATGCTTCTTCAAACTATTACCCATAGGGAATCAGTTTGACCAAATCCATAAATAAAAATTTGTAAAGATAACAAAACAAAACATTGAGCATAATCCTAGAAGTTGGCACCTCTTGATAGATCAAGTGCTTTGGAAAGATAGGATAAATCCCAAGAAATCCTTGAAGGCATCACTATATAATCTAGTGTATGGGAAGGAGGCAGTTATCCTGATCAATCTAGAACTTTTGACACTTAGATTTATAAGAAATATGGAGATGGGAAGTTTTATACCAATGGAGAGGAGACTAACAGAGTTGATGCAGTTGGAGGAAAAATGTGAGTAGGCATACAATAGTATATACCAACACCAAAATGCTATAAAATATTGATTTGAAAAAAGGCAACATCAAAAGTATTCAGTGAGGGTGACGTTGTCCTAAAATGTGATGCATATCAAGCGAAGCTAGGTGCTCACAACAAATTTGATCCCATGTGGTCTGGACCATATATCATTGAACATTGGAAGGATATGAATGCATATCAGTTGCACAATATTAATGACTGATTGATCCCAATTTTTATGAATGGATAACACCTTAAGAATTATGCCTAGCCCAATTGATGCCAAAATTATATATATGTATATATGTGATGCATGTATATAGTTTTTATTTCTTATCAGTCTCATGCTATAAATATGTAAGGTTATGAGTAGCAAAGTGAAGCCCATTATGATAGATAACAATGTCAAACTACCACACATGCTCCATGTCTTCTCAGATGAGTAAAATGACCAAGTGTGGAGCCTGACAAAAAATTAGGTGACCATCATACTCCAGACGGGTCCCAAATGCCTATCATGGAGACACTTGACAGAAAATTGGGAAGCTATCAGGATTTGAGTGGGTCCTAAAACCTCGTCATGGAGTCTCTTAGAAAAAACCTACCATTACCAAAATTTCACTAGACCGAGCAAGATCAATGACATGCAAAACCCTCTAGGTGGCAACATCTGATTCAATTTGATAATTGTGCTCCACCTCAATGATGACAAGTGTGTGCTTTCTATAAATAACCAATGGGTGCACCATAAACGAGATATGGGTGAATATCCAATATTCAATCTAGTAATATCCATGCCAATAAGTCATGCTAGCTCTAGGGGACCCACATATCAAGAGTGCCATTAAAATTAACAATGAAAGGTATGAAGTAGTCTGGGTGGTAGCCTCTGGTTGAGCATGCCAGTTGTTTTTTTGTGTTTGCAGTACGTAGGCACAATTTTGGGATAAGGTAATGAGTACACCATAAATTATAAGTAGGGTGAGATCCTAAACATGATTTTCTTAGGATCAATCATCTCTTAACACGTAGTGAGTTCACGATTACCATATGAAGTTAAGGTAAAATGGGTATTTTTAAATTGGTGTGCCCAACTGGCACAAATCGCCTATGCATAAAATTCCAATCAACGTCATTGGTTTATTGTTCACCCTCCTAAAAACAACTGATAGATTTTCTTTTCAAAAAAATCATGGCCCAAGAAGATATCCCTCATTAAGCGCAAATTCTCTATAACGGTCATGTCAACCACTTCATCCTTCCTTGTCGCTAAGTATTATAAATTTGGATGAGTAGTTCCTTCATTCTACTTTTACTTTCTTTATGTCCTTGTGACACAAAATTGCTAAAAAATATTGAAATCGAGTGAAATACTAGATCTATTTGAATATAAAAGTATATTTCTTTGAAAATAAAGTTGTAGAGTGCTATCCAGAGGTGTTGCAATACCACTGAGAGGTTAATCTAGCAAAGAAAATAGAATGACCAAGCCAAAGGGTCCTAAGGAGCTCATGGATAGATTCATAGGAATTTTAACATCATCATCATAATAAAATATAGACTAAAAGGCTTCCATGAAGGCTTAAAAGCTAGAGAAAAAAATATTTCTCACAATAACATGGGGATGCAGCATGGTGAACTTAGCTCAGTTGCTTCATGCCAATTCTAGTGCATCCTTACCCAAAATTAATTGATGCAATATCCAAATTTTAGTGGTTTTTTCTTATAGACACACAGATAATTAGAATGACATTTGCCATTGAAGAAATCCCCACAAAGGAGTTTTCGAGAGAGCATCTCAAAACAATTTTTTTAGAAGAATAGAGAATGATTTTGAGAAAAGTAGGCCCCAAAATATGGTTTATTGAAGTATTGGGTAATTTGATGGATGATTATATAGATAGGCCATGAAAAATTATCATTATTGGTCTTATGTAATTGTTACAACAATGTACATTCTAAATAGATGCTCCATAAGAGCACTACACAAGAAGAATCCACATGAAGCATGGTATGGCACAAAACCCACTATAATTCATTTAAGAGTTTTTGGTTGTCTTGCATATGCACATGTGAATGATAAAGTGAGAAAGAATTTTGACCCCAAGAGTGAGCCAAGCATTCTTGTGGGATATTATGAAACAAGTAAGGCATATAAAATGTATAATCCAAAAACTCACAAGTTTGTAGTCTTTAGAGATGTAAATTTTGATGAAGGGGGAGTGTATAGTCATAAAAAATCTGTAGAAAATATATATGATGTTGAAGAAGATAATATAATTGGGAGATAACCTTCAAATGTTCCCTCTACTCCTCCAAGATCACCTAGCAACCCATCAAAATCAAAGGAAACCAAACCAAGTTCAAGCACAAGAAACTCATCTACAAGTCCCACCAAGAATACAAATAAAGGAAAGAGAATACTCAAAGCACATCTAGCAGACCAAATTATGGACAAGAACTTTCAAAGGAGGTTAACAAGAAGCCAATTACAAGAATTGGATCAATTTGTTTTAAGATTGGAAAATCTCCAATTGTATGGTGATGATAAAGAAGGACCAAAATACGAGTTGGTGAATTATGATCTATTTTTTGAAGCTGATTTGAAACCTTCATGTTATGAAGATGCTTGTACTAATGATGTTTGGGTGCAAGCAATGAAATAAGAAATTGATTCCATTGAAATAAATGATACTTGGGAACTTGTGGAATTGCCCAAGGATAAGAAGATTATTGGATCTAAGTGGGTCTACAAAACAAAGTTTAACAATGATGGAAGTATAGAAAGCTACAAAGCAAGGCTGGTTGCAAAAGGATTCACTCAAGGATATGGTGTGGATTATGGAGAAACATTTCCCCCTACTGCAATATAAGCGACAATTTGGATGGCTCTTTCATTAAAAACCAATAAACAATAGAAATATTATCACATGGACATGCAAAGTGTATTCTTGAATGGTTATCTAGATGAGGAGGTTTATATTTAGAAACCTCTTGGATTTGAAGTGGAAGGAAAGGAAACCCATATTTACAAATTGAATAAAGCAATGTATGGATTGAAACAAAGCACCTAGAGCATGGTACTCAAGAATTGATGGGTACTTCCAAGATTATGGTTTCAAGAAAAGTAAGAATGATCCAACACTCTATTTCAAGAATAAAGGTGATGATATTCTTCTTATGTGCCTATATATTAACGATTTGATCTACATGGAAAGTAGTTCAAAGATGATGAATGATTTTAAGCATGCTATGATGAAGGAATTTGATATGAAATATTTAGGATTGATGTAATATTTTCTTGGTGTGTAAGTACATCAAGGTGATGGTAAAGTTTTCATTTGTCAATCAAAATATGCAAAAGATATTTTTAAGAAATATGGCATGGAATATTGTAAACTAGTTTTGATATTTGTGGCACATGGATAAGTGTTGTGTAGAGATGATGGAGAAGAGAAAGCTGATGAAAAATTATTTAGAAGAATTGTTGGGAGCTTAATGTTTCTTACTACAATAAGACCTGATATTACATTTGTAGTTTCACTTGTATCAAGGTACATGACTCTGAATTCAAGGAGAATTTTGACTCTAAATTCATTATTTGGAGGTAAATGACTGAGAAAGATCTTTTCCAGATAGTAATGAGAGTGCCAAAAACTAAAGATGAAAGAGAAGAAGTAGAATAAGAAAATTAAGAATATGAGGAGAGTGATGAAGAGGAGGAAGTTCAAAGTGAGCTTTGATCATAGTAGGGTCTTGTTCACTAGGAAGAGACTAAGGAAGAAAATCCCCTTTATCAACATCAACACGTTATGTATACCAAGAAAGTTGGATCTACTAAACCTTTTGGAGCACAATCAGAGAGATAACCCAGTCCTCAATAAAATCCAAAATTGAGTAAGAGAAAAAAATAACATCCTAATTTTGATAGATTTGAGGTATACGAGGTTGAATACAAAATATAATAATTGCAATAGGATGCTCATAAGGATAAAACAACAACGGTTACCCCATCACCCAAGCCAAAAAAGGGAATCAGATAGTTGAGTTATCAAAAAAGGTGGAAGGAAAAGGTATGGCATCTAAATCTAACTTTCCTCTTGCTAATCCTTAGTCCCCTTCTCCCGAATGATCCTATTTTATGGAAATCCTCAATAATTCACCTTTGCATTCTACTTAGCTCTTCGAGATAATTCCTACTATTATAGACTTACTCAATTAGGAACATCCCAAATCCCCTATTGTATCCCCTCTATGCTCCTTCTTTCTACCCATTTTACCTTAGGGATCATTTGAACCACATTTTCATTTGCCCTTATCCAATTAGTTATTCATACCATCCCATCCACCACAACCATATTCTCTATCCACCTCATCCTTTATTTTGTCATCACCAATGCAGTCTCCACATCGGCCATCTCCTCTATCATCACAACCATCAACATGGAAGCACCAATATAGGAAATATGGTGCAATCCCAATTTGAATGGTAGCATCATATCCACTCACTCTACTACTAACCTTATTGAACACTCCTATCATACCCCAAGCTACAAAAGAAGCTATCAAAAGTCTATAACTTTTTGAAGACAACGTAGGATAGTAAAAAGAAATGCGTTGAGGAGGAGTTATAAAAATGGTATGATGATAAGGAAGAAGTAGTCATCATGACCCATGATGAAATTGATCCAATTCATGAGAAAAGGATCAAGGTGACTGCCTGACCTAAAGTAAAAAAGGCTATCACAAAAATGAGGCTTAAATATGACCAGGGATATCTCCAAGATTTTTGAGGTTAAAACCCTTCAGAAGTTGCACATAGAGGTTAACACACTCTTTGTGTAAGGAAAAACTAACAATAGGAAGTTGAAAGCTATGAAATAAAGGATTCATATCATTGGGGCCCAAGTAAGTTGACAAAAGTTGGACCATGATGCCCTAAATAATGAAGTGAAAATATTGAAAGACATCCTCAATAAGGCTCCCTCTAAGAAAGAGCTATAATAGAGATATCAAAGGATTACCATCCTCGAGGATGAGCTACAAGTAGCAGAGAATGTGCAAAAAAATTAGGATGTAGAGTTCAAGGCCAAGCACATCAATAAGAGGAATCTCTGACTGCTGCATTAGCTAAAGTACAGAAGGAAAAGGAGAAGCCCCATAGACCTATGATCTTGAAGTATTAGGTCAAAAAAATTAGGTCTCACTATTATAAGAAGATAAAAGAGGTAACTTTGCAAACTCTCTCCTTTTTATTGCAAAAGTTAAAGGAAACCATGACAATATCTAGAGAAACAAGAACAAAATTGGAAAACCAAAAAAGGGGTATGTTGAGCAAGGTCTTGTAGGCTACATTAATAATAAGGATGACCAGGGAAAGGGATTCTTAGCTAGAGAAGCATTCAAAAAGGAATAATGAAGAATGTAGATCCCTTGTACAATAGATATTCCATGTGATTGACCTATAGTATGAGGAAGAAGAACTTTATGTTGCCCTTAGGAAGGAGCTTGATAAAATGAGCAAGGTCAATATGGAAATCAAAGCCCTCAACTCACCAATAATTTGGGACAACAACAAACACATATATACATAGGAGGAGCTTAGAGAACTATTTGAAGCCCTAGAAATGGATCAGAATGAGATTGTAGCACTAAAATAACCTGTAGCAATGGACCAGGTGCTCACAATATTTCATAAACTCTTTCATCACAATTTTGCATAGTGGCAAATTTTGCAATTTAACACGAATATTCAAATTTTCAAAATGTTAATTTTGCAAATTTTGGGACCATAGAGGTTGGCCTGTTTGCCCAAAAATTTCAGGATCCATTTTTTTTAAGGGTAAATTTGCCCCATTGTCATAAGGTTTCCCGCATAATTTTTTCCCTAAATTTATTAAAAATAAAAAATATCCCACCCAATTCACCCCTTGTACCCCATTATATATAGCTAACCCTAACAATGACTCTCATACAATTGCAACATAATTTTTTTTTGGGAAAAAAGTGATATAAAGCAGATGAATGACAAAAAATGAGTCCATGATGAACAAAAGGCGACTGGTGGAAGGCGACTTGTGGAAGATGACTGGAAGAATGTGAGTGGCATAAGGTGAGTGGAAGAAGGCAAGTGGCATAAGGCAACTGACAGAAGGTGACGGGCAGAAGGTGAGTAGCAAAAGGCGAGTCGCAGAAGGTGACTGACATAAGGCGAGTGGTAGATGGCGAGTGGCACAAGGTGAGTGGTAAAATATGAGTGGAATATGGTGAGTGGCACAAGGCAAGTGGCACATGGTGAGTGGCACAAGGTGAGTGGCACATGGCAAGTGGCACAAAGCAAGTGGCATATGGCGACTGAAAATCATTTCATAGTTTTAGGCATCAAAATATATCTAAACATAGGCATGTTTATACTCGTTGGAAAGATATTTTTGAGCCTGATATAATGGTGGTGTTTTTATAAATTTTTAGGATGATTTAATAGGTCAAAAGTGCCCCAAAAATATTTATAATTTATGTGCAAAGTTTTTGAAAATTCAAATTTATGAAGTTTGAATATGATTTAATAGGTCAAAAGTGGTCCCAAATATGGTGGTGAGGAGGTAATATCATTTTGAGGTAGATTTTGACCTACTAAATCATCTCAAAAATTCATAAAAATACCACCATTAGATCAGGCTTGAAAAGAGCTTTCCAACGAGTACAAATATGTATATGTTTGGATATATTTTGATGCCTAAAACTATGAAATGATTGTTAGTCACCATCTGCAAGTTGCCTTCTACCAGTCACCTTTTGCCAGTCACCTTGTGAAAAGTGGCAGAAGGCAACTGGCATAAGGAAAATTGGTATAAGGCAACTGGCAGATGACGAGTGGCAAAAGGTGAGTGGTAGATGGTGACTGGCACATGGCAAGTGGTACATGGCGAGTGGCACAAAGCAACTGGCACATGGTGAGTGGCACATGGCAAGTGGCACAAGGTGAGTGGCAGATGGTGACTGACAATAATTTCATATTTTTAGGCATCAAAATATATCTAAACATAGGTATATTTGTACTCGTTGGAAATATATTTTCAAGCATAATCTAATGGTGGTATTTTTATGAAGTTTAAAGATGATTTAATAGGTCAAAAGTGGTCCCAAATATGGTGGTGAGGAGGTAATTTAATTTTAAGGTATATTTTGACCTACTAAATCATCTCAAAAATTCATAAAAATACCACCATTAGATCGAGCGTGAAAAGAGCTTTCCAACGAGTATAAATATGCCTATGTTTGGATATATTTTTATTCCTAAAACTATGAAATGATTGTTAGTCGCCATCTGCCAGTCACCTTCTGCCAGTCGCCATGTGGTGAGTGGTAGAAGGTGAATGGCATAAGGTGAGTGGCATAAGGCGACTGGCAGATGGCGAGTGGCAAAAGGCAAGTGGTAGATGGCAAGTGGCACATGGGGACTAACATAAGGTGAGTGGCAGATGGCGAGTGGCAGAGGGCGACTGGCAAAAGGCGACTGGTAGATGGCAACTAATAATCATTTCATAATTTTAGGCATCAAAATATATCCAAACATAGGCATATTTGTACTCATTGGAAATCTCTTTTTGAGCCTGATCTAATGGTGGTGTTTTTATAAAGTTTTAGGATGATTTAATAGGTCAAAAGTACCCCAAAAATATTTATAATTTATGTGCAAAATTTTTGAAAATTTGCCATATTTTGATAAATGTTTTGCAAAATTTTGAAAAATTTGCCCCACAGTTTATACATGATTCACCTTGATTTGCCCTAAATTTATAAATACTTTTTTGGTACTACCCCTTATGCATAACCATGTCTTTCATCTTCTTGCCAAATCAAAGGAAGAAACCAAGAAATATAGGGACCCCTTCTATAAGGATATTTATAGGTTGAAGACCATCATTAAAGGCATCCTTATCCCTCTTGTAGAGACTTAGAGTCAAATATGCCAAAGGTTGTAGGTCTTGGTTGCTCAGATAGCCACTCACCAAGCTAAGTCCTCAGTAGCTGGCTCAAGAGCATAGGTGCAACAACAAAAGGAATAAAAAAGAGCATCATGAATCTTAGAGGGCAACAATAAGTGTAAATAGTTTTGTATAGTAAACCTCACCAGTACTTGTTGGAGAAAAAATCAACATGGTACAAATGGGAGGCATGCCCGATGATCCTTGACCAACATCTAACGACCATCGCCATGACTAGGGGAGGCAAGGCAGTCGATCTCCAGAGAATATCAATTCCTTCATAGAAGTCCTAGCTATCTATGCTACATAAGGGAAAAGGGAAAAGCGAAAAGGGAAAGGAAATAAAGGGAGGTCATAGCCAAAACTCATAAGGATAGAATATGGCTGCATCAAGACATACGCTCACCCAACCCCACCAGTGGAAACATAGGTGTACCACCTAATAGATCAGCTAACCTAGCCTAGCCCTCACTCAACACTTTAGTGCGATGGATCAAAAGGTGAATTCTAGAACCAATGGGTAGGTGCATGAAATCTAGGATTCATAATTAGAGTGCTCCTACTCGACTAGATTTAGCAAAAATAAACCCCAACCCACTAATGATATGAATTCCAAAACTACTAAGCAAAACCCCATGAAACCCAAATAGTAGAATTAAATGAGACCCACTTAGATAGCAGAGTAGAAATAAGTACATTAACATTAAATAGATAAATGTAAAGACCAAATTAGAGACCAAACAGTGATAAAATTGTATTTACAAATGATGAGAAGTATTACATATAAATTTTAATGGCCAAAGAGCCACCCTTGGAATGGCTAGCTTTCCACCATTTATAAAATTTTATAGTAATTTAAAAATGCAAGAATTAATGGAATTAGGCAGGAAGATAGCATTGAAGTAGTAGACACTCAGTTGGTACCTTGCTCCTTGATATAGTAATGATCATCTATAAGGGGTTAGGTGTTTATGTGTCAACTTGAGACCTCAATTCTTCTATCATTACTACCTAGGTATTTAATTTCAATCTAATTTTCCCATTCCATTCACCAATAAAATTTTGGTTAGATGATGAATAATTGGAATTAATTACCTTGGGAGTAGTACATTTCAAATCAATCACCTCTGTATATGAACGACTGGTACTGGGTAGCTGGAGCTCACTTTGAAATCCCAAACGATGGTGGGAGTTCAGGTGTCGATCAATTATTGTTATGAAAGAGGGTAGGCCATTTGCTAAATTTTTTCCCAACTAGTGTTCTAAAGTTTTGCCCAACAATGGGTAGGAGTTTTTATTCTTCTTGGGGGTGTGCATTTGAGATAGTTCCACCTAAGCCAACCAACTAAAGTTTTCATCTGGAAAGTGAGCAGATCATTTGAATTCCTTTGTCTGAAGATAGGGCCTAAACATTCACTTGCTTTATCTTCTACCCCACCCTCCTTAATTTTACAATGGAATTGTGGAACTAAAACCTAATTGGCCATCCTAAAATCTTCGTTCGCTTGCTGCTTGTTACCGCATAATGGGGTTTTCACATTTATCTTCCACCTGATCATTGATGCTTTAAATTTTGGTTTACTTCAGAGAGCATATCCACAAAGGATATTGGGTGAGGAAATGCAAAATTCCACCCACACTCTTGGTTAATCATAGGGTTTTCCATCTTGTGGAAAAAAAGGACCCATAAAACAAGGAAATATGACAGCCAAAATAGAGAGGTAGATAAGAAGAGGAAACAATAGATAGGAAAGGAATATGCACAGACAAGAGCAACCCAGGAAGGTTGCAGGGCATGAGGGGATAACAAGGAAAAGAGATCCAAAAAAATAATATGGGAAAGAGGGAACATGGGAAACATCATAAGCATAGAGAGGGAGGATCACAACCCATAAAATAATGTGGGAAAGAGAGAACATGGGAAACATCATGAGCGCAAAGAGGGAGGAAAGCAACCTAAAGAGTTGTAGACAACAAAAGCAAGGAGAATATGGAAGAAAAGAGAAGGTGGGGAAAAGGGAAGAGATGAAGGGAAAAGTAACACGAGATCCATCATGTGAAACTGATAGGATGGAAACCCTAATTCATAGGACATCTCCATGAATTGAATCTCCCTATATACAACCCACCAAGGACCTAAAGAATTCCAAGAGCAGATAGATTACCATAGACATTCGCCTCTCTTACCACAAGTATTCTTTCTTACACAATTTGTACCCTCTTTTACTAATTGCTATAGACCATGGGATCATTCTATCTCAGTTGCTTCTTGTAACTTACACTTCCTAACCATGTCTATGACTCTGGATGTGGTTGTATTTATAGGCTCATAATTTTTTAAATGAGAGGAATGGAAGTTGTACTCATGGTATTGATTGGGCACCAGTTACCTAGATATAACTAGATTTTATTTTTTATATACCTCTAAATCATGTGGTTTCAGGTCATTTTGCTTTCTTTAGGTGGTAGATTCTTTGGAATTTATACATAAATCCTGCAGTCCTTGCTGTTCTACATTCATTGGGCTATGAGATCACCAAACAAATAGAAAGTGGGGAAAAACTAGGTAGATCGTGAAGAAATAGAAGGAGAATGTTATATTTCCAAGACATGTTTTGAGGAACCTTCTTTTGCTCCCCTTTTTAGAGCTTCTAGCACTCTGGCCACATGATAATTCATTATAGGAGCACTTCCCTTGTAAGTCATGAGAAAAATGATAATGCTGTTCAGAACAAAAATGTTTATCACATATTTTTTATTTACTTGCCATATATTTACACAAAATTACAGTGTGCCAGGCATGCCTGAGCCAAGGATTTAGCGATTCCCCCTATGAATATGTAGTGATTGGACTAGATTATATTAAATTTGATCCATTGATTTTAGTCCATATGGCACCATCCATAGTGGCTCAAAATCATGTTTGGATCATGATTACTAAAATTATTATTTTGCCTAAGCACCTTGGTGCTCAAGTCATAAAAAAAATGGTAATCAATTTTACCAAATTCTTTTGCTTGACTTGTGTTGGAATGTCATGCGATTGACTCCAATGCTGCTCCTTCTTGATACTGTCTTACCGTGCCAGTCTCACCATCTAATATTTATCCATCATTGGGTCCTAGTCCTTGTTGCATCCTCCAATGCAGTCATCTTGTGAGTCCTTTTAGACCTGGGATTGTTCTACTAAGTTATTTTGAAGCATATGGATGTAGCAAAACTCTTCTTCCTGTGGTGGGTCCACTTACTAACATGGCACAAGCACTGTTGTGATGATTCTTGTGCAGGTCTATAATGGCCACAATCTCCCTACTAGAACCCACTCAGCTCTTATAACTTCCTCATAAAGTTATGAAAAATTGTTTTCCTCATATTGACACAGGAGGAGTGTAATACCAGGGCTGAAGGTCTAGATGTAGTATAGATACACTTGGGTAGAGGATGGGAGGATTAAATATGGAATTCATTTCCAAACCTTCTTAAAACAAATATTGAAGTCTACCAAATTTTCAAGAGGGTTCCTCTTGATAAATATGAACTGAGTTAGTAGCTGGAAGAGGTCCTCGAATCTGCTAAACATATCTAAGAGGGGTTTGGCCAAGTGTGCGCATGTGGAGATGCTTCAATGCTACAATGTTTTGTATAAGAGTAGTGCTCTACCCTCAAGATAGATAACAAGCAACCTGATCATCACATATTCATGCATGATATTATGAAGGGTGGCCAAGGAAGCCACATTTTCAAGGTGCTCCTTCATGGCCCCTCTAATGCCATCATATTTTGGCAAAGAGTTGAGGGTAGCTTTGGGGATATCATGTAGGTCAAGGAGATTGAGGGGGCCAACATAATTTTAGGTAGGAAAACTAAATTGAGCCATTGAATTATTGGTTCCTCAGACCCTTTGGAGTCACCATATGAGTATAATTTCCCTGTCTATGAGGTCAAGGCTTCTCAACAAACCTTGAGGACTCCAAGATGTTTGGATATTTGAAGACATACAAGTGAATACTAATCTTTGAATCTGGATATTATTTTCTTAGAGGAGTCACTAGGTGATTTAAGAGTATATGGGTAAATCAAAGTATCACCAAACTCTAATTTCCTAAAACATAGAGACTTTATGAGTCCCCAACGAAGTCACCAAAAATTATTGTGGCAAAAACTGACATAGACAAGTGGGAGGCATGCCTGAAGATCCTTGTTCGACATCGAACAATCATTTCCATGATCGGAGGAGGCAGGGAGATCGATCTTCGAAGAAGGTCGGTTCCTTGATGGAAGTCTTAGCTACCTACACTGCACAAGGGGAAAGAAAAAAGAGAAGAGGAAAATAGAATAAAGGGAGGCCATAGCCAAAACTCATAAGGATGAGATATGGCTACATCAAGACATATGCTCACCTGACCTCATCGATGAAAACACATGCATACCACCTAACAGATCAGCTAACCTAACCTTCACTCAACACTTTGGTGTGACGGGTCAAAAGTTGAATTTCAAAATAGATGGGTAGGTGCATGAAATATAGGATTTAGAATTAGAGTGCTCCTACTTGACCAACTTTAGTAGAAATAGACACCCAACCCACTAATGATACAAATTTTAGAGCTACTAAGAAAAACCCATGAAATCTAGATAGCATAATTAAATGAGACCCACTTAGATGACAAAGCAAAAATAAGAATATTAATATTAAACATATAAATGTAAAGACCAAATTAGAGACTAAATAGTGATAAAATTATATTTACCAATGACAAGAAGTATTACATACGAATTATAATGGCCAAAGAGCTGCCCTTGGAATGACTAGCATTCCACTATTTATAAAATTTTAGTATAAATTCAAAATGTAAGTATTAATGGCATTAGGTAGGAAGATAGAATTGAAGTAGACATGCACTCAGCTGGTACCCTGATCCTCAGGATAGTGATGATATTTTGGAAGGGGGTATGTTCTTTTCATCAACCTGAGCCCTCAATTCTTCTATTTTCTATCCAAGTATTTAATTTCAATCTACTTTGCTCCTTCTATTAGACAATGATATTTTGGTTAGATGATGAATGATTGGAATTAATTACCTTGGGAGTAGCACATTTCAAATCAATCACCTTTACATATGAACGACTGGTACTAGGAAGCTGGAGTTGTTAATACCTCCTCACTTTAAAATACCAAATGATGGTGAGAGTTCAGGTGTCAGGTCGTCATTGTTATGAAAGAGGGCAGACAATTTGCCAAAGTTCCACCCAACTACTATCCTAAAGTTTCACCCAACAATGGGTAGGAGTTTTCACTCTTCTCAGGGGAGAGCTTTTGAGATAGTTCCACCCGAGCCAACCAATTAAAGTTTTTTTCTAGTGAGTGGGTGGGTCATTTAAATTTCTTCACCCAAATATAGGGACTAAATGTCCATCCACTTTATCTTCTGCCCACCATCCTTAATTCTATAATGGACTTGTGGAACTAAAACCCAATTGACTAGCTTGAACTCTCCACCCACCTACTACTTGTTACCACCCATTGGGGTTGTCACCTCTATCATTCGCTTGATCATTGATGCTTCAAAATTTGACTTACTTCAGAGATCACCATCCTAAAAAGGAGAGTGGGTGAGGCAACGAAAATTTTTACCTACAGTATTGTTTTGGATGTGACTTCATGGTCCAATGGACTAAACCTAGGAACTAATCTTGTTCCATTATTTTTGTGTATGGCATCCATACCTCTATTTTTATCTCTCCTAATGTTGATAGCTATCTATTTTCAAATCAAAAGTTTTATCTAGGTTCTCTAGTTTTTAGCAAGTGAAAATCCCTGTGAGTCACAAATAATATGGGTAGTTTTTCGCACTCACCTATTTATATATCCAAGCAAGGGAGAAAGCCAAAAGTTTCTAAAAATGGTCAAGTGTTAAGCTTGGTCTAAAAATAGGTCGATACTGAACTCTAGGTGGGTCCCAAAAATTTATCATGAAGAGGCTCAAAAGGCCTGAAAAATGAGAAGCTATTGGGATTTGGATGGTCCCCAAAATTTTTTCATAGAAGGACGTAAAAATTAGGCTCAGTGTTGAACCTTGTAGAGAAATGGGAAGCCATTAGACTTTGGATGGATCCCATAAACCCATTGTGGAGAGGACAAAAATGAAACTTGGCAGAGAAATGAGAAGCCATCAAACTCCAAACGGATCTCAAAAACCCATTACTAAGGAAAATAAGGATTTTGTGCAGTGAGCTTGGATTATTTGCTTAAACCCGAATTGATCAATGAATTATGGGAAAGGGAGAAATATTTTAGGGTAAATGGTTAAGTGTAAAACTTGACAAAAAAATGGGAAGCTATCAGACTCTAAACTAGTCCTAAAATTTCATCACGAAGGAAAACAACACCTGGTAGAAAAGCAAAAAAGAAGCAATCAAGTTTTGTATGGCCCCAAAAAACTCATCACGATGAAAGAGAAGAATCTATTATTGATGGAATGGCAATATGCCATTGGAATATGGATGGGTCCCAAAAGCCCATCACTACCAAAAATTTTACCCTCCACTAGACATGCAAGGGCCACCAACAGAAGAGGAACAATGAACTTGAATATGAAAATGGCCTAAAAATACAATACTTGACCAACAAATAGAGTCTGACATTCATATGAAAAGCAACAAAAAACTATCCAATAATCCAAGAGTGGTCAATGATAGAATACAAGCTACATGAGAAATGGACCACTATCTCTAGGTGCATGCAAGAAGACATCATGAAACAACTAAATTTTCAGGTACGTTAGATGGATAGAAGAATCAGATATAGTCAACAAAACCCATTTCCATGTTATACAAGTGTTCAGTCATGAATGCAAGATGGCAGAAGGAATTTATAGCTGAGCCATTCCCTTGAAAAAACTGCATTCCATGATTAAACATCATTATCATGAGTAACAAAATCCCTTGTAAAGAAAATCTATATATAGTAGGATGTAAATAATTTAAATGATCGACTCTTCAGATTTTACAACTCACATGCAAGAGCTTTTGTTGTTCAAGAAATACAAGTGCATACTATTTTTCCTCCATTTTGTATCATGCATGTATGAATGTTTGTTTGCGTATTTCTATTAAAACCGGCTGAATGATTTTAGGTTTAATTTTTCAATCTGTATTCTACGCACTTTATTCTCTAGTTCTAGAATTTGCTTTCAAATAGATGTGATTAGTATTGATTGATAACATAACTGGTTATTTTTTTAGGTGGTTTGTTTGGTTTCTTATGATGGTTTTAGTTTAACATGCATGTGTTTTGATTTGGCTAAATCTAGACCCTCATAAGTTCTAGCTTCAACTATTTTTCCTTATTTCAACACTCTTTTCACCCCCTATGTTTTATTAGCAGTTAGCTAGGAATCCCAAGGAACCAAATTTATATTAATATTGACTAGAAATATTAATGAATATAGGATCATTCTATGTTGGTTGAGGTTTATGGGTGCACAAACCTTTCCTTAGACATATTTTCATCCAACAGATACCATATTGGAATTCACAATATTTTCTACAAATGAACATGAGCAATTCATCCACTAAAAAGTTATATAAAAAGCATAAATAGATAGAAGACAGGAAAAATAGACATAAATATTGGAGGTTCCTGTAGTCACCATAAATAATCACTATATTATCTATAGATAAGATTCACAACTATCCAATGATAAAATGACGAGTGATGGGGGGTATGTATTCCAATAAACACATAAATGGACTTAACCTTAAGATGACATAAAAATAAATATTTTAAGATTAATTACAAGTTTATAAGGTGGGTTTAACAATAAAAATGTTGACCATGGCCCATAGGGATTACATAATAAAATATTATAATAAATTTAATACATTGTAAAATAAATGCCCTTAAGCCTATTTTTATTACATCATACAATGTCAGCCTTGGACATGAGTCAAATTACACTTTCAATAGTTAAATTATAGATGTGTAAGAGTAATTCTCTTATCATATAAAATCATGCAAAGGAAAATATTAAATTAGAAGTTGACAAGAAGCCAAAGCAAGGAGAGAATCAATCCAATAATCCCTTCAAGAAGTTGGTTTACACTTTTTATAAGAACACGAGGTAAATTTTTATCAATTGCAAATTAAGAAGCTTGAAGAGACAACCAAAAAGAGGGTGTTGTTGTTGCTCCCTTCTATGCCAAGTTGGAGAATGATCATGATGGTGAGACATAAGCATATTAAAATATTTAATTAGCATATTGATCATTTAATTCTAAAAACTGGATGTATGTTTAAGGGTGATACAACACATGATTAAGCATCACTATCTCTTGCACGACTATAGTAGACAATATTTCATAGAGCATACGGTTATTAGGGATGATTCCTCTTTATAGTTGGATGAATGTGATAGGTGGAGTTTGGTCTCTTCTCATTTTATAAAGTTCTTCTTGTTCTAAGAATGGGCCCCACTATTCTTTTTGTTTATCACCACTTACACAAATACAAATTTTGAGTTTTGGCCAGACTGATGGGTGATTAAGTACATTGATGATTCCTTCAATACAATTGTCTCAAGATATTATGATGAGTCTAGTTATATTTATGATATTTGTGATTGTGCTTCTTATTCTTCCTATAATATGAAAGAGTTTATGGTTATGGTGGTGCGTGTAGATGACATTAAAAAGTGATGAAACCATAGAATTTGGCATGTTGGTTATATCTTCTTGTATGTCCATATTAATAGGCTATTGGTCTTCATACTATGTATCCTCAAAGTGATGTTTGTGAGGTATTATTGGGATCCAAATTGCCATCAAGTAAAAGCTTGATATTGTGACTATTACCTTCCAATTCTCTGATTAGGCATGCACCCGCTAATCACATTTCAGACCACAACATTAGATGGATTAAAGATTACTCTAATCCAACCTCTAGAGTAGGTTGGTATTCCTTGTCAACTAATAATGTGTTGACTCATTTAAGCTCAGTTAAATGTTTAAAGGGTAGGGATAGAAATGAGTTAGGGTTAAGAAATAGTAATCAAACAGTGGATGAATAGAGCTAACATCATAGGCATCTACAAGGAAAACCCATATTCCAAAACAATTTCAAGTGTGTAACAACATTTAAAACAAGTAATCTTAAATATTACAAATAAAATAGAGATATACTTCAAGAAATATATTTCAATATCAAGATACTAATTATCCAAATTAGTAGAATAATATCAATATCAAGATCTAATAGAAAAGAACTTCTCGCAAGCACATATTCAATTATGAAAAGATTTCAATTGCTCTAAGTTAGCAATCCAATATCAGTAGAATAGACTAACCATAGTAGCAGTAGAAGAAAAGCAATCCACAACTTGAATATCTCCAAAAATTATAGAAGACACCATTTTGAGGCAAACATTCCAAGTAATGTTCCTTCATTGATTTGCAAACAAGTATTACATAGCAGGGCAAGCAAATGCTCTAGAGCCGACCCTTCAAAATGAGGGTTCGATCTCCTTTTATAGTTTTTTATGCTTTGAAAATAAATTGAGAGAAATGGAAAATTACAAGGAAAATGAAATGCCAGATCATCCAAATCTTGAGGTGGCAGTCTCTGATTTACGTTTGAGACCAGGAAAAACTATGTGATCTTGCACTCCTTTGCAGCTCGACCCTTGGAACTTGTTGGTTCTTCATGGTGGTTTGGATTCAAGCTATCAAAAATTTGATCCCAACCATATTTTATTCTTTTAGACTTTATCTACCATAGATCTACAACCAACTACAACTACATTTTCTTGGTTCTTGGCTTCAACGACACTTCATCTGCTAACTTTCTTTGCTTCAACTAGCTATTGTCATAAAGACTCTACTTTTATATACCTGAGATATAGCCATTTATCTACGAACTTATGGACATGATTAAATATTAAAAGCCTTTGATAGCTTCGTAGTGTGGAACATGTTGTAGCCCACTCCTCTTAAAATCTTATCACTTCCTTTGACCACTTTGATCACGGGATGGAGCACATGAGGCTTTAACATGAAAATGTACTATGAGGTGCACAAGATGGAACATTGCACTAGGTTGCGACTCTTATTCTTCAATATACTTTAGATTTGATTCACATTTGTGATATAGAACATGATCTACAATGTGTTGTAGTACACACCTCAAAACTTGTGCCTCCCAGTTTGACTGTGGCTGATTGTGGGGTAGATCATCACTTTGGCCTGAGCGGGATATAACATAAGACATGTTATATAAAACCTTGTACTAGTCCACAAATTTATTATTCACTTTTCTAATGTTTGACCATTTTGACCATAGGCTAGAACATGTGTGTTGTGCCACTATAAAATACTCTTGAACTCTCGTAGGGTAGAACAAGATTGAAATAGCCTTTAGCTTGTGTGTGATAGAACAATATGTGTTGTGCCACAATTTAGAAGTAAGCAAGTGTGAACTTTGATTGCTTTGATCATGGATTGGAACCATGTTGAATATTGAGCAGACTATAACATGCTGCAAACCACTGATATTTTATAATTAATCAAAAGTATGTTGTGATCCATGATTTCAAAAGTGAAAAAATTGTAATTTGACCATTTTGACCAAGGAATAGAACATCATGTCCTACGTTGCTATAAAATACATTGGATCTTGCACGAGATGGAACATCCTTCTTTGCCTTAGAAAATATTTCAAAAAATTTTCTAAGGATGTGGTCATTTTGGGCCTACATTCTGGCACCTCCTAGGGGGTTTTGCTTGCAAAGCCTAAGAACTCAGAGTCTTATCCATTGGGTCAGGAGTAAAAAATGATGAAATCTGCAGACTATGCTTCATAGAATAACTTCTATGTGACTATTACTCTCTAGAATATTTATGAAGATACTCAAAGAGTAATGGTTCATATGGAAACCATGTTAGAAACAATATACTTAAAAAATATTGCCATGGGCACTGCCTTAGCCTACAAATATGGACTTATATCCCATTTTATAACTTTAGTCAATTTGGATAAAATGCCTTCATGTATTTTTTATTTCCTACCACAGGCATCATATTTTTATTACTATTTATTTGATAGTACTAGAACCAACACAAAATACACAATATATACATGAATGCAAAAAAAGTTAGTCTACTTCAGCCACAAGGCTGCTTATTCTTTTTCATTCTCTTCTTGGTTTTGCTTTTGGAATTTCTCATACTGTACCTTCTCTACATCCTCAACATCCTTTTCTAATTGCTCTTTAGTCTGATATTCCTCAGTTTATTCTTCTTCTTGAGAAATCTCGTGCTTATATTTGGGGTTTTGATCTATACCAAATAGCTGAACCATTATTTTCAGAGTTTGCAAAGCTTGATTCCAAATAGTATCAGTAGGATTGGAGGTTTCTTTAAGCTACTTATGGACATATTCCAACTTGGAGGTCTCTTCATAAGTCGCAGAGTTACCTTTGTTCACTAGGTCTTCCATTAGATATTTGAGCCTAGTTAAGTCTTTTATCATTTGAGAGACCTGCTCTTGATCAATCGGATCCTCCCAGCTGTCTATCTTGAATTCATCTTGAATTATTGAGGCTATATTCTTTTTGATATCTTCTTCTAACAACAAGGTGTTGCTTTCGATCCATAATTCTCCAAAACCATATTGTGTCATTTCATTATTGATATCCACAATATCCTGAATTGTGTCTTCAATTTTATCTGATAATAACCAACCCTTCTAGAGCAATATATTATTCTCAACCAAAACCCTAGTAGCTAATCTGGAAGTGCTCCATGCCTTATTGGGAATAGGCTTTACAACTTTACTAAATTTTCTCTCAGATAGCTTGTATATCTGCTATGATGGTATCACCATAGGTTGTAGTTCCTTCATGAATTTATCCAAGTATTCCTTGGTATTTTGTAATAAATGGCTAGCATCATCCCTGTAGTCGATTAAAAGTTGGATTCCTAAACACTTCTCAAGGATTTAAGACCACAACTCTTTCCTAACCTTCTTTACTCCTCCTTTTGAGAAGCTTGAGGTTTTGGCTTTCTCAATCTGAAGCTGATGCTTTAAATCTTGTATTTCTTTAGCTTGGTCTTCATTCTTTTTCTTTTGCTCTTCCACTTGTTCCTTGATCTTAATAGCCTCTTGATACCTATTATGCCAGCTTTTGACTTCATTTCTTATGGCATTTTCCACCTTTTTTTGTTGCTAATTGTCTTCTCCAACTTTTCTATCTTTTCTTCCAACTTTTCAAATTGCTCCTTGTAGATGTTGATCTTGACATAGAAAGTTTCAAGGTGAGATTTTTCTATGACCAACTCATCCTCCATCGATAATTGCTCAATATATTATGTATATTCTTCCAGATGATAATATTGTATAGTCATATCTTCTTTAGGTTTTTTCACTAGAGGTGTGCTTTGCCTTGTCACTAGATCAACAATCATTATCTTTCTCTTTGTAGCCATCTTCTTTGAAGGCTTAGATAGTTTCTCAACCCAAAAATATTGAATATTTTGTGAAACCTCCTTTTATTTCTATAAATAAGCTAATGTAGAATGAATTATAAGGGGAGGGGAAGTTATAAGATACGGGATAATAAACTCAGAAACTGATGAGAATGGGGTAGTGGTAATAACAGTTGAATCTGTAATAATTGCAGGAGTCACAATTTGGGAAGACATAGGGATGGAAGTTGAAATCATGGAATGAGTTGGAAGGGATGAAAGATTTTATCCTTCTAATTCTACTGAAGGTGACAAATTTGAGGGAAAATATGAAATATCAGGGGATTATGTGACTGGAATTTCAGATGAAGGTGGAGGAGGTGAATTGGTGGATTAGGTGGTGAGTTATGAGGAGGAGAGGGTACCTTTTGTTACAAGTTTTCTTGAGAATGGGAAGGGGATTACTTTGGGGAAGGAGAAGAAGAAGAAGGAATAGAAATAATACCTTCACATATAGAAGTAGGATACTCAATAATCTCCTCCACACTTTGGTGTTGTACCTATTTTACTGATAGCTCTACAACTGTAACACAGACTTGTTTAACACTATCCTAATTCATTTTTAGTTTCTTGCAAACCTCTTTCTAAGATTCCTCTACTGAATATTTTGCCTTTCTCTTAAAAAATTTAAACACCATAGGCTTATCGCTCTTTTTATCCTCCTCAGATAGTTGTTTATATAATACAACTTCGATGATCAGAGTTGGCTTAGGTGTAGCTACAATGGTGAAACTCATAGGAGTGAAGACAAAATCATCATATTTATTTTTCCAATTTATCTCAATCACAGGAGGTTCTCCACCTAGGGCTAGGCATTTAGGCCTATTAGTTGTCTGGATGATTTCCATATTTACTGCCTTATCACTAGAATAATGCATTTTGCTCATAATATGAGCCCCTACATAATACTTCTTTAATTGCTCTTGTGAAGGTTCGAATGCTTTTGGGGCTTCTTCAACCGTTAATGGAGCATTGGTCTCCACTTCTTGAATTTATTCCTAGGAAGGTGGGGAAAGAGAGTCTGATGCTGCTTGAATTTTCTCTTTTTCTTTTGTTTCAGCTATCATGTAGCTTAATACCAAATTATTGGCATCTTGGCCTTCCAGGTATTAATATATTTTCATATAGGTCAAAGAATTCATCGTCAACTTGTCAGCCCACTCTAGCATTGTTTGTACCTGTTTCCATTCCCATCGTCCACAAATATATAATTTTACCCTCACCCCATTATTTTTTCCTTTTGAATTCCTTAATATTACTCTTTCAAACAATGGTATTTGTTCTTTGCAGGGTCAAAATCGACTATATGTTCATAAAAGTCTCTCCATGGGGGTAGTTGCTCCATTTTAGCGACATTCCACTCCAAAGGAGCATTTTATTTATTATTATTGCCCTCTTAGAAATGAGGCCTTGAAGTCTTTTCAGAATTGAAAGCTTTTTCCTTGTTTAGAGTAATGTTCCTCTTTGAGAACTTGTCATTAGGGTCATATCTCCATATTTGTGGTATGTATAATAGTCCTAACATCTCTAAATATTGGGTAATTTTTTTACCATGACCCCTTCTGGTTATATTTATATCATCCACATTATGAGAGTAAGTCAACAAACTTTTTCTCTCTTTGCTAGAGCCAAAATTTATGTTGATAAAGTCTGCTTGCCTTAAGTACTCCAAGGCCAATAGCCTACTAGTTACAAAATGAGGCAACAGAAAAGGTTTACCAGTAAAACCATAGAGTCTAATGATAGTGCCTTCTGTAAGAATATACCAGTCCCCTTCTTCAACATCTTCTACTTGTAATAATTCTTTAGCCAACCTTGGCAACCTAGGGCATTTCCCATACATGATTTTCAAGGTCGACCCTAGAAATTCCAAGTTGAACCTGTAGTAGGATTTTGTTCTCCTTAGATGACTAGTCCAATAATAAATAAGGATAGGATATCCTTTATCATTCTTATCTTTTACTGGAATCTAGTGCATCATGTGCCTCATGAAAACATAAAACATCCATATTAAATTTGAACAGTGTCATAAGGAAGGGCTCTCTGAATATTTCTTCATCCTAACCAGCTGCTCATGCATTTGTTTGGAGAGAAAGGTGGGCCAGTAAAAATAAGTTGGCTTGAAACCTTCTTCTTATGATTTGGGCCTATACATTTTCTCATTCAAAATGTAATACACAGTGGCTATCTGCCAGTCTCTCACATACCGGTCATAATATAAACCCTCCAAGCAGGCCAACATGGAGAAAAGCTTAGGGTTTATGAATTGTTCAATAGAAATGGGGGTCTTGGGCGAGGGATTCTTAGTCTTAAAAATTTTGAATTTATAGAAAATCCACTTTCTAAATTGAGGTTCAGGCTCTTCATCTTGAGCATGTAATTACAAAGAATAATATCTGGCTTGCTCTGCTATACCAAAGGATTTAGGTTTTATAGAGGGTTCTATTCCAATAGCGAACAAATCATGACAAACTTTAGCTGTAATATTGAATAGGGTTTTCCTCTTAGCTATTTTAACTACTTTGGTCTTTGGATCATTACAATTGTCAAAACTAATTATGGGTAATGATGGACTGAATCACAGATGTAAAATTATAGAAAGGAATTTAAAACAATCATACCTTGGAAGGAAATCAATAACCCTTCGAGGTACCTATAGTCAATATTTATTTTAATCCTGGTCCTTCTTATCTGTGTTATTACTATATCCTCTAATGGTATTTTCTAGTTTATATAGCCTTCCACATCGATTTTTTCTAATTGTATAGTTTCTTGAGCTATTTTGGAGGCCATTTTTTTTGTGAAAATTCACTATGTCCTCGCTCTCTTCTATTCTTGCAAATTGCCTTATTACTTTTCTATGCTCTACTTGGTAAATGAACGTAGCTTTTAAAATATATGACAATCAAAATTTGAGCTTTAAATCCTACTGCATGCATGCCTTCCACCATTAATGCAAATATTGGATAACTACCCGTTGCACACTTCTAAAATCAAAAGATGGGTGACTTGGTGGTAGGAGATATCATGTTGTTCGTTGATTGGTTGTAGCCTAGAACACGTTTTCAATTGTGGTGCTTTTATATCTCTTTGTATTTTAAGTGTGGCATGGAATATATGTTGTATCCCACGATCACTTTTAGCATATTGAGCACAATGTGGAGCATATGTCATAGTTCGCGACCACTTTTAGCATATTGAGTGTAGCGTGGAGTATATGTTGTGTCCCGCTGCCATCCTTAGTTTTTTTCACAATATTGCCTTGTAGCTTTTTCTTTCTTTTATATTTTTTATTTCTTTGTACAAAATTTTTTAGAACAGAAAACAAAAGTATAATACAAATATACACATATGTTACAAGAGAATATTTATTCTTAATCAATGTAGATTTTGATATGGAAACCATTAACTGGGATTTGATGAATGCTTCCCTCTAAATCTTCAAGCTAGAAAGAGTTTCTTTCTTTAACCTCATCTACTTTGAAAGGGCCATCCCAAAAAAAGTTAAACTTTTGATGATATCCTGGATTAGCTCTCTCCACATTCCACTTAAAAATAGAGTCCTCTACTTTGAATTTTTTGAATTTAGCTTTCTTATCAAACCATCCCTTAATATCAGATGAATGCTTCTAGAAATACTCATATGCTTGAGTCCTTTTCTCTTCTAACTAGAGTAGATGTGTCAATCTAGTTTCAACTGGACATTGATCAGATTCTTCTTTTGAGTCTACTAGCTTGAGAGCTGGTATTTCCAAGTGAATAGGTAAGACTACTTCTTTACCATACACCAAAGCATAGGGAGATATTTTGATGGAATTCTTGATGGTGATCCTATCTACCCATAGAGCTTTCTATAATAATAGGTGCCAACTCCTTTTGCTATCCTATAATGATATTTTTAGAATTCTCAGCAAATTATTATTAGTTAACTATGCTAATCCATTCCCTTGAGGGTAGTAATTGGAAGAATTATTTATGGTGATACCATAATTTCTAGCAAACTCAATGTACTTAGATCCTATGAAGGCTGGACCATTATCACTTACTATAGCTTCGGGGATGCCAAATCTTGCAATGAAGCTTTTCATGAAGTCGATTACCACTTCCTGATATAATTTCTTTATGGAGATGGCTTCTACCCATCTGGTAAGGTAATCCATGGCCATAAAAATATATTTATATCCTATTGAGGAATTTGGGTTAATTGTCCCAATGAAATCCAAACCCCATTTTTGAAATGGCTCTTCTACTTAAATAGTCTTGAGGGGGAATGATGCATTTCTAGTTCTTCCCACATACCTCTAAAATTCATCGTAGGCTCTTGTTACCTTGAAGGTGTAAAAAAAAAGTAGGTCAATAATAGCCTTATCTAATGATTTTTAAAGCTATGACCCTTCCTAGAAATATCCTCCAGATAATCCTCCATGGAATTCTTTAATGACATTTTGCTTCTAATTGTCCTTGAAGCATATTAGGAGGACTCCATCTATATTTCTCCTATATAGTCCTTTGGCATTAAGAAATAATTTAAGGCTTGAAGCATATATCTCCTCCTTTGTGATGAGTTAATATCCTAAGGAAAAATTCTTGTCTAAAAATATTTGGTCATCTGATCAACCCAGTGTAAATCTCTTGATTGAGGCTCTTCGATCTGGTATTTTTAGTAGAGAAGCTGACATTTATTCTGTAGCCCTCTTCTTTGTTAACCCTTGACATAATGCTTTACCTTTGACCATCTTGGTAGGGTGTATTTATACATCATACTCCTATATGTTGGTAATCAATCTTGCTCTTTTGTCTCCCTTCTCACCTTGTTAAATGAAACTTCTTACATCCGGGTGGAATTCATACACCGACGTTTTACTTTGAGATAAATATTACTTGAATTTATTCAATAACATCATCACTATAAAGACTTGCCTTTCGGTGAAGTTGTATTTGATCTGGTACTCATGGGGATTTTGGCTCCAAAAAATTACGAGATGTTCTTCCCCATCATCATTATTCTAAGTAATCATAGATGCATAGCTCTCTTTAGCTCCATAAGCATACATGATGCAATTCTTACTGAAATCAGGATTCACCAGAACTGGAGCAGCGGAAATGGATTACTTAATGATATCAAAATCTTATTTCCTCACTTCAGTCCACTTAAAATCTGCATTTTTCTTTAGCAACTTTGATATGGGCTTCACCTTTTGAGCGAAACCTGAGATAAACTTCTTAACAAAGTTGATATGTTCAAAGAATAACTATAGATATTTCTTGTTCATGGGCAAGGGAAGGGCAAGAATTGATGTAACTCTATATGGATCAATAGACATCCCTTCTTTGGAGACCATATGGCCCAAAAACTTTCCTTCGTGAACTGCAAAGAATGACCTCTTTGGGTTACGAGAGATACCAAATTATTTACATTTCTCAAATATTTGCTCCAAGTGCATCAGGTGATATTGTTTCTCATGAGATAACACAATCATATCATCCAATAGATCAGAATGACTTTATTAATGAGCTCTCCAAAGGCATAATCCGTAACTCTCTAAAATGTAGCCCCTGCATTGGATAGATCAAAGGACATCATTTGATAAGAAAAGGTACCCCGTTTGGTAGTAAATGTTGTCTTAAATTGATCTTCGTATTTCACCCAGATCTAGTTATAAACGAAGAAGCCATCTAGTAGAGAGAACCTCTTTGCCCCTGCTACAATCTAAAGAATATGATCAATCTAAGGGAGAGGGTAGTGATCCTTCAATGATGCCTGGTTGAGATTCCTAAAATCTACACATAGTGTTGGACATTTTGAGGAATGTTTGTTGTCATTGATGTCAAAAGCATTGTTGAGAAATATTTGTCATATTTGAGGACATTAGGAAAGCTCAGAGAATGAAGATACAAGAAGGAGAAGTGAAATTAAATAATAATATTTTATTATTATTTTCGGCACCAAGATCAAGTTAAAGGAGATCAAGGACAAAGTTGAAAAGACCCACATGTTAATTTAAATTAAAATATTTTAATCCCTGATTAAATTTTAAATTTAAATAATGATAAGTGCTAAAGTTAATTTAAATATTTATATAATATTTAAAATTAACTTTACTACATATCTAATTTAAATTAAAGTTTTTTAATTATTGATTAAAACTTTAATTTATTAATGTTGGGTGCTAAAGTTAAGTTAAATATTTATTTAATATTTAATTTTAACTTTCCAAATCAAATTTGAATTGGAAATTCAAAATGTGCCAACATTGAAGGAAGCAAAACCCTATGTATAAATATGCCAAAATATTGGCATTTGAAATTATCCATGCGACTTGTGTTGGCTCGTGAAAAGAGAAGGAAATTTCGCATGTGCAAATCGAGCAAGGGAAAGAGACAAAGTTTGGCATCCTCCGAAATCAACACAAAGTGCTTGTAGCTTGGTTGGCAGCCAAGGGTTGTGTAAGACGTTGTTGTGGAAGCTGAGGTAGGTTTGAAACCCGTGCACATGATTTTTGGGAAGAAGGACAAGCGTTTTGTCTTGTGCACCGAACATGGGGAGAAGGTAAAGGCACCAAAGTACCTTTTGGCTCTTGTGGAGCCACGTAACCCAAGCGTTGGGCGCTAGCACTGTGAAACCGATTGGGGGAGAACCAACGAGGGTTCAAATCCCACCAAGGCCTTTTTGATTTCATTGAGGTATGTGATTTAATTTGGTTTTCTTGGTCTGTGAAAAGTTAAAGGGAAAAATAATGTTTTATTTTTCTAAAGTAATTTTAATTAAAGTAATTGGCATGTTATTTGGTGTGTAAGTTATTAGGGGAGTTAAAAGGAAGTGCAAAGCTTTAATTTATGAGTTGGAATTTTAGAGGCTAAGGAGTTATAAGGAATGTTGAATTTTATATTTTGAAATTGAATAATGTTGAATATTATTTACTTCAAGTTGGAGATTATAAGAAGTAATTAAGTGCTAACTTTTGTATTGAAGAAATTTTTTGAAGAAGAGTTAGAATGATATTTTTGTCATCTAATATTGGTGTTTGGTAAGGAAAGTGGTTATACTTGAGACAGGTTTTAAATACTATTCTTCATAAAGAAAAATGTATGGGCACATTCTTCCATAGTTGAGTTGATTGACTATTTTCTGGAAAACAAGTTTGGAGTGAAAATGATTTAATTAGGTTTCCTTATTGAGTTGTTGAGATATATGTGAGATTGGTTTATAAGCATTTTTTTTGAAGTGATTGATTGAGTAAAGAACTTGAACTAGGGTTTGCAAAGATCATGAGTATCATTGTTATGTAAGATTGGTTGATAATAATTGTTTGAAATATTTTGAGTGAGTGTTCATATGCTTGGACTAGGGTTTGTAAGCAAGGATTATTTCATTGAGTGATTGGTTGAGTAGAATTGGTTGATCCTAGTCAAGTGGATGTGTGAAGTGATAGCTCAAGTTCTATAAAAAAATTATTCTATATTCTTAATTGATTTGAGAAAAAGGTTGAGAGTTGATGAGTGTGAAACATATTGAGTCTCTAACAATTCTCCATATGTTTCTCTGATAAAAGAAAGATTGAAAGTGATTGAGAATTTGTGAGTGTGAAGCATATTGAGTCTCTAAAAATTCTCTATATATTTCTAAAAGAGTGATTAAAATTAATTGAGCATTGAAGTGAATGTGAAGCATATTGAGTCTCTAACAATTCTCTATATGTTTCTAAGAGAGTGATTAAAAGTGATTGAGCATTGTGATGTGTGTAGAGCATATTGAGTCTCTAACAATTCTCTTTATGTTTCTATGATATTGGACAATTTCTAGTGTGGACTTGTTGAGAATATTTGAGGTAAGTCTTTGAGAAGACTTGTAGATAGATGTGTGTGAGCTTTTGTGGAAGCTTACAATACATATTGAGATAAGATTTGGATAAGTTCTAGTGAGGAATTATTGAGAAGATTTGGATAAGTTCTAGAGAGGACTTGTGGACATATTAGTGTGAACTTTTGTGGAAGCTTACAAGGAATATTTGAGATAATTTTGAGTAGACTTGTGAGTAGAGTTGATTGATTGATTTGTTCAAATCTTGAGTTAAGATTTGGGGCATATCCAATAGAGTTGATTTGAGATTGAGTCAAGATTTGATTTAAGGCTTAAGGACAAATATTGAGGACAAATTTGTGCTAGACCGAAGGACTGTGTTTATTATAAATTCAAGGATAGAGTTTGGTGCAGATTTGAGATCAGGTTTGTGCTAGACCAGAGACAAATACTAAGCAAAATTTATGCTAGACCGAAGGACCGTGTTTAGTACAGATTTGAGATAGAGCTTTGGAGGTGACAGAGTATAGAGGATGAAAATCTCTAGTGGATAGAGATCCATTAGCCAAGGTTGTGAGGACATGTGTCTTCAGTGGATAGATATCCATTAGCCAGAGAAGTGGGGGCAACAGTTCTTCTAGAAGATCACCAGCCAGAGCAAGAGGAGAAAGGAGTTCTCCTGTGGATAGAGATCCACAAAATTGATTAAGGGGATTGGTGTCTCCTTTGGATAGAGGTCCATAAATATTGTAATAGGGAAAGGATTCCCAAGATATTGATTGAGAAAGTTTTTAGTAAAATATTTTCTTTGTGGAGTAGCCCACATTGGGTGAAGCACGTTAAATTTGGTGTCTCTATTATGTATGGTGATTTGTGCATTGCTTTGATTACTGCTATTGATATTGTTGTCTATACATTGCATAATATTGATTAGGACAAAAAAGTAAAAATTGGTCTTATAATGTTCACCCCCTCTCAGTATAAGCTTGTATTCTTCACATAGACGAATGTCTCAATTCTTCTTCCTCACAGGAACCAAGTTAGCTACCTATGTGGACTGCTTAATTGGATATATAATTTTAGCATTTATAAATTTGAGTAGATATTCTCTCATTATAGATTAAATCCTAGGATTCATAGACCTCTGCTTCTATTTGAAAGGCTTTGCATATGGTTCTAGCTAAATTGTATGTTGGATCACCCTTTTGTCATATATCTTGAGATATTTGTATGACTAGGCAACAATATCTTGGTATTTTAGGCATAGGGCTTTAATATCCTCTACCTCTTTTGGAGAATAGTGGATACCAACTTTGATCTTCTTTTATTTCTCAATTTCGATCTCCTTATAGATTTTTTCATTAATCTCCATAGTTTGGATTTTATTTCGATCTTCATTATCGAAGAGGCTTTCAAGTGTTACCAACCCTCTCAGGATATGATTATTTTTTAGCTGGATAACCTCTTGTTGGTCAATCTCATTTGGCACTTCCTATTGAATAGTGGATAAATAAGCCTCCCTTACCAGGAAGTTGATGATCTCTTCATCACTCTCAAAGACTTACCAAAAAATATGTTTGCATGGGACTACGGGCCTGAAAACCTTTTTGATCCTTTTGTCTTTAGCAACTCCTATATATATAGAAGGATTAAAATTAGATACTCTAATTGGAAGTGAATTATTTGGGAAGGCATAGACCAAAATAGGGCTCTAGGTCTACCACCATAATCTCTTGCATGATGGTCACTTCTAGGGCTCTATGCAATCTCATGAGTACATATTTTATTACCCCAACTATATTTACTGGTGTCCCATCCAAATGTAGAACTCCAAGGCATGATCTGGTATACTCCATACCCATATCCTCATAGATTACCTTGGGTATAACTATGGTGGAAGCCCCTGAATCAATCATACAATTGCAAACTATCCAACCCTCCATTCACAAAGATATGTAAAATGGGGGGGTTTATTCTTTAAAACAATAAGAGACATATTATATTTTCCATAAGACACAATGAGGATGGTAGTGGCCTATTTTTATTTAGGATTCTTACTCAAAAAAGCTTTGGCAGATTTATTTAATCAGGAATAAAGAGGGTATCATAGAGGCTAGACTTGGAGGGAATTCTCTTCATATTTTCTACAATATTATATTCTAATCTCACTGAAGTAATATTCTCAAAATTTCTCTCTAGCTCACCATACTTCCTCTTGTACTATTGTGTGGCTTCAATCCTTTGCCTCTTAGTTATAGAGGGGAATCAAAGCTATCCTTGTGCTTCATCTTTCGACCTCATCCTCTCTTTGTCATTTTATTTGTCAAACTGCCTAGGGAAGCTGACCTCCTTTTATTGGAATTTATGTACCATGTCCCTCTTTTCAGTGGCTTGAGGGATAGGAAATTGGTCATTATTTTGGAGAGGAGGATCTTTATTTTTTTGATAAGGGACTTGAAATTGCCCCATATTCTATAGATCAACCTACAATATCTTCTTTCCAGATCTTGTCATGATAGTAATAGGTCCTTATTCATCAGGATCTTGCCCAACCATGATCTAGTCTGGTTACTAGAGCATATTGACTCTACCTTTTTTATTTCTCTCTACATTTTCCATGGCTTGTTGCACATGATGTTGATACATTACACATGACTCTGAGTCATGGGGATCATTACACACAAGGTACCATATATTTAGAAGGCTAGTTTCAGAAGAATATTTTGTATCTTCTTGAATGACATTAACTCTGATTCCAACACTATTGCTGGTACCAGGCTTCTAATCTCTATTAACATAGGGAAACCTTCCTTGTTATGATATCTCTATATCTCTCTTCTCCATTGAATACATCTTGTTACTGAGAGTTTTCAAAGTGTTTTGAATATCAAAAAGCATAGAATATTCTTAAGGTGCTTGAGATGGAAGAGGAGGAAAAGAAATTGGAGCAGAATATGGTTTAGGGAGAGGAATTAGAGTCATCTTTGAAGCTGGTGATGAAAGAGGAGGGGTCCATGTAAGAAGACATAATTTCCTGACCTTGGGTATTAGGAATTTCAGAGTAGTAAGGCATCACAGTCTTTTAGGGTAACCTCCCTACATTGATAAGAATATTCTTAGCCTAAACGACTACAATATAATCCTAGAGAAAAGTATATATCCTCGTCTATTGAGTTTGCAAGCCCAATTTTGATCCAAGGGCTCTGATATAGTACATAAAAGCAAGGGTCATAGCTAGCCTGGCTTCAGGTGGAATTCTCTTCTAGGTTCTTCTAAATCTTATATTAAAGTTTGAAATTGATTCTTGTCAATATTTTTGCATAGATGTAAACTGATTTAGAAGGGAGAAGGGATTAGAAGACTTTTTGAATTCCTCTATGAAAGGTTCTACTAACTTAGCCCATGAAGTAATGCTATTGTCATCCAAAGTCCTGAACCAATGTAATATCTTCCCTCTAAAGGACATGGCCAGGATTCTGATAATGATATCTTCATTCTTTATATTATGAATTACTGCTAGTTTTAGAATATCTTGGCAATGCTCGTAAGTGGTTTTGTATGATCCATAATAGGTAGAGATGGATTTGGATACAAATTGGGTAATATCATGCATATGATCAAGCCTAAAGGGTCCAACTATATTCCAACTAGGATACTTATGTAGGGGTAGATTTGGGGCTATATTGGCATTATTTTTTGCATTGTAAGCCATATTTTTGGTTGCTTCTCTTGCTGGAGGTGGTCTTGGGGGCACCTTAGGTTGAATTTATAGAGTATTTTCATATGATTGGAAATATGGGTTTAAATTCCTTAAGATAGTAGATCCTCTCAAATGGAGCTCATAATAGATGAAAGAATCTGGGTAATTCTTTGTAGATGACCTCGTATTCATGAAAACTATGAGATATCAAAAAGGTTTTTCTAGATTCTTGAATTCAGGGAGTTTCTAGGTGAATTTACTGATCACCGCTCTAAGATCAAGATAATTCAACAAATATTGATTCCTTCAAGAAACTATAAAGATAGAAAGAGTGGGTCAACTAGTGTTCTTGTTAATAGGTCTCATCGAGCATGCCAAAAACTATTGGGATCCAATTGTGATCAAGCAAAAGATAGATATTGTGACTATTATATTCCAATTATATGATTAGGCATGCACCCGCTTATCATAGTTTAGACCACAACATTGGATGGATTAAAGATTGCTCTAATCCAACCTCCAGAGTAGGTTGGTATTCCTTTTCAACTAATAAGGTGTTGAATAATATAAGCTTGGTTACATGTTTAAAGGGTAGGGATAGAAATGAGTTAGGGTTAAGAAATAGTATTTAAATAGTGGATGGATAGAGCTAACAACATAGGCATCTAAAAAGAAATACCATCTTACAAAATAATTTCCAGTGTCCCACACTTGAAATTAACAACATTCAAAACAAGTAATCTTCAATATTACAGACAAAATAGAGATATACTTCAAGAAAGCTATTTCAATATCAAGATACTAATAATACAAATTAGCATAATAATATTAGTATCAAGATTTAATAGAAAAGAACTTCTCACAAGCATAGATTCAATTATGAAAATATTTCAATTGCTCTAAGTTAGCAATCCAATATCAAAAGAATAGACTAACCATAGTAGCAGTAGTAGAAAAGTAATCCACAACCATAATCTCTCCAAAAATTATATGACACAAGTTTGAGGAAAAAATTCCAAGTAATGTTCCTTCTATTGATTTGCAAACAAGTATTACATAGCAGGGCAAGCAAACGCTCTAGAGTCGACCCTTCAAAATGAGGGTTTGACCTTATTTTATAGTTTTTCATTATTTGAAAAGAAATTGAGAGAAATGGAATATTACAAGGAAAATAAAATGCCAGATCAACCAGATTATGAGGTGGTAGTCTCTAATTTGTATTTGAGATTAAAAAAAATTGTGTGATATTGTGCTCCTTTGCAGCTTGGCCCCTGCAACTTGCTAGTTCTTCATGGTGGTTTGGCTTCAAGCTATTAAAAACATGATCCCAACCATATTTCATTTTTGTAGACCTTATCTGCCATAGATCTGCAACTAACTGCAACTATATTTTCTTAGTTCTTGGCTTTGATGATGCTTCATTTTCTAATTATCATTGCTTCAACTAGCTCATGTCACAAAGGCTCTAATTTTATGTGCCTAAAATATAGTCAGAATGATCTAGCCATTGATCTGTGAACTGACAACCAAGATTAAATATTGAAAACCTTTTATAGCTTTGCAACATGGAACATGTCGTAGCCTGCTCCTCTTAACAACTTATCACTTCCTGTAACCACTTTTACCATGGTATGGAGCACATGAGGCTTTAATGTGAAAATATACTACGAGGTGCATAGGATGGAACATTGTGCTAGACTATGAATATCATTCTTCAATCTGCTTTAGAGTCGATTCACATCCACAACATAGAACATGATCTACAATGTACTGTATTCCATACCTCAAAATTTGTGCCTCCCAGTTTGACTATGGCTGACTACAGGGTAGAGCATCACTCTAGTTCGTGTGGGATAGAACGTAAGACATATTCTATATAAAAACTTGTGCTAGTCCACAACTTTATTATTCACTTTTACAATGTTTGACCATTTTGATTGTAGGCTAGAACATGTGCAATATGCCACTACAAAATACTCTTGAACTCTCACGGGGTAGAACAAGATTGAAATAGTCTTTATCTTGCATGAGATAGAACAATATGTGTTGCAAGTGCAAATTTTGACTGCTTTAACTACGGAATGGAACCATGTTAGATGTCACGTGGACTATAAACCACTAAGATTTTAGACTTAATCAAAAGTATGTTATGATCCATGATTTTGAAAGTGACAAAGTGAACTTTGACCATTTTGATCATGGAATAGAACATCCTATCCTATGCCACTGTAAAATACATTGGATCTTGCACGAGATGGAACATCCTTCTTTATCTTAGAAAATATTTCAATTTTTTTTATAAAGATGTGGCCATTTTGGACCTACAGATATGTATCATGAGGAAGCATAATAAATATTACTTTCTAAAAGGGACTTTAGGCATGCTATACAACACGTGGAGCTCATTTACAATGATATTTGTGGACCAATATGAGCAATTTATCTTTATAGGAATAAGTACTTTCAAATATTTATTTATAATTTATCTAGATATATATGGTTGTATAACATTCATACCAAATATGAAGCCTTTGGTGAAGTCAATTATTTCAAGATTATTTTGGAGAACTAGTTTCAAATAAAGATTAAGTTTTTGTAGACAATTGGAGGATGTGGGTATGCTAGTTATGCTTTTGCTAATTTATTGGCTCTTCATGGTATTTATTTTCCAAGGACTATTCACTATAACCTATAACAAAATTGGGTGGTATAGGGTTATCAAGGATATGGATAGATGTATGTTGCATGCCAACAAGACTAAGCCCAAGTTATTGGGTAAAATAGTGACTTGTATAGTGTATATCATCAATTAGAATCTAACCAATATATTCATGGTATGAATCCTCTTGAGAGATCAACAAACAAAAAACCTGATGTTTCTAGATTATGTATTTTTGGATCCATTACATAGGACTATATTACCAAATATACACATAAGAAGGTAGATATAAAGAGTCATCAATGTATTCTTATGAGAATTATAACACCTCCAAGGCTTATTGCTTGTATGATCTTGAAAAGTAGGATATTTTTATTCACAAATATGCTATATTTTATGAGGTGCTTCTATCTAATCTTGAACCTCTCTCTATTTTTTGTCTAATGATTCTTCTCTCCTAGCTCCTCTAGTGGTTCCTACTACCCCTATATCATTCTCATTAGCATAATTCTATCCTTTTATCTTTTCACCTACCAATGAAGATACATAAGGATGTTTTATTGATTTGGATCCTCTCCCTTTAAAATATTCTTCAAAACTTATAGGTTTATAACCTAGGGTATATGAGCTTGATCCTCCTACGACCTGTGTGACAAAAATGGATGTTTAAGTGGATGGAAATATTGGATTTTATACTTTAATAGACTTTTGATGCTATTTCTCTATGAGATATTGCACACTATTCTATGTTTATCCAATCTTTAAGTGGTATTGGAATATTCTTTAGGATGCTCAAAATATTCTCTATTAGAAGTATTATAAAAAATATCCTTATTAAGACCTAATAATATCAAGGGTTGATAATTATGGATATCCTCTCACTTATTCTTAGGCCAAGGGTTGTTCAAAGTTGGAGGATGCTATTCTTGTTGGGTATGGGTCTTTATTAAAGAATCAACCATGGGAGCTTATTCATATTCCATAAGGGAAGAATATTATTGGCTATAAATAGGTCTATAAGATCATGTACACTTTTTATGGTCAAGTGGAGAAGCTCAAGGTATGCCTTATTGCTAAGGGATTCTATAATAAACAAGAAATTTACTACTTAGATACTTTTTGCTTCAATTACTAGGATGGACTCTATTTAGATTATCATATTTATATCTATTTCATATGGTTGGAAGATACATCAAATGGATGTGAAGACTACCTTTCTTCATGGTAATATTTAAGAAGAAATCTATATGCAAAATCCATATAGTTTTAAACTTTATGGATCTATTCTTTGGTTTATCCACTAAAGAGGTCCTTGTATGGGCTTAAGCAGGTTCCACATACATGGTATGAGAAGATCTATTATTTTTTTCAATTGTGGGCTCAAACACTATGAGGTAGAGTGTGATGTCTACATCAAGTATCAAGATTATTAGATTTTTATGATTATGTTATATGTTGATGATCTTCTCATAAATGGAAGTTCCATATCCTCAATCTAGAACATGAAGTCATGAATTCATGAAACTTTTAAGATAGCAAGTTAGGCCTTCTTCCTTATTTATTAGGTATTTAGTTTGATCAATCATCCTTTGTGATCACCATTTCTTAGCCCAAGTAATCCATATATCTTTAAAAATAGTTCAATATGGAGTATTATAGACATGCTTAGATTCCCTTTAATTTTGATGTTAAGCTATGAGCATATTACACTACTCCTTTGGTGGATGTTACCTTGTACTAGTCATTTATTGGGGGTCTTATCTATCTCACCAATACTTTATCAAACATTGTGTTTATTTTCAACTATTGGTATAGATATATGTAAGCACCCCATGAAAGTCATTGAATAATGTCTAAGTGTATCCTTCACTACATCAAAGGTTTATACTATATGGGTAGCAACTCTGATTATAATAGGATAAGTTGATGTAGATTGGGCCATTGATTTGGACCAATGATACTTCACTATTGGATTTATTTTTATCTTGGATCTAGATAAGAGTTATGGTATTGTAAATGAAAGTCTATAATTTTTCTATAAAAGTTGAATATTGTGTTGCCAATGATGCCTCCAAACATCTTTGATGGATGCTCATGATTATGGAGTAGTTGGGTATCCCTTGGTAATTTCCAATCACTCTTCACTATGATAATTAGAGTTATATCAAGTTTTCCATAATCCAATATTTCATCAATGGACTAAGCACATCAAGGTTTGGATGCACACTTTTCTATGTATTTATATCCATGTGATGCTTAATCTAGGAGCAAACAATGAATATCCTAACCAAGGTCATGCCCAAGGTGCATTTTGTATGATTGCATGAGTATATTAGAGTAAGAGAGTGTCCCTTAAGGGAGACAACTAATAAAGGTATATCTCTCCATTTATTCCATTTAGCTTAAAGGGGATTCTAAAATATATGGTGTTAAGCCACTTGAGGATTGTTGAAAATGTAATACGATTCATGGACAAGGTCAGTAGTGTATGATGTAATATTAGATAGGCCTAAGGGAAATAATTGTACACTATATTTAATTTATTAAAAATATTTTATTATGTAAGTCCTATGGGCTATGGTTCACCTTGTTATGATTAAACCCATATTATAAACTTATAATTAACCTTAAATCTATCTTGTAATGCTATATTAGGTTAAACCTATATAAGTAATTTCGGGATTAGGTATTGGTAGAAATACCTCCCAACCACTCCATCCATTGCATTAGAGTGTTGTGATTTCTATTCATAATTAGTATAATGCTTTTTTATGGTGCCTACAAGCACTCTATGATTTTTATATCTTTTTTTTATTAGATGGAAAGAAGAGGCTTTAAAAGGGTTCCCAAACCACCCAGGTGTTGTAGGTGAGTTGGAGAGGAGAGGGCAATCCTCCAAGGGAGGTCCCAGGTTTGAATCTCCACCCTACCAAAAAGTTGAATTGGGTACCCAAAATCCTATTGATAATGTTGGTGCGGGCAGGGCCGGGATTGACTCTCAAGTGACTTTGATGGTGTAGAATCCCCTGGTTGTGGTATCTAAGACAAAGGCAGCCCACAAGATATTTTTTGCTTAAAAAAAAATGTCCCCAAACCTTTTTACAAACAAACAAAACAAGCATAGATCATATAAAGCAGGGCCAACCAGTAAAATGATTGTATAAAGAGGAACTAGTCCAAATAAAGGGCACAAAGGAGCAGCACAAAAAAATAACAAAGAGGGCCCAATAGGACAAAATCCCAAAAAGAGACAAAAAACACCTAAACCTTAGGATTTTAAATAGATAGCAACCAAATTATGCAATATAGAAAGAGAGTCCAAAATATCAATGGTAACTTTGTAGGCCTTCTCAAGGGTCTTCAACGGGTCCTGTTTCTTCCCCAAATAATTATCTTTCCTAGAAGGACTGCCCAAATTTGACTTGGTTTTCTTATTTTCCCTAGGCTCTTTAGACATCTCTAAGATAGATATGATATTGCTATCCATATTTATATTTCACTTTTTTAGATCTAGGGCATTTTGAGTGCCTAAAAACAATAGAAGAATCCATAATAGTATTTTGTCCTTTAGCTTTCATCCCTGACATATTTGGAGAGCTATCCTTACCACCAGATAACAAGACATTGGGAGAAATCCCCCTGTTCTCCATGGGAGGATTAGAATATTTTGAAGAAAAGGATAAAGACTTTTTTATATTAAAGCTAAAGGAGCTCTCCTTGCAACCCATCTCAGCCAGAGTCTTCCCAATACTCAATATTCCTATATTATCCCCATGATTTTTATCTTTTATTTCCTTATTTTTTCCTTTTTATGCTTTCTATATAAAATTTGAGTGGATGGATTGCTTTTATTTATTTCTAAAAAATATTATAAATTCTAGCATGGTATCAGAGCATGCATAGAGCAACATGACATGGTCACACAAGAAGTCAACTTAGAGCATTTGATCCTTCTTTGATCTTTGGGGTATTTTTTTTCAAAGTTTCATAACCCTTTTTTTGCCCAAGAAGTGATTATACAACTCTCCTTTTTATGCCAATTATTCTTCTAAACTTCTAGGTAAATCCTACAATCTCTTCCTACTTCATTTTCATTATAGACTTTATCCAAAATTGAAATTTATTTTTGCTTGCTTTTTGGTTTGCAAAGGAATGAAGATTCTTCTTCAAAGTGGAAAGTGCATATATTTTTTAATTTGAATTTGAATATTTCCCATCAATGCATTGGTAGGAGTAATGGTGTGAATTCACATATGCTCATTTTTTGTTTATCTTCTCAAGCATATTATCATGCCAAAAAATGCATATCGTGATGCATTAGAGGAGGCAACTAAGTTGGATAGCATAATAGATGATACATGTGTTTCTTGGATGGATCTAAGGTTCACTTTGTGTAATCTCTTTTGTACATTAATATCTTACAATAGAAGTAGACATACAAATTTTTGTTCCATCATGATAGACATAGAAGGATGGTAGCCTAGCCAATGGAGTTCTTACTTGGGTATAGGAACATTTGAAGTCCATACTTATATTTTTATCAAAAATCTTTTGATAATTGTTGAAACAAATCATGTTCTTCAAGGAGATGTCAAAATATTTGATATATATATGGTGACATCCATATTGTCTAGTGGAATCATATTAGGAATGATAGGTTGAGAGGTTGAATCCTACTAGAGTTAATTTTTTATTATTTTTAATCCATGAAGTAAAGAGAGTTGGAGGTTTTATTTGAGATCATGCATTCTAAGTCCCAATGCAAGCATTGGCAACTTGGAAAGAGTAATGGCTTTAGGAACCAACACTCATAGATTCAATTCCTAGCGATGCTATTTTATACTACAAAAATGACTTGGCTTATGGTCTATGTGGTTACAATGTGGCACCATGGTGTTCCACATACTATTCCTTTGTATCTATATATACAACCTTAGCCTATCAATAGGAGACACTTGTTGCAGTTGCAATAGCTTAGTTTAATGAAGTGATAAAATATCAATGGAAGACACCAACAAATTATAGGATACCAAGTAGCAATAGGTGATTTAATTTTTATTCTCTAACGTATGAGGCTATAATTGTTGGAGATATTACATTATTTGGCCTCCCCTTGCAATATTAGTTTGGTAGATGATATATATTTTTATAATGTATGTGGCAATATGAGAGAGTGAAATATGTCAATATAGAATGAAGACTCACATGATATGTGGCAAGATGAGAGCTTTGTCCATATGAGGAATATTGAGGAATATTAAAGATTGCATTTTCTAGATGAAATAGGAGAGCAACAATTAGAGAACTGAAAAGTCATGAAAAATGATATATTGGAGGTAAATCTCCATGCAATGTAATCAATATGTATCATTAATGTAATATTTGTATATTGTGTGTATCTAAGTTATATTCTATGATATATTATCTATAATATATTTCTGTAATTTTATTATTGAGTTTCATTGTTAGTAGCATTTATTTTAGATCTTGGATAGAGCTTTCTGTGAGTTAATCTATTAAGAAAACTAACAATATTTTTTGCATTTTCGAGGTCCATTAGGAAAAATTTATGGGGTGCATAACTTTTTTATATGAAAGTATTTTGGGCCCAATTTATTTAAATCACACATTTTTTTAGCCCTATGCACTAGAGGTATTATTTGAAGGATCTATTATAGTGTTAGGGGTCACATTGTATAATATGGATCATCAAGCCCTAGTTACTCCTATAAATGAATGAAATTATAGTATTTGTTCAAACCAAATGATTGGCCTATTACATAGTAAGAACCTATGGCGAATATTTAAATAAGATAAAGAAGTAGCCCTTGATGAAGAAACTTGTCAACAAAAGGAAGAAGGTATTAGAATTTTTTCTTGTTGATTGAATCATAATTGCCTTTTCATATCAAAGTGGAGAGTTAACCTACTACGGCATGAATATAATTTTATGAATTATTTGGTAAAGTAAATGCAACTAAAGTAAGTAACATGGAAATAATATTTCTTCTCTCAAATTAATCGAGTTTGATAATGTTGAGGAATATATTATGAGATTTAAGGTATTATGGGAAGATATTGCATCTTCCAAAGGCAAAAAGAAAGATAATACAAAATTCTTAATGATTGTTATTGCTTATATCTATCCTTTTTATATGTTGAACTTTACGGTTCATATAATTCCTCTGTTCTTGAAAATACAAAAAATTCTTACTCTTCATCAAATATTTTATCTCCTAGTTTATTTTCAAGTGGCAATGAGGAATTATGGTGGTACTTCAAAATATATAGGCTCATGAAAAGGAATTCAAACCTAATAAGACTAAGACCTAGGGGACCAAGGGAAAGGATGTATTAAAAGAAATCAAATACCATTTATGAACACTATAAGAGGGAAGGACATCCTACCAAGAATTGCATGCTAAAATTACAAAGGATTGAAGCTAAGTTTCTAAATATTGTTAGACATCTTCCAGATGATGAGGGGAATTCAAAAGGATCACCTCAATTGTAGAGGACTACTAGATAATATACTATAGGGGGAAGATATTATTGCTACTAATGTCTTCTCTCCTTGACCCCTCAGTTTATATAATGAGGAGGTGTTAAAATTGTAATATGATTCAAGGCCAATGATGACATTGTGTGATGTGATCTTGGATAAGCCTAAGGGAAATCATTGTACAATGTATTTAGTTTATTTTAAAATTTTATTAAATGTGCCCCATGGTCCATGGTTAACCTTATTATAGTTAAATCCATCTTATAATATTGTAATTAACCTTAAATCCCTCTTAGGTCTGAGGGATAGGCTAGTTGGTCAAATCACTCCCGTGGGAGTGTGGAGACCCTGGTTTGAATCCTTAGGCCTCGTAGTACTGGAGGGTGTATCATGCCAACACCATCGAATATGTTAAAAAATTTACCTCATGCAACAGGAGGTTATAGTGGCAGTAAGAAGAAGGATTCAAAGCCATGATGAGACAATGATAAAATATTACGAGTTACCGATTCCTCTAGAATACACAAAAAAAACCTTGAAGGCCCTCTTGTTATGTTGACTTAGGATAAAATTATTTATAAAATTTAGATATTACGTATTGGTATAAATACCCCCAAACCACTCCATCCATTGCATTATAGTATTTTTAATGCTATCCATATATAGTACAATGGTTATTTATGTTGCCTACAAGAACCATATAATTTTGTGTTTCTTATTTCCTTATTTTATCCATTTTATGTTTTTTGTAAAAGTTGAGTGTATAGATTGTTTCTATTTGTTTTTAATTTTTTTTATGAATACTAACATGGACACAATTGAATTTTATATTTTATTTATTGTATAGCCCTTTGGGCCTTTGTACTCCTTAGTATACTATTTTATTAATAAATCATAAGGCTAGTTCTTTAACTTTGATGTAAAGGCATATGTAATTAAGTATTTGTACCCCTTCTGACCAACCATTTATTTATTGGTTGGAGTGTTATTATTTCCTTTAGTAATATTAATTTAATTCTTACAAACATTTTTTATATTATTTTGTGTTCTTTCTATGACTTGTTCTTATTTCTAGGTAATCTATTAATTTCATTTATTTTTGGAAAGTATTATAAATTCTAGGTATAGATGTTGATGATCTAGGTAATATAAAGTAGAAAAAATGGGTACAAGTATAGGTCACTCACATACATACAAAACTAGAATTATAAGCATAACACTAAACCATAACAAGGTAAAAGCAAAGAGCTATTGACTATGCAAAAAAGAATTAATTAATAGCAATTGAACCAATATGCTTGTAAAGAAAGAAAATGAAAAAGAGATAGAGAAGATATGTACTAACGTTGATGCTTGATGGAGAATGATAAAGATCTTTGCCAAGGACCTTTAATGTGACTTCTATTTGATATTTTACTTTTCTCCCTGATATTCTTCTCCTTAATTATCTTTAACTTCAAACCCTTGTTGTTCAAAGTTTCTCAACCAAAAAAGGCCTTGAGGTAAGGTGTCCTCTAAGAGGAATACCAACCAAAGGATGAGTTTATTTTCTTGTTTCATTATCTAAGAATCAATGGTGAGTGGGATTATAATGATTTCCTTTATATTATAAAGAACGTTTAGATAATTTTAAAAGGGATGATGGATTTGGAGAGGAAGAGGCTAGAAGAAGACTTGGAAAAAAAGAGTTCATATATGGAAATATTTTGTTTCCTACTGATTGAATCTAAATATGGATACATTTTTGAATTTTTCAAATTTATTTTGAAAAAAGCATTAGCTGACATACAATTCTCTCATCAATCATCAATCAAATGTTGATTCTCAGCTCAAGGGTTGAATAGACGATCATGGAGAGGCTAAAAGTAAAATCAATTTGATGTTTTTCCATATTATGAGTGAGAGTGCCACTATAATTAATGTGAAAACATTACCCTATTAGAAACAAGTTCTCTCATTGATTTCACTAAAACTCTCAATAAAAATGAAAATTCTAGGGGAATTGAAGACAAATATTGACTCCTAAGGTTTAGTTAGGCTTCTTGAAGCATTCTAGATGGTCCTCGACTATTGAATTAAAAAATTTCTATCTTGGGGTATATAATCATATGGGAGTGTTTGAATTTGAAATATTTTCCAAAATCCTTCCAAAATATGCATTCACCATAATAATATGTCAAAAGAAGAAAAGGTGATTAGAAGATAGCAATAATGAATGACAAAAATAAATTGAGACACCAAGAAGCATAATGTGGGTGCCCATGGGCACACTGATGTATGATATTTTATTCCCACTTATAATACAAATGGATCATTATTGAGGGGTATTTATAGTGATACCAAATCCCTAATGAGAGGTTAACCTTAGGATGATATTAACTTAACCTTGAGGTTAACCTTACAATAAAATAATAATAAATTACCCTTTAAGTGAGATTATCCATAAAGGTGGATTAACCAATACCACTAAGGGTGAAATATAAAAGGAAATCATAGAATTACATACTCATATGTCAGTAGGCTACATAAATGGTTCTCATAAGCACCATCACACATATGGCCTTGGCCTAAAATGTTGGCTTTATAAGCCTTATACTACCACAAAATATCACAAGTCATATATCACAGGATCCAATATAAAATAACCACAATATAATAAAGGTCAAGATAATAATATGAGAAAATTAATATGCATATCAAGGCTTATAATAAATCAAATAACATTCAATAATATGCTGAAATATGAATGTAAATAGCTTGAATCATACATATACTATGCATGTAGAACAACTTGCAATATTAATTTCTCAAAATGTATACAAGCTTTATTTCTCCTATTTCTGTTACAACAATGTATACTTGAATTACATGAATTGCTTGAATTTATTCTTATGGAGCATTGTCTCCATAATATAGCAATAATACTGTGACTCTTTGGATTCTTGATTATTGCTCTCCATGTGCCAAGTCTCATGACTCTTGGCTTATCAACTTACCACTTGCATACTTTATGAACACTTGACTCTATAACATATGCACACCTATACATGACTCTTACACTTCTTACTTGCACTCTCTAATCTAGGACACTTGTGCACATATTTACATTACATATTTATTCTCATACATACAAGACACTTGTGCATATTTACTCACCCTACACTTGCACACTAACTCACATGTCACTTGTGCATTTCATGCACATTACAACTTTACATGACACTAGTACATTTCCTCTACATTCACACTTGCATAAAGGGGAAATATAAATCATACACTAAACTATTGACTTAACCCTAATCTACTATTTACAAATGTACCATGAAGGTACTATGGGGGTACATTAGCATGTACCAAATAATGTAATATTCTCCAACACCCCCATGTATTACATTATTTGGTTATTGAAGACTTTAGTCTTCAATCATAGTCTTCATATTTATATTCAATATTCAAGTGACCTTGTGTTGTTTTGAAATCAAATTTTCCAGTATGCGAACCATATTTCTCTTGTTAAGATTCTTGCTTTTGATTTGTATATCTTTTTATTTTTTTTTTGAAAAAAAAAAATATATATTATATTTATAGAAACTGTATTACAAACTAAAATGAGCTGGACAAAAAATACGGGAGAAAAAAAATCCTCCATCAATCCTTCCTGTCTCAAAAATTACCCATCCCTCTATATTCATGCTATTTCACTCTATGACCTAACTGTGATAGATCCATTAGAATAACTAGCTGCTCTTCCTATTATGCTACATGTTTGTACCACCTCTCGCATCCCTTGGATTCTTTGGTACAAGCTTATCTAATCTTCTATCTGAGAGTCCACATATTGCCCTTCCTTCAGTTTTTTTCTGTATTTTTCTAAATAATATGCCACCCTATTTCCCTCTCACTTGATATGTGTAATAAAAACATCCTAAAAAATCTTCCAAATCTTTTGAACTACTTCCACCTTCCTTCTCTCTCCAATTCCCAACACCTGAAAGGGTCTTATAGGATCCAAGATTCCAACCCATATTTGAGAGTTTATCTCTCTCCAGGGCTTATGTAAATGTAGATTTGCAGCTATCATTGATGTTGACAAGATCGCCTGTCCTTCTGCTTCATTATTTATTGTCTCACCCATACCTTATGCTCTCTAGTACACCTATTCTCATTTCTAATTTTGTATTATAATGCAAAAACTATATTTTCCAGGGTTTTTAGTAGAAGCCCCATTTGTGTTTACCTTCACCCACTCTTTGGGAGGAGGTCTCCACTCTATGTTATTTGAGGAGATCTCACCTGCACATCCAACCCTTAGTTATTTTTCTTTTATAGTTATTCCAAAGCTCCATAAAATAGTCACTTCCTCCATTTCTATGTTTGTTTCCTCTTGTAATTTAATAGATAATGTTTCCATTTCATTACTCATAATCCTCTCCCATACTTGCTCCATTGTTTTGTGCTCTGATCTAAATATGCGTGCATTTTGTTCCAACCATAATTTCCACCATATGAAGCTAGGCCCCAACTTCCATGCCATTTTCATTGTTTTAGTCTTAAAGTTGCACTATTTCCATTTCTCATAAAAGCTTTCCTGGCTCTCAAAAATTTCCCAATGCTATCTCATCTACCTCCACCAATTGATCCATATATCTTTAGCAAAATAAAACCCAAAAAAGAGGTGATTCAAGGTCTCCTCTACTTTTCCATGCATAACACATTTGGAAGGCCCATAGAAACCTATTTTTCTCAGATTATCAAATATCAAGCACTTTTATGGTTAATTAACCATGATAAAATATTGATTTTTGGCCATCTTTCCTTTTGCTAGACAAATTTCCATGGAAGTGATGCTAGGGTAATCTCATATCCAAAAAATACTTTGTATCCGTCCTTTGCCTTATAGATTCCCAACTTGCTTCCTCTTCATACAAGCATATCGCTCATAGAACCATCCTAAATTGGGTATCTTTGGAGATATCTCCATAGTTTTTTTATTAGTTCCTATGTCTCCCTCATTGGCCATTCTCTGGGATGTTTCCATTGTAGTAAGTCTGGCACATATTGAATCTATGATTTCATATAGGAAGAGGCTTTCCACCACCCTAATTTTTGAAGCTCTACTTTCCAACACTCTATCTTTAGGAATGTCTAAATAATTGGTAGATATTGATTCCATGAATCCTCCCAAAATAGAGCATCCTTTCTATACCATAACTGCCAATATAGGTATGTCTTTATTAACTCCTAGCCTGCTTTCGTTGTTCTCCATATTGTAGATTCGTCTCCTTTGAATCTATATCTTGGGATACCTTTCTCAGCCACTCTTGGGTAATATTTAACTTGTAATAGTCTACTCCATAAGCCCCTAGTAGTTGTAATCCATATTCAATATAACTTCCCTGCTAGTTCCTTGCTACTTTGGGATGCTGATTGTATCCCCAATCCTCCTTGTTTTTATGGTTGACATATCTTCTCCCACCCAACTAGTGCTAATTTTTGTTCTTCCATAGCACCTGACCACAAAAAATTTCTTGTGTGTTTACCAATATATTTCAGAATTCTCTTTGAAGCATGAAGTATGGAAAATTTATAAATTAGGATATCTTGTAGCACAAATTTAATCATTGTAAGCCTTCCTCCCAAGCTTAGCCATTTGTGTATTGAGCTGCTCAACTTAGCTTGAATTTTGTCAATCAACCCTTTCCACTCCTTGTTTTTTATTTTCTTTACAGATAGAGCTACTCCTAAATACTCTATGGATAGAGAGGATATCAGACATTTTTCGCAAGACTGCCCAAACTACCAATTTTTTTTCGGCCATATCTCACTCATCCGGACTCGGATTGAGCTAAAATTTTGAGGGTAGATGCATGAAAACCCCTAGAATGTCTCCACCAATTTTCATATCATTTGGATCAAAACATATCCTAGCACATCCCTATGTGTGAATGACATATTTTGCAAGTGACTATGCGAGGGTTTCATCTGGGTTGAGTGCAAGTAGCTCCAGAGGTTGGTTTTTAGGGCCTTCGGGCCCTAGCGGCCAATATTTTTGTGGTTTATGCTAAATATTTTAGCAGGAAATGTTGCAGGGGATACAAGATGGGTTAGAAATTTGTCTTTCAACAGATCATACTGTGAACTTGAGTGACAACGACTTCCTATTTTTTGCACAAAAGAAAAGTGAAAACCATACCTTTCCACGATGTCTAGGGCAAGGATTAAAGAGATCACAAAATAAGTTTCAAGCAGTTGATCAAAAAATGGCTCATATCTCAAGTGAATCTGGTGCTAAGGTGCACCCACAAAATAATTCTACTGTGAAAACCCCTATCAAGGGTAAGAATTTTGAAGACTCAGTACCAAAAATAAATTTTAGGGATGCCCTTCGTGGTGGATAGCCTCAGCCCAATGCTAATATCAATGTTAGGGCTTCTCATAAACCTCTAAGAATGCCTAAGATTGATCCCAAGAAAACGGAGTCAAGATGTCTTAAAGCAGCTGATGGAACTCCTATTGTTAAGCTTGATATGGGTAACATTCAGACTGGCATTGAAGATTTGTAAAAAAGAGGACTAATTTGTCGGTTCGTGGGTTTTCGTCCGAGTCTATCTTCTTTCAAATTTTGGGCTGCAAAAAGCTGGAAAACTAAAGGTGAGTTACAAATCTCTATTTATCCAAATGGTTATTTTCTTGTTTTATTTGCTAATAATGAAGATAGAGAGAAAAATTTTCAAGGGGGTCCTTGGTTTTTTGGAAGGGCAAGGCTTTTCATGAAGCCCTGACATACTAAATTTAAAGCCGAAGAAGAGATGCCTTCTATAGCTCTCATGTGGGTTAGACTCTTTGGCCTCCCTATTGAATTTTGGAATCCTACTATTTTTTCTTCAATTGGAAACTCTTTAAGAACTTTTATGATGACTGCTGATTGTACTAAAAATTTTGAACATATTATTTATGCTCGAATTTGTGTTTTAATGGATTTTGACAAACCCCTACCTAAAAATATCACATTACAATTTGGGGAAGACACTTGGGAGAAAGTAGTGGACTATGAGAACATTCCTTTTCATTGTAGAATTTGCCATGAATATGGTCATTTGGCTAGTGCTTGCCCAAATAAAATTCTTGATCAAAAGAAAGAAGATATAAACTCAGCAGGTTTCCAAATACCTAAGAAGAAGAACACTAAGAAAAAACCAGTTATGAAGGATCAATCAAAGTCATCTGCTAATATGTTTGAAATCCTTTCCACAAATGATGTCCCAAGTGAGGAAGAGGAAATAAGGGAAACTAAAATCTTAGAAACACAATTTAAATATGAAGGGAAGAACTCAGAGACAAACCAACAAATCAAAGGTTTTCAACGAAAAAAAAAGGAGAAAATTTACACAAGAAAAACAATATTTCAAATGTCAAAACTTCAAATAATGCAGGTCCCAATATAGACTCCGTTGAACCATCTAGTAAAATTTTGGTTGTTTATGAGCATTCTTCAAGGTTAGAAGCCATCTCAGATTCAATTGGAATAAGTCAAGAAACAGGGAAAAAAAAATTGAAGATGGATTCTAATCAAAAAGTAGGTCGCAAGACCAATCAATATCATATGGTAAAAGAAGGTGAAAAGCTTGTAGAGGAAGGTAATATTAATGCCCTTCCCAACTTTTTTAGCCCTGGTATTAATGAAGATCATCACTTGGAATATTAGAGGACTCAAAGGGAGTCTTTCAAAACAAAATGAAATTAGAAGAATGATTCGGGTAAATCATCCACATCTTGTTTTCCTTCAAGAAACAAAGATGTCAATGGAGGATATGGACTTAATTGCCAATAAAATTTGGCCAGCTGGAAAAGTGGTTTCCCTCGGTTCCCAAGGGACTTCGGGTGGCATTGCTTGTCTTTGGGATCCAAAAGAGGTAGTTATTCACCATATGGTTGGCAGTTGGGGTTTGTTGGCTATAGCTATTCAAAGTAGACATTCCAAACAGATTATGCTCTACATTATTATTTATGCTCCGAATTCTTTGGAGGAAAAAAGAAGACAGTGGAAGGATATTACTCATATTATCTCTCATTTTCCTAAAGCTTGGATCTTGATCGGAGGAGATTTCAATACCATCCTCTCTCTGGATGAGAAAAGGGGGGGAAATAGAAATTTGGACAAAAGCACCGACCTCATGAGCGAATATATTGCAAACCTCCATCTTGTGGATATCCAACCGAGATAATGGCCTTATGACTTGGTCTAACAGAAGGCAAGGCTTAGCTTGTATAATGGAGAGATTGGATAGGTTTTTGCTCTCTAAAAATTTCTTAATCCATGGTCACATTCCTAAAGTGAAGACTCTTAATAATGCTTGGTTCGGATCATTGGCCTAGTCATGGTGGAAATGTGGAAAACCAATGTGAGTTTCTCTCCTTTTCGTTTTCAATTAATGTGGCTTAGAGACATTTCCTTTAGACCTCATGTGCAACAATGGTGGAAGGAAGGTAAACCTAGGCATGGGACTAAGATGTTCTGTTTTGCCAAAAGACTGCAATACATTAAATCCAAAATCAAGACTTGGAACTGGAAAGGGTTTTGGGATGTTCATAAAAAAAACATGAATTTATTGCTCATATTGAAAATTTGAATAAGAAAATCCGTTTAGATGGCCTCACAGAGAAGAGAAGTGCAGATGAAATTAAACTCACAACTCAGTTAGAGGAATGGAAAAAAGAGAAGAAATCTTATGGAAGCAAAAATCTAGAATTCAATGGCTCAAAGAAGGAGATTGAAACACAAATTTCTTCCACAAATCTCTTCTAGCTCAAAGATCTCACAACTTTATTTCTTCCTTAAAATCATATTTTGGAGATGTTGTTTATACTTGGGATGGCATGAACTCTATTGTTGTTGATTACTTTTCCAATATTTTTTTTGCTACTCCCCTTGACTTAGCTTCACAATATAATGTTCTTCAATCAATCCCTTCTCTTATCACTTCTGAGGAGAACTCTATTTTGACTTCTCTCGTTACTATCAATGAGCTTCAACAAGTAGTTTTTAAAATGCAAAAAGGAAAAACCACGAGTCCCGATGGTTTTCCTATTGAGTTCTACCAAGAGTTATGGGATATCCTTCATGTTGATTTATTAGAGGTGGTGGAAGAAGCCGGGAAAGCCAAAGAAATTTTGAAGGTTATCAATAAAACTTATATTACTCTTGTTCCAAAAGCTCAAGAGGTTGATCATATCTCAGCTTTTAGACCTATTGCTTTATGTAATGTTCTTCTCAAAATCATTACTAAAATCATGGCAGAAAGGTTGAAGCCTCTTTTGCATAAGATTATTTCCCCGAGCAAGGGGGTTATGTGGAAGGACATCAAATAGTAGATGAGATATTTCTTGCTCAGGAAGCCATCCATTCCATGGATATGCAAAATTCTCCTTCCATGTTCATTCGGTTAGACTTATCCAAAGCTTATGACAGAGTGGATTGGCACTTCCTTATCAAAATTTTGAGGCAATTTGGTTTCTCTAAGGATTGGATGGATTGGATTATGGGATGTATCTCTTCAGTTTCCTACTTAGTTCTTATCAATGGCAAGCCTTCTCAGTCTTTCCCAACTTCCAGAGGTATTAGGCAAGGTGACCCGCTATCCCCTTATTTATTCATCATTCTTGCTGAATGCTTGGGTAGGACTATAACCAAAAAGAGGGAAAACAAAACCCTTGAGGGAGTTACCATTGCTCATGGAGCTAGACCTATCTCTCATCTTCAATTTGTGGATGACTCTACTCTTTTAGGTAAAGCTACGAGTTAAGGAAGCTTCTAATATTAAGCAAATCATTAGCTATTTTTCTAAGGCTACTAGGCAGTTGATCAATGAAGACAAATCTAAAGTTATTTTCTTTCACTACTCTGCTAGACGGGAATCCATGGTCTTGGATAAACTAAGATATAAGAAGACCTCTCTTCCAATCACTTATTTAGGTATTCCCATAAATATTCAAAGGCATAAAAATAAATATTGGAATTGGTTGTTGGACAAAGTCAAGAAGAAAATTGGAAAGTGGACCAACAAGTGGCTTTCTTATGGGGGTAGAATCACCTTGGTAAAATCAGTCCTTCAAGCTATTCCTATTTATGTTTCTTCCGTTTTGAATATCCCAAAGGTTGTTCTTCTAGAATTGGATCAAATCAGTCATCATTTCCTTTGGAGTGGTACTAAGGAGAAAAGAAAATGGGCCTTGGTGAAATGGGATACTTTATGTCTTCCTAAGAGTGAAGGGGGGTTAGGATTATGGTCTTCAATTAATAACAACAAAGCTTTAGCTGCTAAATTATATTGGAGGATGTTGCATAACCCCAATGCTCTTTGGGCCAATAATCTCCGTGCTAAATATGCTGAGAACAAAAGTCCTGAAGACCTTGTTCGCTATCAACTTCCTACCAAAGGTTCTCCCATTTTAGCAGTTCTTAAGACTAGTGAGGATTTGATAAAGAAAAAATTATTTTGGATCATTCATAATGGTCAACATGCAAATTTTTGGACAGATTCTTGGGATGGTCACAAGCCTTTGATAACTCAGTTTCTCGATTGGAGGCCTTGGATGGAGGAGCTTCATCGAGCTAATTGGATAAAGGTGGCTAATTACTCTCGATACCATACTGGTAATTCAAAGGTTGGTAGATATTGGATCCCTATTGAGGACTGGCCTATTCAAATCCCAGAAAGGCAAAGACAAGATATCCAAGGCATCCTTCATATGAGATCCCTCTCTTGGTCCCATGAAAATGATTGTTTTGGATGGAACAACACTACTAAGGGTGAGTATTCAGTTGCTCAAGGTTATTTGACCTTATGCCATAATAATCCCAACCATTCTTCTGACATCTTTTCTCAATTGTGGGCTCAAAATATCTGGCCTAAGGTGAGGTTCTTTAATTGGTTGTTATTGCATCGTAGGGTGCTTACTGGTGAGCAACTTATGAAGCATGGTTTTCATGGCCCTTTTAGATGTGAAATGTGTGAAGAGAATGTAGAAAATATCAACCATATTTTTATTGAGTGTACTTTAGCCTCTGAGATGTGGAGGAGAATGGCCACTTTACTTGGCTTACAATGGTCCAATTTTTTTACTTTTGAACAACTTTGGAGGGATTGGCCTAATCAAGAGGGTGTTGATCATTTTATTAGGCAGTTAGTTTGGATGGGTTCTACCATTCTTCTTTGGAATATTTGGAATGAAAGGAACAACCAAATTTTTAATCAAGATAGGAAGGATATTCACTATATTTGGCAAAAGACCATAGCCAACTTAGTTGAATCAGTCCATCATCTCCTTAATCACCCCCAAAACTCCCACCAAAGATGGGATCAAGTGATGCAAATATTGAAGATTAAACCTTCTAAGGGCAACCAACTTAAAGGGAATGTGAGTATTAGGAAGATGGATAGGAATAGAAATTGGCAACCTCCTCCTAAGGATTTTGGAAAAGTCAATACTGATGGAGCCTCTAGAGGGAACCCTAGAAAAGCCAGTGTGGGAGGAATTGGTAGACTTTCAGATGGCTCCCTGGTTTTTACTTTTGCTGAGAATTTGGGTATTCTTTCCAATAACCTTGTTGAGGGATATGGTATCCTCGGAGGCCTTCGGGAGGCTACTAAGGTTGGATGGGAAAAGGTGTTAGTTGAGTTTGACTCTCAACTTATGATTAATCTCTTGAAGAATCCTTCTAAGAATCATAAGGTGGATTGGAGAATAAAAAGAATTATTGAGAAGATTCGGTTAATCCGGATGGGATTTTTGAAAGTTGATTACAATCATGTGGTCAGAGATCAAAACAAGAGTGTTGATGCTTTAGCTAATTGGGCTTTGGAAAAAGGTGATCTTACTTGTTATGGCCACCCTCCTATATGGTGGGCTTCTCAAATTAGGGAAGCTCTTCTTTCTATCATTTCTTTGGATGGCTCCAGTTCTAAAGGTACCTAGTTTATTCTTGTTTTTTTTTTTGCTTCTCTTTGGTTCAATCAGTTTTTTTTAGTTCCCTAGCTCATTCTATTCTTTATTTTGTTTCCTCTGTTGATTCTTGCCTTAATAGTCTTCTGGTCTAGATAGGTGATTGTTTTGTTCATTTTTTATTTCTTTTTTTTGTTTTTTTGTTTAGTTTTTTAAGGTGGGTGGGTTTTTTTATTTTGTTTTGTTTTTGTGTTCTTTGTGTTGTTTTTTGTTGTTCTTGTGTTTTTGTTGTTTTGTTTTTGTTTTTTTTATGTTTTTTGTTATTGTTCTTGTGTTTTTTTCGTTCTTGTTCTTGGGTTTCTCTTTGTTTGTGTTATTTTGTGTTTTTATGTGTGAGTGTTTTCTATGTTTTTTTGTTTTTGTTTATTGTCTTTTGTTGGTTGTTTTTTATTTTTATGTTTATTTTATTTTTTAATTTTTTAGGTTTTGGTTGTGTTTATTTTTCATGTTTTTTTGGGTTATGTCTTTGTAGTGTTCTGTTGTTTTTGTCTTGTTTGTGTTTTGTTATGTGGTTCTTGTGTTTTTCTATGTGGTTTGTGTTGTGGCTTATTTTATCTTATTGTGCATGTTTGGTTGTGCTTTTGTTTTTGACACACTCAAGGAGCATGTTTTTTATTTTATTTTATTATTTTTGTTGTTATTTACTTATTTTTAAATTGGTTTTGTGTGTTTGTTTTCTCCTTGAGTATGTCAAAGGTGGTAGTCCAGGTCCAAGTCCTGGGCGTTTTTGGCGGAATGGATACCCCTGCCTCCTTGGGTCTTACCCGAAAGTGGCATCCCTTTTGGGATGTTTTCCACAAATAAAAAAAAAAAAATACTCTATGGATAAAGGAGTTTCCATGAAGTTCAACAATTGTATAATTTTATCTCTCACCCTCTTCGTTGTATTGAAAAAAACTATTTGATATTTTTTCCATTAAAATTTTGCCCTGTAGCTTGAGTATACCCATATAAAATTTCTTTTATGTTTCTTGCTATTAGGAGATTGGCTTAACTAATCAGAGTTGTATCATCCACAAACTGGAGGTGATTTATCTCAATTTGAAAATTAATTTTTAGACCCCTTAGCCTCCCCTCTTATCTCCATTTTTTAACAATATCCCTAGCTCCTCTGCATAAAGGATAAAAAGGTAAGGGAAGAGGGTCCCCTTGCCTCAACCCCATTTTTACTGTGAACATGGGAGAGGTATTGTCATTTACCAGAACTAAGAATGATGTGGCATGTGTACATGATTTTACCCATTCTTTCCACTCCTTTGCAAAGCACATTTTTTCTAAACTCCTTTGCAAAAAGACTAGTATACTCTATCATAGGCTTTAGAAATATCTAATTTAATAAACACACATGGGTCCTTTTGTTTAGACATTGTATGTATCACTTCCTGTGCCACTAATACTCCATCTAGAATTTATCTGCCTTTAACAAAACCATCTTGCTCACTTGAAATCAGATTTGGTAATAAAGGTTTTAATATCTCTGCCATAAGATTCGTTATTATCTTGTATACTACATTATAGAGTTAAATAGGACTATGTTTATCAATTATCTCACTAGGTGGGACCTTAGGAATTAAAGCCATAAAAGTATGATCCAAGGATTTTAACATTTGCTTACCCTGTATGATTTCCTCTAGTGCCTCCACCACTACATGGCCCATAATTTCCATTTTTTTTTGAAAAAATTCAATGGGAAATCCATCTAGTCCTAGGGTCTTTCCTATATGTATTTTTTGTATGATCTGCAATGTTTCTTCCAAAGAAATTTCCTCCATTAATAATTTATTATATTATGGTTTGACTAATTGTGGATTTTCCTTTAGTATCTTCTCTTGTCATATTGCATTCAAATTTTTATTGCTACTAAAAAGAGTATGGAAGTACTGATTTGCTATAGTTTTTATTTCACTTCCACTAGTTTTTACCTGACCCATTATATATGTAATACCTGTAATTCAATTTTGTTGTCTTCTAGTTTATTGTTGTCTTATGAAAGAAAATTGTGTTTTGATCCTCCTTTAACCATGTATCTATGGATCTTTACCTCCAATAGATCTCTTCTTGTTCTTCCAAAGCTTCTTCTATCCTAATAATTTCTACCTTATGTTCTAATAGATCTTCCGTAATAGTTCCTTGTCTTATCTCCTGAGAAATCTTCTCTTTTTGATCCTTGATTTCATTCTTTTGGATTCTAGTGAGTTCCTTCTTGTGTTTACTCCACTCCTTTAGTTGGGTCCTAACATATTTTAGTTGTTTGTGAAGTTTGAATTGGGTTGTCCCAAATATTGGTTTCCATAATTCCAACCACTTTTTTATGTGGTCTCCCAAATCCTCATATTTTAGCCACCATAGCTCAAATTTAAAAGTTCATGCAACTTTATGATTATCTTCTTCTATGGTAATGCTTACTGGAAAATGATCTTACGAAAGCCTATCCATGACCCTTGATTGATGCTTGGTATGTAGGTATAGTTCCTCTCCCATGAATAAATGATCCAAGAAAGATTTGATTATCCCCCATTCCTTTCTTCTATTTGTCAAAATAATGGAGCTATCCATAGTTGGGATATATATTAGATTCATTTGACATGTTATTGATGAAAATAACCTATCCTTTTACTCCAAAATGGATCTGCCTACTTGTTATTCCTCTATTCTAAGCTTTGCATTGAAGTATCCTCCCACAATCCATTGGTCCTCCGAGTAGTTTTCTCTGAAATTTTGGATGGCTACCCATTGATCCCTCTGTGATCTAATTATCTGTGCTCCATACAAATTAGCTATAGTCCAATTTTCCCACTTTCTCTATTTTGTAACCATACCATCAACACCCATCTCGTAGAGACCCCCTATCGCTAGGAATAGTTGGTGATTCCATATAGTGGCCAATCCACCTGATTTCCCCTATGTTGATTAAGGATCTCTCCTTTTTGCCATATCCTCCTATTTATTTTTTGTAAGTCTTCTCCTTGCATTTTGGTTTCTTGTAACAAAACTATATTTGGACTCATATCTATGATAATGTTTTTGACTACCTTTTGTCTAGGGTAAATGCCTAAACCCCTCACATTCCAAGTAATTAATATCATTGATAATTAGGAGAGAAAAAATTACCCATTGATTTTACCTTTCCATTCTGGCTCAAATCTCTTCCCTGTTCCTCCATCTTTTCCTTGTTTGACTTCCTCCCTATAGATTGGTTTAGTTTTTGTTTCTTCTCCACTTGATGAATCCCTAAAGTAGGGCTATCTTTGTTCTTATTTCCTTCTTTCATATCTATTTCTCGAGTTAAAACTATCCCCTACTCTATTTTCCCTCCTCCGATATCCCTTGTGGGCTGAATCTTCTCTTCCATAAGAGAGGTTGTGTCTGGTTCATCTCCTTGCTTGTTTTGTGATAGTAGACTAGAGTATTGTTCCTGATATACCAGTGTGACTTGTTGGGTATCCTCCTCCGATCCTTCCATTTGAAAATCCCCTTCTATTTCCAAGATTCCCAGTTATTTGAATATCTCATATCTATTGTTTGTTATTCCTGCTTTTTCTCCTTGTCTTTCGTTACTGTGCTAATTCCTTTTTTTGGCCTTTCGATTACTTTTTGGAAGCCCTCAGAGTCTGTTGGGCCTTTTAATTCCTTTTGATTTACCTTCTACTGAGGATATTGGTCCACCATGTTAATATTTGCTCTTGTCCCCTCTTGTTCAAATTGATGATCTTTAATTGTTGGACACATTCTAGCCAGTTATCCATGAGCATGGCACACCCGAAATCTAAATGGAATAGTCTTATAATCCAGTTGTTTGTGCCAGATAAAATATCCTATTTTTAGATCTATTGGAAGAGGTTTAATGAGATCCATTTCTACTAACCCTAGCAAACATTATCGATCCTCCTAAAATAGTTTCTCTTGATCTACCTTGATAATGGCCTAGTAAGTTTCCTATTGCCTTGAGTGCCTCCTCTTTCCAAAATTCGAGGGGAAGGACAAATAATCTTACCCATATTGATACTGTAGTTGGTTCCACCCTCGGGTCAAATTCCATCTTCCATGATTGCAGAAATAGTCCTACTGGCCCATGATGATACAACCCTCCCTCAAATACATGTTGTCGGTTTGTCACTAATGTTAACTCTACAAAAAATACCCATTTAGGAGAGCTAGAATTTTGTATTCTCCTTCTAGATGCCATTGTTTCCTTATCCACGTATGAAGGAAGTGCACAGATGGTCTGAAACCCATGAATTTTCCTATCAAGTTGTGTTTTATATTATAAAGTATATCCTCAGCTATCCACTCCTCAATTATTTCCAATACTGGTATTTCATTTTCTTGTGGTAAACATCCATTCACCCTTTATGATAGAGAATCCTCCTTTTGTTGATTATCCATGGTGTTTATGACTGTCCTTGCCTATGTTTGATAGTCATTGAAGCTATCTTGGGTACCACGTAGCTTCTCTCAATATGATATTCCTTGTTTAGGAGGTTTTGGTACCAAAGTACCTATGTCCCCCATTCTTGGTCATGATCTGTACTATTGAAAGACCCTCCAACAAGATTGATCCTCTATGATGATATTTTTTGCATGAAAATGTTCTCCCGATCTCTACCCTAGCCTCTAAAACCCTAGTTTGATTTCTCAAATTCAGCTTGTCGTATCTCTTTTTGTTTTTATCTTCCATGTTTTCCTGATTTTCTTATTTTGCTTCTTTACCTTATTCTTTTATGTCTTGGTATTGATATTTCTTTCTGCATCCTGATGATCTGTATTAATGACAACATTATTATCTTTATTAGCTTTTGAAAATACATCTTCATTGATTAATAAATTTGTTGAAAGAGCTTTAGATTCATTTTCTTAAGATGTTTCTTCTAATTCTTGAATTTCTTGAGATAAATTTCCTTTTTGATTTTTCTCTTTATATTGTAATTGAGGTTGTTGCTGATGACCATATTAATATTGAGAATGATACTAATGTTGAAAATGTTAAGGCTAAAATTGTTGTTATCATTGAGGATTGTATTGATATTGAGTTTGATATTGTCTTTGCTATATTGGTTTATCTGTTTGACCACTTTGATTCCTATTTATCTAATTTCGTTGATACTAAATTCTTTGATTGTATTTGTAGAAATTTGTGCTATGACCATTTTTCTTACATATTTAACAATATCTTGAATTCCATTTAGATCTATATCTTGAAGTTGAAGCAATATTACCTTGTGTATTATATTTTGATACCAAGTCTTTTTTTTGTCATTTCATCCTTGATTAGATTTTCTACTTTATATTCTTGAAGAATATTGACCAAGTCATCAGATGTAGTTTCCTTGCTTAACACTTGCAAATATGTGACTATGTTGAAGAATATTACATTATTTGGTACATGCCAATGTACCATATTTGTACATCCTTATAAATATTAGATTAGGGTTGTGTCCTAGTTTAGTGTAAGTAAATATTTTATGTAATGTAATAATGTGCAAGAAATGCACAAGTGTCATGTAAATATGTGTGCAAGTGTTATGAGTGTAAATGTGCACAAGTTTCTCATATGTAAGTGTGCACATGTATCCTTAGATTAGGAAGAGTTATATGAAGAGTCATGTCCAAGTGTGCATATAAGATAGAGTTATATGTATGCAAGTGTCAAGTAGAGAAGTCAAGAGTCATGAGACTTGGCATATGAAAAGGAAGAGTCAAGTAACCAAAGAGTCATCCTACAATGGCTATATATTACTCCATAGAGAGGCATAGAAAGATATCACCATCTACACCATATCACCACCTACATTATATCATCTAGTGAGTGTTGTCTTTGTATAAGAGTTTTATGATACATTTGTAACAGAAAGAGGAGTAATATAGATTGCATACATTTGAGCAACTAATATTGTAAGTCGTGTATATTGTATGATTTAGACTATTATATTCATATTGCAATTTATTAATGAATTTTATTGGATATTAGCCTTGATATTTACATAATTTTTTTAATGGGTTATATGGGATTGAAATGGATCCCACTCATATTACATCATCACCACATAGTGGTATTACAACAAAGCTCAGATATTATCCATTTATCATTTGGCAAGATTCAAACCTGGGTCTCCTTGAAATATTGAGGAATCTAACCGGTTGAGCTAATGCCACTTGATTAAAATTAAAATTTACATGGATTTTTTTGAGGGGACCCAGTCCCCTCGTACCAAGTGGAGTTTGAACTTGGGTCTCTTGAATGAAAACCTAAGAACTTTACCACTATGGTAATATTATAGCTCTAATATTTACATATTAGTTGTCTCATATCATTTATTATATTTGATCTTATAATATTTGATTCTATCAATATTTGATCTTGTGAGATTTACATTCATATTAAGGCTTCAAAAGCCACCAGACTAAATAATTGTAGCTTTCTGGAAGTGCTCTTAATATTTATTGAACAAGAAATTTATCTTCTACTTTCTCTCCCAAAATTAATAACTTTGCTTTTATATCAACTACTTTACAAAGAAAAAGTTCTATACTTTCTCCACTATTGACTTTTAAGGAATGCAATTGAGATTACAAATTTAGAATTGTAGCTTTATTTTTTCCTTCAAAGATTTTGCATAAAGTATTCCAATATTTTGTAGAAATTTTTGCTCCACCTAAGTATGGTTGAATTTCATCAATTATTCCAAATGTTATCAACATAAGTGCTTTTGTATCACCTTCTTCAAATCTTTGTAGTTCTCTTACATATTCACTAGTTTTTTTTTGGTTTCACTAAAAATATCCTAAAGTTTTTCTACCACTAAGATAGATTTCATTTTGTTCTTCCATGATGCAAAATTTGGTCCTTTCAAAAGTTGAGATTCAGAAAGGAAAATTTTATTGTTTGACATAATGGAACTCATAAAATAACTTAAATAATAACCTTTGAAATAAAAAACCTTATAACTCCTAGTTTAAATAATTCAAATTCACTAATTTAATTCCTATGAAGTAGTAAATCTTGACTCCCAAAATCAAATATAAATTTTGTAAATTGTTCTAAATTTTGATGTAGAAAACCTTTTAGCTCCCTAGGTTGACTTTGCAAAATTTAAATACTTCAGATATTTTAATAAATTAAAAAAATTAAGAATTTCAAATTCCTTAATTATTTATCTTAACTTTATATCTCCAACTTTAATACTATAATTAAAATACTTTGATTATGACTCCTCATATCTCCCAAACTTAAAAATAAAATCTTAGAAAGATAAAAATTTAATTGTAACCTTATGTCTCCCAACAATAATGCTTAAATTCAAAAACTTTCTATAAATAAACACTATTTGTTACTTTGCATCAATCAAGTGACATGGTAGGTGAAATATCTCTCGAATGTAACACCTCCAATGCTACTTTTGTGCTAGTTGTAACCTTTGATTCCAAAAATATTTTTTCCTAGTTGCACTGACTATGAATGCACGTATGCTTTTAAATGCTTTTGCTTTTTTGCGTTGCTCATCTCTTTAGAAATGCTTTCACCTTTCTGTGTTGGTTGTTGTATTCTATCTCGTGTTGTAAAAATATTTTCACTTCCTCAATGAAACATTTTCTTTCTCATTGTGATGCACTGCAAATGTTACTTTTCTAGAACGTGCTTGGTTCATTCCTTTCAATAGCGATAATACCCTTGGTTGGATCATTCTCTGATAGAATGATAATTCTCCTTCTAGGTTTGATGATAATCTACCTTATACGTTAAGATTTTCTTTGATGTGCTTGTTAGCTCTTTAATTAACTTCTTTATTTTGCAGGTGAACTGATGTAGCTTGGTTGAGGACACTTGATGGACTACTTTTGTTAATGCACTTATTAGCTTGCTTCTTGCAATATGACTTTTATCACAATACTTGTCCATTATATTTTTTTGCTACACCTTGGATGAAAGGTCCTTTATTCTTCTTGGCTGAACAAACGATCTCTCCTTCTCAGGCTTGATGATCATGTTGGCCTCTTCCTATGCTTATTTTGGCTTGATGATCTTCTTCTTTGTGTATATTGGCATGATAACCTTCTTCTTTGGTTACGTTGACTTGATGACCTCCTTATCTATGTACGTTGGTATGATGTGCTCCTTCTCTACTTACGTTAGCCAAATGACCACTCTTCTTTGATTACACTTTCCCTATGCTGGTCAAACAAATGACCACTTCTCTATCTCTTTGATGGCCTAATGAATGATCGTTATTCTCTTCTTATGTTGACCAAATGGGTGGTCAATCTCTCTGCTAATTTTGGTCAAATGGATGACCAATATTTCTACTTATAATATCACCTTTCTTAATCCTTTTCAATGATATGGCCTTTCTTATCAAACTTTTTTTCCAATAATAACCTCTTGAATTTTTCTCAAAATATGGCTTCTTTAAGGCTCTACTCTATTTTGTTTCCTTGATTACAAAAAATCTACCTTGAAGAACTTGCTTTAAAAAGTGATCCACAACCAAGACCAAAATGATATGTAGATATATTTAGTCAACCTAGTCCTTCAATGTAATCTTCTATTATGCACTTTTTGCTTTCTTCTATTATCTACTTTGCATTTCTATTTTGATCTTAGGAAGCTTTGAATACTTCTCAATCCGTTGCTTCAATTTTTAATAAGCAATCTTCAATATCAAGGTGCCTTCAGTCCTGAGCGATCAACTTTATTTAAACTAGTTTTCCCTTTGTCTTCAACGTTAGGTTTGGCTTTTATCCCTAAATGATCAACCTTCTTAGAGTTGATTCACTTTTAATTTATAATCTGTAAGAAATTCAAATATTTTTCAAATCAATATCAGGGTTGGCTTTATCCCTGAATGACCAACTAATCTTGAGTTGGTTCACCTATCAATCAATATAGCTGAGTCTTACTCTTCACTATTTTTTTTTCTCAACCATGGAAAGACCCTAGCCTTTCTACGTAGTAATACATTCAAATATAGAGTCCGAGTCTCACTGCCTTCAAAGTGGATAAACTCTTAATCGACTTTATCAAATATGGATAAAATCAATTAATAATGGTGGCTAATAAAATGAACTCTATCAATCTGAAGAGAGTTCAATGGTAGCTTTGATACCACTATTGGCTTTATAAGCCTTATACTACCACAAAATATCACAGGTTATATATCACATGATCCAATATAAAATAGCCACAATATAATAAAGGTCAAGATAACAATATGAAAAAATTAATATGTATATCGAGGCTTATAATAAATCCAATAACATTCAATAATATGTTCAAATATGAATGTAAATAACCAAAATCATACATGTACTATGCATGTAGAACAACTTACAATATTAATTGCTTAAAATGTATGCAAGCTTTATTATTTATGTTACAACAATGTATACTTGAATTACATGAATTGCTTGAATTTATTCGTATGGAGCATTGTCTCCATAATATATCAATAAAAATGTAACTATTTGGATACTTGACTATTGCTCTCCATATGCCAAGTCTTAGGACTCTTGGATTATCAACTTACCACTTGCATACTTGATGAATACTTGATTCTATAACATATGCATACCTATACATGACTCTTACACTCTCTAATCTACTTGTACACATCTTTACATTACATATTTGTTCTTATACATACAAGACACTTGTGCACATTTACTCACTCTACACTTGCACACTAACTCACATGACACTTGTGCATTTCGTTCACATTACCTTTATATGACACTTCTGCATTTCCTACACATTACAACTTTACATGACACTTATGCATTTCTTGTACATTCACACATTCACACTTACATAAAAAAGAAATATAAATCACACATTAAACTATTAACTCAACCCTAATCTACTATTTATAAATATACCATGAAGGTACTATTAGGATGCATTAGCATGTACCAAATAATGCAATATCCTACAACATAAACAAGATCAGATTACACAAATTTTAATACGAAGAAAGGTCTTTTAAGCTATTTAAGGCTTATGAAACTCAGAACCTTTCCATTCACTTCCCATACCCACTACCCAACCTAAAAACCATCAATCAAGAAAGGTGAAAAAAATACTTATCTTTACTTACCTAAATGATCTAATTTGTATTTAAAATTGTTCTTGGAACTTTTCCTAATATACATGATATTATTCATTAGCTTTTAGATATCCAAGCTTTTTTTAACACATCTTTGACAACTATAATTTTTTCTTTAAAAATATAATTTGCAGTAACATTCAAAAAATTAAATTAAATTTTTTTCAATAAATTTACACATATTTTTATGAAGGGTCATAATCCCCTTATACTAAATGAGATTTAAACCTTAAAAATTAAATTAAAAATTACTTTTTTTTAATAAATACACATAAACAAGTTAATTACTCTTCTCAATTACTACATCTACGGAATTTTTAATATACAATAAAACTTATATTTTTAATATTTAAACGATTCATCTACAGAAAGGATGTTTTAGTAAGACTTAAGCCAACTCTGATCCATTCAAGGAAACATTAAAAATTCATATGAAAAATATTATATATTAAAATAAGGAAAAAGTCATCAAGAAAACATTAAAAATTCATATGAAAAATATTAAATATTAAAATAAAGCAAAAAGCCATCTGTAAATTGACGCCACCCACATATGTGAACTGAACCATTCTACTATTGCAACAATTCACATATTGGTTACTAATAGCATTAAAAGTATAAGTTAAATAGAATAGTCCTTAGTCAAATATGTTACATCAATAGCAACAAATCAAATCAAAACCTTTGAACGGCCATTGTTTAAGAAAATATAACTTGTGCTATGATAAAACGCTCTATTGTGATTCTACAACAATATTCCAGTTTATTGAAATATTCTATTTGTTAGGTACTTCAATCTACAATTACTTGTTCTTCGTATTAGCTTCTTGCAACCACTCCATTATCATAAACAACACAATTATACGCATAATAAGTTGGACCATGTTTAACAGAAGAGCAAACCTATAGACTACCCTTATTTTTCTTATCTATAAATATAGATGACATTTTTAAATGATATGCTCTATGATTAAGACCTTTTCTTAATCCAAAGGACACAACTCTTTATTGAAATTGGTAATGTTGGATGTTTTTTTATAAATCTTAAATTTATTAAATAAAACGAAGTAAATGGGATCCTAATCTTTCAAACATCGGACTAGAACAATTAATCAGCAAACACTTTACCATCACTCAACCTATCCCTCTTCTAAATATATTATAATTTAAACTTTGAACCTCACTTAAAAAAAACCAAAACCCTAACCACCACACTACAAATTATACCACAAAATCGTTATCATGTAGATCTCACACAGTCATCTTTAAATATTAATTGACTTATGATTTTTTTAGCCATAGGATTGGTTAGATTTTCCTATAAAGATAAATAACTCTATAGAGGGAAGTCCTATAATAAATTGTATAAGTTGCTCTTCCAACTATATAAAAGAGAGGATATTCTAGTTATAGGATTTATATAATTAAAAATAAAAATAAAATTGACTATATTTTTTTTTAATTATAATAATTATTAAAAATTAAAATAATTTTTATTATTATGAAATATTTTTAATTTAAATTTAATTATAGAAAATAAAATATAACAAAGATATATTTTAAAATAATAATTTTTATGTTCACAATAAAACTTTTGATCCTTTTTATTTAAGTTTTATATGTTTAATTTAGTAGGGTCTCTCTATCTATTCTGGTAGATTTGAAATAGTAATTTTGATAATTAAAAAAAAATGAAGGTGAAACATCTCTAAATTTTTTAGTTGTTGCTCAACAATGTATTGACTGTTATAATTTTGCTTCTCTTTCCCTCGCTTTCATGTGTAGCTATGAGGAAGATGTATTGCAACTGATATATTATAGTTCTATTATATTTACAACAAATATTATCTAGGTTAATTTGCATTTTATATATTTTCACATATTATAATATAAAAACTTCTCTTGTTTATTCCATACAAAGCCTATCATCATAGTTAATGGGACGGTTTTAAGGCCAAAATTATGTAAGGGTAATAGGATTGAAAGAAATTTTATTTTCTTTGGATGGTTCCAGTTCGGAAGGTATCTAGTTTCTTCTTGTTTTTTTTTTTTGCTTCTTTTTTGTTCATTCAGTTTTTTTAAGTTCTCTAGTCTATTCTATTTTTTCTTTTGTTTTCTCTGTTGATTCTTGCCTTATTAGTCTTTTGGTCTAGATAGGTCATTGTTATGTTCAATTTTTTTTTCTTTTTTGTTTTTTTTGTTTAGTTTTTTAAGTTGGGTGGGTTCTTTTGTTTTGTTTTGTTTTGTTTTTGTGTTCTTTGTATTTATTTTGTTGTTCTTGTGTTTTTGTTGTTTTGTGTTTTTTTTTAATGTTTTTTTGTTATTGTTCTTGTGTTTTTTTTCGTTCTTGTTCTTGGGTTTCTTTTTGTTTGTGTTAATTCATGTTTTTATGTGTGAGTGTTTTCTATGTTTTTTGTTTTTGTTTATTGTCTGTTGTTGGTTGTTTTTTATTTTTATTTTTATTTTTTATTTTTTACATTTTGGTTGTGTTTATTTTTCATATTTTTTTTTTGGGTTGTCTTTGTAGTGTTATGTTGTTTTTGTCTTGTTTGTATTTTGTTATGTGGTTCTTGTGTTTTTCTATGTGGTTCGTGTTGTGGTTTCTTTTATCTTATTGTGCATGTTTGGTTGTGCTTTTGTTTTTGACACACTCAAGGAGCATGTTTATTTTATTTTATTTTATTATTTTTGTTGTTATTTACTTATTTTTAAATTGGTTTTGTGTGTTTGTTTTCTCCTTGAGTATGTCAAAGGTGGTAGGCTAGGTCCGAATCCTGGGTGTTTTTGGTGGAATAGATACCCCTGTCTCCTTGGGTCTTACCTGAAAATGGCATCCCTTTTAGGATATTTTCAAAAAAAAAAAAAGACATTTTATTTTTAAATTTGAATTGAGTGGATCATAAAAAATTATTAGAGAAGGAATTGAAGAGGAAAGAGCATGAATTTTAACCTTCCATATCTCCTTTCCTCCCCCTTGTTGGAAAAACATAAATGATGGATGTTACTACATTTGCTAGCCATTAGCAAGGCAATAAACGTTTGGTAGTAATTTGGAGTTGTATGTCTTTTTGTGTGCTCTTTTTTTTTCTTTAGGAAATACTTTGTTTAGCTCACACATTGTATTTTCAATTTTATTCTAATAATATAAGTTGCGACAACATATTATTGTTTACCCCTAGAGGGTTTCCACATAAATCATGGTATCGTTGTTGTCTTGTCGAGTTTGATTTCCTTGCAAATGGTTATTTTAATTCATTTCTCTTTTCTTATACAATTTTAGAACTATGTTTTCCTTTGTTATGATGTATTGATCAAAGTTTCTTATATTATTTTAATTTGTATTAAAAATAATATATGTGAATAATCTATGTTAGAAATTATTACATCATTAAGGTGAGTCTAGGTGACTAAAACTAATCACGTAGGATAAGTATAGGCTATTAGGATATAGACTTATTAGTTTTCTTATAGTTGGTAAGTGGTTGTAGTTTATTATAATAATAGTCCATGTTTGGATTATTTGTTGGACCTAATATTGATAAACCAAATTGTATAAATATGTTTATTTGATTAATGTAATTTTTCCATCCATTGGCTAGTCCAATAATGATATCAAAGATAAGATATGAACGTTTTGGATTTCAAACCTATTTCCAAAAATGAATAGAAGCAATACATCCACTCAAATATATTGTTTTTGGATACATAGGGAAGTTGGTTACATCCACACTATTTTTAGTAACTGCCAAGTGTAGGGTTCAAACCATAGGGGCTGCTCCCAAAAAGCCTATATCACCTCATTATTTTTGACCTGATGCAAGAGAGACCATCGATCAATCAAGATTCATACCATCATTGTCGATATGATGCACACTCAAAGGAATGGACTACTACCTTTGCAATTGTTAGCTTTTGATGATATATATTAAAGAAAATGCAACCACAAGATGTAAAATGATCAAGCAATGATAACTATATGATAATGGCACTATAATATGCAAGAAAATTATAAGAGAAATTTTTGCAATAACTTAGAAATATACCATTAATGAAAGCTCACGAAATAGTATAATGTAATATAATGGAGGGCATGAACACTCCATAAATACATAAAGGAACTATATTGTACTCATTCTACTAATGCAAACAATCACTATTGTATCTTCTATCACCTTCACTCTCTCTCTCTCTCTCTCTTTTCTATGCTACCTCAAAGGCATATATAGGGAGATAAGTCCCTTGGCATTTCATCTACCTAACCTATGACTCATGTACATGTGGACTACATGCACATTTACATCATTGCACATTCTAACACTTATGTATTTATTACATTGCATGAAGTAACCACTCAAACCTTACTCTAAGGTAAAATCCTACTCTAATTATGTACCCAAGGTGGTACATTAACATGTACCAACTAATGTAATATACTCTAGCACCCCCTTGTATTACATTATTTGGGCATTAAAGACTTAAGTCTTCAATATGGGTCTTCATCTTTCAAATATTCTTTTTCTTGATCTGGTTCTTCCTCTTATTTTGCTTTGGTATTTATGTTGGCTTTGTCTTTTAGATGTTCTTCAACTTGGTTTGGTCCTTCTTCTTCATTTGGTTCAGTCTTTGTGCTTTCTTCATTATATTCTTTGTTTGTATCTTGATGAGTATCTTTATCTTGTTCCTTCTTATCATGCTTCCTCTTCCTCATTTTTCGTTTTTGCATTTTTACTAGAGGAATTTTTCCTTCATGATGAGTTAGTATATCATCACAATAATATTGACTAGGATTGCTAGTTCATTTCATGTTTTGAAAAAGTTCAAAAACAATTAATGATAGATATGTCATCAAGCATTCTTCTTATGTGAATACAACTATATTTTGAGTGTTCCACCAAGCTCTGAAAAGTACTTCATGAATATAACTAATTAATGTTGTAAAATTTCCTTCCTTTGCTTCTTTGAGGAATAATGAGAATCTTTCCTTTTTACTAGTGGATAAATATTTGTATCCTTCAAAAGTATCTATTAAATTTTGAGAGTAAAATTCCACCTCATGAAATAGTTCCTCATTATTGAATGCATTCCTCACTATTTCATCCATGTTTCTTCTAGATTATCCTTTGAAGTAGAATTCCTTATAGCTCTTTAGTGTTTTGAGAATGCCTTGAGAATCTTAATGTTCAATCAATAATTTTGATAAGAATTTAGTTTTTCCAAATCACTAGGTAGAGTACCTATCACTTCTCAAGTAATTAGAACAATTTTGATGGAAGTTTTGAATTTCAAAACTCTTGTAGTTGTCTACCTTATGACTCCCTAGTTTGAGTTTATGAACTAACTTGATAAAACCTTATAAAATCTTAGGTTTTGTAGAATCCCTTATATCTCCCAAGTATTTAGAGTATGCTATGGTCTTGATAAAGTGCTTGATTTAAATTTCCTTTTGAATGGACCCTCTAATTTTTTGTTCAACTCCATTTTTTTGTTATTTCTCCCTATTGATATTTTCACTTTTAATTTTATGAAGTTCTCTATTTTCCAGACACTATAGTTGTATTCCTTTTGTCCCTTTAATTTGTATATGAGACAAGTATAAGCATTAAATTTCAACTCTTTTAGCAATTCAATATTTTGCTTCCTTTATCCTTCAATTCTCAATGGTATAGTTTTCTAAATTTCAATAGTTTAATGTTTGGTGTAGAACTCCTTATATCTCCCTAATGTAGAAATTTAGAAAATGATAATATTTGCAAACTAATGTTTCAATTTTCCAGTGTAGAAAATCTTATAACTCCTAGTTAATTATTTGCAAATATTTTAATATTTGAATCTAATGTAATTTGAAATATCTTTTAAGATATAATATCCTTACTTCAATTTGCTTTCTATTCCACTAAGGTTGTAAATTTCTCTAGTTTCTTCAATGCAATAATCAACTAAATTCAACCTTAGATATAAGCACCTTATATCTCCTTGTAATTAATGGAAAGCAAACATTAACTTGTAAGTATACCTTTCATGAACTGTGATATACTGTGAGCTAATTAATGTCTTCTTTGAGCTCACTTTGAAAGCTACTCCACATTGTATTCCTTTTACTTCAATCAATGGTTGTGAGCATTTATTACTCTACATTGTATGGCGCTCGTATGAAAGTCTTTTAATATTTCAATGTACTTGACCTCTCTTTATGCTAATGTTGAATATTTGTGCTTAATATCTATGCTAAAATCATTGTGCTTTTCTCAACCTAGGCTATTAATACTTTATGTCTCTTCTTGTAATGCTAGCTGCTTGGTGCATTACGTTGCTCAGGTTCATAAGTTATCTTTTATACGTGGCGTTGGGAGGTTATGCTCTTTTTTTAGCATTATTTTAGGTGGTGCAAACCTTTGAATATTACAAAATGATTATTGATGCCTTCAATGCTTGAGTTGAGTGTTACTTCAACGTGGGTGCTCTCTTACTATGCACAGACATTATAACCTTTGGTGTTATCAATAAAATATAGAAACTATTCTTCCATTGTGCCAAGTGGCACAAGATACCTTTGGTGAGACAAGTGGAAGCCTCTTCTTTGCATGCAACTTACCTCTTCAACATCCTTATCACCTTAATGCATTTCCAATTCTTTTGAAAGTTATTTGGATTCCTTTATAGCATGCATTCTTGAAATTCAACATATGGTGGCTCCTCTTCCATATAAGGTGGTTCCTCTCCAATGTAGGTGGTTCTTTCTATGGTGCTTCAATGCTTTCTCCACATTGGTAGTTCATCCAAGCTCCTCTTTACGTTCGCTTGGGTAATACTCAAAGTTATCCTCCTTTGCACCTTGTTTTACCACTTGTATTATGTTACTCCCTTGTGCTATTCTTCTTGTAACTTGCATATTATCCTTGCAATGAGAAATATGCTATATTATGTAGAATATTTCAATGCTATACGTTTCTTTTTTTGCATTGCTATAGGTATTGTTATGATAGGACTATGGCATTGTATTGGGTGTCATTAGACAGCTCGAATGGACTGATAATGAGTCCTTACGTGGCTTTATATTCTACGTATTGAAGCTTATTCTCTAAGCTTTGTAATATCATTTCATGGTGACTATAGTATGTGTTATGTTGTGTATTAAAGACACTTGAACATTGTCTTCCTTTCTTGCTTTGTAGAAGATAAATATGTAGCTAGTAAACCTTGAATTAAATTTATAATAGACTAAGATAAAATACCTTAGTTGCACCTAGGTTTTGGTACTTCAATATTGTGGCTTCTTCCCTATTCCTTGGTGGTTATAATGCACCTTTTAATGGCTTCTCTTCACCAATATTTGTTACTATTTTCCTACGCTCAATAGTGTCTTTTGAAACTCCAACTTAATCCCTTTTGTGCACTAATCTTCCTTCCTTAACTTAATACTTAATGCACTTTAATAACTCTTAAGAATAATTAGTATAATGCACTATTAATTTATCCTTATTGCTCCTTTTAATGAACTCTTAAAAGTAACTTGTATTATGCACTATAATCTATGCAAATTTCACTTAAGAGTAATGTCTTCTTTGCTTCCAATAGATAATAGAAAGTTGATATTTTTCTCTATCTTGAAATATATCTAACTCCTAATTCTTATGTGAAGGTTAACCTGATAAGAACTATATTCTATACTTCTTTGAAGACTTAAAACTTGAAACTTAATCCCTTGTAACTTTAAAATCTAATGTGGTGCTTAATGAAACTTAATAGTGAACCAAATAATGAATGTTCAAATAATAAACCTTTTACACCAAAATTTATTACCTTTACAACCTTTGTAGATGATGGATTTCTAGGTGATTAGATTCACCTAAATATTATCCTGTGTTTGATGGATTTGTAAATATTTCTTGCTATCCAAAACAACTCTTTAAATCACCAATTTTCAACTTTAATAACTCCTCTAACTTGCTGCCCTAAAATGTAATTTGGTGGCTTCAACTCTCCTTCAGGATGGTCCCTTGAACTCAAAAACTTGGCAGCTAGTAATGCTGCTCAAATTGCTTCCCTTAACTCTAAAATTTTTAGATTCTAACACAGCTAATTTCTCCTCCGAAATGGTGTCCTCGAAACTCCAAATTTGGTAGGAAAATTCCTCTAAATTATAGCTAAAAATTTCCTTCTAGTAACCTTTAAATTTTTACTGTAAAACCAAAAATATCCTTTCTTCTAAATAGCCTTCAATGGAAATATCCAAATATCTCAGATTTGGTGGCTTCTTCTAACTCTTCTCTTTTTCTAATTTTGTCCAATTAACTCCCTTTTGCTCTTTATGCGATTATCTTCTAGGGTGTTCTTCGTATGGACCAACAAGCCTAGAAAGACTGCTTATGTAGGAACTTACCTAGTCCTTTCATTAAACATCTTGGTTCCTATTTATTCCTCCACTTTTATTGATTTTTCTTTACCAATAGACCTTGCTCTACAATCATAGTGGGCCTCATCAGGTGTGATTATAACTAAGTTTTTTAATCCACCCATCTGGATGATGGGTTAATTCACAAACACTATAGGGGACTAATTTATGCTAAATGTAGATCCCTTTTAGTTATCACAAAAAAGGCTCTAGGAATCTTACCAATAACAAGGTTTGGCTTAGCTACCATTAAAGAACTATAAAAAATTATTTGTTTAGTCTAGTGGATCAACATCACCTTATGGCATATGGAGTTTAGAATTTGCTAGTAGCTTTCATAATAGGCCTTCCATTGTTATGTTTGAAATTTTCATAGCATTAGCTACTTGATATATTGATAGAGCTTCAGGTTATCTTATCTTTTTCAACTCTGGGTAACAATTCTAGTCAAAATTCCTCCTTTTGGGGAGATTTACCTAGTGTAGTGAAATTTCACTATAGTTACCATTGGTAGAATATGAAAAAAATATTGGTAAAATCAATCATAAAATGGTGATTAACATCCACTATGATACTGTAGATTAAAAATACACGCCAAACAGAAATAAAATCACAATGACAGAGTACATAATAGTTGCACAAAAACAAACGATTTCTATTAATCGATGGAGTTTAAAAACTCCTTTTTGAATACAACTGGGCCTGTAACCCTTTATTTGTGATACACAGTTACAAATTATGCTAGGGTTCTTCGAAACCCTAGCTGGCACAAATGGTGGCGCTTTCGAAGAACGTATCTTCAATCCCAACAGAGTGAGTGGGCTTTGTCGTATCCCTTGCTTGGACCACTCTAGCTTAATCAGCTGCCATCAATAAACTGGATTTGTTATCAAAAACCTGTTCTCTGTTAACGCAGCTAGACCAGGCGACACCTGGAATTAATGTTGTTGTTAGAATAGGTTGTGGAAGGCACCCTGGTGCACTCGCCGAACGCCCGCGTGCTTCTGGATCTGGATTACAGACATCGGTCTGAGTCTGTGGTTGTAGGTAAATGCCCGTGGGTACTTGTTAAACGCCCGTGGGCACTTGGTAAACGCCCGTGGGCACTTGGTGAAGGAGAAAATGCCCGCGGGCACTTACGATAGGAATGGGAGATTCTGTAGAATGCTGCAGAAGGAATGGCGGCAAAAACGGTGATGGAAGCGGCGATGGATGCGATGAAAGGGTAGCAGAAGAGAGGAAATAGCAGTAGAAGAATTAGAATCAGAGATAACGCATAGGAGATAGAAGTAGCAAAAGACATAGGGTTTGAGCCATCAAAGTGACTCAATTTATAATCCACTCTTAGGGCACACTTTAGGGTTTTAACGACACTTTGAACGTGTGGATAAGATTAAAGGGGATCCAAGGGTAGAGAATAAATCTTGGTTGTGAAATGGATTAAGATGGATGGACGGATGAGATTAAATGAAGGATGGACGACTCAGATTAAATCACTTAAACTATTATTTAAATATATATATTAAAATATTAAAATATTAAAATATTAAAAATATATATATATATATATATATATATATATATATATATATATATATATTAATTTAAATAAATTTGGGGATGAAAAATGGCGGGAAAGGTGAAATTGGGCCAAATAATGGCGGGAAAAGGTGAAATTGGGCCAAATAATGGCAAGAAAGTGTGGATTTGGGCCAAATAATTGCGGGAAGGTGGATGACCGACACGTGGCTGACAGGAAGGTATAGATGACTTACAAGTGGCTGGATTTTGGTGTCTACAGATGCCCCTTTTTGAGCTGCTTTGTGTGAAGACACAATGCAGCACAAAAACTTAGGACACCTGAAAAGTTGGATCAGACGCAACTCTCTCTCAAGACTAAAGCACAACTTTGAAGACCAAAGAATATTTAAAATTTATCAGCTTACCCCCTCAATTGGTGAGCGAGAATGGTTCTCACGAGCCAATTGGAAGAAATTCGAAAGAAAATGAACCATTTTTGCCCCAACGATGAAAAATGGGTTTGTGTATGAACCATCTGTTTATGTCCCAACAAAAAATGGGTTGGTGTACAAACCAGAAAATAATATGATTGAAGACGATATGAGTGATGTGAAAGATGAACCGTTTTCTACCCCAACGGTTATAAAGGGATTTTCGCCAAATTATAAATTCCATGATCATTTAAGATGAATTCCACTATAGGGAAGTTAGAAATTGATAACGGATGCCCCAACTCCTGTGGGTGAATCCATACTGTTGATGAAATTGCCTTGTTGGTGCCATTGATATGCAGAGATGCAATATGAAAGAGTCCAGAACTTCAGAGATGCTCCTAGTGACTGTATGGATAATTCCTCGAGTCGAAACCAATCAACCTAGGTAGCCTTAATCTCTAGCAAGACTCAAAATAATGATGATATTGAAGATTGTCCACGTTTAAGGCCCCATGAACTAGGCCATCAATGACAACTGTTGAGCAAATTGATCTTGGTATGAGGTCACTTGAAAAGTAGGATACCCAAAATTGATTTCCAATTTTCAAACAGTGAAATAATTGATAATGATAAATGGTAAGTGTCCTTATGGTGGTTTAATCCTCTTACCGAATTACATGGATGCAAATCGCTACAATCGCCAAGGTGATAGAATATACCACTAGATACGAGGTTTACTTTAATTTAATTTGGCAAAAATATGCTTGATGAAAGAAGAATGAATGAAATTGATGATAGATCAGAAGAATTGATGAATGTTGTTAATTTTGTGAAGGTTTTGAATGTTTTTAACCCAATTTGTAAATCAATGATGAATGATGCACTTTTTGAGAAAAATGACAAAATTTGTTTCCAAAACTGTTGTAACCTTCACAAAATGTTTTATTATGATAAGAAGAATGGATGGATGCAATTTGATGAAATTTGGAGGAGGTAAGCTTCAATTTTGTAAGTTTTATTCTCTTATTCAATACTGACACCAAACGCCGGTATGCATTTGGAGGTGGCAGAAATGTCCGTCGGTGTTTGAATGCATCATGAAATGCCCCACTGCGTTTGAATGCTCCATGAAATGCCCCACTACATTTTAGGGTGCCAAAACTAGCTATTTAAACAGTTTCAGCGAGAATTTTGCTCATTTGTGCGTTCGAGCTTGAGAGAAGTGCGTCTGAGGGAGTGGAATGAAGTGAAGTGAAGTGAAAGGTTTGTGTGGGAGATTGAAACATGCGGGAGCTATGGCGGAGATGGGAGCGGACACGCCAGTGCAGCCAGCTGAGGTATTTATTTATTTAAGCAAGTACTTTTATTTGTTTTTTTTTTTTGCAATTTTTTTTTTTTTTTTTGAAAAAAAAATTTGTAACCAATTTTTGTTTTGTTGTTTTGCAGCTTAGGGTGTTAGAGGCATGACACCGATTCTCCCCTATCATTCCGGGGATGAGGAGGTCATTTTCCCAGGAAGACTGGGAAAAATTGGAAGCAGTAGGGCTAGCGGAGGCAGCCCGGTTGGAGGTAGTTCGGGTAGATGAGGGGTACCTCTCGGCTTCGACCGAGAGGTGGGATCCAGATCGGGGGACATTCCAACTCCCGACTGGAGAGATGACGGTGACGCTTGAGGATGTATACCGCATCCTCAAGGTTCCCGTGGAGGGGGCACGGGTGGAGGTTGGATGAGATAGGGCCGCAGAGATGGCCAAGTTGTTTGGGGATGACTGGAGGGAGATCCGAACGGAGAGCGGGGGGATTCCTTACTTGGCCATGTATACGACCAAGGAGTTGGTAGCGGTGGAGGCTCTGATGATGTTCGTATTGGCCAAAATTATGGCCCCGAATAGCATCGGGTGCAGGTTTCCATGGAACCTGATGGGTGTAGTGAGCGAGATGCTCACTAATAGGGTAGTGTATGCCTGGGCGCCCGCTTTATTGGCGTAGTTGTACCGAGAGTTGTATGAGGTTCGAAGACGGGGCCGAAAGGGCCTAGGCTATAGTTTGGTTCTCCGAGTCTCTGGGGCTGGGAGCACTTCAGAGTGGCCCGACCGGAGTGGTTGCCATGTGCTTACTGGGACATGAGCCAGGCTTATGGTAGGAGATGGCCAGTGGCGAAGGAGAGACAACCGAGCTGCCCCGTGAGATCGGGGCAATGGTATAGGAGTTTATGGGCAGACTTTACAGATGCCCAAGTCATTTGGATGCCCTGGCGGGAGGTGAGGTGGATCGATGATGGAGAGCATATGAGATGGGTGCGACAGGCTATATGGGTAGTGGGTCGGGGCCACAGCGAGGCGGAGTACATACAGATGTCTCGAGTGCTCCGCCAGGTCGGATTGAGACAGGATGTCCCAGGTGAGCCAGTGTGCTACCGGAGGCACAGATCAAAGGGGGATTTGCCATGTGTCGAGCCATGGAGGGAGGCGACAGAGGACGATGAGGACATGGAGATCCTCGATGTGGACGATGTTGGGGTAACAGCTGAGTATGCAGCATGGATGGCCGTAGAGCCGAGGTGGGAGCCACCATTGGTGGTTGTTGGAGCTAGAGAGGACGAGGGAACCACAGAGGTTCCCAAGCGCAGGGAGGGTCCCCGCCTTCGAGCTGACAGTCGAAGGCGAAAGGGGAAGATGGTACGGCAGGCACCGAGGAGCAGAGATGACGAGGAGGATGATGGCGAGGGCCTAGGAGAGGCCACTGGAGAGACTAGAGAGGTACCCCCTAGCAGGCACGAGGATGATCTGGCGCAGCTGTAGCAGTAGATAGCAGAGTGTGATGCTATGCTAGCGATGCGGGATGAGAGGATAGCTCGGCTGGAGCAACAGGTTGTAGAGCGGGATGCCCTAATAGTTGTTCAGGAGGAGAGGATGGGCCAGATGTAGGCGGACTTGGATGGAGCGACTAGGGTGCCCCGAGATGACAGGGTGACAAGACTCCAGGCAGAGCTAGCGGAGCGAGAGCGACGACACGGGATAGACATATCTAGACTTAGGTCTAGGACTCGTTATATTGAGGCTCTGGAGGACACATTGTTTAGGCATCACATTGTGTTGCCTGATCCTCCATCCTCCTATGTCTCTAGGCATAGTGAGTCTAGGCACACCACTAGGTCTAGGGCTCCTACTAGGTCACAGGGATCCTCTTTTGATGGTTAGCTTAGTGCTTAGATGCACTCTTTATGAGCCTTGGTGCTCTATTGTATTTTGTAGCCTTTTGGCATTCACTGTACGTTTTGACCTTTATACATATATATACATGGATTTTATTTTTAGTGTTTTACTTTCTTTTGTGTGAATGCCTATGTTTTTGTGATGCATGTTTTTATATGTTTTAATGCATATGTGATGGAATGGAATGCAAAGTTATAGATGATTAATGCGAGACTAAGTAAATGAAATATGCACTAAGAAGCACTCATACTTTTAGATAGTTAGATTTAGCCAACTGTTATCATAATTGTTTAATCAGGGGCACCGAACTTGGTATCTTGTGAATGAATGACGTATGGAATGATATGAATATAGAAGAAGATATGGAGGAATATATAGAAGACTGTTTTACAAAGACTCAAACATGCTAGTGGTATCAAACAAACTTACTAATACCGCCTAATTCAACTAGGACCAAATGTGTGTGCATGCGAGTTCATTAACCAAATCAGAAGCATGGTAGTGACTCTAGGCAATCAAAAACCTATTTGTTTGCAAGTGTGTTCATTAACCTCATCTTGCATAAATTAACCCTGTTACGGAGAAGACCCCGAAGCTAGTTTGTCCGTATGAGCATTCAGAGGTCTCTCTTTGAGGAGAGACATGTTGCCACGCAATGAGTATACTCCACTGCCAGTCAAGCGTCTATAGCCCCGGTGAAGGTTAACTCCATAGTCCATGTTATTTTTGACCTTTGTAAGCCTTGGGGATGACTACCTATCCATCCTGATTGGACAAGTAGTACGATCCTTACAACTTATTTGGGATCGGTGGTGTGTGAAAAATGTTCATTTCCTTAGAGCTTTGGGGAATCGGATTCTCAACCGAAGTATGATGAGAATTTTACCCTATCCTTACTACTCTGTTTATATTTATATTTTGTGATTGCTTGTGATAGTGGTAAGAACCACTGTTTTATGGACTATGTTTGCATGATAGGACATACGAGGATTACCCTGCTCACTTCGAGGCACAACCCAAGGATGGTGTTATCTCTCTTTGACACAAGATGTTTTTAAGATGTGAAAATGTGATAGGTTCAAGACCGCTTTTGAAATCATTTCCCAATACTCAAGATTTTATTTAGTGTAATTTGTGATATGGCCCTAGAGAACTTTAACATGCATTTCGAAGTTTGCTTAAAACACTTAGAAATGGCTGAGTGACTGAAAACATTTTGGCAATGTAAATATGTGCAAATGGAAAATGGATGTACGAATGACAATTCGGTTTGATGGATTTTATGAAGGTGCCCCTGATTAAGGCAACATGACTTTTGCTTGACCAAATTTTATATCCAAAAGATAGAATGGTCTCTAACATGATATGCAACTATGGCTGAAAATGAGATGTTATGGTTTTCAATGAGATGTATGCACATGAAATGCAATGTTTTTGAATGAGATGTATGCAACTAACAATGAAATGCAAATTCTTTTTATTTTATTTGTTTTTTTTTTTTTTTTTTTTGTTGTACAAGCCATGTATATATGTACATATAAAATTCAAACTATGCGTAAAATGCTCTCAAGTGTATAACATTAAGTGGTTCGGGTTCTTCCTCTCCCTCTAAACTGGCAAGTCTATAAGTTCCATTACCCACTCTTTCAGTGACCATATATGGACCTAACCAATTAGCCGTGAATTTATCTCGAAGATGCGGCAATGCATTGGTGTTTTGTTGATTCTCTTTAAGGACAAGATCTCCTACTTGAAATTCTCTTAGATGAACTTTGGCATTGTAAGCACGTTTCAATAGATCTTGATAAACTCGCAAATGCTCTAAAGCATTGATTCGTTTTTCATCTATGAGTGTGAGTTGATCAAGACATGCTTGTCTAGCAGTATCATCATCGATAAATTCCTGCAAAGAAATTCGCAAGGGATCTCGACGAGGCAGAGCTAAGACTGGCGAAGACGCTAAGTACTACTTGATGTCATCAAAGGCTTTTTGACACTCATCTGTCCATGAAAATTGTACCCCCTTTTGTAGTAGGTGGCAAAATGGCCTACATTTATCAGAAAGTTGTGCAATAAAGCGACGAATTGAATTAATCTTTCCTTGTAAACTACGCAACTCCTTCAAATTAGTTGGGGGACACATTTCCATAATGGCTTTGACCTTGTTTGGGTCCACCTCAATACCTCGTTTAGAGATAATAAAACCTAGGAGTTTGCCTGAGGTAACACCAAAGACACATTTCTTAGGGTTCAACCTTACTTTATGCTCTAGAAGCCTATCAAAAACTTTTTCCAATACATCAAAATGCTCTTGTCGAGTTTTAGATTTTGCCAATAAATCATCCACATAATCTTTGATAATCTTATGCATATAATCATGGAAAATATAAGTCATGGCTCATTGATAGGTTGCACTGCGTTCTTAAGGCCAAAGGGCATCACCTATAACTAAAAGTTCCAAAATGTGTAGTAAATGTTGTTTTGTGTTGATCTTCGGGGTTTATTCGAATCTGGTTGTATCCTGAAAATCCATCCATGAACGAAAGCATTTCATGACCAGCGCAGGTGTCGACAAGAGTATCAATTTTTGGAAGAGGAAAGTCATCCTTAGGACACGCTTTATTTAGATCTCGAAAATCGATGCAAACACGTATCCCCCCTTAGGCTTGCGAATGGGTACCATGTTAGAAAGCCACTCAGGATAATCAATCGGGACGAAAAATTTAACATCCAGAAGTTTTTGAATCTTCGATTTAACTAGGAGGGCCACAGTAGGATGCATTTTCCTAAGTTTCTGTTTGACAGGTTTAGCATCTTTTTGTAAGGTGAGGTTATGGACAACCAAATTAGGGTCTAGGCCTGGCATGTCTTTGTAAGACCATGCAAATATCTCCTTCTTCCGCTTGAGTAGAGCAATCATTTGCTCTTGTTCCTCTGATGATAGACTTTTATCCAGTTTCACAATTTGGGTGCTATCTTGGTCTGTACTAAGGTCTACATCGATAGTTTCTTCAATAGACATGTGGGAACCTTCCTCAAGCTGATGGGGAGTAGGGATCAGATTTATGTCATCTAAAATGTCATCAAGCTCCTGTGCCTTGCTCTCATCTATGTCTCGCTGGAAGACCTCTGGCTTAGAAGATGAAGGTGAATGTGGAGGTGAAGGAGGAATGTAGTTGACGGAAGCCCTTAACAATTCCTCAGAAAGGATGAATTCTGAAATAGATGGAGGGAATGAAATCCGATCCATGTCAATCAGGCTTGGATTGATCGGGATTGGCTTATCCGGATCATATGGATTATGGAGCGGGGTGAATAAGTCTTCAAAGTTCATTGTCGACTTATGGAAGAAAATATGGGCGGAATGGAAGGAAAAACCGGTGAAGACCTCGGAAGACCTGAAGTGCAAAACAACATAGTTTTTCAATTTTTTTTTTTTTTTTTGGTTAGAGTTTTTTTTTTTTTTTTTTTTTTTTTTGTAGTGGTGAAAACCACTATTACACACATACATAAAGCAATAAAGTATTTTTTTTTTATATATTTTGATTTTTTTTTTTTGGGAATTTTAAATTTTTTTTTTTTTTTTTTTGTTTTGTTTTTGGTAGTGGTGAAAACCACTATTTTAGTATATACATATAATACAAGTTTGGATTATGGCTTATGGATGTGGCGGAGGTGGTGGTTCACCTCGTTCTTGTAGAAGAAGCAAGCGAAATATGGCCTCTTGGAGAGGAAACAATTGGAGATAAAACTCGTCTTGTTTAGTGAGGGGAACAATGGGTGCCAACTCTTCTTCAGATTCATCACCATTTGACATGACGTCAAATTATTCATAGACTTCATCTTTGGATTCGTCGGGGTGGAGGATTTCTTCTTCTGAATTAAGATTAATGCTTTGAAAAGCTTGCTCAAAAGAAGAAAGGGATGGAAGTGGTTGGTAGCCCAAACCAAAACGCTCAGTGGGTCTCCAACTCCTCTACATGGGCGGATATGTTATGTAATGGTCCCACCGTGATCGCCATTTGTAGATTAAAAATACACGCCAAACAGAAATAAAATCACAATGACAGAGTACAGAATAGTTGCACAAAAACAAATGATTTCTATTAATCGATGGAGTTTAAAAACTCCTTTTTGAATACAACTGGGCCTGTAACCCTTTATTTGTGATACACAGTTACAAATTATGCTAGGGTTCTCCGAAACCCTAGCTGGCACAAATGGTGGCGCTTCTGAAGAAAGTATCTTCAATCCCAATAGAGTGAATGGGCTTTGTCGTATCCCTTGCTTGGACCACTCCAGCTTAATCAGCTGCCATCAATAAACTGGATCTGTTATCAAAAACCTGTTCTCTGTTAACGCAGCTAGACCAGGCGACACCTGGAAGTAATTTTTTTGTCAGAATAGGCTACAAAATGTGCCCTGGTGCACTCGCCGAACACCCGCGTGCTTTTGGATCTGGATTACAGACGTCGGTCTGAGTCTGTGGCTGTAGGTAAATGCCCGCGGGCACTTGTTAAACGCCCGTGGGCACTTGGTAAACGCCCGTGGGCACTTGGTGAAGGAGAAAATGCCCGTGGGCACTTACGATAGGAATGGGAGATTCTACAGAATGCTGCAGAAGGAATGGCGGCAAAAACGGCGACGAAAGCGACGATGGATGCGGCGAAAGGGTAGCAGAAGAGAGGAAATAGCAGTAGAAGAATTAGAATCAGAGATAACGCATAGGAGATAGAAGTAGCAAAAGACATAGGGTTTGAGCCATCAAAGTGACTCAATTTATAATCCACTCTTAGGGCACACTTTAGGGTTTTAACGACACTTTGAACGTGTGGCTAAGATTAAAGCGGATCCAAGGGTAGAGAATAAATCTTGGTTGTGGAATGGATTAAGATGGATGGACGGATGAGATTAAATGAAGGATGGACGGCTCAGATTAAATCACTTAAACTATTATTTAAATATATATATTAAAATATTAAAAAATTAATATATATATATATATATATATATATATATATATATATATATATATAAATATTAATTTAAATAAATTTGGGGATGAAAAATGGCGGGAAAGGTGAAATTGGGCCAAATAATGGCGGGAAAAGGTGAAATTGGGCCAAATAATGGCGGGAAAGTGTGGATTTGGGCCAAATAATGGCAGGAAGATGGATGACCTACATGTGGCTGACAGGAAGGTATAGATGACTTACAAGTGGCTGGATTTTCGTGTCTACAGATACAATGTTATATTTCATAGAAATTTCTAGAAATGAATGGAATCAAACATTACCTAGTATTGCTTGAAAATAAATACATAGAATAAAGAATAAAGAACACAAAATATATTGGGGGTGTTCATGGACACCAAATAATATAACTAAATGGAAATGAAATTACACTCAAATTGATAAGAAAAAATTGGTATGAAGGGGTATTTATACCCAAATACAAGTTACCTTTAAGTTAAGGTTGTAAGACTGGCCTTCAAAAATAAAATACTACAGAAAATTACAAAAATAACTTTTCAAGATTTACGTGGGCCCAAACAGAAAATATGATCAACACAACTACAAAAGTTTTTATGGCCTCAAAAGAAGCTTAATTACCACATATTCCAACAAGCACCTATGCCAATAGCCACATGTCATGCCATGTCACCTATATAAACTACCATGTTAGTTGTATGGACTACCATATCAATTGTATAGACTACTACATGTTGCCTCAAGATTTATATACTGGCTACAAAATCATTGTATGGACCACCACTCCATGTGTATAGACTTCCACATGTCATCTTTATATTGCTACTACACTATCTCAAGCATACAAAGTTGTGATGTCATAATAAGAACCTCTATTCTCATTAATAGAATTTATTTAACAATATGCAATAATTTCAAATAAATATAAATAAATAAGATTTATAATAACAATCCATAGAAATAGATAGTACCCTTTAGGTAGGAAAACACCAATATTAATTCTTATGGAAGGAATCATTCCACAATATCTCCCCTCCATGAGCTAAAACTATTTACAAAGAATACTTGAAATAAATTCTATTTCCATCCTTGTCTTTATATAGGGTCTTCACCTACCCTAACCCTAATGCTCAAGGGTCAGATTACATTTAAGTGGGAGGGCCCAAGCTAGTAACTCCTAATAAAGAAAATTTTACATCTTTATTAACTCCTTTGTACAATAAGTAATATTTACATCATAGTGGGCCCACATTAGCCAATAATTTATTTATGGCTCCCACCAATTTATACAATACAATATTACATAATTAAATACCTAACTTGGGTACCTAACATTCCACCCTACTTACAAATATTTCATCCTAAAAACATAAAAAATAACTAAATAGTATGAACTTCTAAATCATGTTGAGAAATAGTACTGATATTGATCATCCATCCATCTTAGTGAAACTCTAATTGGTGGTGGTCTTCATCGATGTCGATATGCCATTTTTCCATTTGAGCATCCAAAAGTAATCCTTTGGTTCTATGTATTGTGGAATCTAATTTTTTATGGTCATAAATTTTACTAATTTTCATCCATGCTTGCATTTGTGATTAGTAGCATATACCAAGGTTTGGCTCCTCTAGTTCCATATAAATCCTTCATAGTTCCTTTGTTTCTTTAGTCCCTATATCTATGATTGTTGCTTATCATGGTGGTGTGGATGGTGATATTCTCCAACCTTATCCTAATGTTCTATTTTATTTTTACTCTTCAACATATTGTTTCTCTATTTTGTGCTCTTTTGTCATGCTCCCATATTTTGGTTCATCCTTGGATTCTGTTTTTGCTTATTCCTTGCTATCTGCTACTACCTCCTCCTTAGAATCTATTTTATATTATTTATATTCTTCTTCAATTTTTTTCCTATAACTGATTCTTGGTTTTCCCCTAAGCCTTGCTCCTTAAGCTAAGAAACATCTTGTGTTATCTTCTTTTTTTCAGTACCATAATCTTGTGTTATCTTATTTTTTCTGTACCATAACTTCATAAATTTCTTTTGCACATAATGTTAATAGCACCCAAATATTTCAACCAAGAATATCCAAGAATAATATTCACTTCATCCATCTCAATGACATGACAATTAGCATGAAAAATATACTTATCCATAGAAAGCTTCAAATATTAAAAGATTAACATCTCTCTCCTTGAAACTATCCATCCTTGTAACTCTTAATCTATCAATTTTTAGCCAAGTCCTTGCTAATTAAGTTATTCTTGTTGCTAGGGTTTATATAGACAATAATTTTTTTTCTTTTAAATGCAACCATGAACATACAAAATATATTTTTTAGATTCACACAAATCTTTCTACTCACTACTTGTCCTCTATATCACCAAAGTTGCGGTCCCTTTAAACTACACATTACCATCCTTATATTTTCATTCTACCAATTGCTTGCAATAAACTCTCATTTTAATTCCTTTTTTTCTTTCTATTTCCTATTTATTAATTCTACATTAATAAGTATAATTTCTCAATTTTGATGTATCAATTTATTTAATTGCTCTAATTGATTATCTTTCTCTCTAGAAAAAAATTGTAACTCTATGATTTGAACCCATAAAATTTTCAAAACTCAGATCTTTCAAAAATAAAATAATTAAATCTAAATATTTTATTCAAAATAAAAAAAACTGGCAACTGATTTGTTTACTCATATTGAAAGATATGAGTATTTTTCTTTGGATAATTTTTTTATGCAACCAAAAATCAACACTAGTAGCCCAACTTCAAACAACAATAACTCCCTCAATAATAATAAGAATTTAAAAAATGACCAATCACTCTTTTAGTATTCGAAATGATCTACATGATGGTGCAAGAATTTTCTAAAAGTGATTAATAAAAAAATATATATGTTTTTCTCTTTTGAAAAATTTTTGTGTGGCAAAAAAACATCAATAACCCTACTTCAAACAACCATAACTCCCTCAATAATGATAAGAATTTAACAAATGACCAAATTTTTTTATGATAATCAAAATGAACTTTATGATAGTGCAAGAATATTTTAACAAATGACTGCTAAAAAATATATGGCTTCCACAAGATGAGACATTTTTTGGAAAACATTTGCCCTAGCTCTACAATCTACAAAAAAAACAATCCCCACTTTTCTAGAATCTCCACTCTAATACCACTTGTTAAGAACCTATATTCTCATTAATAAAATTCCTTTACCAATATGCAAACATTTGAAATAATTATTCACAAATAATATTCAAAATAACAATAAAAAAAAATAGATAGAAATAGACAATACCCTTCATGTAGAGCAACACTAGTATTATTACTTATGAAAGGAATAATTCCACAATATCTCCACTCCATAAGCTAGAAATATTTATAAATAATAATAGACATGAATTCCATTTCCACCCTTGCCTTTATATAGGCTCTTCATCTACCCTAACCCTCATGCTCAAGGGTCAGTCAACATGCAAGTGGAAGGGCCCAAGCTAGTAACTATTAATAAAGAAATAGTTATATCTTTATTAACTCCTTCCTATAACAAGTAATATTTATATCATAGTAAGCCTATTTTAGCGAATAATTTATTTATGGATCTTACCAATTTATACAATATAATACAATATTATATTATTAAGTACAATATTGACACCCCCTTTATTCCTCCTTGCTAATGTATCCCTACATAATTCTAATGGAAGTGTGTGCATGTGTGACCTATTATTCTTCTAGACAAAGTAATATTCCCTAGCATATTCTTAATTTGCAATTCAAATTTTAAAATTTGGAAGCAAAAAGCAATTTTTTTTAGATATAAAATTAAGGTACTCGAGGGCATAGTAAACAAAAGTGATGAACTAGGATACCCTCTAGATTTTTTAAAGAATCCAAAAAATGATAATGACTCATCCATATCTATAATGGTTTACCTTAGATAATCCTTTTGTCAAATGCATCCAATTAGGACATCCTCTCATGCCTGTGTAATAGAAAAGTTGCCAAACCATTTTTGCATTTGTCAAATGACTAAGAAGGTTTTTCTAAGCATAAAATCCTACTCATAGATTCTTTGGTACTAGGAGCCTATATAAAACATTTTAGCCTCTTCTTTTCATATTTAACAATGACTAAGTAGTCTACCCTATCATTTATACTACTACTAAACAAAATCGATTTTTGTACAAGGAAATAGATTTTTCAAAAAAAATTGTAAAAACAAATAAGATTTAAATTAAAAAAAAAAAAAATCAAATCTAAGACTAGCATATCCATATGGTCATAAATTATTATTAAATATTAAGTATCAATGAGAGGGAAAAAACCTATAGTAAATGTTTCTCTTAGAGTAAATATACTAATCCTAGTGAGATGCTTGTGATCCAAGTCCACCCAGGGTTTTGTTAGAAAGATATTTTTTTGAGTCCACCATTAACCTTAAAAATAATTTTTTTTTAGCTTAATCCAATCATAGTTACCCTTGGAAGAATTTGAATAAGTCAACTATCAATAGTAACGATCGAGTAATGGATATTGACACCTGCCCTCATACCATGTTAGATTTCATAACAATTTCTAGAGATGAATGGAATAAAACATTACCTAGTATTGCTTAAAAAAAATACACAAAATAAATAATAAAGAACATATAATATATTTGGGGTATTCATGGTCACAAAATAATCTCACTACATGGAAAATGAAATTACACTTCAACCGATAAGAAAAATGGTTGGTATGAAGGGGTATTTAGACTCAAAGGCAAGTTACCTTTAGGTCAAGGTTGTGAGACTGATCTTTTACAATAAATTACAAAAAATTACCAAATAATATTTTTTAATATTTACATGGGTCTAAAGGAAAAACAATAAAAATACATATACAAAAAGTTATCCATGTCCACAAAAAAAAACTTAACCACTACAAATTCCAATAGGTCCAAGGAGAGAAAGCATTAGTAATAATAATATCCCCCTATAATGGATGTTGTAATAGGCCTTCACACTAAAGGTAGAATCATATGAATCCCCCATAATCTAAAATACACTATTATAAAATAAATCTTGCATATGAGTCTCCTTAGATTGGATAGTATTCATCATTGCCACTATTAAATACTTTGCACATATCCAATAATTTTTTTTGCTAAAGCCCTAGATGAAGAAGAGAATTCAAGATCACCACCACATCTAAAAAAAGGTTGCTTCAGTATTCCATAGTTATGTAAAGTATGACTTGAAGACATAGCCTTTTATTTCATATCATACATCACCTTGTGAAGACTTCAACTTACCCTTGGGCCACCTAATTTTTGCCACCAAAAAAATATTTGTATGAACCTACTTAAAACAAGAGTTATTACAAAATTCAAAGAGTACCTAAACATGGAATAGAATAATAAATATATTATTAATAAATAGATCTTCATGAATACCATGAATTAATTTCCGAAAGGAGGAAGGGATATTGGGTAAAACACATCATGATTTTTTTCTTGTATGCCTCAAAAGACTCAAACTCTACTATAATTGTTACAAATACAACTATATTTTCTAAATAATAGACCAAATATTTTAATTGCATAGAATATGTTAAATCCACCTTTATAAAATAGAGCAATAGGGTTTGAGGACTATTCTACACAATTCAGCCTCTAGCACTAGAACATGTCTATGAACTAATGTCACCAATGCATAGAGCTCAAAAAATCATGTGATTTGAATAAAGGATATAGAACTCTTCCATATGCAAAAGTCATGGAATCTAGAAGTTCTACCATAATAACCCTAAAATAATAAAAAATTAGTCTCAAACTTTTGGGAGAAAGTATACAATTATAGCATGCCATAAGTCACATGCTCATTCAGTGGTGTCCATATAATCTATGCCACCTAAATGCCACTAGGCTATTGTTGTATCACGTATTGTGATACTTGTCCTCTATTTATAGGTTGAATGCATATATATAGTTTAAAAATGGTATTATATGGTACTCCAAGGTTCCATGTTAGCTTATACTCTAACCAAAATGAGTGTCGTACCAAGAATATTTGGAAAAAATATGTTGGGATTCAACCCCTAGTATCTTGTAAGCTAGGAGTATCATGCTAATTAGTGTCACCACCACACATACATGATTTATAAACTTGGTAGTTGCTATTGAAGCTCTTATATTATCAATAGAAGAGTGCAAAGATGTAAAAACAATGCTTCCTCCCTAGGCTCAAATATAAAACCTTTGAACTTCCAATACCTTAGTAGTGATGATCCATCCATCTAAGCATGACTTATCATACAAAAAAACCAATGCCTTGTTGAAGTGCATAGGTTATGATACTCAAAAAAGTCAAAAAACATGTTTTCCATGGCACATTAACATATCTATTTGATGACTTTTCTTCAATTGCTTGATTAAAGAACCTATTAAGCCTTAAACATTTGACCTACTACTTTGTCTACCATAAGTTCCCTCTACATAGCCATCTTAGTGCCATCATGCTTTGATCATATTGACATATCTCCACCTTGATGGAGACCACTTGTGATCTTCAAGGTACCGAAGTTGCATAGCGAGGGAGCACACACAATGAAAACCATATATACAAAGTGTGCAATATTCAAATTTAATCAACTTGGTGCCCTTTTTATTTAAAAATAAACCTTTCTCTTTTCCTTTTCATGCTTAAATAAAAAAATGACAACAAAAATAAAATGAATTTTTAAGTAGTAGAATAGATTTACCTTGATAAAAATAAACTAGGTTTTTTCAAGGATATTTGAAAAATGGATAGTAAGATGCAAAAAAAAATTTCTTTTTTACTTCTTATGCCACAAATGCTTAAGAAAATTTGAAGGGTAAATTGTCATAAAATATAGAGGCACGAGCATAGACTTTAAATAGTCTTTCTATATAAATAAGCAATGATGCATTATAACCATTCTGATACCATATTGGAATTCACACTTATTTTTAGAAATAAACATAAGCAATCCATCCACTCAAATATTATATAAAAGCATTAAAAAGGGATGAAAAAGAAAAATATAGAGGACACCCGCATGCACCATAAATAATCATTATATTATCCATAGATAAGAATCACAACATTCCAATGTAATGGATGGAGTGGTTGGGGGTGTTTATAACAATACCTAATCCCCAAGTAACATGAATAAGTTTAACCTAAGTTGACATAACAAGAGTTATTTCAGGTTAATTATAAGTTATAAGATGTGTTTAACCATAACAAGGTTAACTGCAACCCATAGGGCTTATATAATAATATATTAAAATAAATTAAACAAATTGTTAAATGATTACCATTAGTCCTATCCAAGATTACATCATACAATATCAACCTTGGCCATGAATCAAATTAATTTTTTTAACATAATGCCCATGGGTAGTTAAATGATCCTATGCATTTTGGGTCCATATGTTCCTTTGGAGGCTAAGTTTCTACTTGTTTATATCTATATGATGGAAAGTATATGAGCCATAGAATATTTTATGATGATAGTATTTTCATATAATTTATTTTTCATAATGATTTATTTTGGAAAATTTTCCTATCCCTTTATTTATTTTGAATGTGCCAATGGTCAACAACTAAGTGGAAGTTGAGCTAATGCAAAACCATAGAGGCGCATGTTTGGTGATAAGAATATGGGGTTTTTTGAGTGAATTAAAAATTTGTGATATTGTAGTTGAATATGCGTCCTTGTCATAGAGCACACAATGATGTATATGTCATCCTAGAAGATCCAAAAATTTGTTATTGATTTTATCTTGTTCAAGTATCATGAGGTCAAATTTGTGTGTGTTGGAGGAATTTTATAACATTCCATTTTTTGGTGAAATCCTTACTAATAAAAAAAGAGATAAAATTCATTAAGACTTGTTATAGGAGAATAAGTTTTAACTAGAGTGCATACAAATTTATTTGAAAAGAAATTTTCTAGGGATTTCTTGTACTTTTAGTATGTACAAATTTTCTCTAGTTTACTATGATTAAATGAGCCTTATGATTGACAAGTTAATAAATAAATTTATTGTTAGAATGACACAAATGCAATGTTTAGGTATCCTATAGTGAATAATAGAATGCAAATAATAATATTTGTAGTTATGCTAGTAGGAATAAAGTACAATTACTAGATCACTTAGATAAGTCTTGGCAGCCTATGCATTCAACCAAAATGAAGGTGATGAATTGAAAAGTGATGAATTGATAAGTCTTGGTTTTGAAAGAGGCATGCAAGCAACTAAATATTTATTAAAGGTGATAAACACCACATATGTTAATCTACTTAAATATAGAAATATCAAATTTGTAGATAAGTTAGAAAAAGAAATCTTATTTATGTATTGATAGTTGGGAGAAATATAATTATTTGACCATGACAATCATGGTAGCATCTCCACAAGAATATTGAAGTAATCAATTTTAATACAAATTGTACTAAAATACGAAACAATTCCAATTTGTTTTTACACCATGCTACAAAATATAAGATGTCACTTGTTTGGTAAAAAATCCTAAAAGAGGAATTTTTAGAATCTCCCTCATTTTATATGACATTTTATTATAAAATATTGACCAAGTTATTTCCATTGAGTTATTATAATATTTTTTCAATTTTATTTTAATTTTAATGACCACTATCTAGTAATCTTTTATAAGTTTATCATACAGAGTTAGATTCACTTGTCATTTAAAACATTAGTATTCTAACTATGAGAACTATAATTAGTGGTTATATGAGATATTTTGGTGTAAGATACAATATAATATTTTTATTGAATTAAAATAGAATAATTTGTAAAAGAATTTTACAATGCATCTTCCAAGTCTCGTAAAAGTATTGATGGTCATGATAAAGGTTGCTTTAAAGCTACCCATGAACAAGACCATTTATATGAAGTAAAGGTTGTACAAGAGAGTTGTTTTTGGATGAATACCAGTATGATTTTTTTAGCATGATGACTATATAAAGGAGAACTACAACTCACAATTTTTTAGGACAAACAACATGAATGAATGATTATGGAGGTAAGAAGTGTTATCAATTGTATTGCAAAATTTCTTACAAGTATGGTCATAATTAAAGAATGATTGATAGTATAGTTTTATTAATTAATATCATCATAAATTGATGGTTCATATTAGAGGATCATGCATTTTATCTAGGCACTAGATTTGACGCATAAAAATGGAGAATTTTAGTTATTATAGTCCTAGAGATGATGAAAAATACATTGTCTACTATCATAAAATATGATGCTTGATACTAAAATAAAGTAGAGGCTCATACTACAATTTAGGATGTGAAAAGTTGAGTTTGTATATATTCACAAAATATTGTAGATCAATAAGGCCCAATGTCACTAATCATCTATTACTAGTTGTGTATGTCTCTTATCACAAAAATATTATGGATAGTTGTGTGTGTCCATGTTTACAACTATAAAAAAGAATAATATGTGTGTACCATAGGAATAAATCCATCACACAAAGTGCATCTAAACTCAATGTGTTTGGTCCATTCATGAAACATTGGGTTGTGTATAAGCCCAAAGGAACATTGATTATCACAATGGAGTATGACAATAAACTGCTAAGGAAAACATACTTGCTTCAAAATCATGAGCATCCATTGAAGGTACTTAGTGATATCATTAGTAGCATTATTATTAAGCTTAAATAAAATACAAATATATAGTAAAATATAATCTATAACACCAAGAGACCAAGAAAAATCTAAGATAAAAGATAAACCAAATAGTGGAGCACTAATGGTCTAATTAGGGACACAATCTATATGAGAAAATTCTCTTAGAACCAAAAGTGTTCCAACTAAATAGTGAATACCCATATAACATGTACCTCTCATGTACCAAAGAATCCTCTTTATTATTTTCTAGTTAATCATGGGGTGCCTATGTATACCTATAATAATATCTAATAATAAATGCAATCTCTGATCTAGTGTGTGTAAGGTAGAAGGCTCTTAACAAGTGATAAATATAAATTAGTATCCCTAAAAGGTGTAGCAAAATATGCTTATAGTTTCAATCTAGAAGTAAAAGGTGTTAGAGAATAGCACATTATTTGGAACCATGTAAATACTTCATATATAGTTTGTGTGGAGGGGGAAAACTGCCCTATCGCGTACAATTCCTAAAAGGCTAGATTCGCAAGGAGAGAACCTTTTGTAGGGTGAACCACGAGGATATGTTGTGCTCTACACTCGGTGCTAGGGGGATGGGTTCACCAGGAATCATTTAAGGACTCGTTCCAAGTCCACAAGATATTCAAGAATATTTGATGTATTCAGTTTTAAGAAAAACACCTAAGTTTGGTATTTCTAGTTCTAAACTAGGAAAGATAAATGTCAATGTAAAAAATAGAGTACAATAGCTGAAAGTAGAATGCAAGCATTCAAGAGAATATGATTCTTTATTTTGGATGCTCACTAACCTAGGGTTTATTCCAGAAAACCTTTAAAGTAGAAACATACAAAATGAATGCACAAAAATTATCCCTAGATGCAAACTAAATGCTTTTCACTTTTAGATGCCTAAGAATTAAATTCAGATCATATTAGAAAACTAGCAAGATAAATCAAAACTCTTAGCTTGAACCGGTGGTTGATCCTAGCTTTTGATGCCTCTTATCCAATGATATCAGAAATACCTGTTTCTGCAAGATAATCTAAGAAACACTAAAAATGATGATCATCGTTAGGGAGCCTACTTAGGCTTCTGCATAACAATCCTTAGAGGCACAACAGTCAAGCCCCCTAGGTCCTTTAGATGACCTTTCAACACAAAATTGAAAATTGACCTTTGGATAATTAATCATAAAATAGATATGCAAAAATGATAAAAATAGAAACAGAATATGCTAGTATGCTCAGTATGCAGTAATGAAGCTAACCAAACTATAAGAAAGTAGAACTTGCCCCCAAAATGATCTTGATAAAAATCATACCTCGTAGAAAGTGAGCATGATAACGCTTCGATGAAGTCACGCTCCGTTAGAATGGGGCACGATTTCACTTCTACGAACTTAAACCCTAAATTAGGGTTAGCAAAATCATACCTCAATAGAACCAGGTACGATTTCACTTCAGACACAAAAAATAAAAGCGCATGCATATAATGTAATTAAATGCAAAATCATAGAGAGCAAAGCCTAAATGGAGAACACAGAAGCAACATAATATGGCTAAGTATCCGAACTAGCACTCTTTCCCTCTGAGCCATGACACACATCCATAAAGTTAAGTAGTAATCTAATCCACGCAATAGGAAATCAAAATCCAAAATTTACACTTTGGGTTAGCTTGCAGAAGATACAAAACGTAGAGCAAAATAAAAGCAGTGAGTGTTAGAATACAAAGATCGCATGAGCATTAGTAAGTCCGTGATCATGATATATCTCTATATATCTAAAGAGTGAGATTGCTCTTCCTTTTATAGATGATCAAGGTGGGCACAAATAAACTCACAACTGACGCAAAAACACACTGGAGGCCTGGGTCTAAGTGGGCCAAGAAGAAAATAAAATTAAATTAAATTAAAAATAAATTAAAATAGCAAAATGGTACCTCGTCCTAATAGGGCGTGATATTGCTTCCACGAAGTCACGCCTCATGAAAACAGGGTGCGATTTCACTAAAAGGCAAAATAAAATAAAAGGGAAGGGTAAAGAGGTATTCCCTTGCCCTTAGTAGGGATTAGGGACCTTTTAGGGGTTGCAAGGAAGATGACCCACTAAAAGTGGGTCAATTTTCCGTGTCTACATTTTACCCCCTCTTTGATGTATTTATAACCTATTAAATACGTCAAAGAAGAGATGTGGGTACACATACACTGGGAAAAACAACAAGAAAAAATGGGGTGGATAGGTTAGAAGAAAGGGGTGGTGCAAAAATGGTGTCATTTCGAACACTTATAATTTTACATGCAAATTGAGGCATTAGGGACATTAATGTCTCTATAGTCCAGGGTGCCCCATCGAGTTTTTATGAAAAAATGACATTTCAAAAAAACTCGAAAGAACTAACGTAGAAGAAGAGAGAGAGAAAAGTGACAACTGAACAAAGCAAAGGGTTAAAAATGAAAAATAGGGTTTAAAATATCAAAGGGGGTAAAACCCCTAATTCATTTTCACCATGAAGAGGAGAGAAAACAAAGCTCTGGGAGAGAAAATATGAAGACACTTCCAATTCATCGAGTGACGATCGTGAGGGGCGAGGTCGGGGCACGAGAGTGGGTAAGGATCACTTTTAACTCTTCTCATGCATAATTTAATCTCATTTTTCATAATTTTATTAGGATTTTTGAGGGATTTTGATGGGGAAGCCAAAATTCGCTCAGCCCAAATCCTCAATTCTCATTCATTAAACTTGGAAAAATTTACAGTAATGGCAGCACTCTGCCAAATAAACTCCTTTATCCTGAAAGATAGTTTATTTATTTTTTCTATTACAACATTTCCAACTCTGGAAGAAAACAACCCAAACAGGTCCAAAATGGCCCTCTTGCCTTCACGTCTGCAACACTGTCTTCGCAGATTTTCAATGTTTGCAACTCTGTCTCAGTAGTTTTTCAACCCCTTGTGCATACCGTTGCTTCCCATTTTAAACTCTCTAGCGTGACTCTCCGTTTCCCTTTTCTGGCCCTTCGTTTCATTTCTCGTGCCTCTTCATTGTCTTGGCTTTTGAAACATTTATCTTTTTGACTCTTGGTCTTCGTCTACTTTCCTTGCACCTTGGTGCCACATGCTTGTCCAGTGCTGCCACTGTAGACTCTGTCTACCTGTCAACCAATGATGACGTTCGGTATACCCACCGCTCGATAATTTCCTCTATAACGGCCCCTGTAACCGCCTGCCCTTTCTTTTCTTTTGTTTGGTCGTGAAAATGCCACATGTCGCGATATCGCGACACTTTTCTCTTCTTTGCCAACATGTCGCGATATCGTGACACCTTTTCCCTCTTGTTCTTCCTCTTCTCTTTTAGTCGCGATAATGCAACATGTCGTGATATCACGACACTTTTTCTCTCTTGCGCCTCTTCTCGCCTTTTGGTCGCGATAATGCGACATGTTGCGATATCGTGACACTTTTTCTCTCCTGTGCCTCCTCTCACCTTTTGGTCATGAAAATGTGACATGTCGCGATATCGTGACACTTTTTCTCTCCTGTGCCTCTCTTGCCTTTTGGTCACAAAAATGCGACATGTCGCGATATCGCGACACTTTTCTCTCTTGCGCATTTTCTCGTCCTTTGGTCGTGATAATGCGACATGTCACAATATCATGACACTTTTTCTCCTTTGCGCCTTCCCTCGTTCTTTGGTCATGAAAATGCGACATGTCATGATATCGCGACACTTTCCTTTCTGACTCTTCTTTCTCCTTTTCGGTCGTGAAATCGTGACATGTCACGATATCGCGACATCTTTCCTTTCTGCCTCCTCCTCGCCTCTCGGGTCGCGAAATCACGATAGTTTCCTTCCTTGCTTTCTTTCTTCTCCTTCGATCACGATTTTGCGACATGTCACGAAATCATGACATTTTCTTCTCTGGCCTTTCCTGTCTTCTTTCGGTCGCAATTTCATGACATGTCGCGAAATCATGACATTTTTGCTCTGAGCCTTCTCTCTCCTTCCTGAGTCGTAAAAATGCGACATGTCGTGATATCACAACATTTTTATTTCTCGCCTTATCTCGTTTTATGGTCGCGAAAATGCGACATGTCGTGATATTGCGACATTTTTCTCTCTTGAGCCTTCTCTCGGCTTTTGGTCACGATAATGCGACATGTCGCGATATCGCGACACTTTTTCTCTCTCGAGCCTTCTCTCGAATTTTGGTCGCGATAATGCGACATGTCGCGATATCGTGACACTTTTCTCTCTTGAGCCTTCTCTTGGATTTTGGTCGCAAAAATGTGACATGTCGTGATATCGCGACACTTTTTCTTCTTTGCCGACATGTCACGATATCGCGACACTTTTTCTCCTTGCGGTATTTTTGCTTTTCGTTGGATGCTCCTGCATCAGACAACTGGGGTGGATTGAGAAGTGACCTTCACTTCTGTACTGTTATGTCACCTTCTTTTTCACTGGGGCTGTACAAGCTCTCCAAGCTTCAGCAAAATATGGGTCTTCAGGGTACAAACCCTTAAGTTATTCAAACTCCACAACTTCCACTCTCATTGTTGTCAGCAAACTCTTTTCATCCATCTCCTTCAATGGCTTCAACTTGTGGCACACTCCACATTTCATCAGAGAGTAAGTATTTGCATGCCCATCATACACCGCACGTCTGTCAAATTGCCATGGCCTCCCCAAAAGCACATGGCAAACATCCATAAGCAAAACATCACACAGGACCTCATCTTGGTATCTCCTAATATTGAAATTGACTAAGGACTATTCACTGACCAATGCCCTATGGTCCTTCTGCAACCATGCAATCCGGTATGGATGCGGGTGTCTCCTCCTCTCTAGCTATAACTTAGTAACCATTTCTTTAGAGACCAAGTTATCAATACTACCATTATCTATAATAACATTACAGACCTTACCTGAACATTTACACCTTGTGCAAAATAGGATCCTCCTCTGGTCTGGTCCTTTATCTTCATTCAACAAGGTTCTCCTTGTGACCATAACTTCTCTCTCTGCCTCCTCAGAATGTTTTGATTCAACACCTTCATCTGCTACAGCAGCTCTGGAATGACCCTCAGGTCTCTTATTCATCCTCTCTTGGTGTTGGGGACACTCATATGCATGATGTCCCTCTTCTCCACAATGGAAATAGATTCCACGAAATCCTCCTCTTCCATACCCATGTCCAGATCTACCTCTTCCTCTTTGGTAGTTGTTCTGACCACGGGATCTGTAATCATCATCTCTATTCTAATCCTGACTACTGCTAGCTTCTTCTTTCTCCTCATCTTGTCCTTCATCTATTCTTCCACCTTTTCTTTCTCCATGACTTCTTCCTTTTTGCTTACCCTCAAACCTTCTGTTCAGCTTCTCTTCAGTTTTGAGAGCAAACTGGTAAGCATCCTCAATGGTGCTAATCCTAACTAGACTCAACTCTTCTTGAATACTAGTTCTCAATCCATTGATGTAACGGGCTACCTTCTTGTTAGCCTCAGAATGGCCAGTTCTGATTGAGATCTGGTAAAACTTCTCTGTATATTGTTTGACAGATTTGTTTGACTGTCTCAAACTCTACATTTTACTCAACACATCCAATTCGTAATTTGTAGGAATAAACTGTCTCTTCAACTTCTCGACCATTCGATCCCATATAGTTATATTTTCCTTTCTGCTTCTATTTCTTTCTAGCTGCACTCCTTTCCACCATATGCTAGCATGGCCTTTCAACTTTGTTTTTTCCAATTTGATCCGATCTGGGTCTACAACATCCTCATACTCAAAATACTCCTCCATATCATTGATCTAATCAATCAACTCCTCTGGATTGAGATTCCCAGAATACGTGGAGACATCAAACTTTGGCTTCTTTTCGATCCGAGATATGGCCTTAACTAATTTGGATTCTACAAGATCCATTGCTTCTTCTTCTTCTGATGGATCATAAACCTCCCAAGCTTCATCTTCACTACGGTCTTCTCTCCTTGGATCAACCCCTCTTTGCAACTCCTCTTGCAAGGCTTGCACTTGCCTCTGCAAAACTTTGAAATCTTCTTCAGGTACCACATTTCTCCCACCATCGCGGTTTCTTTGTGGAGGCATTCTTCCTCACTCTCTTCTCACAACGCTTGACCATAGATCCTGGTGTAAACTGCCTCACGTTTGACGATCTGTTTACACACTTAGGAACCCTAAGATCTTCCACAGATCCTGGTGCAAACTGCCTCACTTTCGATTATCTGTTTACAAACTCTCCTGCTCTTCCACAGATCCTGGTGCAAACTGCCTCACTTTTGATGATCTATTTACACACTCAGGAACTCCCGCTTTGATACCACTTGATGGGGGAGCCAAAATTTGCTCAGTCTAAATCCTCAATTCTCATTCATTAAACTTGGAAAAATTTATAGTAATGGCAGCACTCTGCCAAATAAACTCCTTTATCCCAAAAGATAGTTTATTTTTTTTTCTATTACAACATTTCCAACTCTGGAAGAAAACAGCCCAAACAGGTCCAGAATGGCCCTCTTGCCTTCACGTCTGCAACACTATCTCCACAGTTTTTTGACATCTGCAACTCTGTCTCAGCAGTTTTTCGACCCCTTGTGCATACCGTTGCTTCCCATTTTAAACTCTCTGGCATGACTCTCCGTTTCCCTTTTCTGGACCTTCGTTTCATTTCCCGTGCCTCTTTGTTGTCTTGGCTTTTGAAACGCTTATCTTTCTGACTCTTGGTCTTCGTTTGCTTTCCTTGCACCGTGGTGCCACGTGCTTGTCTAGTGCTGCCACTGTAGACTCTGTCTGCCTGCCCACCACTCAATAATTTCCTCTGTAACGGCCCCTGTAACTACCTACCCTTTATTTTCTTTTGTTTGGTCGTGGAAATGCGACATGTCGCGATATCGCGACACTTTTCTCTTCTTTGCCAACATGTCGCAATATCGTGACACTTTTTCCCTCTTGCTCCTCCTCTCGCCTTTTGGTCACGATAATGCGATATGTCACGATATCTTGACACTTTTTCTCTCTTGCGCCTCCTCTCACCTTTTGGTCGCAAAAATGTGACATGTCACGATATCGCGACACTTTTTCTCTCTTGCGCCTCCTCTCGCATTTTGGTCGCAAAAATGCGACATGTCATGATATTGCGACACTTTTTCTCTCTTGTGCCTCTCTCGCTTTTTGGTCACAAAAATGCGACATGTCGTGATATCACGACACTTTTCTCTCTTGCGCCTTTTCTCATCCTTTGGTCGCGATAATGTGACATGTCGTGATATCATGACACTTTTTCTCCTTTGCGCCTTCCCTCGTTCTTTGGTAACAAAAATGTGACATGTCGCGATATCGCAACATTTTCCTTTCTGACTCTTATTTCTCCTTTTTGGTTGCAAAATCGTGACATGTCGTGATATCACGACATCTTTCCTTTCTGCCTCCTCCTCGCCTCTCGGGTCACGAAATCGTGACAGTTTCCTTCCTTGCTTTCTTTCTGCTCCTTTGGTCACGATTTCGTGACATGTCACAAAATCACAACATTTTCTTCTTTGGCCTTTCCTGTCTTCTTTCGGTCGTAATTTTGCGACATGTCGCGAAATCATGACATTTTTGCTCCGAGCCTTCTCTCTCCTTCCTGAGTCGTGCAAATGCAACATGTCGTGATATCGCGAAATTTTTCTTTCTCTCGCCTTCTCTCGTTTTCTGGTCACGAAAATGTGACATGTCACAATATCGCGATGTTTTTCTCTCTTGAGCCTTCTCTTGGATTTTGGTTGCGATAATGCAACATGTCACGATATCGTGACACTTTTTCTCTCTTGAGCCTTCTCTCGGCTTTTGGTCATGATAATGCGACATGTCGCGATATCGTGACACTTTTCTCTCTTGAGCCTTCTCTCGGCTTTTGGTCACGAAAATGCGACATGTCGCGATATCGCGACACTTTTTCTTCTTTGCCGACATGTCACGATATCGCGACACTTTTTCTCCTTGCGGTATTTTTTCTTTCCATTGGATGCTCCTGCATCAGATTTTTAGGGGAATTTACCGTGAAAGTCTATGGATTTTGCACCCCAACCTGGGCATGAATTTGTGATCCGACCACAATTTTACATTGAGCTAAGCATAGTGAAATTACATTTGAAAGAAACTGGGTGCGATTTCATGAAGTCACACCCTAAAAATAGCAGACGTGATTTTATGAAAGCAAAGTTGCGCACCCCAAAAATGGGATGCAATTTCATGAAATCTAAGGGAAAATAAGAGAAACCAAAAGAAAGAGAGAAAAGAGAAGAAAAGAAAGAAAATAAGTAGACCCGAAGTGCAATTTTCAAATTGTAATTACCTTATGTTTAAAATTAATAAATGATGTTGAATTAATTTTAATTTTTTATTGATGAAACTGATTAAATTTTGTTTTGTGAATGTAGCTAGGTATTCTCAAGAGTTGAGAGTGGTGATTAGGGGCTCTGGCAGAGCTGGATGCTCTAGGGTAGGTAGAGAGAAATAGTCTAGCAATGATGGTGCTGGACCATGTGGTAAGGATGCCATGGATAAATATAGATAGGGCAATGCTCACCGCCCTAGCGGAGAGGTCATATCCAAAGTCTTCCACTTTTTGATTACCAATAGGGGAGACAACCGTAACACTAGAGGATGTGTGGTAGATTTTTAGGAACCCCATAAGGAGGAGAGGTCTATGAAGCACGAGGGAAGGTGGCCACTCTTCAGTGGTTTTCAACAGGTTTTACCCACTAGGTGCGAGAGAGAACCATTGTAATTGATGACCTGGTTGGTCGTTAAAGATTGGACCCTCTAATCACTCTACTCTCAAGGGTTGTGGCTAGTCTCTTGACATGCCACACTATTAGATGATACTTTCCATGGGCATTGGCAAGAGTAGTAGCAAACATGCAATATCAAGAGGTTCGATTCGCATGAGGCCCTTATGTGTTGGCCTTCTTATATAGGACAATGTACAACATCATGTATAAGCAACATACATGATTGGTTTGCATGACTTTGCTCTAGGTGTGGTGTTGGAAGTACATCATGGTGCAAATATCATAAGCACTTCCAGTACCATTACCTGACCTGGAGCATCCAACAACATACAGATGGTCAATATACCTGGAGGGGACCACGAGGGCCTACGTAGGGAACCTGCCACTAGCTAGGCAGGTGATCGATGAGCTTTGAGATACACAGCTCATCTGGTGACCATGGAGGCTTCACCTTGGCTGGGTAGAGAATAGGACAAAGTTGGCGAGGGTGAGGAGGATTAGATGGCTGAGGTCATAGAGGGGAGAGCCAAAGGTATTCAGGTTTGATTGAGTCTTATGGTAGTTCAAGATCTTATAGTGAGTCCTATACCTGGGAGACTACTAGTACTGGAGGGTGACTCAAGGTCTAGTAGGGATTGGAGGTGAGTCAAACCTCACCATATGGGCTAAGGAGGACATAGATGATCCTCCTTATGTCGACCTAAGGGTAGGCAATGCAAGGGTGGCTATCGGATACATGTGGTGGTATAGAGGAGTCATGCTCTAGAGGATCTCCTTGATTGTACCAGTACAAAGGCACCAAGTGATGGACCTAGGTATGTAGTGGGTATTTCAAGAGGTAGCTCATAAGGCTATAGAGAGGGCATAGTAGGCTCTTGCTATGCCAAGATAGAGGTTGACATGGGTCCAAATTTGGTGGTAGAGGAGACCATCCTAGTAGTAGGGATCAAAGAGGGAGGGGCAAGAGATACCCCCACATATATAGAGGGGCAACAGGTTAGAGACCCTGGGGAGGCATCCACATCAGTAGTGGTGGAAGGTCAAAGCTAGGGGATAGATGAGCTAAAAGCACAACTATATTCTATTTAGACACAAATGGCCTAGTTGCAAGCTAAGAGGGACACAACATAGGTAGTGGCTACTCAGCTTTAGGGAGAGGTGACCCAACTATATGGAGAGTTCCAGCGGGCCGGGGCTAAGGGGATGGCTATCATTAGGAGTATCTATGTAGGGGATGTGGTGCAACTTCTTTAGGTGGAGCTACGATAGATAGGCATCAGGTTGGAGATAACTATTTAGAGGGCCACATTTTATGAGGTAGCTTACTATGCAGTTGTACCTCCAGAGCAAAGGATGGAGCCTCCTTTGTCCCTTCAATTAGTGAGCAGATCATGATCCTGATTATGGCCATTGACAACATCTCAGTAGTTGGTAATTCAGCCAAGGTTGCCTTCACGTCAATGAGGACTAGAGGGAGCTGGTTCTCATAGCTAGGAGAGGATAGACTAGGTATGGGGATGACACATTAGTTTTTTATTGTGGTGTACATCCCTAGGTTGAGTGTACCAAGTCTAGATTGTGGTACACCAACCTCTCATGATGTATTATTTTTTCCCACAAGTAATACATAGCTACGAATATTATTGTGATTTTATGAGTAATGATTTAATGCATGTTTTTATATGTTTTATTTGTTTCTTTTAAGTGTTTTTATGTATGCAAACTATCCTAATGCAAACTACATGAGGATGAATGAATGAAAAATTAAAGAACAAGAAGAAATAGGAAGAAGAAATGACATTATATTTGGAGGAAAAGAAAAATTAACTTTTATTATCATCTATTGCAACTTTTGATATTCCATATATTTTTCATAAGTCATAAGATGGTCATAATCCTCAAAAGGTAGAGATTGATTCTTATTAGGTATACAACCTATACCACATCTCCCAGGACAAATGTCAACATCCAAGGGTTCTTGAATACCCTTCTATGGTGGTCCCAATCCTTAATCTACATATCCCATACCAGATAGGATCTGCTTAGGAAGGAGATAATCATTAGTAAGATAGCATTGAGTGAAAGAGCACTCATTAAGGAGATGGGTTGCCACCATGGAGCTTTTATTTGAAATCCATACCTCAGAATATAAAAGCACACATTCCAATATGTATAACATCACCCTTATTATGAGGCAAACCCATATTTTGGGATGAAGGTGGTAGCTTGGCTAGATCTAGAAGAGGCTCTCGAAGAAACTGATTATCATTTTTTTTGTCAGTTAAATTAAATTAAAAATGGGTTTTTATAAAGGATCCCAAAACTTGATTACAAAAATTCAAAAGACTAAAAGCAAGGCCCCAAGGCCAAAGAAAAGGACACCAAAATCTAGAGGAAAGACATAAAGAATACCTTTCAAGATAGGCTAAGGATAACCTTACAGGAAAGGCTAGAGGATAGCCTTAAAGGACAATATTAATTTTAATTTGTTTTTGAATATTTACATTGAAGTATGGGATAGCACCATCCTACCTAGAACAACCCAAAAACACACGTGCAAAAGGACCATCCAAGAAGCACGTGGTAAGGAAATTTAAAAAAACCAATCCCGCCCAAAAAAATTGAAACAGGGCTATCCCGCCCAATACAATGATTTGAAAAATTCAAATTTAAACTTAAAGTGGGAAACATAAAAATTCCTACCTAAGGATGCACAGGGATGTAGTAGGAGGATGCAACAATAGGGACCAACATCCCAAATAGGCCTACAAGAGGAACAACAACCATGGGACTCCAGAGGCCATGAAATCCTATTGCAACAGGGAAACTACTCAGAAGCCAAGGGAGACAGAGGAAACAACAATGTAGAAATGTGAGCCAAGGAAAAAGGTGTGGAGATCCCAAGAGACCTCAACAGAGGAACTATGAAGCACAAGCTACCACCTAAAAGCACAAGGCCCCCCCTTAGGCCTAAAAAAACAACAAGAGCTCCAAATAACCTCCAACACCACTACCAAGCAGCTTCAGGGCACTAGAAGAGGATGACCCATAGGAACATAGTAGAAATCAGCACAAAGGTCCCCCTAAGCCATGAAAAGCTGAGACCCATCATCATATCTGCAATAAAAAACCTAAATAGAAACACCACAAGAATAAGCACAAGGCCCCATCTAAGCCAAAAGATACTGTGAAGAGTTGCTCATGAAGCCAAAAAACCCCAGCCACAACACACTACACCAAAAGAACCTTTGATCCTTAGCACCAAATAGGACCCTACAAGAAAAAGGAAAAGGGTTTATGAAGGAACTTAGAAAACCCAAGGACAACCCAGGAAAAACCAAGGACATCCCAAAAAATCCCAAGGATGTCCTAGTTCATAGGAACCAAAAGGAAAACCCTACTTGAAGGTATGGAATGGGGCAAACAAGAGAATAAGGGACCTCCAAAAATAATGAGATCATTTGCAATGCCATCCAACCAAGGAGGAGGGCAAAGGGGTTCTAGGGAACCAGAACAGGGCCTAGGGACATCCTAGAAAAAACCCTAGGGACATCCTAGATCACAGGCACCAAAAGAAAACACCACAAAATAGTAAGGAAATGGGTAGATAAATGGAATAGTGATCTCCCACCCCAAGGAGATTGTATGTAGTACCTACCAACTTAGGAGGAAAGCAAAGGATGTGCCAGGGATTCAGGACAAGGCCAGGGATTTGGGACAGGGCCAAGGATGGGCTACAGGGAAGAGGAGGACTTCCCAAGGAAGTCCCCTATAGGGCCCATGAATGGGATAAGAAAATGATTATCATGATCCAAGGAGAAATAATGGGTTTTATGTTCCTCACTCACTTTTAAACTTTGAATATGCTCGAAGATTTGAGATGGGGAACATGGAGAAATTATTGAAGAAATAGAAGGATAAGAATAATAATCTAATTGAGCTAACTCTATATTTGAACAAAATTTAAATGGTCAAGGGTCGCCCGAAATGGTGACAACTTGATTCTTGAATTCAAACTTGAGACACTAATGAAAATTAGAAGGGACAACCTTCATTGCATGGATCCAAGATCACCCAAGAAGGAGATTAAAATATGTAGGAAAATATACCACATAAAATAAAGTATCCAATATTCTCGGTCCCACTTTTTTAAGAGGAGAGATATGATGCCACAGGCCTATTGGAACTCATTGTTGAAAGATTTAATGATGATATTAGTTTTTGTTAAATATTTCTCTTTTAATCCAAAATTTTGAAAGAATTGATATGTACACAAATTGAGGGATGAACCATTATCAATCAAAACTCGCTTGATAAGGGTATCCCCAATAAGTATGATGATGTAAAGTGATGAATCTCCATGTAAGTTTGAGTAAGGTTTATCATCATTTGAGAATGAGACATGATGTATCCCAAAAGAACCTACGGTGTCAACTATGGCATCAGGAAGGATATTTGGGAAAAAAAATTGTTGTTGTAAAAATTTCATTAAATTATTTTTGTGATTGGGAGAAGTTTGTAAAAGTTCTAACACTGATATATTTGCTGGAGTACTAGCTAACTACTTATGAAGATCAAATTAAACCTATAATTATGGTCTCAACACTATAGGTAGAATCCTTGTAGTTGAATCTCTTATCCAGTTTCCATTTAGAACTATACTGAGTTGAGATATCAAACTTTATCCTTGCTGATGTTGCTAATTTTGAGCTTGTTTCCTTGTAGTTAATCCAACCATACCAAATACATTACTATGGCGTAGAGAATCATCTTGATGAACCACCTAATTATTTGTTTGTTGCTCATGCTTTGGTAAGGGATACTTAAATATCCCCATGTCTTGATTTGTTGGAACTTGTTGAGTAGGAGTTTGATTACTTATTGATTAGATATTTCCTAAATCGATATATCCTACATCAATAAAATATTGAACCACATTCTTCAGCTTCTTACAAGTGTTTTTCCAATGTCCTTTTACTTTGTGGTAAGCACAATATTGATTTACCTTATACCAATGAGTTGTAGTATCTGGCTATCTTACTGGGGGTAATTCAGTTACCTTAGCATACAATAGTTATTTTAAAACTGCTTTCATAGGCATATTAAGTCTTGTGAAATTCCTTTTAGGAGGCTTCTGGAGTACAATATTTTGTAGGTTGTTAGTGAAATTATTAATAGGCCCACTATCACTATTACCTCCTATATGCTTATTATTATGTTGAGACTTAATTGGCTTATCTTCTTTAACTTTAAGATGACCTCTTCTAATGAGATCTTGTTCCACTTTTCTTGCTAACTCAATTGCTTAATTTAGAGATGTGACAATAGTAGTTTCTAAAGTATAAGATAACTGTTCTTGTAAATTACCAATGCATATATCAAGAATATCTTTTTGAGACACAGGTTGTCTTAATCGACCAACTAAGCTTCTCCAATGAGCTAGAAATTTTGAAAAGCTTTCTTCTTTACTTTGCTTTAAATCATATAGATCTCTCATAGTCACTTCCTTTTCAATGTAAGCACTAAAATGATGAACAAATATTTCTGCAATCTTCTCAAAACTCTACAAAGAATAGTTGGGCAATCGATAATACCATTCTAATGCCACTCTAGAAAGAATCTTTGGAAACATTTTCAATAAGATCATATCATCATAAAAACCAAGATCATGGTAAGCTATATTGAATCCTCTTAAATGCTCTATTGGATCTTCAATCCCTTTCTATACTGGCATAGAAAAATGCTTAGGATAAGGTCTAGCAACAACAATAGGATCCAATGGTTGACTACACATTTCTTTATAACTGTATGTAAACCCTTAAGGTTGAATCATATCCATCCTTGAAACCAATTGATTACTACATTTTCCAATTTTTGCATTTCTAAATTACTATGTATGTTTCCCAAACTTTTCAAAGGAGGAATGTATGCATGTTGAAACCCTAATGTTTGATTCAAGTTTTGGATACTTTGGTTGTATGTGGCACTTTGTGGATAACTAGAATTTGGTGGAACAAAAGCAATGGTGTTGACATTAGAGGATGAAGGAGGAAATTGAGAATAATTTTTTGGGCCATTACTAGTTAGAGAGACTTGTATATTCCCTCCAATATTGGTGGTATTAGTACTGGCGCAAATCACTTGGTTATTTAAATTGTTTTTATGTATGGATTGAGATATAGGAATATCATGTTTATGCAAAGGATACCTATTGGGAGGGGAAGGAGTAGCATCCTATTTTTCAATATGAGCTTCTTGTTCTACATATTCCAATAGTTTTTCCTTATGAGATTTCATGAATTCCCAAATATGATCAAATGATGAAAAGACAACTACCATTAGGTCCAAAAAAAAGATCAGGATTAGTTTTAGTTTCCATGTCTACTTCTTCTTTCTCTTCTGGATCTACATTAGGGTCTTCCCTATCAATCTAATCATATTTCAAATGAACATAATCAGACTCTGGTTGTTTCCTCTGACTTCTAAGGAAAGGAGCCATTATAAGTAGTGAAAAAAATAGGGGAAAACACTAACAAACAAATTTTAATTACCTAAATATTTTCAAACAGGTTTAATTATCTTGCTTAAAGCTTGAAATAAAAAGGAGGTGTTCATATTAGGTTCACCAAATATGTAGAGGGGGAAAACTACCCTACCCTGTACAATTCCCAAACAAAAGGCTGGATCTGCAAGGAGAGAACCTTTTTTAGGGTGAACCACAAGGGTATGTTGTGCTCTACACTTGGTGCTAGGGGGATGGGTTCACTAGGAATTATTTAAGGAATCGCTCCAAGTCCTTAGGATATTTAGGAATGTTTGATGTATTTAATTTTAAGAAAAATGCCTAAGTTTGGTCTTTCTAGCTCTAAACTAGGAAATATAAATGACAATGCAAAAAACAAAGTACAATAGTTGAAAGTAGAATGTAAGCATACAAGAGCTAGTCTAATATGATTCTTTATTTTGGATGCTCACTAACCTAGGGTTTATTCTAGAAAACATTTAAAGCATAAACATACAAAATAAATGCACATAAATTATCCCTAGATGCAAACTAAATGCTTTTCATTTTTAGATGCCTAAGAATTAAATTCATATTAGATTAGAGAACCAACAAGATAAATCAGAACACTTAGCTTTAATTGGTGGTTGATCCTAGCTTTTGATGCCTCTTGTCCAATGATATCAGAAATACCTGTTTCTACAAGATAATACAAGAAACACTAAAAATGATGATCAATGTTAGGAGGCCTACTTAGGCCACTGTGTAACAATCCTCAAAGGCACATCAGTCAAGCCCCCTAGGTCCTTTATATGACCTTTCAACACAAAATCAGAAATTGAACTTTGGATAATTAATCATAAAACAAATATGCAAAAATGATAAAAATAGAAACAAAACATGCCAGTATGCTTAGTATGTAGTAATGAAGCTAACTAAACTGTCAAAAATTTGAACTTGCCCCCAAACTAATCTCGAGCAAAATCATACCTCATACAAAGTAGGTGTGATAATGCTTTGGCAAAGTTGCACTCCATTATAATAGGGTACAATTTCTCTTATATAGACTTAAACCCTAAATTAGGATTAGCGAAGTTGCACCTCAACAGAACCAGACATGATTTCACTTCAAACACGTGAAAAATAAAAGTGCATGCATAGAATGTAATTAAATGCGAAATCACAGAGAGCAAAATCTAAATGGAGAATGTAGAAGCAATAGAAGAAGGCTAAGTATTTGAACTAGCACTCTTTCCCTTTGAGCCATGACGTGCATCCACCAAGTTAAGCAGCAATCCAATCCACGCAATAGTAAATAAAATTCCAAAATTTGCACTTCGGGTTAGCTTGCAAAAGACACAAAAAGTAGAGTAAAATAAAAGCAGTGAGTGTTAGAAGACAAAGATCGCATGAGCATTAGTAAGTTCATGATCGTGATATATCTCTATATCTAAAGAGTGAGATTGCTCTTCCTTTTATAGACGATCAAGGTGGGCACAAATAAACTCATAGCCGATGCAAAAACACACTAGAGGGTTTAAAATTGGGTCTAAGCGGGCAAATAAGAAAATAAAAAAAAATTAAAAATAAATTAAAACAACAAAATTGTGCCCCATTCTAAAGGGGCGTGATATCTCTTCCATGAAGTCGCACCTTGTGGAGTACGATTTCACTAAAAGGTAAAATAAAATAAAATGGAAGGGTAAAGAGGCCTTCCCTTGCCCTTGGTAGGGGTTGGGGACCTTTTAGGGGTTGCAAGGAAGATTACCCATTGAAAGTGGGTCAATTTTTCGTGTCTACAGTTTGTTTCATATAATCATTAGGATTTTTATTATTAGAAGGATTAATAATATATTTCTCCTATGAAAAATATGAGGAGTCATATCTCCTGTGAGTTTGAGGAGATAAAGAGTTAGTTAAATATGAAATGTGAAGAGACTTCATGCAAATGATTTATGTAAGGATTGTATGGTAGATTGAATGTTTTAAACTACAATACATCTTTTGGACTATAAGGAACTACTATCACCCATTTTTTAATAGAGAGAGTTAATTTTTTTGGATTATGGCTTGAGTATATGTGTTATGTCCTTGTGTCAAGCCTTTATATTGTGAGTTAATTGCTCGATATATTGTAAAAAGTTCTTAATCTCTTTTATTCCAAGCTTTATAAATAGATTCCAACTATTTTGCTAGCATTGGTATCAAATCCTAGTACTAATATTATGTCTATACTTTATTCCATCTCCATTACTTCATTCTCTAGATCTACTTATATCATATCCATTATTTTTTAATGTCTTCAAGGTCATATATTGAATCTTAGTAGCATTACCTATGAATCTCGTAAACCCTACTTGTCTAAAAGAGATTTTTATTTAATGATGTCTATTCATGTTCTATAATTTCCTAGAGTCATATATGAGAGATTTTTTCAAGGTTGATAACTAGGTAAAAACTATAATAGATTACATTCTAAGTTATTGTAACCATAATAAAATTGCTTGATGTCTTGTCCATGTATGCGAGAAGCAAATATTTAAAACAAATTCCAATTTATATAAAGGCTTCCTCAGTCAACTCTAGTGCATTTTTGTAAGCAAAGGTTAAAAAAAACAAGGTGGCTAGTTCTAGATATTGCCCAACATGTGATATTCTAAAGCATTAGAAATCATTTTACGAATAGTGTATGAATGGTGAATATAGGCATGGACTAGTAAGCAACATTTTTGTAGTCACAAAATTAGAGAATGCAAATGGTAACATAAAATTTGCAGTAACATCTAGACTATAGCAACATCAGGGGCATAGATACATCAATGGAAGGAATGTCGATTTCCTTTTAAATGGAATCAAGAAAATTTTGTGAGGTATTTTAAAAATTCCATACACATTTTTATTAGTGCTAGAATTTAATAATTGGAAAGAATTAAGCACCAAAGGTTAAAGACTTAATATTTGGAAAGAACCAAGAGCAAAGGTTTGCATTTGAAAATAATTATTTTTTAATATTGAAGCTTACAAGGAAGCTTATAAATTAAAAGAAAGGAAATTGCAAATTGATATAAAGTCAAAGCAACAAAAGACATAAAGATAGGAAAAATTAGAAAAGATTTGAAATTAAATAATTTTCTAAATTAGTAAATGAAATTGAAGAAGATTTGAAATAAGAGGAGATTATAAAAAGAATCAAGGAAGAAAGAAAAGTTATAAAAGGAGATTTATGTAAAATTTTTTTTTTTTTAAGTGGTTAAAATTTGAGAGAAGAAAATATTGAAAGAGAAAATTGAGTTGAAGAAAAGAAAAAAGTTTTTTTAAGACAAAAAAAGGAAATATTTGACTAAAAAATCATTAAAATAAAGGAATAGAAGATTATTCAAATGTATTGAAGTCCATAAGGTGAAATTAATTTGCAAAGGAAATTTGAAAATACTAATGTTGAAAAGTGAGGAAAATATTTTTGAAAGGGGACAAATAAAAGACAAGGGCATGGGATGCAAAAAGGTGCATGGGGGCATTGGCCTCGAATGTGTGATGGACAATGCTCAATTTCTATTTTTGTTGAGTAGATAGAATTGAAACAAATCATAAAGGCTAGGTTTGTCTATGAATTCCTGAAGAATGGTAATTGCTTAGATGTTTGAAAAGAGAACAATTTCCTTCTATTGCATTTAATTATATCTAGAATTCTATTTTTTTAAATGTGTATAATGAATGCATTGTTTTATTATTGTTGTTGATAAAATTTAAAGAGATCCATTCATTGATTTTGAATTATTATTTGAGAATATAAAAAAGAATAGATAGACTGTAAGGTTCAATATGAATGCATGATGGGAATTCTTGAAAAATTAAGGAGCCATATTTGATCCTCATTTATTAGGAAATCTCTTCTTGGTTGGTGCTGGTGAATTACGACTAAAGTATACTATGGGCATCGATATGGTTACAGCTACATGTGCAACTTGATTCTATTTCAATGAGGCTCTATGTAATGGCATGAATGTGGGGATGACCTCGGATGTGGAGGGAGTTAATCTCTATGAGGAGAGATTTATGCTTGACGATCACTAGATGGAAGATGAATTGGCCCTACTCAAATGGTAGATGGTAGTTGAACTTTGATTACCATAATGTAACTCTTCTATAGAGAGAGTCATATCGTGGATGAATATTTTGTATATACATCTCTATGGGTTGTCTATTGATGCACTACCAGTAATTTTGACTTGGAATCCTTTGCATTGATTGGATAGTTTTTAACAATTTTAGAATGATAAACAAGATCATACCATTTTGAGCTTAAATTGGCTAGGGTCTAATGATGTGTATATGTTATGTTGGTGTTTGGTTTATTATCCCAAAGATCGATTTTTGAGCATTCGTGGGTGACATATGGGTTTTACTTGGAATCACCAAAACTTATCTTGATTAGTTAATTCATTTAATTTAATAATTTTAAGCTTGAGTTACGGGGTTACACCCAAGACTATCAATGTGTTATGTAGGAATAATTGTTATAACCTTTACCCTATAATTGAATAAGGATAATTGGTTATAAGACACATTCAGATGACGTCTGTTATCGATGAATATCCACTACTCACTAATTAGAGATGAATTGTGGATCGATTTATTATTTAGATAAAAGGATATATCTTTAAAATAGGAAGATATAATGAATAAATTTTCTCAACTCATTCTTGTGTAAATAATATCACTAATAAGTATAGTTTTTGGGAATGGAAACTAGTGTGAGTTTGACTATATCTTTTTTAGATACTAGGTAAGGGATCCTTTTGGGATGAGAGTTGCTAAATTTGATGTAGATGATGCTTAGTACTCCTACACTAAAGGAATTGTGTAGAGAGTAGTGCTTAGTGCATTTCCATATAAATATTACACTAAAAGACTTGTGAAAAATAGTAGAGAACTATATCCATAGATCTCTCACTTTAAAAGACTTGCATAAAGAGAAAAGAATAGTGTCTTAGAAATATTGAACTAAAGGACTTATGCAAGGGTAAATACTAGGGTTTTTCCTTTCAATGGAGTGGAAGGAGAACCAACTATATTGCAAGGGATTCAAGGTAGTTAGAGTGGAAAAGAATTGCACCAATACTTCTCACAAATAGACATGCGGAGAAGTAGGGATGGATGCATACTTAGGCTTCGTCATGACTCATAGATGAGGGTATTGAGTTAATCATCTCTAGAAAAGGATTACTAGAGTCCAGGTCTATATTTTTTGGAGAAATAACTCATTCAACTCTTATGAATTTTATAGTAGTTCAAAAAAAATATTGGGTTGATTTAGGGTAAACTAGGTTTGGTAATTTTGGGTGATGAAATTTGGTATTAGAGTATGGTTCATAGTGGAATTGGGTCACTGTGCAAGAATTAATTTTCTATTTTTGTGATAAAAAACATACTAGACATTAGTAAATAGAGAAAACTAATAAGTAGCAAATTTACCCAAACTGATTAGGATGTTTTGGATAAACAATTATTAGTAGGAAGAGCAATTTGAAGGGCTAAATGCTAATGAATTCCTACTGTCTCTTCTATGAGTGGCCAGGGACAATTCCACTAAAAAGAAGAAGAGAAGGTGATTCCCAAAAAACAAGGTAGACACAAGGAACTAATGTATAGAATAGAGCACCTGATGATGGTTTAGAAAAACCCAATGAAAGAGAGAATATTAATGAAATAGTGGCTCTACTTCATGATCAGGTGGAGATCCAAAAATAGTTGTTGGATTTTGTGCTAAGTTGAGAAACACAATCTGGTAACCTGATAGGGGAACAAGCAAATGAACCTCTTATAGAAGCACAATTGGCAAAATTTTGTTAGTCAAAAAGTGCCTAACTACAAAAAAATAGCTGATGCACCTTTTTGCATATTTCCCAAGAAGACCAAAGTAGCCCATATGCTAAAGATCAAAGAAAAAGCAAAACACCGCAAGGAGGAAAAAGTGTCGCGATATCGCGACATGTTTCATTTTCGTGGTTCAAGGCAGAGAGAAAGAGCAATGGGAAAAAGTGTCGTGATATCGCGACATGTTTCATTTTCGAAAGGAGCAGAGGAAAAGTGTCGCGATATCGCGACATGTTTCATTTTCTCCCGGCTAAGAGCAGCAAAAGGGAGCAAGGAGAAAAAGTGTCGCGATATCGTGACATGTTTCATTGTTCTGGCAAAAGAAAAAGTGTCACGATATCGCGACATGTTGCTTTGTCGCGGCCAAAAGAGAAAAAGTGTCGCGATATCGCGACATGTTGCTTTGTCGCGGCCAAAAGAGAAAAAGTGTCACGATATCGTGACATGTTGCTTTGTCGGGCAAAAGAGAAAAAGTGTCACGATATCGTGACATGTTGCATTTTCACGGCTAAAGAGCAAGAGAAAGAGCCAAGAGGGAAAAGTGTCGCGATATCGTGACATGTTGCTTTTTCGCGGTCCAAAGCAAAGAGAAAGAGCCAAAAGGAAAAAGTGTCATGATATCGCGACATGTCTCATTTTCATGGCTAGAAGTGGCAAAAGAGCAAAGCAAGAAAGAATGTCACGATTTCGTGACATGTCTCATTTTCACGGCTGGAAGCGACAGAAGAGCAAAGCAAGAAAGAATGTCACGATTTCGTGACATGTCTCATTTTCATGGGGGAAGAAAAGGAAAGAATGTCGTGATTTCGTGACATGTCTCATTTTCACGGCGGGAGGTAGCAAAGGAGCAAAGGAAGAGAAGAATGTCACGATTTCGTGACATGTCTCATTTTTACGGCTGGAAGCGGCAGAAGAGCAAAGCAAGGAAAGAATGTCACGATTTCGTGACATGTCTCATTTTCGTGGCGGGAGGCAACAAAGGAGCAAAGGAAGAGACGAATGTCACGATTTCATGACATGTCTCATTTTCATGGCTGGAAGCGGCAGAAGAGCAAAGCAAGGAAAGAATGTCATGATTTCATGACATGTCTCATTTTCACGATGGGAGGTAGCAAAGGAGCAAAGGAAGAGACGAATGTCGCGATTTCGTGACATGTCTCATTTTCGCGGTTGGAAGCAGCAGAAGACCAAAGCAAGGAAAGAATGTCGCGATTTCGTGACATGCCAGCTGTAAAGGAATAAAGTATATTTTTGGCAACTGGAGACGAGCACTGACATCAGGTGCTGATTTCTGAAGAATGGTCTATTGATTATAACCTGGCAGGTCCGCTGGATGATTGCCAATCTATCCAATCTATGGGAAATCCGTTGTGTATTGTTAGAAACTATAGATGATTGCTTGTAAAATAAGTAAGATGTACTTAGGAAGATACTCTTTTAGGGTATATATAGGGGTGAGCGACTCCAGAAAAAGGGTCGGCTCTTGGACGTTTACAAGACTGTGTGTACGTACTTCGAATACAAGCAATAAAATCACATCTCCCATTGGCTTCGGGTTCATATCGTGCAAGTGTATGTATTAATGTTCTTTATTTCTGCTCACAATATTGAATTGTAGATTGAGTCTGTTCTTGTATCTGAACTTTCGCAATACATAAATCATATTGCTGGAATAAGAATCTAATATATACGCATGCTAAACGAAACATCAGAAATCATATCTGGAATTATATAATTTCTGCTTTGGAATGTGTTTTTAAATGCTTTGGATAGAAGTAAGTAAATCTGTCTTTGATGTTGTCTAACCTGCACCATATAAAAGTTCTAGCTTAGGCTATATTTCCCTTATCTCTTGTTTCCCCTTTTCTCTAAAAAACTTCAAAGGAACCAACCTTCTCTGGAGACTAGACAGATGATCTCAAGCAAGATCTGTCTATTCAATGTTGGCAAAGTCTAAGGCGCATCACTATTAACCGAAGGCAGATTTTGTTCCAACAATTTTTGGCACACCCGGTGGGACCAGCAATCCCACAGTATTGTATAAGTTTTGGTGTTTTACCTTCAGAGCCTTTTTTTTGCAAAATCTCAAGAAAAAAATCACCTGGCGACTCCGTTGCATTTAGACCATAAAAGAAAGACCTTGTCTAGAAGCCTTCTGGTTATATAGCCATATGATAACCAGATCCCGAGCTAGAAACTCTGAAGAACCTATCAAGTTTTTTGAACTACATCTCGGAAGCCTAAAAGCACACCCTGTGCTAGCCGCACGATCAAATCCTCCCGACACCATTAGCACCTCTTTACAACCCATTGTAGGAGCATCTGCAAGCAATCCCATAGCAGTTGTAACTCCTTTAGCAATCATGGCAGCCGCCCCTACCCCAACACATCTTGTATGGAATCAAACTGGCCCTTTGAACTTGGGAACACACCACCAAATTCCACAAGCTGTGCTAAAAGCCTTACCGACCTTTGATGGAATAGGCAAAATAGTAGATGAGCACTGTTTGGATGTATCAGTGCTAGCATCTGTTTACAACATCACTGAGGAAGATGTAATGGTCAGATTGTTGATCATATCTTTGAAAGGAAAGATGCTCTATTGGTACAGAGCGCTTCCCGTTGGATCCATTACTTCTTGGGCAACACTGGCCGACCGTCTGGTCGATGAATTCAATATACATGCGGATCCTTTCACATTGCTGAATCAATTCACTGTCATTGAGAGGCATCCACAAGAAGAAATCCAAGATTTCAACATCAGGTTTACCAGAACTCGTGATAGAGTACCGCAAGGCCTAAAGCCCATGGAAGAACAAGCTATATGCTATTATCTAAGGGCTTTTGATTCAGAACTCAGTATGATAATAAGGCAATCCCGTGTAACCACTTTTCCTGGGATCTATGTAGAGGCAGCAAAGGGCGAAGCTGATCTCATAGCTACAAAAAGATATCCATCAAAGACTCTATTGCCAATTTTACCAGAGTTTTCCCAAGCGTCAATCTCTAAACTGCCTGCACTCCCATCAATGCAGACCCTCCCAGCTATAGTTGCACCTCCTGCATTCCGTGCATTACCAGCCACACCCCTTGCATCAGCTCCCCCCAATGATCAATACACAACCATAATTGATACCATGAAGACGTTGTCAAATGAAATGGCATCCATGAAAAAGAGAGAGGCGGAAAGGAATATTCAAGCAAGAATATTTCCACAGATACAAAAGGAAGTTGCTTCGACAAGTGGAAGGGTACAAGAAAGAAAAAATGTAGTGTATGCAAATGAGACAGGAGATAATGGAGAACCCGCTAATTTTGATTCTTGGTGTACCACTTGCAATGATCCTCATGGAGAAGATTCATGCATGATTCATCAACACCATGTGCAAGCAGTTATTAATGAAAGAGCCAAGGAGACCGGCAAGGGACAAGTGAATATAATCAGAGAAGTCCACCATAATTTGGCAATGCCATCCGTGGAACAAGTCTCAGTCCTGACAAGGTCGGGAAAAAAGTCGTTACAAACTGACCCTAAGGAATTCCAACCACAAGGTTTTCCTCCCTGCCCCAGGGGCAACTCCACAGAAAAACTAGTCCGGTGAGAAAGGACGTTCTGATCCTCCTCAGACTTCGTAGACTACACCAAGAAAAGAATTTCCTCCTAGAAAAGGGAGCGAAGCTCAAGAGCAAGCGAAGGAAAGACTCAGATTTCCTTCATTGACAAAAAGGCAAAGAACAGAAGCTACGCAGGTCTACAGAGACAGATATGACGCATCGACTAGTGGAAGGGAGAAAAGTGTTGAAGTATCCCCAGCTGCAACTCTTTCGTTCAACATTGCAGAAGAAATGAAGAGGACCCCCTCCAAAATAAGCATGTATGATGCACTGCAAATTCCTGGTCAGATTGACCTCCTCCAAGAATCTTTAAATTTAAAGAATAATACCTCTTCCTCAAATGTTATACAAGCAAATGTTGTGTCAACCTCTGGAAAAAATAGACCGCCCCCATTCTATTTATCTTTGCAAATGGAGGGGTGGATAGTTCACAATTGCATGATTGATTCAGGGGCCGCAACTACGGTAATGCCGAAGGCTGTATGTGACATAATGGGGATGGAATATACTCGAAGTCATCCTGGTGTGTTGCAATTGGATGGTACTCTAGTAAAAACTATCGGGGTGATCAAAGATATACCTATTCAACTCCATAGAATGCCAGAAGCAGTCGTAATACAAGAAGTAGTTGTTGTAGACTTGGAACCATATTTCGGTATGTGTTTATCCAGAGAGTTCACAGCCAAACTGGGAGGTTATCTGTCACTAGATTATTCGCATTTGGAGGTACCTTTCAAAGGTAAAAGAGTCAAGATCTACAATGAGAAACCATCTACTTTTCATGTGGAAAGACTAGAAGAAACAACTACTATCAACATGATGTCCGAGGAATTTGAGAATATTGATTTAATGGAAGAAACCCTGGAGGAACTCCAATCTGAAGATCAGTTTTCAATGAAAGACTTCAATGCTATGATAGAGACAGAAATGGGAAGCTATTCCATTGAGAAACCAAAAAAGCTCCCTATTGTTGTCCCTAAAATAGATGATTCGATCAACCAGTTATGGAAATTGTACTTTGATGGGTCAAGGTGCAAAAATGGAGCAGGAGCTGGAATCGTCCTGATTTCACCCACTGGAACAGAAAAAGTCTTTTCGTATAGGTTGACATGGAGTTGCACCAATAACGCAGCTGAATACGAAGCCTTGTGTTTGGGACTCAAGAAAGCTAAAAAACTGGGTGCAAAACAGCTGCTGATCTATGGAGATTCAAAACTGATTGTTAAACAGGTTACTGGTAAATACATTTGTAAGCAGCATTACCTAAGGGCTTACAAAAACAAAGTGTTAGATCTATTGGAAAATTTTGAAGCACTAAACATGAAATCCATTTCCAGAGAGAAGAACACACATGCAGACCTGTTAGCATCAGTAGGATCAAATTTTTGCCCAGTCAGCAATGTTATTCAGAAGTCTAAAATAGTTAGACTTATATACAGACCTTCTGTACCCGACAAGGACATTTTTTGGCAGGTATTTGAAAACGACGAGCAGATCCTGGATTTTTTGATTCATGAGATGAATTGCTCTACAGAAAGAGAGTTACAAGAAGAGGACGAAGAGAGCCTTATTCAACTGAGGAATAATCATATCCCCAGGGGACTGATCACCCTGGAGAGCCTTTTCGACAATAGCGATAGAGCTGTAGGCCGAAGGATCAAGGTAGATGAACGTCGGTATAAAGAAGTAGAACTAGAACCGGGAAAAATGATCAAAGTAGGGACCGATTGTACAGTGGTAGAACTAGAGGAAATAAAATAGTTATGTAAAGAGTATCCAGATATAATAGCCTGGACTTATAGTGATCTAAAAGTGTACAGGAAAGAGGTCATTCAACATACCATTGAACTGGAGGAAGGAGCTAAACCTTTCAGGCAGAGGCAGAGGCCTGTGAATCCCAAGATTGAAGCCTTAATGAAACAAGAGTTGTTAAAACTCTTGCAGGCTAAGATAATATACCCAATCAAGCACTCTACCTGGGTGGCAAATTTAGTTCCAGTCCGCAAGAAAAATGGAGAAATACGACTATGCGTCGATTTCAAAAATTTGAACAGAGCCTCTTTAAAGGATCACTATCCTTTACCCCAGATTGACCCAATCCTTCATACTGTGGCGGGAGCAGAAAGGTTTTCTCTGTTAGACGGCTTTTCTGGTTACAATCAGGTTTGGGTGAGAAATGAAGATCAATACAAGACTGCGTTCACCACTAAGTGGGGAACATTTGCATACCAAAGGATGCCCTTTGGATTATCTAACGCAGGAGCAACTTTCCAGAGAGCCATGGACGTAGCTTTTGGGGAGCTTGCGAACAAAATTATTGTCGTCTATTTAGATGACATGACAGTTTTTTCTCACAACAAAAAGGACCATGCCACTCATCTGCAGCAAGTATTTGAGAAATGTAGGGAATTTGGGATATCACTAAACCCTACAAAATCTATTTTTGTTGTAGAAGAAGGAATACTTCTTGGGCATGTTATTTCTAAAGTTGGGCTGTCAATTGATCCTGATAGAGTAAAGGCGCTTCTTGAGTTGTCTCTCCCGAGTTAACAAGAAAGGTTTGCGGTCTTTCTTTGGGCAAGTAAATTTCGTCAAAAAATTCATTGCGGATTTTGCCCAAACAGTTAAACCAATGACTGAGTTATTGAAAAAGGATGCTCCTTTTAAATGGACAGAGCCAAGGAAAGAAGCTTTCCAAAAAATTCTAGAAGCCATCGCTCAAGCTCCTGTGCTAGTCAACCCTGACTATTCCCGGGATTTCATACTATATGCTGTCGGAGAGCAAAATAGTTATGTTGCAGTTCTCACTCAGAAAGGAGCAGATGACGAAGAAAGACCCATAGCCTTTCTGAGTTCCACCATGCACAAACATGAGGAAAGGTACAACTTCATAGAAAAACAAGTATACGCCATTATGAAGTCCTTGAATAAGCTAAAACACTTCTTATCCCAGAGTCGGACGATGGTGTATGTTATTCATCCCGATGTAAGGAACTTCATAATTCAAGGAGAATTGGGTGAAAAAAGAGCTGGATGGGTGACTCGCATCCAAGAGTATGATGTAGAAATACATCCTACTAAAATAGTCGAGAGGGAGAGCTTTGTGCCAGGAATTGGCCAAGCAAGCTGCAAGTGGATATGGGGAGAACCACCCCGTCATGGCAAACACAGAGCAACACCAAGACAGAGTGAGTTCGGGTTGGATCAATGACTTTGTGAGGTATTTTCAGACCGGGTCATGCCCTGAAGATATGAACGCTTCCCAGAGAAGGAGATTCAGGACCCAAGCATTGAAATATACCCTTCGAACAGAGGGGTTGTACAGGATTAACATTGATGGTGTGTTGTTAAAATGCGTTCCCGATAATGAAAAGCAGAAAGTGTTAGATGAATTTCACGGGGGTTTTTCAGGGGGACATTATGCAGGTCGAACTACAGCTTTGAAGATCCTTAGAGCTGGATGTTATTGGCCTTCCATCTTCCTAGATGCGTACAGAGTGACCCAGAAGTGTGAACAGTGTCAGAGGTATGTGGGAAGAAACAGAAATGCACCCATGCCCTTAAAGCCTATTCAAGTCGAGGAACCATTCCAACGATGGGGGTTGGATTTCGTAGGAATAATAGAACCAAACTCATCATCGAGCCCACAAATACATTCTCACCGCCATGGACTATTTCACCAAGTGGGCGAAGCGGTGCCTACGAAGAAAGCTAATTCGGAGGTGGTGATAGAATTCGTCGAAAGTCTAATCACAAGGTTTGGCATACCAGATTCTTTGATTACGGACAATGGATCCCCTTTCACTAGTGCAAAGATGATCGAATTCGTCGAGTAGATATGGAATTTACCTGAAGACTTCCTCTAATTATTACCCACAAGGTAATGGATTAGTCGAGTCTACTAATAAGAATCTTCTGAGAATTTTGAAAAGAACATTAGAGGACAATAAGAAGAAGCGGCACTCACTCCTGAATCAAGCCTTGTGGGCCGACAGAATCTCAATAAAAAAATCAATCAATACTTCGCCATATGCTTTGGTTTATGGCAAAGAAGTTGTTCTGCCGATTCATATGGAAATACCCGCGTTGAGAATGCTAAACCAAGTCAACGAAGATGAAGGCCATCCAATGGACGCCCGACTGATGCAACTTCTATAGCTTGAAGAATCTAGGGAACAGGCCTACGATCATCATCAAAAGCATATGGTAAAAACAATCGGGTGGTTCGATAAGAAAACCACTTTCAGGAAATTTAAAACAGGTGACCTGGTATTAAAATGGAATGTCAAGAAAGCAAAGCCAGGACATCATGACAAGTTTGATGCATTCTGGGAGGGGCCATTCGAAATTGTTTCAGAAAAGCAATTTAATGCCTTCCAGTTAAAAGATCAAGATGGACAGGTTCTACCCATCACGGTGAACGCTTTTCACCTAAAATTGTATTTCCAGTAAAACTACGAGATCACCATTATATGTACAGTATATTATAAGTTTTGAAGTTTTGTAAATATTTCCCTTTTTTACGGCCTAATATTTCCAGAAGACAATAAGAAGGATTGACGCTCACTCCTGGGAGGAAGTTTCCCTGTTGGAATCCTTCCAAGCAAAGGAAATGGTCATTCTTCTGCTCCCGAAGTGTTCCAGCCACCTAAGAAATCCTAGCTCCCAGAATTGAATTTTTGTGTTCTTCAGACAAAGGTTAAATACCTAAGCGGTAAAAGAGAGGTTCTGATAAGGTGAAGATCACTTGTTCTCCAAAGTGTATTATTTTTCTTGTGTTTTTCTGCTCGAAAATTTACTTTTCGCAACTGTGCTGGTGACTCCATTTCCCAATGGATAAAGGCCTGGTCTCTATTTTTGCAAGCAAAAATTCCCTCGGAAGGCGCCAAGAATGTTAGTCAAAAAGTGCCTAACTACAGAAAAATAGCTGATGCACCTTTTTGCATATTTCCCAAGAAGACCAAAGTAGCCCATATGCTAAAGATCAAAGAAAAAGCAAAACACCGCAAGGAGAAAAAGTGTCGCGATATCGCGACATGTTTCATTTTTCGGAGAGAAAGAGCAATGGGAAAAAGTGTCACGATATCGCGACATGTTTCATTTTCATGGCTAAGAGCAGCAAAAGGGAGCAAGGAGAAAAAGTGTCGCGATATCGCGACATGTTTCATTTTTCGAGAAAAGTGTCACGATATCGCGACATGTCTTTGCGCCAAGAGAAAAAGTGTCGCGATATCGCGACATGTTGCTTTTTCGCGGCAAAGAGAGAAAAGTGTCACGATATCGCGACATGTTGCTTTGTCACGGCCAAAAGAGAAAAAGTGTCGCGATATCGTGACATGTTGCTTTGTCACGGCCAAAAGAGAAAAAGTGTCGCGATATCGCGACATGTTGCATTTTCGTGGCTAAAGAGCAAGAGAAAGAGCCAAGAGGGAAAAGTGTCACGATATCGCGACATGTTGCTTTTTCGCGGTCCAAAGCAAAGAGAAAGAGCCAAAAGGAAAAAGTGTCGCGATATCGCGACATGTCTCATTTTCATGGCTGGAAGCGGCAGAAGAGCAAAGCAAGAAAGAATGTCACGATTTCGTGACATGTCTCATTTTCATGGCTGGAAGTGGCAGAAGAGCAAAGCAAGAAAGAATGTCGCGATTTCGTGACATGTCTCATTTTCACGGCTGGAAGCGGCAGAAGAGCAAAGCAAGGAAAGAATGTCACGATTTCGCGACATGTCTCATTTTCAGGCGGGAGGCAGCAAAGGAGCAAAGGAAGAGAAGAATGTCACGATTTCATGACATGTCTCATTTTCACGGCTGGAAGCGGCAGAAGAGCAAAGCAAGGAAAGAATGTCACGATTTCGTGACATGTCTCATTTTCACGACGGGAGGCAACAAAGGAGCAAAGGAAGAGACGAATGTCACGATTTCGTGACATGTCTCATTTTCGCGGCTGGAAGCGGCAGAAGAGCAAAGCAAGGAAAGAATGTCACGATTTCGTGACATGTCTCATTTTCGCGATGGGAGGTAGCAAAGGAGCAAAGGAAGAGACGAATGTCACGATTTCGTGACATGTCTCATTTTCACGGCTGGAAGCGACAGAAGACCAAAGCAAGGAAAGAATGTCATGATTTCGTGACACGCCAGTTGTAAAGGAATAAAGTATATTTTTGGCAACTGGAGACGAGCACTGACATCAGGTGCCGATTTTTGAAGAATGGTCTGTTGATTATAACCTAGCAGGTCCATTGGATGATTGCCAATCTATCCAATCTACGGGAAATCCGTTGTGTATTGTTAGAAACTGTAGATGATTGCTTGTAAAATAAGTAAGATGTACTTAGGAAGATACTCTTTTAGGGTATATATAGGGGTGAGCGACTCCAAAAAAAGGGTCGGCTCTTGGACGTTTACAAGACTGTGTGTACGTACTTCGAATACAAGCAATAAAATCACATCTCCCATTGGCTTCTGGTTCATATCGTGCAAGTGTATGTATTAATGTTCTTTATTTCTGCTCACAATATTGAATTGTAGATTGAGTCTGTTCTTGTATCTGAACTTTCGCAATACATAAATCATATTGCTTGGAATAAGAATCTAATATATACGCATGCTAAACGAAACATCAGAAATCATATCTGGAATTATATAATTTCTGCTTTGGAATGTGTTTTTAAATGCTTTGGATAGAAGTAAGTAAATCTGTCTTTGATGTTGTCTAACCTGCACCATATAAAAGTTCTAGCTTAGGCTATATTTCCCTTATCTCTTGTTTCCCCTTTTCTCTAAAAAACTTCAAAGGAACCAGCCTTCTCTGGAGACTAGACAGATGATCTCAAGCAAGATCTGTCTATTCAATGTTGGCAAAGTCTAAGGCGCATCACTATTAACCGAAGGCAGATTTTGTTCCAATAGTAACCTGATAGGGGAACAAGCAAATGAACCTCTTATAGAGGCACAATTGGCAAAAGTTTGACTAGAGGCTGAGGTAGATAAAGAGATGATATCTGAAATCTTCCAAGTTTAATGGAGAGGAAGATGGGGATAAGGTCAAGGCTTGGTTGAAGGAGATATAGATATATTGTAATATTAAGAACTTCTCCTCGGGTACTCGAACATATTATGATACATTACATTTGCAAGGATATGATTTAGCTTGGTGGGAAACCCTTAGCGAAGAGTGAAAGCTAGTGACTGTAGTCGAATTAAAATAGGAAGAGTTTGTAAAATATTTTAAAGAAATCTTTCTCACATAATACTTTTTAAAGAAATATTTCTCACATAATACTTTTATTCTGAAAAAATTTATGAATTCATTAAAATTCGTTAGGGAATTAGAATAGTGGAAAAATATTATCAAAATTTTGCTAAATTGGTGAAGTATGTGCGCACTTACACTGAGAAAATGAAGGTCCATAAGTTCATACTTGGAGTAGATCCTAGGATAGGACAAGAAGTGGATATGCGAGAACCTAAAACATTGCAAAATGCCTATGAGTTAGAAAGGAAAGATAAAACATATCTCAAACCTTATTTTGACTATGAGTGGTTAAATGAACAAGGCAAAGAGACACTAAGGAAGATAAACAATGCAGGTTTCATGAAGTGGAAGTGTGAACAGTAAATTAAAAGTGTTACAGGTCAGGATGGGCAAGAAGACATAAAATAAGAAAAATTTGGAATAAGGTTATGAGGAAGGAATCGTAGATGCTATAATCGTGGTAACAGTGGCAATAGATTACCACAAAGATAGACTAACCTACCAAAATAAGTAGTAGCAAGGGAGCTGATATGAAAAGAACATCCAAGACCAAAAGAAAGATGTTACATTTTTAAGGGATCACATTATACCACCAAATATTCATATAAAGCACGTATGGGTTCTAAAGGAAAGGAATTGATATACAAGGAAATTGCACCTAAGGAACCAACACATTGGATTTACGTAGTAAAAGAAAACCAAAATCTGGATGGTCAGGTTATGCCACTTGTGATAAAAGGTAAGATATTTGGTAAAAGTGTTAAAATATTATTTGATAGTGGAGCTACATACAACTTTATTTCCACTAGTTTAGTTAAATATATAACAGAAAAAGCTAGGAATATTGGCACACGGGTGGAAGGTTGAGTATGGTTCGGGATAAACCTACTCTATGAACCAATGTTATCTTATGGTAGAAATTGCCTTGCCTAGTGTAATTTGACTTCTCTATCAAATTTGAACTTGGAATAGAGCCTATCCATAGGGCTCCTTATAGAATGAACCCCATAGAAATGTAGGAACTAAACGTACAACTTCATTTTTTTTTTTTTAAAAGGACTAATTAGACCAAGTGTGTCACCATGGGGTGCACTAGTTTTGTTTATAAATAAGAAGGATGGATCTTTAAGATTATGTATTGACTACCGGATGTTAAATAAGGCAACTGTCAAAAATAGATATCCTTTACCTGGAATTGAAGATCTCTTCGATCAAATCAAGGATACCTCAATATTTCAAAGATTGATTTGAAGTCAAGATATCACCAATTGATAATCCAAGAGGAGGATACTCATAAGACAACTTTTAAAAATCAATATGGATATTATGAGTTTATTATCTTAACTTTTGGTCTGACGAATGCTCTAGCGACATTCATGAATATGATGAATAGTATCTTTAGAAAGTACTTGGATAGATTTGTTCTGGTGTTTTTGGATGAAATTTTGATATATTCTTGAAACAAGGTAGAACATGATAAACACCTCATATTTATGTTGGAATTGTTAAGGGAAAAGCAGTTGTATGGGAATTTATCCAAGTATAAGATTTATGTGTTAGAGGTGCACTATTTAGGGCACATTGTCTCAACTAAGGGAATCATTGTAGATCCTAAGAAAATAGAAGCCATCTTGAATTGGCCACCACCAATGAATGTAACTGAGGTCCAAAGTTTCATGGGTTTAATTGGGTACTATAGGTGATATGTGAAGGACTATGCCAAGGTCATCTCACTTATAACCAATCTTCAAAGGAAAGGTAAGGAATTCAAGTGGACAGATAAGTGTGAGATAGCCTTTGATTTACTTAAGCATAATATTACTACACCTCCTATACTAAAGATACCTAATCCGTAGGGAAGTTTTTTTGTGTGTACATATGCATCGCTAGAAGGACTAGGAGGAGTGATCTTACAAGAAGAAGTGGTGGTAGCCTATGAATCAAGGAAGATAAAAAATCATGAGGGTAATTATGCAACCCATGATTTAGAGTTAGCAGTTGTAGCTTTTTCTCTCAATATTTGGCAACATTATCTAGTTGGTAAGCCCTTTGAGCTAAAGATAAATTGTTAGAGTCTACAATACATGTTCACCTAATCCTTGCTTAATTCTAGACAGAGAAGATGGATGGAATTTATTATAGAATATAATTTTGGCATTGAATACATTAAGGGAAAGGAGAATAAGGTCAAAAATACTATGAGTAGAAGGAGACACATTATAGTATTATCTTGTATTCATGTTGAATTGATGGAACAAGTCAAGAAAATGCAAATTCAGGATGCTTATTGTAGTCAATTCCGAGAAAATATGGAAAGAAAACCAAATGAAAACAAATATTTTAGCATCAAGGATGGTTTTCTATGTTTTAATGATAGGGTAGTAATTCCTAGGAGTGGTGATCTAAGGAAGATGATCATGAATGAAGCTCATAGATCTCACTACTCTGCTCATCCAAGAGGAGTAAAATTAGGGAGAATATGAAAAATATATTCTTTTGACCAGGAATGAAGAGAGAAATAGCTGAATTTGTCGCTCAATGCCTCAAGTGCCAAAAGGTAAAAGTGTAACATAGACATATTACTGGTTTGTTATATGCACATGATGTGCATATGAAAAAATGGTAAGTGATTTTGATGGATTTCATAGTAGGGCTGCCTAAGACCAAGTTCTAGCATGACACGATCCTAGTAGTGGTCAACAAACTGACCAAGGTTGTGCACTTTATACTCGGGAGCACCAAGGATGATGCCATGATTGTGGCTAATAGATTTTCCAAAGAAATATTTTGGCTTCATGGATTTCTAGAGGTAATTATATCATATAGGGACTCGAGATTCACATCTAAGTTTTGGCAAGCCTTACACCGAGCCATTGGCACTAGGTTGAACATCAATTCAGCTTATCACCCAAAAACTGATGGAAAAACTGAAAGGGTGAACCAAGTGTTAGAGGACATGCTTCGCATGTACTGTATGGATCAAAAAACCCATTGGGAGGATTACTTGCATCTAGTAGAATTTACCTACAATAATGGTCATCATTTGATATTAGGTATGGCCCCATTCAAAGCTTTGTATGGTAGAAGGTGCAGGACACCATTGTCTTGGGATAATCTAGAAGATCGGATTGCACTTGGACCAGACATGGTCAAAGAAATGGAGCAACAGTTAAGGGTGATCAGAGAAATATTGAAGGAAGCTGCAGACTATCAGAAAAGTTATGTCGATCTTAAGAGATCACCCAGAGAGTTTGTTGTTGGTGATAGAGTGTTCTTGAGGGTGAGATCGAAGAAGAGTGCTATCAAGTCCACAAAGCTTGATCCTCATTTTGTAGGACCCTTTGAAATCATAGAAAAGATCAGTCTTGTGGCATACTGACTTGCCTTACCACCCAATATATCCAAGATTCACAACACCTTTCATGTTTCCTTGCTTAAGAAGTATGTTGCTAACCTTGAGCATGTGTGGGATTTTTCTAATTTGCAGATGGTAAACCCCGAGGCTATAGAGGTTTGACTAGTAAATATCCTTGAGTTTCGATCCAAATCAATGAGGAAAGGAACCTTGGAGCAATGCAAGGTCCAATGGGATCATTATTCCGAAAGAAATGCTACTTGGGAGAAAGTAGTAGACATGCAAAAATATTTTCCATTTCTATTTGAGGATGCAATGTAAATATTTGTTTAATGTTTATGCTATGATGATACACAGAGGATTGTGTTAAGCCTAAGGGGGGAGGATTTCATGACCCCACCCTTGGTAGACCTTCTATTTTGATGGATTTATGTTTTGTTATATTGCTTATGGATGGAATGACTGACTATATCAGTTTTATTATGCAAATTACTTGTTTCTTATGGAAAATATGAGATGTGAATCCTTTGTGGGATGTAGGATAATTCCATGTTTGGATTTGAGAAACATGCATTTTATGTGAGAACATGATGCTGCTAATGAAAAGTGCACTTTTGTAGGAACAGGTTCCTTTACGGTGGTAGAAAGAGTAACCACTAAGAAAATAATACCTTGGGGAAATGATGTGATGGGTTAATTATCAAAAATTATGGGGAGGCAACATGAATGAATGCCCCTTTTCATGAAGATGCATATCATGAAATTGCTTAGTTGCATTTGTGTGTTATATAGTAGTTTTCTTATAATGAAATATTATAAGGTAAAAGAACAATTGTTGGTTGATATTATTACCATAGTGGATAATAAGGAAAGAACAACAAAGAACAAAGAATAGTTTTGAAATGATTTCTCTTTTGTTGTTTCGGTATGTGCTTTACTCTTGACTATTTTAGAACTCATAGTATTAATTGTAAGAATATGGAAAACTGGTAATGGTGTGCTCATTGGATTCCTTGTGGAGAAATGCAATGGAGTGGGTTGTTAAGGAATGTTGGAAGTTAATGCATGGGAGTTAGGCTAGAGTGGGTACACTAGAGGAAAAGAGGAGTGAAGGAAAGCAATCAGGAGGATTGGTATGGAAAAAGCATTTGCTAGATTGTGGAGGGGCTCTGGAAGACTGGTTTTACACAACATAGGTGTGAAGACATCGAGCGATCAATTTTAGTAAGTAAAGAAAACATTGTATCTTGTTGCACTAAAGCTTCTAATGAATTCATGATTAGGAAATGTGTTTATGTGAGATCAACTATGGTTAGGATATAATATTGACAGTCAGTTAAATGAAAGAGAAATACTGTGTTTTATACCTTGTATGTTGATAGAAAACACATCCAATAATTTACTCTCATTTTATAGGAACATTCTATGTTTCATAACTTTCAATGCTGCCATATGAATGTACCCAGTGAACCCTATTAGTAAATACATCCTACCTAGTCTCCAGTAGTGAACTTGGTATTATTGTTGGGCGTTGGACTCCATGTTATGGTTTTTGGGAGAAGGAACTAATGTTTGATGTTATTTGGGTAGTGTTTCTAATGATCCACTCTCTATAGCAACCGATAGTGGGCAACAACGTTAGCGTAGGATTTGGAATAGTGGAGGCATTAAGTATATCTCTTTTTATTTGTTCATGTTCTATCATTGCCATGAATGGTTTGGTAATCTTAGAATATAGGACAAAATATACCTGGTAATGCTCGGGTTCTATTTTTTTTGAGTAGCTAGAATTGAAACAAATCATAAAGGCTAGGTTTATCTGTGAATTCCTGAAGAATGGTAATTGCTTAGTCATTTGAAAAGAGAACGATTGCCTTCTGTTGCATTTGATTATACCTAAAACTCTATGTCTATAAGGAATGTGTATAATGAATGCATGTTTTATCATTGTTGTTGATAGAATAAAAGGAGATGATTGAATTGGAATTTGCTCCTTGATTTTGAATGATTATATTGGCAATGCTCAGTTTCTATTTTTGTTGAGTAGCTAGAATTGAAACAAATCATAAAGGCTAGGTTTGTCTGTGAATTCCTGAAGAATGGTAATTTCTTAGATGTTTGAAAAGAGAACGATTACCTTCTATTGCATTTGATTATATCTGGAATTCTATTTTTGAAAGAAATGTGTATAATGAATGCATTGTTTTATCATTGTTGTTGATAAAATTTAAAGAGATTCGTTCATTGATTTTGAATGATTATTTGAGAATATCAGAAAGAATAGATAGAATTTGAGATTCAGTATGAATGCATGATGGGCATTCTTGAAAAATTAAGGAGCCATCTTTGATCCCCATTTATAAGGTAATATTTTCTCGGTTGGTGCTGGTGAACTATGATCGAAGTGTACTATGGGCATTGGTATGGTTACAACCGCATGTGTAACTTGAGTCTATTTCAATGAGGCTCTATGTAATGGCACGAACATGGGGATGACCTCAGTTGTGGAGGGATTTAATCTCTATGAGGAGATATTGGTGCTCGATGACCACCATCTAGAAGATGAACTGGCCCTATTCAAATGGTAGATGGTAGTTGAACTTTGATTACCATAATGTAACTCTTCTATAGAGAGAGTCATCTCATGGATGAATATTTTGTATATACATCTCTATGGGTTGTCTATTGATGCACTGCCAATAATGTTGACTTGGAATCCTTTGCATTGATTGGATAGTTCCTAAACTATTTTAGAATGATAAACAAGATCATGCCATTTTGAGCTTAACTTGGCCATGGTGTAATGATGTGTATATGTTATGTTGGTGTTTGGTTTATTATCTCAGAGATCAATTTTTGAGCATTCACGAGTGACATATGGGTTTTACCTAGAATCACCAAAACTTAGCTTGATTAGTTAATTCATTTAATTTAATCCTTTGAAGCTTGAGTTATGGGGTTACACCCGAGATTATTGATGTGTTATGTAGGAATAATTGTTATAACCTTTACCCTATAATTGAATAAGGATAATTGGTTATAAGACACATTCAGATGGCATCTATTATCGATGGATATCCACTACTCACTAATTAGAGATGAATTGTGGATCGGTTGATTATTTAGTTAAAAGGATATATCTTTAAAATGGGAAGATATAATGAAGAAATTTCCTGACTCGTTCTCGTGTAACTAATATCACTAATGAGTATAGTTTTTGGGAATGGAAACTAGTGGGAGTTTGACTATCTCTTTTTTAGATACTGGGTAAGGGATCCTTTTGGGAAAAGAGTTGGTCAATTTGATGTAGATGATGCTTAGTACTCCTACACTAAAGGAATTGTGTAGAGAGTAGTGATTAGTGCATTTCCATAGAACTCTTACACTAAAAGACTTGTGAAAAAGAGTAGAGAACTATGTCCATAGATCTCTTACATTAAAAGACTTGCATAAAAAGAAAAGACTAGTGTCCTAGAACTCTTGAACTAAAGGACTTGTGCAAGGGTAAATACTAGGGCTTTTCCTTTCAATGGAATGGAAGGAGAACCAACTATCTTGCAAGGGATTCAAGGTAGTCGGAGTGGAAAATAATTGCACCAATACTTCTCACAAATAGACATGTGGAGAAGTAGGGATGGATGCATACTTAGGCTTTATCGTGACTCATAGATGAGGGTCTTGAGTTAATCATCTCTAGAAAAGGATTACTAGAGTCTAGGTCTATCTTTCATTGGAGAAAGAACTCAGTCAACTCTTATGAATTTATAGTAGTTCAAAAAAATATTGGGTTGATTTAGGGTAAACTAGGTTTGGGAATTTTGGGTGATGACACACCTATTTATTGGGATTGATTTGGGTTGGTGGAGGAAAGTTAGAGACCTTCCTCCCTACCTACTAATTTCCTATGATGTAGAGGGGTAGGAAGGAGTGATTTACTCCTTGATTGACTACTATAGATAATATTAAATATTTTGAATGTTGGACATAAATACACCACCTATACAAATACACCACTAGCATATTGATAAAGTTGAAAATTTTGTGAGTTTGATTGTTAGAAATAAAATCTAGTAGGGATCTAGAAAATTTTGAATTGGTTATGAATACATCGACTGAAAAGTGTATTCACTCAATGAAAAACTTGCTCTGAGAAGATGAATTTGCTATTGCTATATTTTAACTACAATTCCAAAGGTTGAGTTAATTGTCATGGATGAGTTAACCTTTTTGTGTGTCTATATCAAAAAATATTCTAAGTTAGATGGTATAATTTTAGGTATCTACATTTCTCCTTTTTGATGCATTTAAAATTAATTAATGCATTTATAATAACTTTAGATACCTCTAAATTTTAGAGAAATATGGTCACTAGAATTTTATTGATTGATATGAGATAAGACATTCTAGAATATTGTTTGAAGAGGAAAATATTTCCCTAAGATTTTATTGGATAATTTTCTCATCACACTCAAAAGGAAGGGTTTGGACTAGTTTTTATCCCTAGCATAGATTCCCCCTCAAGTTTTTTGAGGAAAAAAAGGGATTTCAAAGGAACTAAAATTGGCTAGGTAAGAAGGATGGAGAGTAGTAGACACAACTCAAGCGAGAACCAAGGAATTCAAAATCTAGGAAGTAGGAAGGACAAATCTCAAATTTTTGGAAACCAGAAGGATGCCCTTGAGTAATATGGTGTAGGTAAGCAGACTGAGGATGGAAAAATTGATAAGGACAAAGCCTCTAATAAAATAAAGGAACTTTGGGGAGATGAGCCTCCCGAAAAAGGGCTCGACAAGGTGGTCCACCCTATTTCTAAGGGCCCCACCCAGGAAAAATATATTGCTGAGGCTCTCAAGGGTGGAAGGAATAGACCCATTGACTCATCCTCAAACCTCATTCCTAAAGGTTAAAAATTGCTAATCCCTAAAAATAGGATGGCAGATTATTTGTCCCTGGAGGACTTTTCCCTGGTTGGAAAGTTCATAGGAGGAAGACCTAACATTCAAACAAGTAGAAAATGGGCCTTCTCCAAATGGAATAATATAGGCAACATGGATATAGTGTCTTGTACGAAGGGATTCTTCATCATTCATATCAGTAATCATGATGATGCTAGCCACATCCTAACTAGGGGGATGTGGTTCCTGGGGTGGTGAAGCTTCTTCCTCCAATGATAGGTAGAGGACTTCGATCTAGAAGCATAGAGTATAAATTTCATCCCTATATGGGTCTATATGCCAAATATTCCTTTTTAGTTCTAGCATGAGGACATTCTCAAAGGTATTACAAGAATCATTAGAGACCTCATTACTATTCACCATGTAACTCGAGCTCATACTAAGATGAATCACACTAGGATCTACGTGAATGTAAATTTGGACTTTGAACTCCCTACATTTATTGAACAAGGGTATGGTTCCTATCTATGATGCCAAGCACTAGAGTATGAAAACAAGAGACATGTCGCATTTTCACGACCAAAAGAGAAGAGAAAGAGGAGGAAGGAAAAAGTGTCGTGATATCGCGACATGTCACATTGTCATGACCAAAAGAGAAGAGAAAGTGTAAGGAGGCGAAAGTGTCGCGATATTGCGACATGTTGGTTTTTCACGGGCAAAAGCCAAGAAATGGAGCGTGAAGGCAAAAGTGTCACGATTTCATGACATGTTGCATCTTCGTGTCCAAAAGCAACAAAAGAGGTCAAAGAGGCAGAAGCACCGTGATTTTGTGACATGTATTATCGACACGTCGCAGTTTCACGACGATCCATAGCAAATGAAGGAAAAGACTCAAGGACAACGTGATTTCGTGACCTACTGATTCTTCGTGGATGAAAGCAGCAAGAGAAAAAAATGGGTAATGAATGTTGTGATTTCGTGACATGTCTCAGTTTCACGACAGGCAATAGCAAAGGAGCTGAACGAAGGCAGTTGGTCGCGATTTCACGACAGGTCTCTTGGTCGCAACATGACGTAGTTTTGTGACTTTCTAGAGCAAATGAAGGAAAAGACGTAAGGGCGTCATGATTTCCTGACATGTCACACGATCACGGGTGGGAGCGAAAAGCATGCAAAATGGGAGACGAATGTCATGATTTCGCGACATGTCTCATTGGCGCGACATGTCACATTTTTGTGATAGACAATGACAAAGGAGCAGAACGAAGGCAGAATGTCACGATTTCATGACAGGTCACTTTTACGTGAATGTCCAAAGTAAAAGATGGAAACAACTTAAGGATGTCATGATTTCGTGACATGTCGCATATTCACGGCTGGAAGCAGAAAGAGTGCAAATTGGGAGATGACTGTCGCGATTTCGTGACATGGCTCATTTTCGTGACTTGTCGCATTTTCACGACTTATAGAGGCAAAGGAGCTGAACGTTGGTGGAATTTCACGATTTCGTGACATGTCTCATTTTCGCGACATGTTGTCATTTCGTGACTCTTCAAAGCAAGTGAAGGAGAAGACTTAAGGACATCGTGATTTCGTGACAGGTCGCATTTTCATGGTTGGGGCAGCAAGAGAGCAATGCGTTGGGCCTCTACCTATGTTCTAAGGTGTTTGTAATATTGTGTAAGGGACGGTGCTCTTTTTTGGCAGAGTGGCCTCAGTAGGGGACTAGTAGCAAAGGACAGTCTGTCCCTATTAAGGTTTTGATCCATTTCAGCATTGTGCTGATTTTGTAAAAGGTTTTGGGTCAACCTGGAAAACTCGGTTGTAATGAAATTGTACCTTAATTACCAAAAAAAAAAATGCCACACCCAAGGCCATCTGAGAAGTTAGTGCCCAAGTCTGAAGCAACAAAATACAATGAAGGAAAATGCTAATTTTTGAGGTGCTCCACCCAACAGGAATCAAGGCAACAAACACCCAATGCACAAAGGGTTCTTCAAACAAGTCAAGAATGGTCAATACAATCCAGTCAAAGGAAATGGACCTCATCATATGGGATGGACAAAGCAATGCAACCTCCTCCAAACAAAGGAAATCAGATCACCAACTCTCAGTCATATAAGGAAAATGTATGCTCTCCATTCACTGACATCAATAAATTTTAGATCCTCGAGGATGATTCACTTCCTCAGGAAGAGGATAGAGAAGAGGGTATTTGTCCTATTACTACTCTCCCTAATAGTTTAGATTCCCCCTCAAGGTTAGGGCCATCTCATATCCCTTCAATGTTTTCCTCTTGATATACCTAATCCTATTAAGGAAGGAAGGCAAAGCCCCTTTAGAGACCCATTAATGACTGAAATCACTAGCCCTGATAAAAACCAGACCAAGGTCAGATTTTCTAGCCCTATCTTAGAACAGATTGTCCCATACAAACCTATCTTAGAAAATATCATCCCACACAAATTTAGCCCCAAACAAATGCGAAGCTCAATGAAATCACCAATAGACTATGGAAGTGACAAGAAGAGAGGAAGAATCTCAACAATTGAACAGTGGAAACAAGAAGTCAAGGAAGATATAGCAAATGGAATTCAAAAAACTCTATTTCCTTCAGTTATCAGTCAACTCAAATATGATAGCAAAAACACCAAACCTCCCCAACCTCAAGGAAAGGGGAGCAAGAAAAATTCCAAACATTCCAAATGAATATCCTCTCATGGAATGTGAGAGGTCTTAATGGCCTAACTAAATAGAGAGTAGTTAGTTCTTTAAGAAGAGAGCTTAAACCCACAATTTTCATAATGCAAGAAATGAAGCTTGATGAAAGTGTGTCTATCAGAGTAGCAATGAAAATTTGGAAAAAAGGAGAAGTGGCTTTCAGCCAGGCCAGAGGCACTTCTGGAGGTCTAATGTGCTTATGGGACCCTAGGAAACTGGAAGGAAGAGTGTTACAATCAAGTGACAGAATTACCAGTGTTCTATTTCATGATAAAGACAACAATACTTCATGGATCCTATCCAATGTTTATGCTCCAAACTCCCTACCAGGAAGGGCTTTGCTATGGGACACCTTAAGTAGCATAAAATATGCCTTTCATAATATTCCTTGGATTGTAGCAGGGGACTTCAACACACCCCTTTACCCCTCAGACAAAAATGGAGGATCAGGTTTACCTATCAGAAGTATGGAAGATTTCATTGAGTTCATCGATGCAAACAATCTCATGGATGTGAAACTTAAGGATGCCAAATACACTTGGAGCAATAGAATATTAGGCAATCAACTCATTCAAGTTAAATTAGATAGGTTATTTCTTTCATAGGAAGCTATTCAAATATTTGGAGATGCCAGCCTCCACTCCCTGCCCAAGATAGGATATGAACACAGCCTACTCCTATTGGAATTGGAGACTACCCATCCTTTCAAAAGGTCTTTTAGATTTGAAGCTATGTGGATTCACCATCCTGACCTCAAAAATAGAATCTCTCAATGGTGGCAACATACTGAACAAGGAATTTCATCATCCATATTAGCCCAAAAACTCAGACATGTCAAAGAAAACCTCAAAGTCTGGAACAAAGAAATATTTAGGAATTTATTTGAGAACAAGCAAGCAATTTCAAAAATATTAGTTGCAGAATTCAGAATGGATAGAATGATGAACAAATTAGGATAGAGGAAAGAAACACCCTTGTAGAATATCACAATATCCTTGCTTGTGAGGAAATATTCTGGAGATAGAAGTCAAGAGCTCTATGGCTCAAGGAGGGAGATGCCAATACAAAATTCTTCCATGCATCGACACTGAGAAATAGAAGTAACAATAGAATCAAAGAGCTTGTGAGAGGATGGGTCTTCCACTTCTAACATCACTAAAATAAGAGAAGAAGTGGTATCATATTTTAGCTCCCTCCTTGGTGACTACAATCCTTGTTCTGCTTCAGCAAAATATTCCATGCTCCATCACATTCCTCACTCCATTCTAGATGAAGTCAACCTCAAGCTTGTGGCACCTTTCACTGATGAGGAAATTAGAATGGCCCTATTCTCTATGAATCCTGATAAAGCTCCTGGTCCCGATGGCTTTCCTCCTCGATTCTTCCAAACTTTTTGGGATATTGTTGGGCAAGACATTTGTTCTACCATTAAGGAATTCCAATCCTCCAAGTTTATCCCATGAAGTTATAATTCCACTTTCATAGCCCTCATCCCAAAAGGCCCTACTTCCAAATCTATGATTGATTTTAGACCTATAAGCCTCTGTAATGTGACCTACAAGATCCTCACCAAAGCTATTGCCAATAGGATGAAAGAAATTATGCCTAGCTTCATTGATCCATGCCAAGGGAGCTCTGTTCAAGGAAGATCCATTCTTGATGGAGTCATCACCATTCACGAAGCTCTGCATTCTATTTCTTAGACTAAGAATCCTACCTTTGCCCTCAAGCTTGACATGAACAAAGCCTATGATCACATCAATTGGAAATTTCTCATTGCTATCCTTCTCAAATTTGGATTCCATCCTGATTGGGTTAATTTGATCAAAGGATGCATTGTCAAACCTTGGTTTTCTATCCTCATCAATGGATCTACTGCAGGATATTTCTAGAGCAACAGGGGATTAAGATAGGGAGATCCCATCTCCCCTCTACTATTTATCATAGTTTTTGAAGCACTTGGAAGGACCATAAAGGCTGCATGCAGGACAGGTCTCATATCAAGAATAAGAGCAACATCCTAGATGAATCCTATCACGCATCAACAATTTGTAGATGACACTCTCATTTCTACTTTTGCCTCAGTTTTTGAAGCCAAGGTAATCAAATATATTTTGCTTTTATACGAAGAAGCAGCTGGTCAAAAAGTAAATTTTAACAAAAGCAAGATATATTTTTTTAATACCCCTATTCAGAGGTAAACCAAAATAGCTAGAATTCTGGAATGCTCTATGTCCTCCCTCCCTTTGGCTTACTTGGGCCTACCTCTATTCACTGGTAACCCTTCAAATTCAATGTGGAATAATATCATCGAGAGGATCCAAAAAAATTAGTTGGATGGAAAGGAAACCTTCTCTCCCAAGCCGCTAAAGCCACCCTAACCATGGCCTCCCTCCAAAGCATTCTAGTGTATTTCATGTCTATCTTCAAAGCCCCGACTTTGGTCTACCATAGAATAGAACAAATCCAAAAAAAATTTCTTTGGTTTGGGGTAGAAAACAAACAACGCTTTCATCTTGTTGCCTGGGACAAGGTATGCAGACCTAAGGACAAAGGAGGAATTGGCCTGAGGAGAATTCATCTTCTCAACTTGGCTCTCATGGCCAAACAAGCTTGGCGCTTGGTGACTAATGTTAGTAATGATTGGATAACAATTATCAAGAGAAAATACCTGTAGGGAATAGACTTCCTAAATGACTTAGCCCCAACCAGAGGATCTACCTTTTGGAAATCCATTTTGAATTCCAGAGAGTTGCTAAGAAAAGGACTAAGATGGAAGTTAGGGGATGGTCGTAACATAGATTTTTGGAAGGAAAAATGGATAAGAGGAGAACCCCTCATTGAAGATCCTAATCTATCTAGGCTAAAATTTTTCATTGATGCCATGATGGGACAACAAGTCACTGATTTCCTCAGTTCTACTAACAACAAGAAAATATGGAAACCCATCAGGAGCAATTCTCACCCGGTAGAATCCTTTTCTTTGGAATCATTGCTGAATCTCACCATTATTCCTTCTGGAAATCCTAAGGACCAATTATTTTGGGAGCCCACTAAGAGCAGAGATTTTTTAGTCAAGTCTACTTACCAATTACTTCTGACTCCTGAGGAGCCCTTATTCCCTCATCAACTTGTGTGGCCTAAACTTCTTGTTCCCAAGATTTCCTTTTTCTCTTGGTTGGTCTTTCAAAGCAAAATCCTTACGATCGACAATCTGCTCAAGAGAGGCATTATTTTCCCCAATAGGTGTTATTTGTGTTTGTCATATTGGGAGTCCTCTCATCACCTTTTCCTCACTTGCCCTTTCTCCATGTCCATCCTCAACCGTATCCTCCAAGCCTTCCATATCCTTTGGGCCAAGCCTAATACCATTATCAAAATTTTCCTCCAATGGCCCACTCCCTTTCATAACCCCCACCTCAAATTCCTTTGGACCACCTACCTCCACCACTTCCTATGGTAAATATGGCTTGAGAGGAACCGTAGAGCCTTCTCCAATATCAAGTTGAATCCTGCCTCGATCACCAACAAGATTCTCTCCTTTGCCAAAGAAAATGCTCTCCTTTTGCCTCCCTCCACTTGCCCTGCTTCCAGATTTAATATTTCCTTAGGGTCCTCCTTGAACCTTCCTTTGGAGGAAAAACCAATCCAACCTCAAACAAATAGTAGAGAAAATTCTAAGTGGATACCTCCACCGAGTGGATGGTACAAATTAAATTTTGATGGAGCTACCAAAGGTAATCCTAGAAAAGTTGGTGCAGGGGGCATCCTTAGGGACCACAATGGGAAAGTCATTTTTGCCTTTGTTGAGCACTTAGGAATCTAGAAAAATAATGTTGCTGAAGCCAAAGCCATGTGGTGAGGCTTAGTCCTTGCAAAATATTATCCTGGTAGGGTAATAGTTGAGGGAGATTCACTTATTATCATCAATTATCTAAGGAACAATAAGAGGCCTTCATGGAGGGTTAAGGATTGCATTGAGGAGGTGAGGATCCTTATCCTCAGTCAACAGGAGACCATATTTCAACACACTTTCAGGGAATCCAATAGGGTTGCAGATAGTCTGGCGAATCAAGGGGTCATGACTAATAGTCTGATCACATGGATGGTTGGACTTCCCCAAGTGGTTAAAGATATCGTGGACCAAGAAGATGTACAGAATGTTAGAGATTAATCATTCGACCTGTTTTATTTTTTTGATGACCTATTACAAGTCTCCTATTTTTTTGAGTGTTCGTGTCAAAAGGTCCTATATCCAATGCAAAAATTTAGGCACTTTCAATGGTTTTCACCAAGATATCAATGTTGTCAGCCTTATGATCAAAGCCTTCCACATCATTGTCCTCATCATTCACCACTCGAGCCAAGGTCAGGTCTATTTTCTAGATTACTGACACACTGGTCTTGCCTCAACTCCCAATGTGATGCTTCGGCTTCCCACCATCAACCACAAATTCTACCATCTAGTCTTGTGTGATTGGTCCAATTGGAAATGCTTTGAAACTTTCAGTATCCTTGCAATGAATCCAAAGCAAGGCGAGGAACCCCAAATTGATAGTGGTAATTTCCAAAAGGGTATCCAAAACTTTTGCTTCTTCTTTCAAAAAGGTAAGTTCCCTAAGTATCCTTACACTGGGTGTTCCAAAGATCTGATCGGCCATTGGAGCTCCATTCCCTTTGCTCAATTCCTTAATCCCCCTACCAATTTCCTCAGTTTAATTTTCTTTCCCGGGATGAGTTTCGTGGAGCCGAGTTGCGTGGAGTGGGATCCACTGGTTGAGTGCATCCTTGCTAAGAAGGGTTTCGTCCCATTTCTCAAAAAAAAATTTCGATGATGACCTCGAGATAACAATGGTGGTCCTGGAGACATGGGAGGGCGGAAGAGTCACCATTCATGGAAGAGAATTTATGATTGACATTCCTCTTCTCACCATTATTATTGGGCAACCATCCAAGGGGAGATCAATCCATAGAGAGAAGCATAATTGGGAGGTGGAGTTGAAAGAGTTCAAGGATAACAACAAGATTTACAAGGAGGTGAAGTTGGGGTTGCAATGCAAGGACCTCCCCACCCCCTGGAATGATGTCATGAAGCCCATTATGGAATTCATAATAGTGGATGACCTAGATAAAGTGTTATGCAGTTTCCACTTTGCATTCTTCAACCACTTTAGAGATGTCAATCCTATCAGTATCCCCCATTTTTTGTTCAACTCCATTAGTTACTCAATTGACGCCTGTAGGAGGAAGAAGGGTGATGACCTCCCATCTCACTAGGGTTTATTTAAGGTTATTTATAGTCATATTATGATCCATAGCCCTCAAGCCATTCCCCCTAGTTCCCCCAAAGGTAAACCTAGCCCTAGCCAGGCCAAACCTAGTGCACCCTATTCCACTTCCCCGACCATGTCCTCCAAGAAAAGAGCAACGATGGAGGTTGTTAGAGAGTTACTGGTGAGAAAGAAAATAAAAAGTGAAAAAGTTGAGGGTCCCATCAGATCCTCACCTCACCTAAGGAATAGATTCATTCAAGACAAATAGAATATTATTGACAATTTGAGTTATTTTATGTTGTCATTGATGTCACATGGATCACATTGAGTTTTGGTGGCCAAATGATATTTTGGAAAGCATGGATAAATACAGGGTTTTTGTGAAAACCAAGGTAGGTAAAATAAAAGGTTTTATTTAAAACCATGGATGGCATATTTGAACTGGGTTTTTCTTAAAACCCAAGTTGGCCTTTTGTTTCGTCGAAAAAGGTGCCCCGATGATGGAGATATTTAATTTTTAATATTTAGTTTAAATTTTAATTATTTAAAATTTAAATTTAAAATTAAATATGCAAGATTTCCACTGACGTCATAGAAAATAATAAGGAGGCTATATAAAGGGGATACCTAAGGTTTATAAACTTATACTTTCTTGTGGTTAATAATCTTTGGCTAAGCATCCGAATTGAGCTTGTGCAAAAATCTTTTAGAAAGCAGAAGCAGTGAATAAACGAAGGTTGGTCGAAGTCCAAAGTCATCGTGGGTAGAGTGGCGCATTGGTAGTTGGATTTTGGATAAGGTGTGTGGTAGAACAAACATCAAGGTTTCGAATCCCCTTGACTACATTCGAAATGCGTTGGAAGAAAAGCGCTTGAAGTGCTTTTGATTTGCGGAAAGGGAGGAAAGGTTTTAAGGCATGTTGTGCCTTTCCCTTTCGAATGAGTGACTAGCTCATGTGGCAACCTTAGCCACGGCTAAGGCATTCGCGGTGTGGGTAAGTCAAGGGTTCAAATCCCCTTGAGGAGGTAAATACGTTTTTTCTCTAATTAATTTTGTTAAACCCTAAGTTGGAGTTATAAGGTGGTTAGGAATAATTAAAGTTTTTAATTAAACTTTATTTTATAAGGGCTGTGATTATTATTTCAAATGTGGATGAGTTGTTGATTTAATTTGATGTTCATGAAATTGAGAATTAAGATTTAGGAGAAATAAGGAGTTGTTATAAAATAATTTTTGAGAGGTTTATTGATTATTATTTTTGATAAGGATTTTTATTAAAAGGACTTTGGTGGATGTGTTTATTAAGTTGGAGTAAAAAGGTGTAAATTGAGTTATGCTTTATCTTGTGATTATTATTTGAAGTCCACTAACCCTTATTGATATTGGAAAGGAAAGTTGTGTTTAGTGCAGAAAATTTTGTGGACAACTTCTTGGCATCAAAAAGGTATGACACATTCTCCTATTGATTGTTTATAGTGGTTGATTTCTGAAATATCATTGGAGTGAAAAGGATTAATTGTGGTTTCCTTTTCGAAAGTGGTTGGTTGAATGCTTTCAAGGTTTTATGGTTTGAGAGTTGTGTTTAAACCTTTTTTTATAAGCATAGTTGTTGAAGCCCATTGGTTATGTAAATAACTTGAAAAGAACATGAGTATCATTGTTATGTGAGATTTGTGGTTGAGCATTGTTGGAAACATTTGAGTTGGTTGATACATGCTTGGACTAGGGTTTTGTGAGAAAGAGTTATCCCTTGTGGTGATTGGTTCAGTTGAGTTTATTGAGCCTAGTTAAGTGATTGTGTAAGGTGATTTTTCAAGTCCTATGAAACAAAATATTCTATAATTCTGATTTGAGTTGAGATTGAGCTTAGAACATATTGAGTCTCTAACAATTCTCTTTATGCTTCTATGAGTTGACTTGAGTTGAGTTGAGATTTGAGTTGAGTTGAGTTGAGATCATTGTGGATCATTGTTGTCATCCATTGTAGAGTGCATTACCATTCATTGTTGAGTTCATATTTGAGCCTTACCTTCATATATTTGTGGATGATATTTGAGTACTACTTGAGCATGATTGATTGAGCCTTTGAGAAGGCCTTTGGGATAGATTTTTGGATAGATTTTTGGATAGTTTTAGATAGATTTGTGGATATATTTGGGATAGATTTTGATGAGGTTCTGAGTGAGCCTATTGAGTAGAGTTGAGAAAGTTCTTGGTGAGCTTGCTAGAGCAATTTTGGCTAAGTTCTTGGTGAGCTTGTTGAGCAAATTTGAGCAAGTTCTTAGTGAGCTTGTTGGAGCAGATTTGAGCAAGTTCTTGGTGAGCTTGCTAGAGCATTTTTGGACAAGTTCTTAGTGATCTTGTTGGAGAATATTTGATCAAGTTCTTGGTGAGTTTGCTATAGCAGATATTGATAAGTTCTTAGTGATCTTGTTCGATCAGATTTGAGCAAGTTCTGTGTGAGCTTGTTGAGCAGTTTTGGACAAGTTCTATGTGAGCTTGTTATGCATATTTGGATAAGTTTTGTGTGAGATTTTTATTTCCTAGCTTTGAGCAGATTAAAGAAATTTGGACAAGTTCTATTTGAGCTTGTTGAACATTTTTGGACAAGTTCTGTGTGAGCTTGTTATGCAAATTTGGACAAGTTATGTGTGAGCTTGTTATTGCCTAGCTTTGAGCAGATCAAATAAATCATTGTATTGGATAATGATCCTTATTTTTGTGTGAAATATTATAAGGATATTATCTTATGGAGTATCCCACATTGGGGGAACCACGTTAAATCTTGTGTCTCAATTGTGTGTGGTAACTTGTGCTTTTGCTTACTATTTCTATCTGAGTTATTAATGCACATTGCTATATTTGGTTATTGCAATTAAGGACATTAATTGATATTGGTTTGGAAAGAAATTAAAAAGTGGTCTTATATTGTTCACCCCCTCTTAGTATAATCTTGTGTTCTTCAATTGGTATCAGAGCGGGTTCCTTCGAAAAGGCTAACAACTTGAGGGCATATTCTACAAGAACACAAATGGCTTCATAGAATGGATCATCTACAAATAAGGCTCCACTATTTGATGGTAACAATTATGCTTTTTGGAGAATGAGGATGAAGAACTACTTGATATCACAAGGATATGAGGTATAGCAAATGGTTTAAAAAGAGTATATGGTTAAAGGTGATCTTGAGGCAGATAAGCCTATCATGAAATTTGGTTGAGATTAATGCAAGAGCAATGAATTGTATTTTGAGTGGGCTACAAGAGATAGATTTTGTAAAGATTATGGTATGTAATTTAGCTAATGAGATGTGGACCAAGTTGTGGAATACTTATGAAGGAGATTCCAAGGTAAAGTTGGAAAAACTACAAACTCATAGAAAAATATTTGAGGAATTGAAAATGGAAGATTATGAAGATATTGAAAGGTTTTTACTTCAAGTTGATGAGATTACTACCACCATGAGAGGTCTAGTATTTGAGATGAAAGAATCAGAATTTACTCAAAAGTTTTTGATATCACTTCCCATGAAATATGATGCTAAGGTTTCAGCAATAGAAGAAACAATGGATATCAACAAGCTAACAATAGAAGAATTGCAAGTAACTCTCACAGCTTATGAGATGAGGGTAAGTAAGCATCAGGTTCCAATAAAAGAGATTGTATTCAAGGATTTAGAAAAATATAAAGGAAAAGTTTCAAAAATAGATAGAGTTTTAGATAATAATGAGGAAGATAACTTCATCAAAAGGAATAAGGACTCAAGGAATTTTAGGGATATAAGGAAATTTAGATACTACATGTGTGGTGATCTTGGTCACTATGCATAAAAGTGTCCACATGAAGAAAATAGTGATGATGAAAACATGGTCATAGAAGAAAAGAATATGGAAAGCATAAGCATGACAAAGATGACAGATACAAGTAAAACAGGTATGAGAAGAAGAATTTTTTTTTTAAGGCAAATAAATCTTACTACATTGTAGAAGCAAGTGATAGCTCAGATCATAGTGATAGAGACAAATTAGATGATGAAAATGAAGAACATCTATTCCTAGGAATAGAAGGTGAAAGAGAGTAGTGCTTTGTGTGTGGTCAAAGATATCACAGATCAGGATATTGCAATGGTTTCAGTGATAGTGAAGATGAGATGACACATCAAGGAAATAAGCATGGTCAAAGAAATCTTGAGAGTTTGTTTGCTATAGAAGATTATAATGATCTTAGTGACAATGAAGTTGAAGAAGGTTTTTTATATGGAATAAAATAAGTAGAAGAAGAAAATTCACTACAAACAGAAGAATTTAAACAAGAGGATAATGTCTCATTTGATCTAAAGGAAGACTTCAATGTTATCCATGAGAAACTACAAGAGGTTAAAGAGAATCTAAAAGAATTGAAATTTTACTTACGTGAGAAGTTTGATCCATCACATGACTCAAAATTCAAGATATTTTCACAAAGAAGGAAACATGTATTTCAGAGGCTATAGATATGGATGCCAATTTACTACTTGACACAAATGAAGAGAAAGAAGAGGGATATTGCAAAGCACCAAAAGTTTCATATTTTAGGTTTGGGGAATCACACTCAAAAGGAAAGTAAGTTCTTAAAGATGAAAGCAAGGAAGCACCTAAGTGTTATGAAGAAAGTTCCAAAGTTCCTATGGCTCCAAATATTCAGTTTAGATCTTGTTTTAAGATAGGTGAATCAAGTTCAAAAGAAAAAGAAATACTTGAAGAGAAAAATAAGGAAGAAACTAAGGAAGAGGATTTAGATACTACAAAGAAAGTTCAAGAATGCAATGCACAAGTTGAAAATGATCATAAGGATAATGGTCAAGAAAGGTATGAGGAACCAAGGCATGGAGTAAAAGTACTCCCACCCCAAAATTAATCACCTCAAGAGAGAAGGTGGTGAGGGGGCTATGCTTAAGAGTCATATATTTTATCCCCATAGGTGTCCCTTTTGCCATTGATGTCAAAGAGGGAGAGATTTGAGTAAGGGGGAGAGCATTGAGTTAGGGGGAGCAGCCTCCATAGAGAGTATTGAGTCAGGGGGAGCAGCTTTGATTCTCAGAGATGGTTTTTGCAATGATTGTGGTTTTTGCATTAGAGGTGTTGCCATCAATGAAAAATGGGGATATTTTTGGGAATTTGAGTTATTTTATGTTGTCATTGATGTGACATGGATCATTGATGTCACATGGATCACATTGAGTTTTGGTGGCCAAATGATATTTTGGAAAGCATGGATAAATACAAGTTTTTTGTGAAAACCAAGGTAGGAAAAATAAAATGTTTTATTTAAAACCATGGATGGCATATTTGAACTGGGTTTTTCTTAAAACCCAAGTTGGCCTTTCGTTTCATCGAAAAAGGTACCCCGGTGATGGAGATATTTAATTTTTAATATTTAGTTTAAATTTTAATTAATTAAAATTAAAATTAAAATTTAAAATTAAATATGCAAGATTTCTGTCGAAGTCATCAAAAATAATAAGGAGGCTATATAAAGGGGATACCTAAGGTTCATAAAATTATCCTTTCTCGTGGTTAATAATCGTCGGCTAAGCATCCGAATTGAGCTCGTGCGAAAATCTTTTAGAAAGCAGAAGCAACGACTAAACGAAGGTTGGTCGAAGTCCAAATTCATCATGGGTAGAGTGGTGCATTGGCAGTTGGGTTTTGGCTAAGGTGTGTGGCAGCACAAATGTCAAGGTTTAAAATCCCCTTGACTGCATTTTGAATGCGTTGGAAGAAAAGCGCCCGAAGCACTTTTGATTTACGGAAAGGGAGGAAAGGTTTTAAGGCATGTTGTGTCTTTCCCTTTCGAATGAGTGACTAGCTTGTGTGGCAACCTTAGCCACGGCTAAGGCGCTCGCAATGTGGGCAAGTCATGGGTTAGAATCCCCTTAAGGAGGTAAATAAGTTTATGCTCTAGTTAATTTTGTTAAACCCTAAGTTGGAGTTATAAGGTGGTTAGGAATAATTAAAGTTTTTAATTAAACTTTTTTTATAAGGGTTGTGATTATTATTTCAAAGGTGGATGAGTTGTTGATTTAATTTGATGTTCATGAAATTGAGAATTAAGATTTAGGATATATAAGGAGTTGTTATAAAATAAATTTTGAGAGGTTTATTGATTATTATTTTTGATAAGGTTTTTTATTAAAAGGACTTTGGTGGATGTGTTTATTAAGTTGGAGTAAAAAGGTGTAAATTGAGTTATGCTTTATCTTGTGATTATTATTTGAAGTCCACTAACCCTTATTGATATTGGAAATTAAAGTTGTGTTTAGTGCGGAAAATTTTATGGACAACTTCTTGGCATCAAAAATATATGGGCACATTCTCCTATTGATTGTTTATGGTGGTTGATTTCTGAAATATCATTGGAGTGAAAAGGATTAATTGTGGTTTCATTTTTGAAAGTGGTTGGTTGAATGCTTCAAGGTTTTTTGGTTTGAGAGTTGTGTTTAAACATTATTTTATAAGCATAGTTGTTGAAGCCCATTGGTTATGTAAAGAACTTGAAAAGAACATGAGTATCATTGTTATGTGAGATTTGTGGTTGAGCATTATTGGAAATATTTGAGTTGGTTGATACATGCTTGGACTAGGGTTTTGTGAGAAAGAGTTTTCCCTTGTGGTGATTAGTTGAGTTGAGTTGATTGAGCCTAGTCAAGTGATTTTGTAAGGTGATTTTTCAAGTCCCATGAAACAAACTATTCTATAATTCTGATTTGAGTTGAGATTGAGCTTAGAACATATTGAGTCTCTAATAATTCTCTTTATGCTTCTATGAGTTGACTTGAGTTGAGTTAAGATTTGATTTGAGATCATTGTGGATCATTGTTTTCATCCATTGTAGAGTGCATTACCATTCATTGTTGAGTTCATATTTTACCCTTGCCTTCATAGATTTGTGGATGAGATTTGAGTACTACTTGAGAATTATTGATTGAGCCTTTGAGAAGGCCTTTGGGATAGATTTGTGGACAGATTTGTGGATAGTTTTAGACATATTTGTGGACATATTTGGGATAGATTTTTATGAGGTTCTGAGTGAGCCTATTGAGAATATTTGAGAAAGTTCTTGGTGATATTGCTAGATCAGTTTTGGACATTATTGGTGAGATTTTTGAGCAGATTTGAGCAAGTTCTTAGTGAGCTTGTTGGAGCAGATTTGATCAAGTTCTTGGTGAGCTTGCTAGAGAATATTTGGACAAGTTCTTAGTGAGCTTGTTGGATTAGATTTGAGCAAGTTCTTGGTGAGCTTGCTAGAGTATATTTGGACAAGTTCTTAGTGAGCTTGTTGGAGTAGATTTGAGCAAGTTTTGTGTGAGCTTGTTGAGCAGTTTTGGACAAGTTCTATGTGATCTTGTTATGCAGATTTGGACAAGTTATATGTGAGCTTGTTATTGCCTATATTTGAGCAGATCAAAGAAATTTGGACAAGTTCTGTGTGAGCTTGTTGAGCAGTTTTGAACAAGTTCTGTGTGAGCTTGTTATGCAGATTTGGACAAGTTCTATGTGAGCTTGTTATTGCCTAGCTTTGAGCAGATCAAATAAATCATTGTATTGGATAAGAATCCTTATTTCTATGTGAAATATTATAAGGATATTTTCTTGTGGTACCCCACGTTGGGGGAACCATGTTAAATTTTGTGTCAAAATTGTGTGTGGTGACTTGTGCTCTTGCTTACTATTGCTATCTGAGTTATTAATGCACACTGCTATATTTGGTTATTGTAATTAAGGACATTAATTGATATTGGTTTGGAAAGAAAGTAAAAAGTGGTCTTATATTGTTCACCCCCCCTCTCAATATAAGCTTGTGTTCTTAAAATATTATTAAAATCATGCCTGATGAGGAGGATCAGATGTCACTTCCAAGGTCTTGAAGCAGTTCATCATCATGACCACTTCAAACCTAGTGAATTCCCTTACTGACCTTCAAGAGGCCCTACTTCTATTCTTCAATGAAAAATTCTCAGGTCAGGAAGATTCCAAGGTGGACGAGGTCAACTCTAAGGATGCGGTCAAGGACAAGGTGAAGGAAGATGATAAGGAGGGTGAAGAGGATGCTAAGGAGGATTAGCTTTCTTGCCTTGTTTTTTGTGTTTCTAAGGCTGCCTTGCATGGTGTCGGTTTTGTCTTGTTGTGGATCCTAGGAGGGATTGTGTCCCACTTATCCTATTGGTTGGGTTTTGCTCGAGGATGCTTTTCCCTATTTTTCTCTTTGACATTTTCAGCATTTCTATGTTGTTTTGTAAATAGGTTTTGGGGTCATCCTTTTAAAACCCAAAAGAAATGAAATGTTTTAACCTATCAAAAAAAGAATTGGCTAGGTAAGAAGTTGAATATTGAAAAATATTACCTAAATAAGTTAAAATAGGGTTTTGAGGTGTGGGGAAAAGTTATTTTCACTATGCATAGGAAGAGAAAAGAGCTCTAAAGAGAACTAAGGGTTTTGTAAAAGGGCATAGCAGAGACATATTAAACTCATAATAGACTTAGTGTAATATGGAATAGGTTCAAGTGGGACCCAAAGATAGGTATGGATTTTTTCATCTATTACTTTTCTTTTTTTGTTTTGTTTTTTGGGATCATGATGTGATGACTAGTGTATTTGTCTCACATGATACAAATACACCATCTCAAATTTGCTACAAAGGTGGAATATTTATGATATTTGTGATGCCGATGAATTCACTCTTGGAAAATGACTTCACTACTTGGAAATTTTGTTCTGAGTTGGAAAATTTTCTCCAAGATGGAAATCACTATGAGTTGGTAAATTCATAAGAGGATAAGAAGGAAAAATAATTAATGATTTTTATAGATAAATATAAATTGGTTTTTGCTTTTTTCTATGTATGCAGATGATAGATGTTTTAAATTTTCAATATTAACACTCCTACACCTTACATTTGATGGTTAATACCATGACACTGATAGACCAAATGGTTTTGTATGTGGTGGAGATATGATATCTAGTGACAATGCCCAATATTAAGTTAGATCATGCATTATTGATAACTTTAGTTAAGATATGAGACTTTGAATTAGCCACCTTCCTTTTGTCAACAAGGGAGATGTCAATGATGCTAGAGCATGTCAAGAGGATCCTCTAGGTGTCTATTTGACGTGCTCATATACAGATGAGTCGTGACCATATACGGGCCATTCAAACACTAACTCATAGCCCATAGTTCTAGTTGAGAAGGTACATCAATGATATTAATGTTGTGTATCAAGCTAGGTTACTAGATTGACTTACAAAAATATTATATATTGTAGTTTTAGGCTTGTTGGTTGGATACACCAACAAGAGATTGTTGCATTGGGGGAGGGGGTCAGATAATCACTCAAATGAGAGACAAGTAGGTGTATTTTTCTTGGGCTTATTTTATTTTGCATATATTGTACCTAACTCTTCATTTGGTTATTTATAATGATGGTAAGAGTCTAGGTTGTTGCATTCTTTTGTAGGTTTGGGTATGGTAACATGTAGCCATTAGATGACCAGTTGGACTACCTAGGGATCTAGTTGATACATAAGATTTGATGGAATTCAGGTGGGATCGTACCCATGAGATTGAAAGGAGAAAATTTAGGGGAGTGATGATGGGAGCATGATGAGTATTTTATAACTTGTAAGTAGATAAGATGATATGGAACCCATGGATATGACACCTAGGATGAGTTGAGGATGGTATCTAATTGGCTTGGGTGTGAAGGATATGGTGACTATGAGTAGCTCATGGAAAGTTTCTCTATTGACTAGTTCGTATCCTAAGGTAGTTGGTATTGTCTAGGGGATCCCTATTATGGGAGAATTATGGTTTTAGTGGGTGACTTGGGAGAGACAAAGAGGATTTGGGCATCTTATATATCCAAAGAGTTTTGTAGATAAGGATGTAGATTATCCTCTTATTGATGATTATAGGTTGGATGATACTAGTGTTACTCTTGGTTATTTCCAATGGTATAGGTATATTTGTCTACCAAGGGTGACTCCATCCATTAGATATCCATATATGGGGCCTAAATTGAGCAATATGGCATGCCATAATGTTTTAGCAATGTAAGAGAGACTATAATAGAGACCTAGAGATGGGTCCACACTATCATGGGTATTAGTTATTCCTCCCAATACTATAGCTCATGATATCAAGGTGGATACCAATAAGATGGTAGAGGAGGTATCCTAGCAAGAGAGAGATTCTATGAGAATAAATAATTGCTTCTCTAGTAATAGCTATATTAGGCAGTGGTTTCTCATGATACTACCCTCTCAAAGAGGGACTAGACATTAGTTGAGAGAGACCAAGTCCATATTGATAGGGACTAGTTAAAAATGGAGAGGGATAGATTGTAAAATGAAAGAGATGATGTTATAAATAGTGTAGTTGTAGTAGGAACTAGGAGTAGTGATACAATAGTTAGAGGGTTTTTTGATAAAATAGCTTCTCTTTAGGCCTAGTTTACCATAAAGGAAGTGAGTAGTACTCATTATAGAACACTCTATCACATAGTTATTCCTCTTGACCAGATGCAACCTTTGCCTACTATATCTTGATCACAATATCATTCTAAGGTAATATTAGTGATGAGGTCCTCTCAACAATCAATTAAGTTTCCTCCTTGACCAACTAAGGGTAGGTCAGAGAGCTAGGACTACTTTTCTACTTAGTGTATATTTTTTGTTATTGTGAGTGGTGTGAGAGCATCAGTTTTTAATGAGGTGCCTTAGCTATATGGAATGATATGAGTGTATATTTTTTTATTGATCGTGGTACACCAAGTTGATGTGTGATTTGATGAAGTATAGATATATCAATTATTTTTTTATTAATGGTTGTGTTATGCATTGATGTGATTTTAAAATTTGTATTAATTGAATGGATGAATAGATATATATTGTGATGTGTTGATGACATTGTATGCTAGTTATGGTGGACATATGTGAGTAGAGTTTTGATTTTGGAGTTGATTTAAAATTTTTGAAAAATTCTAAGTATTAAAAGGTTAAATAGAATTTAACATTATTTGAATTTCTACCAAGTAATGATGTGAAAGATAAGTACAGTTAAGTGAACATAGGTTAATAAGGAAGTATGTAATCAATTTTAAATATGGTAGTAATACTAATCATGATTTGAAAAATCTTGATTGGTTGTGTTGGTGCTAAGGTCAAAGTTCAAAATAAATTGACTAAAATTTTGAATATGACTTGATTCCCATGATTTGAGGTGTTTTTTATATTAAGACATGTTGAAGGATACCCTAAGGATGATTTTCCTTGGGTTAGAAGGAGAAGAAGAAGTATTTGCAATTTTATATTATTTGCAAAAAGGAAAGGTTAGTGCTAGCATTTGGATATGTTTTAAAGTTAAGTCCTCTTTTAAACAAGTTATTTACATTATGCTTATCAATTAAAAAGGCTTATTTATTAATGCTTTACAAACTAATATTTTATTTATTTGTGACATCAATAGACTCAAAGTGGTGGTATATTAGCATGATAAATAGACAAGCACTTAGGTTACTATGATTGATAGCATTTTTAGGAAGTCCATGTCATCAAACAATTTATGTCCTTTAAAATATTTTGCTTGACTCTTAACGGTGGATCTTATAGCCTGATTAATGGTCAATCACTTAGGTAAGCTTTTGCTTTTATAGGTAGTTAATGCCTTTTGATGTTTTAGATAGTTAATGTTTGTATATGAAACAATGCTTGGGACAATTAATGTCCATATAAGACAATGATCTTGGATATTCTATGTCCATATGTTACAATAATTTTGTAAAATTTATGTCCACATAGTACAATGATTTTGGATAGTTTATGTCCATATAATACAATGATTTTGGATAATCTGTCCATATATTACAATGATCTCAAATAGTCTATGTCCATTTTGCTGAGTTTGAACAATTTATGTATGTATTGTTGAGTTGGATAGTTTATGTATTAATTATTGATTTGGATATTTTATATCCTTATTTTTGAGTTGGAAAACTTATCCTTTTGCTAAATTGGACAGTCTATGTCCATATTGTCAAGTTGGACAGTTTATGTCCTGATTATTGAATTGTATATTTTATAGCCTTATTCTGAGTTGAATAGTTTATATTCTAATTACTAAGTTGGATAATTTATGCCCTTATTGTTGAGTTGGATAGTTTATTTCCTTTTTGCTAAGGTTTAATACCCCTAGTTTTAGGTCTTTTTTAGATAATACATATATAGGAGATATTTCCATTAGCAATATTAATGTTGTAGGATATTTATTTTGAGATGTTTTTACAAAGAATTTCAAGATGCTATGTCAATTCTTAGGAAAGTGGACCTATCTTAACCATACCCCCATTAATCAAATGTTTTTAGTTTTGTTGCTTCAAGAATTTATTAGGGCTTATAAAGGAATGAGATATCTTGTACTCATCACCCAACAAATTCTAATAAGAGGCATAAAATAAAGGATTTAGAATTAACTAGGGGTGTATAGGAATGTAAAAACCATCCATTCCTATGACGTAGGGATTGACATAATTTAGAAAATAAGTGATAGTTATTAGAATAATGATATTCATTAGTATTTTTAGGGAATAGGAACATGCTAGTTTATTGCCTTTGAGAACTATGGAGTGATTTTGACCAATGATAAGCATATACCTATTACATGCTAGTCAATGGTCAAAACCAATTCTAGCTCTCTCTAATGTTAATGCATATATGAACTAATTCATAGAGAAAATGACTAATACGAGTATGCAAACATGGAAATCAATATGTATTTTATTGATTAATTATTAGTGTTCAAGACCTAAGCCCTATAATTGTGTATATAGTTTGGGTTCTTTATTATATCTCGATGGTTGTATATTTGTTTCCATATCATTGAAACTCTTTTTGTGAGTATAACAAGGCTATACCAATTTTAGCAAACATGCTATTATAAGAAAATGGGTGTTTGAGGAAACTAGGTAGAATTAGGATGATTTAAATCATGATTATGTTCACCAAAAATATCCTAACAAATATCACTACATAAGGATACATAATAGTATTTTTTAAAGCTATTTTAGGGAAGAAAGGTAATAAATTAAATCAATTTGTGCTGCTCAATTATGCTAAAGTGCAAACAAATAGATCATGCTTAATGATAGTATTGATGAAACATTGAAAATATGCATATGATCCTAAGGGAGGATTTACTAGCATTAGAGACCTAGTGTGAATGCAATACAAGTATATGCTATCCTAACTAGTGGTCATCATCACCTCATCACAAAATCCTTTGATTTTTACATGCACAAATAGTCCATGCATTTGTACAAGCATACAATCATGATAGCAATAATTATGCATAGAGAAGATACAAGTAATAACTTAATGCTTATAAGTGAAGGGAGACACATTATTCCTTGTAAATATTTTTAGAGTTGTGTGCTTCTATATGAAAAATATTTGATAAAGAAATAATTATCATTTCCTAACCTTTAGAAGCTATGAGCTTAGGTATTTTCGAGGGAAGAAAATATGAGAAGGTTATTCTTTGTCAATGTTGTGTACTGATGATTGAAATTCATCAATAAAGGAATAACTCTCATCACCCCCTCTTCAAAAATCTATGCTATGCAACAAAAAAATGTAAAAGAAAGCAAAGTCCACTAGCACAAGATTCCTAGTATAATGTAAAATATAATCATTGTATCCTAGTGGAGTAATAAAGACAATGCATAAAAATAAAGATAAACTCCTAAGGGTGGGGATCCACATAGCATCAATGACCTAGTGTAACATAATACATATAAGCTAACATAACTAGTTGTTATGATCACTTCATTATAGAGTCCCATGATTTGAAATGCTCAAGAAGCCATACAAAATACAATTATGGCAATAAAAGTGAAATGATGTGTAAATATCTCAAGGATTTTATGGGAGGGAACATGGGAATTATTCCCTATAGATGTTTTAAATAAAAAATATTTAGTCAAAGGATAATTCTCATCCTCCAACCCATAAAAAGTGTGAGACATGAAAATTAAACTATGCATATATGCAACATACAATTGTGCAAAATCATGCAAGACATGCATCATGCATTTTAAGATTGTTGATGATTAGAAAGCTTTAGAACAAATTTGTTTGATGCTTGTGATTTAAAAATTGATGATACATAGGGATGTTAGTGATTATGCTTCATCATATTGCCCTAATTTATTAAAACAATTTTTTTTTATGATAATTTTGATAGATTCTTATATCAATGTAGGATATCTAGCCTAACTCTAATATTATTAGGTACTAGATAATCCTATCTCATTCATTCATTTTAGGTATAATATAAATTTTATAGTTGATGAAGTTGTTGTTGTTATTTTCAAATTTGTGATATGCCCTTATATCAAGGAAGGAGGTTTGATATAATAATTCCTCACTTGTTGGGTATATGGATATGCTAACACTTTCCAAGTGTCACATGATTCTATCCTACCTTCTATATAGGTATCCAAATGAATCACACATTGATTAAATATTAGGATATTATGGAAGAGATTGAAATATTTATTAAGTTAATTTTTTTGATAAATCCCTAAATAGAGGAAAAATATTTGATAGAATCACCCCATGTTATTGGATTCCTTAAGATTTATAAGAACTTGCCAATCATTGGATGATCCTATCATCTATTTTTCTTGGATGTAGAGATGAATTAGAAAATTCATGAAATTTTTGTGATGAAATATTTTGTAAAAGATAAGAGAATATTTTTTCTTAGGAAAAAACTTGCTAGCTCAAACTACCCTTTTATATGCCACACTTAAGTTGGCATTGTAGTATCAAAGTCATCATGGAGTGCTAACAAGTTGGAGGAGAAGATGATGCAAACAAGATAGTGGTTATGATTATATGTGTATTTGAAAAGAGTCGATAAAGAGATTTGCTACCTTAGATGCCTTAACTAATATAAAAATATATAATGAAAATCATATCGACTCTATATACAAACAATAAGCATATGAAGACAAGCAAGTGAATTAGTCATTCAATTATAAAAGTAAGCATATGATCAAGCAAATGATGCAATGCAATCCTCTAGATATTTTGGAATCTAGAAGGAGAAGCTAAGGAATTGAAATGTTGTCATGCTTATGAATGATAACTACTTTTGAGAACTATACCATCAAGACCTTAACTTCCTTCTAGAGTACAAAAGATAAAGAGGATGAGAAAGGAGTTTAGGGAGTCATCAAGAAGGTCCACTAGCTCAGTGAGCTATAGCAAATGCAATGCAAGTGAAACTATTTGCTAGCTAGGATCATTATCGCCTCATTGTAGGATACCCTCTCATGGATTTATGGAATGGATAGACAGATTCAAGCAAATATGCAATTAGACACATGAAAGCAAGCAAAATATTTTACAAGTAATCATGCATGCAATCAAGAATTAGTAGGAAAGCATGCAATCTCAAACATAGTATATTTTTAGGTGCATTATGATGATAGGTTCCTTGTACTCCCTATCATCTAATATGGACAAGTGGTATGCACCTGACCCATATTTAGTTGTTACTATGAATGGACCTAACCAATACCCCTAAGGTCCTACTTTGCATTAGTTTTTTTATAGTTTTCATTAAAGACTAAGTCTTGTACGTCGAAGAAATGAAGTTGTACCCTCTTATCATAAGATTTCTTATGTATTTAATGATAAACTTTCAAGTTCTCTAAAGCATAGTTCTTCTTTTCATCAAGAAGCTCTAGTTGGCTAAGGTATGCATGGCAATACGCATCATCAACCACCAAATTCTTTAGAAGGATTCTAAGGGATGGGACTTCTAACTCAAAGGGAAAGATAACTTTAATCCCATAGACCAAGGCAAAGAAAATAGCTCTAGTCAGAGTTCTTACACTAGTGCAGTACACCCATAAGGCATGATTTAAGTATAAATGCCAATCCCTCTAGATTTTACTGATAAGTTTCTTTAATATTTTTATTAAATTTTTATTGGAATATTCGACTTGACCATTACCTTATAGGTAATGTGTAGACAATGCAAGTATGCACCATGCAATATATATGAAAATAAAAGCAATGAATATTGATATTTAAAAATTTGATAAATGTGTTGTGCTTCCTCGCCATTACAATATGATACCTACACAGGGGTTTTACAATGATGAAGAAATAAATACCCTTATGCAAGTAAAATGATGCTTTGGTACTTTCATGCTACAACAAGTCTATGTGGGATAGAGTTTCTAGTGACCGTCACTATGTTGAGTGCTCCTGAGGCTATGTATGGTGTGCTCGAATTGTTGTGCAAGCCTACAGATGCTGGATCCAAAGTAAGTGTATTTTTATGGTGATCGTCTCTATGCGGATGGTATTAGTTGAATACCATCTATGCATAGATGATCAAGTTGTGCATACTGTTGTGGCCAAGGATAGGTGGATCTATGAGCTTGAGTGATTTAAAGCTACTACTTGGTTCTATTCTCAAGTTGGTGTGTACCTATGGGACCTACGCACATAAAAACCTATAAAGAGTCAATAATATCTGTTGGGCCTCTCTAGGTGAGGCCCGACTACAAATAAAGTGAAAATTGATGCAAGTAATGAAAAAAAAATAAGCATGCAAAAATGAAGATATGAATATGATCTTACCTTTTGCACACCACTTTTATTATCATTTAAGTCGCCACTATGTGCATGAGATGATACTATTGTTATCATTGAACCATGCTGCTTTAGAAGGCTTCCTATGCGGGTTGGGAGCCAACCATATAGGGTAAGAAAACCATGGGTTGAGATAATTTTGGGTGGGATGATCATGATATGCAACATTCATAATGTATCCAAAAGAAAATCTAGGCCTGTAGGAGTATGCGAATAGGCTTTGCATGGGACGGGGATGATAGAAGGTCAATATTTTGAGGATATGATAGCTAAGGGTGCTCAAGATTTCTTTAGGGCTTTGTTAGGCTATTCATCCTCATGTTACAAAGGGAGGGTGATGTTTAATTTATAATTTCCCCAGTGGGAAAGGATAAGGAATCAACTCATCTAGTTAAGTGCATGTAACTAGGAATTGTTCTCTTGCATTGGATTTATCACTAGGGGTGATGAGCACCATAAATGCTCATTTTATATACATTGTTAAGGGACATCATCACTGGTTTAATTAGCATTAGAAGTGTATTTTTATATAACTTATGCATATAATTAATAGAAATATTGATATTATGATTGACTGGTGTTTTTAGTGAAAACTATGTATAAATGCAGGTTTTACCACTAATATGGTGTTTCTAGTCTACATCCCGTTTGGACCTGGCATGCTTCTGATTCAACAAGTCAACAAACACATTACTCTGATGCCTTAATCTGGAACCTTACTCTAGTGCCTTAATCTGGCATGTTACTGAGACAGGCGCCTTACTGAGGCAGGTTCCTTACTCAGTAAGGTGCTAAGTAGGTGCCTTACTCCCATACATCGGAGGTGCCTTACTAAGGTGCCTTACTCTGACCAAGCCAGATTTGACCAGGTTGACTAGTAAGCTATGGAGGTTGTTGCACATGAAGACAAAGGAGGAATATTTTAATTATGCATTGTTATTAAAATAGAATAAGATACCTATTATCAATCGATTGATCGATTGAACAAAAGGCTAAGGAGGAGGTTGCACATAAAAACAAAAAGGAAGATATTTTATTTTATGCACTATTAAAATAGAATAAACACTTCTATTATTTGATTGACTTGATAGCTTTGTAACGTGAGCATCATTCTCTCACACTCACGGATGAACCAGGGCAATGATGTTTCCAGCGATCAATGTGGGCAGCCATGCAAATGGATTTTGCCAGCATTATTATAATTCTGTTCTGATAAAACATAATACTCCTGATTTATCTTGCAAGGGGTAACATTAGTGCATGGCTATTTTAATTAATATGTTGTTTTTATAATTAAATGACTGCAATATTCATTGCATATCTATTGTAACCGCAAGTCTAGAATAGGTTTGCCTAAATTTGTAATAGAGGAAGGTTGTGCATTGTATAAATTTATAGGTCTTCCCTGAGGAGAAAATGATTAATTTTACATAAATATTATTTCTCATTTTATTGTTTGTCTTAATTATTAAGAGTGCACCTCCTCTTATTCGAGAAAGCTCTATGTAGCTAACCGAGAGGACTATCTATGGGATATTGGGTCAACTCCCTGTAGTAGTCCTCCCCTGTTTCATTTATGTTCTTTATTTTCTATAGATTAGTTTATTGCTTTGTTTTTTGCTTTAATTAATTTAGTTGTGTGTATTTATTTTCCTGTATATTTTATTTCAGCATTTCATTTCTAGCATTTAATTAATTTATTTATTTATTCTACACTTAGTTTGGATGAAATAAAAATGTTTAAACATCCCCCACCAAACTAAAATAGGTACAAACAGATTCATTCCCCAACACTGCAGGCATATACTGTGCATGACACTCGTAAGTTTACGAACTTATCAGATTGATAATTTATGGAAGAGAAATGATTATTTTTTGAGACATGATTTATGCTCACCATTTTGGTGTCGTTGTCGGGGAGTGTCAAACTGCAGTGTTCTAATTTACAGGTCAGATAAAAATCCGATTAAAAAAATACTTGTAGATCTTCTACCTGAGAATTGTGAGTCCACCACAGGCCTTTCTACAAGGCCAAAATAGTTGTCAGCACAGTTAGAGCCAAATCCCATAAACAACTGTTTAAATTTACCAACTTCTGAGGTAAATATGGGAATGAATCTGATGTACCATATTAAGTGTAGAAGTAGGAATAAAATGTGTTGTTGAAAAAATTTAGAAAATTAGGTGATGAAGGATTTCCATCATGTTTTGAATAGTTTCAAGAAATCAAAGAAATAACACAACCCAGGTCTGATTATAAATTTTTAGGGATGTGTTTTTATACAGAAACTATTGGAAAATTATACCTCTAAGAAGCTTGGTTTTAACAATTAATTTTTTTTATTCGCTTAAAGCTTTGCAACATATTGGAAAATTCTTTTTATGATGTAGGGAAAATGACAGAGCTGAATTTAAAATAACATGTTGTTATGGAGTATGCTCTTCACTTGCGCTTAAGGCGACCTGGTGAATCAGAAACAAGCACGTGTTTTTAAAATATTGCTATACCCTATTTTCTTCAAGGTGCTAGCCCACAGATAGTCATTTGTTGGCCTGCACATTTTGTCATAATATTGAAAGAGTTTGGTTGTGAGGCCATGAAGGAAAATACTCTTCTCATGCTACAACATATCAAACTAGTTGATAAAGAAGGAGATGATTTTGAGAAGACTAGTTTAGATGTAGGCATGGGGGGACCCCACCTTCATCATTGCCACCAACAACACAACGAATACTGGTTGCAATGTTCATGAAAAATAAATCATCTACTGAAAAGGCTCTAAAGTTAAGAGCAAATAAAATAAAAAATAGAGTTTTATTTTTTTTACTTGTTGGAAGAGAGTATCCTCTTTCCCAAGGACCAGTTGGGTCGAGAAGGGAAATGAGAAATATCCAACCGGTAATTAAAAAAAAAAGAGGATCCTGGAAGAAATTAGATGTCTGCATGAAGTCCACATGGTGCCTGAGCACGATAAAAAAATATGAATGGAGTTCATAGTGGCCAGAAAAAATAGCACATAAAATCTCAATGAGGTGTCTCATGGAAGCATCACAACTGAACACCCGACACACATCGTAGATGATGGTGAACAAATTGATTTATCCCCACTCTCGAAAGTAGAGGATCATAGTGTTGCTCTAATTCTACCTGCGAAGAAAAATAATTTAGAGTGGAAAATTATTTTTTAGATGCATGTGTGTTAGGACTGGGTAAATTCTACTCAATTGGAAAAGTGACGAGTTCAGGGGCACACGATGAAAAATTAATGATGCACAAAGGTTAATCCTGGCAAATGCATTTGGATAGAGAAATATCAAAGCAGGATTAAAATATTTTTTATGTGCTAGAGGAAGATCTGGGTATTGCAAAAGTTTGGAGCTGCTGGCTGTCATAAATCCTTCATAGTGGTACATGGGACGTAATTTTCACACACCAGGCTGGGTAGTTACCTGGCTGAATTATAGCCTCCACTTTTAATGCACAGTGCCAATATTATAATTATTTTTACAGCAACATTGCATTATGTTAAAAAATAAATAAAATGTGGAAAAAAATACAAAGAGGAGATAGAGTCTCACTACGGTGGAAGAAAATATCGTCTTTGTAAATAGATGGCGAGGATATGAAATCATGGAGAAATATGCTATCACAATGCATAAAGTTTATTATTTCTGACAAACAGATTGGTGGAGAAGACCTTCCAATACACAACGCATTCAATCAAATTTCCAGGGTGGATCGGTGATAGTTCTCCAGCTTGGCCATTGAATTTTAAAATCCCCAGCTCATATTTTTGCAGTTGACATTCTGTTCTTTGACGTAGACGATGAAAAAAAAATCCAAGATCTGTTTTGGTCATGGCAGAATAGATAAAGAAAAAAAATTTAGTTAGAATTTTATTTTAATGCCTTTAGTTTAGTTTTTTCTATGTTTTGTAGGACAACATAAATTGCGATATAGATAAATAAGAAGATGTCAGATTTTGTGAAGTGAGATTTTTATGTGAGGTGACATTGACATGGGGGAGACCCCAAACCATACTAATCGTCTTTAAAGATGCCTTAATCTACAAACAGGCGCCTTACTCCAGTACCTTACCCTGGTGGTGCGAAACCTTACTCTAGTGGCACGATGCCTTACTCTGGCAACATCTTACTCTGGTGGTGCAGTGCCTTACTCTAGCGGCACCTTACTCTGGCAATGCCTTACTCTGGTGGTGTGACGCCTTACTCTGGTGGCATGGTGCCTTACTGAGGTAGGCATTTTACTCAGGTAGGTACCTTACTAAGGTAGGCACCTTACTCAAGTAGGCACCTTACCTAGGTAGGTGCCTTACTCAGGTAGATGCCTTACTCAAGCAGCAACCAAGTAGGTACCTTACTCAAAGCAGGTGCCAAGTAGGTGCCTTACTCAAGTAGTGACCAAGAAGACACCTTGCTCCATCAACAAAGGTATGCACTGCTCAATGTCCATTAGTGGAGGGACATGCGACTCAATGTCCATAAACGGAGGCACTTTATCATATTTGAAAAAAAATAAAAAATAAAAAGCACCTTGATGTCATGCATCAAGGGTGCCTTGATTATTATAAAAAAAAAATTGCACTGAATCTTTCCTGCTTAGCATAAAATTTCTTTTGCTGCTTTCGTGTGTTGTAGGGAAAGTGCCCGCATGAAAGCTGCAGGCATCTTGAGAGCTAGGGCCTAATAGGCACAGATTGCACTGAACTACATTTTAGTTTTATTATTTTTTCTTTTATATGGGAAATGGCCTGATTGTATGAAAAATAGGCATCTTGGGAGATAAGGCCTAAACCAGCTTGACATCCATGAACCTGCACATTTTTTTTAGGAGGTAGAAACTTGATTTTTTCCATCCATAGGAGATAGTCACCAGCTAGGCATGGACGTGGGTGTTAATTTCCTACAAAGAGAAGAGGTACCCACCTCTATGTTTGGGAAAAGTAGATGCTGATGTAGTATGAAAAATAAAATTGGAGGGCTTGATCAACTCTTCAACAACAAACGCATTAGTAACTACTCACTTTTCAACACCAAGAGGATGCCTTGATTTCATGCGTTCTGTCTCATGTATTTTCTGGTGCACTGGTTGTTGGAAAGTTAAAAAAAATAATCTTATGGCTGGGAAAGAGAAGAGTACTAAAAAAAATTTGTAGCTCTTCTTGGAGAAGAGAACTGCAGATCCACTTTATCCCAGCATTGCTCAAACTTCTTCTCCCTAGATTGGGGGTTCCTGTTGCTTAGTGTGGGACTTGATATTTAGAGGGCTACAAACCTATTGCACAGAAGGACTTATTACTGAAGACAAGGGCATTACCAATTTAAGTGGGGGAGGATTTGGGTGAACCTATTACTGGTGATGAGGGCATCACCAATTTAAGTGGGGGAGGATTTGGGTGAACCAGAATCTCCCACAAATAAAAATATTTTGTTGATAGACTCCTAGTTGAAATGCAAATGAGAAACAAATCTTGTATGGGAACACCAACAGAAGAGGGCTCAGGTTGAAGTTTAAAAAATAAAATGATTGTGATGCTAGACTTATTAAAGTCCACACCTACAGAAAGAATGCATACAGTGTAGTTGTATGTACAACAAAGTTCCCCTACCTCTTTTCATCAAGGATATGACACTCACTTTCATAAAAATAATTCCTCTATTTTCCAGGTAAGGCGATGCATGACTCACACAGAATAACTGGACTTCATTTGCTGGAGGAGAACACCATAGAAAGAATGCAACATTTTCTTATTATTATCTATCAGCAATACGGATGGGTATACAATTTTATATCTACCCCTTTTGAAGCTATGTAGGAAGGATTTGGCAGTAGAAATTTAAAATTGCATCATTTCTAGATTTTCATGCTCAGGAAAATGACGTCTTCATTTACTGTTGAGGGACATTGGTGGTTGATCATGATGTGTTTGAATTAATGGTTTCACTACTAGAGCAACAACACTCAGAGGAAGAACATCGATGATTAGCGGTGTGGATGATGAAGGCAGCTAGAGAAAAAAGAAATAAATAAAATAAAATAAAATTCCCCAAGAAGTAGCGATGACATTTCTACAGCACTCAGTAAAGGTGTTGGGACCAGCATACCAAGGAGGTGTAGCTAGTGTGATAGGAAGCCTACGTAGAAAAGAGGCCAAACCAGCACCATTGACGACACAACTCGAGGATGTCCCACAATAGACTAGGGCCCCTCAGTAGAAATGAAAGCCTCATGATGAAGGGAAGGCCAAGGCCACTGCTAAGAAAAGGAAATAAGGAGAAGTGGTCTATGTAGAGGAGGTAATTACCGGTTTCAGGTGCCACGAGGGCATAGCACATATTAGCCAAATACACCAACATCACAGGGATAAATTATTTTTCTTGCACACCATGGTTACAAGGAGCATGAAGATATTTCGCACAATGGGCATCATACACCTCAGGTTCTACGAAATTTACTCAAGTGTGTATTGCGTTTTCTATTAATTATGTGTAGATTAATTTTAAAAATCATTTTGATGTTAATACCAGTATATGCCTCCATAATTTTTCAAAATTTCCCTTTATAATTCAAGCATGTGATATGCCTTGGATATGAAAAATTTATTACCCCGAAACAATTGGGGAAAAAAAAACTTTCGGGGGGGTTGTTGTCACGAGGGCGTAACAATATTTAGGCATGGGGGAAGAAAAACAGTTCCAATAATTTTTCCCATTGCCTGACTCAGGCCTGTGTTCCGGAGTGGAATAAGAATGCTTGGTTTTAATCTGATATTGGATTCATGGATGAATAAAAGAACACCCGATCCACTCCGAAGAGAAAAAAAATAAGATTGAATTACAATCGAAATGATGAGCGCTCAAATTCGGGACATAGGCAACAATCTGCTGCTTAAGACAAAGAAATAGGGGTGCGGGCAGTATTTTGCTTCAGTTAACACAAGAGGAGATGCAGACTCAAAATCCAGAGAAATCCAAGGATGACATCACTCCAGGTTCAATTTAGAGGTAGAATGGAAACTCGCTACCCGAAACAAAGAAGTGAGAGAAAAATAAAATCTGATGGCGGAAACACAACAATGCTCAATGAAACAACGCTCAACAAAAGATAAATAGCCGCATTCAAAGAAAAAAAATAGAGCAGTGCTCAATAATATATATATATATATATATATATATATATAATTATTATTATTTTGGGGGTTGTTGTCATGAGGACGTGACAATATTTAGGCATGGGGGGATGATGAGCACTAGAAATGCTCATTTTATATACACTGTTAAGGGGCATCATCACTGGTTTAATTAGCATTAGAAGTGTATTTTTATATAACTTATGCATATAATTAATAGAAATATTGGTATTATGCTTGACTGGTGTTTTTAGTGGAAACTATGTATAAATGTAGGTTTTACCACTAATATGGTGTTTCCAGTCTACATCCTGTTTGGACCTAATATGCTCTTGCTTCAACAAGTCAACAGGCACCTTACTCTGGCACCTTACTCTAGCACCTTACTTCGATGCCTTACTCTGGCGCCTTATTGAGGAAAGCACCTTACTAAGGCAAGCGCCTTACTCAAGCAGGTGCCTTACTCAGTAAGGCGTCAAGTAGGTGCCTTACTCCCATACGTGGGAGGTGCCTTACTAGGGCGTCTTACTCTGACCAAGCCGAATTTGACCAGGTTGACCAGTAAGCTACGAAGGTTGTTGCACGTGAAGACAAAGGAGGAATATTTTAATTATGCATTGTTATTAAAATAAAATAAGACACCTATTATCAACCGATTGATTGGTTGACCAGAAAGCTAAGGAGGAGGTTGCACGTAAAAACAAAAAGGAAGATATTTTATTTTATGCACTATTAAAATAGAATAAACACTTCTATTATTTGATTGGCTGGATACCTTTGTAACGTGAGCGTCATTCTCTCACGCTCACGGATGAACCAGAGCAATGATTTTTCCAGCGATCAATGTGGGCAGCCACGCAAATGGATTTTGCCAGCCTTATTATAATTTTGTTCTGATAAAATAGAACACGCCTGATTTATCCTACAAGGGGTAAAATTAGTGCATGGTTGTTTTAATTAATATATTATTGTTATAATTAAATGACTGCAATATTCATTGCATATCTATTGTAACCACAAGTCCGGAATAGGTTTGCCTAAATTTGTAACAGAGGAAGGTTGTGCATTGTATAAATGCACAGGTCTTCCCTGAGGAGAAAATGATTAATTTTACACAGAAATTATTTCTCATTTTATTCTTTGTCTAAATTATTAAGAGTGCAACTCCTCTTATTCGAGCAAGCTCTATGTAGCTAGTCGGGCAAAGTATCTACGGGATCTTGGGCCCACTCCCTGCAGTAGTCCTCCCTTGTTTCATTTATATTCTTTATTTTCTCTAGATTAGTTTATTGCTTTATTTTCTGATTTAATTAATTTAGTTGTGTGTATTTATTTTCTTGTATATTTTATTTCAGCATTTCATTTCTAGTATTTAATTAATTAATTAATTTATCCTGCACTTAGTTTGGATGAAATGAAAATGTTTAAACATCCCCCACAAAACTAAAATAGGTACAAACGGATTCATTCCCCAACACTGCAGGCATATACTGTGTGTGAAACTCGTAAGTTTACAGACTTACCGGATTGATAATTTATGGAAGAGAAGTGTGTGTGTTTGTTTTGATTTTTATATTTAAGTTAAATAATATTATTTAATTTAAATAAGTGTGCAATGCTTTTTAACTTGTTCTATTGATTGTGTGCATGCATAGTTAATTGACTTAGTTAACTGAGTGCATGATGTGATTAAGTGTGTTTATTTAAGTTAATTGATTCAATTAAATAAGTGCATGGTTGTCTTCCCTTTGTGGCCTAGATGTGGAATTGCTAGTGACTTTGAGTTTATTTTATAGATGGCATTTTTCGTGTGTGTAACAAACTTGGATGGTGAGAGGAGGAAATACCAATGCTATGGATGACCTGGAGGGATCCTTATGAGGGTCAATGCATCCACAAAGAGGGGTGCATAACTTGTGCCATCCTAAGAAATAACTAATTAATCATTTAATAAATAAATTAATTAATACTTAGGAAATTTATTGTTTATTTAATATTAATTAAATGTAATTAATATTAAATATATTAATTAATTAACATTTATTGTGCTAGTTTTAGGTGTCTATAGATGCATCTTTTTGTATCACGTTGTGTGAAAATGCAAGGTGATGAAAAAATAAATGACACCTATGAACGATGGATGAATGACGTGATGACTCTTGTGCTTGAAGGGGTTCGATATTTTATTGCCCCAAGTTGAGATTGATGCGAGATTATTGGAAATTTTGAGTAATTGTGTTGTCATTGATGTCAAAGGTTGATGTCATTAATTGTCATTGATGCCAAAGATAGTTTGGTATGGCAATAAGATAAGGTTTATAAGATGCAAGGCAAAGTTCATCCCAATGCAAGGAAATTGATAAAAAGGAAAGGTTATAATATTTTATATTATAAGCCAAAGAGGTTTGGGACAAAGTTCTAAGTGATGGGTTAAAAGGTTGAAGGCCCAAGTTTTAAGCCCATGGTTTAAGAGAAAAAGAGATAATATTATAATATTATAATACTTAGGCCAAAAGAACTTATTAAAAGGAGGATTGGAAGTGCATTGGACAAAGGTCTCAAAAAGAAATTAAATTTACGAAGGACTACAAGAAAAAATATTATTTAACACCAAGGTTAAATATTATGGTAAAAATAAAAATTAAATTTGAAATTTCCAAAGGCGCAAAAATTTGAAATTAGAAAAGGTGGCAATAAAGGGTGAGCCTATGTCATAGCAAAACCATTGAATGCATATTAAAGGAGGACAAAAATTATGTTTCGAGGTCTAAGTTTATTGCATATGATTTAATCGATTTCGTGGAGCGCAACGCCATTCGTCGAAGGGAAAGAGCAAGGGAAAAGACAACGCATAAATTTCTAGCTAGATACGACGAACTATAAGGGAAAGCGCATGTTTTGGGTTTAGCCAAGGTTGGTAGCCCAAGTGGCAGGTGGGTCCTACGTAAGGCGTGGCAGAGGATAGGTCATGGTTTTGAATCCCCATGGTAGTAAAGTTTTGCGAATCATTTTGGATAGAGAGGAAGGCATAAAGGCTTTTGGCACATGTTTTGTTCCAATCGTGGGGCCAGCCCAGCTGGCACTCTAGCTCACGCTAGAGCGTGGGCACCATGAGGTCTAGTGTTCGAATCCATGGTGGCGGTGGCAGACATGGGTAAGGGAAAAAATTTTATTTTAATGTTGAGGTTTGATTAGCGCTTAACAAGGGAGGCATAAGGTTTTTATTTTTGGTAATTAAAAGTGCTTATTATATAGTTTAGGGAGACATAAGGGCAATGGTTTGAATTTTAATTTTTTGAGGACATAATGATATGTTAGAATCTGGTTATGTTTTATAAAGTTGAAATATATTTTTGAAAGAAAGGAGCAATAAGGTGTTTGAAAATAAATTGATGTATGGCATGCACTTAGGGGTATTAAATTGTGATATTGCATTATAAGTGGATGTTATAAGTAGGAGTGATAAGGTATTATTATGGTTTAATTTGTGTGTGTAATTTTTGATAAAGAGAAATATTAAGAGGGCTTGGTTATGGTCAAAACTTTGTCTTGATATTAAATATTTTTATGAGCAAATTTTGAGGAAAGATGTTATGGTTGGTTTGAAAAGTGTTATGATAACTAACCCTTGAAAGTGGCATAAGAAAGACATCTTGAGACAGGTTTTTGAGAGAGCTCCTTCATCAAAGAGGTATGGTTATATCACTCTTTCTTTAAGGTGTTTGGTTGAAATATTTTAGAATTATAAGGTGGAGATAAAAGGATTGATTAGTGTGTATTGTTGGAAATATTTGAGCTAGGGGTGTGAAACAAGTTGTGTTTCCATTGTTGAAAGAGATTGAGACATTTGTGCTAGAAATTGTGAACTACTTGTTAGTGCATCATTGTGAAAACCTTTGAGCATTGGTTTGAGAAATATTGAAGGTAATTGTGAAAGTGTTTGAGATCAATCTTGTGAGGGAAATTTGTGCATTAGTGTGATTGATCTTTGAGAGAAAATTTGCAAGAAAGATAGACCAGTTTTGTGAAACAAGTTATACATTGTTTTGATTTGATTTGAAAGGGTTTTTGCAAGAGATAGAGATTGGATTAATTGAATGCAATATTTATGAATGTGAAGAACATATTGGGTTTTTGATAGAGCATATCATTCTCTATATGTTCCAGAGGTTAAATGAATTCTAAGTAGAATTTGTCTATTTGAAGAAAGATTTTTGAAAGAGATTTAAGCTTTGTTTGTATGCAAGATTTGGAAATATTTGAGCAAGTTTTGTGAGCAGCATTGAAGGTAGATTTGAGCAAGTCTTTTGAGAAGGCTTGAAGGTAGATTTGAGAAAGTCTTTTGAGAAGGCTTGAAGGCATATTTGAGCAAGTATTTTGAGAAGGCTTGAAGGTAGATTTGAGAAAGTATTTTGAGAAGGCTTGAAGGTAGATTTGAGAAAGTCTTGTGAAGACTTGAAGCAACATTGAGATAGATTTGAGAAAGTCTTGTGAGAAGACTTGGGATAGTTTTGAAGGTATATTTGAGTAGAGTTAGAGCAGATTTGTGCTAGAATTGTGATAGGGTTTGGTGTAGATTTGAGATAGAATTAATATAATTTGGAGGTGATAAGAGAAGAGAGGATAGAGGTCTCTAGTGGATAGAGGTCCATCAACCAGTGTAGTGGGGATAGAGGTCTCCTGTGGATAGAGGTCCACTAGCTAGAGTAGTGGGGATAGAGGTCTTCTATGGATAGAAGTTCACCATCCAGAGCAGAGGGGATAGAGTTCTCTTGTGGAGAGAGATCCATGAACCAAAGCAAAGGGGAAAGAGTTCTCCTATGGAGAGATATCCATAAACTAAAGCAAAGGGGAAAGATTTATCCTATGGAGAGAGATCCATGAACTAGAGCAAAGGGGAAAGAGTTCTCCTATGGAGAGAGATCCAAAAACCAGAGCAAATGGGAAAGAGTTCTCCTATGGAGAGAGATCCATGAACTAGAGCAAAGGGGATAGAGTTCTCCTATGGAGAGAGATCCAAAAATCAGAGCATAGGGGATTGGTGTCTCCTTTGGACAGAGGTCCATAAACATTGTAATAGGGAATTGATTCCCAAGAGATTTATTGAGAAAATTTAGAAGAAATATTTTCTCCATGGACGTAACCCACATTGGGTGAACCATGTTAAATTTATGTCTCTCATGTGTGTGATGATTTGTGCATTGATTTGATTAATGCTATTGATATTACCATTGATAATATTGGATAATATTATTTGGGAAAGAAAAGTAAAAGTTGATCTTATATTGTTCACCACCCCTCTCAGTATAAGCTTGTGTTCTTCAATTGGTATCAGAGTGGGTTCCTTCAAAAGAGTCTAATAACTTGAAGGAAGATATTATAGGAACACAGATGGCATCTCATAATGGATCTTCATAAAATAAGGCACCATTGTTTGATGGGAATAATTATGCCTTCTAGAGTATAAGAATGAAGACTTACTTGATGGCACAAGGATATGAGACATGGCAATCCATTGAGGATGGATTCACACCTACAACTACTCCTCCCATAGATAAATATGGTAAGTTGTTACATGTGAATAATGCCAAGGCTATGAATGGAATATTAAGTGGATTACATGAAGTAGAATTTGTGAAAGTTATGCACTACAAATCAGAAAAAGAGATATGGGACAAATTGAAGCAAACATATGAAGGAGATAAAAAGGTCAAAATGGAAAAACTACAAAACCACAAGAAAAGGTTTGAATATTTGAATATGAAGAAGATATTGCTACATACTTACTTCATATGGATGAGGTTGTTAATACCATGCATGGACTTGGATTTAAAATTGAAGACTCAAGTGTTGCTCATAAAGTATTAAGATCACTTCCTATGAGGTATGATGGAAAGGTTTTAGCTATAGAAGAGATGAGAGATATTGATAAGTTGACTATGGATGAGTTACATGGAATTCTCATAGCTTATGAGATGAGAATAGTAAAGGATCCCAACTCCAAGAAAGAGGTAACTTTCAAAGCTTCAAAGAAGACAAAAAAAGAAATAGAATCAAGTGGTGAGTCAAGCAATGATGAAGAAGCTAACTATGCGAGAAGAAAGGACTCAAGAAAGCACAAAGGTATGAAGACTATGAAATGTTTTAATTGTGGTAATTTTGGTCACTATGCATCTAATTATCCAAAATATGGAAGCAGTAGCAATGAAGAGAAATAGGATCATAAGAAAAAGGAAGGAGGAAAATCTAGGCATGAAAAGAAAAATAGGTATGGTCAAGGCAAGCATGAAAATAAGTTCTTTCAAAGGCACAAGAAGAGTTTCTATGTTAACAAGGCAAGCAAGGCTTCAAGTGACAGTGATGAAAGACTCTCAGATAGTGAAGAAGAAGAGATTCTATTTTTGGCAATAGAAGAGGAAGAAAATGCTCCTATTGAAGATAAAGTCAAAGAGTATGAAGATGCTCTTGGAGACCAAGAAGTAGAGAAAGATTCAAAAAATGAAGAGGAAGGCACAGTTGATCTAGAAGAAGAACTTATTGTTGCTCTCAGAGAATTGAAAAAGGTTAGAAAGTAGAATTCAAGACTAAAGGCTCAAGTTCAAGAACATGAGGAAGAAAAAGAAAAGCTTCTACAAGACCTAACAAACTCAAAAGCTAAGGCAAGGAGATTTAAAGAGGTCATGGTTGAAAAGTTAGAGGTAAAAGAGTTAGAATGTGAAATATTAGAACATGAGGTAGTTTCACTAAGGATGGAAGTGAAATATTCTAAGGACAAGCTACACAGGTTTGGGAAAAGTTCAAAGACTTTGGATAAAATTATCAATGCACAAAGATCTTCATCTATCAAAACAGGACTTGGTTTTGAAGAAGGACAAGGAAAACAAGAAGAAGGGTCAAGCTCAAGCTCAAAAGAAGAAGAAGTTTCAGAGGAAGAGAGTGAAGAAGAGATAAAGACTTATGAGGATAAGTTGAAGAATAGAAGCTTCACTAAGAAAGGAAACAATGCACAAACAAGAAACAGGGATCATCATAGAGAAGGCAAAGAAAGGACTAAGAGACCAGAGGGTTCAAGACAAGATTTCTTCAAAGGATATTGTTTTTCATGTAATCGGTTTGGTCACAAGGCTATGCATTGCAGGGTTCATGGAAAGAAAGAGTATGGCCTCACTAAAAGGAATTTCAACTCATTCAAAGATGGATATTTCTTCCAAGGGTATTGCTACTCTTGTAATCACTTTGGTCATAAAGCAATCCACTGCAGGGTTCATGACAGAAATGATTATGGCTTCACCAAGAGGAACTTCAAGATATTTGCACCTTCCAAGAACTACAACATTAAGTGTTACAAGTGCAATAATCTTGGGCATAAGGCCAAGTGGTGTAGAACAAAGTTTCCAGAACTTCCAGAGACAAGCAAGAATAGGGACACTCAAAAGGATCAAAAGGGTATGGCTACAAAAATGTTGAAAAAGAAGGTTGACAAAGAAAAAGAGCATTGTATGCTGGGAGTAGAGATACTCCCACCCAAAAATTAATCACCTCAAGGAGAGGAGGTGGGGAGGGGGTTGAGCTAAGATCATTATATTTAGCCCCAAAGGAGTCCCTTTGCCATTGATGTCAAAGGGGGAGAGATTTGAGTTAGGGGGAGAGCATTCAGTCAGGGGGAGAATTTTATCAGGGAGAGCATATTTGGAATCCAGTGGTTGGAAAAAGGAATTTTTAGAAAGGGTTGCCATCAATGACAAAGGGGGATATTGTTGGAAATTTTGAGTAATTGTGTTGTCATTGATGTCAAAGGTTGATGTCATTAATTGTCATTGATGCCAAAGATAGTTTGGTATGGCAATAAGATAAGGTTTATAAGATGCAAGGCAAAGTTCATCCCAATGCAAGGAAATTGATAAAAAAAGAGGTTATAATATTTTATATTATAAGCCAAAGAGGTTTGGGACAAAGTTCTAAGTGATGGGTTAAAAGGTTGAAGGCCCAAGTTTAAGCCCATGGTCTAAGAGAAAAAGAGATAATATTATAATATTTTAATATTATAATATTTAGGCCAAAAGAACTTATTAAAAGGAGGATTGGAAGTGCATTGGACAAAGGTCTCAAAAATAAATTAAATTGACGAAGGACTACAAGAAAAAATATTATTTAACACCAAGGTTAAATAATATAATAAATAATATTTAACACCAAGGTTAAATATTATGGTAAAAATAAAAATTAAATTTAAATTTTCCAAAGGTGCCAAAATTTGAAATTAGAAAAGGTGGCAATAAAGGGTGAGCCGACGTCATAGCAAAACCATTGAATGCATATTAAAGGAGGACAAAAATCATGTTTTAAGGTCTAAGTTTTATTGCATATGATTTAATCGATTTAGTGGAGTGCAACGCCATTCATCAAATGGAAAGAGCAAGGGAAAAGACAGCGCACAAATTTCTAGCAAGAGACGGTGAACTATAAGGGAAAGCACACATTTTGGGTTCAGCCAGGGCTGGTAGCCCAAGTGGCAGGAAGGTCCTACATAAGGCGTGGTAGAGGATAGGTTACGGTTTCAAATCCCCGTGGAAGTAAAGTTTTGTGAATCACTTTGGACAGAGAGGAAGGCATAAAGGCTTTTGGTGCATGTTTTGTTCTAGTCGTGGGGCTAGCCCAGCTGGCACTCTAGTGTTCGAATCCTGGCAATGGTGGTGGCAAACATGGGTAAGGGCAAATTTTTTGTTTTAATGTTGAGGTTTGATTAGCGCTTAACAAGGGAGGCATAAGGTTTTTATTTTTGGTAATTAAAAGTGCTTATTATATAGTTTAGGGAGACATAAGGGCAATGGTTTGAATTTTAATGTTTTGAGGACATAATGATATGTTAGAATCTGGTTATGTTTTATAAAGTTGAAATATATTTTTGAAAGAAAGGAGCAATAAGGTGTTTGAAAATAAATTGATGTATGGCATGCACTTAGGGTATTAAATTATGATATTGCATTATAAGTGGATGTTATAAGTAGGAGTGATAAGGTATTGTTATGGTTTAATTTGTGTGTGTAATTTTTGATAAAGAGAAATATTAAGAGGGCTTGGTTATGGTCAAAATTCTGTCTTGATATTAAATATTTTTATGAGCAAATTTTGAGGAAAGATGTTATGGTTGGTTTGAAAAGTGTTATGATAACTAACCCTTGAAAGTGGCATAAGAAAGACATCTTGAGATAGGTTTTTGAGAGAGCTCCTTCATCAAAGAGGTATGGTTATATCACTCTTTCTTTAAGGTGTTTGGTTGAAATATTTCAGAATTATAAGGTGGAGATAAAAGGATTTATTAGTGTGTATTGTTGGAAATATTTGAGTTAAGGATTGTGAAACAAGTTGTGTTTCCATTGTTGAAAGAGATTGAGATATTTGTGCTAGAAATTGTGAACTACTTGTTAGTGTATCATTGTGAAAACCTTTGAGCATTGGTTTGAGAAATATTGAAGGCAATTGTGAAAGTGTTTGAGATCAATCTTGTGAGGGAAATTTGTGCATTAGTGTGATTGATATTTGAGAGAAAATTTGCAAGAAAGATAGACCAGTTTTGTGAAACAAGTTATACATTGTTTTGATTTTATTTGAAAGGGTTTTTGCAAGAGATAGAGATTGGATTAATTGAATGCAAGATTTGTGAATGTGAAGAACATATTGGGTTTTTGATAGAGCATATCATTCTCTATATGTTCTAGAGGTTAAATGAATTCTAAGTAGAATTTATTTGTTTGAAGAAAGATTTTTTGAAAGAGATTTAAGCTTTGTTTGTATGCAAGATTTGGAAATATTTGAGCAGGTTTTGTGAGCAGCATTGAAGGTAGATTTGAGCAAGTCTTTTGAGAAGGCTTGAAGGTAGATTTGAGCAAGTCTTTTGAGAAGGCTTGAAGGTAGATTTGAGAAAGTATTTTGAGAAGGCTTGAAGGTATATTTAAGCAAGTCTTGGAGAAGACTTGAAGCAACATTGAGATAGATTTGAGAAAGTCTTGTGAGAAGGCTTGGGATAGTTTTGAGGGTAGATTTGAGCAAGTATTATGAGAAGACTTGAGATAGTTTTGAAGGTAGATTTGAGAAGAGTTAGAGCATATTTGTGCTAGAATTGTGATAGGGTTTGGTGTAGATTTGAGATAGAGTTGAGAGTAGACTTTGGAGGTGACAAGAGCAGAGAGGACAAAGGTCTCCAGTGGATAGAGGTCCATCATCCAATGTAGTGGGGATAGATATCTCTAGTGGATAGAGGTCCACTAGCCAGAATAATGGGGATAGAGGTCTTATGCGTATAAAATTTAACCAAGTAGAGCAGAGGGGATAGAGTTCTCCTATGGAGAGAGATCCACAAACCAAAGCAAAGGGGAAAGAGTTCTCCTATGGAGAGAGATCCACAAACCAGAGCAAAGGGGAAAGAGTTCTCCTATAGAGAGAGATCCATAAACCAGAGCAAATGGGAAAGAGTTCTCCTGTGGAGAGAGATCCACAAACCAGAGCAAATGGGAAAGAGTTCTCCTATGGAGAGAGATCCATGAACTAGAGCAAAGGGAAAGAGTTCTCCTATGGAGAGAGATCCACGAACTAGAGCAAAGGGGAAAGAGTTCTCCTGTGGAGAGAGATCCACAAATTAGAGCATAGGGGATTGGTGTCTCCTTTGGATAGAGGTCCATAAACATTGTAATAGGGAATTGATTCTCAAGATATTTGTTGAGAAAATTTAGAAGAAATATTTTCTCCGTGGACGTAACCCACATTGGGTGAACCACATTAAATTTGTGTCTCTCATGTGTGTGATGATTTGTGCATTGCTTTGATTACTGCTATTGATATTGCCATTGATAATATTGGATAATATTGTTTGGGAAAGAAAAGTAAAAGTTGATCTTATATTGTTCACCCCCCTCTCAGTATAAGCCTGTGTTCTTCGAGAGATGTCCCAGTGATGGAGGTGATAAATACCTTTGAATCCTATCATTGAACTAATGACTAACTAAACTACTGAGGCATGGGATCAATGCTACTGTGCAAATGTGTTGCTTTGGTGGGATTTTTGTGACCACCATTGCTAAATTGAATTTGTAGGAATCTATGACAAGATTCTTGAATATTTATAAAATCCATACTGGGTGCATAGGGTACCAATCATAACTAAGGTCAAAATTTGGTATCGTTTACCCCCTCAAGTGTCAAGTTGGTAGAAGTTAGCATGATTGAGGCCGATGAGGCAATTGACCTCCTTGAGTGATGAATTAATGCATTTGGCTTCTAAAGATGGTGTTTAGTTCTTGGTTTTATATTTTTATATTTTTCTTGTTTTTTTTGTAATTTCTTGACCATCCTTGATGGTTGCAAAATAAAAACCACCCAAGATGATTGTGTTGCAATCATCTTGAATGGTAGCATACTATCTGCTATAATTAGCAAAATGCAGCATGCAACCCCTCATTTTTACTATCGTGAATAAGGAGAATGTGGAGAGTGACTGATGTGGTGAGAAAATTGAATCGAAGGGCTTATGGATTGATGAGGTGAGATATGATGATGGTGTCTTGCGGTGGAGTAGTTGGCGGTGTGGGGCCAGTATATAGCAAACACCTAACTTTGTCATTTTTTAAAATAAAATGAACCTTTTTTGTTGTTTGTTGAATTTGTTGCTTTTTTGCTTTTTGTTTTGTTTGTTTTTTTATTTTTTTGTGTAAATGTTTATTTTTTTAAAACCGTCTATGGGTGGACAGTTGTGTTTGCTAACCATCCACTTGTGGATGATCACTATGTTTGCTTTATTTTTATTTTTTTATTGAAATGTTTATTTGTTTTTGGCAACCATCCATGGGTGGACGTTGGTGTTGGTCGATCATCCAATTGTGGATGGTCTTGTGTTGGCTTTGTATTTTCAAAATATTCTTTGGTTTTTTGGGCAGCTATCATGAGTGGATGGTTGTGTTGGCTGATCATCCACTTGCAAACGATCGATGTATATTGTGTGTTTTTTGTAATAAGTCATGTATGCAGTAATGATAGATTTTAAACAATGTTATTGTTTATGATTATTAACGTATTTGTTTTTATCATCATGCCTAATGAATTATTGGTTCATTATTTTTATATTTTTGCATGTGGTACAAAATGATTAGATCGTGATATCAATTTAAAAATTTTCTTACCAAGGCTCGATGTAGACTGATGGATGATTACTAGAAGTGGCTTAAGATAATTGGGCTATCATATGTAGCCAAGTTGGATAAGATATACGTTGACCATGCTTATCTAACTACTTTGATAGACAAGTGGGACTTGAACACATATACATTTCATATGTCGATAGGAGAGATCACAATTACTCTAGAGGATATATGATGGATTTATAGGATACCCATGGAGGGGTAGATGATTGTGACTACCTTGAAACATAGGAGGGATGCCCTATTGTAGTGGGTGTACAAACAACAAATGATTTTGGTTAGCATGGATAGTGGTGGGGTTGAAATGGATAGCCACTTGCGATTATGGTTGATTATAGCAAGATATGCCATTCTCATGGTATTGATATTGAATGTTATACTTCTAGAATCATTAAATGCATGGTTCTCATGGAACATATTGGGGTTGTTTTAGGATTTTATGGAGTGCTTAGTAGAGAAATTGAGGATTATGGATTGGGAACCATGCTTGATTGCATAGTTATATCAAGATCTATATGAGATATGACATCAAAATATGTAAGGGTTGTGATATAGCTTGCTACTGTAGATATGGGACTAGGAGTACATCTCTATTGAGTGCCCTAATGGTTTACCTTCTATGACCCCATAATAGTTAGGTGATGAGAGACCTTATGCCAAGAGATGGTATAAGGAATAGGAGGAGGGTAGGAGCTTCCCTTATGTAGGTTTATGACAACACTATGATGAGAAGTTATCAGAACTTCATCCAGAGTAGGTGATGTGGAGACCATGGCTAGGTAAGCCAACATAGCCCAAGGATGAGGAGCACTTGGTTAAAGTGCATTGGGGTAGATGGGTGGTGGTGTGACACAAGATAGAGTACAAGTATTTTAAGTACTCGTGTGTGTTGCACCAGTTTGGATTGACTTAGGTTATTTCACCACCTCCTATGCTATACAGACATTGCCAAAGTAAGGTAGCTACCAATGCAATTATGATGTGTGGTTCTATGGATAGGGGTTTTGATGGAGTCTAAAGGGCGTAGGTGGTAGTGGTGGGGAGGAGGCTCACCCATAAACAACAGGATGATGGGTATGATGGTGAGTGGATAAAAGGATAAAGTCATCCTAGAGGGTGGACCTAGGGGTTGTATCATCCCAATAGGTCTAGAAGGAAGTTGTGAGTGGTAGTTCTAGCAAGGAGGGTAACAATAGTTCTGACTTAGTCGATGAGACTTTTGTACTAGCAGTGTAAACCAAAATTGAACAAAACCAAAGCAATAGATAGAACCAATACACAATATATTGCACAATGAAGAGAGACAATATTTTATTGATATAAATGGAGCCTTAATATTCAATATTAAAAAATTATTTGGTATTGATATACATGTTATAGATATAGGGTTTCAAAACCCTCATTCAATGAATAACTGATTTCTTTCAGCTTATCTTCAATTTAAACAAGAGTGTGGGTGAGCTTTTGTACCCCTACGGGACCACCCTAGTTGCAAAAGCTTCTAGAAAGATGATTCCTACACCTACAAACTAAAAAAAAAAGGATTAGAAGCACCTACGAGGGCTCCACTGCATGAGGCCCTTAGAAAGATAAAACTTATAAAACCCTAGATGTTATGAAATAGAACTACAAATAGAAATGCAAGAATATAAATAAAATGCATCGAATATCTTTACCTTGTCAAGACTAAATTTTGCTCCTATTTCTATTGTTGATGGTCACGCAAATGCCCAAAAGCATATGAGGGCTTGTGGATTTTAAAATTTACTACACAAAATACCTAGAGGTATTTGGGAATGGTTGTGAATGCCCACCAACATTCCAAGAATACCCAATAGAGTTCGAGGAATGCCCAGTAGAGTTCGATGAACTATACGTGGTGTTCAATAGTAGGCAGAAGTGTCGTAGAACCAGTTCTAGTTCATGAGGTTTTGGTAGTGGTGGAAATAGGAGATGTGATGGTGGTGATGAGGGGCAAAGATAATAGCAAAATGACTAGGGTAAATTTTCTCAAAATTTTTTAAGGGGTTTGATTCATCAAAATGACTCATTTTTAAAATTTACCCTTCAACATGTTAGGGTTTCAATGACACAAAATGAGAGATTGAGATTAAAACATGAGGAATGATGGAGATAAGCTTGGTAAAGTGCCATGGATTTAGATGGATGGATGGTTGATATTAAAACATGATGGATGGCTAGGATTTGTTTATAATAATTACATATATATTTATAAAATATATATATATATATATATATATATAATATATAGAATATTAATATTTATATATAATAAGTAAATAAATACATATATATGATGGATGACAAGTGGCTAGATTTTGGTGTCTACTGATGCTCCTTTTGTGCCGCATTGCGTGAAACACAATTCGGTGCAAAAAATGACACCTGGTTTGGCATGATGAAGCGACTTTCTTTCCTTGGAATGCAAAGATGATTTTGAAGATAAAAGAATTTGTACGTGTAGCTTACCCCATCAATTGGTGAATGAGTGAAAAATAAGTCTCACAAGTCAATTGATAGAATTATGAGTAAAAAAAGTTGTTGAATGGTGCAAGTGCAAGTGTATGATATAAATGTAGATGATACGAATGATGTAAATTTATGCCATTTTTGCCCCAATGGAGAAAAGGGAGTTTTACCAAGTGTAGATGCCATGATCATGTAGTATGTATCCCGCTATGGGAAATCAAAATCAAATTTGGTTGCCCCAAGTTTGGGGTGATTCCATTTTGTTGAAGAAAGTGCCTTTTGGCGTCATTGAAATGCAAAGTGATGAAAATGCATAATATTAAAAACCAACCATCCTAGGATCGAATTCTATGAGGCCCATCCTAATAACTATGCACAATGCCTGAATGTAAAAGGGTATGATGTAGTATGAACTATCCATGTTTCAAGCCCCACGGACAAGGCCATCAATGATAAATTTTAAACAAATTAATATTAGCATACCCGCACTCAAAAAATGAGGGATCAAAAGATATTTTGTTCTTGAAAAAAGAAATATTGTTTGATGAAGATGACCAAGTTTCCTTGTGGTTATTTATCCATCTTACTGAATTGCATGGACAACTAATCGCTACAATTTCCAAGGAGATAGAATAAACCACTAGGTACAAGGTTCTCTTGAATTTGTATGTGAACTTGGAAAATATTTGATGCAATAATTGATGAATGAAAATGGTGTGAAAATGAAGATGTGATGATAGAAAATGCATTGATGATTGGATTGCATAATTTTGTGAATTTTTGCATTGTTTTTGAGTGTTTTTAGAGCAATTTTGGACAATTTTGTGACTTTTGGTCGCAAAAAAAAGTTAACCATCCAAATCAATCCATGTTATCACAAAAATGAATGAAATGATGATGTGGATGATTACAAATATGAATGTGGTCATTTTGTGTTTGGACCATTTTGATGCGTTTTGAAGCTTGTAAGGGTATTCTGTGATTTTTGGTCATAAACAAAAATTAAGCATCCAAATCATATTTTTGGTTTTCAAAAAATATGATATGATGATGAAATGAATTTATGGATGCAATTTGGAGTGATTTTGTGGAGGTAAGCTACCTTTTTGGAACAAATTGGTCTTTTTGCAAATTTTTATGCCAAATGTTGGCTACTGTTCACATTAGTGAGTAGATTTTGGCAAGCATTTGCCACTCTATAGACGCTGGTCAGTGTTTCAATGTACCTATGAACACCCATGGGCATTTTAGTACACCAAAAATAGCTATAAATAGTTTGTAGAGGTAAAATTAGACTCATTCTTGTATTCATGAATTCGAGAAGCTATGTCTGAAGGAGTGAGTGAGTGAAAGAGTGAGGTGGAGTGAATGAGTGTGGTAGAGCGGAGGCTATGGTAATGAAGGGTGCAAATACGGTAGTAGGAGTGGAGGTGGCTGAGGTAAGTGCCCTTGGCACTTCTTGTTTTAATTTGTACAAACTTTATTTTTATGAAATTATGCAATGTATGTGGAGTTAATGTATTTGCATTGTGTTTGTGTTGAACTACAGCTAAAATTTTGGAGGCTTGACATTGATTCTCACCTCGCATATCAGGGGTGAGAAAGGCTCTACAAGATGAGTAGTGGAAGTGGTTGGAGATTGTGGGGCTAGCTGGGGTAGGCTAGATTGATGTGGTGAGGGTAGATGAAGGGTATATCTCTACCTTGGCAGAGATATGGGATCCAAATAGGGGGACCTTTCAACTTCCTACTAGAGAGGTGATAGTGACATTTGAGGATGTATACCGCATCCTCAAAAGTACCGATGGAGGGGTTACATGTCGAGGTTGGACACGATACGAGGCATTAGATGAGCTACATATTTAGAGATCGATGGTGATATGTGAGTGTGAAGGGTGGAGGAATAAGGTACTTGGTGATGTATGCCAATAAGAATTTGGAGGTATTGCCCACCTTGGTCATGTTCCTATTGGCTAACATAGTGGTTCCAAGCAGTACTGGCAATTGGTTCCCTTGGAACATGATCAAGCTAGTGTACGATATGATTGATGAGCCTCAGTTGTATGCATGGGCACTTGCTCTACTGGCACAACTATACCAGGAGCTATATGAGGTAAGGAGGTAGAATCAAAATGGGTTTGAGTGTATTTTACTACTGTAGTATTAGGATTGGGAGCACTTCAATGTGGATCAAACTATGGGTTTACCTATTGATACATGGGATGGGGAGAAACCATACACTATTAGATGGTGAGTGACCGAGGAGATGTAGCTAAGTAATCCTATCTATATTTGCCAGGAGTATAGGGATATTTGGGCAGGGTTGACACCTACTCAGGTGCATTGGATAATGTTGAGAAGCAACACACCCCTACTGAAAAATGAATTTCCATCCTTTGAAAACTTTAAGCTTTAATTTTGCAGTAAGGACCCTCTTGATGTTTTCCAGGTTTCAAATTCCAATTTTGCTTGCCTCCTTTTTTAAGTTATGCTTTTATTTGCATCTAGTTTTGATTTATTCCAGAATTCATTTTTCACATGTTAGAATCATTGCTGATTAAAGAAAATATTTCACCGGTATGAAAAAAATGCAGAAAACAGACAGATAAATTCATTAGAAACCAAAACTTTCCTTTTTTGGAAGTGTCGCGATATCGCAACACTTCCATTTTTGAAAATGTCGCGATATCACGACGGGTTTTGGAAAATCCGCCAAGTCAGAAAAACGTAGCAAAATCGTGACACTTCCATTTTTGGAAATGTCGTGATATCGCGACACTTTCCATTTTTGGAAATGTCACGATATCGCTACCAGTCTGGAGAGAGAAAGCAAGATCGTACGGAACGTCACGATTTCGTGACATGTCACGAAATCATGACATGTCGCATTTTCGCGGCTGCAAGAGAGAAGCAAGGTGCAAGGGTGAAAAACGTCGCGATATCGCGACACATTTTGGAAGAAAGGTGCAAGGGTGGAAAACGTCGCGATATCGCGACACATTTTGGAAGAAATGTGCAAGGGTGGAAAACGTCGCGATATCGTGACACATTTTGGAAGAAAAATGCAAGTGTGAAAAACGTAGCAAAATCGTGACACTTTCCATTTTTGGAAATGTCATGATATCGTGACACTTCCATTTTTGGAAATGTCACGAAATCGCTATAGTTTTGGAGAGAGAAGGCCAGAACGTACGGAACGTCGCAAAATCGCGACGTGTCACGAAATCACGACAGAAGGAGGCAAAAGGAAGCTAAGGCACGAAAAGGGCACGATTTCACGACATGTCGTGAAATCATGACGTCATGAAATCGGGACATTTTTTGCAGGGGAGCCCAGGGCGTACGGACTGTCACGACGACAGGTCCAAGTCAAAGCAGCAAGTTGCCAAAAGAATGGAAGAGAAAATGGTTAAGGCAAAAGCACATCGTGAAATCATGACGATTTATCGATGAGGGCCGAAGGCATGAAGGGTGTCGCAAAATCATGACACAATCCGAAGATAGGCTCAGAGACGTACGGACCATCACGATTTCGTGACATGTCGCGAAATCGTGACGGGTCCAGGGCAAAGAGGAAACCAAGAGAAATCAAAGCAAGAAAATTGGCTAAGGCATGGAGATGTCACGAAATCATGACAAAATTTGGAAGAAAGTGCTGAGTGAGAAAGATGTCACGAAATCACGACGTCGCGATTTCGTGATGTCGCGAAATCGCGACAAAGTTGGCAGAAGGGGCCCAAGGCCAAAGGGTGTCGCGAAATCGCGATGTCGCGATTTCACGATGTCACGAAATCGCGACACAAATCCAAATGGGGGCAAGTCCAGGGCAAAGAAGAAACCGAAGGAAGAGGCCAAGGCAAGAAAAAGGAAGTGGAGAGAAGAAGACGCGGTCGGAAAAGCAAAACCAAAAGTAAGCCAAGGCAAAAGCAGGTCACGATTTCGCAACATGTAGCGAAATCACGGCATGTTGCAATTTCGTGACATGTCGCGGCATGTCGCGGTTTCGCGGCCAAGCAGGAAGAAAACAGCTAAGGCAAGGTACATGTCACAAAATCGCGACGTCGCGATTTCGCGACGTCGTGAAATCGCGACACGGCTACGAAATCATGGCATGTCGCGGTTTCGCGGACAAGCAGGAAGAAAACGGCTAAGGCAAGGTACATGTCACAAAATCGTGACGTCACGATTTCACGACGTCGCGAAATCGCGACGCGGCAGAGAAAAGTTGCAGAGGTGCAGGAAGGGTCACGATTTCGCGAAATCGTGAAATGTTGCATTTTCGTGGCCTGTGGAGCGAAAAGCGTTGCATGGCATAGGGGATGTCGTGATTTCGTGACATGTCGTGAAATCGTGACATGTCGCATTTTCACGACTTAGACAGAAAAGGGCCAGAATGAAAAGACAGCTGAAATGGACACGTGTCATGATTTTGCGACATGTGTCAAGACAAAGCAGGCCACGTATCAGATGATTAGAGCCGACATGCAAGTGAACTTTAGGGCTTCATTTTAATATTTAAGCTTTTGATTTAATAATTTTAAAATGCTAATCCTTGTTTGTCTTTCATGCAGGAAGCCATCTGGCACTTACATGATAGCGGAGAAATGGCCATAAAGACAAAGTTAAGTGCAAATTAATCGAAGACAGTCGTATTGAAAGGAAAGATGCCGAAAATTGCTACTTCATCCAAATTTTACAGATCTGGCCGCAAAGAGACTTTACGGTGACTAAGCAGCTGCCCATTTAATGGAGTATGTCGGGAATTGATCGAAAAATGAAAATATCTACACTCAGTTGCCGAAATTTGTCGATGAATGCATTTAATGAAAATTTATGGCAGAATTAATAGCTTGCAGGCAATTTCAACTCAGGGATGGCTCTACGGAGATGGAATATCAGAGAAGTGGTGACTCATCCAGATTTCTGAGGGAATTAATGAGGGCATTTACTCACAATTGTAGGTGAATGCAAGTGGCATTAAAATTATATTTTCTCCATTTATGACAGGTGACTGCACTGAGTTGCAGAGTGGTTAAGTTTTATCAAGACTTTGTTTTAAATGGCTTTATATTGTAAAACCCAGGTCCTAGGGTTTAAGATGATAAGATTTGTTGTTGGAGAAGAAGATATTTTTGAAAATATCAGGGTCTTTCCTGAGTCTATAAATACTTCTTATCAATGTAATCGTAGGAAGCGGAGACTTAGAAATAAAAGGCTATTGAAGCAATTGATTGCAAAGATTGTTAAATATTTTTTTTCTGGACTTGGAGTTGATGTGCTTTTGTTTTCTATGATAGCATTGCCAGGAGCCTAATCTTTTGCAAATTGTGATAAGTTCATCTTCTTTTGTTATCTGTTTCATTAAAGTTTATTAAATATATGTTGTGAATCTGTGTTATCAAGATTAAATATGCTATTAGGCTTCATTTGTTCTATTGTATGCTAGGGAAAATCACAGATTTAAGGTTCAAGTTTGTTCTAATTGCTCTGTCCTCACTGTGTGAGCTATGCTGCTGGTGAGAAATACCAATTTTAACGGACTTCCCTTCTGTTTATGATTTTCTTTCGGATCTATTCCATCTCTGCCTTATGCTCTTAGTAGAAAGTGATCTTAGAAAGCTGGACACTTTCTTCTTTGATTTGTTATGTTGTGAAGCTGATAGTATAAGTAAAATTGGTAGTTTTGTTTTATAGCTAAGTTTGATAAACTTCTCTTTCTGCCCTACCCTACTCTCTTTGTTTTACCGTGAAATGATCCATTTTTATTTTCTTTTAAATTTGTCATTTATTTAAATCTACTGACCCATAAGAGCTAGATCAAAGAATTGATTTTAAATCTGATTGTCAACAAGTGACAACTTCTAGACATTACTGAACAAGTTTAGAGCCCGTTGTAAGGTAATAGACAGTCCATATTGAAAACTATTCCAGAAGCGAAAAAGAGTGAATTGACATTCGACCCGACTCTGTAACTCACACCTTGGATAACCAGCTAGATCCTAAAGTGAGTGGGATTTATCCCGTATAAGTGTTATCAGAGTTTTATGCTCATTCTTCATAGGGTGTGTATAAAAGTCGAACCAAAATTTAAAAATGGCGCTAGAATGAGGGCTTGAACTTACGTTCTTAGTGCGCTTGAGTTGAGAAATCTGACTGTATGTGGTACTTGACAAATGCTGTATTTTATCCAAAGTCTAGTAGCCAATTTTCCCTCCTCCTCTGCCTTTAAAATTTTGTTGTTTGAATTTTTTGCCTGAACAGCGGAACTTAACACCAACATTTAAAAATGGCGCTAGAAGGAGGGCCCAGTGAACTCCGGTCAGTATTGTAAGTTGTCAGTACAATATTTTAAAATTGCCCGAAAAGAAGACCTCAAGTTCAGTACTCTGTTAAGGATTGTAAGTTTGTAAGTGCTTGTGAAAATATGGATTCTACATACAGGGTAACAAGGTCCCACCCTAGATCCGGAGAGCTCCTTGTGCCTGAATTAGAAACTCTAAGAAGAAGTAGCCTTAGAAGTGCCAAGTCTCTGTCTCAAACAGTTTTATCACCGCTAATAGTTACCCCAACCACAACTCAGAATATCATTGTCAACCAAGTAGTAATTACAAATTGGTTGGGTTCCACTGCTTTGAATATTTCGGGTATAGCCCATGACCTACCCAGAAATCCAGAAAGATATCTCCCCAGATATAAACATGATGGGACAAGAACTGCAGAAGAACATTTGGTTGCATTCAAGAATGCTTTGAAATTATTAAATGTGCAGCATGAAGATGTTGCCTGCAGATTGTTCCCGTTCACTCTCTAGGAGGGAGCTTATGACTAGTTTCTAAACCTCACTAATGATTCTGTCACCAGCTGAAATGACTTAGAAAAAGTTTTTGTGTCACAGTTCGGGGAAGTGATAGATCCTAGTATATTGTACCAGTAGTTTTCTGGTATCAAAAGAGAATTAAGTGAATCTATCAGATCTTATAATGTTAGATTCCAGAAAGCTTATGGTAGTCTTATTGGGTATTATGTACCAAATGTAGACTTGGCATTAGAGATCTTTAGAAACTCTCTGGATCTAATGACCTTTGTCTTCTTGAAGAGAGATCCCACTGTTACTAATTTGACAGAAGCTTATAAAGAAGCTTTGATTCTGGAAAGACAGTTGGGACCCCAAACTTTAAATGCTCAGCAAGTTCCTCTGGTCACACAAGCTACCCCTGTGTTCAATCCCATTCCACATCAGATGATGTTGCCAGTTTTTCAGACTCTACCATCAGCAAATCCATTGGTTGTAGCACCTATTGAGAATGTACAGAACCCAGGAAAAGAGGTTGACAATGCAAGAGTTGAAGAAGTCTCAAAGATAGTTCAAAAGTTGGCCAATGATTTTTTGAGTTTTAAAAGGCAAGTTTCTACTGGGGACAACTCAAACAGGTATTCATATCAACCGAACAGATTCAACCGGCCCCCGTATGAACCTAATAAAGATTACAAGGGTAAGGCTCATGATGTGAATATTTGCGATTTAGCTCTGCCTAACTGGTGCAGAATACATGCCACTTCCCAACATGGGGAGTTAGATTGTTTGGAATTTTGTAATGCATTTGAAGCTTTGTCTGGGGATTTGATCTCTCCTGAAAATCAAAGAACTACGGATGGCCCAAGTTCATCCAGCCACAGTGTAGCTATGGTCTTGGATTCTTTCACTTTCCTGGATGAATCTGAGAATGTAGTTGAAATGCCTATGGATGAGGTGCAAGATTTCCAACAGTACAGAAGAGATAACTACAACCTGAGAAATAGGAATTCGGAGCCTAATACTACATCAACCCCTCCGAAAAACTCTCACAATGTTCCCCTAGATCCCTCTCCAAGCAACAATCCATCTCCACCAAAGGGAGGAAATCTGAGGGGACCAGATGCTTTTGTCCCTCCACTTAACAAAGGATATAACATAGTGGAGGATATGAAAAAGATCAAGGCCAACATTGCTCTACATGAGTTGGCCCAAATTTTAGAGCAGAGGGACAACTTGATAAAAACATACTCTGGCCCTGCTACTAAACTTGTGGACAAAGGAAAGAATATGGCAAACGCCAATGTAGCCATGTACAAAGAGAAAACTAAAGTTCCCCCCTTTTTATTGACTATTCGTATTTTTTGGAAGAACTTACACAATTGTTTGGTAGATTCGGGTGCATCTGCTAATGTTATGCCTTTGGCCATTTGTCAGCAGTTGGGTTTGACCCTAATGAAGTCTGAAAGGAGAGTTGTCCAATTGGATAAATCAGAGGTTAAAGTAGTTGGGGAATTTCAAAATATTCATATCCAATTAGCATTTGAGCCAAGGGCTCAACATAAAATTGAAATTCAGGTTGTGGATATCCCCGTGGGTTATGGGATGCTGTTGAGTAGGGATTGGTCAAGGTCTTTGAATGGATATTTGGCAACAGATTTTTCACACATGTGGTTGCCGTGGAAAGGAGTGGCAAATCAATTACGGGTTGAAAGAGAACCCAGGTACAAGCATACAATTACGGAATACAATGCATAGAATGAGACTGTAAATATTGCGGAGGTAGATATTGGGGTTTACAATTTAACAACAGGGCAAAATGAGAAGTTTAATAAAGCCCATCCTGTTCATAGTAATGAAGTCTGGACACTTTATGTGGATGGGGCTAGATCTAAATAGGGTTCTGGCACAGGGGCAGTCCTTAAAGGGCCTGAAAGTCAGACATATTTTATGTCTTACCGCCTGCAGTTCCCTTGTACAAATAATTTAGCAGAGTATGAAGCTCTGGTATTAGGTTTGAAGTTTGCTTTGGACAAAGGAGCAAGAAATATTCAAGTTTTTACTGATTTGAAATTGGTGGCAAATCAAGTCAAGGGTAAATTCCAGTGTAAAGCATCTTATTTAAAAGGATACAAACATCGGGCTTGGGATCTTGTAGAAGACTTTAATGCTTTTAATCTGACACACATACCCAGAGAGCAGAATTCACATGCAGATGTCTTGGCTTCTTCAGCCGCAAGTTTAAAACCACTGGAAGAATTTAAATGGAATAAGTTTTCAATTGAGTTAGTCCCTTGTCCTTCAGTCCCAAATAATATAGATAATTTTCAGGTTTTCTTTGATGATCAACAGATTGTGAACTTTTTGCAGAGTACTAACACATTTGAAAATGCTATAATCGATGAGGGCCAAAGGGATACCCTGCTGGAATAGTTAGATGATGACAGGGGAGTAATGAGGTTGAAAGACAACATAATTCCAAAAGGGATGGTGGAGCTGGAGCGGCTCTTTGATGTTGACAAAATCAAGCAAAAGGTGAATTCTGAGGATTATGTGGGTGCCACAGATAGCGAGATTGAAAACCTGAACATAGGGACTGAAGAAGATCATAGGCACATCAAGTTGGCAAAGAACTGTGATCCAGAAATAAAAAGAAGTATGATTGATTTTCTTCACAGGTCCAAGGATGTTATGGCCTGGTCATACAAAGACTTAAAGGTATTTGATCCTAAAGTTTACACTCATATTATACCTTTAAAAGAATTCTGCAAACCTTTCCGGCAAAAGCAGAGGCATGTCAATTCTCTGTTAGAGCCCCTCATCCAGAAAGAGGTAGAAAAACTATTGAGTGCCGCCATTATTTTTCCCATCAGGCATTCTACTTGGGTGGCCAATCTGGTGCTAGTTAGAAAGAAAAATGGAGAGATCTTCTTGTGTGTGGATTTTAGAAATTTGAACAAGGCATCTGAGAAAGATAATTATCCATTGCCTTCTATAGATGAGGTGTTACAGATTGTCAATGGTTCGGAGATGATGTCTTTCCTGGATGGTTTCTCAGGATATAATCAGATATTTGTTGAGAAGGAAGACAGAATGAAAATTGCTTTCACAACTAAGTGGGGAACTTTTGCTTACAAGAGGATGCCATTTGGATTAATAAATTCCGGAGCTACATTTCAATGAGCAATGGATCATGCTTTCAAGGGCCTTATGGGTAAATGCATTGTTGTTTACATGGATGATTTAACAGTCTTCTCTAAATATCGGTTTGACCATGTAAAGCACTTGGAGTCTGTGTTTAACAAATGCAAGGAGTTCGACATTTCTTTGAATCCGAAGAAGTGCATTTTTGGTGTAACAGAAGGAAAGCTCCTTGGGCACTTGGTCACAAAATATGGCATTTCCATGGATCCGGACAGAGTTGAAGCCATATCCGGCATACCATTTCCCAACTCCAAGAAAGAGTTGAGGTCCTTCTTTGGAAAAATTAACTTTGTCAGGAAGTTCATCTTCGGTTTTGCAGAGATAGTCAAGACAATGAATGACATGCTAAAGCAACTTGATCAGATTGTCTGGACCACAGAAGCTAAAACAACCTTCCAAGAAATCAAGACAGCCATCAAACAAGCACCAGTTCTAGTAAGCCCAGATTTCAGTGCAGATTTTTATCTGTACACCTTTTCTTTTGAACACACACTTGCTGCAGTTTTGACCCAACAGAGAGAAACTGGGGAACATCCAATTGCTTTCAAGAGTACCAATTTAAAAGGGGCTGACCTGAAATATTCTCGTTTAGACAAACAAGCTTATGCCTTGGTGAGAGTAGTTAAGCAGTTCAGGCACTACATACTAAGAAGCAGAATTCATGCTATAGTTCCAGACCCAGCTGTTAAGTACCTATTAAGTCAGAATGAGTTGGGTGAACTAAGAGGTAATTGGGTTACAAGGCTGCAAGAATATGACTTAGAGATTCGGCCTGCAAAATTGATCAGAGGACTTGGTTTGTCCCGACACATTGCCGAAGTACCTGTACGGGAGAAGTTAATCAGTTAAATTCTGAATCTGATGGCTGGTATGGAGATATTATTCATTTGCTACAATTTGGAGTTTGCCCGTCTCACTTGAATAGAACCCAAAGGAGAGCATTAAAACTGAAAGCTGCTCATTATCTCCTCAAAGCAGGTAATTTGTACAGAGAGAATTATGCTGGCATTTTATTGAGATGCATTTCTTGGAGTGAAGTCAATGAAGTCATGTCCAGTTTTCATGAAAAGTTAGGGGCAGGGCATTCATCAGGATCTGCTACTCACGCACAAAATATTGAGAGCAGACTATTACTAGCCTACACTATTTAAAGATGCCCACCAGCATGTAAGAACCTGCCATCAATGCCAAAATTTTGCAGCCAAAGAGGCCAACCGGGCTCTACCATTGCAACCTGTTGTAATAAATAAACCTTTTTTGCAATGGGGACTTAATTTTGTGGGAGTGATTAATCCAAATTATTCAGCGGGGCATAAGTATGTTCTAACGACTACCGATTCATCGCACAAGATGGGTCGAAGCAACAGACCACCATAAGAAGTACAACTCATGAAGTGATCGAATTTCTAGAGTCAAATGTCATAACTAGGTTTGGGGTTCCTCTGAATTTGGTGTGTGATAATGGACCAACCTTCCAATCATTGGAGTTTGCAGAATGGGCATACCAGATGGGGATAGTTATCAGATTTTCATCCAAATATTATCCCCAAGGCAATGGACTAGCTGAGTCCACAAACAAGAATTTAATGAATGCCATTAAGAAATCTACAGCAGATAAACCCAGGTAGTGGCATACATTATTGAAATATGCACTTTGGGCTGACCGGATAAAATATAAAGTGGCTCTTAAGACTTCTCCTTTTGCTTTGCTATATGGTACCCAGCCAATTGTTCCCATCTCTCTGAAATTACCTACTTACCAATTTGTCTTAGACTATTTTGAGGATCAAGCTGATGTAGAAGCTCGTGTTTTAGATCTAACTAATTTGCAGGATGAAAGACTCCAAGCCCTGGAACACTTTAGTCGGCACCAAGAAATCGTCAAGCGCTGGTTTGACAAGAGGGCCAAAGTGAAAGCTTTTAGACTGGCAGACCTGGTGCTTCTATGGGATAAGGCCCATGAAAATAAGGGTAAGCATACAAAGTTGTAGCCACTGTGGATAGGCCCGTACCAGATTGCTGAGATTCTAGGTAATAATGCATTTCGTTTACAAGACCTGGATGGTAATTTTTTGGACCTCCCTGTTAATGGTCAATACTTAAAACATTATTTCTTGGCTGTTCCGTCCAATGTATCATTTGAATGAGTCACAAAGAAGTTGTAACATGTGTATACATTGTAAATAGCTCTGCAGTTTTTAGTTTTATTTTTCTTTATTGTTTGTGCAGTGTTGTTTTATTCCATCTTTTTGCTTGTACATTTGTTTTTGTTTTATTTTAAAAAGTCTGTACAATTTTATTTTTATTTTGTTCTTAAAGGCCTGTGTCTATCCTTGGAAGTTTGTGCAAAGTTCTTGAGCTTTTAAAATTGTTTTTGAGTTTTTCCTGAGCATCAATAAAAGAAAGTCAGCCTTCTAAAGATTGTTTCATTCTGAGTCCAGAATCCAGTGTTCATTATCATAATTGTGAGATAGTCTGTTTGAACTGAACAGTGGAATTATTTTGTTATTCAGAACAACAGTGGAAGGATGATTGGATTTTGTGTCTTGCTTGCCATAGTTGTTTTAATTATAAAGAAACTACTATGCTGTTTGGTTGGAGAAACTCCCGGGGAATCCAAGAAAATTTGGTCATAAGAGGGGACTATGATTCATGTAATTATTTGAGTATCCACAGAGGCTATCAGTGCCCAGGCTAAAGCAGTTCCAGATTATTATTCTTTCTAAGGCTTTTTAGATGTTGATGTATTTCAAAAGAAAGAGATGAAAGTTGAGCAGGCAGCATGAAATTGGCACTCTGTTATTTCCAATATATATATATAAAAAAAAAAGAGTTATATAATGAAAGAGGCAGCCAAGACTTCAAAAGATGTTTTTCTTCTACCAAGTTGTAGATTCTACCTTACAGTTGTAAATCTGGGTCGTGTAAATCTAAAGGGTAACTCGTCGGAGTCTGTAAAAGGCTAAACTAGTAAAAAGAGCTCTACTCGGTTTCCCATTTTTACAATCTAGAAAAGTTGATCAATCCAGAGTTCAACATTCGATCCAGTAATTCTTGAAGAAAGTTTTATATGCTTGTAATTGCACATCAGAAATCTTCCTTAAATGATTCAGCCTAGTATGTCCTTGGGAAATTTTAACAACTATTAGTTAGTAGTCAATTTATTTTGAAGAATATCTATGGCAAAGCTTGATGCATGGTCTATGTTGTTTTGAAACTAGAGTCCTGGGTTCTAAAATAATGCTACTATTTTACCCGCAGATATCGCCATTTGTTGAGAAGCAACACACCCCTACTGAAAAATGAATTTCTATATTTTGAAAACTTTGAGCTTTCATTTTGCAGTAAGGACCCTCTTGATGTTTTTCAGGTTTCAAATTCCAATTTTGCTTGCCTCCTTTTTTAAGTTATGCTTTTATTTGCATCTGGTTTTGATTTATTCTAGAATTCATTTTTCACATGTTAGAATCATTGCTGATTAAAGAAAATCTTTCACCGGTATGAAAAAAATGCAGAAAATAGACAGATAAATTCATTAGAAACCAAAACTTTCCTTTTTTGGAAATGTCGCAATATCGCGACGGGTTTTGGAAAATCCGCCAAGTCAAAAAAACGTAGCGAAATCGTGACACTTCCATTTTTGGAAATTTTGCGATATTGTGACACTTTCCATTTTTGGAAATGTCGCGGTATCGCTACCAGTCTGGAGAGAGAAAGCAAGATCATACGGAACGTCACGATTTCACGACATGTCACGAAATCGTGACATGTCGCATTTTTGTGGCTACAAGAGAGAAGCAAGGTGCAAGGGTGAAAAACGTCATGATATCGCGACACATTTTGGAAGAAAGGTGCAAGGGTGGAAAACGTCGCGATATCACGACACATTTTGGAAGAAAGGTGCAAGGGTGGAAAACGTCGCGATATCGTGACACATTTTGGAAGAAAGCTGCAAGTGTGAAAAACGTAGCGAAATCGTGACACTTTCCATTTTTGGAAATGTCACAAAATCGCTACAGTTTTGGAGAGAGAAGGCCAAAACATACGGAACGTCGCAAAATCGTGATGTGTCATGAAATCACGACATGTCGTAAAATCACGATAGAAAGAGGCAAAAGGAAGCTAAGGCACGGAAAGGGCGTGATTTCGTGACATGTCGCAAAATCGCGACGTTGTGAAATCGCGACGTCGCGAAATCATGACGTCGTGAAATCATGACGTTTTTTACAGGGGAGCCCAGGGCGTACGGACTGTCACGATTTCATGACATGTCATGAAATCGTGACAGGTCCAAGTCAAAGCAGCAAGTTGCCAAAAGAATGGAAGAGAAAATGGTTAAGGCAAAAGCACATTGCGAAATCACGACGATTTATCGATGAGGGCCGAAGGCATGAAGGGTGTCACGAAATCACGACGTCGCGATTTCGTGATGTCACGAAATCGCGACACAATCCGAAGAAGGGCTCAGAGACGTACGGACCGTCGCAATTTCACGACATGTCACGAAATAGCGATGGGTCCAGGGAAAAGAGGAAACCAAGAGAAACCAAAGCAAGAAAATCGGCTAAGGCATGGAGATGTCGCGAAATCGTGACAAAATTCGAAAGAAAGTGTCGAGTGAGAAAGATGTCGTGAAATCGCGACGTCGTGATTTCGCGATGTCGCGAAATCACGACAAATTTGGCAGAAGGGGCCCAAGGCCAAAGGGTGTCACGAAATCGTGACACAAATCCGAAGGGGGGCAAGTCCAGGGCAAAGAAGAAACCGAAGGAAGAGGCCAAGGCAGCAAAAAGGAAGTGGAGAGAAGAAGACGCGGCTGACAAAGCAAAACCAAAAGCAAGCCAAGGCAAAAGCAGGTCGCAATTTTGTGACATGTCACGAAATCACGGCATGTCGCGGTTTCATGGCCAAGCAGGAAGAAAACAGCTAAGGCAAGGTGCATGTCACGAAATCGCGACATCGCGATTTCGCGACATCGCGAAATCGTGACGCAGCGAAGAAAAGTTGCAAAGGTGCAGGAAGGGTCACGATTTCGCGACATGTCACGAAATCGCGACATGTCACATTTTCGCGGCCTGTGGAGCGAAAAGTGTTGCACGACAGGGGATGTCACGATTTTGTGACATGTCGCGAAATCGCGACATGTCACATTTTCGTGACTTGGACAGAAAGGGGCCAGATTGAAAAGACAGCTGAAATGGACACGTGTCATGATTTTGCGACACGTGTCAAGACAAAGCAGGCCACGTATCAGATGATTAGAGCCGACATGCAAGTGAACTTTAGGGCTTCATTTTAATATTTAAGCTTTTGATTTAATAATTTTAAAATGCTAATCCTTGTTTGTCTTTCATGCAAGAAGCCATCTAGCACTTACATGATAGCGGAGAAATGGCCATAAAGACAAAGTTAAGTGCAAATTAATCGAAGATAGTCATATTGAAAGGAAAGATGCCGAAAATTGCTACTTCATCCAAATTTTACAGATCTAGCCGCAAAGAGACTTTACGGTGACTAAGCAGCTGCCCATTTAATGGAGTATGTCAAGAATTGACCGAAAAATGAAAATATCTACACTCAATTGTCGAAATTTGCCGATGAATGCATTTAATGAAAATTTATGGCAAAATTAATAGCTTGCAGGCAATTTCAACTCAGGGATGGCTTTGCGGAGATGGAATATTAGAGAAGTGGTGACTCATCCAAATTTTTGAGGGAATTAATGAGGTATTTTACTCACAATTATGGGTGAATGCAAGTGGCATTCGAATTCTGTTTTCTCCATTTATGGCAGGTGACTGCACTGAGTTGCAGAGTGGTTAAGTTAACTTTGTTTTAAATGGCTTTATATTGTAAAACCCGGGTCCTAGGGTTTAAGATGATAAGATTTGCTATTGGAGAAGAAGATATTTCTGAAAATATCAGGGTCTATCCTAAGTCTATAAATACTTCTTCTCAATGTAATCGTAGGAAGTGAAGACTTAGAAATAAAAGGCTATTGAAGCAATTTCTTGCAAAGATTGTTAAATACTTTGTTTCTGGACATGGAGTTGATGTGCTTTTGTTTTCTATGATAGCATGGCCAGGAGCCTAATCTTTTGCAGATTGTGATAAGTTCATCTTCTTTTGTTATCCGTTTCATTAAAGTTTATTAAATATATGTTGTGAATCTATGTTATCAAGATTAAATATGTTGTTAGGCTTCATTTGTTCTATTGTATGCTAGGGAAAATCATAGATTTAAGGTTCAAGTTTGTTCTAATTGCTTTGTCCTCACTGTGTGAGCTATGCTCGTCGGTGAGAAATACCAATTTTAACGGACTTCCCTTCTGTTTATGATTTTCTTTCAGATCTGTTCCATATCTGCCTTATGCTCTTAGTAGAAAGTGATCTTAGAAAGCTGGACACTTTCTTCTTTGATTTGTTCTATTGTGAAGCTGATAGTTTTGTTTTACAGCTAAGTTTGATAAACTTCTCTTTCTGCCCTACCCTACTCTCTTTGTTTTATCGTGAAATGATCCATTTTTATTTTCTTTTAAATTTGTCATTTATTTAAATCTGCTGACCCATAAGAGCTAGATCAAAGAATTAATTTTAAATCTTATTTTCAACAAGTGACAACTTCTAGAAATTACTGAATAAGTTTAGAGCCCGTTGTAAGGTAACAGACAATCCATATTGAAAACTATTCCAGAAGTGGAAAAGAGTGAATTGACATTCGACTCGACTCTGTAACTCACACCTTGGATAACCAGCTAGATCCTAAAGTGAGTGGGATTTATCCTGTATAAGTGTTATCAGAGTTTTATGCTCATTCTTCACAGGGTGTGTATAAAATTCGGACCAACAGATACCATGGCAATGTGCCACGTGGACTACTGATGGTGAGTAGCTATAGAGAGTTTGACAGGATAGATTGGTGGTTGGGAGGCATAGGAGTGAGGTGGAGCTAATCCAATTCTCAAGGATGCTATAGTGGTTTAGGTTGTGATAGAGGATTCCTGAGGCACCAGTTCTATATAGGTGTCATCAAGATGAGACAGGTCTACCTTGTGCTGAGGCATGGTAGGTGACTTATGAGGATGATGATGAGATGGATCTCCTTGATGTGGATGATGTGGGGACCAACACTGAGTACGATGCATGGTTCACTACATAGCCATTATGGATACCTAGTTTGATAGTAGATGAGGGTAGTTAGGATGAGGCAGAGGCCAAGGTGGAGGTAGATAAGGCTCATAGACATCGAATATGTCTTCGATCTAGTAGTCGAGGGAGATAGGAAAGAGATGCAGCAAAATAGTCTCTAGAGATTAGAGGTGATGGAGGTGGTATTGATGATATGGAGGAGGTTCTAGAGAGACCTCCAAGTTAGAGTGAGGAGGATTGGGTGAGGCTCGAGTGGATGGTAGTGGATCGAGATGCTAATTAGTGGCTGAGGATGCAAAGATAACTAAGTTGTGGGTGTAGCTAGAGGTACAGATGGTTGCAGGTGGAGTCAACGATAGGATCATGAGGCTATAATTAGATCTAATTCATAGGGACTATCATAAGAGATATGATGTATTACACCTATGGGCATTCATTGTAAATGTGATATTTATATATATACATGGCTTTTACTTTTGTGTGAATGCTTTTGTGTATTTGTGATGGATGATAATGCAATGATAATATGTATGAATGCAAATGAATTAATGCTCTAATGATAATTCATAGTTTAGATTGTTCTTGACCATGTTATAGAATTATTGTTTAATCAGGGGCACCAAACTGGTGGCATGTGCAATGGAAGACTCATGTAATGATATGGAAGTTGATATGGATGTTGATATGGAAAATTGATATGGATGTTGATATGGAAAACTAATTTGGAAAATTTATTATTTTGCAAAGACTCGGACATGCTAGTGGTATCAAACAAACTCACTAAATACTGCCTAATTTCTTTAGGACCAAATGTGTGTGCAGTGAATTCATTTACCAAATCATGATTATGGTAATGACTTGAGGTAATCAAGAACCAATGTGTGTGCAAGTGATTTCATTAACTCATATTGAGTAAATTGTGATGAAACCTATCATTGAGAAGACCAAGAAGCTAGTTTGTCCTTATGTGTGATCAGAGGTCTCTTTACAAGAGACGTGTCACCATGCATGAGAGTACTCCACTACAATTCAAGCATCTATAGCTTTGATGGATATTAAATCCATAGTCCAAGAATTTGATCTCTAAGCTTTGCGAATTTGGACTACAAAACCATCTGACTAGAAATGTAGTTCTATCCTTACAACTTGAGGATCTATGGTGTGTGATGTATAAAATATTTATATCTTTGGGGAATCAGATTCTCAACCAAAGTTTGATGAGAATTTTACCTTATCCTTACTACTCTATATTTTGTTTAGAAGTAATTGTGATAGTGGTGTAAACCACTATTTTTTATTTTTGGAATATGTGCATAATGGGACAAGTATGGAATACCCTTTTCACTTCGAGGTCAACCCAAATATGGTGTTGTCCCTCTTTGAAACAAGATTTTTTTAAGGTGTATGACTGTGTTTGGTTCAAGAATGTTAGAGTCAATTCCCATCACTCAATATTTTTTTAGTGAAAATGTGTCTTGGTCCTAAAGAAAACTCAACATGTATTGGAGGTTTCTAGAAATACTAGGAGTGGTTGAGTGACCAAAAACACCTAGGGATTATGGAAATGTGGTTTGCAAATGATAATTTGACTTTATGGAATGGTGCAATGAAATGGGTGATGATTTTGAGGGTGCCCATGATTAAGGCAACAAAAATTTATTGGACCAATTATTATCTAAACTAAATAAATGACCCCTAATGTGGTGAATGAAATGTGTGAAGTTGAATGCAATTTGTGAAATATAATGTATGTGTTATATATATATATATATATATATATATATATATATATATATATATATATCATATTAAGCATAGAATACTCTCAAGTGGATGATATTAAGTGGTTTGGTCTCTTCAACTCCCTCTAGACTGGCAAGCCTATAATTTCCTTTGCCCACTTTTTGAGTAACAATGTATGGACCTAACCAATTAGACACAAATTTATCATGAAGGTGTGACAATGCATTGGTGTTTTGCTGATTCTCCTTAAGAACTATATCTCTACTTGAAATTCATGTAGATGAACTTTAATGTTGTAAGCACACATTAGGTGGTCCTGATAAACTTGTAAATGCTCTAAAGAATTGACCCTTCTTTCATCAAGAAGTGTAAGTTGGTAAAAATGTGCTTGTCTAGAAGTACCATCATCTATGAATTCCTATAGTAAAATTTACAATGAGGGGATCTCAAGATCAAGAGGCATAATTTCTTCGGATCCATAGACTAGTGAAAATGGCGTTGCCCCAATAGGCATGTGAATGCTTTTATGATAAGTCCATAATGCCAAGGGGATTTGAGTATGCCAATCTTGATGATTTTATTTGACTAGTTTATTGAGAATAGAAATTAAGGTCTTGTTGGTAGCCTCAGCTTGTCCATTTGCTTGTGGGTAGTAAGGAGTCAAGAAAATGTGTTGGATATTATATTTCTTGCAAAGTGCTTGAACATCCTTGTTTTTGAAAGACTTACCATTGTCAGAGATGATTTTTGAGGGAATACCAAAACAATAGATGATATGATGAAGTATAAACTCCACAATTCAAGGTCCTATTATACTGGTTAGAGGAATTACCTCAACCCACTTTTTGAAGTATTTAGCGGCTGTGATGATGAATGTATGTTGTCCTGAGAAAGGAGGTGAGATTTTACAATTAAATCAAGACCCCATTGTGAAAAGGGCCAAAGGATTTTAATAGTATGTAATTCTTATGATGACACATGAGTTAAATTAGCATGTTGTTGACATTTTTTACAATGCTTGACATAAGTACAATAGTCATGTTCCATGGTGGGCTAATAGTAACCCATGCGTAGAATACACTTTGAAATGGTCATTCCACTAAAATGACCACCACAAGTACCATCATGAGCTTCAACTATGGCTCTTTGTACCTTTTTAGGCTCAAGACAATAAATGAGGATTCCATCATAACTATATTTATACAACACATCCTCCAAGAGAGTAAAACAAGTTACCTTTTACTTGAAAGTGTGTTTAGTAGTCCATGACATATCTGATGGGAGTATTCCAAACTTGAGGAAGGCTATTATTTGGTTTGACCAAGGCTCATATGGCTTTGAATGGATAAAGAAAACATATTTCTCATCCTTAGATTCAACACGAACAATTGTAGATTTAGAGATTGTTGTATCAATAAGTGGTTGTACCTCTCCTATGGAGTTATTTGGAATTAATGATCCTAGAGAGGCCATCACATCTACAAATATATTAGTCGAACGTGGTAAACTATTGATTTCATAACAATCAAATTTAGTGACCAATGTCATTTCTACTTCATGGTAAAGCTTTATGGTAGGTTTCTTGCATTGGTATTCTCTATTGATTTATTGGATGATAATTTGAGAATCACCAAATATCTTGATATGCTTTATACCCATAGCTATGGTTGCTTGAAGACCTAATATTAAGGCTTCATACTTTGCATTGTTGTTTGTGCATTGGAAGTCAAGTTTGAATGATAATGGAATAGGTATCCCCTATGGTGTATGAAAAATGACTCCAAAACCTTGAACTTTTTCGCACTTAGAACCATCAAGGAATAGTGTGATATTGACATCTTCCTCCGAAATGGCGTTTTCTTCTTGTTCAGTGAAAGTGAATACCAAGCCATATAGGAGCTCAATAATCAATGGTTGATCACTAGGAAGTGGATCTTCTGCAAGTTTATTGGCTATGACCTGACCTTTAATGGATTTTTGGTTGATGCATTCAAGATTGAATTAAGTGATAAGCATTATCAATTTTGTAGTACAAGTGTTATTGTAAGTACAAGATATTATATGATGCAGAGGATTATCACCAACTATGACATATGTGGTGTGACTAAGCATGTAATGTCTACGTTTCTTAGTGTAAAAAACCATTGCTAAGCATAAATTTTCCACATAAGAATAACTAATTTTATAGCTTACCAATGTTTGACTAATGTAGTAGACAACTTGCTCTTGATTGTTCTCATTATTTTGTGCAAATATTGTCCCTAATGCAAATTATGTTGCTAAAACATACATATGGAAGGGGACCCTCAAATGAGGAGGAGTTAATACTGGTGGAGAAGCTAGGTATTGCTTGATGTCAATAAAAGCTTTTTGGCACTTGTATGTCCATGAAAATGTCACTCCCTTTTGTAGCAGGTGATTGAATGGCCTGAATTTATCAGAAAGTTATGCAATGAAACAATGGATCAATTGAATTTTTCCTTGTAAACTATGCAATTTATTCAAGTTTTTTGGGGAGGCATCTCCATGATGAACCTTGACTTTGTTTGGGTCCACCTCAATGCCTCTTTTGGAGATAATGAATCCTAATAGTTTACCTAAGGTAACACCAAAGACACACTTTTTGGGGTTCAACCTTACATTACTCTAGAAGTCGATCAAAGAATTTTTCCAAGATACCAATGTGCTCTTGTTGAGTTTTGGATTTTGCCAAGAGATCATCCACATAATATTCAATGATATTATGCATGTAATCATGGAATATGTATGTCATGGAACATTGATAAGTGCCACCTACATTTTTGAGGCCAAAGTACATCACCTTGTAACAAAAAGTCCCCCAAGGTGTAGTGAATGTTGTTTTGTGTTGGTCATCAGGATTTATTTGAATTTGGTTGTATCCTAAAAAACCATCCATTATGGAAAGCATTTCATGGCCAGCGCAAAGTATCGATAAGAGTATTGATGTTTTGTAGAGGAAATTAATCCTTAGGACATGCTTTGTTAAGGTCTTGAAAGTTAGTTCAAATGTGTATCGCCCCCTTAGGCTTGCGTTTGGATGCCATGTTTGAAATGCACTCAAGATAGTCAATGGGAACAATGAAACCCACATATAATAGCTTTTGAAGCTCTTCTTTGACCATGAGGGCAATGATAGGATGCATATTTCTCAATTTTTGTTTGACTAGCTTAGCATCAAAGTGCAAGGTGAGATTGTGGACAACCAAGTTAAGGTTAAGACCAAGCATGTCTTTGTAGGACCATGTAAAAATTTCTTTCTTCTTCTTGAGGAGAGAAATTAATTGCTCTTGTTCATCTATGGATAAAATTTTACCAAGTTTGACAATTTGGGGATTGTCTACATCTGAACTAAGATTCACATTGATGGTATCTTCAATAGACATATGAGAACCTTCCTCAAGCTAATGGGACGTTGGGATTAGATGAATGTCATCTATGAAATTATCAAACATTTTTTACTCAACCTCTTCTATGTATACCTAGAAAACCTCTGGATCTAAAGGTGAAGATGAAGGTGAAGGTGGAGGTAATGGAGGAATGTAGTTGGTTGAAGCCCTTAACAATTCATCAAAAATTATGAATTTATGAAAGGATGGAGGTGAGGAAATATGATCCATATCAAAAATGCTCATATCAATTAGAATTGGCTTTGCCAAATTGTATGATTATGGAGTGGAGTGAATACGTCAACAGGATTCTTGTTGACTTAAAGAGAAAAATTGTGGTTGGCAAGGTGAAGGATGGGTGGATCCTATCTGCTAGAACTGATGCTAGAGCTCTTGGAACCTAAAAAATAGTGAGCACCACAAATAAATTCAACCAAAAAAAATCCATATACATGCAATACAATGATTTTTTTTATTACATACATATATTACAATATTGGCTAGTGATATGGATCAATGAAGTGGAGGTGGTGGTTCACCGATTGGTTTAGTTTGCTCTTGTGGATTTTAAGGATATAATTGTACCTTAGGCTTAATTATAAGCCTAAGTTATTATTATTTTCTATTTTTTTCCCTTTGTAATACGTAAGGCATAGTATGCCTATGTTGGAAATAGGTTTTTTATTTGTTAGGATGTTCAGTTAGACTGTTAAAGTTGTTCTTTATCTTCTAGCAGTTATTTGGAATCCATATTTAGCAGATTGTTATCTATTAGTTACAATGGTTGGCCTTGTTTGGAAAATTGTTACAACCACTATAACCACATGATTTCATTGTAAGCTTATATATTCTACTACCACTAATGAATAATTAGCTTCACATTTGGTATTTCCATATCATTGGTAATCAGAGTTGAAGGATAATTTTTGCAAGGAGGGCAAGTTGCCACTTCATTGCTAGGTGTCTAGTTGGGTTTTACAGCTAGTACATCAAATCCTAGGTAGGTGCTTGCATGAAATTGGCTTGAGGCCAGCTGCAACATCATTTTTGTGAAGCTCCAAAGGTGGTAGAGGGTAGAATTTACCCCTGCACTGAATACCTCTCACTGAAAAATAGAAGGTAAACCTGACTTGCCTTTTGTGGGTTTTTTGTTTGGAAAAATTTGTTTGCTTTGAATATCAGTGAAGAAGATATATTTGAGGAGAAATTTCATAATTTTGAGGCCAAATTTTTGGCCAAAATGATCCATTTGCACTCCTTGCTGAGAGAGCACCAGATTTCCGAAGTGACTTGAAGTCCAATTGGAGCAATATTTGGCTCAAATTTTTCTTTGTGGAAACCAGAGTGGAGTTAACTACCTCTTTGCATTTAAATTAAACAAGTATTGAGGTTATCCATGCACTAAATTTAAAATTTAATATTAATATTAATAGTTTATTAATATTAATATTAATATTTTATTTTATTATAATCCAAGGTCCAAAATAGATTTTTCTTGGCATATTTTTTGTTCAAATTGGTATTTGAGGTGGCCCACCATTTGACACCAGCCACCAGACCATTGGTGGGACATTGAAGAACACAAGCTTATACCGAGAGGGGGGTGAACAGTATAAGACCACTTTTTACTTTCTTTCCAAACCAATATCAATTAATGTCCTTAATTGCAATAACCAAATATATCAGTGTGCATTAATAAATCAGATAGCAATAGTAAGCAAGAGCACAAGTCACCATACACAATTGAGACACAAGATTTAATGTGGTTCCCCCAATGTGGGGTACTCCAAAAGATAATTTCCTTATAATATTTCACACAAAAATAAGGATCCTTATCCAATACAATGATTTCTTTGATCTACTCAAAGCTAGGTAATAACAATCTCACACATAACTTGTCCAAATCTGCATAACAAGCTCACATAGAACTTGTCCAAAACTGCTCAACAAGCTCACATAGAACTTGTCCAAATTTCTTTGATCTGCTCAAAGCTAGGTAATAACAAGCTCACACAGAACTTGTTCAAATCTGCTCCAAAAATCTCACTAAGAACTTATCCAAAAATATATCCCAAAGACCTTCTCAAAGGCTCAATCAATCATACACAAACTGCCACAAATCTATCCAAAAATATATCCCAAAGGCCTTCTCAAAGGCTCAATCAATCATGCTCAAGTAATACTCAAATATCATCCCCAAATTTATGAAGGTAAGGATCAAATATGAACTCAACAATGAATGGAAATGCACTCTACAATGGATGACAACAATGATACACAATGATCTCAAGTCAACTCAAATCAAATCAATCTCAACTCAAGTCAACTCATAGAAGCATAAAGATAATTTTTAGAGACTCAACATGTTCTAAGCTCAATCTCAAACCAAATTAGAATTATAGAATAGTTTGTTTCATGGGACTTGAACAATCACCTCACACAATCACTTGACTAGGCTCAATCAACTCAACTCAACCAATCACCACAAGGGAAAACTCTTTCTCACAAAACCCTAGTCCAAGCATGTATCAACCAACTCAAATGTTTCCAAAAATGATCAACAAATCTCACATAACAATAATACTCATTTTATTTTCAAGTTCTTTACATAACCAATGGGCTTCAACAACTATGCTTATAAAACAAGGTTTAAACACAACTCTCAAACCAGAAAACCTTAAAGCATTCAACCAACCACTTTAAAAAATGAAACCACAATCAATCCTTTTCACTCCAATGATATTTCAGAAATCAACCACCATAAAAAGTCAATATAAGAATGTGCCCATACCTTTTTAATGCCAAGAAGTTGTCCACAAAATCTGTCACACTAAACACAACTTTCCCTTCCAATATTAATAAGGGTTAGTGGACTTCAAATAATAATCACAAGATAAAGCATAACTCAATTTACACCTTTTTACTTCAACTTAATAAACACATCCACCAAATTCCTTTTAATAAAAACCCTTATAAAAAATAATAATCAATAAACCTCTCAAAAATAATTTTATAACAACTCCTTATTTCTCCTAAATCTTAATTCTCAATTTCATGAACATCAATTTAAATCAGCAACTCATCCACCTTTGAAATAATGATCATAGCCCTTATAAAAACAAAGTTTAATTAAAAACTTTAATTATTCCTAACCACCTTATAACTCCAACTTAGGGCTTAACAAAAATAATTAGAGCAAAAAATGTATTTACCTCCTCAAGGGGATTCGAACCCCCGACTTGCCCACACCACGAGCGCCTTAGCATCAGCTAAGGTTACCACATGAGCTAGCCATTCATTTGAAAGGGAAAGGTACAACATGCCTAAAACCATTTCCTCCTTTCGTAAATCAAAAAGCACCGAAGCTTTTTTCTTCCATGCCTACCAAACATAGTAAAGGGGATTCAAAACCTTGACATTTTTTCTGCCCCACACCTTAGCCAAAATCCAATTGCCAATGCATCACACTGCCCACTATGCCTTTTGTCTTGACCTCACTTTGTCTTATTCATTGCTTCCGCTTTCCAAAGGATTTCGCACGAGCTCTTATTCAGATTCTTTTTCCAATGATTAATTCATGAGCAAGCATTAGTTTATGAACCTTAGGTATCCCCTTTATATAGCCTCCTTATTATTTTCGATGACGTTGGTGAAAATCTTGCATATTTAATTTTAAATTTAAATTTAAATTTTAAATAATTAAAATTTAAACTAAATATTAAAAATTAAATATCTCCATCATCGGGGCACATTTTTCGATGAAACTAAAGTCCAACCTAGGTTTTAAGAAAAAACCATTTCAAATATACCATCCATGGTTTTAAATTAAACCTTTTATTTTGCTTGCCTTGGTTCTCACAAAATCCCTGTATATATCCATGCTTTCCAAAATATCATTTGACCACCAAAACTCAATGTGATCCATGTGACATTAATGATCCATGTGACATCAATGATAACATAAAATAACTCAAATTGCCAACAATCTCCCCCTTTGTCATTGATTGCAACACCTCTAATGCAAAAACCACAATCACTGCAAAAACCATCTCTGAGAATCAAAGCTGCTCCTCCTGACTCAATACTCTCTATGGAGGCTGCTCCCCCTAACTCAATTTTCTCTTTGGAGGTTTCTCCCCCTAACTCAATGCTCTCCCCCTTACTCAAATCTCTTCCCTTTGACATCAATGGCAAAAGGGACACCTATGGGGCTAAAAGATATGACTCTTAAGCATAGCCCCCTCACCACCTTCTCTATTGAGGTGATTAATTTTGGGGTGGGAGTACTTTTACTCCCATAGTACATTGTTTCTTTTCTCTATCAACTTCCTTTCATATTTTTTTTATATCCTTCTCTTGATCTTCTTGCCTTGAACCTGTTTGAAATTATTTCCTTGAACATATTTGGAATTGAGTCCTACACCATTTTGCAATATGTCCAAAGTTATTGCAGTTAAAACACTTGATATTGTAGCCTTTGGATGGTGCCCATGTTCTAAATTCTTTCTTGAAATAATTTCCATATCCATTCCTTTCCTAAACCCTATATTGTGAAGCTATGTTTTCATGACCATTATGACCATGACTTCTGGATTGTATAGCTCTAAAACCAAAACCATGTTGCTCAATTTCTTTGCACTAATAAGCTCTATGACCAATCCTGTTACATGAGAAGCAATATACCTGAAAACCATACCTTCTTCCTTTGAAGTTTCTTCTAGAAAAATCAAGCTTATTTGATCCATGGATCCTGCAGTGTATAGCCCTGTGTCCAAATCCATTACAAGAAAAACAATGTCCTTGAAAAGCCCTTTGTTCATGCCTTGGTTCCTCATACCTTTCTTGACCATTATCCTTATGATCATTTTCAACTTGTGCATTGCATCCTTGAATAATATTTTTAGTATATAAATCTTCTTCCTTAGTTTCTTCCTTGCTTTCCTCTTCAAGAATCTCTTTTCCTTTTGAACTTGATTCACCTATCTCAAAACAAGAACCAAACTGAATATTTGGAACCATAGGAACTTTAGAAATTTCTTCATAAAACTTAGGTGCTTCCTTGCTTTCATATTTTAGAACTTCCTTTCCTTTTGAGTGTGAGTTTTCTTGGAAATAAGATACAACCTTAGAATATGTTTCCACTCATTTTTGAACATTTTTATCTAATGTGTCATGTCTTGTCGTTATTACTCTTTGTTCTTCATCCATCCTTTACTCTATCCTTTTTGCATCTTGAAGCTCATTTCTTAGATCATTGATTGTCTGAAGTAGTTCTTATCTGATTTTGACATCTATTCGAATCTTGTTTTCAAGATTCCTGATTTCTTCTTTTAGCCTTTTGACTTCTAATTTTTGTTTTCTTGGCTCATCCTCTACTTTTTCTATTACCAAAAGTGAGACCTCTTCACTATCACTGAGATCATTATCATATTCTATAGAAAATAAACTCTCAATATTTCTTTGACCATGCTTATTTCCTTGATGTGTCATCTCATCTTCACTATCACTGAAACCATTGCAATATCCTGATCTATGATCTCTTTGACCACACACAAATCACTTTTCTCTTTCACTTTCTATTCCTAGGAATAAATGTTCTTCCTTTTCATCATCTGATTTGTCTCTATCACTATGATCTGAGCTATCACTTGCTTCTATAATGTAGTAATATTTCTTTGCCTTACGAAAAATTTTCTTCTTCTCATACCTATTTTGCTTGTATCTGTCATCTTTGTCATGCTTATGCTTTCCATATTCTTTTCTTCTGTGACCCTATTTTTCATCATCACTATTTTCTTTTTGTGGAAACTTGTATGCATAGTGACCAATATCACCACACTTGTAGCATATAAATTTCCTTATATCTCTGAAATTCCTTGAGTCCTTATTCCTTTTGATGAAGTTAGCTTCCTCATAATTATCTACAACTCTCTATTTCTAGAACTTTCCCTTTCTCTTTTTTTGAAGCCTTGAATTCAATCTCTTTTATTGGAACCTGATGCTTACTTACCCTCATCTCATAAGCTATGAGAGTTCCTTGTAATTATTCCATTGTTAGCTTGTTGATATCTATTTTTTCTTCTATTGTTGAAACCTTAGCATCATATTTCATGGGAGTGATCTCAAAAACTTTTGACTAACTTATGATTCTTTCATCTCAAATCCTAGACCTCTCATGGTGTTAGTAATCTCATCAACTGGAAGTAAAAACCTTGCAATATCTTTAGAATCTTCTATTTTTAATTCCTCAAATATTTTTGTACGAGTTTGTAGTTTTGCCAACTTTACCTTGGAATATACTTCATAAGTATTCCATAACTTGTTCCACATCTCATTAGTTGAATTACATACCATAACCTTTGCAAAATCTGTCTCTCGTAACCCACTCAAAATATAATTCATTGCTCTTGCATTGATCTCAACCAATTTCTTGATAGTGTTATCTGCCTCGGGATCACCTTCAACCCTATACTCTTTTTCAACCATTTGCCATACATCATATCCTTGTGATATCAAGTAGTTATTCATCCTCATGCTCTAGAAAGCATAATTGTTACCATCAAATAGTGGAGCCTTATTTGTAGATGATCCATTCTATGAAGCCATCTGTGTTCTTGTATAATCTACCCTCAAGTTGTTAGCTTTTTTGAAGGAACCCGCTCTGATACCAATTGAAGAACACAAGCTTATACTGAGAGGGGGGGTGAACAGTATAAGATCACTTTTTACTTTCTTTCCAAAAAAATATCAATTAATGTCCTTAATTGCAATAACCAAATATAGCAGTGTGCATTAATAACTCAGATAGCAATAGTAAGCAAGAGCACAAGTCACCATACACAATTGAGACACAATATTAACGTGGTTCCCCTAATGTGGGGTACTCCATAAGATAATATCCTTATAATATTTCACACAGAAATAAGGATCCTTATAAAATACAATGATTTATTTGATCTGCTCAAATCTAGGCAATAACAAGCTCACACAGAACTTGTCCAAATTTGCATAACAAGCTCACACATAACTTGTCTAAAACTGCTCAACAAGCTCACACATAACTTGTCCAAATTTATTTGATCTGGTAAAAGCTAGGCAATAACAACCTCACACAAAACTTGTCCAAATTTGCATATTAAGCTCACATAGAACTTGTCCAAAACTGCTCAACAAGCTCACACAGAACTTGTTCAAATCTGCTCCAACAAGCTCACTAAGAACTTGTCCAAAAATCTATCCCAAATGCTTTCTCAAAGGCTTAATAAATCATACACAAACTGCCACAAATCTATCCAAAAATATATCCCAAAGGCCTTCTCAAAGGCTCAATCAATCATGCTCAAGTAGTACTCAAATCTCATCCACAAATATATGAAGGCAAGGCTCAAAGATGAACTCAACAATGAATGGCAATGCACTCTACAATGTATGACAACAATGATACACAATGATCTCAAGTCAACTCAACTCAAATCAATCTCAACTCAAGTCAACTCATAGAAGCATAAAGAGAATTGTTAGAGACTCAATATGTTCTAATCTTAATCTCAACTAAAATCAGAATTATAGAATAGTTTGTTTCATGGGACTTGAACAATCACCTCACACAATACTTGACTAGGCTCAATCAACTAAACTCAACCAATCACAACAAGGGACAAATCTTTCTCATAAAACCCTAGTCCAAGAATGTATCAACCAACTCAAATGTTTCCAACAATGCTCAACCACAAATCTCACATAACAATGATACTCATGTTCTTTTCAATTTCTTTACATAACCAATGGGCTTCAACAACTATGCTTATAAAACAAGGTTTAAACACAACTCTCAAACCAGAAAACCTTGAAGCATTCAACCAACCACTTTCAAAAAGGAAACCACAATCAATATTTTTCACTCTAATGATATTTCAGAAATCAACCACCATAAACAATCAATAGGAGAATGTGCCCATACCTTTTTTATGCCAATATGTTGTCCATAAAATATGTTGCACTAAACACAAATTTCCTTTCCAATCTCAATAAGGGTTAGTGGAATTCAAATAATAATCACAAGATAAAGCATAACTCAATTTGTACCTTTTTACTCCAACTTAATAAACACATCCACCAAAGTCCTTTTAATAAAAACCCTTATCAAAAAAAATAATCAATAAACCTCTCAAAAATTATTTTATAACAACTCCTTATTTCTCCTAAATCTTAATTCTCAATTTCATGAACATCAAATTAAATCAACAACTCATCCACCTTTGAAATAATAATCACAACCCTTATAAAAACAAAGTTTAATTAAAAAAATTAATTATTCCTAACCACCTTATAACTCCAACTTAGGGCTTAACAAAAATAATTAGAGAAAAAACGTATTTACCTCCTCAAGGGGATTCTAACCCCCGACTTGCCCACACCCTGAGTGCCTTAGCACCAGCTAAGGGTGCGACATGAGCTAGCCGTCCATTCAGAAAGGAAAGGCACAACATGCCTAAAACCCTTTCCTCCTTCCGCAAATCAAAAAGCATCGAAGCACTTTTCTTCCACGCCTACCAAACGCATTCAAGGGGATTCAAAACCTTGATGTTTCATCTGCCCCATGCCTTAGCCAAAATCCAATTGCCAATGCATCACGCTGCCCACTATGCCTTTTGTCTTGACCTCACTTTGTCTTATTCGCTGCTTCTACTTTCCAAAGGATTTCGTACAAGCTCTTATTTGAATTCTTTTTCCAATGATTAATTCATGAGCAAGCATTAGTTTATGAACCTTAGGTATCCCATTTATATAACATTCTTATTATTTTCGATGACGTTGGCAAAAATCTTGCATATTTAATTTTAAATTTAAATTTAAATTTTAAATAATTAAAATTTAAACTAAATATTAAAAATTAAATATCTCCATCACCGGGGCACCTTTTTTGATGAAACAAAAGGCCAACCCGAGTTTTAAGAAAAACCCATTTCAAATATACCATCCTTGGTTTTAAATAAAACATTTTATTTTGCTTGCCTTGGTTCTCACAAAATCCCTGTTTATATCCATGCTTTCCAAAATATCATTTGACCACCAAAAATAAATGTGATCCATGTGACATCATTGATCCACGTGACATCAATGAAAACATAAAATAACTCAAATTGCCAATAGACATAACCATCAGCCACCTACGGTTGACTTCTTACTACCGATTGGCTAGCCCACCAACGACCAGCTCTCTACCAAACTAGGCAAACTTTTTTTGATCAGTCTCACAAATCAACAAACTTCGCTTCCTCCTCTCAAACATTGGTCTAGTAAAGTTGTATCCAGATGTTGGCTGACGATGGGCTTACCTACATGTGTTCCCTTACCAGCCACTTTATAGGCCCATACAACCAAACTCTTAGCCAACAAATGGAGGCACACCGCGAGCCACCCCCAGTGACAAGTAGTAAAGCGTTGCTTTGCAGGCTACTACAACAAAAAAATTAGGTAGACAACTAAGGATCACAGAGCATCAGATTTTACACAAGCAGAGTTGAAGAAATTCATAGCAAAAAATTAAACCAGATTTCAAAGGTTTAGTAGCCAATCGAGTGCAAGAATCAAAATTTAAACTTACCCATAAATCGAGAATAAGCATGTGGTGTTTGTAGGTTACCTAGAAAATCTTATCAATGAATCAATGGAGAGCATGTGGCATCATCATGATTTTCTAGCAATGCGAGCATTTTCTAGTACACAAATCTATTTTTCAAAGCTCCCTCAAGTTTTTCAGCACCTCCTTGACGTTCTCAATGATTAAAACAGTTTTTTGATACTCTGTGGTCTCAAAAAAATTTCTTGCCTATTTTTTGACCATCAAATATTGATTGTAGTATTTCAAAAATATTTTTACCATTTACCAATGATCGTCATAGATTCTCAGGCACCACAGGCTCCTCTGATGGAGAGTAACATTTTTTAAAATTGGGATATATTTCATATTTGTGTTGTGGGGGCCTTTCAATTCTTCAAAAGGCCCTGCATGCACTATTGTAGGTGACCACCTCTTGATGGTCACCTCTGCCACACAATGCACATTAGTGCCTAGTGGTGGGGTGCACGACCTTTGAGGCCAACTAGTTGTTGGGCTAGATATAACCATTGCACTCCTCGTAGTTTGAAAAGTGGCATAATTTGGTGGCATGTTCGATGACCATTGCAAGTAGGTGACTTGCCTGCATTGACCCACATACCCCAGTTGATCGAGGGAATTTAAAAATAATTTTTTTTTACCACTGAGAACATGCAAATTTTCCCGCCAAAATTCAAATTTTTGAAATTCAAAAATTTTGGCACCATCAAAAGAGAAAGGTGATATTTTTTTTAATTTTTGCAATTTTCAGTTTGAATTTTTGCAAATTTGATCAATTGTTTGCCTCCAAAAGCTAAATTTTTGCACTTTTAAGGGCTTAATTTCTGAAATTTAGTAAAAAAGTTATAATTTGCATCCATTGATGTCATTTGTAAAGCACTAAAAATTAGCCCATTTTGTAATTTGGAAGGCATTTTTGTAAATCTAGGCAATCATGCATTAGGGAACCTTGAAAATTATTCCTAAGAGCCTAGATAGTTCTTGCAACCATTTTGCAATCCTCCTAGTTTGGCATATACACTTCATCAAATAGCTACCGATCTCAAAACAAACATGGAAAGTATTACTGATGAGGCCCAAAAATGCCTCATTATTGCACAATATTTGACTACCATATGATAAGTTAATTGCCAAATAGTTGACTAAAATATACTATTTGTTAAGTGTTTGCATGATTTTATGTTAGGAATACTATATCTCTGTTTTTGACTATTTTTAGCATTTTGTGACTGATTTTGTTTGATTAAGTAGCAATTAAAAACATGCATTTTAATTAACCAAATGTGGTATGTTGATATCCATTAACTTCTCAATGGTTTTTGAATGTTTTCCTACACTTCAACTTGTTTCAAATACACATTGACGCCAAAATTTTAGGACTGTTATAAATCTGAAAATCTAAAAAAAACAGCCATATAAAAATCAGCAAGCTGTCTCTTTATAGGAACACCTTGAAGTTGTCAATCAAAGCATGAGGATATGGATGGAATGAGTTTAGGAGGACTACGTAAGACACCTGACCTATTTAGAAGTATTCACACATGGTCTAAATAGGTAGCAACAGGGTATAACAGAGCAGGGACAATTGTGCAGTATTGTTGCACTATTTTAGCATGGTTACTTGGTGAATGAAGTGTATAAATTCAATAGCAACTTGATGTACTCCTTCATGTTGATATTTGAATAATTTTTCCATGTTATAATTTGTTTGAATTTGCAAGAAATGCCAATATTTTACAACTATGCAGTAGAGCTGGAAAATGTAGTAATTTACCATGTAAATTCCAACAAGCTACCAATGAATGGCAAGGCATGGAATTCATACATGGAGAGAAATGAAGGCTATTGCAATCTAATCCTGAGGGCTAATCCACCTGAGAAATGCAGCTAAAATCACTTGAAGAGCACACATTTGGTCATTCCGAAGATCTTCAAATTGAACAGGTATCTTCGGATTGAGAAATACAATCTCTTCGGATTGAGAAATATAGTCTCTTCAGATTGAGAAATACAGTCTCTTTGGATTGAGCCACTTAGCTCCGGATTGAGAACAAAAAGTGCTTTTTAAATTTTTGACTATTTTTTTATAGTGGAAAAAGGGAAAGAAGGTTGAGAAGGTTAAGGGAAAATATCCCCCAGTTGTCTTTGTCATCCTTGTCGTCCAAAGCCACCATTCATGGAAAAAGATCAATTGATCCTCTTCTAGGATAAACCCAGAAATAACTATAGCATAATAGAAAGTTGTTTGTAAGATATAAATGGCATATTACAAAGTGGATAAATATGTGTGAGATATTTTTAGACTCCTCTCATGTACTTCCACCATTGAAGATGCTTTCTAAGGGCCAATGACTACTACTGCAACACAAACTGTCCAGATTTGCATTTATTTCATATCTAGAATTATTTGCAAATCACTGTAAAGTAGCACATAGGCTGATTTGAGCATGGGATATGTTGTAAATATTTATATAAATAACACAGCTCCCTCCTTGGCTGAGCAATTATGAATTAGAATTGAGGAGAGTTTTCAATAGCAACAATTAGGATTGTATAGTAATTTTCTATAACAGTTTTCAGCATGTTTTGTCATCAATAAAAGTGTAGTTATTTTATCATTTTCTCTTTTGAGTGTTAATTAGTTAAGGAGTGCTTTTCACCTCCTTCTATATCAAGAATTATGGGCCCACTTTCAGATCTAGAAGGAGGATTTTTATTGCAGGTTTTAATCTGTAATTTTGTTGTAGCAGAATTAACAGATTAATTGTCAAGTTTAATTTTCTTGTTTTAAGTTTGTATAATATTCTTTATATTTTATATTATGTTTGTGTACAAAATTTGTGTGTGTGTCAGTGGACAAATTATATTAAGCATTTTTCCTTTGCTTTCCATGTTTTCCCTACTTTTCTATTTTAGCAACTTTCCATTTTCAGCATATTTCATTTTGTTGTCAATTCCTGTAGCAGAAGCTTGACGACCTTTTGTGGCAGGACATTGACAAGTGTTTTTAGCATAAGTTTCATTTACAAACATCATTTCAATTATGCAAGAGTAACTAGGTTTCAATTCTGCAAATGTAACTTAGGATTTCATTTTAGCAACATTTAAATTCAGCAATTTTAATTCTATAAAAGTAGATTAGACTTTCAATTTAGCAATTCTAATTCCTGCAATTGTAGTTAGATTTTAATTTCTACAACTTAGAATTAGTTTTTAGTTCCCGCAAGTTTCCATTCTACAGATTAGGTTTAGTGTGACACCAAAAGGCTAAACCAAATTTGTCTCACCCAATAAATGCTTGAAATCTGAATGCCTAAATTGTACTCTGACGTAGCCTTCTATCGTAGACAGCCTTGGACACCACCCCGAATTGATAAGATCTTTGAGATTTAATGATGTGCTTAATGACAACGCATCATTTTGGCACCGTTGCTAGGGAACACGATGTTGTTAGAGGGTAAAAGTAGCCCAATAATTGTTAATTATACTAAATTGTGAACTTCAAAGTAAAATCTGGATAAATGATTGGTATTAGTAATAGTTTTTGGTAAATTGTATTTCAGTCTATTTAGAAAACAAGCAACCACATGGAGGTGATCTTCACACCTAGGGGTTGAATTGCTTATGTTTGAAATTCTTGATAAAAATTGAAAGAATTCATCATCCTCATTATCAAAAAACATAAGATCTCTTAGAGGAGCCATCTGCTAGTACTACCATTTTTATATCCATATCATCAGGGTAGTATAAAAAAAATTGTACTAGGTGTTGGGAAGACATCATGGCAGATATATGAGACTATCCCTTGAAAAAAACAATCATATCAGCTACTTGTACCATTTGTTCATAAGGACATATCACTGATAAATACCATTTACTTCCACAACTTAGAGATGTAAAATTTGTTGCCTAGTCTAAATTCTTCTTAAGGGAGATCCCAACAACAACAAACATAAAAAGTAAAACCACTACCTCCAGCCCAACCTATGGTCAATCTGAATAATACAGGACAGGTAACCCCTGTCTATGTAAGCTGAGTCAGTTAAAAAAAAATCACAAAACTTTTGCACAATCAAAATAGAAGTTTACAGCTTAACAGTGATCCTAGATTTTTGCCATTATTGCTTAAATATTGTTAGGGTTTTACCGTGCTAAACCATAACCTAACAATTCTTAGCCTACATTGACAATAGTTGATCTCATTAGAGGTGATCCTACCTGACAAGTAGTTGATCTGCTAAAGTTGTACACTTCTTGTCTTATTGTGCAAACCAAAAATACATCTTTTTCAGCCCAACTTGTGATCAATCTAAATAATACAGGATAGGCAACCCCTGTCTATGTAGCTGAATCTGGTAAAAAAAAACCTACAAGAAATGTTATTGACTGCAGCAACATCCAACTATGCTCAAACAAGAACTTACATGAGCTTGAAGAGACAAAAATCAATGGAGATACACAGAAAACCTTTAGTCCAAACACAAAAAAATTAGCCTTGGATAAAGGAGAAAAACTAGAAAAATTGCACATAGAAAATTTACTTCCATTGAACTCCTTAGTAAGAAATTACAAAGGGGTAAATTATGTCCTCCTAGGAATGAAACAAATTGAAGTGCAACCAAGAAAATTCTTGAACATTATTAGCTGGCTGACTTATAAACAAAAAGCAAAATTGTTGCTATTTTGAAACAATATTTCAATCCCTTTATATGGAATTACAAGGGTATATCAAGATTTTATCTTGATGTAAGCACTTAACATCTTTTAGGAATTGGTATTTAATTGTTTCAAGTACAGATTGACAAGATTATGTAGACTAGGAGGCATGGAAAATAATTGATTGAAGAAGTTTTCAGATATGGAGCAGTGCTTCTTTCTCCCATTAGTAATTCATGGAGGATGTTAGTGGTGAATGGACATTGCCTTCGGGTATACCATGCACCATTAACTAAGGAGGATTTCTTGAAGGATATTCCATTGGATGTACACATAATGGAAGAGAATTTCTCTTCAATATCATATTTAGAGTGATGATAAAAAGTTTGACAAAAAGAAAAAAAATACAAGAAAAGCAAAAAGAAGAATAGTCTTATTTGTGAACTTTCTTCTTGGGTACAAGCAAGACAAAAAAATTAAAAAAAAAAAAAAAAGAGAGAGAAAAAAAAATTGCAGCAAAGGCATGTCCCACAAAATGGGGATACATGAGGACAAGCATCAATTTCAGCAAGGAAGAGAAACAATGGAGCCAATACTTCATTTTCAGCAATAAGGAGGTAATTATGATGTATGAAGATTCTTACTGCTCATCTAGAAAGGAAGGTTGCATCAATGTTGCAGGTTTCAACAGAAAGAGATGGTGTTTTCATACAAAAATTGACATGTTTTTGTAGAATAAGGATTGATCTTATCCAAATAAGAGTGAGAGATGTTCTCTCTCATTGAAGCACTTGAAAAAAAAAAAGGACAGAAGTTGGTTGAAAACCAGAAATGGCAGCCTCTTCTGGTGAAAAAAATGAAAAAAAAGAAGATGAAAAAAAAATGAAAAAAAAGGAGATGAAAAAAAAAGGAAAGAAAAAAAAAATTATTCAAAAAAAAAAAAAAATTCAGTAGTGAAAACCTTCTTGGAGGCGCTACTGAGTTGGCTTCCATGAAAACCAATTTTTTGGCATGCATTGCCTTGTTGATCTACCCATCATTTTTCCACCATTGTACAAATCTCACACTACACGTGTTATGTTTATGTTTTCAGATAGCCTGCTAACAATCATCAAAAGCGACTTGTAAGGTGCATGACCAATTTTCAGGACAGTAAGGTATGTGTTTCTTGCATTTAATTCATAGTAAACATTTAGCATTTAGTGTATGATAATCGGTATTTGGCATAAACTATTCACACAATATTGACAAGTTGAAAATGGAACATGTTCAAGATGTCAAGAAACACCCCCTTATGCCCTTAATTACATGGAAATTCCAAAACTGTGTAAAAACCTGATTTTGGGACAAACATGGTAGCAATTCTATTTCAATTTGTACGGCAAGTTTCAAAAGGAGAACTGCAAGTTTATATCTCACAATTGTCTGATAAATTGAAGGAGGATAATCAACAAAATTCACCTGAAGGTTCTATTTTAGTACTACTGGAATAAAATAGCAACATACAAAACAAAGAATAACATCTAAACAAAAGGATGAAGAAGGGATTTTTGATGTTATGGAAGGATTATACACTCTAGAGATGGGACCACAATAGAATCTATAGCTAACTTTTGCATAAGAGGTCATTTCTGCATTTTTTGATGTATCTTCGGAATGAGCAAAAACTGTACCAGAATTGCTCAAAATGCTACAGAATAGCAGAACGAGTAGGGTACATCAAATATTGAGGTTCATAAGGCTCTATCACAAGTAAGTACATCCCTCAAGAATTTCAAATCCAAAAATTTTATCAATTTTGTTCAAAAGGTGCAAACAACAGAAATAAGCATTCAAGCTGAAATGTTGTTAAGAACAGAAAATTCCATCAGTAGTAGTGCATCTGCCAAATACGGATCCACAATAAGACTATTGCAAGATGAATCACATGATATAAAGCCTCTAAGAGGTACCTTGAAGCACTAAAACTTGTAGAAAGACAGAAAAAAATTCATACATGTGCTTAATTAGAAAATACTTGATATAGTGCAGAAATGAGGAATTTCTCAGTTAGCAGGTAGCAAAGGATGTTCACAAGAATAAAACTTGCATATTACAATGGCCTACTAAGATGCAGAGGGCATGCATCAGTTCAAGTTGGGGGGGATGATGAGGCCCAAAAATGCCTCATTATTGCACAATATTTGACTACCATATGATAAGTTAATTGCCAAATAGTTGACTAAAATTTACTATTTGTTAAGTGTTTGCATGATTTTATGTTAGGAACTATATCTCTGTTTTTGACTATTTTCAGCATTTTATGACTGATTTTGCTTGATTAAGTAGCAAGTAAAAACATGTATTTCAATTAACCAAATGTGGTATCTTGATATCCATTAACTTCTCAATGGTTTTTGAATGTTTTCCTGCCCTTAAACTTGTTTCAAATCCACATTGAAGCCAAAATTTTAGGACTGTCATAAATTTGAAAATCTAAAAAAAACAGCCATATAAAAATCAGCAAGTTGTCACTTTATAGGAACACCTTGAAGTTGTCAAGAAAATCATGAGGATATGGATGGAATGAGTTCATAAAGACTACAAAAGACACTTGACCTATTTATAAGCATTCACACATGGTCTAAATAGGTAGCAACATGGTATAACAAAGCAGGGACAATTGTGCAGTATTGTTGCACTATTTTAGCATGGTTACTTAGTGAATGAAGTGTATAAATTCAGTAGCAACTTGATGTACTCCTTCATGTTGATATTTGAATAATTTTTCCATGTTCTAATTTGTTTGAATTTGCAAGAAATGCCAATATTTTACAACTATGCAGCAAAGTTGGAAAATGTAGTAATTTACCATGTAAATTCCAACAAGCTACCAATGAATGGCAAGGCATGGAATTCACACATGGAGAGGAATGAAGGCTATTGCAATATGATCCTGAGGACTAATCCACCTGAGAAATGCAGCTAAAATAACTTTAAGAGCACACAGTTAGTCATTCCAAAGATCTTCGGATTGAACAGGTATCTTTGGATTGAGAGTCTCTTCGGATTGAGAAATACAGTCTCTTCGAATTGAGCCACTTAGCTTCGGATTGAGAACATAAAGTGCTTTTTGACTATTTTTTGATAGTGAAAAAATGGAAAGAAGGTTGAGAAGGTTAAGGTAAAATATCCCCCAGCTGTCTTTATCGTCCCTGCCATCCAAATCCACTAGTCATAGAAAAAAGATCAATTGATCCTCTTCTAGGATAAACCCAGAAATAACTGTAGCATAATAGGAAGTTGTTTGCAAGATAGAAATGACATATTTTGAAGTGGATAAATATGTGTGAGATATTTCTAGACTCCTCCCACATACTCCCACCATTGAAGATGCTTTCTAAGGGCCAATGACTACTACTGCAACACAAACTGTCCAGATTTGCATTTATTTCAGATCTAGAATTATTTGCAAATCATTGTAAAGTAGCACATAGGCTGATTTGAGCATGGGATATGTTGTAAATATTTATATAAATAACACAACTCCCTCCTTGGTTGAGCTAGTTAGGAATTAGAATAGAGGAGAGTTTTCAATAGCAACAATTAGGATTGTACAGTAATTTTCTGTAACAGTTTTTAGCATGTTTTGTCATCAATAAAAGTGTAGTTATTTTATCATTTTCTATTTTGAGTGTTAATTAGTTAAGGAGTGCTTTTCACCTCCTTATAGATCAAGAAGTATGGGCCCAATTTCAGATCTAGAAGGAGGATTTTTATGGCAGGTTTTAATCTATAATTTTTCTATAGCAGAATTAACAGATTACTTGTCAAGTTTACTTTTCTTGTTTTAAGTTTGTATAATGTTATTTATATTTTATATTATGTTTGTGTACAAAATTTATGTGTGTGTCAGTTGAAAAATTATATTAAGCATTTTTCCTTTGCTTTCCATGTTTTCCCTACTTTTCTATTTTAGCAACTTTCCATTTTTATCATATTTCATTTTGCTGTAAATTCCTGTAGCAGAAGCTTGACGACCTTTTGTGGCAGGACATTGACAAGTGTTTTTAGCATAAGTTTCATTTACAAACATCATTTCAATTATGTAAGAGTAACTAGGTTTCAATTCTACAAATGTAACTTAGGATTTCATTTCAGCAACATTTAAATTTAGCAATTTTAATTCTGCAAAAGTAGATTAGATTTTCAATTTAGTAATTCAAATTCCTACAATTGTAGTTAGATTTCAATTTTTGCAACTTAGAATTATTTTTTAGTTCCTGCAAGTTTCCATTCTACATATTAGGTTTAGTGTGACACCAAAAGGCTAAACCAAATCTGTCTCACCCAATAAATGCTTGAAATCTGAATGCCTGAATTGTACTCTACCCTAGCCTTCTATCATAGACAACCTTGGACACCACCCCGGATTGATAAGATCTTTGAGATTTAATGATGTGATTAACGACAACGCATTAATTACTATTGCAATAGATATTTTTGTAGATAAAGTGAAAGATATTATTGTCCAATTAACTCCTGGTGAGGTCAAAATTCATCATAATCATGCCAATAAAGAAAAATGTGAGGTCAAATTGTATGACAGATCAAGGGATCTTGATGTCTTGTCTACATGGATTTTAGATATGCAAACTTGGTTTACCTATGCTAAAATTCTTGAAGATGACCAAGTTGCTTTTGCCACAATCAAACTCATAGGCTTAGCAAAATTTTTGATTGTAGAAAGATAAAGCCATAATGTTGTCATGGCTTGGAAAGAATTGATCCAAATCCTGAAAAACATATTTTTTCCACCAAATTACCAAAGTAACCTCACGATCAAGTGGTATAGATTGAGTTAATCCTATAGTATGTTAGTTGTTGACTACATTTTTCAATTCAATAGGCTAAGTGTTCTTCTTAGTGTGAAATATTCTAAAAATAATTTTATTAACAAGTTCACTTGTGGATTGCAAGATCATATTTTTAGGGAAATCAACTTCAATGATTTCCTCACTTCGGATGTGGTATTCAAGTATACCATTCTAGTAGAGGAGAAATTTGGTGCATTTTATAGATATTGATAGGAAAATAGTTCCAAAGGCACAAATCAACATCAACAAAAGGTGAAGAAAAATTTTCATTCTTCCCATAATCCTTCTTCTTGTACCACTTCTCCTAAAGCACATTCTTCTTCTTCTCGCTCTAAATATCCTTCGTATTCAACAATGTATTGTAATTTTTGTAAAAAACATGGTCATATAAAGTCTAAATGCTTTACTTTTGAAAGAATGAAGAAGAAATCCCTAATTATACAACCTACATATGAGGAACCACAAGATGGTCCCATTGTGACTATAGGGACAGAAGAAGAATATCTTGCTTTAAAGGGTAAACTAAACAAAGTTACCCTCATGATGAATGTTTTGGCACAAGGGGGTCATGACCATTTTTTTGTCACTAGAGCCCACCTTACGCATGATTTTTATGTGTATTGTATCATAGATAACAACTCGTAGAAGAATATCATTGCAAGATCCATTGTCGAGAAGTTGAAGCTTCCCACAAAGCCACATCATCAACCCTATGCACTTGGGTGGAAGGATGTAGACTCCACATCTAACATCACACACACTTACACCTTGTATTTTCCCTTTAGCGATAAGTTTATGGATAAAGTAATATGTGATATCATAGATAAGGATTGTTGTGGACTATTGCTTAGTAAAGCCTATCATTTTGATAGGAATGTAGTGTGTCATGCTAAAAATAACACATGCACTTTGGACTTGCATTATAAAATATATTTGATACAAAGCACTACATGCACATCAAATTTAAAGCTAAGTTGTAGGCAAGTTCATAATCCATTAAGTCAAGCACTTATTTTGGCTCCTACTTGCATAAGTACCACACAAGAACAAGCACCATCAAAGATGCATGATAAATAAGAAGCTTCACTTCCATAAATTGAAAAATCACAAGAGCTCATGGTTAAGGAACCCATCACTCTCCCTCATGAGAAAGAAACCAACCATTCTATTGGCATCACTTCGGGTACACCTATGAACACACAACCACTTGCTCTACAAAATTTACCCTTAGCTTTTCCCTCTTCTACCATTACACATATAGAGGAGTAAGCTAAGGTCATTTTACTTAACACCAACAGAGCTTTTATGGTAAGATAACATAGGACTTGGAGAAGACTTAGCAAGAGCAACAATAAGTGATGTGCAATCATCACAACCCTCACTCATCTTAGGTTGGAGATAGAGTTTGGCATCCTTTGGGTAAGGGATACTTTCTAGAGGCACCATATCAGGATCCTCCTTTGGTACCTGAACCTATCATCAGCTCTATAATAGCAGTGGCACCTGATCGTAAGCTTTCACTCATTACAGATAGAGTTTTTGAGATGAAGACTCATCACACTTGATAGGGTTCTTCCACTACTTACCTTGTCATCCATCATGTTCAGTTTCCACATATGGCTTAATAGATTCCTCACCATCAGATAGCCCATGACATTCTACATTTTTTGAGAGCATTAGGGTCCAATACTTCTATGGTTGGGAGGATTGTTGAGGATATGATTGTACCTTAGGCTTAATTATAAGCCTAAGTTATTATTATTATTATTATTTCCTATTTCTTGCACTTTGTAATATGTGAGGCATAGTATGCCCATGTTGGAAATATGTTTGTTATTTGTTAGGATGTTTAGTTAGATTCTTAGATTTATCCTTTATCTTCTAGTAATTAGTTGGCATATATTTTTAACATATTGTTATCTGTTAGTAACATTGGTTGGACTTGTTTGGAAAATTTTTACAACCACTATAACCACATGATTTCATTGTAATCTTATATATTCTACTACCACTAATGAATAATCAGCTGCACATTTGGTATTTTCATATCAATGGAAGAAGCAAGTAAACTATGGGTTGATGTATGGGGAACATTATAAGTTAATAATCATCTTGTTTATTGAATGGGATGATGGGTGTCGATTCCTCATTATATTCATCAGAATCTATCAATTTAACATTGTATTCTTCATAGATGTCATTTTCAAAGTTATCGGGGTGATGGGTTTCTTCTTTTGAATTCAAATGTAGATTTTGAAAAGCTTGTTCAAAAGAAGAAGTGAAAGAATGAGGGTGATAGCCTAAACCTGAATGGTCATGCACTTCTCAATATGGAGGATCAATGAGTTCATGCATTCCTTTTTCATTGCATCGTAGGCCATATCCTTACCAATTGACTTGATGAAAATACCAGAATGGAAAACTTGACATGTGTTGTATGTTGGCATGTGTTGGTTGCTTGGGTTCATCTTGGGAAGATGGATTGGACGATTAATCAATCCCCCCATACATAAAATTTATGCTATTGGGCAATTAAACCATGTTGTACACTGCTCTTATAGATAAGGGTAGATCATGTGGGTGATCGTAATCCCTAGTATTTTAGATGTTAAGTAGTACGATAGTGATGTATTGGACCACGTATTCACCAATACTATGATTGGTGACATGGACCGTAACTTGGGATGATGTGGATATGGATGTGGAAGTGGATGTGTAAGGCTTAGGATTTGCTTGGGACTTAGATAATGGAGGAGGTATGGAATGGAATGACATCTCATAATTTATTAATTCAACTTGTGAGACATTAATCAATGTGGATGGAGGTAGATTTGGCTAAGGTATATGATGAATGGGTGATGATGTGAAGGAAATTTTGATCGAGGATGTTAATGATGTTGATGTGGATTGAGTTTGACCACATGTACATGTAGTGAATGGTGATAAAGATGAGGGTATGGATATGGAAGTTTGATGTGTGGTAGTGATAAGAATTTCCTCAAGAATAGGAACTTTAGATGAAGAAGTGTATGGTGTGGTGGATGATGTGGTTAATGTCAAGAAAATGTCAGTGGATGGAAGCATGGATTCATAGGGATTCAAAATGAAATTACAATACTTAAATGTTTTGGCATCCATTTGTATGCAATGATTTTATCCTTCATGTACATATTTCAAGAATTAATGAAGTATAGAGGGGACACATCTAATTTTCTTAATCCCAGGATGTCCAAGGAGTACATTGTATGCCTTAGATCCTTCCAAGATATGTAAAATTGTGTGTAACATTTTTACCCCCACTCTGATGGGTAAAACTACAGTGCCAACCATGGAACAAATAGCATCATTAAATGCTTTCAAGATGAAAGTGGATTTGGTGATGTGATAAAGTGGGATATTAAGGCAAAGAGTGGAAGTGGTGATGATATTGATGGAGGAGCTAGTATAAATCAAAACTCATTTGAATGGCTTCTTATCAATTTGAGCCATGATATGTAATGGAGGGTCCACTGATCGTGACAATAATGGTTTAATTTCAAAATTGTAGAATTTAATTGCAGGCTTCACACATGTTCAGATATTTTTCACAAAACTGCTAAAGGCATTAGCATCTTGAGATTGGAGTTCAATAGATTTTAGAATCTCCATTAATGCCTCAAGATGTGGGGGATATTGTTGAATTAGCTCATAAATGGATAGTTTTTTGAAGCCATTTTAAGGCTAGTGGTTAGCCAACTACTTAGGGAGATGATTGACCTTTGTGGATGATTGGGAGGATGAATGGGTGGAGATGGATGACTAGAAATATGAATTGGTTGGGAAGAATTGGTGGAGAACTAGATGGATGATGATGATGAAGTGGCATGTTGAGACACACTTGTCGGTGGTGTTATGGGATATTGAACAGGCTGCTATCATGCATTTTTTATTAGTAGTGTTTTTTTGACCTCGAGTGACTACATGAATAGTACCCACAAAATCTTGATATTGTTTAACATGGTTAACTTGATTAGGAAAAGTCTTGTTATTTGACCCTCCTGTTGTTGGTTGCACTTCCTCATGTTGAGGAAGTGGTGCTTGATAGGTGCAATATGATTTGTATAAGGGGATGTATTGGTGGTTTTGTTGAATAGATTGTTGATGTTGGTGATTTTCCATAGTTGGCACTATATTTTGAACATGTGATGGTGGGGGAACTGCTTGATATACAATTTTTTGTAGTTGTTGTTGCATTGGTTGTTGTTTTTGAGCCATTACTGACTAGATCATGACCACTTGATTCACTTAATTTGCTTGATTAGCTTGATTTGGCTTGGATTGGCCAGAATAGGTTCCTTTGGATTGGCCCTTATTCTGCCATTATTTATTTTTAGGCTTTAGCACACCTTCTGGGATTTTGATTTCCTTAATTATGCTAGCCTAGGAAAAATTTCTTCAAATGATCTATACTATTGTAATTGCAATAACTAAGAGATGGGTTTTAAAAAAATCTTGGTAAACATTCGAGTTAGATCTTCCATTGATAGGGAGAATGGTATTTTTGTTATAATATCCCTCCAACGGTTTCCAAAGTCATAAATTGACTCATCATCATATTTATTAAGATTGTATAAGTCATTCAATAAAATATTCTTTCAAAATTTGAAGGAAAATATTTCGAGAAACTGGTCTACCAACTATTCAAAAGTATAAATACTATGATGAGGTAGATGGTTATACCACTCTATGATATCTCCCCCCAATTTTTGAGGAAAAATTTTGAGCATTAGGGCATCTTGATTTTGAATTCTGAAACATGAGTGAATCAATGTGCTCACATGCCCTCTAGGGTCCTTAGTCCCTTTGAATTTGTAAAATTTTGGTACTATAAAATATATCGAATGTGGTGGTGATGGTGCCAAAAATGTAATTTGTTGACTGATAATTTATCTTAAATTTAGCTTTTGGTTCATCATACAAGAAGTATATTACATCCAGTTATCAATTTGTTGTTGCATTGCTTGAATTCTAGGGTCTTCCCCAGGTATGTGGAAGCCCTAAATCACTTGATGATTGTGTGGATATGAAGTGGTGAAATGTTGAGGTGTGATGATATTTTGATGATTTGATGGACTGGATTGAATTTGGTGATGTTGGGTTTGATGGAGAAATTATTATGGATGATGAAATGGAGATGAGGTTTGTGGAATATGAATGTGTTGACTTGTTGGAATGGAATGGGTGTAGGTTGATGGAAGTGTGGGGATGGAAACCATAGAAGGTTACGATATCCATGACGAATTTGATGAAAAGAATGTAGGATGAGTAGAAGTGCATTGAGGCTTAAGATCTACCACCTGTACTTGTTTTTGGAAGCCCAAATGAGCATTTTGTTGGGCCATAAGCAATTTATTGAGGTGTTGTCATGCATTTTATATGGCAATCCCTCAGGCATATGGTGTGGATGTAGTAGCAATGGATGAAGTAGGTGGAGGATAGGTTGTAATAGGGATTGCAACTAAATGTGGGGTAGTGGATGCAGTGGAAACTAGCATTTGTGAAGCATCATTAACATGTTCTTCATACAATGGATTGCCATAGGTAGTGGTATATAAATATGAAATGGAAGTTTTTTGGATACATGATTATTGTGGAAGGGATCAATGCTAGAAAGGTGCAGATAATACCTCAAAAAGAGGGTTAGTATACACATGGGTGAAACTAGAAGGTTACAAGTGGGTAAGTTATTACTAAGAAGAAGGATCATGCCTGAGTGGATAGTTGATTTTTTCTAGAATATAGTTAGCAAATCTTTGAAAATCTTCCACTATGGCTATGTCTATGTGGGTGATGTTATGATCGATGTTGATGGCTCAATTTTTAGAATGGGTATGTTGGTGGCTCTATGTAACACATCAGTGTTTAAGGTATACACAATGTGTGATGGTCCCACAAACAAACCAAAATAGTTTTTTTGTATCACACTAACAAGGTTAACCATAGAAGTGGTAGGGATAGATGTGGAACACTCCATGGATGAAGTGATTTATCTATTGGAGGCTTAACTCAAAATATTTGCTTGGATTTAGGTTGAAATCATAAGCTAATGAGTTAGATGAGGGTGGTGAAGTGTGTGGAATGTGCAGAAAGAAAATGCAAATGGAGAACACACAATCAAACAAGTAATTTAACCCTATGCTTTGCAACATATCTATATATACATATATACATATATATATTATAGAAAATTGACACAGTGTCGATGTTACAAACAATGAAGCAAAATTCATTGAAATCACGTGCTAGTTAAATACAAGATGAAAGGTGGTTCGGTTGGTTAAACCACCCTGAATTGGTTGTCTAACCAAACCGTAAATTGGAGAGTGTATGAAAGCACTATTTTGCCATATGCCATATAATGAAATACAATATACAATACACTATGCCAACATCCCTCCTTATTACATTATTGGCAAATACCAAGGGTATTGCGAAACAATTCAAATTTTACACGTGGAATTGCCTTGGTGAAGATATTTGCAACTTGCACATCGGTGGGAATGTATTGGAGCTATATATTGTACTTTGGAACTTCATCGCGAATCAAATGAAAGTGAGTGTCAATGTGTTTGGTGCGATCATGAAATATTGGATTCTTGACGAGATTCAAAACACCTTGATTGTTGTAAAATAAATGAAGTGGAATATTCTTTGGAAGACCCATGTTTGTAAGAATGTGACTTAACCATATTATCTCACAAAATGCTCCACTAGCTGCGTGATATTCTGCCTCTGTAGAAGAGATAGCAACCACCTATTACTTCTTGCTATACCAAGAGACAAAACCAGACCCAAGACGAAAAATGTATTAAAATTTGACTTTTGATCATCAATGGATCCAGCATAGTCAGATTCCATGTATCCTTGTAGATAGAATTTGTTATTCATTTTGTATTCCAAGCCAAAATTTGTTGTACCACAGACATAATGTAGAACTCTTTTTGTTGCTTTCCAATAACTTACCTTGGGTTCTTGCATGAACCGTGAAATATAACCCATAGAAAAACTGAGATCAGGACTGGTATTGGTTGGATATATGAGACTCTGATCAATTGATGATAGAGAGTGCCATCTACCTATGGAGATTGATCATATCAAGATAACTTAAGTCCTGCTTCCATTAGAGTAGCTTTTGACTTACAGTTAGTCATGCGATATTTATCAATCAAAGTCTTGGAATATTTCTTTTGTGTAACTCTGATATGATTTTTCTTTTGAGTTACCTCTAAACCAAGACAGTAGTGCAAAAGTCCCAAATTTGTCATTTTAAAAGATATTTTTAGATCATTTTCACTATATTAATCATACTTTCTGAACTACCTGTTATGATTAGATCATCTACATATAGCACTAGAATCACTATGTCAGAACCATTGTTCTTTATATAGAGATTCACATCTGATGAAATTATTTGGAATACATGTTGCAATAGGTGACTATCAATTTTGATGTACCAAGCTCGAGGAGCTTGTTTTAGCCCATACAAGGATTTGATCAACTTACAAACTTTTTGTTCTTACCCTTCGACAAAAAATCCTTCTTGTTGGATCATGTATACTTCTTCTTATAGATCACCATTCAAAAAGACACTTTTTACATCCATATGATGTAAATTCCACCCAAATCGGGATGCCATGAACAGAGTACTCGAATGGTAGTCATTTTTGTAGTAGGGGAAAAGTCTCTTCATAATCTATGCCTTCTTTTTGAGCATAGCCCTGTGTAACCAGATGAGATTTATGCTTATCAATAGTACCATTTACCTTATACTTTACTTTGAACACCCACTTACATCCAATGGGATTCTTTCCTGAAGGTAGATTTACTAGCTTCCATGTATGATTTTTCATGAGAGATGTATGTTCTGCTTCCATAGCAGCCTTCCATTGAGGCTTACTAAGAGCATCCCGAGCTGTTGTGGGTTTATTTTCATCCAATGTTTTTAGATAAACTCTTTCATCCTCTATATTCATTTCTCTATATTCTGCTACATCCACAAATAGTTCATCAAACTGGTGACAAAGTTCATCAACTTCTGAATATGATGCTTCTAACCTCTTTTGTTGAGTCATAATGCGAGTACAAGGTCGATCTAGAGTTAGATCTGTAAGTGATGTCAACTTGGAATATCTCAATGTGTTGGTATACCATTTTGGAATCTTGTTTTGAGGAGGTGAAATCTCTTTCTTAGGTTCATCATCCTCATGATATACTATTGTAGAGGTATTATTGGATGTGAAAGCTTCATCAAATACTACATCTCTACTTATATGTGTTTTCTTGGTTATAGGATCTATCAAGCGATATCCTTTTGAATGCTCATAATAACCAAGGAAGATACATTGTAGGTCTTCTCATCTAACTTCTTCCTTGTCTATTTTGCGATGTGCATGAATGCCTTACATCTAAAAACTCTTAGATGATAAATGGAGGGTTTCTTACCACTCCATGCTTCTTGTCAAGTTTTACCCTGAAGAGATCTTGTGGGTGCTCTATTAAGGAGGTATGATGTTATATTTACCAGATTCTACCCAATATTGATCCTCAATATGTACTCCTTTTAGCATACATCAAACCATTTCCACAATGGAACGATTTATCCTCTCTGTAAATCCATTTTGCTAGGTGTATAGGTTGTTGTCAGTTGTCGCTTAATCCCATGTTCTTTCAAAAATGATGAAAAGTATTTTGAAGTATATTACCCCCTCGATCTGAGTGGAGGGATTTGATGAAACATCTGGACTCCTTTTCGACAAGTTTCTTGAAGTTTTGAAAGTATAAAAATACCTCTAATTTCAATTGAAGGAAGAAAACCCATATTTTTTTAGAGTAATCATCAATGAAGAATTAAAAATACTTCTTTCCACCATAACTAGTTGGCATATGACCACACAGATCAGTGTATACCAACTCCAAAGGTTTCATAGCTCTGGAAGAGCTAGATTCAAAAGGTACCCGATGTTCCTTCCCTACTAAACAATCCGAGCAAAATGATAAGATGGATGAAAGGTGGAGAAGTCCTTTCACCATCTCATATTTGCACAATTGGAGCAAATATCTTGAACTTAGATGCCTATATCTTCTATGCCAGAGAGAAGTAGCCTCATTTGTGGTTGCAGCCATAGCAACATGAGGTATTGAAAGAGCATATAGAATGAACAAGCCATGCTTGTAGGAGCCAGTTGCGACATGTTTACCTTTTTATGTTATAAAAAATCTCTTCTTGTCTTTCACAACTCAGAACACAACATCCATTTTTTGATTCAATATCTAAGGAATAGACAACAAATTATTGTCTAATCCAGGAACATAGAGGATCTTATCTATCTGAAATCTACTATATGGAAGAGTTATAGAAACATCCCCTTCACCCTTTACTTGGTAGACTTGATTATCAGCAATTGTGACTGGCTTACCTTCCTTCTCATCAAATGTTTCAAACCAGGATTTATTGACAATCATGTACTTACTAGCTCCTGAATCAATATACCATACAACATCTATCTAGGAAGATGAAGTATAGGTCATGAGAACCTTGTGTGCTATTTTAGAGTTAGAATCTGAATCAGACCCTGCAGAATCTGAGTCTGAGTTGGAGTTAGCATAAGCAACATGTCCCTTAGGTTGCTTATGTTTCTTTTTATATTTCTATTTCTCTTTGCCTTTCTTCTTATGAGGTTGGTCATTCTGTTGCTTGTTTTTAAACCAACACCTATTTATGTCATGGTTATTCATATCATAAATCTTGCAATATTTTTTATCCTTCTACTAATTTTATTTCCCTTTTTCCTTGGAGGAAGAACCCCCTTATTGAAATTAACCTTGTTTCTTACCCCTTTGTTGGGTGTAGAGGGCATTATGTGTCACTTCATATTTCTGGACTTGATTTTCCTCCTCATTCTGAAGTAAATTTACCAAATCCACAAAAGATACTTGTCTACCAGAAACGTTGAGAGAAGTGATCAACATCTTGTAGGACTCTGGCAATGCTCTCAAGATGACAAAGGTCAAGAGAGTATCATCCACTAGTTTTCCCATAGAATTTAATTTGAATTTCAATTCTACCACTCTGTAAAGGAATAGATCAATTATATTCCTAGAATTCATACTAAGTGTATGTAGTTGAGTTTGAAGGTGTAGAATAGTGGACTAATTCTTTCCTTCATACACAGTAATCAAAATATCCCAAGCTTCCTTACTAGTTTTAGTATCACAAATATGAGGTTGGGCCTCATATGTAGTAGTAAGAAGAATAAACATGAGATTTATTTTGTCCTTCTTATCAAAATCTTCTTGATTTGCTCCTACTGTTTGAGGGTATTTTATAGTTCTAGTCACTACATTCCATAAATCTTCCACCTGAAGAATGGCTCTCATATTTGTCTTCCATGGAACAAAGTTAGGACCTTTCAAAAATTGTGAATCTGAGAGATATTTATGAACAATGGCCATTGTGAAGGTTCCTTATATCATCAATTGTTCTCCCTTTCTTTATACCTGCCAGACCTATATACCGAAACTACTCTATATATACCCGCTCTTACGTGAGGGAGACTATAAGTATATACGAGAAGCATGATACATGGAACTTAGGCAATACTAAAAGAGCATCATGTTGTTTATGACACCTACCATAGAAATTGTATTCCTCATGCATGGGGCGTAACTTCCCCTAAACACTTTGGAAAGACCTTTGTCAATATATACACCTAACAACAATCATGATGTGGGTATGAAATGAAGTGACAAATAGAACCGGTTTGCCTTATTTCTCCTCTATGATTGATAGATAACAAGATCAGATGTCATTGTTGCAGCTATATTAGGTAGCGGATATAGTATCCCAAAGCACGATAGTATTACCTGTAAGTGTGGGCCAGAGGTATCATAAATATCGAATGTTGTTGTGTAATAAATTACACAAATAAGTGTATAAATTTGGGGTCTTTTGCTTTGTTTATGTGATTATTATTTGCAAGAAAACAAGAAAGTTAAGTGCAAAAATCACAAACACCCACAAATTTTTGGAGCTACTTGAGGTGTCGGTTTCCACCGAAAATACACCTATTACAATACTAGTTTTTTTTATCTCCACAATTTTATTCCCCCCTTTGTCTTATATTTTTGCAAAAGGAAAGTGCTTTAAGGATCCCCCCTTTTAGTTGCAAAAAAAGAGTAGGAAAATAAAATGGGAATGCTTCCAAATCTAGAAGACACAACTTATCACTCCAAAAAAATGAGGGAAAAAATTGAAGCATTTGAAAAATACCTCAAAAAAATAGTCCTTCCTTACGTCATGGGAGTGAAAAAATTGTCTAAAGAACCCTCTAGAGCGTGGAAAAACTACGTTGTGAGCAAAAAAAAATTGGTGTGGCAAGAAAATTTAGCAACTTTAGCACCTTGAGCAACTTTTGAGCAATAATGAACAAGTTTTTAGCAAGAAATTAGCAATTTTCGAGCAAGAAATTAGCAATTTTCAAGCAAGAAATAAGCAATTTTCGAGCAAGAAATTTTTGGGCAGTACGGGTAGCTATTTCTGGTGCGAGCAACATAAATCGTCAGGGAGCAAAATTGGAAGGTCCACGATGAGTTTTGAACCATGGATCTTGTCCATGCAAGGAGACGCACGGTACCAACTACGCTACACAATGCATTGGGAAAGGAAATCATGAATCTTGCTTTGAAGACTCCTGAAGGTGACCAATAAAAAAAAAATAGGATATTTATCCCACATGCATCATAGGATGCATGCGCGGGTATTCAAATACCCGAGGCCACACCTAAATGGTTGAATGCCTTCAGGCGGTCACCTTCCATCTTGTGTCATTTTGTTACCTCAAACTGCATACAAACTTTGTCTACCACGTCACCATCCTATCTACCAAGTCACCGTTCAGTCAGCAACCATGCCACATATCCTCTTCCACATCACCAATCCAGTCAGCAGTCCATTCAAAAACCATGCCATGTCACCAATCCAATTAGAAGTCCAGTAAGTATCCATGCCAAATCACCAATACAATCAGTATTCCAGTCAACAACCATACCACATGTCCTTTGCCACATGTCCTCTACCACATCACCAATTTAGTTAGTAGTCTAGGGTCTACAATCTCGGGTCTCGTGCATTTATGTTCTTGGGTCTTATGCTCAATTAGTAACCAAGATCCTCGGGCTTCATGCTCGGTCCTCATGCTCTAGTCTTCTCGAGCCTCATGCTCCATTCGTCTTGTGCTTCTCAACCTCCACCAGATTTGGTCTCGAGCCTTGTGTAGGCCTCTGATGCTCAACCTCCACTATATTTGGTCTCGGGACTTGTGTGGGTCTCTTGTTGCCTAGTCTCCACCTAGCTCTGGTACCATATAGACAATTGAAACAGTGCCGATGTTACAAAAAATGAAAAAAAATTATTGAACTCATGTGTTGGTTAAATACAAGAGGAAAGATGGTTCGATTTTTTGAACCACCCCGAATTGGTTGTCTAACCAACCCACAAATTTGAGAGTGCTTGAAAGTGCTATTTTACCATATTTCATATAATGAAATACAATATGCAATACACTATGCTAACATATTTTTTGGGTGTGTTTGTTGTAGATGTGCTAAACTAAACTATTATGCAAGGTGAAATCTAAGGCTGGATGGCAAATGAGATTCTTCCTATTGATGAAATCCAAAAAGTTTTCTCATGGGTGACTATGGCTTCTATGGGCGAGATATGACGGATGGAGATGAAGCCCACCATCGCCAATCTCGAACAATGGTTGGTGATGAAATCCAACTCACTGTTGTTTATTGTAAAATGTGCAAAGTGTGTGATTCATTTTAAGATTTGTGTTATCTTTTGTGCTCACTCAATGTTGAAGACACACTTATTTCACTCGTCTAATATAGAAGCCAAGAACATCAACACCAATATCCTTAATAGAACTTAGAGGTACATCACTTAAGACCCACCTTGAATCATCAAGTGATTCCAATAGTGGAGGGTTCGCCCAGTTCTTCTACCCTGAATCATCAAGTGATTCCAACAGTAGGAGTATACTTAGGTATTGTGACCTTGTTCCAACTTATAAAAGTAAAAATGGAAGCTTTCAAACCTATTATTAAACTATTAATGCCTTTGTAATTTCAAATGCAAACAATATATATAATAGTGAATGAATACATCATAAAGCAACAAATAATTATTGGAAATATTGAGCATATTGAGTTGTCATTGATATCAAATGAAAGTATGATATTCAAGGCAAAAATATTCTTCTAAGGTTAGATAATTATTCATGGAAAAGTACATCTCAAAGGAAAGAAATTGTAGAAAGAAAAAGTTTATAATATTTATTTTTAAATATTATAATAAGGATAAAGAAGTTTAAAGAGTTGGCTTGAAACAAAAAAAAAAAAAGAAAGGGTTTAATAGAAAAAGCAAAGAAAATCATTTGGAAAAGGTTTGAAGGTAATATTATAATATTTATTAAATATTATAATATAAAAGTTTAAAAAGCAAGTGGAACCAAAAATATTGGAGGAAATAATTTTATAAGTGCCAACATGCATCTAAAAATATATGCGTCGACGTCAAAGCATAGTATGGAGAAGCATATTTAAATGGGACAAAAAATTCATTTTTAAGAGGTTGAAGACAATGTGCTAATCATTAATCCATTTGTGAGTTTCATGTTTCATGGAATGAAGAGAAGGGAGAAGTCCACATGTATTTCAAAGCAGATATGAATTCAAAAATAAAGAGCATAGCATCTTTGATATCCCATCTATGGGAATAACCGAGATGGTAGGTGTCCCTGCAATAGGGCATTGGAAAACAGCAGGCTGCAGGGTCAAAACTCATCGAGAATATTTTCAAAAGTAGAGGACAAAAATTATTTGGTTGAGATCGCAAGGTGGAAGGTAAAGAGAAGTTGCTACATCATTGGTTTCAAGTGGACAGCTAGCCCAGTTGGTCCCTAGGCTAGTGCTAAGGTGCTGACAGGCAAGTGGTCGCAGGTTCAAATCTTGCAGACACTATTTTGCAAGGTAGGAAAGGTAAAATCATTTCTGTCATTAATTTTTGATAGGTAGAAGGTGAAATCATTCGCATGGTTTTCATGTGGCAATTTTGCAAGGTAGAAAGGTAATCATTCAGGTGGCACATTGACATAAGGTATGAAAGCAATTTTTTTATAAATTAAAGGGGGAAATTGTTTGTTGATCTGAATAAGGAAATTATTTCATTGAGCTTAGGAGGTATAAGGTGTGCTAAATTTTATTTGTGAATTGTAATTTTTGAAAGTTAAATTTAGGAGGTATAAGGTGTGCTAAGGTTTATTTGTGGATAGTAATGTGTACTTGAGAAAAAATAAATATCGTGATATGGGTAGTGCTTAAAAAGGAGTTATAAGGTGTGATTATAATTTAATTTTTATTGTAATTTTGTATGGTGAAAAAGAAAATTTGAGGGGTTTTGATAATTGTTAATGTTTTATATTTTGAGAAAAAAATGAGAGTTAGAGAGCATTATTTTCAGATCTTTTTGTGCACATCCTTTTGAGATAAAAAATTAATTTGAGTGATTTGAGATAAAGATCTACTAACTAGTTTTGAAGTGGCACTTTGAAAAGGAAATACTTTTTGAGACAAGTTTTAAGGGTACATATTCATCAAAGTAATTTTAGAGGTATGGTGATTTTATTCCTTCCTTAAGGTGTTTGGTTGAGCAAATATTTTGATGTTATAAGGAGGAGATATAAGGATTAAGTGTATGTGCATTGTTGGAAATATATGAGATAGGGTTTGTGAACAAGTTGTGCATCATTGTTGAATGAAATTGGAAATAATTATGCAAGTGTTTGAGAGCATAATTGAACATTGTTTTGAGTGATATTGGAAATAAACTTACAAGCACTAAAGACCAATTTTGTGAAGCAAATTTATGCATTAATCTTGATTGATATTGAGAATAAATTTGCAAAGGTTAGAGAGCAGTTTTGTAAAGTAATTTATGCACTGGTTTGAGTGATATTGAAAATGAAATTGCAAGTTTTAGAAATAAAATTTGAAAGCAATAAGTGCATAATTCATGTTTGATAAGCAAGGTAAATATGTGCATTGAGATTGGTTTATGAAATGAATGTTTGAGCATGGTTTGTATGCATTGTTTGGGAAAGATATGATCATTGTTTGGATCAGATTATAAAAGTAAATTTGAGCAAGTCTTGTGAGTATATTTGTTATAATTTATGAGTAGAGTAGAGCAGGTTTTGTGATTTGGATTGAATAGGATCTGTGATCATGTTTGAGGTAGATTTGTGCAGGTTGTGATGTAGTTTTGTGCAAATTATGTGAGCAAGTTTAAGGTTGAGTTATGCAGATTGTGTGAGCAAGTTTGAGGTTGAGTTGAGTAGGTTGTTGAGATGATTTGAGTAAGCCTTGAGAGTAGGCTTGATGAATATTTGAGAAAATTTTAACAGGTTGTTGAGCAGGCTACAAAATTGAGCAAGCCTTGTGAAAAGGCTTGTAGCATATTTGAGCAAGCTTGGGGCATATTTGAGTAGAGTTGTGAGCAGGTTTTAGAGTGAACCAGAGAAGAGGGGATAGAGTTTTCCTGTGGATAGAGGTCCAAAAACCAGAGTTAAGGGGATAAATTTCTCCTATGGATAGAGGTCCACAAACCAGAGTTGAGGGGATAGAGTTCTCTTGTGGATAGAGGTCCACAAACTTGAGTATAAGGGATTGGAGTCTCCTTTGGACAGAGGTCCATAAACATTGTAATAGGGAATTGGTTCCCAAGATATTTATTGAGAAAGTTTATAAGAAATATTTTCTCCGTGGATGTAGCCCACATTGGGTAAACCACATTAAATTTTTATCTCTCATGTGTGTGATGATTTGTGCATTGCCTTATTACTGCTATTGATAACATTGGTTAATACTGCTTTGAAGAATTATTACAATTGATAATATTGGATGCTATTGTTTTGGAAAGAAAAGTAAAATTTATATCTTATACTGTTCACCCCCCTCTTAGTATAATCTTGTGTTCTACAATTGGTATCAGAGCAGGTTCCTTCAAGGATGCTTAATAGCTTGAAGGAATATCCTACAAGAACACACATGGCCAAAAAATGCAAAAGAACCATGAGATCACACCCTCCTAAGAAGGAAGGAACACACATGGCTATGAAAGAAAAGGAAGATGCTCCAGTAATTGAAATTCAATAAAATGGAGAGAAAGAGGAAGCTATAGTGGACATGGAAGAAGAACTAAGAAAATACAAATTTTTTATTTGTGGTAACTTTGGTCACTATGAAACTCATTGTCATGGGTTTAGTAGCAGTGAAGATGAAAAGGAATTCAAGAAAAATAGGCATAGTCAAAACAAGTATGAGAGGAAGATATTTTTTGGAAGTAGCGATGATGAAATTTTCTTCAATAGTGAAAAAGAATATGCTCCTATTGAATACCAAGTAAAAGAGAAAGAAGATGCACTTGTTGTCAAAAACCAAATTAAAAAGAAATAAGATGATCCTGTTATCAAATACCTACAAAAAGAGAAATATTTAGAAAATGAAGAAGCTCTAGTTGAAATGAAAAAGGAACTTGAAGAGCTAAAAAATGAGAACTTAGGATTGAAGTCTCAAGTACAAGAAGATAGGAAATAACAGGTAAAGCTTCTACAAGATCTCATTGACTAAAAAATTAAGGTTGAAGAGGTAAAAAAAATTGAAGAAGGTATGGTTGAACAGTTGAAGGCAAAAGAGCTAGAATGTGAGAAATTAGAACATGAAGTGGTTTCTCTAAGGATGGAAGTAAAATATTCTAATGATAAGCTACATAGATTTGAGAAAATCTCAAAATATTTGGATGACATTCTTGAAGAACACAAGCTTATACTGAGAGGGGGGGTGAACAGTATAAGACCTCTTTTTACTTTTTCCTTTATACTTCAAAACAGTAAAGCAATATACCCAAAGCAATATCAAAGCAATGTACAATATCATCCACAAAGTGACACCAATTTTAATGTGGTTCACCCAGAATGGCTAGGCTACGTCCACAAAACTTTTCTCTAAAAGTTATCTCAAAGTTCTTTGGGAATCCTTCCCAATTACAATGTTTATGAGCCTCGGCCCAAAGGAGATACCTTCCCCCAATCAGAATTTATGAGCCTCTGCTCAAAGGATATACCTTCCTCTCTGCTCTAGAAATGATCCCTCAGAAGATCAACTACCTCTACCTCTTGCCAGCATGTGGAACTCATTTCCATCGAAGACCTCCTGTCCTCAATGCTTAGCCTAAGAGACCTCTGCCTTCTATGATCACGTCCATAGCAGTTTAGCAACCTGTACCAAACACAGTCAGTCGGTATAGTACAAGTCTTCCTCTATCTATCAAATCTGTCCAACTCTTGAACAAATCAATCCTCTGCATACAAGACTTCTCAAAGACTTGCCAACTGTCCTCATGTTCTTCTAATAGAACCAGTGCACCTCTGTCCTCAAGTTATCTGATAGAAATATCAAATTCAGCTCACAAGTCCTCTTCTAGGACCTGTCCAAATTTGCTCACAAGTCCCCATCGGAACCTATCCAAAAACTTCTCACAAGTCCCCACCGGAACCTGTCCAAAAACTACTCACAAGTCCCCATCGGAACCTGTCCAAAAACTCAGCAAGCTCACCAAGAAAAACTTTCTTAGTAGGAAATCACAAAGTGAATTGTTAGAGACCCAATGTGATTTGTCAAACTCATAGAAGCATAAAGAGAATTGTTAGAGACTCAATATGTTCTATACTCAAATCCCAATCTCAAAACTCAACTCAATTAAACTCAGCTCAAACTCAATCTCAAATCTAAAAACTCAACTCAATATCTGAAATGGATAGGATAGAATGTTTACTTTCAAGAACATGAAACCCCAACAATTGCCAACTATGCAAAGAATCACATAACAAATGTTCTTTTCACCATCAATTAGGGTTTCAAAAACAATGCTCATCAAACAAGGTTTAGTCAACCAACATCATTCAACTCAACATCAACCTTGAAGCATTCAACCAATCATCACATGAAAAGGAAACAAGTAGAAATCCTTTTCCCTCCAAATATATTTGAACAAAACAACCACCAACACAATATCACCAAATGCAAAGAATAACTTGCTCAAATCAACTCAATGGAGTAAGCCCAATATCATGAATCAAGTAAAGCAATAACTTGATCAAACAACCTCTATGGAAGCAACTCAACCATCAAACTCAAAACAGCCAACCAAGGGTTCCACCAACTCAATGCAAGTAGCAAGACTCACAAACATAAACCCTAGTGCACAATTCTTCCACTACCTCAAACCAGAATTATGCATTCACCAAAACTCTCATCAAGGATAACAATGCATAAGAAGTCTTCAACAAACCAAAAAATAGGATTTACACCCAACCAAAGGAAACCTAGTTGAAAACCTTTTCACTCCAACCTTATTTCAGAAAAACATACACCAATCATACTCATAAGGAAAATGTGCCCATACCTTTTTGGAGTAGAAGAAAATTGATCCTTAAAGTTGTCACCACACACAACCCTCAAACTTCCAACCAAGTTAGGGTTAGAACCAAGATAAATGAGCATATATAAAAACTTTCCTTAATACACCTTTTAGCTCCTCTTCTTTAAAAACAACCACCAAAGAAGCCAAAAACACAACAACCAAAACTTACACCTTATATCTCCATTTTTAAATTTAGCATAGCAAAAGACTAATCTCAAAAATACAACCAAAGAAATATCCCCTTATTTCTCCTGTCTTTTAAACAATGCTAAACAATGCCAAAAATCATATCAAGAAAATAATCACACCTTATAATGGCTGCCCTTGAAGAATTTGAAATTCGCAGCACAAAACACGTTTTAATAAAAACGTGACTAATCCATGCACAACTCCCTCCATGGGGATCAAAACGCAGACCTCCACCTACGCAAGGCCCAAACGCAGCCTTCGCTGCCACTAGCCCACAAGGGGCTTACGAAGTCCAAGACGGACTTCCTTCCACATAAACGGTCAAGCTTTTCGAAAGATTTTCAAACCACGAACTCTCCTCTTTCGTAGCATAAACAGAACATTCGATCGTAGCCAAACCAATTAATTTCCTTCGATTTTTCAAGAGGTTTTAACCTTAGGAACCTTCTCATATTTATAGTCCATACGTGGACTTTAGAACATGTCGGCTGCAAAGAAAAGTAATTTCGAATTTAATCGAAATTTGCTTTCTAAAGGGTTTAAAAACCCTTAAAGTATTTTTAATAAATTAAAAATAATTTCTCCCTTAATTAATTAAATAATTAATTAATTAAAACCTTGAAGGGTTTTAAATAATAATTAAATAAATAATAAAGAGAACCTCCATTGGTTTTAATAAAAACCATTGCCAATGGAATCTCTCCGGATTCTCTTAAAAATATTCTCTTGGAATCTTCCACCTTTGAAGCCAACACATCCTCTTAACATTAATGTCATTTCCTTTTGACATCAATGACAACTCATAGACAAGAAGCTAGGATCTCAAACCCAAAATTGCCAACAATCTCCCCCTTTGTCATTGATGGCAAACCATGTTTCTCAACAACACAGAAACTCAACATAAACAGCTCCCCTGTCTTGAGGCTCTCCCCCTTACTCATATCTCTCCCCCTTTGTCATCAATGGCAAAGGGTCACCTTTGGGGATTGGGACTAAGAATGAGCCTCTTAGCTTAGTCCCTCCCCCACCTCCTATTGAGGTGTTTAATTCTGAGGTGGGAGTAAAAATCCCAACAGGCACTGATCATCATCCATGTCTATAGCTGCCTTACCATGTCTTCTCTTTTTCTCCTTGTCCATATTCCTGTTCCTGTTCCTGTCATTGTTCCTATTCCTATTATCATTCCTATTCTTATCCATGCCTTGATCCTTGGACCTTTTCATACCACTGTTCCTGTTCCTATACCTTGGAAGTTCAGCTCTACATTGTCTAGTTGTGTGACCTTCATTGTTGCACTTATAACAAGTAATAATGTTATTTCTTTTAGGCATACCTGTTCTTTGAATCCACCTGTTCTGACTAACCATGTTCCTGTTATTAGCCTTGCAAAAAATTGCCTTATGCCCAAACTGTTTACAAGAGTAGCAATACCCTTGAAAGAAATTACCACCTTTGAAACTGTCATTTACCTTCCTTAATTGAGTCATGCAATGTGAAGCCATGTGACCAAACTCGTGACAAGCAAAACATCTCGCCATTAAACTTTCTTGTAAATGACCTTCTAGGTCCTGTAAACTTTCTCCCTTTTTTTGTTTCCTATTTTTTGTTTCTGTGCATCTATCACTCAAGGACTCCTTTTCTGAAATACTTTCCTCATCAGAACTCTCTTCCTTTTGGAGTCTCTTACTAGACTCTCCAACTTGTTCCTTATGTGGCTTAACAAAACCAAGGCCTGTTTTATCTGTTGTCTTTCTTTGACCTTTGATGAGTGACTTAACCTTTTTGGAGCTATCTTGAAACCTGTAAAGCTTATCCTTGTACTCTTTAGTTTCCTCTTTCAAAGAAGCCATTTTCTGTTCTAACTCACTATACTCAAGAACCTTATACTCTAACTCATCCTTGAGTTCTTGTGTCTTAGCCATAGAGAAGTCAAGACTTTCTATAAGATCATTTCTCTCCATATAACATTGATCTAACTTATCCTTGAGTCTAGCATTCTTCTTTCTTTCCTTTTTCAAAGCACTAAGAGCACTAATAAGTTCACCTTTAAGATCTACCTCACCTTCCTCTATTTGTTTTCTTTTTGAATCATCAAAGCCTTTTTCAGATTTCTTATCACTAGAGGTGCTACCCTTTTCAAAAACCATACATGCATCTTCCTTATAGTTTTCTGAAGCATCCTCATACATACTAGAAACCAAATCATTATTTGTGTAATCATCCTCAAGGTGACCAAAATTTCCACATCTAAGACATTTCATGATAATGAATCTATGTTTCGGTTCTTCCTCTTTTTCTGATATGAACAACATCTCATTTTCATCATCACTTGAAGAACTTTCACTATCACTACTAGAACACTTACTTGCTTTGTCTAGGTAGAAACTCTTCTTGTGCTTGTGAGAATACCTCTTTCCTTGATTGCTATGCTCATCTTTGTTCTTCCTGTGATGCTTGTGCTTTTTTGAATCCTTGCTATTATAATCCTGTTTATCTTCATCACTTTCATTCTTGAGTCAGTAGCATAATGACCAAACTTTCCACAATTGAAACATCTTATATTTTTCATACTTTTGTGCTTTCTAGAGAACTTGCCTTTCTTGCTGTAATATGCCTCTTCATCACTAGAAGACTCATCACTATCTTGAAGTTGTTTACCCTTTGGAATTCTTGGTAGCCTTGAAAGTTGCCTCTTTCTTGACATCAACCTTCACTTGACTTCTCAACTCAAATGCTGCAAGTATACTATGGAGCTCATCATTTTTCAACTTATCCAAATCTTTAGCTTCCTCAATAGCAGAAATATTTTCACTAAATATATTAGGAAGAGATCTTAAAATATTATCACAAACATCATTTTTAGAAAGCTCAAGACCTAAGTCTTTCATGGAGTTAACAACCTCATCCATACGAAGCATGTAGTCACTAATATTTTCATCATCATTCATCCGGAGTTGTTCAAACATACCTTTGAAGTGTCTCAACTTGGCCTTTCTGACATTTGTATCACCTGTATGAACCACCTTCAACTTTTTCCACATTTCACTAGCTGTCTTGCAATGAATCACTTTGGTGAGATCTGCTTTTTGTAAGCCTTTCAGGATTGCATTCATTGCTTTTGAATTGCTATGATGTAGGAGCCTTTCTTCTTTAGTATAAGGACCATGTACAGGAATAGTGTACTCATCTTCAATCACTTCCCATACCTCATTACCAAGTGCCATTAGATGAACCTTCATCCTTGCACTCCAAAGACCAAAATCTGACCCATCAAGAATAGGTGTTGCATTGCTACTTGAATTATCCATTGTGTTCTTTACTAGCTTTTCCTTCAAGCTATTAAAATTTTCGAAGGCACCCGCTCTGATACCAATTGAAGAACACAAGCTTATACTGAGAGGGGGGGTGAACAGTATAAGACCTCTTTTTACTTTTTCCTTTATACTTCAAAATAGTAAAGCAATATCAAAGCAATGTACAATATCATCCACAAAGTGACACCAATTTTAACGTGGTTCACCCAAAATGGCTGGGCTACATCCACAAAACTTTTCTCTAAAAGTTATCTCAAATTTCTTTGGGAATCCTTCCCAATTACAATGTTTATGAGCCTCAGCCCAAAGGAGATACCTTCCCCCAATAAGAATTTATGAGCCTCTGCTCAAAGGAGATACCTTCCCCTCTGCTCTGGAAATGATCCCTTAGAAGATCAACTGCCTCTACCTCTTGCCAGCACGTGGAACTCCTTTCCACCGAAGACCTCCTGTCCTCAATGCTTAGCCTAAGAGACCTCTCGCCTTCTATGATCACGTCCATAGCAGCTCAACAACTCGTACCAAACACGATCAGTCGGTCTAGTACAAGTCTTCCTCTCTGTCATCATATCCGTCCAACTCTTGAACAAATCAATCCTCTACATACAAGCCTTCTCAAAGACTTGCCAACTATCCTCATGTTCTTCTCATAGAACCAATGCACCTCTGTCCTCAAGTTCTCTGATAGAACTATCAAACTCAGCTCACAAGTCCTCTTCTAGGACCTGTCCAAATCTTCTCACAAGTCCCCACTAGAACCTGTCCAAAACTGCTCACAAGTCCCCATCGGAACCTATCCAAAAACTGTTCACAAGTCCCCATCGAAACCTGTCCAAAAACTCAGCAAGCTCACCAAGAAAAAATTTCTTAGTAGGAAATCACAAAGTGAATTGTTAGAGACCCAATGTGATTTGTCAAACTCATAGAAGCATAAAGAGAATTTTTAGAGACTCAATATGTTCTATACTCAAATCCCAATCTCAAAACTCAACTCAAATCAACTCAGCTCAAAATCAATCTCAAATCTGAAAACTCGACTCAATATCTGAAATGGATAGGATAGAATGTTTTCTTTCAAGAACATGAAACCCCAACAATTGCCAACTATGCAAAGAATCACATAACAATGATACTCATGTTCTTTTCACCATCAATTAGGGTTTCAACAACAATGCTCATAAAACAAGGTTTAGTCAACCAACATCATTCAACTCAACATCAACCTTGAAGCATTCAACCAATCATCACAAGAAAAGGAAACAAGTATAAATCCTTGTCAAAGAAAAGTACCTTTATTCTGTGAAATCCCAGTTCCAGCTTTCGGTAAAGGTTTAGTATCCCAAAGGCTTTGCTGTGTCAGGCATCACCTTCCTTCACAGTGGAAAATGAGTCGCACACGCCACCATCAAGCTTTTCCTAGGTCGCATTTAATAACTATATGCATATAAATAGCAGGTTAGTCATTGTCGCATTATAAAACGTTCACGTTGAATCTGTTTGATGCTGATCTGTGTCTTTCACTTGTCAACGCATCTCTGCATTGATTTACGTTTTCGACACTTTCACATAGCAGATAAGTTGATCTCGCAACCAGCACCGCACATCCTTCGCAAAAGAAACTCACGATCGGCAGATCAATTTGAGGTTGAGAAAGATGGCAGCTGGCAGATCTGCTCAAACCAGAAGGCTATCAGCGCAGCTTATATCTGGCAAAGAACCGGAACGTCTTCAGTAACGAAGAGGTTATACAAATGGTTATTCAGCTGGCAAAGAATATCGTTCAGGTGAAGAGATATTCGCATAGTGCAGTGAGTGGCGATTAAACCATATTTCGGCGTGAGATTTTCCTTATGGCGTCATCATTTACAATCGATGCGTCGTCGCAAGAAATGCGCCTGTTGAAGTCTATGAAAGATAAATGGATCATGCTCTCCATTGTAATGAACTCTATTAAAATGAAGATAGATATTTATTTAAGTTCAGCACATGTGACTGCTGCTTTGAGCCACAAAGTGTATGACATTATGTCACAAATATCATGCTTTACAGAGAGTAGTAACTTCAGAGATATTTACTCCTTAAAAATCAGACTGGGTACACTTTACAAATACTCTGAGTAATACAAAGCAAGTATAAAGGTACTCACAAATTTCCAAAGACAAGCAAGACAAAGGTTGCTCAAAATGGTCAAAAGGGTATGTCTACAAAATTCTAGAAAAGGATTGAGAAAAAAGAAGAGCATTGTAAGTTGGGAGTAGGTTTACTCCCATCCCAAACTTAATCACCTCAAGAAGAGGAGGTGGTGAGGGGGCTATGCTAGAATGTCATAATTTTATCCCCAAGGAGCCCTTTGCCATTGATGTCAAAGGGGGAGAGATTTCATCAAGGGGGGGAGAATTCAGTAAGGCAGAGCAACTTCTCAGGGGAGTAGTTTTGGTATCCAGTAGCAATAAAAAGAATATTTTTTTGTGTAAGGGTTGCCATAAATGACAAAGCGAGAGATTTTTGGAAATATTGAGCATATTGAGTTGTCATTTATGTCAAAGGAAAGTGTGATATTCAAGGCAAAAATATTCTTCTAAGGTTGGATAATTATTCATGGCAAAGTACATCTCAAAGGAAAGAAATTGTAGAAAGAAAAGGTTTATAATATTTATTTTTAAATATTATAATAAGGACAAAGAAGTTTAAAGAGTTGGCTTGAAACAAAAAAAAAGAAAGGGTTTAATAGAAAAAATAAAGAAAATCATTTGGAAAAGGTTTGAAGATAATATTATAATATTTATTAAATATTATAATATAAAAGTTTAAAAAGTAAGAGGCGCCAAAAATATTGGACGTGCATCTAAAAATATATGCACTGACGTCAAAGCATAGTATGGAGAAGCATATTTATATGGGATAAAAATTTCATTTTTAAGAGGTTGAAGACAATGCGCTAATCGTTAATCCATTCGTGAGTTTTGTGGTTCATGGAAGGAAGAGAAGGGAGAAGTCTGCATGTATTTCAAAGAAGATCCAAATATGAAATATAAAGAGGGCAGCATGTTCGATATCCCATCTGGGGTACTAGCCCAGACTACAAGCATCCCTACACTAAGGTTTTGGCAGACAGCAGGTTGCAAGGTCAAAACTTGTCGAGACTCTTTTGCAAGGTAGAGGACAAAAATTGTTTGGTTGAGCTCGCAAGGTGTAATATAAAGAGAATTTGCTTCATAATTAGTTTCAAGTGGGCGGTTAGCCTATCTGGTTTCTAAGCTAGCGCTAAGGTGCTGGTAGGTAGGTGTTCATAGGTTCAAATCTCGTGGATACTATTTTTGCAAGGCATGAAAGGTAAAATTATTTGTGTGGTTAATTTTTGATAGGTAGAAGGTGAAATTGTTTGCATGGTGTTTGTGTGGCAAGTTTGCAAGGTAGAAATAAAATCATTCATGTGGCATATTGACATAAGGTATGAATGCCAAGTTTTTTTTTTTTATTTGTGGAAAACATCCCAAAAGGGATGCCACTTTCGGGTAAGACCCAAGGAGGTAGGGGTATCCATTCCACCAAAAACACCCAGGACTCAAACCTGGCCTACCACCTTTGACATACTCAAGGAGCAAACAAACACACAAAACCAATTTAAAAATAAGTAAATAACAACAAAAATAATAAAATAAAATAAAAACATGCTCCTTGAGTGTTTCAAAAACAAAAGCACAACCAAACACGCACAATAAGATAAAATAAACCACAACACGAACCACATAGAAAAATACAATAACCACATAACAAAACACAAACAAGACAAAAACAACATAACACTACAAAGACATAACTCAAAAAAAAACATGAAAAATAGACACAACCAAAACCTAAAAAATTTAAAAAATTTAAAATAACATAAAAATAAAAATAAAAAACAACCAACAACAGACAATAAACAAAAACAAAAAACATAGAAAACACTCACACATAAAAACACGAATTAACACAAACAAAGAGAAACCCAAGAACAAGAATGAAAAAAACACAAGAACAATAACAAAAAACATAAAAAAAAACACAAAACAAAAAAAACACAAGAACAACAAAAAACAACACAAAGAACACAAAAACAAAACAAAACAAAAGAACCCACCCACCTTAAAATACTAAAAAAAAAAAAAAAAAAAAAAAGAAAAAAAATTGAACATAACAATGACCTATCTAGACCAGAAGACTATTAAGGCAAGAATCAATAGAGGAAACAAAATAAGGAATATAATTAGCTAGGGAACTAAAAAAAACTAAATGAACCAAAGAGAAGAAAAAAAAAGAAAAAGCAAGAAGAAACTAGGTACCTTCAGAATTGGAGCCATCCAAATAAATGATAGAAAGAAGAGCTTCCCTAATTTTAGAAGCCCACCATCTAGGAGGGTGGCCATAACAAGTAAGATCACCTTTGTCCAAAGCCCAATTAGCTAAAGCATCAACACTCTTGTTTTGATCTTTGGCCACATGATTGTAATCAACTTTCAAAAATCCCATCTGGATTAATTGAATCTTCTCAATAATTATTTTTATTCTCCAATCCACCTTATGATTCTTAGAAGGAGTATTCAAGAGATTAATCATAATTTGAGAGTCAGAATCAACTAACACCTTTTCCCATCCAACCTTAGTAGCCTCCTAAAGGCCTCTAACGATACCATACCCCTCAGCAATGTTATTAGAATGAATACCCAAATTCTCAGCAAAAGTATAAACCAGGGAGCCATCTGAAAGTCTACCAATTCCTCCCACACTAGCTTTTCTAGGGTCCCCTCTAGAGGCTCCATCAGTATTGACTTTTCCAAAATCCTTAGGAGGAGTTTTCTAATTTCTAGTCTTATCCATCTTACTAATACTCACATTCCCTTTAAGTTGGTTGCCCTTAGAAGATTTAATCTTCAATATTTGCATCACTTGATCCCATCTTTGGTGGGAGTTTTTGGGGTGATTAAGGAGTTGATGGACTGATTCAACGAAGTTGACTATGGTATTTTGCCAAATATATTGAATATCCTTCCTATATTGATTAAAAATTTGGTTGTTCCTTTCATTCCAAATATTCCAAAGAATAATGGTAGAACCCATCCAAACTAACTACCTAATAAAATGATCAACACCCTCTTGATTAGGCCAATCCCTCCAAAGTTGTTCAAAAGTAAAAAAATTGGACCACTATAAGCCAAGTAAAGTGGAAATTCTCCTCCATAGCTCAAAGGCTAAAGTACACTCAATAAAAATATGGTTGAGAGTTTCTACATTCTCTTCACACATTTCACATCTAAAAGGGCCATGAAAACCATGCTTCATAAGTTGCTCACCAATAAGCACCCTACGATGCAATAAAAGCCAATTAGAGAACCTCACCTTAGGCTAGAGCTTTTGAGCCCACAATCAAGAAAATATGTTAGAAGAATGGTTGGGATTATTATGGCATACGTTCAAATAACCTTGAGCAATTGAATACTCAACCTTAGTAGTGTTGTTCCATCCAAAACAATCTTTTTCATGGGACCAAGAGAGGGATCTCATATGAAGGATGCCTTGGATATCTTGTCTTTGCCTTTATGGGATTTGAATAGGCCAGTCCTCAATAGGGATCCAATATCTACCAACCTTTGAATTACCAATATGGTATCGACAGTAATTAGCCACCTTTATCCAATTAGCTCGATGAAGCTCCATCATCCAAGGCCTCCAATCGGGAAACTGAGTTATCAAAGGCTTGTGACCATCCCAAGAATATTTCCAAAAATTTACCTGTCGACAATTATGAATGATCCAAAATAATTTTTTCTTTATCAAATTCTCACTAGTATTAAGAACTGCTAAAATGGGAGAACCTTTGGTAGGAAGTTGATAGCGAACAAGGTCTTCAAGACTTTTGTTCTCAGCATATTTGGCACAAAGATTATTGGTCCAAAGAGCATTGGGGTTATGCAACATCCTCCAATATAATTTAGCAGCTAAAGCTTTGTTGTTATTAATAGAAGACCGGAATCCTAACCCCCCTTAACTCTTAGGAAGACAAAGTATTCCATTTCACCAAGGCCCATTTTCTTTTCTACTTAGTACCACTCCAAAGGAAATGATGACTGATTTGATCCAATTCTCGAAGAACAACCTTTGGGATATTCAAAATGGGTATGAATGCAAAGTTTTTATAAATTAAAGGGGGAAATAATTTGTTGATTTGGATAAGGAAATTATTTCATTGAGCTTAGGAGGTATAATGTGTACTAAGGTTTATTTGTGAATTTTAATTTTTGAATATTAAATTTAGAAGGTATACAGGGTTATGCATAAGCGGTTGGACTCAAAATGTACTTGTAAAAAAATGGTGAATCCTAATAAAAATCAAGGTGAATCATGGAGAATCCTAAGAAAATCAAATCGAGCATCTTCATACCAAAATTTGAGGTATTTGAAGCCCTAAAATGTAAGGTCATCTTTGGGGCCACTTTTGACCTACAAAATCATTAGATCAGGCTTGAAAAGAGCTTTCCAACGAGTACACATATGCCTATATTTGGATATATATTGTCGTGAATTGACCCTACGAAAAAATTGGTCCTGAAAATTTTAAGCAAATGGGTCTACGTTGAGTATCTTCATATTCGCCAATTTCTAATTTTGAAAATCCTGATATTCACCCAGTTTGCCACTATGCATAACCCTGAAGGTATAAGGTGTGCCAAATTTTATTTGTGGATTGTAATGTGTACTTGAGAAAAAATAAATATTGTGATATGGGTATTGCTTAAAAAGGAGTTATAAGGTGTGATTAGGATTTTATTTTTAATTGTAATTTTGTATGGTGAAAAGGAAAATTTGAGGGGTTTTGATAATTGTTAATGCTTTATATTTTGAGAAAAAAAGGAGATTTATAGAGCATTATTTTCAGATCTTGTTGTGTACATCCTTTTGAGAAAAAATTTAATATGAGTGATTTGAGAGAAAGATCTACTAACCAGTTTTGAAATGGCACTTTGAAAAGGAAACACTTTTTGATACAGGTTTTTAGGGCACATCTTCATCAAAGCAATTTTAGAGGTATGGTAATTTTATTCCTTCTTTAAGATGTTTGGTTGAGAAAATATTTTGATGTTATAAGTAGGAGATATAAGTATTAAGTGTGTGTGCATTGTTGTAAATATATGAGCTAGGGTCTGTGAACAAGTTGCACATCATTATTGAATGAATTTGGAAATAATTGTGCAAGTGTTTGAGAGTATAATTGAGCATTATTTTAAGTGATATTGGGAATAAACTTGCAAGCACTAAAGACCAGTTTTGTGAAGCCAATTTATGCATTAATCTTTATTGATATTGAGAATGAATTTACAAAGGTTAGAGAGCAGTTTTGTGAAGTAATTTGTGCATTGATTTGAGTGATATTGGAAGTGAAAGTGCAATTGTTAGAAATTAGATTTGAAAGCAATAACTGCATGATTTATGGTTGACAAGTAAGGTAAATATGTGCATTGAGATTGGTTTATGAAATGAATTTTTGAGCATGGTTTGTATGTATTTTTAGGGAAATATATAAGCATTGTTTGGATCAGATTATAAGAGTAAATTTGAGCAAGTCTTGTGAGCATATTTGTGAGAGTTTCTAAGAATAGTAGAGAAGGTTTTGCGATTTGGATTGAGCAAAGATCTGTGAGCAGTTTTGAGGTAGATTTTTGCATGTTATGAGCAGGTTTGAGGTTGAATTGAGTAGGTTGTGTGAGCAGGTTGTTGAGCTAATTTGAGCAAGCCTTAAGAGTAGGCTTGGTGTAAATTTGAGAAGATTTCAGTAGGTTGCTGAGCAAAATTGAGCAAGCCTTGTGAAAAGGCTTGGAGCAGATTTGAGCAAGCTTTGTGAGCAAGCTTGGGGTAAATTTGAGCAGAGTTGTGAGTAGGATTTGGAGCAAGACAAAGTATAGGGGATAGAGTTCTCTTGTGGATAGAGGTCCATGAACTAGATTTAAGGGGATAGATTTCTCCTATGGATAGAGGTCCATGAACCAGAGTTGAGGAGATAGAGTCCTCTTGTGGATAGAGGTCCACGAACCAAAGTTGAGGGGATAGAGTTCTCCTGTGAATAGAGATCCACAAACTTGAGTATAGGGGATTGGAGTCTCCTTTGGACAGAGGACCATAAACATTGTAATAGGAAATTGATTCCTAAGATATTTATTGAGAAAGGTTATAAGAAATATTTTCTCCATGGATGTAACCCACATTGGGTAAATCACGTTAAATTTGTGTCTCTCATGTGTGTGATGATTTGTGCATTTCCTTGTTAATGCTATTGATGAGATTGGTTAATATTACTTTGAATAATTATTGCAATTGATAATATTGTATGCTATTGTTTTGGAAAGAAAAGTAAAAGTTCTATCTTATACTGTTCACCCCCTCTCGGTATAAGCTTGTGTTCTTCAAAATTTAAAATAAGTGTGATCTACAATGAATGCATGAATGCAATTCTACTCTAAGTGCAATTTATATGATGGATGTAAATGCCTAAAATGTAACTAAAACTGCAATTGCTTTAAACAAAAAATGAAATATTTTCTTTTGTTAGTTTTACTATAAAAAGTAGACAAATGAAAACAGAAATGGGTTAGATTTTGAACTAGGCTTACCAGGAAGCCTACGTATTTCTTCCCCACTTTGTGAAACACCACCTAGAGTCTCTGAAATGCTATAGGGAATTTCCTAAATGCTGCAAGACATCCCTCGATCACTGTAGGGTGTCCACACAACCTTTGATCAAATTTTGCAACTTCTAAAAACTCCTGTTTTCATGATTTTCATGCGATCAAACCTTTGAAACCTGCAAAATAGAAATAAAAATAGAAATCAATGACAAGATAAATTAGAATGAAGAATCCTTTGGGGTCCCATCGTGATTGCCATTTTATAAATAAAAAAGGAACAATACCAAAGTAATAGATAGAACCAATACACAATATGTTGCACAATGAAGAGCGACAATATTTTATTGATATAAATAGAGCATTAATATCCAATGCTACAATATTATTTGGTATTCATACAAATGTTACATATGTAGGGTTTCAAAACCCTAGTTCAATAAATAATTAGTATCTTTTGGCTTGTATTTGATCCAAACAAGAGTGTGTTTGGGCTTATGTATCCCTACGGGACCACCCTAGCTACAATAGCTTCTAGAAATATGATTCCTACACATACAAGTAGAAAACAACAAAAAGGAATTAGAAGCACTTGCGAGGGCTCCATTGTGTGAGACCCTCAAAAAGATAAAACTTATAAAAACCCTAGATTTTGTGAAATGAAACTACAAAGAGAAATGCAAGAATGTAACAAAAATACATCGAATATCTTTACCTTGTCAAGACTAACTTTTTCTCCTATTTTTGTTGTCGATGGTCACACGGATGCTCGAAAGCATTCGAGGGCTTATGGATTTCAAAATATGCTACAAGAAATACCTGGAGGTATTTGGGGATGGCTATGAATGCCTACCAACATTATTGGAACACCTAGTAGAGATTTAGGATTGCCCAATAGAGTTTGGTGAACTATGGGTGGCGTTCAAGAATAGGCAGAAGTGACATAGAAATAGATTTGGTTCACAAGGGTTTGGCAGTAGCGAAAATGGGGGATGCAATGGTGGAAATGAGGGACAAAGATGATAGCGAAATGACTAGGGAAGATGTTCTCAAAATTTTCTAAGAGGTTTGATTCGTCAAAATGACTCATATTTTAAAATCTGCCCTTGAACATATTAGGGTTTCAACGACACAAAATGAACGATTGAGATTAAAACATGAGGAAGGGTGGAGAATAAGCTTGGGCAAGTGGCATGGATTGAGATGAATGGATGGTTGAGATTAAAACATGGCTGATGGATAGGATTTGTTTATATAAATACATATATATTTATTAAATATATATAAATATAATATATAAAATATTTATATTTATATATAATAAGCAAATACATATATATTTATATATAAATAATGGACGACTGTGATTAGAGGATGAAAATGGATGATAAGTGGCTATATTTTAGTATTTACAGGTAGATTATGTAGAGACAATGGAGAGGCAGAAGATCAATCTAGATACTGTTATCACATAGGAGTAGAGCCATGTAGATGGGGAGCACCAAAAATGGCATGGCTAGGAGGAAGAGAGGAACACTCTATAGGTATAATTTTAGAGTATGCAGGAGGAGCTAGCTTGATGGGTGGTTGAGCAGGATGCACTATAGATAGAGCATGACCTACTACTGGTAAAGCAGGATGTAGTGAGGGAAGAGTGTGATGCTCTATGATCTTAGGTTGGGGGGAGCAGCTAGGTTGTGACAGTTATTATGGCATAGTTGGAGCAGAAGAGGGACCACATGGAGAGGCAGTGGGACTGGTCAAGTACCTTAGATAATGCCTTACTACTAAGAGGAATTCCTTTTGGAAATATTATGTATATTGGTTGTCATTGATGTCAAAGATGAAATGGTTGAGAATTATCTTCAAGGTTGAAATATTAAAGTGCAAGGCAATTATCTTCAAAGGGTACATGAGATAGTGTCAAAGGTACAAAAGTTGTCAAGGCAAAAATATTCTCCATGGTTGTGTTTGCAAGAAAAATACAAGGCTTTATTTGGTTAGAAAAAAATTTAATTGCAAAGGACCAAAGGTTAAATGTTTAAATTATAATATTTAAATATATATTTTTTAAATTTACATGGTGAAATCGGTAGCCGCCTTGAATCTGGGTAGGTTGTCCAGTTTTTATGGCCACCATAGTATTCTATGTTGTATGCCCTGGAAGCCACCACAAAGATCTTTGCATAGTCCCCCTATAACCACCATGCCACAATAATTTTAAACCTTTTACGTTGTTGAAAGCACCAAGAAAGAGACAAGCATTCGGTTTGACGAGGCCCAAGATTTAAACCTTGGACCTCTGCCACACTTACAGGATTTGGTAAAACCAATTGGTCTACACCTTAGACCTTAATATTTAAATATTTTAGATTTAAATTATTTTAATTAAATAAAAGTTTTAAAAAAGGGGCGACAAAGAAGAAAAATAAAAAATTATTATTTCAAAATTCTAGTGACGACATCATGAAATTGAAGGGCAAGGACATATATATATGGAGCAAAAACTATTTGTGAAGGCTAATGTGGAGTGCAAGCGCAATTTGAAATATTCTATTCGTATTTTGTTCATGGAGGCAGAGAGGAGAGAAAGGACAAAGGCACACATTTTTAAAGGATGAATTCGCAATTCAAAAGGGAGTGCATGTGGTGGAAGTTTCATTTGGATAGATAGCCCAGATGGTAGGGAGTCCTTATGCTAAGTCGCTGGCAAAGAAGAGGTCGTGGGTTCAAGGCATGATAAGGTCATTTTTGGTGAAGATTTTTGTTGAGACAAATATAGCATTGCAAAGGCAGATTGAAATCACTATTCGCACACTTTGGTTGTTATGTGGGTAGTTAGCCCATCCGGTAGCCTAGAATTGAGCTAGGGCATAGACCAGCAAGAGGTGGCAGGTTCAATTCATGGTGGCTACAATAGTGAGGGTAAAATTTTTTGAATTAAATTTATCCTAAGGTCTAAGGTATGTGCTCCATTCACTTGCATTAGGGAGACATAAGGTTAAAATTTTTGTTGTATATTTTGAGGTCAAAAGGATAGCGTGAAATTTAAATTCAAATATTTGGTTGTGAAATGTGCATGAGATAGAGTTGATATTATAATTTACACCTTGAAATTTTAAGTGCATTAAAAATCATTTTATTTCAAGTAGGAGGTATAAGGTGTATGTGGTAATTTCAATATTGTAATTTATGCCTTGTAATGGTAATTGTATTGAAAATTATTTTATGAAGGTAGGAGGCATGAGGTGTATGTGGTTGATTTAAATAATTATAAATTGTACCTTGGGTTGTTAACTGCTATAAGAAATATTGTGGCGTGTTGAAAATTGTTTGTTCTGAAAGGAGTTATAAGGTGTTATTGTGGTTCATTTTTTTATTGTAATTTTTGTGTGGTGGAAAATAAATTTGGGAGGTTTTTGATGCTTTATCTTTTGAGAACAAAAGGACAGTCATAGAGCATTATTTTCATATTCTATTGAGCACATATTTTCGGGGAAAAACTTAATGTGGATGATTTAAAAGACAGATCTACTAACCAGTTTTGAAGTGGCACTTTGAAAGGAAAATTATTTTGAGACAATTTTTTGAGGGCACATCTTCATCAAAGAAAGTTAAGAGGTAAGGTGATATTATTTCTTCTTTAAGGTGTTTGGTTGAGCAAATACTTCTAAATAATAAGGTGGATAAATAAGGATTATATATGTGCATTGTTGGAAATATATGTGATAAGGGTTGAGAATAAATTATGCTTTATTGTTGAATGAGATTGGAAACACATGTGCTAGGTTTTGTGAACAAATTGTGCTTCATTATTGAATGATATTGGAAACACATGTGCTAGGGTTTGTGAACAAATTGTGCTTCATTGTTAAATGATATTGGAAACACATGTGCTAGGGTTGAGAGCAATTTTTGTGCATAATCTTGATTGATATTGGGATAAACTAGCAAAGGTCAAAAAGTATTTTTGTGAAGTAATTTATGCATTGGCCTTGAGTGATATTTGGAAATAATATATTGTGAAATTGTATTGTTATGAAGTCGAACATTGATTGAATTGAATTGATCGAACAAATAATACATAGCAGCCTTAGAATATCCTGTAGGTTACGGAACCACCTAGGCATAAAATAGACATTATTATAACAACATAACAACATAGCCTATAATGGAATAAAAATAGTTACGCTAACATCCCCCCTTTATTACATTATTTTGCAATACATAAAGATTTGTGAAACAATTCAAATTTGATATGTGCAAGTGCCTTAGTGAAAATATCTACAACTTGAGCATCGGTGGAGATGTACTGAAGTTGAATTCGGTGCCTTGGAACTTCATATCGAATGAAGTGACATTGTATGTCAATGTACTTGGTTTTATCATGATGTACTGGATTCTTAACAAGGTTTAAAACACTTTGGTTGTCGTAGAACAAGTGTATTGGCAATTTTTATGGATGACCCATACTTGTCAAAATAGGATGCAACCATATCACTTCACACACAACTTCACGTGTGGCATGATACTCTGCCTCTATAGATGAGATAGCAACCACTTTTTGCTTCTTGTTGTGCCAAGAGATAGGACCAGATCCAAGATGAAATATATATCCTAAAGTTGAATTTTGATCATCATATGACCCGACATAGTCAGAGTCCGTGTATCCTTGCAAGAAGAATTTGTCATTCCTCTTGTATTCTAGGCCATATTCTATTGTACCACGAACATAGTGAAGAAAAAAATTTGCTACTTTCCAATGAGTGGTCTTAGGCTCTTGCATGAACCTCGAAATATAGTTGACAGTAAACATGATATCTGACCTAATGTTTGTCAGATATATGAGACTCCCAATCAGCTGTTGATAGAGAGTGTCATCTACCTGAGGTGAATCATCATATTGTAATAACTGAAGTCCTGATTCCATCGAAGTTGCCATCGTCTTTGAATCAGTCATCTGATATTTTTTTAATAATCTCTTGGCATATTTTTTTTGAGACACCTTGATGTAGTGCTCCTTATGGCTCTCTTCCAGACCAAGACAATAATGAAGAAGTCTGAGATCTTCCATCTCAAAATATTTACACAAGTCTATTTTGATAGCAAAGATCATATTTTATGAACTCCCTATAATGAGCAGATCATCAACGTAGAGTACAAGCAACACTATCTCAGAACCTTGTTTCTTGAAATAAATGTTTTCATCTGATGGACATCTCTTAAATCCATGCTACAAGAGGTGATTATCCATTTTTATATACCAAGCTTGAGGAGCTTTTTTTAAACCATATAAGGATTTGACCAACTTGCACACTTTTTGCTCTTGGCCTTCCACTTCAAATCCTTTAGGTTGAGTCATGTAGACTTCCTCTTGGAGATCACCATTTAGAAAAGCACTCTTGACATCCATTTGGTGAACTTTCCACCCATAATGTGTTGCCATAGCACAAAGAACTCGAATGGTAGTCATCCGAGCAGTAGGTGAAAAAGTTTCCTCATAGTCAATGCCTTCCTTTTGTGCATAGCCCTTTGCAACAAGGTGGACCTTATGATATATGCCTTGTACTTGAATTTGTACACCCATTTGTAGCCAATGGGCTTCTTCTGTTCTTTTTCAAAGACTTATACTCAGCATCCATAGCAACCTTCCATTGTAGCTCACTAAGGGCATCTTGTACAAAATCAGGTTCATGTTCATTCATTGAAGACATAAACACCCTGTCATCATCTATATCCATATCCTCTATTTCTCTCTCTAGATCAACAAAAAGTTTCTAAAAGGATTGACAAAGGTCATCAACCCCAGTAGTCTCTACTACTGCTCTTTTTTGTCGAGCCATGTTGCGAGTACAAGGTCTATCCAAAGTTAAATATGGAGGAGTGTATAACTTGGAGTCTCTGATTGTACTTGTATACCATTTTGGATTCTTCTTCTGTAGTGATGAATAATATGAAGAAGTAGAAAGACCTCCAGTCCTTTGTGATGAAGGGTACTTCTTAAATTTAGATTCCACAAGATCTAGGTATACATTATATGTGCTTTATGATGTGAAAGCCTCATAAAAAATAACATCTCTGCTAACTTGAATCTTCTTGGTCAAAGGATCAATCAAACGATAGCCCTTGGAGTGCTCATCATAGCCAAGAAGAATACACTTCAATGTCTTCTCATCAAGCTTCTTCCTTTTCTCTTTTGGTATGTGCATGAAAGCTTTACATCCAAAGATGTGAATATGATATATGGAGGGTTTTCGACCACTCCATGCTTCCTATGGATTCATTCCTTTTAGGGTCTTTGTGGGTGCCCTATTCAACAAATATACTACTATGGTGATAGCCTCTACCCAATATTGTTGCCTAAGACTAGCTCTTGTGAGCATACAACAAACCATTTCCATGATAGAACAATTCCTCCTTTTAGTAACTCCATTTTGCTAAGGAGTGTAAGTAGTAGTCAACTGTCTTGTGATCCCATATGCAGTTAAGAATGCAAAAAATTCTTTAGAGGTAAACTCCCCCCTCGATCTGAGTGAAAGGTCTTTATAGAAGTCCCTGAATCCTCAACAGATTTCTTGAATTACTAGAAGAAAATAAAGGCTTTAGATTTCATATTAAGAAATAACACCCACATATTTCATGAGTAGTCATCCATAAACAACTGAAAATACCTCTTCCCCCCAAAACTGATTGGTGTGAAAGGACCGCACAGATCAATATGAATCAACTCTAGAGGTTTTTTTGCTCTTGTAGAGCTCTTCTCAAAAGGTACTCTATGTTGCTTTCCTGCAAAGCAGTCAGAGCACACTGGCAATGTGGAAGAAAGGGAATGAAGACCCTTTACCATCTCATACTTAATTAGCTCAAGTAAGTAGCCAAAACTAATATGCCCATATCTCTTGTGCCATAGGGAAGTTTCCTCCTTTTTAGAGACTATCATGACTACATGAGTAGAGATAGCATCTAAGGCAAATAAGCCAAGAGATAGCATCTAAGGCAAATAATCCATCCTTATATGAATTTGTTGCAATGTTCTTACCCCTCTTGGTAATAGAACAACACTTCTTGCCATCCTCAACACAAAAGTTCACAACCATATCTTTATCTAGAATTTGTGTGACTGACAACAAATTGTTCGCCAATCCTGGAACATAGAGGAATTTGTCAATATGACACTTGCCATCAGGAAGAGTGACTAAAATTGTACCTTCTCCCTGAACCTTTTAGGTTTTGTCATCAGCAATAGTGGCAGGTTTACCCTCTTTGGCCTCAAATGATTCAAACCATGATTTATCATCAGTCATGTGCTTACTAGCACTAGAATCGACATACCATATAGGATCCTTCTACTTGGAGGCTATGGTAGTCATGAGCATCTTGTGTGCCCACTCAGAATTCAAGTCAAATTCTTCAATAACAACATTCACCTTGGGTTGCTTGTTCTTATTTTATGGTTTGTTCTATTTTTTTTGTTTAGATTGCTTTTTCTTGTGCCAACACCTGTTGGTGTCATGGTTGTATTTGTCATAAATTTTGCAATATATCTTCATTTATTGAGGTTGTTTCCCTTTTGAATCTTTGTGATAATTTTCTCCTTTTTGAAAATTACCCTTCTTCTTATAACTCTTCTTGTTGGAGTATAGGGTTGTATTAGAAGAATCATCTCTTTGAAGTTGGTGTGCCTCCTCTTCCTGAAGCAGATTGACCAACTCAATAAAGGTAACTTTTCTCTGTGACACCTGAAGTGAGGTGATCAAAACCCGATAAGAATCAGGTAAAGCTCTCAATACCATTGAGATAAGGAGCTTATCATCCATAGTTTCTCCCAAATAACTCAATTTTTCTTTCAACTTAGACACTCTACAAAGGAAGAGTTCAACTGTCTCTCCTTGCTTCATGCTTAGACTGTGTAATTGAGATTGAAGGAAAAGAATAGTGGAGTCATTCTTTCCCTCATAGATAGTTTTAAGGGCATCCCATGCCTCTTTACTAGATGCACAGTTAGCAATGTGGGGTTGAACTTCATCTGAAACATCAAGCAAGATGAGCTCTTTTGCCTTGCTATATTTCTTATCAAATTCTATTTGAGCAGCGAATGAAGTTGTGGTTTTTGTTGATCCATCAGCTGGTTAAGGTCTTGTTGTTTCTCTAGAAACAACATTCCATAAGTCGTCCATGACTAGGATAGCCTTCATCTTGTTTTTCCATGATCTGTAATTAGGACCTTTCAACAACTGATGAGAATCAATCATTAATTTTATAGACATTATGAGGGTTCCTTATAACACCAAATGGTTCCCCTTTCGATATACCTTAATTCTAGGCTGTTATACCATACAAAATACCCGCCCTTATGTGAGGGAGACTATAGGTATTTTAAAAAATCAAAAAAATTACCCGCCCTTACGTGAGGGAGACTATAGGTAATTTTAAATATTATACGATACATGGTACTTAGGCGATACTAAAAGGGAATCATCTCATTAATAGCACCTACCATAGAAAGTTGTAAATCCTAATGCATGGGGCTTAACTTCCCCTAAACACTCCGGATGTCAGAACTTTCGTCAGGATTTATGCCTAAACACAAGAATGATTAGGGTAGTGGATGGTGTAAATAAAATTCAAAATGGTGTACTTATTCCTCTTCGACGATTGATAGAGAACAAGCTCAAATGTTGTTTTGGCAGCTATATTAGGTGATGGATACAGTAGCCTAATCACGACAGCATTACCTGTAAGTGTTGGCCAGAGGTATCACAAATACCGAATTTTGTAGTGCAATAAATTGCACATATGGTTTCAATTATTTTCTTTTTTGGTACTTAAGGGAGATTGATTTTATTTTTAATGAAGTAGTGCAAATGTAAAGGAAAATTGCAACATACATAAAAAAAATGCCCACAAAAAAATGAACCTAAGGTGTCGAACACTACCAAAAATGCACCTTTTACAAAATGCCAAATTGCTTTTTCAAATGCTGAAAAATTACTCACTATCCCCCCTGAATTTTGCAGGAAAAAAAATGCCCCCCTTCTCTTTTGCAGAACAAAAAATTTTGGCCCCCTTTTTAAGTTTTTGAAAAAAAAAAATTCAACTAATGTCTTTAAAAAAATTCTTTCAAAAGTTTAATTAAAAACTTATTTTTTCCCACAAAAAAATTATTTCATAAAATTTTATTGAAAAATAACCTTTTATAAGGAAAAAATAAAATAATTTAATTAAACTAAAAAAAGAAACATTGAAAAAGAACATTAGAAAAAAAAATTAATCAAAAAAAACTTTACCTTAAAAAAACGTTGGGCGGAGGTTGAAGGGATTTGATCCCTCGATCTTCTCCTTGTAAGACTTGGCCAAAGACCAGTCGAGCTACTACCTTGGCTGGGTTCTAAAGTCCTAAAGCCTTTATTTTAGGCAGCATACGTAGGCCCTACCTTAAAAACAATGTCTGTGTCAGGGGTGGCGGCTATTCGGCTCTGCGTCAGGGGTGGTAGTTATTCCTCGATGATCTGTGGCATCTACAAATATGAAAAATAACAATGCGTCTACATAGAAACTGCCCTCCGCTTAGAAAAAATGATGGACATCTTCAAATCTGCAAATGATAGCTCTAAAAATCATCGGTTTTGGCTTTGCAATGAGATTACGATGTCTGCATCTGTGATCGACTTGCTTGCAAATAATATGTCGATAGTCAATCTGTCAGTGATCGTCGTCTTCTGGTCTGCAACTAGAGGGGGTATGCCTTTAGCAAGGTCTACTAGCTTCTTATGTATGTGATGTCACCATCGATAATGCCTATGATGATCCTGCTTTGTCTCGCGATCGGGCTATGGGAGGCTGATCACGTCAGTCTATTTTGATAAATCAACAGGAGTTGCCAATAGGAGCAGTTATTGCCTTTTTCCAAATAAGTCCATCACGATCAATCAACAGGAGTTGTAATCTCTGACAGAAGTTGTCACCTATTTTTTTTTTAATGTAATTATCCCACATGGAGGAGGAAATTGCATGAGAGGTGTTTAAATTTATGAGAAGGCACATACACCTTCGATTGCCTTCGAGAAATCTGTATTCATGAGTTGTTTTTTGCGTGACCCAATTATTTTTGACGTCACCTACGTAGCTCTTCTTTCGAGTCTACCACATGGCTTCTCCCTATTCTGCCACATCTATCAGATAGGTGCATCTGCATCAACTAGGTTGTAGGGTCAGTAGGTCCTCTTAGGGTTGCACCACGTGTACCACTGTAGATGCTAGTGTAGTCCCCCTTCTAGCTCGTTCGTCATCCATGTATTGCACTTAGTCTCTCATGTAGAGATCTAGTCTAGATTTGTCAATTGAGGAGTATGAGTGGGCACACAAGGTGCTCATGACTACCACAACCTCCAAGCAGAAGGATCCTCTATGGTATGTCGATTCTGGCGCTAGTAAGCACATGACTGGTGACAAATTATGGTTTGAATCATTTGAGACCAAATACGGAAAAACTATCACTATTGCTGATGACAAAATATACAAGGTTCAGGGAGAAGGTATAGTTTCAGTCACTCTTCTTGATGGCAAGTGTCAGATTGACAAAGTCCTCTATGTTCCAGGATTGGCAAACAATTTTTTGTCAGTCACACAAATTCTGGATAAAGATATGGTTGTGAACTTTTGTGTTGAGGATGGCAAGAAGTGTTTTTCTATTACCAGGAGGGGTAATAACATTGCAACAACTTCATATAAGCATGGATTATTTACCTTAAATGCTATCTCTACTCCCCATGTAGCCATGACAGTCTCTACAAAAGAGTCAACTTCATCATGCGGTCCGATTTAGTGTTGGATTAGCATGCCCACCTCACCAGCTCTGAATCAGATCGCTTGTGTTGGTGTTCTGATCTTACCACCAAGTAGCACAAATCTACAATCCACAACCCTCGCCTTAACTCAAAAATGAAAGCCCAAGTTGACCAATCACATTGTCGAGCTACAAGAGCATCGACATAGTAGGAGCTATGATACCATGTTATGGAGTCGAACATTGATTGAATTGAATTGATTGAATAAATAATACATAGCAACCTTAGAATAGCCTGTAGGTTACGAAACCACCTAGGCATAAAATAGATGTTGTTATAACATAACAACATAGCCTATAATGAAATAAACATGGTTACGCTAACATGTATTGCATATCATTTTCTATGTGTTCTTGAACAAGAATTTTGGGTAGAATATGTATGAAGTATTTTGATCAAAGCATGTGTTATGAGCAAGTTTTGAGCATGTGTTATAAGCAAGTTTTTTTTTTGATTGTTTGAAAGGGTGTTGAAAGGTCCCTGAACCTTGTACAAACTAGCCATGGGCCTCTGAAGAGGGAGGCAAAGGGGAAGAACGACGGTAGTAGAACGAGAAATCCTAAAAATAGCAGGGGTTACCTAAGGTAGAGGTGCCTAGAGGAACCAACTAGAAGAACTTTTTTGCATGTTTTCCAAGAAGATCGAAGTGGCCCATATGTTAAAGATCAAAGAAAAAGCAAAACACCACAAGGAGAAAAGTGTCACAATATCGCAACATGTTGCATTTTCACGGTCTAAAGAAAAGGGAGAAAGCAAGGAGGAAAAAGTGTCGTGATATCACGACATGTTGCATCGTCAAGGCCAAAGGAGGGAAAAGTATCGCGATATCGTGACATGTTGCATCATCGCGGCCAAAGGAGAAAAAGTGTCATGATATCGCAACATGTTGCAACGTCATGGCCAAAAGAGAAAAAGTATCACGATATCACGACATGTTGCATCATCACGGCCAAAAGAGAAAAAGTGTCACGATATCGCGACATGTTGCATCATCGAGGCCAAAAGAGAAAAAGTGTCGCGATATCACGACATGTTGCATCATCGAGGCCAAAGGATAAAAAGTGTCACGATATCGCAACATGTTGCATCGTCGTGACCAAAGGAGAAAAAGTGTCTCGATATCACGGCATGTTGCAACTTCACGGCCAAAAGAGAAAAAGTGTCGCAATATCGTGACATGTTGCATCGTCATGGCCAAAGGAGAAAAAGTGTCGCGATATCGCGACAAGTTGCATCGGTGCGGCCAAAGGAGGAAAAAGTGTCGCGATATCGCGACATGTTGCATTTTCACGGCCAAAAGAGAAAAGTGTCATGATATCGCAACATGTTGCATTTTTGCGGCCAAAGGAGAAGAAATAAAAAGTGTCGTGATATCGCGACATGTTGCATTGTCAAGGCCAAAGGAGCAAAAGTATCGTGATATCACGACATGTTGTATCGTCACGGCCAAAGGAGAAAAAGTGTCGCGATATCATGACATGTTGCATCGTCACGGCCACAGGAGAAAAAGTGTCGCGATATCGCGACATGTTGCATCATCACGGCCAAAGGAGATGAGCATGTGTTAAATCAAATTTAGGTAAATTTGAGCAAGTCTTTTTAGAAGACTTGAAGCAGGTTTGAGGTAAATTTGATAAAGTCTTGTGATAAGACTTGAAGTAGGTTTGGGCAAGAGTTGAGAGCATATTTGAGCATGAACCAGTTTGAGAAAAAGACTTGAACCAGAGTTAGAGCAAGACTTACGAATAAATTGTGCTTCATTGTTAAATGATATTGGAAACACATGTGCTAGGGTTGAGAGCAATTTTTGTGCATAATCTTGATTGATATTGGGATAAACTTGCAAAGGTCAAAAATAATATTTGTGAAGTAATTTGTGCATTGGCCTTGAGTGATATTTGGAAAGAACATATTGTGAAATTGTATTGCATATCATTTTCTGTGTTCCTGAACAATAATTTTGGGTAGAATATGTCTAAAGTACTTTGATCAAAGCATGTGTTATGAGCAAGTTTTGATCATGTTTTAAAGTAGATTTAGGCAGTTTTGAGCAAGTATTGTGAGAAGACTTGAAGCAAGTTTGAGGTAGATTTGAGCAAATATTGTGAGAAGACTTGAAGCGGGTTTGAGGTAGATTTGAGCAAGTCTTGTGAGAAGACTTGAAGCATGTTTGGGTAAGATTTGAGAGCAGATTTGAGCAAGCCTTGTGAGTAGGCTTGGTGTAGATTTTGTCAAATTTGTGAGCAGGTTTTGTTGCTAATTTGAGAAAGCTTTGTGACTAGGCTTGGTGTAGATTTGGGTATATTTATGAGCAGGTTTTGTTACTGATTTGAGAAAGCCTTGTGAGTAGGCTTGGTGCATATTTGGAAAAAATTATGAGCAAGTTTTATTGTTGATTTGATAAATTCTTGTGAGTAGGCTTGGTGTAGATTTAGGAAGATTTGTGAGCTAGTTTTGTTTGTGGTTTAAGAAAGCCTTGTGAGTAGTCTTAATGTAGATTGGAGTAGTGAGTTGAGAAGATTTTGTTGTAAAGTTGAAAAATCCATGTGTGAAGTCTTGGAGTAGCTTTTGATTAGAGTATTGAGTTAGCTTTGGAGTAGACCAAAGCTGACAGGAGAGGTATCTCCTATGGATAGATATCCACAAACCAAAGTTGAGGGGATTGAGTTCTCTTATGGATAGAGTTACATGAACCAGAGTTGAGGGGATAGAGTTCTCCTTTGGATAGTGGTCCATGAACAAGAGTTGAGGGGATAGAATTCTCCTATGGATAGAGGTCCACAAACCAGAGCAAAGGAGATGTGTCTCTTGTGGATAGATATCCACAAACCAAAGTTGAGGGGATAGATTTATCCTATGGATAGAGGTCCATGAATCAGAGTTGAGGGAATAGATTTATCCTATAGATAGAGTTCCATGAACCAGAGTTGAGGGGATAGATCTCATGTTGATAGATTTCCATGAACCAAAGTTGAGGGGATAGAGTTCTCCTATGGATAGAGATCCATAAACTTGAGCATATGGGATTGGTGTCTCCTTTGGACAGAGGTCCATAAACATTGTAATAGGGATTTGGTTTCCAAGAGATTTGTTGAGAAAATTTATAAGAAATATTTTCTTTGTGGACGTAGCCCACATTGGGTGAACCATGTTAAATATGTGTCTCTCATTGTGTGTGATGATATGTGTATTAATTTTCTACTTCTATTGATGATATTGGTTAACACTTATTTGGAAAGATATTGCAATTGATAATATTGGATAATATTGTTTTGGAAAGAAAAGCAAAATGTTATCTTATACTATTCACCCCCTATTAGTATAAGCTTGTGTTCTTCAATTGTTATCAAAGCAGGTTCCTTCGAAAAAGTCTAATAGATTCAAGAAAGATCTTATAGGAATACAGATGGCTTCTCAGAATGGGTCTTCAAAAAGTAAGGCTCCAATGTTTTATGGGAATAATTATGCTTTCTGGAGTATGAGGATGAAGACTTATTTGATGGCACAATGATATGAAACATGGCAATCTGTTGAGGATGGGTTCAAACCTACAACTACTCTCACAGATAAGGATGGCAAGAAACTATATGTAAATAATGCCAAGGCTATGAATGGAATATTAAGTGGATTACATGAATCAGAGTTTGTGAAATTTATGCAATGTAAATCAGCAAAATAAATATGGTATAAATTGAAGCAAACATATGAAAGAGATAGCAATATTGGTGGCTCTATGTAACACATCAATGTTTGAGGTATACAAAATGTGTGATGGTCTCGCAAATAAAGTAGAATAGATTTTCTGTATCAAACTGATAGGGTTAACCACAAAAGTGGTAGGTATAGATGTGGAACACTCCAAGGATGAAGTGATTTGGCTACAAAATAATTGATTGGCTTTGGATTGAAATCATAAGCTAATGAGTTAGATGAGGGTGGTGAAGTGTGTGGAATGTGCATAAAGAAAATGCAAATGGAGAACACATAGAATAAAACAAGCAATTTAACCCTATGCTTTGCAACATATATATTTTTTTGTGGGGTTTGTGTGTTGTAGATGTGCTAAACTAAACTATTATGCAAGGTGAAATCTAAGGTTGTATGAAAAATGAGATTCTTCCTGGTGATGAAATCCAAAAAAAATTCTCATGGGTGACTATGGATTCTATGGGTGAGATATGATGGATGGAGATGAAGCCCACCCTTGCAAATCTCAAACAATGGTTGGTGATGAAATCCAACTCACTATTGTTTATCATGAAATGTGCAAAGTGTGTGATTCATTTTAATATTTTTATTATCTATTATGCTCACTCAATATTGAAGACACACCTATTTCACTCATCTAATCTAGAAGCCAATAACATCAACACCAAGCATCTCAATAGAACTTAGGAGTACACCACTTAATACCCACCCTGAATCATCTAGTGATTCTAATAGTGGAGGGTTTGTACAGTTCTTCTACACTGAATCATCAAGTGATTCCAACAGTAGGAGTATACTTAGGTATTGTGACCTTGTTCCAAATTAGAAAAGTAAAAATAGAAGCTTTCAACCCTATTATGCAACTATTAATGCTTTTGTAATTTCAAATGCAAACAACATATAGAATAGTGAATGAATACACCATAAAGCAACAAAATTTTGTTGGAAATATTGAGCATATTGAGTTGTCATTGATGTCAAAGGAAAGTATGATATTCAAGGCAAAAATATTCTTCTAAGGTTGGATAATTATTCATGGCAAAGTACATCTCAAAGTAAAGAAATTGTAGAAATAAAAGGTTTATAATATCTATTTTAAATATTATAATAATGGCAAAGAAGTTTAAAGAGTTGGCTTGAAACAAAAAAAAAGGTTTAATAGAAAAAGCAAAGAAAATCATTTGGAAAAGGTTTGAAGGCAATATTATAATATTTATTAAATATTATAATATAAAAGTTTAAAAAGCAAGAGGTGTCAGAAATATTGGAGGAAATAATTTTACAAATTCCAACATGCATATAAAAATATATGCACCGACGTCAAAGCATAATATGGAGAAGTATATTTAAATGGGACAAAGTTTTCATTTTTAAGAGGTTGAAGATAATGCGCTAATCATTAATCCATTCATGAGTTTTATGGTTCATGGAAGGAAGATAAGGGAGAAGTTTGCACATATTTCAAAGCATATCCGAATCCAAAATATAAAGAGGGCAGCATGTTTGATATCCCATCTGGAGGACTAGCCCAGATGGTAGGTGTCCCTGCACTAGGGTGTTGGCAGATAGCAAGTTGCAGGGTCAAAACTCGTCAAGACTCTTTTTCCAGGTAGAGGATACAAATTGTTTGGTTGAGATCATAATGTGGAAGATAAAGGGAATTTGCATCATTGGTTTCAAGTGGGAAGCTAGCCCAACTGGTCACTAGGCTAGTGCTAAGGCGTTGGCAGGAAGGTGGTCGCAGGTTTAAATCTTACGGATGCTATTTTTGCAAGGTAGGAAAGGTAAAATCATTTGCATGGTTAATTTTTGATAGGCAAAAGGTGAAATCATTCACATGGTGTTCGTGTGGCAAGTTTACAAGGTAGAAAGGAAATAATTCACGTGGCACATTGACATAAGGTATGAATGCAATTTTTTTATAAATTAAAGGGGGAAATCATTTGCTGATCTGAATAAGGAAATTATTTCATTGAGCTTAGGAGGTATAAGGTGTGCTAAATTTTATTTGTGAATTGTAATTTTTGAAAGTTAAATTTAGGAGGTATAAGGTGTGCTAAGGTTTATTTGTGGATTGTAATGTGTACTTGAGAAAAATTAAATATTGTGATATGGGTATTGCTTAAAAAGAATAAGTTATAAGGTGTGATTAGGATTTAATTTTTTATTGTAATTTTGTATGGTGAAAAATAAAATTTGAGGGGATTTGATAATTGTTAATGCAGATTTATGAGAATTTGTGAGCAGAGTAGAGCATGTTTTGTGAGTTGGATTGAGTAGGATTTGTGAGTAGGTTTTAGGTAGATTTGTGCAGGTTGTGAGGTAGTTTTGTGTAGATTGTATGAGCAGGTTTGAGGCTGAGCTATGTAGATTGTGTGAGTAGGTTTGTGGCTGAGTTAAGAAGGTTGTGTGAGCAGGTTTTGAGCTAATTTAAGCAAGCCTAAGAGTAGGCTTGGTATAAAATTGACCATATTTGATCAATTTGTTGAGAATAATTGAGAAAACCTTGTGAAAAGGCTTAGAGAAAATTTGAGCAAGATTGTGGTAGATTTGATCAGAGTTGTGAGCAATATTTAGATTGAACTAGAGTAGAGGGGATAGAGTTCTCGTGTGGATAGAGGTCCATAAACTAGAGTTAAGGGGATAGAGTTCTCTTGTGGATAGAGGTCCACAAACCAAAGTTGAGGGGATAGAGTTCTCCTATGGATAGAGGTCCACGAACCAGATTTGAGGGGATAGAGTTCTCCTATGGATAGAGGTCCACAAACTTGAGTATAGGGGATTAGAGTCTCCTTTGGACAAAGGTCCATAAACATTGTAATAGGGAATTGGTTCCCAAGATATTTATTGAGAAATTTTATAAGAAATATTTTCTCTGTGGATGTAACCCAAATTGGGTGAACCACATTAAATTTATGTCTCTCATGTGTGTGATGATTTGTACATTACCTTGTTACCATTATTGATGAGATTGGTTAATAGTGATTTGAAGAATTATTACAATTGATAATATTGAATGCTATTATTTTGGAAAGAAAAGTAAAAGTTCTATATTATACTGTTCACCTCCTCTTAGTATAATCTTGTGTTCTTAAATTGGTATCAGAGCGGGTTCCTTAAGGGAAGCTTAACAGCTTGAAGGAAGATCCTACAAGAACACACATGGCCAAGAAAGGCAAAATAATAACCATGAGACCACACCCTCCTAAGAAGAAGGAACACACATGGCTATGAAAGAAAAGGAATATGCTTCACTAATTAAAATTCAAGAAAATAGAGAGAAAGAGGAACCTATGGTGAACATGGAAGAACAAAGAAAACGTGAATGTTTTGTTTGTGGTAACTTTGGTCACTATGAAACTCATTTTCATGGATTTAGTAGCAGTGAAGATGAAAAGGAATTCAAGAAAAATAGGCATAGTCAAAATAGGTATGAGAGGAAGATATTTTTTGGAAGTAGCAGTGATGAAAGTTTCTCCAATAGTGAAAAAGAAGATGCTCCTATTGAAGACCAAGTAAAAGAGAAATAAGATGCACTTGTTTTCAAAAACCAAATTGAAAATAAAGAAGATGATCCTATTATCAAAGACCTACAAAAATAGAAATATTTAGAAAAAGAAGAAGCTACAGTTGAAATGAAAAAGGAACTTGAAGAGCTAAAAAGGGAGAACTTAGGATTGAAGGCTCAAGTACAAGAATATGGGAAAGCAAAGGCAAAGCTTCTACAAGATCTCATTGAATTAAAAATTAAGGTTGAAGAGGCAAAGAAAATTGAAGAAGGTATGGCTAAACAGTTGAAGGTAAAAGAGCTAGAATGTGAGAAATTAGAACATGAAGTAGTTTCTCTAAGTATTGAAGTAAAATATTCTAATGATAAGCTACATAGATTTGACAAAAACTTAAAAGATTTGGATGACATTTTCAAGGCACAAAGATCTCCATTTATAAAAAATAGACTTGGTTTTGAAGAAGGACAAGGGAAAAAAGAAGAGGAGTCAAGCTCAATTTCAAAAGAAATAGAAGAAGTAGAAGTGATTAAATAAGAACCTAAGACTTATGCTAATGTGTTGAAAAATAGAAGCATCAAAGAGGAAGAAAATAATGCACAATCAAGGTACATGGATTATCACAGAAAAGGCAAAGAAAGAACCATGGGTCCATATCCTCCAAGGCAAGATGAATATTTCTTTCAAGGCTACTGTTTCTCATGTAATCATTTTGGTCATAAAGCAGTGCATTGCAGGAGTCATGGAAATATGGATTATGGCTTCACCAAGAGGAACTTCAATACATTTGAAGATGAATATTTCTTTCAATGTCATTGCTACTCATATAATTGCTTTGGATTCACAAAGAGGAACTTCAAGATATTTACACCTTTCAACATCTACAACATCATGTGTTACAATTGCAATAATTTTGAGCATAACGCAATGTGGTGTAGAACAATATTTCAAGAAATTCCAAAGACAATCAAGATAGAGGTTGCTCAAAATGGTCAAAAGGGTATATCTACAAAAGTCTAGAAAAGGATTGAGAAAAAATAAGAGCATTGTAAGTTGGGAGTAGGTTTACTCCCATCCCAAAATTAATCACCTCAAGAAGAGGAGGTGGTGAGGGGGCTATTCTAGAATTTCATTATTTTAGTCCCAAGGAACCCTTTGCCATTGATGTCAAATGGTGAGAGATTTTAGTAAGGGGGAGAGAATTTAGTAAGGGGGAGCAACTTCGTAGGGAGAGCAGTTTTGGTATCTAGTGGCAGTAGAAAGAATATTTTTTTGTGTAAGGGTTGTCATCAATGCCAAAGGGGGATATTGTTGGAAATATTGAGCATATTGAGTTGTCATTGATGTCAAAGGAAAGTATGATATTCAAGGAAAAAATATTCTTCTAAGGTTGGACAATTATTCATGGTAAAGTACGTCTCAAAGGAAAGAAATTGTAGAAATTAAAGGTTTATAATATTTATTTTTAAATATTATAATAAGGACAAAGAAGTTTAAAGAGTTGGCTTGAAACAAAAAAAGAAAGGGTTTAATAGAAAAAGCAAAGAAAATCATTTGGAAAAGGTTTGAAGGCAATATTATAATATTTATTAAATATTATAATATAAAAGTTTAAAAAGCAAGAGGCACCAAAAATATTGGAGGAAATAATTTTATAAGTGCCAACATGCATATAAAAATATATGCTCCAACGTCAAAGCATAGTATGGAGAATCATATTTATATGGGATAAAAATTTCATTTTGAAGAGGTTGAAGACAATGCGCTAATTTTTAATCCATTCATGAGTTTCATGGTTTGTGGAAGGAAGAGAAGGGAGAAGTCCACACATGTTTCAAAGTATATTCGAATGGAAAATATAAAGAGAGCAGTGTGTTTGACATCCCATCTAGGGTACTAGCCCAGATGGTAGGCATCTCTACACCAGGGCATTGGTAGACAGTAGGTTGCAGGGTCAAAACTTGTTAACTCTTTTCCAAGGCAGAGGATGGAAATTGTTTGTTTGATCTTGCAAGGTGGAAGATAAAGGGAAGTTGTTGCATAATTTGTTTCAAGTTGACAAGTAGCCCAGTTGGTCGCTAGGCTAGTCTTAAGGTGCTGGAAGGAAAGTGGTCGTAAGTTCAAATCCCGTGGATACTATTTTTACAAGGAAGTAAATGTAAAATTATTTGCGTGGTTAATTTTTGATAGGCAAGTGAAATTATTCGTGTGGTGTTCACATAGAAAGTTTACAAGCCAGAAAGGAAATCATTCATGTGGCACATTGACATAAGGTATGAATGCAAAGTTTTTATAAATTAAAGGAGGAAATCATTTGCTAATATGAATAAGGAAATTATTTCATTGATATTAGGAGGTATAATGTGTACTAAAGTTTATTTGTGAATTATAATTTTTGAAAGTTAAATCTAGGAGATATAAGGTGTGCTAAGGTTTATTTGTGGATTGTAATGTGTACTTGAGAAAAATTAAATATTGTGATATGGGTATTGCTTAAAAAGGAGTTATAAGGTGTGATTAGGATTTAATTTTTTATTGTAATTTTGTACGGTGGAAAATAAAATTTGAGGGGTTTTGAAAATTGTTAATGTTTTATCTTTTGAGAACAAAATGGGAGATATAGAGCATATGTTGGAAATATGAGCAAGTTTTGTTGTCATTGATGTCAAGAGTCAGTTTCAGTAAGCAGCATCAGTTTCAGTGATCAATGCAAGAAGAATTATGAGCAACATCAGTTTTCATAATCAGTGCAAAAGAAATATTGCTTCCAGGTGGTCAGAAGAGGTCTAAAGGGCAATGGGAAGGTCCGAGAAAAATAATATTATAATATTAAAGGTCTAAGGTCAAGACATAGAGATTTAAATTAACTATAATAATTTAATTATAAATTAAATTATAATTTAATTTGATTAACTCTAAGAGTTATTAAGTTAATTATAAATTAATTATAATAATTTAATTATAAATTAATTTATGACTTAATTTAATAACCCTAAAGGTTAGGGTTAAAAGGGCACAAAGTTTAATTAATTTGAATTATTCGAATTAAATCAAATCACCGATGTCTTTGAGCATATGGCAATTTGCATATAATAAGGGGTAAATATTATGGCAAAATAATTATCCATGCGATTCACATGAGACAAGCAAAAATCGTGTGTAAATAAGGAGGCAAAATCATGTGTGTTTTGAAAGATTTAATTGGTAGATTGAAGGATAAGTAAAATGGGAACTCACTCCACGTTGCAAAGCGCTGGGTAGCATGATTGGCAGCCAAAGGATGCACTAAGATGTATGATGGTGCAAGGTTGAGGGATCGATTCTCATGGTATTTGTTTTGCAAGCAGACAAGATTTTTCGTTGAGGTCTGCACAGTTGGAGAGAAACAAAGGGAAGGTTCTTGCCTTTCCCTTTGAGTGGAGGCACGTAGCCCACGTGATGGGTGCACACTTTGCAAAGGTGCTCAGTAGGAAAGGGTTGCGCATTCGAAACCCATTGAGGACTTTTTGGTGAATGGTCTAAGGTATGTGCTCACATTGCTAAAGTTACTTAGGTTTAATCATTGCATCTAAAAATTACAAATATGGAAATAATTTTTATTTCCTAAGGTTGTATAAATTGAATATTGCATATTTTAAAAGGGGGTTTTTGAGTAATACAAGGGAGATAAAAGGATATGCATAGTTTTATTTTTGGGTTTTTATTTTTGAGTGCTTAGATTTTATAAGAGGAGTAATAAGGTGTGCCAAGGGAGTTAGATATTTTGTTGAAACAAAGTTCATAGAAATTGTATTGAAAGGAGAAATAAGGTATAGTTAGTTTTTGATATTTTGACTTGGTGAAATATTTTGAAAGAAAATATTAAGGACAGATATTTGCTAACTAACCCTTAAGATTGGCAAGAGAGTGGTTGTGATTAAAATAAGTGTTTGAGGTCAGATCTCCTTCAAACAAGAGGTAAGGGTATATTATCCTTGAGAGTGATTTTTGGATTTTGTGAATGCTAAGTTGGAGTGAAAAGGATTGTTTGATAAGCATTATTGAGTTTTGTTTTCTAGAATAAAAGTTGATACTAGAAACTTTGTCTGATAAGCATTGTTGGAAATATTGAGTAAGCATTTATATGCTTGACTAGGTTTTGTGCAAAAACATTAATATCATTGTTATGTGAATTTATGAACTATATTGAACTAGGTTTTGTGCAAGATCATGAGTATCATTATTATGTGAGATTGTTTGATAAGCATTGTTGGAAATAATTGAGTGAGTATCCATATGCTTGAACTAGGGTTTGTGAAAGATCATGAGTATCATTATTATGTGAGGTTTGTTTGATAAGCATTTTTGAATAAATCTTCATTGAGTGATTGGTTGAGTGGAGTTGATTGAGCCTAGTTGATTGGAAGAATTGGAGTGATAGTTCAAGTTCTGTGAAACAAATTGTTCCATATTCTGATTTGATTTGAAAGAGATATTGAAAGTGATTGAGTGTTGTGCAAGAGTGAAACATATTGAGTCTCTAACCATTCTCTATATGTTTATGTGGTTAAGCAAGAGAGGTTGAAATTGGTTGAGCATTTTTGTGAGTGTGAAGCATATTGAGTCTCTAACCATTATCTATATGTTTCTGTGAGTCAAACAAGATTTTGTGTGAAACTTATTTTTGTAAGTTTTCTGCAAGAGATTGAATTGATTTTGTGTGTAAGTTTTGTAATTGATTTGAGTAAGTCCTTAAGAGGACTTAAGGATAGAATTGAGAAATATTTTGTGAAAGTTTAAGGATAGATTTGTGTGAGCTTTTGTGGAAGCTTACAATTATATTGGACGGAGTTGAGGTAAGTCCTAGTGAGGACTTGTTGAGTAGATTTGATGTAAGTCTTGGTGAGGAATTGTTAAGTAGATTTGAAGTAAGTCTTGGTGAATACTTATTTAGCAGATTAGAAAATTTCTAGAGAGAACTTATGGACAGATTAGTGTGAGTTTTGGTGGAATCTTACAATGCATATTTGAGATAAGTCTTTGAGAATACTTGTGAGTAGAGTTGATTGATTGATTTGTTCAAACCTTGAGTTAAGGTTTGGAGAAGATCTAGTAGATTTTATTTGTGATTGAGTCAACATTTGTGTTAAGGATTTAGAATAGATTTGAGAATAGATTTTGGTGCATATTTGAGGATAGGTTTGTGCCAGACCAAAGATATATATTGAGCAGATTTGTGCTAGATCGAAGGACTATGTTTAGTGCAGAATACAGATAGATATTGAGCAGATTTGTGCTAGAACGAAGGATCGTGTTTAGTGTAGATTTGAGATAGAGCTGATAGGAAGCTTTGGAGGTGATAAAGTATAGATGATAATAGTCTCTAGTGGATAGAGGTCCATTAGCTAGGGAAATGATTTGTGCATTACTTTGATTATTGTTGTTGATATTTCCATTGATATATTGCATAATATTATTTGGGAAAGAAAAGTAAAAAGTGATCTTATACTGTTCACCCCCCATCTCAATATAATCTTGTATTCTTCAATTGGTATCAGAGTTGGTTCCTTTGGAAGAGTTTAACAACTTGAAGGAAAAGCTCACAATAACACATATGGATTCTAAGAGTGGATCCTTAGATAATTCAACACCAATGTTTTATGGGAGCTATTATGTATTTTGGATTATGAGAATGAAGATTCATTTGATGGCACTTGGAAATGAAATATGGGAAGCAGTTGAAAATGGATACACACCACCAACAGGGAAATAGGAAAGCATAGGTACCAAAAGAAAATAAGGTATGGATAATGCAAGCAAGGAAAGAAGTTATTCCAAAGATAGAAGAAGGGTTTTTATGCAGAAAAAGCAAGTAAGTATTCAAGTAATAGTAATGAAAGTTCTTAAGAAAATTATGAAGTACTATTTCTAGCAAAAGAAAAAGAAGTGGTTAAGAAAATATCACCAATAATCCTCAAGTGTTTTAGATGTGGAAATTTTGGTCATATTGAAGATAGTTGTACAAGGAGTGGTTTTAGTTTCAGTGATTATGAATATGAAGATACACTTGAAGGACCAGAAGAGAATCTACTCATGGAAATAGAGGAAGAAGGTGATCATATAGAAGGCAATTCAGAAGGAAATGAAGATGATTCCCAAAGCAAAAAAATAAAGGAAGAATAAAAAAATAGGAGAATTTGATCTTGAAGGTGAACTTATTTCTGCCCTTAATGCATTAAGAGAGGTAAGAAAGCAGAAATCAAAACTCAAGCTTAAATTTCAATAATGTGATGAAGAGAAAGGAAAGCTTATAGAGGATCTAACCAACTCAATATCTAAGACAAGGAAGTTTAAAGATAAGTTAGAAGCTAAGGTTTTAGAATGTGAAATGTTAGAGCAAAAAGTAGTTTCACTAAGGAAGTAAAAGAGTCTAGAGATAAGCTACACAAGTTTGGGAAAAGCTAAAAAACCATAGACAAGATCATCAAGGTATAAATATGGTCAACAAACAAAACATGACTTGGATTTGAACAGGAACAAATAAAACAAGGAGAAGATTCAATCTCAAGTTTCGAAGAAAAAGAAACTTTAGAAGAAGACAGTGTAAGAGAAAGTGAGACTTCTTGTGAGCAATCGAACATAATTGACTATTGAATCAACATTTAAATAATACAAGACATTCCTAGATTAGCCCGAAGAAGGCGGATCTCAACAGGATGTCGCTGCAACAATAAAATAACAATCTGCTAATAATAATCAGGAAATAACAAAATAATTAAGCCTATAATGTAATATACGCTAACATCCCCCCTTATTACATTATTTGGGTAATAATATAACTACTAGCTATACTAACATCCCCCCTGATTACATAATTTTTTAATACATAGAGAGCTGCGAAACAATTCAAATTTGACACGTGCAAGTGCCTTAGTGAAAATATCTACAACTTGAGCATCAATGGGAATGTATTGAAGCTGAATTCGGTGCCTTGGAACTTCATCTCGAATGAAGTGACATTGTGTGTCAATGTGCTTGGTTTTCTCATGATGCACTGGATTCTTAACAAGGTTCAAAACACCTTGGTTATCATAGAACAAGTGTATTGGAGATTTTGATGGATGACCCATACTTGTCAAAATGCAACGCAACCATATCATTTCGCACATAGATTCACATGCGACGTGATACTATGCCTCTATAGATGAGATAGCAATCACCTATTGCTTCCTTTTGTGCCAAGAGATAGATCCGAATCCAAGATGAAATGTATATCTTGAAGTTGACTTAAGATCATCATATGACTCGACATAGTCAGATTCCATGTATCCTTGCAAGAAGAATTAGTCATTCCTCTTGTATTCTAGGCCATATTCATTGTGCCATGGACATAGTGAATAACATGTTTTGCTGCTTTCTAGTGAGTATTTTTAGGTTCCTACATGAACCTCGAAAGATAGTTGACAAAAAATACGATATTTTTCCTAGTATTAGTCAAATATATGAGACTCCTAATCAGTTGTCGATAGAGAGTACTATCTACCTGAGGTGAATCGTCATATCACGATAACTGAAGATCTGATTCCAATGGAGTTGCCATTGGTTTACAATCAGTCATCTGATATTTTTCTAACAATGTCTTGGCATATTTTTTTGAGACACCTTGATGTGGTGCTCCTTTTGGTTCACTTCCAGACCAAGATAGTAATGGAGAAGTTCGAGATCTTTCATCTCAAAGGATTTACACAAGTCTCTTTTGACAACAAAGATCATAGTTTTTGAACTCCCTATAATGAGTAGATCATCAACATAGAGTACAAGCAACACTATCTCAAAACCTTGTTTCTTGAAATAGAGGTTTACATCTAATGGACATATCTTAAATCCATGCTACAGGAGGTGATTATCCATTTTTATATACCAAGCTCAAGGAGATTTTTTTAAACCATATAAGGATTTGACCAACTTGCACATTTTTTGCTCTTGGCCTTCCACTTCAAATCCTTCAGGTTGAGTCATGTAGACTTCCTCTTGGAGATCACCATTCAAAAAAGCACTCTTGACATCCATTTGGTGAAATTTCCACTCATACTGTGCTGCCATACCACAAAGAACTCGAATGGTGGTCATCTGAGGAGTAGGTGCAAAAGTTTCCTCATAGTCAATGCCTTCCTTTTTTGTATAGCCCTTTGCAAAAATACATACCTTATGCTTATAAATTGTCCCATATACCTTGTACTTGAATTTGTACACCCATTTGCAGCCTATGGAATTCTTTACATATGGTAGATTGATAAGCTCCCAAGTTTTTTTTTTCATCAAAGACTTATACTCAACATCCATAGTAGCCTTCCATTATGGCTCACTAAGGGCATATTGTACAGAAGCAAGTTCATGTTCATTCATTGAAGACATAAATACCCTATCATCATCTATATCCATATCCTATGTTTCTCTATCTGGATCTACAAAAAGTTCCTCAAAATATTGACAAAGGTCATCAACCTCAGTAGTCTCTGCTATTGCTGTCTCCTATCAAGCCATGCTACGAGTACGAGGTCTATCCAAAGTCAAATCTAGTGGAGTGGATAACTTGGAGTCTCTTATTGTACTTGTATACCATTTTGGATTCTTCTTCTGTGGTGGTGAAGAAGATGAAGAAGTAGATGAACCTCTAGTCTTTGATGATGAAGGGAACTTCTCAACTTTAGTTTCCACAAGATCTAGGTATACATCAGATGTGCTTTGTGATGTGAAAGCTTCATCAAAAACAACATATCTACTAACATGAATCTTCTTGTTAAAATTATCAATCAAATTATAACCCTTAGAGTGCTCATCATAGCCAAGAAGAATACACTTCAATGTCTTCTCATCTAGCTTCTTCCTTTTCTCTTTCGGTATGTGCATGAAATCTTTACATCCAAAAATATGTAGATGAGAGATGGAGGGTTTTTGACCACTCCAAGCTTCCTATGGAGTCATTCCTTCTAGGGCCTTTGTGGGTGCCCTATTCAACAAATATACTACTATGGTGACAACTTCTGCCCAATATTTTTGCCTAAGACTAGCTCCTATGAGCATACAATGAACCATTTCCATGATGGAACAGTTTCTCCTTTCACTAACTACATTTTTCTGAGGAGTATAAGTAGTAGTTAACTGTCTCATGATCCCATGTGTAGTCAAGAATGCAAAAAAATCTTTAGAGGTAAACTCCACCCTCGATCTAAGTGGAGGATCTTTATAGAAGTCCGTGACTCCTTCTCAATAGATTTCTTGAATTGCTGGAAGAAACCAAAGGCTTCAAATTTCATATTAAGAAATAACACCCACATATTTCATGAGTAATCATCCACAAACAACTAAAAATACCTCTTCCCCCCACAACTAATGGGTGTGAAAGGATCGCACAGATCGGTGTGAATCAACTCTAGAGGTTTCTTTTCTCTTGTAGAGCTTTTCTCAAAAGGTACTCTATGTTGCTTTCCTGCCAAGCAGTCAAAGCACACTGGCAATGTGGATGAAAGGGAGGGAAGACCCTTTACCATATCATACTTACTTAGCTCAAGTAAGTAGCTAGAACTAAGATACCCATATCTCTTGTGCCATAGTGAAGTTGCCTCCTTCGTAGATACTATCATGGCTACATGGGGAGTGGAGATAACATCTAAGGCAAATAAGCCATGCTTATATGAATTTGGTGCAATGTTCTTACCTCTCCTGGTAATAGAACAACACTTCTTGCCATCCTCAACATGAAATTTTACAACCATATCCTTATCTAGAATGTGTGACTGACAAAAAATTGTTTGCCAATCCTGGAACATAGCGAACTTCATCAATATGACACTTGCCATCAGGAAGAGTGACTAAAACTATACCTTCTCCCTGAACCTTGTAGGTTTTGTCATCATCAATAGTGACAAGTTTGCCCTCTTTGGCCTCAAATGATTCAAACCATGATTTGTCGCTAGTCATGTGATTACTAGTGCCAGAATTAACATACCAGACATGATCCTTATTCTTGGAGGTTGTGGTAGTCATGAGCACCTTGTGTGCCCACTCAAAATTTGAGTCAGATTCTTCAACAACAACATTCACCTTGGGTTGCTTGTTCTTTTTTTGTGGTTTGTTTTGGCCTTTCTATTTAGGCTACTTATTCTTGTGCCAACATTTATTTGTATCATGATTGTCTTTGTCATAGATTTTGCAATATCTCTTTGTTTTTTGAGGTTGTTCCCATTTTGAATCTTTGTGAGAATTCCCTCCTTTCTAAAAATTACCCTTCTTCTTTGAACCCTTCCTATTGGTGTATAGGGCTATGTTAGAAGAATCATCTCTTTGAAGTTGGCGTGCCTCCTCTTCTTGAAGCAGATTGACCAACTCAACAAAGGTAACTTTCCTTTGTGACACCTGAAGTGAGGTGACTAACACCCTATAAGAATCAGGTAAAGCTCTTAATACAATTGAGATAAGAAGCTTGTCAGCAACATGTTCTCCCAAAGAATTAAATTTTGCATTTAACTCAGACATGCTGCAAAGAAATAATTCAACTATCTCTCTCTAATTCATGCTTAGACTGTGTAATTGAGATTGAAGAAAAAGAATAGTGGAATCATTCTTTCCCTCATATATAGTTTTAAGGGCATCCCATGCCTCTTTACTATGTGCACAGTCAGCAATGTGGGGTTGAACTTCGTTTGAAACAACAAGCAAGATGAGCACTTTTGCCTTGCTATATTTCTTGTCAAAGTCTATGTGAGCAGCAGATGAAGCTATGGATACGGTGGATCCAGTAGCTGGTGAAGGTCTTGTTGTTGCTCTAGAAACAACATCTCATAAGTCATCCATGACTAGGATAGCCTTCATCTTTTTTTTCCATGGTGTGTAATTAGGACCTTTCAACAACTGATGAGCATCAGTCATTAACTTTGCAGACATAGTGAAGGTTCCTTATATCACCAAATGGTCCCCCTTTCGATATACCTTTTTCCAGGTCGTTATACCATACAAAATTATTGCCCTTACATGAGGGAGACTATAGGTATTTTGAAAAATCAAAAAAATTACCCGCCCTTACGTGAGGGAGACTATAGGTAATTTTAGAGATTATACGATACATGGTACTTAGGCGGTACTGAAAAGGAATCATCTCATTGATGGCACCTACCATAGAAAGTCATCAATCCTCATGTGTGGGGTGTAACTTCCCCTAAACACTTCGGATGTCAGAAATTTCGTCAAGATTTATGCCTAAACACAAGAACGATTAGGGTAGTTGATGGAGTAAAAAATGCAAAATAGCGTACTTATTCCTCCTCGAAGATTGATACAAAATAAGCTCAGACATCATTTTAGCAGTTGTATTAGGCGGTAGATACAATAGCCCAATCATGACAGCATTACCTATAAGTACGAGCCAGAGGTATCATAAATACCGAACATTGTAGTGCAATAAATTGCACAGATTGGTTCAATTATTTTTGGGGACTTAAAGGGGATTGATTTTATTTTTAATGATGTAGTGTAAATATAAAGGAAAAATTGCAACATACATAAAAAAAATGCCCACAAAAATGAACCTAAGGTGTCGGTCACTGCCAAAAATGCACCTATTACAATATGCCAAAATCCTTTTTAAAATGTGAAAAAATACTCTCTATTCCCCCCTAAATTTTTGCTCTTTGAAAAAAATTGCCTTTTCACTTTTACAGAAAAAAATTGGACCCCCTTAATTTTTCTTTTGAAAAGAATGGCCCCCCTTGTTAAATTTTGAAAAAAAATATTCCTTTTCTAAATTTTTTTTTTTTTTTTTAATTTCCTTTATAAAGTTTAATTAATTAAATAATTACTTTTTCATAAAAATTATAAAAAAATAATAAATTTTTTTATAATGAAAAAAGTAATTAAAGTTTAATATTAATTAAACTAAATAAAAATAAAAATAAAAATAACTTTATAAAAGAAATTTAATTAACAAAACATAACAAAAAAATATATACCTTTCTAAAAAAGTACATGGAGGGTCGATAGGAATTGACCCCGTGACCTCTGCTCCACAAGCCTTAGCGTCGGGGTTTCCTACCAACCGAGCTAGGTGGCTCAATGATGACTAGGGGACTCCTTCCCCTAGTTGAATGGTCGTGGGGTAGCAGCTTCCAAAATGTTGCTCTGTCGTGGCTCTTCCTCTGGTGGCATGAGGGCGGTAATGGCTCTACTACATCCTAGAAGCCGTCCTCGGATTGTGACATCCTCTATGTCTGAGACCTCTACATCTCCTATGACTTAGCATAACGTTTTCCTCTCCACAGTAGGCTAAACCATGCACAACTCAGCCTCCAAACGACCTCCAACCTGTTAATCAACCTGCAAAAATGAATTCCTTTGCATGTTTTGACGACCAGGGAAGACGATGGATGATTGGGCAGGTAAATATAGGAGGTTTCTCATAAAAATAATCTAGCCAAAATCACTGGGAGGAGCAGAAAATTATATCCCATAAGAAATTTTTCTTATCCATCATCATAGGAGGTAAGGAAAATTTGACTTTCGTGGCATTGGTTGATGCCTGGTTCGGGTGACGAACATGCACAGGTTTAAAAATAATGAAATTGTTTATCCCACATGAGTTGGGTGGCACATAGAGAGGGGAATAAAAGGTCTATCCCTCCCAATGGAGGGTGTCTCCTCTAGGGAAGATGTTGCCCAAGTGGGCGACGGGTCGTCTCCCACATGGGGCTGCCTTGGTGGCTACCACCAGGGGAGATCTGTTGCTTGGTCGAGGGCCACCTCCACCTCGACTCTTTCGTAGCCCCTCTCTATGCCCTTTCTGCACCTTTGACTCCTTCACTCCATCGTTGCATCGTCGAGCCTGTGTTACCCAAAAAATTTAGAGTCAATGCTGCCTCTAGTCGTGTTTGCCTCCGTTCGCTATCGTCGAGTCGGCCTATCCGACCTAGTCGAGTTAGTCATGTCTACCTCCTCGCATTCAGTCCCTTGGGATCTGTGCTCGAGGATCCTCTCTTAAGAAACATGCTTGAGATTCAGGTCCAACCCTACCTCGGGTTACGTGTCAAGTCCAAAAAAGTAAGTGCCCAAAATCATAATAGCGTGCCCAAAACAGCAACTACTCTGATACCATGTGAACAATCGAACATAATTGACTATTGAATCAACATTTAAATAATATAAGGTATTCTTGGATTAGCCCGAAGAAGACGGATCTCAACGAGATTTCGTTGCAACAATAAAATAACAATCTGCTAATAATAATCAGCAAATAACAAAATAATTAAGTAAGCCTATAATGTAATATATGCTAACACTTTTGAGGATGAGTTGGACAATAGAAAGTTCAACAGGAAGAGGACCAATGCACAAATGAGGAATAGATGGAACAGGAACCAATATAGGATAAAAGAGACTAAAAGACCCATGGTATCAAGGCAAGGTAATTTCAATGAACGATGCTTCTCATGTTACAAATTTGGGCACAAAGCTTCACAGTGTAGGACACATGGAAGACAGAAATATGGGAACTTCAGAAACAGGTAACTTTTTCAAGGGTATTGCTACTCTTGTAATCAGTTTGATCACAAGGTAGTGAATTGTAGGGTTCATGACAGGAACACATATGGCTTCACTGGGATAAATACCAAGACATTTGCACCGCCAAGGAATAATAATATTAAGTGTTATAAGTGTAATAATGATGGGCATACAACAATATGGTGTAGAGCAAAAATTCCAGAGATAATTAAGAATAGGAATAATCATAGGAATCAAAAATATCAACCAAGGAAGAAAGTGGACAAAGGCAAAGATCAGTGCTTGATGGGAGTAGAAATACTCCCACCCCAATATTAACCATCTCAAGAGGAGGTGGGGGAGAGGCTAAGCTAAGAGACTCATTCTTAGCCCCGAGCCCCAAAGGTGACCCTTTGTCATTGATTTCAAAGGGGGAGAGATTTGAGTTAGGGGGAGAGGATTTAGTTAGGGGGAGCAGTTCCTCAAGGGGAGAAAAAAAGAAAAAGGCTAAGAAAATAGTAAAAGGTAATTGGGTTGCCATCAATGAAAAAGGGGGAGATTGTTGGAAATATGAGCAAGTTTTGTTGTCATTGATGTCAAGAGTTAGTTTCAGTAAGCAACATTAGTTCCAGTGAGCAGTGTAAGAGGAATGATGAGCAACATCAATTTCCGTAATCGGTGCAAAATAAATATTTCTTACAAGTGGTCATATGAGGTCTAAAGGGCAATGGGAAGGCCCGAGTAAAATAATATTATAATATTTTATTATAATATTAAAGGTCTAAGGTCAAGAACTAGATATTTAAATTAATTATAAATTAATTATAATAATTTCATTATAAATTAATTTATAATTTAATTTTATTAACTCTAAGAGTTATTAAGTTAATTATAAATTAATTTATGACTTAATTTAATAACCCTAAAGGTTAGGGTTAAAAGGGCACAAAGTTTAATTAATTTGAATTATTTGAATTAAATCGAATCACTGACATCTTTGAGCATATGGCAATTTGCATATAAGAAGGGGTAAACATTATGGCAAAATAATTATCCATGTGATTCACATGAGACATGCAAAGATCATGTGCAAATAAGGAGGCAAAATCATGTGTGTTTTAAAATATTTAAGGGGCAAATCGAAGGAAAAATAAAAGGGGAACTCACTCCATGTTGCAAAGCGTTGGGTAGCATGATTGGCAGCCAAAGACTGCACTAAGATGTTTTGCGGTGCAAGGTTGAGGGATCGATTCTTGTGGTCTTTGTTTTTCAAGCAGAGAAGCTTTTTCATTGAGGTATGCATAATTGGAGAGAAACAAAGGGAAGGTGCTTGCCTTTCCCGTTGTGTGGAGGCACGTAGCCCACATGGTGGGTGCACGCTTTGCAAAGGTGCTCGAGAGGAAAGGGTTGCACGTTCGAAACCCGTCGAGGCCTTTTTTGGTGAATGGTCTAAGGTATGTGCTCACATTGCTAAAGTTGCTAAGGTTTAATTGCTGCATCCAAAAATTGCAAAGGTGGAAATAATTTTTATTTCCTAAGGTTTTATAAATTGAATATTGCATATTTTAAAAAGGGGTTTTTGAGTAATACAAGGGAGATAAAAGGATATGCATAGTTTTATTTTTGGGTTTTGATTTTTGAGTGCTTAGAGTTTATAAGAGGAGTAATAAGGTGTGCCAAGGGAGTTAGATATTTTGTTGAAACAAAGTTCATAGAAATTGTATTGAAAGGAGAAATAAGGTATAGTTAGTTTTTGATATTTTAACTTGGTGAAATATTTTGAAAGAAAATATTAAGGATAGATATTTGCTAAGTAACCCTTGAGATTGGCAAGAGAGTGGTTGTGATTAAAATAGGTTTTTGAGGTCAGATCTTCTTCAAACAAGAGGTAAGGGTATATTATCCTTGAGAGTGATTTTTTGATGTTGTGAATGCTAAGTTGGAGTGAAAAGGATTTTTTGATAAACATTATTGAGTTTGGTTTTCTGGAATGAAAGTTGATACTAGAAATCTTGTTTGATAAGCATTGTTGTAAATATTGAGTAAGCATTCATATGCTTGACTAGGGTTTGTGCAATAACATGAGTATCATTGTTACATGAAGTTGTGAACTATCTTGAACTAGGGTTTGTGCAAGATCATGAGTATCATTGTTATGTGAGATTGTTTGATAAGCATTATTGGAAATAATTGAGTGAGTATCCATATGCTTGAACTAGGGTTTGTGAAATATCATGAGTATCATTGTTATGTGAGGTTTTTTTTATAAGCATTGTTGAATAAATTTTCATTGAGTGATTGGTTGAGTGGATTGATTTAACCTAGTTGATTGGAGGTATTGGAGTGATAATTCAAGTTCTGTGAAACGAATTGTTCCATATTCTAGGTTGATTTGAAAGAGATATTGAAATTGATTGAGTGTTATGCAAGAGTGAAACATATTGAGTCTCTAACCATTCTCTATATGTTTCTATGGTTAAGCAAGAGAGGTTGAAAGTGATTGAGAATTTTTGTGAGTGTGAAGCATATTGAGTCTCTAACCATTCTCTATATGTTTCTATGAGTCAAACAAGATTATATGTGAAGCTTGTTTGTGTAAGTTTTCTGCAAGAGATTGAATTGAGTTTGTGTGCAAGTTTTGTAATTGATTTGAGCAAGCTTTTATGAGAGATTGCAAGAATATTTGAGTAAGTCCTTAAGAGGACTTAAGGATAGAATTGAGAAAGCTTTTGTGAAAGCTTAAGGACAAATTTATGTGAGATTTTGTGGAAGCTTACAATCAGATTGGACAGAGTTGAGGTATGTTCTAGTGAGGAATTGTTGAGAAGATTTGAGGTAAGTCTTGGTGAGGACTTGTTAAGCAGATTTGAGGTAAGTCTTGGTGAAGACTTGTTGAGTAGATTGGACAAGTTCTAGAGAGGACTTGTGGACAGATTAGTGTGAGCTTTTGTGGAAGCTTACAATGCAAATTTGAGATAATTATTTGAGAAGACTTGTGAGTAGAGTTGATTGATTGATTTGTTCAAACCTTGAGTTAAGGTTTGGAGAAGATCTAGCAGAGTTGATTTGTGATTGAGTCAAGCCTTGTGTTAAGTCTTGAGGACAAATTTGAGGATAGAGTTTGGTGTATATTTGAGGATAGGTTTGTGCCATACCAGAGATAGAGATTGAGCATATTTGTGCTAGACTAAAGGACAATGTTTAATGCAGATCAAAGATAGATATTGAGCAAATTTCTGCTTGACTAAAGGACCATTTTTAGTTCATATTTTAGATAGAGCTAAGAGCAAGCTTTTGAGGTGACAAAGTATAGAGGACAACCATCTCTAATGGATAGAGTTCCATTAGCCAGGGCAATGAAGATAGGTATTCTAAGTGAGGGCAAGATTATTCAATGGATAGAGATCCATAAGATAGTGTAATGGAGGCAACAGTTCTTCTAGAATATCACCACCAGAGTAGGGGATAAGGAGTTCTTCTGTGGATAGAGATCCATGAACTTGATTAGGGGATTGGTGTCTCCTTTGGATAGAGGTTCATAAACATTGTAATAGGGAAGGATTCCCAAAGATATTTTTTGATAAAATATTAGTGAAATATTTTCCTCGTGGAGTAGCCCACATTGGGTGGTGTCTCTATTGTGTGTGGTGATTTGTGCATTACTTTGACTACTGTTGTTGATATTGCCATTGATATATTGCATAATATTATTTTTGAAAGAAAAGTAAAAATTGGTCTTATATTGTTCACCCCCCTCTCAGTATAATATTACGTTCTTCAACATAATTTTTAGATCTTATTGTGCACATCCTTTTGAGAAAAAAAATTAAAGTGAGTGATTTGAGAGAAAGATCTACTAACCAGTTTTGAAGTGGCACTTTGAAAAGGAAATATTTTTTGAGACAGGTTTTGAGGGCATATCTTCATCAAAGTAATTTTAGAGGTATGGTGATTTTATTCCTTCCTTAAGGTGTTTGGTTGAGCAAATATTTTGATGTTATAAGAAGGAGATCTAAGGATTAAGTGTATGTGCATTGTTGGAAATATATGAGCTAGGATTTGTGAATAAGTTGTGCATCATTGTTGAATGAATTTCGAAATAATTGTGCAAGTGTTTGAGAGCATAATTGAGCATTGTTTGGAGTGATATTGGGAATAAACTTGCAAGCACTAAAGACCTATTTTGTGAAGAAAATTTATGCATTAATCTTGATTGATATTGAGAATAAATTTGCAAAGGTTAGAGAGCAGTTTTGTGAAGTAATTTATGCATTGGTTTGAGTTATGTTGGAAGTGAAAGTGCAAGTGTTAGAAATCATATTTGAAAGCAATAAGTGCATAATTCATGGTTGAAAAGAAAGGAAAATATGTGCATTGATATTGGTTTATGAAATGAATGTTTGAGCATGGTTTGTATGCATTGTTTGGGAAAGATATGAGCATTTTTTGGATCAGATTATAAGAGTAAATTTGAGCAAGTATTGTGAGTAGGTTTTTGAGAATTTGTGAGTAGATTATAGTAGGTTTTGTGAGTTGGATTGAGTAGGATATGTAAGCAAGTTTGAGGTAGATTTATGCAGGTTGTGAGATATTTTTGTGCAGATTGTGTGAGCAAGTTTGAGGCTGAGTTATGCAGATTGTATGAGCAGGTTTATGGCTAAGTTGAGAATATTGTGTGAGCAAGTTTTTGAGATGATTTGAGCAAGCCTTGAGAGTAGTCTTGGTGTAAATTTGAGCAGATTTGAGTAGGTTATTGAGCAAAATTGAGCAAGCCTTGTGAAAAGTCTTGGAGCATATTTGAGCAAGCTTGGGGAAGATTTGAGCAGAGTTGTGAGTAGGCTTTGGAGTAAACCGGAGCAGAGGAGATATATTTATCCTATGGATAGAGGTCCATGAACCATAGTTAAGGGGATAGAGTTATCCAATGGATAGAGGTCCATGAACCAGAGTTGAGGGGATAGAGTTCTATGGATAGAGGTCCACAAACTTGAGTATAGGGGATTGGAGTATCCTTTGGGCAGAGGCCCATAAACATTATAATATAAAATTGGTTCCCAAGAGATTTATTGAGAAATTTTATAAGAATTATTTTCTCCATGTAACCCACATTGGTTAAACCACGTTAAATTTGTGTTTCTCATGTGTGTGATGATTTATGCATTGTCTTGTTACTGCTATTGATGAATTGGTTAATATTGTCTTGAAGAATTATTGCAATTGATAATATTGGATGCTATTGTTTTGGAAATAAGAGTAAAAATTCTATCTTATACTATTCACCCCCCCTCTCAGTATAAGCTTATGTTCTTCAAAATTTAAAATAAGTGTGATCTACAGTGAATGCATGAATGCATTTCTACTCTAAGTGTAATTTATATGATGGATGTAAATGCCTAAAATCTAACTAGAAATGCAAATTATTTAAAAAAATAATGAATGATTTTCTTTTGTTAGTTTTATTGTAAAAAGTAGGAAAATGAAAATAAAAATGGGTTAGAGTTTGAACCAGGATTACCAGCAAGCCTACGTATTTCTTACCCACTCTATGAATCACCACCCAAAGTCTCTGAAATGTTGTAGGACATTTCTTGAACACTGTAGGACATCCCTCGATCATTGTAGGGCATCCACGTGACCTCTGATTAAATTTTGCAACTTCCAAAAACTCTTGTTTTCATGATTTTTGTGTGATAAAACCTTTGAAAGTTGCAAAATAGAAACAAAAATTGAAATTGTCACAAGATAAATTAGAATTAATAACCCTTTGGGGGTCCCATCGTGATTGCCATTTTATAAATAAAAAAGGAACAATACCAAAGTAATAGATAGAACCAATATACAATATGCTGCATAATGAAGAGAAACAATATTTTATTGATATAAATAAAGCCTTAATTTCCAATGCTACAACATTATTTGGTATTGATACAAATGTTATATATATAGGGTTCCAAAACCCTATTTCAATGAATAACTGGTATATTTCAGCTTGTCTTTGATCCAAACAAGAGTGTGGGTGGGATTGTGTATCCCTACAAGACCACCCTAGCTGCAATAGCTTCCAGAAAGATGATTCCTACACCTACAAATAGAAAACAACAAAAAGGGATTAGAATAACTTGCAAGGGCTCCACTGTGTGAGTCCCTCAAAAAGATAAAACTTATAAAACCCTATATGTTGTGAAATGAAACTGCAAACAAAAATGCAAGAATGTAAATAAAATACATTGAATATCTTTACCTTGTCAAGACTAACTTTTTATCCTATTTTTATTGTCGATGCTCGAAAGCATTTGAGGGCTTATGGATTTCAAAATCTGCTACAAGAAATATATGGAGGTATTTTGGGATGGCTTTGAATTCCTACCAACATTCTAGGAACACATGGTAGAGCTTTAGGGTTACCCAACAGAGTTTGGTGAACTTTGGGTGGCATTCGAGAATAGGCAAAAGTGACACAAAAATAGATTTGGTTCACAAGGGTTTGGTAGTAGCAAAAATGGGGATGCAATGGTGGCAACGAGGGGCAAATATGATAGTGAAATGACTAGGGAAAATGTTCTCAAAATTTTCTAAGGGGTTTGATTTGTCAAAATGACTCATCTTTTATAATCTTCCCTTGAACATGTTAGGGTTTCGATGACACAAAATGAGTGACCGAGATTAAAACATGAGGAAGGGTGGATATTAAGCTTGGGCAAGTGGCATGGATTGAGATGAATGAATGGCTGAGATTAAAACATGGTAGATGGCTAAGATTTGTTATATAAATACATATATATTTATTAAATATATATAAATATAATATATAAAATATTAATAATTATATATAATAAGTAAATACATATATATTTATATATAAATAATGGATGATTGTGATTGGAGGATGTAAATGGATGACAAGTGGCTAGATTTTGGTATCTACAGGTAGATTATGCATACACAATGCAGAGGGAAAATATCAAGCTAGATACTGTTATCACAAAGGTGTAGATCCATGTGGATGGGGAGCACTAGAAATGGCTTGGCTAGGAGGAAGAGAGGAACACTCTATAGGTACAATTGTAGAGTATGCAGGAGGAGCTAGCTTAATGGGTGGTTGAGCAAGATGCACTATAGATAGAGCACAACGTGCTACTGGCAAAGCAGGATGCAGTGAGGGCAGAGTGTGATGCTCTATGATCTCAGGTTGGGGGGAGCAACTAAGTTGTGAAAGTTATTATGTCATAGTTGGAGCAGAAGAGGGACCACATGGAGAGGGAGTGGGACTAGTCAAGTACCCTAGAGAATGCCTTACTACTAAGAGGTATTCCTATTGGAAATATTAAGTATATTTGTTGTCATTGATGTCAAAGGTGAAATTATTGATAATTATCATCAAGGTTAAAATATTAAAGTGTAAGGCAATTATCTTCAAAGGGTACATGAGGCAGTGTCAAAGGTAAAAAAGTTGTCAAGGCAAAAATATTCCCCATGGTTGTGTTTGCAAGAAAAATACAAGGCTTTATTTGGTTAGAAAAATTTTTAATTGCAAGGGCCCAAAGGTTAAAAGTTTAAATTATAATATTTAAATCTTTGTTTTTAATTTACATGGTGAAATTGGTAGTCACCATGAATCTGGGTAGGTTTGTACGTTTTTTATGGCCACCACAATATTCTATGTTGTACACCCAAAAATCCACCACACAGATCTTTGCATAGTCCCCCCTATAACAACCATGCCACAAAAATTGTAAATATTTTAAGTTGTTGAAAGCACTAGGAAAAAGACAAGCGTTCGGTTCGACAAGGCCCAATATTTGAACCTTCGACCTCCGCCCCCCTTACAAGATTTGGTCAAACCAATTGGTCTACACCTTGGACATTAATATTTAAATATTTTAGATTTAAATTATTTTAATTAAATAAAAGTTTAAAAAAGGGGTGGTAAAGAAGTAAAATAAAAAATTATTATTTCAAAATTCTAGTGTCGACATCATGAAATCGAAGGGCAAGGACATATATATATGGAGCATAAATTATTTGTGAAGGCTAAGGTGGAGTGCAAGCGCCATTCGAAATATTCTATTCATATTTTGTTCATGGAGGTAGAGAGGAGAGAAAGGACAAAGGTGCACATTTTTAAAGGATGAATTCACAATTCAAAAGGGAGTGCATGTGGTGGAAGTTTCATTTGGACAGCTAGACAAGATGTTAGGGAGTCCCTATGCTAAGTCACTGGTAGAGAAGAAATCATGGGTTCAAGGCATGACAGGGTCATTTTTGGTGAAGATTTTTGTCGAGATCGATATAGCATCGTAGAGGCAGATTGAAAGCACTATTCGTACACTTTGGTTGTTATGTGGGTAGTTAGCCCATACAGTAGCCTAGCATTGAGCTAGGGCATAGACTAGCAAGAGGTGACAGGTTCAATTCATGGTGGCTGCGACAGTGAGGGAAAATTTTTTTGAATTAAATTTATCCTACGGTCTAAGGTATGTGCTCAATTCACTTGCATTAGGGAGTCATAAGGTTAAAATTTTTGTTATATCTTTTGAGGTAAAAATGATAGCATGAAATTTAAATTCAGATCTCTGGCTATGAAATGTGCATGAGATAGAGTTGATATTATGATTTACACCTTGAAAGTTTGAGTGCATTAAAAATCATTTTATTTCAAGTAGGAGGTATAAGGTGTATGTGGTAATTTCAATATTGTAATTTGTGCCTTGTAATGGTAATTGTATTGAAAATTATTTTATGAAATTAGGAGGTATGAGGTGTATGTGGTTGATTTAAATAATTATAAATTGTACCTTGGGTTGTTAACTGCTATAATAAATATTGTGGTGTGTTGAGAATTGTTTGTTCTGAAAGGAGTTATAAGGTGTTATTGTGGTTCAATTTTTTATTATAATTTTTTTGTGGTGGAAAATAAATTTGAGATGTTTTTGATGCTTTATATTTTGAGAACAAAAGGAGAGTCATAGAGCATTATTTTCATATTCTATTGAGCACATATTTTTGAGGAAAAACTTAATGTGGATGATTTGAAAGATAGATCTACTAACCAATTTTGAAGTGGCACTTTGAAAGGAAAATTCTTTTGAGACAGGTTTTTGAAGGCACATAATATTATTCCTTCTTTAATGTGTTTGGTTGTGCAAATACTTCTAAATCATAAGGCGGAGAAATAAGGATTATATATGTGCATTGTTGGAAATATATGTGCTAAGGTTTGAGAACAAATTGTGCTTCATTGTTGAATGAGATTGGAAACACATGTGCTAGGGTTTGTGAACAAATTGTGCTTCATTGTTGAATGATATTGGAAACACATGTGCTAGGTTTTGTGAACAAATTGTGCTTCATTGTTAAATGATATTGGAAACACATGTGCTAGGGTTGAGAGCAAGTTTTGTGTATAATCTTGATTGATATTAGGATAAACTAGCAAAGGTCAAAAAGTATTTTTGTGAAGTAATTTGTGCATTGGCCTTGAGTGATATTTGGAAAGAATATATTTTGAAATTGTATTGCATATCATTTTCTATGTGTTCTTGAATAAGAATTATGGTTAAAATATGTATGAAGTACTTTGATCAAAGCATGTATTATGAACAAGTTTTGAGCATGTGTTATAAGCAAGTTATGAGCATGTGTTAAAGCAGATTTAGGCAGATTTGAGCAAGTCTTGTGAGAATACTTGAAGTAGGTTTGAGGTAAATTTGAGCAAGTCTTGTGAGAAGACTTGAAGTAGGTTTGGGTAAGAGTTGAGAGTAGATTTAAACATGAACCAATTTCATAACAAGACTTCAACTAGAGTTGAGAGAAAGACTTGTGAAAAAATTGTGCTTCATTGTTAAATGAGATTGGAAACACATATGCTAGGGTTGAGAGCAAGTTTTGTGCATAATATTGATTGATATTGGGATAAACTAGCAAAGGTCAAAAAGTATTTTTGTGAAGTAATTTGTGCATTGGCCTTGAGTGATATTTGGAAAGAACATATTGTGAAATTGTATTGCATATCATTTTCTATGTGTTCTTGAACAATAATTTTGGGTAGAATATGTCTAAAGTACTTTGATAAAAGCATGTGTTATGAGAAAGTTTTGAGCATGTGTTATGAGCAAGTTTTGAGCATGTGTTAAAGCAGATTTAGGCAATTTTGAGCAAGTCTTGTGAGAAGACTTGAAGCAAGTTTGAGGTAGATTTGAGCAAGTCTTGTGAGAAGACTTGAAGTAGGTTTGAGGTAGATTTGAGCAAGTCTTGTAAGAAGACTTGAAGCAAGTTTGGGCAAGATTTGAGAGCAGATTTGAGCAAGCCTTGTGAGTAGGCTTGGTGTAGATTTGGGCAGATTTATGAGTAGGTTTTGTTGTTGATTTGATAAATCCTTCTTAGTAGGCTTGGCGCAAATTTGGATAGATTTGTGATCAGGTTTTGTTGTTGATTTGAGGAAGCCTTGTGAGTAGCCTTGGTGCATATTTGGGTAAATTTATGAGCATGTTTTGTTTCTAATTTGAGCAAGCCTTGTGAGTAGGCTTGGTGCATATTTGGGAAGATTTATGAGTAGGTTTTGTTTGTGATTTGAGAAATCCTTTTGAGTAGTCTTAATGCATATTGGAGTAGTGATTTGAAAATATTTTGTTGTAAATTTGAACAAGCCTTGTGTGAAGTCTTGGAGAATATTTTGAGCAGAGTATTGAGCTGGATTTGGAGTAGACCAGAGCTGAGAGAAGAGGTATCTCCTATGGATAGAGATCCACAAACCAGAGTTGAGGGGATTGAGTTCTCCTATGGATAGAGTTCCACGAACCAGATTCGAGGGAATAGATTTCTCTTATGGATAGAGTTCCATGAACTAGAGTTGAGGGGATAGAATTCTCCTATGGATAAAGGTCCACAAACCAAATCAAAGGAGAGGTGTTGCTTGTGGATAGATATCCACAAACTAAATTTGAGGGGATAGAGTTGTCCTATGGATAGAGGTCCATGAATCAGAGTTGAGGGAATAGAGTTCTCCTATAGATAGAGTTTCATGAACCATAGTTGAGGGGATAGAGTTATCATGTTGATAGATTTCCATGAACCAAAGTTGAGGGGATAGAGTTATCCTATGGATAGAGATCCATAAACTTGAGCATATGGGATTGGTATCTCCTTTGAATAGGGGTCCATAAATATTGTAATAAGGATTTGGTTTCCAAGAGATTTTTTGAGAAAATTTATAAGAAATATTTTCTCCGTGGACGTAGCCCACATTGGGTGAACCACATTAAATCTGTGTCTCTTATTGTGTGTGATGATATGTGCATTGCTTTGCTACTGCTATTGATAATATTAGTTAACACTACTTTAGAAATATATTGCAATTGATAATATTGGATAATATTGTTTTGGAAAGAAAATTAAAAGGTTATCTTATACTATTCATCCCCCTATCATTATAAGCTTATGTTCTTCAATTTTTATCAGATTAGGTTCCTTCGAAAAATTATAACAACTTCAAGAAAGATCTTATAGGAATACAAATGGCTTCTCAGAATGGATCTTCAACAAGTAAGGCTCCAATGTTTGATGGGAATAATTATGCTTTATGTTTGATGGCACAAGGATATGAAACATGGCAATCTATTGAGGATGGGTTCAAACCTACAACTACTCCTTCCATAGATAAGGATGGCAAGCAACTATATGTAAATAATGCCAAGGCTATGAATGGAATCTTAAGTGGATTACATGAATTAGAGTTTATGAAATTTATGCAATGTAAATCAGAAAAATAAATATGGGACAAATTGAAGCAATAATATGAAAGAGATAGCAATATTGGAGGCTCTGTGTAACACATCAATGTTTGAGGTATACACGATGTGTGATTGTCTTGCAAACAAAGTAGAATAGCTTTTATGTATCACACTGACAGGGTTAACCACAAAAGTGGTAGGGGTAGATGTGGAACACTACATGGATGAAGTGATTTTTCTAATGGAGGCTTAACTCAAAAATATTAATTGGCTTTGTATTGAAATCATAAGCTAATGAGTTAAATAAGGGTGGTGAAGTGTATGGAATGTGCAGAAATAAAGTGCAAATGGAGAACACATAGAATAAACAAGCAATATAACCCTATACTTTGCAACATATATATTTTTTTGTGGGGTTTTTTTGTTGTAGATGTGCTAAACTAAATTATTATGCAAGGTGAAATCTAAGGTTGGATGGAAAATGAGATTCTTGCTGTTGATGAAATCCAAATTTTTTTCTCACGGGTGACTATGGCTTCTATGGGTGAGGTATGAGATGAAGCCCACCATCGCCAATATCAAACAATGGTTGATGATGAAATCCAACTCACTATTTTTTATCATGAAATGTGCAAAGTGTGTGATTCATTTTAAGATTTTTTTTATCTATTGTGCTCACTCAATGTTGAAGACACACCTATTTTACTCATCTAATATAGAAGCCAAGAATATCAACACCAAGCACCTCAATAGAACTTATGGGTACACCACTTAAGACCCACCTTGAATCATATAGTGATTCTAATAGTGGAGGGTTCATCCAGTTCTTCTACCATGAATCATCAAGTGATTCCAATAGTAGGAGTATACTTAGGTATTGTGACCTTGTTCCAAATTAGAAAAGTAAAAATGGAAGCTTTCAACCCTATTATGAAATTATTAATACCTTTGTAATTTTAAATGCAAACAACATATAGAATAGTGAATTAATACACCATAAAGGAACAAAATTTTATTGGAAATATTAAGCATATTGAGTTGTCATTGATGTCAAAGGAAAGTATGATATTCAAGGAAAAAATATTCTTCTAAGGTTGGATAATTATTCATGGCAAAGTACATCTCAAAGGAAAGAAATTATAGAAAGAAAAGGTTTATAATATCTATTTTAAATATTATAATAAGGGCAGAGAAGTTTAAAGAGTTGGCTTGAAACAAAAAAAATGGGTTTAATAGAAAAAGCAAAGAAAATCATTTGGAAAAGGTTTGAAGGCAATATTAAAATATTTATTAAATATTATAATATAAAAGTTTAAAAAGCAAGAGGCACCAAAAATATTGGAGGAAATAATTTTATAACTGCCAACATGCATATAAAAATATATGCACCGACGTCAAAGCATAGTATGGAGAAGTATATTTAAATGGTACAAAATTTTCATTTTTAAGAGGTTGAAGATAATGCGCTAATCATTAATCCATTCGTGAGTTTTATGGTTCGTGGAAGGAAGAGAAGGGAGAACTTTGTATGCGTTTCAAAGCATATTCGAATCCAAAAAATAAAGAGGGTAGCATGTTCAATATTCCATCTAGGGGACTAGCCCATATGGTAGGTGTCCCTGCACTAGGGTGTTGGCAGATAGCAATTTGCAGGGTCAAAACTCGTCAAGACTCTTTTGCCAGGTAGAGGATACAAATTTTTTGGTTGAGATCGCAAGGTGGAATATAAAGGGAAGTTTTTGTATCATTTGTTTCAAGTGGGAAACTAGCTCAGCTAGTCACTAGGCTAGCACGAAGGCATTGGTAGGCCGGTGGTCGTAGGTTCATTTCTTGCAAATGTTATTTTTGCATGGTAGGAAAGGTAAAATCATTTGCGTGGTTAAATTTTGATAGGCAGAAGGTGAAATCGTTCACGTGGTGTTCGCGTGGCAAGTTTGCAAGGAAGAAAGGTAATCATTCATGTGGGACATTGACGTAAGGTATGAATGCATTTTTAAAAAAAATTAAAGGGGGAAATCATTTGCTGATCTGAACAAGGAAATTATTTCAATGAGATTAGGAGGTATAAGGTGTGCTAAATTTTATTTCTGAATTGTAATTTTTGAAAGTAAAACTTAGGAGGTATAAGGTGTGCTAAGGTTTATTTGTGGATTGTAATGTGTACTTGAGAAAAATTAAATATTGTGATATGGGTATTCCTTAAAAAGAAGAAGTTATAAGGTGTGACTAGGATTTAATTTTTTATTGTAATTTTGTATGGTGAAAAATAAAATTTGAGTGGATTTGATAATTGTTAATGCTTTATGTTTTGAGAACAAAATGAGAGTTATAGAGCATTATTTTCATATATTGTTGAGCACATCCTTTTGAGAAAAAAAAATTGATGTGAGTGATTTGAGAGAAATATCTACTAACCAGTTTTGAAGTGGCACTTTAAGAAGGAAATACTTTTTGAGATAGGTTTTGAGGGCACATATTCATCAAAGTAATTAAGAGGTATGGTGATTTTATTCCTTCCTTAAGGTTTTTGGTTGAGCAAATATTTTGATGTTATAAGGAGGAGATATAAGGATTAAGTGTATGTGCATTGTTGGAAATATATGACCTAGGGTTTGTGAACAAGTTATGCATTATTTTTTAATGAATTTATCACATAGGAGTAGATGTAGGTGGATGGGAAGCACCAAAAATGGCTTGGCTATGAGGAAGAGAGGAACAATCTATAGGTATAATTGTAGAGTATGCAGGAGGAGCTAGCTTAATGGGTGGTTGAGCAGGATGCACTATAGATAGAGCACAACCTGCTACTAGAAAAGTGAGATGTAGTGAGGGCAGAGTGTGATGCTCTATGATCTCAGGATGGGGGGATTAGCTAGGTTGTGATAGTTATTATGGCATAGTTGGAGCAGAAGAGGGACCACATGGAGAGGCAGTGGGACTAGCCAAGTACCCTAGAGAATGCCTTACTACTAAGAGGTATTCCTATTGGAAATATTAATTATATTGGTTGTCATTGATGTCAAAGGTGAAATGGTTGAGAATTATCATCAAGGTTGAAATATTAAAGTGTAAGGCAATTATCTTCAAAGGGTACATGATACAGTGTCAAAGGTACAAAAATTGTCAAGACAAAAAGATTCTCCATGGTTGTGTTTGCAAGAAAAATATAAGGCTTTATTTGGTTAGAAAAAGTTTTAATTTCAAAGGCCCAAAGGTTAAAAATATTGAATTATAATATTTAAATATTTTAGATTTAAATTATTTTAATCAAATAAAAGTTAAAAAAAAAGGGGCATTAAAGAAGCAAAATAAAAAATTATTATTTCAAAATTCTAGTGTCGACGTCATGAAATCGAAGGGCAAGGACATATATATATGGAGCATAAATTATTTACAAAGGCTAAGGTGGAGTGCAAGCGCCATTCAAAATATTTCGTTCGCATTTCATTCGTGGAGGCAGAGAGGAGAGAAAGGACAAAGGCACACATTTTTAAAGGATGAATTCACAATTCAAAAGGGAGTGCATGTGGTGGATATTTCATCTGGGCAACTAGCCCATATGTTAGGGAGTCGCACTAAGTCAATGGTATAGAAGAGGTCATGGGTTCTAGGCACAACAAGGTCATTTTTGGTGAAGATTTTTGCTAAGACAAATATAGCATTGTAGAGGCAGATTGAAAGCACTATTTGCATGCTTTGGTTATTATATAGATAGCTAGCCCATGTGATAGCCTAGAATTGAGATAGGACACAGACCAGCAAGAGGTGGCAGGTTCAATTCATGATGATTACAATAGTGAGGGAAAAAAAATTGAATTAAATTTATCCTAAGGTCTAAGGTATGCACTCCATTCACTTGCATTAGGGAGTCATAAGGTTAAAATTTATATTTTATCTTTTGAGGTCAAAAGGACAGCTTAAAATTTAAATTTAGATCTCTGGATATGAAATGTGCATAATATGGAGTTGATATTATGATTTACAACTTGAAATTTTAAGTGCATTTAAAATCATTCTTATTTCAAGTAAGAGGTATAAGGTGTATGTGTTAATTTCAATATTGTAATTTGTGCCTTGTAATGGTAATTGTATTGAAAATTATTTTATGAAAGTAGGAGGCGTTAGGTGTATGTGGATGATTTAAATAATTGTAAATTGTACCTTGGGTTGTTAAATGCTATAAGAAATATTGTGGTGTGTTGAGAATTATTTCTTGTAAAAGAAGGAATTATAAGGTGTTATTGTGCTTCAATTTTTTATTTTAATTTTTGTGTGCTGGAAAAGAAATTTGAGAGGTTTTTGATGCTTATATTTTGAGAAAAAAAGGAGAGTCATAGAGCATTATTTTCAGATTTTATTGAACACATATTTTTGAGAAAAAACTTAATGTGGATGATTTGAAAGAGAGATCTACTAACCAGTTTTGAAGTGGCACTTTGAAAGGAAAATTCTTTTGAGACAGGTTTTTGAGGGCACATATTCATCAAATAAAGTTAAGAGGTATGGTGATATTATTCCTTCTTTAAGGTGTTTGGTTGAGCAAATACTTCTAAGTCATAAGGTGGAGAAATAAGGATTATATATGTGCATTATTGGAAATATATGTGCTAAAGTTTGAGAACAAGTTGTGCTTCATTGTTGAATGATATTGGAAACACATGTGCTAGGGTTTGTGAACAAATTGTGCTTCATTATTGAATGATATTGGAAACACATGTGCTAGGGTTTGTGAACAAATTATACTTCATTGTTGAATGAGATTGGAAACACATATGCTAGGGTTTGTGAAAAAATTGTGCTTCATTGTTAAATGATATTGGAAACACATGTGCTAGGGTTGAGAGCAAGTTTTGTGCATAATATTGATTGATATTGGGATAAACTAGCAAAGGTCAAAAAGAATTTTTGTGAAGTAATTTATGCATTGGCCTTGAGTGATATTTGGAAAGAACATATTGTGAAATTGTATTGCATATCATTTTCTATGTGTTCTTGAACAAGAATTATGGGTAGAATATGTTTGAAGTACTTTGATCAAAGCATGTGTTATGAGCAAGTTTTGAGCATGTGTTATGAGAAATTTTTGAGCATGTGTTAAAGAAGACTTAGGTATTTTTGAGCAATTTTTGTGAGAAGACTTGAAGCAGGTTTGAGGTAGATTTGAGCAAGTCTTTTGAGAAGACTTGAAGCAGGTTTGGGTAGATTTGGGCAAGACTTGAGAGTAGATTTGAGCAAGCCTTGTGAGTAGTCTTGGTGCATATTTGGGCAAATTTATGAGTAGGTTTTGTTGCTTATTTGAGCAAGCCTTGTGAGTAGGCTTGGTGCATATTTGGATAGATTTGTGAGCAAGTTTTGTTGCTAATTTGAGCAAGCCTTGTGAGTAGGCTTGGTGCATATTTGGGCAGATTTATGAGTAAGTTTTATTTTTTATTTGAGCAAGCCTTATGAGTAGGCTTGGTGCAGATTTGGGTAGATTTGTGAGTAGGTTTTGTTGTTGATTTGAGCAAGCCTTGTGAGTAGGATTGGTGCATATTGGAGTAGTGAGTTGAGTAGATTTTGTTGTAGATTTGAGCAAGCCTTGTGTGAATTCTTGGAGTAGCTTTTTAGTAGATTTTTGAGTTGGCTTTTTAGCAAAACAAAGCTAAGGGGAGATGTGATAGAGATCCACAAACCAGAGTTGAGGGGATAGATTTATCCTATGGATAGAGTTCCATGAACCAAAGTTGAGGGGATAGAGTTCTCCTATGAATAGAGTTCCACGAACCAAAGTTGAGGGGATAGAGTTATCATGTGGATAGAGGTCCATGAACCTGAGCAAAGGAGAGGTGTCTCCTATGGATAGAGATCCACAAACTAGAGTTGAGGGGATAGAGTTATCCTATAGATATAGGTCCACAAATCAAAGTTGAGGGGATATATTTCTCCTATGGATAGAGGTCCACGAACCAGATTTGAGGGTATAGATTTCTCCTATGGATAGAGGTCCACAAACTAGAGTTGAGGGGATAGATTTCTCTTGTGGATAGAGATCCAAAAACTTAAGCATAGGGGATTAGTGTCTCCTTTGGATAGGGATCCATAAATATTGTAATAGGGATTTGGTTCCCAAGAGATTTGTTGAGAAAATTTATAAGAAATATTTTCTCCGTGGACGTAGCCCACATTGGGTGAACCATGTTAAATTTGAGTGGAAAGATATTGCAATTGATAACATTGGATAATATTGTTTTGGAAAGAAAAGCAAAAGGTTGTCTTATACTATTCACCCCCCTCTCAATATAAGCTTGTATTCTTCAATTGGTATCAGAGTAGGTTTCTTCAAAAAAATATGATAGCTTGAAGGAAGATCTTATAGGAACACAGATGGCTTCTTATAATGGATCCTTAATAAAAAAGGCTCCAATGTTTGATGGGAATAATTATGCTTTATGGAGTATGAGAATGAACACTTATTTGATGGCACACGGCAATCTATTGAGGATGGGTTCAAACCTATAGCTACTCCTCCAACAGATAAGTATGGCAAGAAACAATATGTAAATAATGCCAAGGCTATGAATGGAATCTTAAGTAGATTATATAAATAAAAGTTTGTTAAAGTTATAAAATACAAATTAACAAAATAAATATGGGATAAATTGAAGCAAACATATGAAGGAGATAGCAAGGTTAAGTTGGAAAAACTTTAAAATCATAGGAGGAGGTTTGAAGAGTTGAAGATGAAATATGAGGAAGATATTTCTAAATACTTACTTCATATTGATAAAGTTGTTAATACCATGTGTGGAATTGGATTCGAAACTGAGGAATCTAGTGTTCCTCAGAAAGTATTAAGATCACTCCCTATGAGGTATGATGCAAAGGTTTCAACAATAAAAGATATGAAAGATCTCGATAAGTTGACAATCGATGAGTTACATGGAATTCTCATATCTTATGATATGAGGATAGAAAAAGATCAAAATTCCAAGAGTGAGGAAGCATTCAAGTTTCAAAGAAGACAAAATATAAGAAACCAAAATAAAGTGATGAGTCAAGCAATGATGAAGAAGCTAACTATGTGAGAAGAAATAAGAAGGGTTCAAGAAAACACAAAGATATGAATACATTGCAGGGTTCATGGTAGGAATGATTATGGCTTCACCAAAAGAAACTTTAATTAATTTACATCTTTCAAGAACTACAACATCGGGTGTTTCAATTGCAATAATTTTGGTCATAGAGCAAAGTGGTGTAGAACAGTGTTTCAAGAACTTCCAAGGACAAGCAAGGATAGAGAAGCTCAAAAGGTTCAAAAAGGTATGGCTACAAAAATATGGAAGAAAGTTGAGAAAGGAGAAGAGCATTGTAAGTTGGGAGTTGTCTTACTCCCACCCAAAAATTTATCACCTCAAGGAGAGGAGGTGGTGAGGGAGCTAAGATAAGAGTCTTATTTTTAGCCCCAAAGGAGCCCTTTGCCATTGATGTCAAAGGGGGAGAGTTTCAGTAAGGGGGAGCATCTTCTCAGGGGGATCAGATTTTGAATCCAGTGGTAGTAAAAGGAAACATTTTAGAAGGGTTGCCATCAATGACAAAGGGGAATATTATTGGAAATATTAAGTATATTGGTTGTCATTGATGTCAAAGGTGAAATGGTTGAGAATTATCATCAAGGTTGAAATATTAAAGTGCAAGGAAAATATCTTCCAAGGGTACATGAGACAATGTCAAAGGTACAAAAGTTGTCAAGGTAAAAATATTCTCCATGGTTGTGTTTGCAAGAAAAAGACAAGGCTTTATTTGGTTAGAAAAAGTTTTAATTGCAAAGGCCCAAAGGTTAAAATTTTAAATTATAATATTTAAATATTTTAGATTTAAATTATTTTAATTAAATAAAATTTTAAAAAAAGGGGCGGCAAAGAAGCAAAATAAAAAATTATTATTTCAAAATTCTAGTGCTGACGTCATGAAATCGAAGGGCAAGGACATATATATGGAGCATAAATTATTTGTGAAGGCTAAGGTGGAGTGCAAGTGCCATTCAAAATATTTTGTTTGCATTTCGTTCGTGGAGGTAGAGAGGAGAGAAAGGACAAAGGCACATGTTTTTAAAGGATGAATTCAAAATTCAAAAGGAAGTGCGTGTGGTGAAATTTTCATCTGGACAACTAGCCTAGACGATGGGGAGTCCCTATGCTAAGTCACTCACAGAGAATAGGTCACGGGTTCAAGGTATGGCAGGGTCATTTTTTGTGAATATTTTTGCTGAGACGGATATAGATCATAGAGGCAGATTGAAAGCACTATTCATGCACTTTGGTTGTTATGTGGTTAGCTAGCCCATGCGGTAGTCTAGCATTGAGCTAGGGCACAAACCAACAAGAGGTGATAGGTTCAATTCACGATGGCTACAATAGTGAGGGAAAACAATTTTGAATTAAATTTATCCTAAGGTCTAAGGTATGCACTCCATTCGCTTGCATTAGGGAGTCATAAGGTTAAAAGTTTTGTTTTATATTTTGAGGTCAAAAGGACAACGTGAAATTTAAATTCAGATATTTGGCTATGAAATGTGCATGAGATAGAGTTGATATTATGATTTACACCTTGAAAGTTTGAGTGCATTAAAAATAATTTTATTTCAAGTAAGAGGTATAAGGTGTATGTGGTAATTTCAATATTGTAATTTGTGCCTTGTAATGGTAATTGTATTGAGAATTATTTTATGAAAGTAGGAGGCATGAGGTGTGTGTGGTTGATTTAAATAATTATAATATTATACCTTGGGTTGTTAAATTCTATAAGAAATATTGTGGTGTGTTGAGAATTATTTCTTGTGAAAGAAGGAGTTATAAGGTGTTATTGTGGTTCAATTTTTTATTGTAATTTTTGTGTGGTGGAAAAGAAATTTGAGAGGTTTTTGATGCTTTATCTTTTGAGAACAAAAGGAGAGTCATAGAGCATTATTTTCAGATTCTATTGAGCACATATTTTTGAGGAAAAATTTAATGTGGATGATTTGAAAGAGAGATCTACTAACCAGTTTTGAAGTGGCACTTTGAAAGGAAAATTCTTTTGAGATAGGTTTTTGAGGGCACATATTCATAAAAGAAAGTTAAGAGGTATGGTGATATTATTCCTTCTTTAAGGTGTTTGGTTGAGCAAATGCTTCTGAATCATAGGGTGGAGAAATAAGGATTATATATGTGCATTATTGAAAATATTTGTGCTAAGGGTTGAGAACAAGTTGTGCTTCATTGTTGAATGATATTGGCTACATATGTGCTAGGGTTTGTGAATAAATTATGCTTCATTGTTGAATGATATTGGAAACACATGTGCTAGGGTTTATGAACAAATTGTGCTTCATTGTTGAATGATATTGGAAACACATGTGCTAGGGTTTGTAAAAAAATTGTGCTTCATTGTTAAATGAGATTGGAAACACATGTGCTAGGGTTGAGAGCAAGTTTTGTGCATAATCTTGATTGATATTGGGATAAACTAGCAAAGGTCAAAAAGTATTTTTGTGAAGTAATTTGTGCATTGGCCTTGAGTGATATTTGGAAAGAATATATTGTGAAATTGTATTGCATATCATTTATATGTATTCTTGAACAAGAATCCAAGGTCGAATATTTGAAGTACTTTGTTCAAAACATGTGTTATGAGCAAGTTTTGAGCATGTGTTATGAGCAATTTTTGAGCATGTGTTATGAGCAAGTTTTGAGCATGTGTTAAATAAGATTTAGGTAGATTTGAGAAAGTATTGTGAGAAGACTTGAAGCAGGTTTGAGGTAGATTTGAGCAAGTCTTGTGAGAAGACTTGAAGCAGGTTTGAGGTAGATTTGAGTAAGTCTTGTGAGAAGACTTGGATAGGTTTGAGGAAGATTTGAGAAAGTCTTGTGAGAAGACTTGAAGCAGGTTTGAGGTAGATTTGAGCAAGTCTTGTGAGAAGACTTGAAGCATTTTTGGGTAAGATTTGAGAGTATATTTGAGCAAGCCTTGTGAGTAGACTTGGTGCAAATTTGGGCAGATTTGTGAGTAGGTTTTGTTGTTGATTTGAGCAAGCCTTGTGAGTAGACTTGATTCAAATTTGGCTAGATTTGTGAGCAGGTTTTATTTTTTATTTGAGCAAGCCTTGTGAGTAGGCTTGGTGCAAATTTGGGCAGATTTATGAGCAGGTTTTATTGCTAATTTTAGCAAGCCTTGTGAGTAGGCTTGGTGCAGATTTGGGTAGATTTATGAGCAGGTTTTGTTTCTGATTTGAGCAAGCCTTGTGAGTAGGCTTGGTGCAAATTGGAGTAGTGAGTTGAGTATATTTTGTTACAAATTTGAGCAAGCCTTATGTGAAGTCTTGGAGTAATTTTTGAGTAGAGTATTGAGCTATATTTAGAGCATACCAAATCTAAGAGGAGAGGTTTCTCCTATGGATATAGATCCACAAACCAGAGTTGAGGGGATAGAGTTCTCCTATGGATATAATTCCACAAACCATAGTTGAGGGGATAGAGTTCTCCTATGGATAGAGTTCTACAAACCAGAGTTGATGGGATAGATTTCTCCTATTGATAGAGGTCCACAAACCAGAGCAAATGAGAGGTGTCTCCTTTGGATAGAGATACACAAACTAGAGTTAAGGGGATAGAGTTCTCCTATAGATAGAGGTCCATGAATCAGAGTTGAGGGGATAGAGTTCTCCTGTGGATAGAGGTCCACAAATTAGATTTGAGGGGATAGAGTTCTCATGTAGATAGAGTTTCACGAATCATATTTGAGGGGATAGAGTTCTTCTATGGATAGAGATCCATAAACTTGAGCATAGGGGATTGGTGTCTCCTTTGGACAGGGGTCCATGAACATTGTAATATGGATTTGGTTCCCAAGATATTTGTTGAAAAAATTTATAAGAAATATTTTCTTCGTGGATGTAGCCCATATTTGGTGAACCACGTTAAATTTGTGTCTCTCATTATGTGTGATGATATGTGCATTGCTTTACTATTGCTATTGATGATATTGGTTAACACTGTTTTGGAAATATATTGTAATTGATAACATTGGATAATATTGTTTTGGAAAGAAAAGTAAAAGGTTGTCTTATACTGTTCACCCCTCTTTGTATAAGATTGTGTTCTTCAATTCCACTACATCATAGGTCTTCATCCTCCTATTTATTTTATCAATCAGAGGAGTGGAGCATCAGCTGCTCCTTCAGGCATTCCACCTATACCATAATTTTATGAGGGATCGATATCTCAGGCTTCGGGGTCAACAACCTCTCATAGAGGGAGTCATCAATAGGGGAGCCATGGTGAGTAGGCTCTCAAGGAGCCCGCTGAGGACAATAAGGATAGCGATGGTCAATGATGGGTAGTGATGGGCACCAAGACCTATATCATTTTTTATATACCTTGTACTATTATTGTGATGATACAAATGAGCTTGAGAGCTTAATGTTGTAGCCTACAGTTGGGATTGTATGATGTATTTTGATATATATGAGATGATTATACATTATTTATTTATATTTTGCATTCTTTTTTTATGTGTTGATGCTTTGTAGAATGTATGATTAGATGGATCTCTTTGTGATTATGCATCTCAATGTGTTTTATTGTTTCAATGTAATGTTTTATTTATGGTGTTTATGAGCCACTTTATTTGATAATTGATGAATGATGAATTGAATGAATGTATGCATAAACTTTTTGGTTATCATTCACAAGTGCTTTAGACAAGTTTCATTATTCATGACCTTGATCAATTAATTAAGGGCATAAACCCGATAATACTGAAATATATATGACATGGATGAAAATGAATGTAATGTAATGAATATGATGAGGCGATGTGTTGCAATGTATGCTAAGATGACATAACTTGTTATTTTACTTGTCTTATGGAAGAGTAATCTGAAATTGCTTTCATAATGCTTAGACACCCTAGTGACCTCAATAAAACTCTTCTACTAATCAAGTAGGCACTTGAGGATATTAAGACTAACCAGGTTATTCAAGTTTCGCAAAGACCAACTGTATGTGTAGTGAATTTTTATTGCCAATTTTGGGTGAGGTTAGACTCATCATTTGTGACTTATGCCAATAAGATAGCTCATTCAAAAGTGGACATAGATTTATATAAAATAAGGTCACTAATGTGATAGATATATTGCCATGTTTAAGGCTACTGCATTGGCAAGCCAACGTTTATATCCCATTATTGTAATGGATATCACCCCATGGTTGTTGAAAAACTAATAATTCCAGGGATTCGAGCTCTTCACCCTCTTTTTTTTTATTTCTTTGTATTTGTTTTGGGATACTTGCTCATTGTTTAAGAGGAGAAAGGGGATTTTTCTTAGTGGTGAAAACTATTTTTTTTAGGGATACTTGCTCGTTTTATGAAAGACCAAGGGATTTTATTGCTTTGGGTAGGGGGAAGCTTGTCCTTTTGTCAATTATCAATGTTCTAGACCATGTGCATAATTGGATGAGTAGGGGAAACCATTCACTTTATGGCAATAACGACTCATGATGTTATCTTTCCTAGACACCAAAATTTGATTTAGTGTGATATTTGTGGATGGTCTCAATGAAAACTTGGGGTTACCAGGAAGACCTATAATACTCAAGGTCAATGAATTTCAAAGTAGGTTGAGTGAGACACTAGGTATGGCTGAGTGACCGAAAGGACCTAAATATTTGTCAAAGCATAGACCTAGGAAAGACAATTTTTTCATAAGGTTTCTTTTCTTTTACATATTTTTCTCATATCTTCTTCTATTGTTGGAATGGATGATTGATGTAACTGACATACCTATAATGAAGGAAATGTGAGACACAAACCCTAAGGAAGATGCCCTTGATTAATGTAATAATATCACTTGTGTTAAATGTAATAAAAGCATTTATTGAATTATAACCAAAATTTAATTGATCATGATGAACTTTTATTTTTTTTTGTTTTTGATGATTTTGTATTGTTTTATGTTTTTTTATTTTTGTATTGTTTTTGTATTTTTGAATTATTTTGATTTTTTTCGTATTTTTGATTGATTTTGATTTTTTGTGTTTTTGATTGATTTTGATTTTTTTTGTATTTTTGATTGATTTTGATTTTTTTTGTATTTTTGATTGATTTTAATTTTTTTTTATGTGCAAGGCTAGCTATGAACTAGGCATAGAAGGCACACAAATGAAGGATATTGATGGATTTTGGCTCCTCAATTCCATTAAGAGTTGCAAGTTTGTAGCCTCATGTTCTAAATGTCTACTTGATTATGAATGGACTTAGCCAATTGGCTGCAAATGTATTGCATAAATGTAGCGACAAACTTGAGTTTTTCTAATATCCTTGAGAACCAAATCACCTACTCGATATTCTCGAGGATGCACTTTGTTGTTATATGCATCTTTAACTCTCTCCTGATAGATGCAAATATTATCTAAGGCATTGATTCATCGTTCATAAAGGAGGCTAAATTGATCAAGGTGCAATTGTCATGTGATGTCATCATCAATGAATTCTTGCAATGATATTCGTAATCATGGGATCTTGAGCTCAAGAGGCATGACTGCTTTGGTACCATAAACTAATGAAAATGATATTTTACCAGTTTGTGTGTGAACACTTGTACGATAAGCCCATAATGCCAAGAGGAGTTGCAAGTACCAGTATTTATGGTTGTCCTTAACAGTTTTCTTCAAGATGGTAATGATAGTCTTATTGGTTGCCTCAACCTATCTGTATCGCCCAAATTTTTTGCACCCTTACCTTCAGGCTAAAGGATCCATACCCGAAAGGGGGGTGAGAAAAGGATGGAACAATACCTCGGATGGAGAGGCCCTTTGAAGGTCGTGCCTCTCGGGGGAGGGGTATAAAGGTGAATTTTTTACAAATGGTGGGGTTCACTAGGAAAATTTGAGTGGCAGTTTCCATGCCTAGGTTGAGAATGGGTTTGATTTGTTCGTTTTATGTTCAATCATTCAGATTCCTAGGTTGGCCAAAATGAAGCTAAGCTATTCTATATGAAGAGTCTGATTTATATGAAGACATCGAACATAAATGAATCCTAATGCGATTGAATACAGAGAATATATAAAATGGATAAGAGTACACCTTATTTCTGATGTTTGATGAAGATTCTAAATCTTGTAGGAGTCCAGATCATCTTGTATATGACAGGATCATCTGTAATTGTATAGAATCATCCCAAATCATAGGAGATCATTTGAGATCACCCAAGATCGTCAACGACCTGACGAATTCGTCAGAAAATTTGTCAAAAACCTGCAATCAAGAAAACAGACACCAAAAACCAAAAATACAATTGCAATAATGATGCAAAATGGTAGAAATAAGAGTATAGATGTTTGAATGATAAATCCAGATATCAAATTAAATGAGATGCACTATTTTGGAAACTTATTTTGAATTTTATCATGTAATTATGCTAAATGAGGTGAACTCCAAGATGCAAAATAGAAGTAAATTAATCTAATGCACCAATAAATAAGGAAAATGAGATAGAGAATGCAAACTCAGGGCTCTGATTGCCCCCAAGCTGAATTACAAACAAGATCATTTGTAATCATACAAGATCGTCGCCGATCTTGATATGATCATCTAAAATTGTAGTTGAATCACCTGCAACGATTCGAGCTACCTCTGGCTGAAACACAGTGAAATCCTGCAACAAAACTTGAAAACACAAGTGCAAATGATGGGAGATCACAGCAAAAACTAAAATTGCAAGGAAATAATCAGCCAGGCAGCCAGGTAGGGAGTCAGGGGGATAAACTGGGAAAATCCCAATTTATATAGGATTAGGGGGAGGTTAGGAGGTTGGGGATCATCCCAATCTGGGAGATCCCCAATGTGGGAATCTCCAACCGCATAGACACGCTTCTGCCCAAGTTGGAGAGGTCGTTGGAACAGAAGCTAATTACAAAAATTTGATTTTGGGATGAAATCGTTTGGATGTTTTGTTCCAGACGAATTCATACGATTTGGGACGATATCGTCAGATCGATGATGATATCGTCCAATGATCACAACAACCTCTAAAAATGGTGTGAAAAATGAGGTAAGCGGTTAACAAACGATTTTGGGGTTAAAATTCAAATTTCTACTTTTTACTGATGGTTTAACTATGCCAATTTTAGGGTGCTACATTTTGCCCCCTCTTTAGCAAATTTCTCAAAAAAAATGAGTTAAATACGAGTTCTTCACGCTTTACGAGAAACCAAAAATTTATTCCATTTTTTAGACGACGATTCTAGTTCGAATCGTACGACTATTTGCTATGGTGCCCCCTTCGAGTTTTTACCCAAATCGAATGTTTGAGGTAAAAGCGCACAAAAGAAAAAATTAAAAAAATGTCGTTTTGAATAAAAATAAGAAAAATAGGGTAAAACCCTAATTCATTTTTACTGTTCACTTTCGTTGTTTCAAAGCTCTGCAGGTGAAATGGTGGAAATGGCGCACAGATCGATAGAGATCCAACGCGGGTTGCGGGTAAGGATCTAAACCTAGTTTACTGTGTTTTTAACTTGATTTACTTGATTTTTGACTTGAATTTTAAGTGTTTTTGGGCGTCATGACCATTTTTAGGCCGTCGATGAAATAATCTCTATATTGTTGATTTTGTCTAGGGACAAAATCAAAGAAATAGGGGTGATCCCCAAATTGAATAATGGAGATGATTTCGTCCTATTAAATATGATTTTATCTAAATTTGGTACGATATCGTCCAATAATGGGCGATATCAACTTTTATAGGATGATTTGATTTTAATTGATTTTTTTTTTAATGATTATGTACTAATGATTTTTGTTTTTTTATTGCTTATTTTGTAGAGGGGATTGATAAAGAGTCGAGAGTCGAAATACAGAGGTCTAAGAGATGATTTGGTCATGCTCAATCAGGATGAGCGAGATAGATTGGTAGAGGTAGAACTGCAGCATGTGGCAGAGATGCCACAAATTCCTATAGACATGGGGTTACTAACAGTTCTAGTAGAGAGATGGTATTCGGATTCGTCCTGCTTTCGACTATCGATAGGGGAGATGACTTCCACTCTAGAGGATGTATGGAGGATCTTGAGGATCCCCATACATGGTCGATTCATGACCCCTTCGGCCAATCAGGGCCACACTATGATGAGATTGTGCGAGGACCCGAGCTTCATCCTAGAGAAGGGCAGAGTGAACATCGAGGCTTTGAGGCAGATGCCTAGGGCATCTTGGTTGACCCGAGTTTTGGAAGGGGTGCTGGGTGGTCTTCTTCTATGCCACCAGAGTGGATGCAGATTACCATGGCTACTTTCAAATGTGGTCTGTGACATGAGAGACCACAAATATAGGTTTGCTTGGGGCAGCTTTGTATTGTGCCACTTGTATAGGATCCTTTACGGGGTTGTATACAAGGGAGGTCGATGTTTAGTGCTGACATCGCTTCTACAAATTTGGTGCTAGAAGCACATTACGGTGTGGATGCCGATAGGGTTTCCACTGATAGGAGTTGATCGGGAGAGACCCCAGGTTTTCTATTGGTGGCTCTAGAGAGGGTCACATCGATGGATAGATCTACCAATGTCCCAAAGGTTACTGGATGACCTCACCCCAGATCGAATCATCTGGAGATCATGGAGAGAGCATCTAGGGTGGGTAGAGGATAGACAGGAGTTGGCTCACATTAGGAAAGTCATATGGTTGAGGACAGAGCGGGGAGAGGTAGAGCTCCATCGCTACGACCAAGTTTTACGGTAGTTCAGTCAGGGGATCCCTACTCTTAGGGATTATGAGTACTCCCAAATTGTGTGGGATAGTACCACACTGAGCGGGGCTCTAGACATGCAATGGTTTTGGAGTCAGGATGTTGATGATGCCCCCATTCAGCCAGTGGATGGGGATGATGTAGGGATAGCAGATGGATATGATGCCTAGTATGCAGGCATCTGCCCTCCTTGGATGACGAGGGCATAGGTTCCAATGCATGTTGTAGTGCAATGGATGGAGAGGTAATGCTAGGATACCATCGATGTAGTGAGGGGTCATATATGGAGGGATAAAAAATGACCTCCTTAGGAGAGATGTCGAAGAGTACCACAGGATTCGAAGATATAGTAGTAGCCGAAGAAGAGGGAGGAGAGGAGAGAGGAGAGGAGAGAAATACTCCCTCCTCAGTAGAGGGATAGGCCACCATCGCTCGATAGGGGCAAGGGTGTTGATGTGGGGGAGAGTAGCAAGATGGTAGCTCTTCGAGTGAATAATGCCAGCCTATGAGCTTAGGTGCAGACTCTTTAGGATGAGGCTACACAACTCAGGGCTCAGAGTGGAGGGGCGAGCATTCTGGAGCTGGCACGGTTGGTTGCTCAGACCATGTTCTATCAAGGAGTGTACTACTAGCTAGTTCCAGAGGGCCAGAGGATATAGTTGCCAACCAACATTGCGAAGCCAATCAGGATGGGGTCATCGAGGACATCATCACGATCGATGTCAAGGACCCACGATATAGTACGAGCTTCGATGGGACCACCTCCTCCACCTCAAGGCGGGAGAGGAGATGAGGCTGAGAATTCGAGGTCTTCTTGAGACTAGACGCACATTGTACATAGACTTTTTTTGAGATGATGAGTATGCCAGGGTATATATTGTGGCATACCAATCCATTTTGATATGATGTATATACTTCTTGATATATATGATGTTATTTTTGTGATATGATGTTATTTTTGTGGCTAGACCATGTGCATGATAGGATAGCAGGGGAAAATTTTCGCTCAAGAGACCACTTCTACTATGTAGCATCATTTTGAATTTGCAATGAAATCATTTTAATGTGAAAAGGTGTACTTGGTTCAAGTAAATAACAAGATCAGTTCTCTATGCTCAAAACTTTATTTAATTCAATTGTGGACTTCGATATAAGAGATATTAATAATCATACCAAATAAGATCAAGATATTTATTCATGTGAGTGTGAAAGTGAGGGATTCCAGATAAATGCTAATTTATCCAAAATAACTGAAAATATAACTGCAATACTTCAAGAATTGACAGGTGCAAAATATAAGATGTTTTTGAGGATTTTGATGATTTTGATTTTTTTATATTTTGATTTTATGAATTGAGAGAATACATAATATTACATTTTTTGAAATTTTTATATGAATTACTAATATGAGACAATATGTATAATATATACAGTGACGAAATTACCAGATTTATGGATAATAGCGCTTAAGATGCATAATGTTCATAGGTTCTTTAAGATCTTTACCATCTAAGGTAGCTAATATGTATGCTCCCAATCCAAATTTAGCAGTGATAATATATGGCCCAAGCTAGTTAGGCTCGAATTTGCCTTTAAGGTCTTTAGTTGCATTAGTATTTTTTTATTTTCTTTTAAGATGAGGTCGTCGATCTCAAAGGATCGATTATGAACTTTCTTGAGATATGCTCATTTGAGCTTGTTCTGGTAGGCACAAAGATGCTCCAAAGCATTAATGCACTTCTCATCTAGGATTTCTAGCTGAATAAATCTGCCAGCATGATATTCATCTCCTACTTCAGTATCTTGAAGCAGCAGAGCCAAAGAAGGAACTTCTAGTTCAAAGGGAAAAACAACGTCAGCGTCATAAACCAAAACAAAAGGTGAGTGCCCATGGGAGTACAAATGCTAGTTCAATAAGCCCACAAAGCAGGATATAATTGAATGTGTCAATCACGGCTATATTTATTGACCAGTATCTTGAGGATTTTAATTAATTTTATTAGATGCTTCTGCTTGGCCATTACCTTGAGGATAATAGGGAGTGGACCAACGATGTTGAATTTTATATTTTTGACATAGTTTCTTTACATCTTTGTTTTTGAAACAAGTTCCATTATCCGAGATGAGATTTGCAAGAATTCCGAACCTACAAATAATTTGATTAAGAATAAACTTGGAAACTTGCATTCCAGTGCAAGAAGCTAAGGGCATAGCTTCAACCCACTTTGTAAAATACTCGGTGGTAGTTATGATGAATTTGTGTCCATTAGATGACATAGGATTGATTTTTCTGATGATGTCTAAGCCCCATTTTGAAAAGGGCCAAGGAGATGAAATAGCCTGCAGTTCTTATGCAGGTGCATGGACAAGGTCAGCATGTTTCTGGCACTTTTTGCAATGGCGCACATAATCATGTGCATAATTCTCCATGGTAGGCCAAAAATATCCTATCCTAAGGAGCTTCTTAGCAATGGTGCTACCACTGAAGTATCCCCCACAAGATCCATCGTGGGCTTCACTCAAAGCTGATCTAGACTCTTCTAGATTCAAACATATCAATAGGATAGCTTCAAAAGATCTCCTATACAACGTATTGCCAATTATTACAAAGTGACTTCCTCTTCTACATAATAACCGGTGTTGTTTTCTATTAAAACCTTCATGGAAGGTCCCATTTTGAATAAAATTGAGGATGTCAGTGTACCAAAGTTCAGGAATAGTTTCATTGATTAGAAACATGTCCAAAGGTTCCAAGCATTATTTAGTTGAAGTGGGTTCCTGGAGTTGATGAATAATGATGGTAGCATATTCGTCATCTAACTCCAAGGGTAAAAGAGATGCAGCTGTGGCCATAACGTCAGCCACACGATTGCTAGTTCTAAGAATAGCTTCCAAGGTAACTTGATCAAATAAATATATTAATTGTAATACATATGCTTTATATGGGTGCAATTTATCATCTCTGGTCTGATAAACATCATTAATTTGATTTATAACAAGTTGAGAATCATCAAAAACTAATAGATTTTTAATTTTTAGTGCCAGGGTAGCTCGTAATCCAAGGATTAGAGCCTCATATTTAGCAATGTTATTAGTACAGGAAAATGTTAATTTAAAGGATATAGGTATGAGATGTTTCTATGGAGATATAAAAATAATACCTACACCATCCCCAATAATGCATTGGGCTCCATCAAAGTATAGGGACCATTGCTTTGAATGATCCGCCTCTAGGTTAAGGCATTCGTCAGGAAACTCAATGACAAGGGGATGGGTGGACTCTAAGGGTGTAGCAACTAATTGATCTGCTATGATTTGACCCTTAAAAAAATTTTGTCCTATAAACATGAGTTCAAACTCACTTAGAGCAAGAACCCACTTTTCTGTGCGACAGATAAATAAGGTTGACTCATGAGATATCGCAAGGGATCGAATTTAGCAATAACGTATGTTTTCTGACTGAGCATATAATGGCGTAGTTTTTGTGTAGAAAATATGACTGCTAGACATAACTTCTCTAATGCTATGTAGCAGGTTTCATAACTAATTAATGTTCTGCTAATGTAATAATTAGCACGCTCTCTTTTCTCATCATCAAGTTGAGCTAACATAGCTCCTAAAGAAAAATCTGAAGCAAAAATATACAAGATAAATGGGCGATCAGGTTTAGGTGGCAAAAGTATAGGTGGGTTAAGAAGATATTGTTTGAGGAGTTCAAATGCTTCCTTACATTCGTCATCCCAATGGAAAGAGACATCCTTCTTAAGAATTTTAAGAAAGGGTCCAGTTTTATCCGCCAGCTTATCGATGAAGTGACGAATAGCTTGAAGCTTACCTTGTAGACTTCGTAATTTAGATATATTTGTAGGTGTGGGCATATCAGTGATATCCGTAATCTTGAGAGGGTCAATTTCAATGCCACGTAAAGAAACTATAACCCCAAATAATTTACCTGACTTAACTCCAAATATACATTTGGCTGGATTCAATCGGATAAGATATTCCCTTAACCGATCAAATACTTTTCTCAAGTCATCTAAATGGTCATCTTCTTTAGTATAACGAGCTATAATGTCATCTATATAATCATGTAGTATACCATACATCATATCATGAAAGATATAAGTCATGGCTCATTGATATGTTGCACCTGCATTCTTCAAACCGAATGGCATCACTTTCCAACAAAAAGTCCCCTAAGGGGTAATAAAGGCTATTTTAGCCCAATCTTCAGGAGCTATCCTGATCTGATTATAACCATAAAATTCATCCATTAAGGATATCATTCCACTCCCAGTAATAAAATCAATGATCTGATCCATATTGGGAAGGGGAAAATCATCTTTAGGGCATGCAACATTAATATCTCTAAAGTCTGTACAAACCCTAATCTTAGTAGCTTCTTTCTTAGTTACTAGAACTACATTCAAGATCCATTCAGCATAATCAATGGCTTGTATAAAAATAACATTCAGGAGTTTTTCTAACTCCCCTTTGACTAGTAAGGCCACTTTAGGTTGCATTTTTCTAAGCTTCTTCTTAACAGGTTTAGCATCCGGATGCACTACTAGGTGATGCATAACTACAGAAGGGTCTAAACCTAGAATATCTTCATATGTCCAAGCAAAAACATCTTCATATTCTTTAAAAAATGCAATGTATTTATCCTATTTTTCTTGACTCAATTCTGATCCAATGTTGATTATGTGAGGGTTATCGTCAGTTCCAATGTTAATTTTTATGACATTTTCTACTTCCATGTGTAGATCTCTCTCAAAATTAGGTGGGGCGGGTGAAACGCCCAATTCTTGTAATTCTTCCAAGGTTAGCTTGGATAATTCGTCTTGAGGATTCGTGGCCTCAAGATGGGCTATACTAGGTATAGAGCCATCAAAATAAAATCCATTATGTAATAATTCCTCAACGGAGACATCATGAAATATATCTCCCTCCAACTCATCGTCGGATTCAGCGATCATCTTAGGATAAGCTATAGATAGCATATTACATGTGAATGTCTTATTCGTTAAACGTAAAGCATCGCGTTCATCTAAATAATCTTGGTAACATATAAGATGGTCATCATCCTCAAATGGGAATGGCTGACCCTTACTAGAAAATAGGCCCACACCACATCGGGCGAGCCATGCTTCTACCTCAAAAGGTTCTTTCATACCATTCTGGAAAGGTCCCAAACCTTTCCATTTATATCCCAATTTAAGCATTATAGGTTTGGCTTTAATATACTCATTAATAAAAAAACATCGAGCATATCCGTCATAATGAGTTCTGATGATTCTGGGTATTCTACCCCAGTCATATCCCTTATAAATAAATGCACAGCTCCCAACTTGGTAAATACTTCCCATAGGTTGTGGGAGGCCCAAGGTATGAGGATATGGTGGTAAATTATTTAAAATAAGGGAATATTGCATAGAAGCATTCGTTTCTTCTAATATAAGAATTTTAGATAGATCGGGTAAGATCTCATCAGTAAGAGCATAAGAGGTAGAAGGAACATTCCCTACGTATTTCGATGTAGAAAACATGAATTTGGTGGATGTATACAGTGTAGAGGTGTCGATAGATGGGTCTATTACAGGTATGGAAGTTATAGGAGTAGAACAAGAGACATTGGTTGTGGGATTAGGATCTTTCTTAGGTTCTAATGCGATTTTTTTAGAATATGGTTGAGCTATATGTGGAGGTGCAACTGATGGAGAAGAAGTAGATGACGTTGTGGGTGTGAGTTTCACATGTTTAGATGGATAATGAGAATTAGGATGTGTGGATGATAGAGCGGGGCAAAATTGAACTCCAATAGGTTCTACCAAAGAACACATATCAAAGGGTCTTGGATCACCATGAATGGTAACCAACTAATTCTTAAATTTGAACTTAACACATTGATGTAAAATTGAGGGAATAACTCACATCGCGTTGATCCAAGGATGACCCAAGAGTATATTGTACGATGCAAGGCAATGTACAATAAACACAGTCATATCCAAGGTTCTTGGACCAACCTACAATGGAATGGTAATAACTCCACACGTTTCTTGTGTTTCTTCATTGAAAGCTTTTATGATCATATCAGTTATTTTTATTTCATCACTTATAAACCCAAATATTTGTTAGAAGTCAAAAGTGCAGATATTTAAAGATGAACCATTATCAATCAAAACTCGTTTGACTGCTACATATTCAATTAAGGCAGTAATATACAAGGGGTTATCTTTATGTAAACTATGTTGCGATATGTCTCTATCTCGAAATTCAATACAATCAACTTCTTGAGTTATTATAGTATCGGCCATGGCTTCAGGTTGAATGTCTTGTGGTACCATCATCTGGCTTAATGTGAGCATTAATTCATCTCTATGTGTAGGAGAAGATCTTAAAAGGTCTAAGAGAGAAATTCTAGCTGTAATATTTGATAATTGTTCATTAATATTATAAGGAGGTTTAGGTTGAACATTAGGTGAATGATTCCCTTTATTAGGAACCTTCAAAACAAATGAAGCTGATCCACCCTTCTGAATTTGATCTTGTTGAGAATTTTGAGCCTGTTGTCTAGTAACAGCTACGATGGTAAACACAATATTATTCTGCGGATGATGAATGGGTCTTGGTCTAGCGTCTATAGCTAACTCATTAGAAATTAATCGATGATATGATGGTCTAGTAGTGACTCTTCTTGGAAATGGCTCTTCTGGAACCATATAACTTGTGATAGGGTGAATAGGATCTGATTCATCTTTAGAACTATTCGATTGATTTGATGTGATTTCCATATCACTCTCAGTCTTGTATTTTGTATCACTAAGATCAGGTATCTAAATATTATATAGAGGCCTGGTTGTAACCACGGATAAAGTTGTGTCAAATATTTCCAGATCATGAACAGGTAAATGCCCACTAATAGTTCCTACATATCGGGTAGGAGGAGGGACATTATGATGTTCAACTTGATTAGCCACCTCCTTACCACATTTTGGTAAGGGATATTGAAATATTTCCAATGACTGATTGGCATTCTGATTCTGGTTTTGTGGGGTGTTCTTTTGAACATTATTAGGAGTATTTTTATTAGGTTGAAAGGCTTGCACCTCCATCTCATTGTTATCAATCAAGTCCTGTATTTTATGTTTTAATATTTTACAAGAGTTGGTAGTGTGTCCAGGTCCTCTATGGAAGTCATAGTGTAAATCTTCTCTATATTCGGGTATAGTTGGATCAGGTTCCCTAATATTTGGTAATTGAATCAAACCTCATTCTAATAATTGTGGTAGAATAGTTTATAAAGGTTGATTTAACCTAGTAAATTCTCGAGGAGGTCTATCAGGAGGTTTCAGTACAAACTTCTTCGTTGTCTTCGCAGCATTAACATTAGTAGTATTTCTACTATCGGTGACTCCATCACCCACAACTTGTTTATTCTTATATTGATTTTTGGATGTTTTCTCATCGTCTCTTTTTTTAAGATGGCCTCTCCTAATGAGAGCATCTTCCACTCTTCGGGATAAGTCTATAGCCTGATCGAAGGTGGTCAAGGTAGCAATTGATAATTCGCAAGATAGTTGCTCTTGCAAATTATTAATAAAGATGTCCAACAACTCCCTATAAGGTAACACAAAGTGCAATTTTCCTATCAACTATCTCCACCTAGCTAGAAAATAAGCAAAGCATTCATCTTTGCCCTGTTTTAAGTTATACAATTCTTTAATGGTCACATATCTTTCGATGTAGGCACTAAATTGATGAACAAAAGACTTGGCAGTTTCTTCGAAATTCCTCAAATAATTAGTGAGTAATTTATAATACCACTCTAATGCCATTCCTACCAAGCTTTTTGGGAATATTTTTAGTAATAACAAGTCATCATGTGATATATCATGACATGCTATCCTAAACATACAAAGATGCTCTATGGGATCTTCGGTTCCTTTATATATGGGAAGAACAGGCATAGGAAAATGTTTAGGATACGACTGTGCTACAAATATAGGATCTAAAGGCTGACTACACATCTCTCGATAATTGTACGAGGGATGGTAGGGATCTATCTGGACCATGCGGGAAACTAACTGTTTCACCACGGCTTCAAGATTGCTAGTTTTTCCACCATAATGGTTTGGTGGCACATAGGTATGGGATCTATGAGTGTATGATGGTGTGACATAAGTATTAGATGTTATATTGCTATTATGCAAAGTGTTGGTAGGAAGAGTATTATGAAGGGGATTTGTAATAGTATTATGTTGTACCTTAGATTGTTGGTAATTGGTGTTCGGTTTTGTTTTGGGTTTTTGTTGATTTGAGGTATGTTGATCAAGATCTTGGCAAAATAGAGCAGTAAATGATGGTTTCTTTTGTGTAGGAATGACCCTAGGCTTGTTAACAGGTACTTTAGATTGTTGGGTAACCTATTGTTGTTGCATGCTCTGGATCGCAGCTACTATATCCAAATTGGATGGTCCAGCTTGATCACTCTCTTGTTCAATAAAGGACAAGGGATTAGTGCGTGTTTGTGATAGAGAACCAAATTATCGAGAAGAAAAATAGTTGTATTTTATTCAAATGCAACAGAGAATTACTGTTACAATAGAATATTACAGTCATAGTAGAATATTACAGTCACAACAGAATATTACAGTCACGGCAGAATATTACAGTCACAACAGAATATTACAGTCACGACAGAATGTTACAGAAGTCGTAGAAGAGTTGCGCTTTACAGTATATCTTAATTCTAGAATTAAAGAAATATATTATCATTCACCAAAATTTCCAGCCCCTTGTGCATGCCTTTGATCTCCTTTTTAAATGTTCTCAGGTGACACTCCATTTCCAACTGGTGGCCCTTCGCTTCCTCTTCCTGAACCTTTCGCTTCGCCTTCCTATGTCGCTTCGTCGTCCAGGTATTCAAAATGTCTCCCTTTCCGACTCTTCGTCTTCGGCTTTTATTTCGGGCATGAAAATACGACATGTCACGATATCGTGACATTTTGGCTTCCCTACGCTCCTTCTCCATTTTGGTCGCAATATCATGACATGTCGCGATATCATGACATTTTCCTTCCTCGTTGCCTTCCTCGCCTTCGGGTCGCGATATCGCGACATGTCACAATATCACAACATTTTCCTTCCTCGCTGCCTTCCTCACCTTCGGGTCGCGATATCGTGACATGTCACGATATCATGACATTTTTCATTCTCGTTGTCTTCCTCGCCTTCGGGTCGTGATATCGCGACATGTCACGATATCGTGACATTTTCCTCCATCGTTGCCTTTCTTATTTCCAAGTCACGATATCACAACATGTCGTGATATCACAACATTTGCCTTCGGATGCCTCTGCTTTTCTTCTTTGATCGTGATTTCATGACATGTCATAAAATCATGACAAATTCTTTGGAATCTTCTTCTTCCCGCTGCTGGTCATGATTTTGTGACATCGTGACATTCTCGTTGGTGTCTTCTCCTGGCAGCTCCTTGTCATGATTTCACGATAGTCACAATTTCATGACATGTCATGAAATCGCGACATTCCCAATGGCGTCTTCTCCCAGCTGCCTCCTCCTTGTCGTGATTTCGTGACAGTCACGATTTCGCGACATGTTGTGAAATCGTGACATTCCCAATGGTGTCTTCTCACGACTACCTCTTGGTCATGATTTTGCGATGGTCGTGATTTTGTGACATGTCGTGAAATCATGACATTCTCAATGGCATTTTCTCTCTCCTGCTATCGATCGCGATTTTGTGACATGTCACGAAATCGCGATAATTTTTTTTTTTTTTTTTGTGGATGCAATATTGTGCTGCTGCCACCGGATGCTCCTGCATCAGACATCTGGGGTAGATTTAGAAGTGATCCTCACTTCTGAACTATTAGAGGGAGACCCAGGCGGTCAACCTCCATTTTAGACAACCAAGTTGCATCTTCTACTGGTCTACCCTTCCACTTGACCAAATATTCGAAATACTGTATGTTTCTAGTACTTCTGCCTTCTTGAGTGTCCAGTATTTTCTCAATCTCATCTATGGTTGGAGTAGACACTGGAATACTCCACAAATCTGCGCTTGGTGTCTCACTACTATCCCCCTCATGGTATTTCACCAAATCTAAAATGTTAAAGATAGGTGATATGTTAAGCCCACTTGGTAATTCTACTTCATAGGCATTGCCTGAATCCCATTTTGCCATGATTCTGCACGGTCCAAACTTCTTCATCTTTAGCTTGTTATAGGTTTTAGCAGGAAATATTTCCTTTCTCAGATGGACCATCACTTCATCTCCTACTTCAAATTCCTTAAACCGTCGCTTCTGGTCTGCTTTCGTCTTATATTGCGTATTCATTTTAGCAATATGCTTCTTCACTTCTTCATGCAGGTTCTTCAGATGCTCTACAAAATCCTTAGCCTCGGCACTGCACTTTTCCCCTGTATTCAGCTTCCTTAACTCAGAAACATTTCTTGGACTGCTTCCATATATTATCTGAAATGGAGATCTGTTGGTACTCCTGTTGACAGAATTGTTATATGCAAACTCTGCCTACGGAAAAAATAGATCCCATCCTTTGGGCTTATCTCCTATCAAGCACCTCAATAGGTTACCCAAACTTCTGTTTACCACCTCTGTTTTCCCATCTGTCTGTGGGTGGTATGCTGAACTGAATTTCAAATCTATCTTTAGTTTCTTCCATAGGGTTCTCCAGAAATACCCAATAAACTTGGTATCTCTGTCGAAAATGATACTCTTTGGTAGACCATGCAGTCATACCACCTCTTTGAAAAACAAACCTGCAATATGAACTGCATCATTAGTTTTCTGACAAGGGATAAAATGTGCCATCTTTGAAAACCTGTCAACTACCACAAATATGGAATCATTTCCCCTTTGTGTCCTTGGTAGACCAAGAACGAAATCCATGCTGACATCTTTCCATGGTTTCTCTGGTACAAGTAACAACTGATATAATTCGATGTTTTGTCTCACACCTTTCGCCATCTGACAGACTCTACAACTCTGCACAAATTTCTGCACATCTTACTGTAGTTGCAGCCAATAATAATTCTCGCTCACAATGGCAATGGTCTTATCTTGACCAAAGTGCCCAACCAATCCTCCACTATGTTTTTCTTTGACTAGGTTTTCCCTCATGGAACTTCTTGGAATGCATAACTAGTTTCCTCTGAACAACATTCCATCTTGGATCAGAAAATCCAACCACTTGGTTCTATCCAAGGTAACTGGTGCCAAGCAAGCCTTCCAGGCTTCTGCAAAATCGGGATCTTCAGGGTACAAACCCTTCAATTCATCAAATCCCAACACTTCCACCTTCATTTCTGTCAGCAAACTCTGCCTTCTACTCAAGGCATCTGCAACTCTGTTGGACTTTCCACTCCTATGCTTCAACACAAAAGAATAAATTTGCAGAAACTCAACCCACTTCAAGTGCCTTTGGTTTAGTTTTCCTTGGCTATTTATATACTGTAAGGCCTGATGATCAGTATATAACACAAACTATTTTGGCAGCAAATAATGTCTCCACTTCTTTAGGGCCTGAACTATAGCATAGAATTCTTGGTCATACACTGAATACTTCTTCCTGGCCTCATTGAGTTTTTCACTGAAGTAAGCAACAGGCTTGCCTTCTTGACTTAGCACAGCTCCTATGGCACTGCCACTGGCATCACAGTCCACCTGAAATACCTTGTTAAAATCTGGAAGTGCTAAAACAGGTTGCTCAATGACCTTCTTCTTCAACATATCAAAGCTCTTGTCTGCTCCTAAGGTCCACTTAAATTTTTTCCTATCCCCTCTCATTTTTTCCGTAAGTGGTGCATAAATACTGCTGAAATTTTTGATGAATTTCTTGTAAAAATTGGACAGACCATGAAATGATCTCACTTCAAAAGTGCTTCTTGGAGTAGGCCATTCAATGATAGTCCTCACCTTTTCTGGGTCCATTTTCAGACCTTCAAATGAGATGACAAATCCCAGGTATACCAACTCCTTCTTCACAAAATTGCACTTCTTCAAGTTGATCAACAACTGTTCTTCCCTTAGCTTCTCAAAAAACCTCCTGATATGCATCAGGTGTTCTTCCAGGGTTCTGCTGAATATCAAAATGTCATCCAAATAGACAATAACAGACTTGCCTAAAAACTCCTTCAACACTTCATTCATCAACCGCATGAATGTGCTTGGTGCATTGGTTAGCCCAAATGGCATGACCAACAACTCATACAAACCTTCTCTGGTTTTGAAAGCAGTTTTCCACTCATCTCCTTCTCTGATCCGAATATGATGGTAGCCACTCTTTAGGTCAATCTTGGTGAAGTACTTGGCTCCACTCAAACAGTCCATAATATCATCCATCCTTGGTAATGGAAATATGTATTTTATGGTGATCTTGTTGATAGCTCGGGAGTCTGTACACATCCTCCACTCCCCATCCTTCTTTGGTGCTAGTACTATAGGTACCACACATGGACTCAAGATTTCTCGAATCAGTCCCTTTTTCAACACTCATGGACTTGCCTGCTCAGCTCCTCACTTTCCACTGGAGTCATTCTATGGGCTGCCTTATTGGGTAAACTAGATCCAGGTATCAAATCAATATGGTGATTGATCTTCCTCATCGGTGGTAAACTGATGCAGGAGCATCCGGTGGGGATGAAGCAATCTTGCATTTTCCAGAAATGTTCTTAAAATTTTCTAAGTTCCTATCACTTGTTTTATTTTTGGAGTTTTCCGAGGGGGAGAATGGAGAAGTAGAACATAGAAAGAAGAGAGCCGAACTCGGCCTTTGTAAAGCCTGCGGGCTGTTGCTTTCAAGCTTGTAATTATTTTTTTTTTTAATTTTAATGAAAAGGCAAGATATTTGAAGTGATCCATTCCCGGTGCCCCGTCAGTGGTATCAGAGCCCATAGCTCCTGAGCGTACAATAGACCACCGAAAGAGAGAGGCAGTTGTACCAGGACGTGTGGGAGGGCTTGAGTTCAGGTGAAGATGCCTCCGAGAAGAAACTCGGTGGGTGGAAGAGGCATGGCAGCGGAAGATTTTCAAGCATTGCAGCGGCAAGTCTAGGCCCTGCAAGAAGAACTGCGCAGAGGACGTGAGCCGAGAAGGGATGCAGACAGTGAGGATGAGGTGGAAGAGGAGAATGAGTTTGAAGAAGAGGAGGAAGATGTAGACCCGGCACAGGCCCGGCTATACAAGGCCATATCCCAGATCGAGAAGAGGCCGAAGTTAGAGGTTCCCACGTATTTCGAGAACTTGAACCCAGAGGAATTGATAGACTGGGTGAATGAATTAGAAAAATACTTCGAATACAAAGAAGTTGAAGACCCTAACCGGGTCAAATTTGCTAAGACCCGACTGAAGGGTCATGCTAGCATTTGGTGGAAGGTGGTACAGCTGGAGAGAAACAGAAGAGGAAAAGAATGGATTACCAGGTGGGACAGAATGGTGGAGAAATTAAAAAGACAGTTCATCCCTGTTGACTATGAGCCGGATCTCGTTACGTAAAATGCAAAGCTTGAGGCGGATGAAAGAACCGTTCAAGAATATACGGAGGATTTTTATAAAATTTCCATCAGAACCGGACACTTAGAAGCCAGCAAAGAAAAGGTGGCCCGTTACATTAATGGGTTGAGACCGAGTGTGCAGGAGGAGTTGAGCTTGGTTCGGGTAAACACCATCGAAGATGCTTACCAGTTTGCTTTAAAGGTTGAAGGAAAATTGAACCGAAGGTTTGAAAGCAAGCAGAAAGTGAAAGAACCAGGAGGAAAGAACGATGGAAAGAAAGAAGGAAAGGAAGATAAGAAAGAAGAGGAGAGCAGCAGTCGAGATCAGAAAGAAGAAGATGAAGACCCAAAACCGCCAGTTCAGAATGATAACTACCCGAGAGGAAGAGGTAGATCTGGACGCGGGTATGGAAGAGGAATATTTCATGGAACATGTTTCCATTGTGGAGAAGAAGGACATCGGGCATATGAGTGCCCCCAACACCGAGAAAGAGTAAACAAGAAGCAGGTGGGTCCTGCCAGAGCAGTTGTGGCAGTTGAGGATGCTGATTCAGAGCATTCTGAAGAAGCTGAAAAGGGGGAAGCCATGATTGTGAGAAGGACCATGCTGGTGGATGAAAACCTGTCTGAGCAAAGGAGAAGCCTATTCCGCACCCGATGCAAAAGTGCGGGCAAAGTCTGTAATGTCATTATTGACAATGGGAGTACCGACAACTTGGTTTCCAAGGAGATGGTTACTAAGTTGCAGCTGGAGAGGAGGAGACACCCGCACCCGTACCGAATTGCGTGGTTGCAGAAGGACCACAGAGCTTGGGTCCGGGAACAGTGTTTAGTCACGTTCCAGATTGGGAGATACCAGGATGAAGTCCTATGTGATGTATTCCCTATGGATGCATGCCATTTGCTATTGGGCAGGCCATGGCAGTTTGATCGAAGTGCAGTGCATGATGGTCGTGCAAATACTTATTCCTTGGTGAAATATGGAATGCGGCACAAGTTGAAGCCATTGCAGATCGAAGATGAGAAGGTGTGCAGTAATGCCAGAATTTTCCTGGTAGAGGGCAGAAAACTTTGCCAAGAAGCAGGATTTGAGCCGGATATAAAGGTTGATGAATGTTCGGAGATATTGCAAGGGACGCAGCCCGAACAGCATAGAAGTGAAGGTCACTTCTCCTTCTTACCCGGGGTGTCTGATGCAGGAGCATCCGGTGGGGATGAAGCAATCTTGCATTTTCCAGAAATGTTCTTAAAATTTTCTAAGTTCCTAGCACTTTTTTTATTTTCAGAGTTTTCTGAGGGTGAGAACGGAGAAGTAGAACAAAGAAAGAAGAGAGCCGAACTCGGCCTTTGTAAAGCCTGCGGGCTGTTGCTTTCAAGCTTGTAATTATTTTTTTTTAAATTTTAATGAAAAGGCAAGATATTTGAAGTGATCCGTTCCCGGTGCCCCGTCATAAACCCTCAGGCACATTATCTGATATGATGTCTAGAAATTCTTCTAATAGGTGTTCGACCTCTGCTGGAACATCTGTATACTATTCTTTCTTAATAGTAGGGATTAATGCATAACACATTGAATCCCTCTTCAGACCATCCAAAAACTGTCTTCCATCCACCAGGCAGATTCTGGTGCTACTGCACACTTTCTCATCCACTTCCTTCAGTGGCTTCAATTTGTGACATACTCCATCGTTCGTTAGAGAGTACATATTTGCATGCCCATCATGCACTACACGTATGTCAAATTGCCATGGTCTTCCCAACAAAAAATGGCAAGCATCCATCGGAAAAACATCACATAGGACCTCATCTTGATAATTCCCAATGTGAAATTTGACCAAGCACTGTTCACTAACAAGTGCTCTGCGGTATTTTTGCAACCACGCAATTCGATATGGATGTGGGTGCTTCCTCTTCCTCAATTTCAACTTAGTAACCATCTCTTCTGAAACTAAGTTGTCTGTGCTACCATTATCAATGATAACATTGTAGACCTTCCCTGCACATTTGCACCTCATGCGAAACAGGCTCTTCCTCTGTTCTGGTTCTTTTTCTTCATTTAACAGTGCTCTTCTCATCATCAACACTTCTCCTCCTTTTGCATCTTCAGAGTGTTCTGACTCTGCACCTTCATCTGCCATAGCAGCTCTGGCATGACCCTCAGGTCTCTTGTTCATCCTTTCTTGGTTTGAGGACACTCGTATGACCGGTGTCCCTCTTCTCCACACTGGAAATAGGTTCCACGGAATACCCCTCTTCCATACCCATGTCTAGGTCTACCTCTTCCTCTCTAGTAGCCATTGTTTTGATCACGTGGGCGGTATGTATTGTCCTTTTTCTATTCTTAGGGTTTGCTTGTTTCACCAGTCTTCTTTTGGTCTCGGTAATTTCCTCCACCGGTTCTTCCATCGCGATCTCTTCCTCTCTGTTTGCCTTCCATTCTTCGGTTCAGTTTCTCTTCAACCTTTAAGGCCAACTGATATGCATCTTCTATGGTGGTTATTCTGATCAAGCTGAGTTCTTCCTGGATGTTCATTCTCAATCCATTTATGTATCTGGCTACTTTCTCTTTATTAGCCCCTGAATGGCCAGTTCTGATGGAGATCTTGTAAAATTATTCTGTATATTCTTGGACAGACTTGCCTGACTGTCTCAAACTCTGCATTCTCCTTAACAGATCCAACTCATAATCTACGAGAACAAACTGCCTCTTTAGCTTCTCCACCATTTGGTCCCATCTGGTTATCTTTTCTTTTTCGTTCTTAATTCTTTTGAGTTGCACTCCTTTTCACCATAAACTAGCATGGCCTTTCAATTTTGTTTTTGCATACTTGATTCGGTCTGGATCTGCCACCTCCTCATACTCAAAGTATTCCTCCATATCGTTGATCCAATCAATCAACTCTTCTGGGTTGAGATTCCCAGAATACGTAGAGACATCAAACTTTAGCCTCTTCCCGGCCTGAGATAGGGCTTTAAGCAATCTAGCTTCAGAAGGATCCAATGTTTCTTCATCATCTGATGGGTCATCAGTTACCCAGGCTTCATCGTCACTATTGTCTTCTCCTTTTGGCTCGACCCCTCTTCGCAACTCCTCTTGTAGGGCTTGCACTTGCCTCTGCAATGCTTTGAAATCTTCGTTCGGCACCATATTTTTCCCATGACCACAGTTCTTTCGTGGAGGCATTCTGCTCACTACTCTTCACAAATCTCAACTGGTCCTGGCGCAAACTGCCTCATGTTCGGCGATCTATTTACACACTCAGGAACTCCTGCTCTGATACCACTTGATAGAGAACCAAATTACCGAGAAGAAAAATAGTTGTATTTTATTCAAATGCAGCAGAGAATTACTGTTACAACAAAATATTACAGTCACAACAGAATATTACAGTCACAGCAGAATATCATAGTCACAACAGAATATTACAGTTACAGCAGAATATTACAGTCACGATAGAATATTACAGAAGTCGCAGAAGAGTTGCGCTTTACAGTATATCTTAATTCTGGAATTACAAAAATATATTATCGTTCACCAAAATTTCTAGCCCCTTGTGCATGCCTTTGATCTCCTTTTTAAAGGTTCTCAGGTGATGCTCCATTTCCAGCTAGTGGCCCTTTGCTTCCTCTTCCAGAACCTTTCGCTTCGCCTTCCCGTGTCGCTTCGTCGTCCAGGTATTCGAAACGTCTCCCTTTCTAACTCTTCATCTTCGGCTTGTCTTTCGGGCATGAAAATACGACATGTCGCAATATCATGACATTTTGGCTTCCCTGCGCTCCTTCTCCCTTTTGGTCGCGATATCGCGACATGTCACGATATTGTGACATTTTCCTTCTGCACTGCCTTCCTCGCCTTTGGGTCACGATATCGCGACATGTCGCGATATCGTGACATTTTCCTTCCTTGCTGCCTTCCTCGCCTTTGGGTCATGATATCGTGGCATGTCACGATATCGTGAAATTTTCCTTCGTATCTGCCTTCCTCGCCTTCGGGTCGCGATATCGCGACATTTTCCTCCATCGCTGCCTTTCTTATTTCCAAGTCGCGATATCATGACATTTGCCTTTGAACGCCTCCACTTTTCTACTCTGGTCGCAATTTCATGACATGTCACGAAATCATGACAAATTCTTTGGCATCTTCTTCCTCTTAGTGCTGGTCGTGATTTTGTGACGATCGCGATTTTGCGACATGTCGTGAAATCACAACATTCTGGCGGCTCCTTGTCGCGATTTTGTGACAGTCACAATTTCACGACATGTCGCAAAATCACGACATTCCCAATGGTGTCTTCTCCCAGCTGCCTCCTCCTTGTCGTGATTTCGTGACAGTCATGATTTTGTGACATGTCATGAAATCGTGACATTCCCAATGGCGTCTTCTCTCGATTGCCTCTTGGTCGTGATTTTGTGATGGTCACAATTTCATGACATGTCACGAAATCATGACATTCTCAATGTCATTTTCTCTCTCCTACTACCAGTCGCGATTTTGCGACATGTCGCAAAATCGTGACAATTTATTTATTTATTTATTTATTTTTTTTTTTTATGGATGCAAGATTGCGCTGCTGCCACCAGATGCTCCTGCATCAGTTTGGAATACTTCTTCTAGAGTTTCTTGAGTGTCACTAATTCGATCCTTGTCCATATAGGCTGCTCTATTAAAAACACCAATATTAGTTTTAATGAACTTCCAGAATTGTTCCATGTTCTCAAAAGTGATAGCTCCTCCCGGAGACATTTTAGGGGATGAGGATCCTTCCTCTCTAAGAGTTTCTTATTTTTCATTTCCTACATCAAGCTCTTCTTCTTGCTGGTCTGGGGTTTCTTCTTCCTGAACTTAGTCCTCAGGAGGGACATTTTGGTCAGTTAATGGTCTTCCTAACCAATCTTCATCTTCTTCGATTTGTTTGCCATTCCTAAGTCTAGGCATTGTGCTAAACTTAGGTTTTAGCAAATATAAATATATATATATATATATATATATATATATATATATATATATATATATATATATATATATATATATATATGCGATAGGGTTGAGAGGTATATATTTTAACTATATACCTACTATAATACTTTAAAAGGAAATGTTTTGTTGTTTTTTTTGTGTGTGATTTTATTATATTATTATTTTGCGAGAATAAAAATAACAAATAGCATGCTAGTTGTAAGAAACAATAGTAGAAAGAATCACTTAGCTTTCTATGAATAGTTTATGGATATCATTGATAGGGTCAAGTTCATCAGGAGTCATGAAATGCTCCTCTTCAAATTGGAAGTTGTTTTTCAAGAACTTGACAAAGTGTGCTATGGTAATATGATCTATTTCAAACTCTGACATGTAAAAATAAAGTTCATGGTAATACTCTCGATACAACACAGCTCTAGGAACTCTATTTCATATCTTTCTATCCATAAGAACGACTTCTTGATCCTCTACACAAGATAGAAATTTATGTACTACAACTACGTTCTCAAGGTATTCCTCGAACGTGTATAATTCAGAAGACACAAGTGCTCTTTTATCGGCTAAGCACCTATGGCAAGCTCTCTGAAGTTCATGATACAAAGTCACCTAATCAGGATCCAGGATTCTATCTAGGGCAAACCTCTTAATTTGCCTAAGTTCTACAGATCTATATTCAATAATACCCAATATCCTATCAATTTCGTCCCACAAAGGTTGGGCTCTATATATTTGAGGTAATCTAAGCACATAAGTAATCTCTATGGCCGTTAATTGATTTTCAACATTTTTGGAGACATCTTGTCTTCTATTATAATCTACCATCTAAGTATGATATGCAAATTTAATAGTTTTCTAATGATTCTAGATGTTCTTAATAATGTGTTTTTTTTGGATTGTTTTCAAAAGGTGTTTTTAGTTTCACGTCGGGTTCACCAAAATGTATCGTCCAAATTTTTTGCACCCTTACCTTCAGGCTAAAGGATCCGTACCCAAAAGGGGGGTGAGAAAAGGATGGAACAATACCTCGGATGGAGAGGCCCTTTGAAGGTCACGCCTCTCGGGGGAGGGGTATAAAGGTGAATTTTTGACGGATGGTGGGGTTCACTAGGAAACTTTGAGTGGCAGTTTCCACGCCTAGGTTGAGAATGAGTTTGATTTGTTCGTTTTATGTTCAATCATTCAAATTCCTAGGTTGGCCAAAATGAAGCTAAGTTATTCTATATGAATATTCTAATTTATATGAAGACAACAGACATAAATGAATCCTAATGTGATTGAATACAGAGAATATATAAAATGGAGAAGAGTACACCTAATTTCTGATGTCTGATGAAGATTTTGAATCTTGTAGGAGTCCAGATCATCCCGGATATGACAGGATCATCTGTAATTGTATAGAATCATCCCAAATCATAGGAGATCATCCGATATCACCCAAGATCATCAGTGACCTAACGAATTTGTCAGGCAAATTCATCAGAAACCTGTAATCAAGAAAACAGACACCAAAAACCAAAAATACAATTGCAAGAATAATGCAAAATGATAGAAATAAGAGTATAGATGTTTGAATGATAAATCCAGATATCAAATTAAATGAGATGCACTATTTTGGAAACTTATTTTGAATTTTATGATGCAATTATGCTAAATGAGGTGAACTCCAAGATGCAAAATAGAAGTAAATTAATATAATGCACCAATAAATAAGGAAAATGAGATAGAGAATGCAAACTCAGGGCTCTGATTGCCCCCAAGCTGAATTGCAGACAAGATCATCTGTAATCATACAAGATCATCGTCGATCTTGACAGGATCGTCTAAAATTGTAGTTGAATCGCCTGCGACGATCCGAGCTACCTCCGGCTGAAACATAGTGAAATCCTGCAACAAAACTTGAAAACACAAGTGCAAATGATGGGAGATCATAGCAAAAACTAAAATTACAGGGAAATAATCAGCCAGGTAGCCAGGTAGGGAGTCAGGGGGATAAACTGGGAAAATCCTAGTTTATATAGGATTAGGGGGAGGTTAGGAGGTTGGGGATCATCCCAATCTAGGAGATCCCCAATGTGGGAATCTCCAATCATGTAGACATGCTTCTGCCCAAGTTGGAGAGGTCGTTGGAACAGAAGCTAATTGCAAAAATTTGGTTTTGGGACGAAATCGTCTGGACGTTCTATTCTAGATGAATTCGTCCGATTTGGGATGATATCATCAGATTGACGATGATATCGTCAGACCGACAATGATATCGTTCAACGGTCACAACAACCTCTAAAAATGGCATGAAAAATGAGGTAAGCGGTTAACGAGCAATTTTAGGGTTAAAATTGAAATTTCTACTTTTTACTGATGGTTTAATTGCGCCAATTTTAGGGTGCTACACTATCAATTACTCTATGGATAGTAAGGAGTTGAGAAACTATGTTTTAATGTTGTACTTCATGCATAGTGCTTGAACATCCTTATTATTGAATAGAGGACCATTATCGGATGTGATCTTCGATGGTATGATGGAGTATAAACTTTGCAATCCGAGGTCCTATTGTACTTGTCATAGAAATTGCTTCAACCCATTTTGTAAAATACTTTGTGGTCGTTATGATGAATGTATGGTGTCCCATAGAAGGAGATATTTTTCCTACTAATTCAATACCCGATTATGAAAAAGACCACAAATCTTGAAATGGTTATAACGCTTGTGATGGAATATGAGTTAAATTGGCATGATGTTGGTATTTTAGACACTTCTTGACATATGCACAACAATCACGTTATATGCTAGGCCAATAGTAATCCATGCACAAAATGCACTTTGCAATGGCTATTCCACTAAAATTACCACCACAAGTCCCATCGTGGGCTTGAGAGATAACCCATTGCTCTTCTTAAGGCTCGAGGCAATGAAGGAGGATACCATCATTGCTACGATGATAGAGGATGTCCCCAAAAATTGTATAACAAGTCATTTTCTACTTAAATTTTTATTTTGTAATTGAAGATAGATCTATGGTGAGTGTACCCAACTTAATAAAATATTTAATCTACAAAAATCTCTCATTGTAAGGAACAGTCTAAACTATGTTCATAATTTCTACTATCTGAGATGATTCTCGTTGAATAGAAAATTGCGTGTCATATTTTTCACAAATATATTGCTATCAAATGGATTCTATGGAATGAGAGATCCAAGAGAGTGTTGATCCGACTTTCATACACACCCTGTGAAGAATGAGCATGAAACTCTGATAACACTTATACGGGATAAATCCCACTCACTTTAGGATCTAGCTGGTTATCCAAGGTATGAGTTAAGAGTCGGGTCGAATGTCAATTCACTCTTTTCTCGCTTCTGGAATAGTCTTCAATATGGACTCGTCTGTTACCTTACAACGGGCTCTGAACTTGCTCGGTAGTGTTTAGGAGTTGTCACTTGTTGACAATCAGATTTAAAGTTAATTCTTTGATCTAGCTCTTATGGGTCAGCAGATTTAAATAAAGGACAAATTAAAGAAAATAAAAATGGATCATTTCATGGTAAAACAAAGAGGGTAGGGTAAGGCGGAAAGAGAAGTTTATCAAACTTAGTCTGTAAAACAAAACTACCAATTTTATTTATACTATCGACTTCACAACAGAACAAATCAAAGAAGAAAGTGTCCAGCTTTCTAAGATCACTTTCTACTAAGAGCATAAGGCAGAGATGGAACAGATCTAACAAAAAATTATAAACCGAAGGGAAGTCGGTTAAAATTGGTATCTTTCACCGGTAGCCTAGCTCGCACAGTGAGGACAGAGCAATTAGAACAGACCTGAACCTCAAATCTGTAATTTTCCCTAGCATACAATAGAACAAATGAAGCCTAACAACATATTTAATCTTGATAACATAGATTCACAGCATATATTTAATAAACTTTAAAGAAACGGATAACAAAAGAAGATGAACTTATCACAATCCACAAAATATTAGGCTCCTGGCCATGCTATCACAGAAAACAAAAGCACATCAACTCCAAGTCCAGAAACAAAGTATTTAACAAAATTTGCAAGAAATTGCTTCAATAGCCTTTTATTTCTAAGTTTCCGCCTCCTACGATTACATTGAGAAGAAGTATTTATAGACTCAGGACAGACCCTGATATTTTTAAAAATATCTTCTTCTCAAACCCTAAATCTTATCATCTTGAACCCTAGGACCCGGGTTTTACAATATAAGCTCTTTTAAAACAAAGTTCGGATAAAACTTAACCATCCTACAAATCAGTGCAGTCACTTGCCATAAATGGAGAAGATAGAATTCGAATGCCACTTGCATTCACCCGCAACTGTGAATAAATGCCCTCATTAATTCCCTCGGGTAATTTGGATGAATCACCACTTCTCCGACATTTCATCTCCGCAGAGCCATCCCCGAGTTGAAATTGCTCGCAAGCCATTAATTCTGCCATAAATTTTCATTAAATGCATTCATCGGCAAATTTCGGTAACTGAGTGTAGATATTTTCATTTTTCGGCCAATTCCCGACATACTCCATTAAATGGGCAGTTGCTTAGTCACCGTAAAGTCTCTTTGCGGCCAGATCTGTAAAATTTGGATGAAACAACAATTCTCGGCATCTTTCCTTTCAATATGGCTATCTTTGATTAATTTGCACTTAACTTTGTCTTTATGGCCATTTCTCCGTTATCCCGTAAGTGCCAGATGGCTTCCTGCATGAAAGACAAACAAGGATTAGCCTTTTAAAATTATTAAATCAAAAGCTTTAATATTAAAAAGAAGCCCTAAGGTTCAGTATATGCGGCATGCTTTGTTCTACTATTTTGACACGTGTCGCAAAAATCGTGACACGTGTCCATTTCCAGCTGTTTTCCTTTGCTGAGCTATTTTTCTGCCAGGGTCACGAAAATGCGACATGTCACGATTTCGTGACATGTCGCGAAATCGCGACCTGTCCAGCGTCTCACAGCTTTTCTCTCTGGTTGTCGCTTGGTCCTTGGCTCCTTTTGGCGAATTTTCCATCATGTCGCAATTTCGCGACACGGTGGCGACTTACCTTGCCATCTCTCCACCATGTCGCGAAATCGTGACATGGTGGCTCCTTTGGCTTCTCTCGCTTCTCCTAGCGCGTCACGATTTCGTGACGTCATGAAATCGCGACGTTGCGATTTCGTGACACGTCGCTCTGATTTTCTCATGTTTGCTCCAGCCGTGTCACGATTTCGCGACACGGCCTCCCTCGGCACCCCTTTGCCATTGGCGTGTCGCGATTTCGCGACACCCAACTCCTTAAGCCTTAGCTTTTGTTTGACTTTGCCTTGCTTCACTTGGACACTTCTTTCTTCTTGGTTGGACCCGTCGCGATTTCGTGACATGTCACGAAATCGCGACGGTCCGTACGCCTTGACTGCTTTCTGCTTCTCCTATCGCGACGTCACGAATTCGCGACACTTTTCATACTTGCCCCTTTTCTTTCCATCCAGCCGCAAAAATGCGACATGTCACGAAATCGCGCCCTTTCTGTGCCTTAGTCATTTTTTCTTTCTCGCAGCAGTGAAAATGCGACATGTCGCGATTTCGCGACATGTCGCGAAATCGCGCCCTGCCTTTGTCCTTTGCTTCCTTTGCCTCCTGCAGCCGCGATTATGCGACATGTCGCGATTTCGTGACATGTCACGAAATCGCGACGTTCGTACAATCTGGCCTTCTCTCTCCAAAACTGTAGCGATTTCGCGACATTTCCAAAAATGGAAGTGTCGCGATATCGCACTTTCAAATAATGAAAAGTCACGATATCGCGACATTTCAAAAATGGAAAGTGTCACGATTTCGCTACGTTTTTCACACTTGCAGCTTTCTTCCAAAATGTGTCGCGATATCGTGACGTTTTCCACCCTTGCACCTTTCTTCCAAAATGTGTCGCGATATCGCGACGTTTTTCACCCTTGCACTTTCTCTCCCCTCCTTCCGCCCAGGATTTCACCCTTTCAAAGTGTCGCGATATCGCGACATTTCCAAAAATGGAAGTGTCGCGATATCGTGACATTTTTGGGACTTAGCTGATTTTCTCTTCATGCAGCCATGAAAATGCGACATGTCGCAATTTCGTGACATGTCACAAAATCACGACGTTCCGTACGATCTTGCTTTCTCTCTCCTAAGTAGCGATATCGCGACATTTCCAAAAATGGAAGTGTCGCGATATCGCGACATTTCCAAAAATGGAAGTGTCGCGATTTCGCTACGTTTTTCTGACTTAGCCGATTTTCTTGAAACCTGTCGCGATTTCGCGACATTTCCAAAAATGGAAGTGTCGCGATATCGCGACTTTGCCAAAAATGGAAAGTTTTGATTTTCAATGAATTTATCTATCTGTTTTCTGCATTTTTTTCATACCGGTGTAAGATTTTCTTTATCCATGAATGATTCTAGCATGTAAAAGTGAACTACGAGTTAACAAAGCTAGAATGCAAGAATACTTGGATACTTTGACACGAGCAAAACTTGAAGAAGAAAGAGGCAAGTAAAAATTTGGAATTAAAACACTGAAAAATATCAAGAGGGTCCCTGCTGCAAAATGAAAGCTCAAAATTTTCAAAGGGTGGAAATTCATTTTTCAGTGGGGGTGTGTTGCTTCTCAACAAATGGCGATATCTGCGGGTAAAATAGTAGCATTATTTTAGAACCCAGGACTCTAGTTTCAAAACAACATAGACCATGTATCTTGCCTTGCCACAGATATTCTTCAAAATAAATTGACTACTAACTGATAGTTGTTAAAATTTCCCAAGGACATACTAGGTTGAATCATTTAAGGAAGATTTTTGATGTGCAATTACAAGCGTATAAAACTTTCTTCAAGAATGACTGGATCGAATGTTGAACTCTGGATTGATCAACTTTTCTAGATTGTAAAAAGGGGAAACCGAGTAGAGCTCTGTTTACTAGTTTAGCCTTTTACAGCCCCGACAGAGTTACCCTTTAGATTTACACGACCCAAATTTACAACTGTAAGGTAGAATCTACAACTTGGTAGAAGAAAAATATCTTTTGAAATCTTGGCTGCCTCTTTCATTATATAACTCTTTTTCTTTTTTCTTTTTATCTCTCTTTTTTTTTTTTTTTTTATATATATATTGGAAATAACAGAGTGCCAATTTCATGTTGTCTTGTTCAACTCTCATCTCTTTCTTTTGAAATACATCAACATCTGAAAAGCCTTAGAAAGAATAACAATTTTCTTTTTAATATTTCATCAATCTGGAACTACTTCAGCCTAGGCACTGATAGCCTCTATGGATACTCAAATAATTACATGAATCATAGTCCCCTCTTATAACCAACTTTTCTTGGATTCCCTGGGAGTTTCTCCAACCAAACAACATAGCAGTTTCTTTATAATTAAAACAACTGTGGCAAGCAAGACACAAAATCCAATCATCCTTCCACTGTTGTTATGACTAAAAAAATAGTTCCACTGTTCAGTTCAAACAGACTATCTCACAATTATGATAATGAACACTGGATTCTGGACTCAGAATGAAACAATCTTTAGAAGGCTGACTTTTTCATTGATGCTCAGGCAAAGGTTAAAGAACAGAATTCTTAAAAGCTAAAGAACTTTGTACGAGACTTCTAAGGAAAACTAAAATAAAGCTGAAACTTAAAAAACAAAATAAAGCGTACGAGACATTTAAAATAAAACAACACTGTACAGACTTTAAAATAAAACAAAATCAAATAAAACAAAATAAAACTGTACAGGCACTAAAGGAAATAAAACAACTTTAAAGCTTATTTACAATGTATACACATGTTACAACTTCTTTGTGACTCAAAATATGTAGCAGATGGAAAAGCAGAGAACTAGTGCCTTAAAAAAAATTTGACCATTTGCAAGTAAATTTAGAAAAATTACCTTTCAGGTCCTGATGACGAAATGCACTCCAGACTATGCTTCCAAATTTTTCTATTACCTGGGAAAAACTTGTGTTTACCGTCTTCCCTCTCTCCTTTTTTTTATTTTTTATTTTTTTTATGGATCTTGTCCCACTGAAAAACAAATCTGCAACTCTTTCAATTTAAACAAATCATATAATAACAAATCATATGATAACATGTTTATGCTTCTACTTGAAGGGTTTGCAGAATTCTTTCAAAAGGACGGAATGTAAAAACCCCCCAGGATCAAATACCTTAAAGCCCTTATAGACCCAGACCACCACATCTTCAGATTTATGTGACAACTGAAAGAGATCATATTTTATCCGTATGTCCTGGTTCTTAACAACTTGAACATTTTGTGGTTGCTCTACCGCTTCAATATCCAAGACTTCAATTTTTATCCCTCTAGCAGAATTTTCATAATTTGCTTTTTCACCTGAGCCTTGCTTAGATTTAACCCCATCAATGTGTAACGTCCAAACATCATTGTTGTGATTGATTAGAGCTGTAATTATTCTCACCTTCTCAGCTGCCAAATTATAAGATCCAATATCTGCATCAACACAGTTTACAACCTTTTCTTTGATATTATGTTCAGTAGTTACAGGCTTATATTGAGACTCTTCACCTATTCCAAGTTGGCTGACCACATTCACATTTACTATCTTTTCCTCCTCTTCTTGAAATTCAATAGGTGGTCCAGGAGTAAGCTTCAATCAAGTTATCTTTTTGTTCAACAATCCGGGCCGATTCATGGAGGGTGATGTCGGCTTCAATTTCCTTCATATCCTCAATGATGTTATCCTTCTCCTCGAGTTACTTCTGCATAGTGATATTGAATCCCACTTTCATCATCCTCTGATGAGGAAGGATCATTATTAGGTTCTGGACTCTCACATCTCAAATTATAACTGTCCCTTTTGAACTGTTGAAAATCTTGCATTTCATCCATAGGAGTCTCTACAAGACTTTCTGACTCTTCGAGAAAAGTGAAAGAACCTGAAACCCTGGTTGTACTATTTTTGGATGAACCAAAAATATCAATATTTCTTTGGTTCCTAGGAAAATTTAACTCACCAGGAAAAACTTCAGATTTGGGTAATGCTAGATCACAAATGTTTACTTCAAGCACTTCCACTTTGAACTTGTCAGAACCTTTCTCTATATTTTGCACATGCTGAGTGGATGTTACAGTTAACGGAGTCTCCTTGGGTAGAGCATGACATGTTGGTACTAACTCATGATGTGGAATGGGATCCGAAATAGGCATGTTCTATGTAACATAGGATATCAAAGGACTGCTCAGAATTTGAGGTCCTAACTGTCTTTCAAGAATTAAAGCCTCTTTATAAGCTCCTGCCAGGGTTGTGATATTGATGTCTCTCTTGAGGAAAATAGAGGTCACTGAATCCAATGCATTCTTATAGATTTCTAAGGCCAGATTTGCATTTGGGATGTAATGACCAGTCATTCTACCGTAAGCTCTTTGGAACCTCATATTGAAAGACCTGATAGTTTCTCCCGACTCTCTCTTGATGCTGGAAAATTGTTGGTATAACACACTGGGGTCTATCACTTCCCCAAATTGTGATATAAAAACTTTCTCTAGGTCATTCCAACAGGTAACAGAATTGCTAGTGAGATTTAGAAACCAGTCATAAGCTCCTTCCTGGAGAGTGAACGGGAACAATCTGCAAGCAACATCTTCATGCTGTATATTTAATAATTTCAAAGCATTCTTGAATGCTAGCAGATGTTCCTCTGCTGTCCTTGTCCCATCATGTTTATATCTGGGGAGATATCTTTTCGGATTTCTGGGCAGGTCATGGGCTATACCCGGAATATTCAAAGCAGTGGCACCTAACCAGCTTGCCATTTTTAAATGTTGGTGTTAAGTTCTGCTGTTCAGGAAAAACTCAAACAACAAAATTTTAAAGGCTGAGGAGGAAGGAAAATTGGCTACCAGACCTTGGATAAAATACAACATTTGTCAAGTACCACATACAGTCAGATTTCTCAACTCAAGCACACTAAGAATGCAAGTTCAGGCCCTCCTTCTAGCGCCATTTTTAAATGTTGGTCCGACTTTCATACACACCCTATGAAGAATGAGCATAAAACTCTGATAACACTTATACGGGATAAATCCCACTCACTTTAGGATCTAGCTGGTTATCCAAGGTGTGAGTTACAGAGTCGGGTCGAATGTCAATTCACTCTTTTTCGCTTCTGGAATAGTCTTCAATATGGACTGTATGTTACCTTACAACGGGCTCTGAACTTGCTCAGTAGTGTTTAGGAGTTGTCACTTGTTGACAATCAGATTTAAAGTTAATTCTTTGATCTAGCTCTTATGGGTCAGCAGATTTAAATAAAGGACAAATTAAAAGAAAATAAAAATGGATCATTTCACGGTAAAACAAAGAGGGTAGGGTAAGGCAGAAAGAGAAGTTTATCAAACTTAGCTGTAAAACAAAACTACCAATTTTATTTATACTATCGACTTCACAACAGAACAAATCAAAGAAGAAAGTGTCTAGCTTTCTAAGATCACTTTCTACTAAGAGCATAAGGCAGAGATGGAACAGATCTAACAAAAAATTATAAACCAAAGGGAAGTCGGTTAAAATTGGTATCTTTCACCGACAACCTAGCTCGCACGGTGAGGACAGAGCAATTAGAACAGACCTGAACCTCAAATCTATAATTTTCCCTAGCATACAATAGAACAAATGAAGCCTAACAACATATTTAATCTTGATAACACAGATTCACGACATATATTTAATAAAATTTAAAGAAACGGATAACAAAAGAAGATGAACTTATCACAATCTGCAAAATATTAGGCTCCTGGCCATGCTATCACAGAAAACAAAAGCACATCAACTCCAAGTCCAGAAACAAAGTATTTAACAATATTTGCAAGAAATTGCTTCAATAGCCTTTTATTTCTAAGTTTCCGCCTCCTGCGATTACATTGAGAAGAAGTATTTATAGACTCAGGACAGACCCTGATCTTTTCAGAAATATCTTCTTCTCAAACCCTAAATCTTATCATCTTAAACCCTAGGACCCGGGTTTTACAATATAAGCTCTTTTAAAACAAAGTTCGGATAAAACTTAACCATTCTGCAAATCAGTGCGAGTCACTTGCCATAAATGGAGAAGATAGAATTCGAATGCCACTTGCATTCACCCATAGCTGTGAGTAAATGCCCTCATTAATTCCCTCGGGTAATTTGGATGAATCACCACTTCTCTGACATTTCATCTCCGCAGAGCCATCCCTGAGTTGAAAATGCCTGCAAGCCATTAATTCTGCCATAAATTTTCATTAAATGCATTCATCGGCAAATTCCGATAACTGAGTGTAGATATTTTCATTTTTCGGCCCATTCCCGACATACTCCATTAAATGGGCAGTTGCTTAGTCACCGTAAAGTCTCTTTGCGGCCAGATCTGTAAAATTTGGATGAAACAGCAATTTTCGGCATCTTTCATTTCAATATGGCTATCTTTGATTAATTTGCACTTAACTTCATCTTTATGGCCATTTCTCCGTTATCCCGTAAGTGCCAGATGGCTTCCTGCATGAAAGACAAACAAGGATTAGCATTTTAAAATTATTAAATCAAAAGCTTTAATATTAAAAAGAAGCCCTAAGGTTCAGTATATGCGGCATGCTTTGTTCTACTGTTTTGACACGTGTCGCAAAAATCGTGACACGTGTCCATTTCCAGCTGTTTTCCTTTGCTGAGCTGTTTTTCTGCCAGGGTCGCGAAAATGCGACATGTCGCGATTTTGCGACATGTCACGAAATCGTGACCTGTCCAGCGTCTCACAGCTTTTCTCTCTGGCTGTCACGATTTCGCGACATCACCGCCCCTGCACTTCCTTTGGTCCTTGGCTCCTTTTGGCGAATTTTCCACCGTGTCACGATTTCGTGACACGGTGGTGACTTACCTTGCCATCTCTCCACCATGTCGTGAAATCGTGACATGGTGGCTCCTTTGGCTTCTCTCGCTTCTCCTGGCGCGTCACGATTTTGCGACATCGCGAAATTGTGACATCGCGATTTCGCGACACGTCGCTCTGATTTGCTCTTGTTTGCTCCAACCGTGTCGTGATTTCGCGACACGGCCTCCCTCGGCACCCCTTTGCCGTTGGCGTGTCACGATTTCGCGATGTCGCGAAATCGTGACGTCGCGATTTCGCGACACCCAACTCCTTAAGCCTTAGCTTTTGTTTGACTTTGCCTTGCTTCACTTGGACACTTCTTTCTTCTTGGTTGGACCCATCACGATTTCACGACATGTCACGAAATCACGACGGTCCGTATGCCTTGACTGTTTTCTGCTTCACCTGTCGTGATTTTGTGACGTAGCGAAATCGTGACGTCGCGAATTCGTGACACTTTTCATACTTGCCCCTTTTCTTTCCATCCAGCCGCGAAAATGTGCGACATGTCGCAAAATCGCGCCCTTTCTGTGCCTTAGTCGATTTTTCTTTCTCGCAGCAGCGAAAATGCGACATGTCACGATTTCGCGACATGTCACGAAATTGCGCCCTGCCTTTGTCCTTTGCTTCCTTTGCCTCAAACCCGTCGCGATTTCGTGACACATTCCAAAAATGGAAGTGTCGTGATATCGCGACATTTCCAAAAATGGAAGTGTCGCGATATCGTGACATTTCTGGGACTTAGCTGATTTTCTCTTCATGCAACCGCGATTTCGTGACATGTCGCGATATCGCGACGTTTCGTACACTTCTGCTTTCTCTCTCCAAAATGTGTCGCGATATCGCGACATTTCCTAAAATGGAAGTGTCGCGATATCGCGACACTTCACAAAATGGAAGTGTCGCACCTCCAAATGGTCGCGATATCACGACACTTCCAAAAATGGAAGTGTCGCGATATCGCGACATTTCCAAAAATGGAAGTGTCGCGATATCGTGACATTTCCAAAAATGGAAGTGTCGCGATATCGCGACATTTCCAAAAATGGAAGTGTCGCGATTTCGCTATGTTTTTCCGACTTAGCCGATTTTCTTGAAACCCGTCGCGATTTCGCGACATTTCCAAAAATGGAAGTGTCGCGATATCGCGACTTTGCCAAAAATAGAAAGTTTTGATTTTCAATGAATTTATCTGTCCGTTTTCTGCATTTTTTTCATACCGGTGTAAGATTTTCTTTATCCATGAATGATTCTAGCATGTAAAAAGTGAAGTCTGAGTTAACAAAGCTAGAATGCAAGAATACTTGGATACTTTGACACAGGAAAAACTTGAAGAAGAAAGAGGCAAGTAAAAATTTGGAATTAAAACCTTAAAAATATCAAGAGGGTCCCTACTGCAAAATGAAAGCTCAAAATTTTCAAAGGGTGGAAATTCATTTTTCAGTGGAGGTGTATTTCTTCTCAACAGAGAGTTCATAGTGTCAGCAAACTGATTGGATGACTGAGGTATATTACCAATTTTATACCAATCAAAATGTGTTAGCAATTTATCGATAATCAACTTGTATTGCTGCAAAATAGGATCTCTACATTGATAGATTCCCTTTAATTGCTTGATGATGAGTTCAAAATCATTGTAAATGCTTAGTCACTTAATTCCTAATGCGATAGTAGTCTAAAATCCTAGGATGAGGGCTTCATATTTTGTATTATTATTTATGCAGGGGAAGTCTAGTTTAAATGAGAGGGGCATATGAGCCTTTTGAGGTGTGATGAACACCACACCAACACCATTTCCTTGCTCACATTTAGAACCATCGAAGAAAAGGATGACATTAGCATCCTCTTCAGGTTTGACCAATTTTTTTTGCTCAGTTATGTTGAATACAAAATCATTAGGCAACTCGATTATGAGTGGCACATCATTTGGTAGTGAATCTTGGGTCAGCTAGTTTGTTATTACCTTAAATTTTATGGATTTTTGGATTATGAATCCTAGATCAAATTTCATTAAAATATTATCCATTTTTCTATCATGTTATTTGTGTATGTGCAACTCATCATGTAGCGTAAAGGATTCTCTTTATCAATGACATATGTAGTTTGATCAATTATGTAGTGACAGCTTCTTGGTTGTGAAAACTACTGCTAAGCATAGCTTTTTAACATATGCATACTTTGCTTCATAGCTCACAAATATGCGGCTGATATAATATATAGCCTGATCTTTATTTTATTTATTTTTCTATGCTAGCATAGTTCTTAGTGCAAAATTTGGTGTAGATATATATAGATGAAATGGTACACTTGGTCGAGGCGATGTCAACTTAGGTGGTGATGCTATATATTCTGTGATGGTATCAAATGCTTCTTAACAGTCTTGAGTCCATTCCAACTTAACCCTCTTTTTCAATAGATGATTGAAAGGCTTGCATTTATCTAATAATTGTGCTATAAAGTGACAGATTGACTAAATTTTGCCTTGCAAGCTACATAGCTCTTTTATATTTGTAGGGGATGGCATCTTGATGATTGCCTGAACCTTTCCTAGGTCAACTTCAATGCCCAGTTTAGAAACTATGAACCCTAAAAAATTTCTAGATTTAATGCCAAATATGTACTTCTTCGAGTTAAGTCTCATATTATACTCTATTAATTGTATGAAGACCTAACATAGAACACCTAAATGCTCACCACAATTTTTTTACTTTAGCCAATAGATCATCCACATTATATTCTACTATTTTGTGTATTTTATCATGGAAGATGTAAGTATTTTATCATGGAAGATGTAAGTCATGGCATGTTGATATGTAGCACCTACATTCTAAAGTCTGAATGATACGACTTTATAGCAAAATATCCCCCAAGTTGTTGTAAAAGTTGTTTTATGCTAGTCATCATGATTAATTCAAATCTGATTGTATCTTGAAAACCTATCCATGAGGGAAAGCATTTCATGGCCTATAGTAGAATTTATGAGAATATCGATGTTTGATAGAGGGAAGTCATCCTTGGGATATGCTTTGTTTAAATCATGAAAATCGATGCAAATTAATATCCTCTCGTTAGGTTTGCCAATGGGTACCACATTTGAAACCCACTCTAGGTAGTCTATGGGTTGAATGAAACCCACATCTAGCAACTTTTGTAGCTCTTTTTTGACCATCAGATCTATGGTAGGATGAAGTTTTTGAAGATTTTACTTTACAAGTTTTACGTTGGGTCTTAGTACGAGATTATGAACCACTAAATTAGGGTCCAATCCTAACATGTCCTTATATGACCATGCAAAATGATACTTTTTCTCCATGAGAAAAGTGACCAATTCTTCATGCTCTATGGGATATAGGCTCTTCCTAAGCTTGATAACTTATAGGTTGTTGGGATCTATGCTAATGTCAATGTCATTGGTCTCCTCAATGAGCATGTGAGACCCCTCCTCTAACTAATGAGGAGTAGGAATAAGGTGGATTTCATCTACTACATTTTATAGAATAGGTGGTTCGGTGTCACTTGTATCAAAATTACAGAATTAAGGTGACTTGGGCAATTGGGTTGGTTTTATATAGATATTTGCTTTATAAAGTAATTTTCTTGATGGCATAAAATCTTTAGTTGACAACATGACAAAAATGCTCTCGAAATCTATGAGATCCATATTGATGTGAATGGATTTCGATGGATCACTCAGATTATAGAGGGGCACAAGTAAGTCAATGGTGATCATTTTTATCTATGGAATGGAGTGGTTTGGTTTCTCGTGTGGTAAAAGTTGATCCAATATTGGTGGATGTGGATTTTTCTAAACTACTAACAGTGGAGGTGGTGAATGCGATGGATGTACTGGCTAATTTGGATTCTCCATTAGAATAAGCATCGAGAAAATGGGGAGTGGCACAAGGAACAAACAATGATAAATATCCTCATCATCTATGAACTTTGTGAGGGAGACTATGGGGGCAGAGTCTTATTTAGAGCTATTGAAAGCAACTAACAGTGTTTCAAATAGCTCATCTATCTCATCCCCTAAGGTATTGAGATCTATGTCTTGGATCGCCATGACATGGAAAGAATTTTTTCTAAATATTCATACTCATTATCACTATCCTCCTCGAGACCAAGGTTGAAATGCTAAAATTTTCCCTCAAGGAGGTCTACTAGCTGACTATGGCCAAAAATTCCATTAAGGAGCTGATAATATGGCTCTATGAGGTGCCAAATTCCTTGATCATGATGACCTATGCTGAATCCTTTCCAATGACATTGTTGAAAGTATTTTATTACAAAGGAGAGATTAGCTAAAAAAATTAGATCACCAGCAAATTGTGATGTGGGCTACTCCTCAAGATGTGTGTTGGAGTGTCAACTCCTACATACATAAAATTCATTGAGTTGGATGTAGAACCCATGGAAATAATGGAACCAATGTGTGGGTGACAAAAATACCTTATTGACTCAATGAGGGGAGGTGTGAATATTACATTTTGCATTAGATATTCACCTATCCCTGGACTCGCTATACGAACTACGACATGTGCATTTTGGAAAGCATATGTGGAAATGGTTCTAACATCCTCTTCTAGTTGCTAAATTATCATGGGTGAAACCTGAGTGATACATGATGCATATGGAGGCTCAATGGTTGGGTTTTATGGAGGCTTAGTACCTAGATTTGGTGGAGGTGATGGTTTAGGCTATGTGGAGGATGATTTGGATGGAGGTGTTACGGTGGATGAGGTGTTAGTATATTGGATAACACTTGATATAGTTTTTTACTTCGAGATAGGTGGGATGTCTAGAGGCCTCGCTATGGGTGGTGGTCTAATAGTTGTGGCTGATGGAGGTATAAGAGTGACTTGGATCATTGAGGATGAGGGTGGTGTGATGGTGGGTGCGATTGGCTAGAGTGGAAGGTTTGTAGTAGGAATGGGTGGTGTTTATAGGTAAAATGGGAGACCCTATGTAGATAAGAGTTGATTGGGATGTAGCAGGTTTGGCCAAACATGACTAGGTTGAATGGCTAGGTGTGATGGATATTGGGAACTGTATGGAATAGTTGAGATAGTGTAGTGGGTTGGATGGAACAGAATGGATGACAAATATTGATACGTAAGTGGATTAGGGGTTGGTGATGGGTGCAGCATAGTGGGGTTCGATATCACTAGCGTAGGGGATGGTGTAGGTGAGGTTGGGATGAGGTATAAATGAGTGGATGGTAGGGCAAGCTCATACAAGTTAGACACCATGCTGCAATACTTAAATGGTTTGTCATCAATGAGAATAAAATGCACACACCCCTCATGAATGTACTTGAGGTAATGATGTAATGTTAAGGGGGTGCATCACATATCTCAAATTCATGTCCATCCTAGCAATATATTGTATTGCATATCTCCTTCAGGGATGTCACATAGTGTAGGAATGGTATTTACACCTACTTGAATAGGCAAAACAAGTGTTCCCAGTGTGGAGCACAATGCATCATTGAAGGCCCACAGGGTGAATGGGGAGGCAACTATGTGTTATGGTAGGAGGTTCAAATGTTGAAGGGCCACATATGTAATGATGTTGATTGATGATCTAGTATTTACCAAGACTCGTTTAAAGGGCTTGTAATCTATATGAGCTATTATATGCAAAGGTAGATTTGGTTCTTCTATGGTCAAGGTTTTGATTTCATGATCATAGAAGGTAATGGATTGCTCATTGCACGTTTTAATGCTACCCATAAAATTTTTGAAGGCATTAAGATCTCTCATTTGTACTTCAATGGATTTTAGGATATCCATTAATTCCTCGTGATGTGGGAATGACTGTTATATAAGCTCATATATTGAAAGCTTGGTCAATGCCATTCTCAAGCTCTGGGTGAGGATACTAGTGAGGAATATGATAGATATTGGAGGGTGCAATATGACTTGCACTGGTGGTAGGGGCAATGTAGATGATGATGGAATGTTTTTGGAGTTACATGATGACATTGGTTTCTTGGGATAACGTTGGTTTCGAGTAACTATTTATATCATCCCTATAAAATTTTGATGTTGTGGCCCTGTGTTGAGATGGTTTACTTGGTTAGGTGTCATGGTAGCAAGGGGTGTTGTGTATTATTGTGTTTTGGCTGATCCACAACACACCCCAAAATTGGGGACCCACCTTTTTTGCATGCTTTCAAAGAAGATCTCAGTGACCCAGATGCTAAAAATCAAGAAAAAGGCAAAATTGCACAAGGATGAAAAAGTGTCGCGAAATCGCGACATGTCGCAAAATCGCGGCCGAAAATGAAAAGGTGTCGCGAAATCGCGACATGTCGCACGCTGAAAATGAAAAAGTGTCGCGAAATCGCGACAGGTTGCTCCGTCGCTGCCAGAAAATGAAAAGTGTCGCGAAATCGCGACATGTCGCAAAATCACGGGAAAATGAGAAAGCGTAGCGAAATCGCGACATGTCGCAAAATCGTGGGTCAAACCGGTCAAACAGGACGAGGCAGAAAAGGTGTAGCGAAATCGTGACATGTCGCAAAATCATGGTCAACGCAACACGGCAGAGGGGCAGAAACCGTCATGAAATCGCGTGACGTGTTTGATTTCGCGGCTCAAGCAGCAAAGAGTACGAGGAAAAAGTCACGAAATCATGACACAAGAGCACGAAGCGAGAAAACATCGCAAAATCATGACGAGAGCAGAAAGGCCGAAGTGAAAAACGTCACGATTACAGTAGCTAAGGGGCACGAAGTGAAAAAACGTCGCGATATCGCGACAGCATGCAGCAAAGGTGCCCGAAGTGAAAAAGCGTCGCGATTTCGTGACAGGTTGCAGCTAAGGGGCACGAAGTGAAAAAACGTCGTGATATCACGACAACATGCAGCGAAGGTGCCCGAAGTGGAAAAACGTCATGATTCAAATGTTGCGAAAAATGGTACGGAACGAGAAAAGCGTCACGATTTCGTGACATGTCACATTTTTTTGGGCATGATGGCAGAAAGGTTGTTGGTAAGAAAACGTCACGATATCGCGACATGTCACGATTTCGTGACATGTCGCGTTTTCACGGCCAGGAAGGCGGACAAAGTTGCATGCTATTTTTTGTCATGATTTTCATGGGGCCGTTATAGAACGTGCAGAAAAGTGTGGGACACATGGCGTACAGGCTGCAGAAGCGTTACAAAGAAGATCAAACGTCTCAATGTCGAGCATAAAGCCAAAACACACGCAGTCAAAGAAAGATGAAACGAATCGATCTGGAAGATGAAGCGAAGCGTCACAGGCCGAAACAGAAAGCATTGCCAAGCTTTAAAAGCAGAAGCACAGGACAGATACGGGGAAACCGCTGGAGCAGAGTTGCAGTGCTAGAGGCCAGAGGGTCATTCTAGGCCTGCTTTGAGGCTATTTTCCTTCCTTTTGCTAGTTTTGAGAAAACCAGAAAGTTCTGTTGTTGTAAAATGACATATTTTTTATGCAGAAGTGTTCAAAAATTTGCATCTTGTGGGCAAGAAAGAAGGAGATCTTCTATGCATGCTAATGGATTTAATGTTTATTCTTTTGTTTTCAGATTTCAGATTTATAGATAATGTTAAATGCCACTTTTGTGGGTTGCATTAGGCGAATATTTGAAATCTGAATTTTTATTTCAAACCCTAGGAATCAGCACTTAACTTATCAGGATTGTGCGTGTTTGCAGGTCCCATAGGTTAGGTTGCATGCATGGAAACCTCACATCTTCGGTTTTGCCAGGACGGGATAGCATCAAACTGAATGCAATTTTTAATTTCTTTTCTTTTACATTTTATTTTCTTTTTGCTGTATTTTATTTTTCGAAGCTCCAACTTTAATTTTCAAGCATTAAAATAAAATAAAAATTAAAAAACTTCAAAATCCATAAATAATTCCATCATTTATGGCATTTCATTAAACTTTATTTTGAAGTTACAACATGGTCATATAAGGATCAAATCACATTTACTTTATAAGGGTTCAATGAACAATCATTAATTTCATAGTAAAATAAACCACAGTGCCCCTTGTTTTCAATTACTTGCAACCACTAAGGTGTTCCAAGCATTTAAAATGAATATCTTCATTTAAGATTATTAATACACAAATGCAGAATGCTAACATAACAAGAACCTTGGAGAAATTGTTTCTTTGCAAGCAGAGGATTTAGAACCCAAATCCTATCGGAGAGTGTGTTTTCACAATCGGGTGAAAATACCACTCAACAGATTGGCGCTAGAAGGAGGGCCTGAAAAGGGTTTATTTTATCATGATTTTAGATGCTACGGGTTTTTAATTGTTTAAGAGCTTTACATTGCTAAATATTTCAAGTCCATTTTATTAGCATATTCGACCTCTAACACCACTCAACGGATTGGTGCTAGGAGGGCCGAACGGGTTTATTTTTAGTGTAATATAAATTTAAATTTTTTTATGCATTAGTCCTCTAACATTCAGCAGATTGTAAAAAGGATGGCCTGAATTTATTTACTTGTTCTATTTTTCAGGTATGCTGTATATTATTCTAGTATTTTTCTGATTGTTCATACAGAAATAAAGTGATTTGATTTAATTTTTTCAAAATTTTGGTCTCATGCAATTACTTTTCATTTGATTTTAATGAATACATCTCTTAGTTGATGCTAACTTGATTTTTGTTTATAAATTGCAGGTTGAATATTCAACAGATTTGGTTCTAAAATTACATTTTAAGTTTCACTAATGGCAACACTTGAGGAGCAAATGGTATCCCTGAGAGCTGAAATAATGTCTCTAAGAGAGAGAATGGTATCAATGATAGAGGATCATTATGAGGGTTTATCTATACCTGTGGTACCCTATCAAATTCCTACAATGTTATTGGATTTTTTACGGTGTTTTAATCAAGAGGTGCCACTAGGATACTTGCAAAAACTGCATGTCTACAAGGATACATTATGTAAATTCCAGATTTTCTATGAGGAGGTGGCTTGTAAGTTATTTGCATACATTTTGGATGATAGACCATTCTTTTGGTATAGCCAACTACCCATGGAGGTTAGGACTTCTTGGATACAACTAGAAGTAGCCTATCTTCATCATTTTGGTAATCAGGCTGACTTAGAAATATTGAAAAATCAGTTTACCTCCATATGTAAAGAGCCTAATGAATCCTTGAGTCAATTCAATGGAAGATTTCGTGAGTTGCACTCCCAAATGTGGGAAAATTTTAACACATTAGAAGAGGAAGCCATGGAAGTATACCTAGGAGCCATACACCCCACACTTGCTTCACTCATTGAGGAAAAGCTGAGTGGCTTGTCTCTAGAGAAAATCCATGAGGTCTTAGAAGAGATAGAACGACAAGGTCTTGAAGAAGAAAAGGCACAACATGTTCATATGAGAGATTGTTCTTTTGATGCCAACCTACACCAACCATCAAACATAGCACCCTCCACTCCAATGATATCTAAGGTAAATGATCAAGGGGATGAATTTGAATATCCAAATCTTACAACCACCTTAGATGTAGTCCAAGGGGAGGTGCAAATTGCTAAGCCAACATCCACTAGTGAGGATCATGTAGAGATACATGATTATCTAGATGAAGGGGTTCTAAATTCAACAATGTTTGATATATGTGATAAGATGGAACCTGCCATGGAATTAAATGAAGTGGTTGAAAGTGAAATTGGGAGAAAACCAATAAATGAATTTGAAGACATGATAGAGTTTCACCACTTGTTCTTGGAAGATACTATTGATGAGATGTGTAAAATTAAAGATCAAGAAATTCTTCACCCTCCAAATTATGATAAAATTGAATCATGGGTTACTAATTTGGACTATGATAGCCTTATAAATTTGAATTCAAGAAATAACCCACTTTTGGAAATAATTGAACCATCTAAGGAAGGTGAAGATGAATTTGATGAGAAGCACATTGATGAATTGGAAGATGTTGAAGAAGTAGTTGAACGTCACCACTTGATTTTGAAAGATGATTATTATGATGCTTGGAAGAAGTGGGAAGACTTCACTCATTCCAAAACTACTAATGAAACTTGTGTGCCAATTGATATGCAGGACGACATAATTGCCTACTCAAAGGAAGATATTACAACTCCTGTACAATTTGAGGATGTTTTGGAAGAGGGTTTCAAATCTCATCAAATTTTGGAAGATTATAATGATCCTATTGCCAAGGACAAAGAAGAAAAAGAATTTATGAATGAATCAAAAGATCATGTCACAAATACCATGGAGTTTCATCTCTATGGATTTGGATGACGATTTTTACAATGGTTGGGGGAGATATGATAATGCATTCTTTTCTCACATCCCTATAGATGAAACTCATATTTCACTTGATATGCAGGATGTTGAACCTTCTACATCATACGAAGATCTCATATTCACAAGATTTGAAAAGGTGACAAAATTTGATCATGTTGAATATAAATTCATTGAAAGTGTGGATGCAAGTTTGCATGATGATTTGGAGGATTCAAATGAAGAGATACCATGGATAGTGAACAAAGAATTAGAACCAAATGACAAAGAGATGGATCAATTGGAAGCAACTCAAATGAAGGATCATCAAGATGAGTCATGGGACATACACTTTGACCAAGAATGTTTGAGGATTGAAAAGGATGACCATATTTTGAATTTAAATAATGTTTATGATGAAATGTCATTAAAGGTAAATGAAAAACAAGGTATAATTTTTAATCACACCTTTAATAACATTGTTTTAATGAATGGAAAAGAAGTTGATGCACTTGAATTGTTAAACCAAATTCATCAACAATTACTAATTGAATCTAGGATAAAAACTTTTAATGATCCTAATTTAGTAAATATCCTAGATGCTTGTAAATTGTTACACAAATTTGATTGGCCTACAAATTTGGAAAATGATTTGGCTTTGAAATTTGTAGAAATAGGCTCCTACTTACAAAATTGCATATTTGAAAAAGATAGCCTAATTCTAAATCAAGGAGGGAATTATGAAGTTTACATTTTAAAGAATAGACAAGATAAAATTGAAAATCATTTATTGTCTAATCATTTTAGTAATTTGATGCTCACCTATGGGAGTATTATTGGAACTAAATCAAATTGGTATGGTGAGCATGGCAAGTGGAAATTTGTTGCATTGTTTGGTCTTAGTCTTGTTTGTGTTGGATTCCCACAACATTTGGCATGCATATCATGTCATATTTTTGTTGAAATGTTCTAATCATGTGTGGGATCCAGGAAAGTGATAATCCAAGCTTTGCATCATCTTGTATTATAGTGTACATTTGTATATAGATTTTGGTTTTTGGTTTTGGGTTTGTGTTTTCAAGTTTCATTTTGGGATTGCTATTTGGATTTGGATTTAAAGTTGTGTGTTTATTTGACATGTTTTGTTTGTCTATAAAAAAAAAAAGATGATGAAAAAGTTGCCTTGAGATGCTAACTTATGTTCTAGATCGGGAGAATATGAAACATTGGAATTGTCTTGTAAAAGCTCCACAAGTAACACAAACAATTTAATAATATCGTTTGAAACTTGTGATGCATGAAGTAGTCAGTTTTATATGGCAAATATTTCATCTGCAATTCAAAAGACAATGCATTCATATTACATCTCACTTTGCACATACATGCCATCTTAGTTGCAAATGCATTTCAAATACAAATCATTAAAGTGTGTCAAATCCTCTTAAGGTTATGCTATCACATAAATAAGAAGAAAATCCTAAGGTTGGGAACTGAGTCTTGAGATATCTAGAACCAAGCACATTTTATACACATTAAAAAGGATCTTGAGCAAAATGATCAAAACCTAACTTGGAAGAAAAGGTTGGGCGAAAGAAGTATTTCATGTCTATCCTATTTATGCAACATGATCCTTAAGACAGTGGTTTTGACCACTTCCATAAAGCTTAAAGCCTAAAATCAGAGTAGTAAGGATAGGGCTAAATCCTCATCGAACTTAGGTTGAGGATCCAACTCCCCAAAGCTTTGATTTGACCTACATGGAGTAGTAAGGATAGGGCATAAATTCTCATCTCGCTTAGGTTGAGAATCCGATTCCCCAAAGCTCCTATGTCTCATTTCATAATAAATCTTGGATTGGAAGGATCGTACTACATGTCCCTAGCAAAGGATGGGTAGTCATCCCCAAGGTCTAAGCAATAAAATTAATATTTTCCATTTACATCTAAAGTTTGGATTGGAAGGATCGTACTACATGTCCCTAGCAAGGATGGGTAGTCATCCCTAAGGTCCAAGAAGTAAAAAATAAATTCTTCCCATCTCATATTTATATTGGATTGGAAGGATCGTACTACTTGTCCTCTGCAAAGGATGGGTAGTCATCCCCAAGGTCCAAAGAAATGAGGATAAGTCTTGGATTATGGGGTTAAGTATGCCCATGCATGGCAACATGTCTTGTCTAAAAAACAAGACCACTGATTGTCCAAAGGGTTAGACTAGCATGACCATTTCTTCCATAATTGGTTAAATTATTTTGCTCAAAGTGAGGTAATGAATTCTAAATCGGAATAGTAAGGATAGGGTTAAACTCCCATCTCGATTAGGTTGGGAGTCTGATTCCCCAAAGTTTTGATTTCACATTCACTTGCACATGGGTTCAAGATAGTAGGGACTCATAACCAACTTTGGGATATAATAAAGCAATTCATATAGTTGATCCTAAGAGGGTTTGATAATCTTGAATGTTTGTGTATGATACTAGAAGAAAGACTATGCCTTTTATAAAAGCAAAATCGCTTAGCATATTTATTAGGTTACACAAGTCATTCACAATCTCACATATGCATTCATGTAAAATTGACAATGGAATGTTGATCAATTTCAAACGATAGGGAATGAAAACACATTGCACACACCGAGCTGATACTTCATAATTCTGATGATTCATGTATTTTTGATCTATGGGCATTTGTTTATATTTCTTATGTGCTAATGCATGGTTTCCAAGTTTATATACTTCCAGGTTGGGTTCTCAAGAAAATGCTCAGGAGCATTTGACAGCAGAGTCGCCATTTGTTGTGGCTGATCCACAACACACCCCAAAATTGGGGACCCACCTTTTTTGCATGCTTTCAAAGAAGATCTCAGTGACCCAGATGCTAAAAATCAAGAAAAAGGCAAAATTGCACAAGGATGAAAAAGTGTCACGAAATCGCGACATGTCGCAAAATCGCGGTCGAAAATGAAAAAGTGTCACGAAATCGCGACAAGTTGCTCCATCGCTGCCAGAAAATGAAAAGTGTCACGAAATCGTGACATGTTGTCCGTCGCTGCCAGAAAATGAAAAGTGTTGCGAAATCGCGACATGTCACAAAATCATGGGCAAAAACAAGAAAGCGTAGCGAAATCGCGACATGTCGCAAAATCGTGGTCAAACAGGTCAAACAGAGAGCAAAAGGTGCGAAATCGTGACATGTCGCAAAATCGCGGTCAGAGGGAGAAAAGAAATCGCGACGAAAAGGCAAAGCGAAAAAACATCACGAAATCACGACAAGGCAAGGCACGAAGAAACGTCACAAATCACGCGGCAAAGGGAAAAAGCGTCAATGAAGAAGGGCACGAAGTGAAAAAATCGATATCGACGACAAACAAAGGCCGAAGTGTGAAAAGCATCGCGATTTCGCGACAGGTTGCAGCTAAGGGCACGAAGTGAAAAAATGTCACGATATCGCGACAGCATGCAGCGAAGGTGCCCGAAGTGGAAAAACGTCGCGATATCACGACAGGTTGCGGGCAAATGGTACGGAACAAGAAAAGCGTCACGATTTCATGACATGTCACATTTTCACTGGGCGTGATGGCAGAAAGGCTGTTGGCAGGAAAACGTCGCGATATCGCGACATGTCGCGTTTTCGCGGCCAGGAAGGCGGACAAAGCTGCATGCTATTTTTTGTCATGATTTTCATGGGGCCGTTATAGAACGTGTAGAAAAGTGCGGGACACGTGGCGTACAGGTTGCAGAAGCGTTACAGAGAAGATCAAACGTCTCAATGTCGAGCATAAAGCCAAAACACACGCAGTCAAAGAAAGACGAAACGAATCGATCTGGAAGATGAAGCGAAGCGTCACAGGCCGAAATAGAAAGCATTGCCAAGCTTTAAAAGTAGAAGCACAGGATAGATACGGGGAAACCGCTGGAGCAGAGTTGCAGTGCTAGAGGCCAGAGGGTCATTCTGGGCCTGCTTTGAGGCTGTTTTCCTTCCTTTTGCTGGTTTTGAGAAAACCAAAAAGTTCTGCTGCTGTAAAATGACATATTTTTTAATGCAGAAGTGTTCAAAAATTTGCATTTTGTGGGCAAGAAAGAAGGAGATCTTCTGTGCATGCTAATGGATTTAATGTTTATTCTTTTGTTTTCAGATTTCAGATTTATAGATAATGTTAAATGCCACTTTTGTGGGTTGCATTAGGCGAATATTTGAAATCTGAATTTTTATTTCAAACCCTAGGAATCAGCACTTAACTTATCAGGATTGTGCGTGTTTGCAGGTCCCATAGGTTAGGTTGCATGCATGGAAACCTCACATCTTCGGTTTTGCCAGGACGGGATAGCATCAAACTGAATGCAATTTTTAATTTCTTTTCTTTTACATTTTATTTTCTTTTTGCTGTATTTTATTTTTCAGAAGCTCCAATTTTATTTTTCAAGCATTAAAATAAAATAAAAAATTAAAAAACTTCAAAATCCATAAATAATTCCATCATTTATGGCATTTCATTAAACTTTATTTTGAAGTTACAGCATGGTCATATAAGGATCAGATCACGTTTGTTTTATAAGGGTTCAATGAACAATCATTAATTTCACAGTAAAATAAACCACAGTGCCCCTTGTTTTCAGTTACTTGCAACCACTAAGGTGTTCCAAGCATTTAAAATGAATATCTTCATTTAAGATTATTAATACACAAATGCAGAATGCTAACATAACAGGAACCTTGGAGAAATTGTTTCTTTGCAAGCAGAGGATTTAGAACCCAAATCCTATCGGAGAGTGTGTTTTCACAATCGGGTGAAAATACCACTCAACATATTGGTTGTGTGCCAACAACGGGTCCTGGTAAATGCTAAGGTTTTGGTTCTATGAAGCCAACGGATTGTCAATGGCTATTGCCCCCTTCTCTACAAGATCTTGCATTATGTTTTTGAACACAACGTAATCATTGATATTGTATCCCTTTTGTCTATGATAAACATAGTAATGGTATTCTTTGTAGGACTTTGGTTTGGTCTTATTTGGATCTTGTGGTCTCACTTTCAGAAATATAATTGCATGTGCTTCATACAGTCGTTGAAAAATGACCAAATAAGGTTTTGAAAGTGGAGTATAATTTTGAGGGGGCTTGGCAGGATGCCTATTGCGATTGTCTTATTGTTGTTGGTTCTATATTTATGGGGGAGGTGGCACAACTTTATATGTTATCTATTGTCCTTGGAGATTTTATTGAGGTGGTTGTTGATACTATTGTTTATTTGGACCACTTGGGGTGCTCAACACCACCTGTTTAACTAGGCTAGGCTTTGATTGATTACTAGAGGTGCCCTTAGAGTTCTTATTGTTCCATTCTTTATTTTTTAGCTTTATTTATCCCTCTTGAATTTTTGTCCTTTATTGTCTTATCTTGCACTAGAGCTTCTTCTAGTGTGCGGTACTATTGGAGTTGTAACAATAGCGATATTGGTTTTGAACAACTCCTAGTAAACATTCTTGTAAGCTTTATGGTGGGAAGCAAGAATGGTTATTCTATTATCATGGCTCGCCATCGAGCACCATAATCTAATACTGTCTCATTATAAAATTACCAAATATTAAATACATATATCATGGTTATCTTCTTCTTCATGCTTAATGAGAATCATTCTAGAAAGAGGTTAACCATTTGCTCAAAGTTGTATAAACTATGTCTTGGCAAATGATTGAACCAATCTAGAGCTCCTCCCCCAAGAGACATCTGGAAAGTACACAACATAAGTGCATCAATGTCATTGAGTAGGTAGCATGAGTTGATAAAGTTGCTCATATGCTCTTGGGGATCCTCTGTGCCTTTAAATTTTCAAATTTTGGCATTACAAACAATGGAGGATATTGTTGTGAAGGCATTGAGGGATGTATAGGAATGTTCTATAGCTGATTTAGTATCGAATTATGCTATCCTATACTTTCAACTTGCATCTATAAAGTGTGGATATGATAGGCTAGCCATTGGAATGGATTTGATGTAGGTAGAGGGACCCCCTGGGATGTGCCATCCTAAAACCCTATTTGTGTATATTGTTGATGTGGTTCCAGTTGTTGTTGGATGTAGGTGTTGGATGATGTACCTTAGTTGAAGGGTACTTGGTAGTTTATGGGTGGTGTTTGTTGTTGTTGTTGTTGCAAGGGTGGTGATTGATGTCATTATTGGATGACCTTTTGGTAAGTCATATTTTTTTGCATTTGAGCAATTTGTTGTTGTTGGGTGATGGTGAGGTGTTTGGGGTGGTTGGTTTTGCTGCTAATAGTACTACTACAATGAATGTTACTACTGGTAGTACTATTTTTGTGTAGACTATTATGGGTGTGGTGTTGGTGGAGGTTTCTACTATTGGTGGTACTACTACAGTAGTTGTTGTTGCTAGTGCTAGTAGTACTATTGGGGTGGGGTTTGCTATTAGGGTTATTGGGGTGGAGGTTGAGGGTGTTGTTGATAGTACTGGGGTGGCTACTACTACTGGTAGTACTTTTGAGGTGGAGGTTGCTATCCATAGTTCTTGACCTTGGGTGGTGGGTGGATGGTAATGGATGAGGTTGGGTAATGTCCGATTAGGGGTGGGGGTTGGCTCAAAGGTGGTTGGGAGTAACTGCAATAAGCATCCTATGGTTTCTATGGTGTTAGTTCTTGGATGGTAGGTGGTCTACTCACCCAAGCTGGGGACTATATAAATAAATTATCTTACACAAAGGTAGGGTTGGGTCCTTGTGGTGGTGGCTGAAGTGAATGGGTTGAAGTGGGAGGGTTAGATACAGGTAACTATGATGCTGCATTAACTTTTCCTGAGGGAGGTTGGTTTTGGTCTACTGCTATTGAGCCTATGTTGGAGTAAATATTAGACCCTCCCAAAGAAAATAATGATGTAGGCATACCATATTACGATTTTGGATCAACATGACGGGTGGTTTGGGTGTAGGCCATTTGCTAGGGTGCAAGAAAAATTGATCGAGGTAGGATGGTGAGCGATGGCAAGGATGTGTGAGATGATGTTGGTGTAAGAGTAGAGCTACCTTGAAGGGCTAAGACTGCCTCTATGCCAATGACTATGACACACCCTAAATATTAAGGGTTATCATTATACTTTGGTTTTATGGTGATAGCATTTCCAGGGATCCAGTCAACGGGGAAGTGATTTATTGCATGTAACTAGCATAGATTTTCAGAGGTGGTTATGGGGATACCTCCTACTGAGTTGGAGGAGTGGTGGATGGATGGGTGGCCTGACCAAGTAGGTCCATGGTGGCTTGGGTGGTGGCTTTAGCTCAGGCCTGATTGTGATTCAAGATCCCAAGCTGGGAGGTAGATGGGTATGCAACTATGGATGTGCAAGTGTGTGGTGGATCCTAGTGAATCTCTTTTTACACTTTTCTATTTTTAATTTGCATCTATCTATACAAAAAAACAAAGCAAACAATCAATTTGGATTTTCTTTGTTTTAAGGTGACAATGTTTGATCTGAATGCATTTGTGATATTTGTTGAAACTATTTTTAAAATTTTGTTATATTTTGAATTTTTTTATGATTTTTTTAGGTTTTTTGTGTATTTCAATGTAACCTAACCTAAACTACAAGTGTAATAATGAAATGTAAACTAAAATAGGTGTGTCGAAGCTCACTTTTTTGATGAAAAATGATGCAACAATGGATAAATGTGGTTTCCTAGTATGATTTGGTAGAATGTATCCTAAATGCAAATGAACCTCTCAAAATAGGTCATGCTATCTAGCCTACCTACCAGCCCATATAGTCTTTTTCTTCACCCTCGTGTGAGCTTGGGCATGAAAGATAACCGTGATTCATAAATTATTAAGCCCCAAGAATTGGAGGGTGTCTAACCTTCCTACTTTGGGATGCACCCAATAGTAGGGGACTTATCAATGATGAAATTTGAGAAGCCACTCATAGGGACCGCTAGGTTTTCTATGGTGCAAGCCAATGGGTGGAGATGAAGCCCACTGTCATCGGTCTCGATCAATGGTTGGTGATGAAATCCAACTCATTGATGTTTATTGTGAACCATGATGTGTGTGATTCATTTTATCTTATTTAGGCTTTGTACCCCTTTAATATGGTCTCACTTTAAATGCCTAAATATAACTAACTTAATGCAAAATAACTCTAGAATGATCTTATTTTGTTCTTTCATGCAAGATGCATCTACACTATTGCAAGCAAGTAATTTACCCTAACATATCATGCACTTCTAAAGCAATGATAGCAATAGCCTACAATAACAAAATGCTACTTCTAAATAAATCTAACTAAATTTACAACTAAAAATGACTCATAATAGAAAGTGATTGATCCCCTACTTGTAGTCCTATGCTTCATCGAATACTAGAGGTAAATATGTCTATGAACTACGATTGTCCGAGGTGGGATGGTTTCTATCTAAGACTGTCTATCTGTATATGGTTACGTTCTATGATCATCCAGTGCCAGACATTTTTTCTCGTGTATTTTTTAAACTATGTAAAATAGAAATAAAAAACCTATCATATTCTTGAGTGTAGAAAATATCATAAAATAGTAGAATATGAAATATAGCTTAAAATAACAGCAATGCATAAAATTGCATAATTTAGAAGTTTAAGGGATAGGTGGATGCCACCATGATCATCATCTTGTAGACAGAATATGTACGCACCATGCAATATATATGAAAATGAAAGCAATGAATATTGATCTTAAAATTTTGATAAATGTGTTGTGCTTCCTCACTATTACAATATGATACCCGTGCAAGGGTTTTACAATGATGAAGGGATCAATGACCTTATGCAATTAAAATGGTGCTTTGATACTTTTATGCTACAACAAATTTGTGAGGCAGAGTTTTTGGTGATCGCCACTATGTTTAGTGCTCTTGAGGCCATGTACGATACACCTGGATCGGTGTGCGGGCCTATGAATGCTAGATTCAAAGTAGGTACATCTTTAGATGACTATCATTTATATGTTGACAATCTCAGTTGGACACTATCTATGAGTGGATGGTTGAGCTATGTGTACTACTATAGCCAAGGATAGGTGGATTTTTGGGCTCGGGTGGTTCAGATTTGCTACATTATTTTGTTCTTGAGCTAGTGTGTACCTGTGGGACCTATGCACATGAAAACCTGCAAGGAGTCAGTAATATTTTTTGGGCCTCTCTAGATGAAGCTCAACTACAAATGAAGTGAAAATTGATGCAAGTAACAAAAATAAATAAGCATGCAAAAATGAATGATATGAATATGATATTACTTTTTGTAGATCACTTTTGTTATCGTTTAAGTCACTACTATGTGTGTGAGATACTTCTATTGCTATCACTAAAATATGCTACATTAGAAGGCTTCCTATGTGGGTTGGGACCTGACCGTCCAAGGTCGAACGACCACGGTTCAAGACCTTTTGGGGTGGGATGGTCATGATCTACAATAGCTGAAATGTATTCAAAAGTGGATTCAAGCTTGTGAGAGAATGTGAATGGGATTTCCACAAGATAGGGATGACGAAAGGCTGAGGTCTCGATGATATGATCACTAAGGGCACTCGATATTTCTTCAGGGATTCACTAGGCTATTCATCCTCATGCTCCAAAGGGAGGGTGAGGTTTAATTTATAATTTCCCCTATGGAAAAGGATAAGGAATCAACTCATCCATTTAAGTGCATGTAATTGGGAGTTGTTCCCTTGCATTGGATTTATCATTGGGGGTGCATGAGATGAACTCACCTCGTAATTATCACCAGTGGATGAGTGTGCATGCAAATTTATGGTGAGTGCACACTTTGGATTTTTCATCCAAAGTGCATATCCAGTTAAGTGGATGTGTGTATTTTTTTTATTATTATATTTAGATTAAATAATTTTATTTAATTTAAATAAGTGTGCATTGCTTTTTAATTGGTTATGTTTATTGTGTGCATGCTTAGTTAACTAAGTGCATGATGTGATTGAGTGTGTCTATTTGAGTTAACTGATTTAATTAACTAAGTGCATGGTTGTCTTCCCTTTGTGGCCTAGAGGTGGAACTGCCAGTGACTCTGAGTTTGCTTTACAGATGGCCTTTTCCATGTGCATGACCAACTTGTACGGTGAAAGGTGGAACTATCAGTGCCATGGATGATGTGGAGGAGTTCCTGTGAGGGTCAATGCATCCGTGAAGAGGGGTGCATAACTTGTGCCATCCTAAGCAATAATTAATTAATCATTTAATAAATAAATAAACTAATTAATTAATACTTAGGAAATTTATTATTTATTTAATATTAATTAAATGTAATTAATATTAAATATATTAATTAATTATGATTAATTAATTAACATTTATTGTGCTAGTTTTAGGTGTCTACAATATTGGGTTGACCACTTATGTTGGATTTAGAATTAAGCATAGAGCTTGGTGACATCCTTATTTTTAAAAGGAGTGTCATTATCCAAAATAAGCATGTAAGGAATGCCATACCATGACAACGTTTGATTTAAGATAAACATGAACACCTAAACTCTAGTACAACAGGACAAGAGCATAGTCTCTACCCACTTAGTGAAGTATTATGTTGAGGCAATGATGAACTTATTTCCACCAAATGAAATTATATTAATTTTCTATATGATATCTAGTCCCCAATTAGAGAAGGGCCAAGGAGACATAATGGATTGAAGCTCTTGGGAGAGTGCATGAATACAATTATCATTTTTTTGGCACTTATCACACTTATCACACATATGCACATGCTTTTAGTGATGGTTCCATTGAAGTGTCCACCACATGCTCCCTCATGGGTATCTTGAACTACTATCTTGTCTTCATTTGAGTTTAGCCATCTTAATATAATTCCATCATAATTCTTCCTATATAAGATATATTTGAGTATCGTGTATTAACAACTGTGTTGCCCAAGGTTCTCCTACTCATTGTGATTTAGTCCTTTAGGTAGAACACAACATTTAAGGAAATTATATATTTTCTTATACCAAGAATCAAGGATAGATGTCTGTTTGATGGAAAAGATAGGTATGGTTCTTGACTAGATTGCAAGGTTGTAGGTTGTCTTATCTAATGGATGATAATTTTTGCTTGCTCATTCTCCAACTCTAAATGCATGAGATATGTAGTTGCATACATTGCATCCACTTGGTGATTTCTAGAATATGAAATAGTATCAATGATTACCATCTCAAAATAAGCCATCAATTTATCCATAGTCATTAAATGGTTTGAGTTTATCATCTTTGGTTTGATAAAATATTTCTATTTTGTTAATAATTATCTCTATATATCCAAATATAGAGAGTAAGGTTAGTTTCTAGGCTAGGACTACCTGAAGCCCAAGGATGAGTGCTTCATATTCAACCATGTTATTAGTACATAAAAACTCAAGCTTGAAAAACAAAGGGATTACAATCTACTATGGTGATACCTAGATAATTCCTCCTCTTGTTCCTCTAACACATATTACACCATCAAATAAGGGAGTCAATGAATCCTGTTATGATGCTTTAAGAGTGCATACTATCTCATCAGGATATTCAATTTCTTTGGAATATTTGGTTAGTAAATGAGCTATTGCTAGTTGATAAACTATCACTTGTTCCTTTATTGACTTATGAATAATAAATTCAAGATCAAATTCATTAAGGACCACAATCCATTTAGCTATCCTACTAGAAATTTAGGGTTTAGACATAAGGGATCTCAATAGATCAACCTTAGCTATAACATACATTTTATGGCTTGACATGTTATGTCTCATATTTTGAGATGCAAAAACCACTACTAGGCACATATTTTCAAAATGGGTATATCTAGTTTCATAGTTGATAAGGGGTCTACTAATATAGTTGATGGCCCTTTCTCTATGTTAATCATAATATTATGCTAACATAACACCAAGTCATGAATCGTTGCTACAATGTATAGTAATAGGGGTTTTAGGGGATCCAATGGGATAAGAGCTAGTGGAGATAGAAGTTATGTTTTTAAAACATAAAAGTATAAAAAGGTTGACACTTCTCTGCTAAATAAGATATAAATATTCTAATGGCTTGTAATATACCTTGTAAACTTTGACTATTAGTTAGGTTGTGAGATGGTGGCTTGTTGGTTATTGTTGATATTTTATCAGAATCTACCTCAATGTTGCATCTAGACTCTATAAATACTAATAGTTTACCAAATGTTATCCTAAAAATACATTTGGATGGTTTAAGAGAAATATTATATTCTCTAAGTCATTAAAAAATTTACCATAAATCTTTGACATGATCCTCCTGTCAAAGGAAGAATATTTATCGTCCTCCTCTTCATCCCACTCTAGAACTGCTATTAAGGTTACTTCTTGTAGATTAAAAATACAACGCCAAACAGAAATAAAGAAATCACAATAACAGAGTACAGAATAGTTGCACAAAACAAACGATTTATATTAATCGATGGAGTTTAAAAACTCCTTTTTGAATACAACTGGGCCTGTAACCCTTTATTTGTGATACACAGTTACAAATTATGCTAGGGTTCTCCGAAACCCTAGCTGGCATGAATGGTGGCGCTTTCGAAGAACGTATCTTCAATCCCAACAGAGTGAGTGGGCTTTGTTGTATCCCTTGCTTGGACCACTCCGACTTAATCAGCTGCCATCAATAAACCGGATCTATTATCAAAAACCCGCACACATTAACACTATCAAGGAGTTAGAAATTAATAAGAGGGCTCCACTGTGTGAGCCCTCGGAAAAATCTAAAACCCTATAAAAATGGAATGCAGGAATTCAATAATGATTAATAAATAAAAGACGGTTACTTGCTTTAAACTAATTTATACCTATTCTCCGTTAACGCGGCTAGACCGGGCGACACCTGGAAGTAATGTTGTTGTCGAATAGGCTGCGGAAGGTGCCCGGTGCACTCGCCGAATGCCCGCGTGCTTCGGATCAGGGTTACGGACGCCGGTCCGAGTCCGTGGTCGTAGGTAAACGCCCGCGGGAGAAACGCCGGGGCACGTAAACGCTCGTGGGCACTTGGTAAAGGGGTAAACGCCCATGGGCACTTGCGATAGGAATGGGAGATTCTATAGAATGCTACAGAAGGAATGGCGGCAAAAACGGCGATGAAAGCGGCGATGGATGCGGCGAAAGGGTAGCAGAAGAGAGGAAATAGCAGTAGAAGAATTAGAATCAGAGGTAACGCATAGGAAATAGAAGTAGCAAAAGAGATAGGGTTTGAGCCATCAAGGTGACTCAATTTATAATCTACTCTTAGGGCACACTTTAGGGTTTTAACGACACTTTGAACGTGTGGCTAAGATTAAAGTGGATCCAAGGGTAGAGAATAAATCTAGGTTGTGAAACGGATTAAGATGGATGGACGGATGAGATTAAATGAAGGATGGACGGCTCAGATTAAATCACTTAAACTATTATTTAAATATATATATTAAAATATTAAAATATTAATATATATATATAAATATTAATTTAAATAAATTTGGGGATGAAAAATGGCGGGAAAGGTGAAATTGGGCCAAATAATGGGGGAAAAGGTGAAATTGGGCCAAATAATGGCGGGAAAGTGTGGATTTGGGCCAAATAATGGCGGGAAGGATGGATGACTGACATGTGGCTGACAGGAAGGTATAGATGACTTACAAGTGGCTGGATTTTGGTGTCTACAGATGCCCCTTTTTGAGCTGCTTTGTGTGAAGACACAATGCAGCACAAAAACTTAAGACACCTGAAAAGCTGGATCAGACGCAACTCTCTCTCAAGACTAAAGCACAACTTTGAAGACCAAAGAATAAAAGAATATTTAAAATTTATCAGCTTACCCCCTCAATTGGCGAGCGAGAATGGTTCTCACAAGCCAATTGGAAGAAATTCGGAAGAAAATGAACCGTTTTTGCCCCAACGGTGAAAAAAAGGGGTTGGTGTATGAACCATCTGTTTATGTCCCAACGGAAAAGGGGTTGGTGTACAAACCAGAAAAGAATATGATTGAAGACGATATGAGTGATGTGAAAGATGGACCGTTTTCACGCCCAACGGTTATAAAGGGATTTTTGCCAAATTGTAAATTCCATGATCATGTAAGATGAATTCCACTATAGGAAAATTAGAAATTGATAACGGATGCCCCAACTCCTGTGTGTGAATCCATACTCTTGATGAAATTGCCTTGTTGGCGCCATTGATATGCAGAGATGAAAATATGAAAGAGTCCGAACTTCGGAGATGCTCCTAGTGATTGTATGGATAATTCCTCGGGTCGGAACCAATCAACCTAGGTAGCCTCAATCTCTAGCAAGACTCAAAATAATGATGATATTAAAGATTGTCCATGTTTAAGGCCCCATGAACTAGGCCATCAATGACAAGCTGTTGAGCAAATTAATCTTGGTATGAGGTCACTTGAAAAGTAGAATACCCAAAATTGATTTCCAATTTTCAAACAGATGAAATAATTGATGATGATAAATGGTAAGTGTCCTTATGGTGGTTTAATCCTCTTACCGAATTGCATGGATGCAAATCGCTGCAATCGCCAAGGTGATAGAATATACCACTAGATACGAGGTTTACTTTAATTTGATTTGGCAAAAATATGCATGATGAAAGAAGAATGAATGAAATTGACGATAGATCAGAAGAATTGATGAATGTGGTTAATTTTGTGAAGGTTTTGAATATTTTTAACCCAATTTGTAAAACAATGATGAATGATGCGCTTTTTGAGCGAAATGACAAAATTTGTGTCCAAAACTGTTGTAACCTTCACAAAATGTTTTATTATGATAAGAAGAATGGATGAATGCAATTTGATGAAATTTGGAGGAGGTAAGCTTCAATTTTGTAAGTTTTGTTCCTTTATTCAATACTGACACCAAACGTCGGTCTGCATTTGTGGTTGGCAGAGATGCCCGTCGGTGTTTGAATGCATCATGAAACGCCCCACTGCGTCTGAATGCGCCATGAAATGCCCCACTGCATTTCAGGGTGCCAAAACCAGCTATTTAAACAGTTTCAGCGAGAATTTCGCTCATTTGTGCGTTCGAGCTTGAGAGAAGTGCGTCTGAGGGAGTGGAATGAAGTGAAGTGAAGTGAAAGGTTGTGTGGGAGAGTGAAGCACGCGGGAGCTATGGCGGAGATGGGAGCGGACGCGCCGGTGCGAGACGACTGAGGTATTTGTTCATTTAAGCAAGTACTTATTATGTGTTTTTTTTTTTGTTTTTTTTTTTTTTTGGAAAAAAATTTGTAACAAATTTTTGTTTTGTTGTTTTGCAGCTTAGGGTGTTAGAGGCACGACACCGATTCTCCCCTATCATTCCGGGGATGAGGAGGTCGTTGTCCCAGGAAGACTGGGAGATATTGGAGGCAGTGGGGCTAGCGGAGGCAGCCCGGTTGGAGGTAGTTCGGGCGGATGAGGGGTACCTCTCGGCTTTGGCTGAGAGGTGGGATCCAGATCGGGGGACGTTCCAGCTTCCAACTGGAGAGATGATGGTGACGCTTGAGGATGTATACCGCATCCTCAAGGTTCCCGTGGAGGGGGCGCGGGTGGAGGTTGGACGAGATAGGGCCACGGAGATGGCCAAGTTGTTTGGGGATGACTGGAGGGAGATCCGGACGGAGAGCGGGGGGATCCCATACTTGGCCATGTATACGGCCAAGGAGTTGGGAGCGATGGAGGCTCTGACGATGTTCGTGTTGGCCAACATTGTGGCCCCGAACAGCACCGGGTGTAGGTTCCCATGGAACCTGATGGGTGTAGTGAGCGAGATGCTCACTAATAGGGTAGTGTATGCCTAGGCGCCCGCTTTATTGGCGCAGGTGTACCGGGAGTTGTATGAGGTTCGGAGACGGGGCCGGAAGGGCCTAGGTTGTAGTGTGGTTCTCCAGTGTTGGGGTTGGGAGCACTTCAGAGTGGCCCAACCGAAGGGATTGCCATGGGCTCACTGGGACATGAGCCGGGCTTATGGTAGGAGATGGCCAGGTGGCGGAGGAGAGACGAGTCGAGCCGCCCCGTGAGATCGGGGCAATGGTATAGGAGACTATGGGCAGACTTGACAGATGCCCAAGTCATTTGGAGGCCCTGGCGGGAGGCGAGGTGGATCGGGGATGGAGAGCACCCGAGACGGGTGCGACGGGCCAGATGGGTAGTGGGGCGGGGCCATGGCGAGGTGGAGTACATACAGATGTCTCGAGTACTCCGCCAGGTCGGATTGAGGTAGGATGTCCCCGGTGAGCCAGTGCGCTACCGGAGGCACAGATCGAGAGGGTGATTTGTCGTGTGCCGAGCCATGGAGGGAGGCGACAGAGGACGATGAGGACATGGAGATCCTCGACATGGACACGTCGGGTGTGACTGAGTATGCGGCATGGATGGCCGTAGAGCCGAGGTGGGAGCCACCATTGGTGGCCAGGGTTGGAGGTCGGAGAGGGCGAGGGAACCACGGAGGTTCCCAAGCGCAAGGAGGGTCCCCGCCTTCGATCTGACAGTCGAAGGTGAAAGGGGAAGATGGCACGGCGGACATCGGGGAGCGGAGATGACGAGGAGGATGGCGGAGAGGGCCTAGGAGAGGCCAAAGAAAAGGCTAGGGAGGTACCCCCTAGCGGGCACGAGGATGATCCGGCATAGCTGCGGCGGCGAGATAGCAGAGCGCGATGCTATGCTAGCTACCCAGGATGAGAGGATAGATCGGTTGGAGCAACGAGGTGGCGGAGCGGGATGCCCCGTTAGGCTGCTCGGGGAGGAGAGGATGGCCCGGATGCAGGCGGACTTGGATGGAGCGACCAGGGTGCCCTAGGATGACAGGGTGACGAGACTCCAGGAAGAGCTAGCGGAGCGAGAGCGACGACACGGGATAGACATAGCTAGGCTTAGGTCTAGGACTCGTTACATTGAGGCTCTGGAGGACACATTGTTTAGGCATCACATTGTGTTGCCTGATCCTCCATCCTCCTTTGTCTCTAGGCGTAGTGAGTCTAGGCACACCACTAGGTCTCAGGGGTCCTCTTTTGATGGTTAGCTTAGTGCTTAGATGCACTCTTTATGAGCCTTGGTGCTCTATTGTATATTGTAGCCTTTTGGCATTCATTGTACAGTTTGACCTTTATACATATATATATACATGGCTTTTATTTATTTGGTGTTTTACTCTCTTTTGTGTGAATGCCTATGTTTTTGTGATGCATGTTTTTATATGTTTTAATGTTTTTGATGCATATGTGATGGAATGGAATGCAAACTTATAGATGATTAATGCGAGACTAAGTATATAACAAACAAATCTATTGAAGATTAAAGCAAGACAAAAAAAAAGAAAAGTAAATCTAGGATGATTAATGCAAGACTAAGTAAATGAAATATGCACTAAGAAGCACTCATATTTTTAGATAGTTAGATTTAGCCAACTGTTATCATAATTGTTTAATCAGGGGCACCGAACTTGGTGGCTTGTGAATGGATGACGTATGGAATGACATGAATATGGAAGAAGATATGGAGGGTGATATGGAAGAAGATATGGAGGAAGACTGTTTTACAAAGACTCAAACATGCTAGTGGTATCAAACAAACTTACTAACACTTCCTAATTCAACTAGGACCAAATGTGTGTGCATGCGAGTTCATTAACCAAATCAGAAGCATGGTAGTGACTCTAGGCAATCAAAAACCTGTGTGTGTGCAAGTGTGTTCATTAACCTCATCTTGCATAAATTAGGTAACCTCTGTTATGGAGAAGACCCCGAAGCTAGTTTGTCCGTATGAGCATTCGGAGGTCTCTTTTTGAGGAGAGACATGTCGCCACGCAATGAGTATACTCCACTTGCCAGTCAAGCGTCTATAGCCCCGGTGAAGGTTAACTCCATAGTCCATGTTGTTTTTGACCTTTGTAAGCCTTGGGGATGACTACCTATCCGTCCGATCTGGACAAGTAGTACGATCCTTACAACTTATTTGGGATCGGTGGTGTGTGAAAAATGTTCATTTCCTTAGAGCTTTGGGGAATCGGATTCTCAACCGAAGTATGATGAGAATTTTACCCTATCCTTACTACTCTGTTTATATTTATATTTTGTGATTGCTTGTGATAGTGGTAAGAACCACTGTTTTATGGACTATGTTTGCATGATAGGACAAACGAGGATTACCCCTTTTCACTTCAAGGCACAACCCAAGGATGGTGTTATATCTCTTTGACACAAGATGTTTTTAAGATGTGAAAATGTGATAGGTTCAAGACCGCTTTTGAAATCATTTCCCAATACTCAAGATTTTATTTAGTGTAATTTGTGATATGGCCCTAGAGAACTTTGACATGCATTTCGAAGTTTGCTTAAAACACTAGGAATGGCCGAGTGACTGAAAACATTTTGGCAATGTAAATATGTGCAAATGGAAAATGGGTGTACGAATGACAATTCGGTTTGATGGATTTTATGAAGGTGCCCCTGATTAAGGCAACATGACTTTTGCTTGACCAAATTTTATATCCAAAAGATAGAATGGTCTCTAACATGATATGCAACTATGGCTGAAAATGAAATGTTATGGTTTTCAATGAGATGTATGCACATGAAATGCAATGTTTTTGAATGAGATGTATGCAACTAACAATGAAATGCAAATTCTTTTTATTTTATTTGTTTTTTTTTTTTTTGTACAAGCCATGTATATATGTACATATAAAATTCAAACTATGCGTAGAATGCCCTCAAGTGTATAACATTAAGTGGTTCGGGTTCTTCCTCTCCCTCTAAACTGGCAAGTCTATAAGTTCCATTACCCACTCTTTCAAGTCGGACCTCATCTGGACCTAGAAACTTTTATTTTTTTATTTTTTTTGACACTTTTACATTGTTTACTTTCATCTTTTCCAGTGGGAATACGTAATAGATGGCATTCCACTAAAGCCCCCAGCCTCTGGGCTACATAGCTCTTTGTTTCACTCTGCAGGAGGGTCTCCTCTATACGTTTATACAACACATCCCCCAAAAGAACAAAATGAGCTGCCTTTGCTTAAACAACGGGGGAGTTCGAGACAAATCGGATGGGAGTGTTCCAAACTTGAGGAAGGCTACTATCTCACTAGACCAAGGCTCATATGGATCCGAATGGATAAAGCAAACATCTTTTTCATCTTTAGACTCAGCACGGACAATTGCAGACTTAGAGATTGTGGAAATGATTAGGGGTTGTACCTCTCCAAGGGAGTCCTTTGGAATCAATGATCCAAGAGAGGCCATGGCATCCGCAAATCTATTAGTCGAACGAGGCAAACTAGTGATCTCATACCAATCAAACTTAGAGAGCAACTTCATTGCTACATCATGATAAAGCTTAATGGTAGGTTCTTTGGCTTGGTATTCTCCTATAATTTGTTTAACCACGAGTTGAGAATCCCCAAATATCCGAATACGCTTAATGCTCATAGCTATGGCTGATTGAAGACCTAAAATTAAGGCTTCATACTCTGTTGTATTATTGGTGCATTGGAAGTCTAGTTTGAATGATAAAGGGATGGGAATCCCTTGAGGTGTATGAAACACAACTCCAACACCTTGACCTTTCGCGCACTTAGAGCCATCAAAGAATAGCGTGATGTCAACATCTTCCTCCGGAATGATGTCCTCTTCTTGTTCAGTGATAGCAAATACCGAATCATCTGGGAGCTCAATAATCAAAGGATGATCACTAGGTAGTGGAGCTTCCGCAAGTTGATCGGCTATAACTTGACCTTTAACAGATTTTTGGCTAATGAATTCAAGATCGAATTCGATAAGCAACATTATCCATTTAGCGATACGAGTGTTATTATAAGTGCGAGACATCATATAACGCAGAGGGTTTTCTCTAGCTATGACATATGTTGTATGGCTAAGCATATAATGACGAAGTTTCTTAGTGGCAAAAACCATTGCTAAGCACAACTTTTCCACATAAGCATATCGGGTTTCATAGCTTACCAATGTTCGACTAATATAATAGATAGCTTGCTCACGATTTTGTTCATTCTTTTGTGCAAGCATTGTCCCTAAGGCAAAGTCCGTTGCTGAGATATAAAGATTGAAAGGGACCCCTGGACGAGGCGGAGCTAAGACTGGCGGAGATGCTAAGTACTGCTTGATGTCATCAAAGGCTTTCTGACATTCATCTGTCCATGAAAATTGTACCCCCTTTTGTAGTAGGTGGCAAAATGGCCTACATTTATCAGAAAGTTGTGCAATAAAGCGACGGATTGAATTAATCTTTCCTTGCAAACTACGCAACTCCTTCAAATTAGTTGGGGGACACATTTCCATAATGGCTTTGACCTTGTTTGGGTCCACCTCAATACCTCGTTTAGAGATAATAAAACCTAGGAGTTTGCCTGAGGTAACACCAAAGACACATTTCTTAGGGTTCAACCTTACTTTATGCTCTAGAAGTCTATCAAAAACTTTTTCCAATACATCAAAATGCTCTTGTCGAGTTTTAGATTTTGCCAATAAATCATCCACATAATCTTCGATAATCTTATGCATATAATCGTGGAAAATATAAGTCATGGCTCGTTGATAGGTTGCACCTGCGTTCTTAAGGCCAAAGGGCATCACCCTGTAACAAAAAGTTCCCCAAGGTGTGGTAAATGTTGTTTTGTGTTGATCTTCAGGGTTTATTCGAATCTGGTTGTATCCTGAAAATCCATCCATGAACGAAAGCATTTCATGACCAGCGCAAGTGTCGACAAGAGTATCAATGTTTGGAAGAGGAAAGTCATCCTTAGGACACGCTTTATTTAGATCTCAAAAATCGGTGCAAACACGTATCCCCCCGTTAGGCTTGCGAACGGGTACCATGTTAGAAAGCCACTCAGGATAATCAATCGGGACGACAAATTTAACATCCAGAAGTTTTTGAATCTCCGATTTAACTATGAGGGCCACGGTAGGATGCATTTTCCTAAGTTTTTGTTTGACAGGTTTAGCATCTTTTTGTAAGGTGAGGTTATGGACAACCAAATTAGGGTCTAGGCCTGGCATGTCTTTGTAAGACCATGCAAATATCTCCTTCTTCCGCTTGAGTAGAGCAATCATTTGCTCTTGTTCCTCTGATGATAGACTTTTAGCCAGTTTCACAATTTGGGTGCCATCTTGGTCTGGACTAAGGTCTACATCGATAGTTTCTTCAATAGACATGTGGGAACCTTCCTCAAGCTGATGGGGAGTAGGGATCAGATTTATGTCATCTAAAATGTCATCAAGCTCCTGTGCCTTGCTCTCATCTATGTCTGCCTGGAAGACCTCTGGCTTAGAAGATGAAGGTGAATGTGGAGGTGAAGGAGGAATGTAGTTGGCGGAAGCCCTTAACAATTCCTCGGAAAGGATGAACTCTGAAATAGATGGAGGGGATGAAATCCGATCCATGTCAATCAGGCTTGGGTTGATCGGGATTGGCTTATCCGGATCATATGGATTATGGAGCGGGGTGAATAAGTCTTCAAAATTCATTGTCGACTTATGGAAGAAAGGATGGGCGGAATGGAAGGGAAAACCGGTGAAGACCTCGGAAGACCTGAGATGCAAAACAACATAGTTTTTGAGTTTTTTTTTTTTTTTTGTTTTTGAGTTTTTTTTTTTTTTTTTTTGTAGTGGTGAAAACCACTATTACACACATACATAAAGCAATAAAGTATTTTTTTTTTTTTATTTTTTTTGATTTTTTTTTTTTTTGGAATTTTCTAATTTTTTTTTTTTTTTTGGTAGTGGTGAAAACCACTATTTTAGTATATACATATAATACAAGTTTGGATTATGGCTTATGGATGTGGCGGAGGGGGTGGTTCACCTCGTTCTTGTGGAAGAAGCAAGCGAAAGATGGCCTCTTGGAGAGGGAACAATTGGAGATAAAACTCGTCTTGTTTAGTGAGGGGAACAATGGGCGCCGACTCTTCTTCGGATTCATCACCATTTGACATGACGTCAAATTCTTCATAGGCTTCATCTTCGGATTCGTCGGGGTGGAGGATTTCTTCTTCCGAATTAAGATTAATGCTTTGAAAAGCTTGTTCAAAAGAAGAAAGGGATGGAAGTGGTTGGTAGCCCAGACCAAAACGCTCAGTGGGTCTCTGGTATGGCATATCGATGCGTTCAGTTACCCCTTGCTCGTATCGACCTAGGCCAAATTGCTGCCAATTATGTCTGTGGAAATAGCGAGAGGGAAAACCCTCCATCCTTTCGATATTGGTAGGGACTGGATGCTTGGGTTCTAGTATGGTGGTAGGACTAGAAGATGACTCTATTCCCCCATATACAAAATTAATGGAATTTGGCATAGAACCCATGTTATAAACCGATCCAATGGATAAATGTTGGTCATGTGGACGACCAAAATCTTTAACTATTTGCACATTGAACGGTGTGATGTGGACATCTTGGATGGCATACTCACCAATACCTGCATCAGTGAGATGGACCTTGACTTGGGAGGGAGATGGACTAGATGATGGAATAGAAGAATGTGGGATAGAAGAATTGGAAGGATTTGGTTGGGTTGATGCTTCACTAACTTGTGAAACATCAGCTGGTGATGGTTGGGAAGATGGAGGAATAATAGGTGATGTTGAAGAAGGTGTAGAAGAAGGGGGTAATGACGTGGAAAGAGATGATTGGTCATGGCCACATGTGCATGTGGTCACTGATGAAGAAGAAGGAAGATTAGGAGATGAAGAAAGTGGTGAATGAGATGGAATAGCGGAAGAGGAAGATGGTTGCGATATGATGGGTGGCTCCTCAGGAATGGGAGCTTTAGAAGAAGATGGTATAGAAGAAGTAGATGGGGTCAAGAAAAGATGAGTGGATGGCAACACAATCTCATAAGGATTTGAGACATAGTTGCAATGTTTGAAGGGTTCAGTGTCAGCGGGTACACAATGAACTCGTCCCTCATATACATACTTTAGACATTGATGCAGTATAGAAGGGACACATCTCATCTCCCTAAGCCAAGGCCGTCCAAGCAATACATTGTATGCCATGGTCCCTTCCAAGATGTGAAACAAGGTATGCAAAGTTCGGGCCCCTACCTCAATGGGCAAGATAACTGTGCCAACCGTGGAAGATAAAGCATCATTGAATGCTTTAAGAGTAAAAGTCGACTTTGTGATAAGGGATGGCGACCACTTTAGATGACTCAACGCCGATGTTGTAATGATATTGATTGAGGAACCGGTGTCAATTAAGACTCTCTTGAATGGCTTGTTATCGATCTTGGCCATGATATGTAGTGGAGGATCTATACTTTATGTTGACATAGGTTTGATTTCAAAATCATAGAAAGTGATGGAGGGCTCCATGCATGTTTGAATACTCCCCACAAAGTTGTTGAAGGCATTAGTATCTTGAGTTTGAAGCTCGATTGACTTTAAGATTTCCATTAATGCCTCTCTATGCGGGGGAGATTGTTGAATGAGGTCATAGATCGATAACTTGGCGAAAGCCATTTTTAAACTGGTAGTTAACCGGCTACTCAATGACATGATGGGTCGTTGGCGTTGAGTAGAATGATTTAGCGGTTGTTGAGAAGTACTAGCACGTCGTTGGGTCATTGTTACCTGAGGTGGACTGGGGGTTTGTACAGGTGGTTGTGGTTCGGCCTGATTTGGTTGGTTCACCCTTTGACCCCGGGTTACTACGTTAATAGTACCCACAAAACCTTGGTATTGTTGTACATGGTTGACTTGATTAGGAGGAGTTACCGAGTTACTCCCCCTGAAGTTGTTGGAGCTTCCTCCCGATGTGGAAGGGGTGTTTGAAATATACCAAGATTTTGATTTTGTTGGGCTAAGGGGCTATCCAATTTAATGGCTCCAATCTCAATAAGATCTTGGATCACATGTTTGAAAGTCGTACAATTATTGATATCGTGCCCATTTTGCCTATGATAAGGACAAAATAGGTACTCCTTGTAATACTTCCCCCTTCTAGATGGGTCTAAAGGTTTAAACTCAGGTAAAGTTAACTGATTTGTGCTATATAACTTGTTGAATATGACCGCATATGGTTCATCTAAAGGTGTGAATTGTCGCTTGGGACGATTGTTTTGCCAAGGTCGAGTTTCCATGGTTGGCCCGATATTGGGAGCTGGTTGAGTAGGGGCGGGTACCGCATGATAAGCAATTGGTTGCGGTTGACTTTGCATTACTTGTTGTTGTTGAGCCATTACGGGCTGACTCGCCACCACTTGATTAACTTGGTTAACATTTGAGGCTGTACTAGCCTGTGTTTGTTTGTTTTGGCCATAATTATTATTTCGTTGTTGGCCCTTTTGTTGCCATTCTTTTCTACGGGGTTTTAAAACACCCTCTTGGACTTTAATGTCTTCTATGATACTTGCTTGGGCCAAAGCCTCTTCAAAAGTCCTGTATTGTTGTAATTGGAGTAACCAAGAGATAGGTTTTAGACAACTCCGGGTGAACATTTTGGTTAACTCCTCCATTGGTAGGGAGAATGGCGAGTTTATTAATGATAGCCCTCCAACGGTTTCCAAAGTCATAAACAGTCTCATCGTCATGTTGCTTGAGCTTGTATAAGTCGGACAATGAGACTCTCTTTTGTACATTCAGGGAGAATCGTTCTAAAAACAGATTAATCAATTGCTCGTAAGCATAAATGCTATGGTGAGCTAAATGATTGTACCATTGTACAGCATCTCCTCCTAATGTCTGAGGAAAAGTTTTGAGCATAAGAGCATCATTATTTTGGATTCTAAAGCAAGCATGCATGAATGAGCTCACATGTTCATGAGGATCCTCAGTTCCTCGAAATTTGTCAAACTTCGGTAATGTGAAATCAGTCGGATATGGTGGTGAAGGTACCGAAGGATGAATTGGTTGATTGATCAATGACCTTAGCGTAGGTTTCCGACTAGATGAGCCGGGCATGTTGAGCATAAGGTTGTCAATCTGTTGTTGCATAGCATGGAGTCGAGAATCTTCATTAAAATTTTGACTTGTTTGATGATTATGATGATGTAATGGAAGAGTGGAAAATTGATGAGATGGGATGAAATTGCCTGGATTAGGCGGTGTAGAATGGACATGTTGTTGGTATGGATGATACCGGAAAGAAGGTGATTGGTTTGGATGATGAACTGGACTGGGTTGGGAGAAAGGTGGGGTAGGAATGGACACCACCGAAGATTGGGGTACCCAGGTGGGGCCTGAGCTAATAAAAGCTGGCTGGGTAGAAATTGGTTGGGGTGTAGGATTTACTACGACAGGTGGTTGAGCATTTTGTTGCTGTTGTTGCAAAATCAATTTGTCGAGATACTCCTTAACCTTATTAATCTCTAACCCAAGGGAGGTGGGATGATTGGATGAAGGTGGAGGGCAGGCTGCCATGGTAGTCATAGGGGACTGCATAGCAGGGGCAATGAAGGTGGCTGAAGTAGGCGATACCTGGGAAGGAACAGTAGACTGTGTCCCAGGTAGGGTGAAACCATAAATGGTTTGGGAAGAAGAGGGTTGAAATTGGTTATGGCTAGAGGAGTTTCCACCAACTTCATAGAGAGAATTGGTGTACACCTGGGTACATGGAGGAGAAAGTGGTCGGGAAGACACTACATTTGTCTCCAAAGGAGGACAATTGAGCATCTGGGAAGATGTTGGAGATGAAGCCGGCTGAACAGATACCACATTAGCCTCAAAAAAAGGGTTAGTGTAGACCTGAGTGAAACCAGCGGGTATGGTTGATGCAATATCCTGCTGAAAAATAGAATCTTGCATAGGGGAATCTTGGATTGGCTCAAGGACATAGCCAGTGCCATCTCTTAAGTGAGTTTGCACTTGGGCCATATCAATGTGGGTAATATGACGGGAATTGTCTTCCTCCATGGGCATGACCATGTGGTAGGCAGCAGAAGGACGTGAAAGACCTGCAGGCGAACCTGCCTGAAATTCACTAGGATAAGTGGCCATGTTGGTGGTGGGGATGTTCTGTGAATTACTCATTTGATTATTTAGATTTAACATTTTAGATTGATTCCTTGTTAAGACCATGAAGCAATAAATCTAAACAAATTTAGAAAAGAAGAATGCAAAACTAGAATGATAAATTTACACTAAAGAAATTATCAGAAAACAGTCACAACCTAGGTTTCAACCAATGTGTCTTACCTTGCGGTTAATTAATTATTTTCTGATCTTAATCTGTAGTAAATTTTAAGTGTCCGGTTTATGAGTTTTGCATGTGATCTAATCTTGAATTATTCACAAAAAAAGGTAAAAACTATGGCTAGGAAAGGACAACGAGATTCTTACTGGTGATGAAATCCAACAAGTTTGCTTGGGGGTGACCTATGGTGTCTAAGGCAGAAGTTTAATGGATGGAGATGAATTCCACCGTCACTAAACTTCAAGCAATACCTGGTGATGAAATCCAGATATCACTATTTTAAATGCAATATGAAAATGCAATGAATTTTTTTTTTTAATGTTTTAGTTATCTAATGTGTACATACAAGGCTATAAATCAAAAGTTCTAATGATCTAAGCAAGAGGCTACTGAAAACATGTCATTTCCTCTGAAGAAGTGGAGTACACCGTTTAAAACCCCCGCCTACCAATGATATCGGATATCAAAGGAGCAACCGGAAGGTTCGTCCACTTCTCTGCCTGGAATCACCCAATGGCAGGAGTACTATTGACATCCAATCAATAGTCCTACTTAGATAACTAAAACAGATAATTCGTAGCTATTCTAATATGCAGCTAGGTATGCAATTTTTTTTTTTTTTTAATGCAAGCAACAATCAATAATGCAATGCAAAGAAAAATGTAATTAAAAATAACTGTTCTTTTCCAGATTACTTAGTTTTTGTTCATTTTAAAGTAATGATCGGAAAAAGAAACAAAATATGGCGAAAAAACCAAAAACGTAAAAAGTACAGCACTTACTTGGAAGCCTACGCTTTTACGTAAAAGCGACTTCAAACGCCCACGGGAGTCTGCACGGGCTGAAACGCACCTCTGCGTTTCGTATTGGACTTCCAGACGCCCCTCTGCGTCTGCTGTGTTTTTTGCAAACTCAGAAACCCTAGTTCGTTGGAACAACGAATTTCATGATTTCTGGAACCTGCAAAATAAAACAGAAAACAAGAATAGATTAGTAAAGCAAGTATTAAAAATATGAAACCCTAGGGGGTCCCACCGTGATCGCCATTTGTAGATTAAAGATACAACGCCAAACAGAAATAAAGAAATCACAATAAACGAGTACGAGAATAGTTGTACAAAAACGAATGATTTCTATTAATCGATGGAGTTTAAAAACTCCTTTTTGAAGTACAATCGGGCTCGTAACCCTTTATTTGTGATACACAAGTTACAAATTATGCTAGGGTTCTCCGAAACCCTAGGCTGGCACGAATGTGGTGGCGCTTTCGAAGAATGTATCTTCAATCCCAACAGAGTGAGTGGGCTTTGTCGTATCCCTTGGCTTGGACCACTCCAGCTTAATCAGCTGCCATCAATAAACTGGATCTGTTATCAAAAACCTGCACACATTAACACTATCAAGGAGTTAGAAATTAATGAGAGGGCTCCCTTTGCGTGAGCCCTCAGAAACAATCTAAAACCCTAGTTAAAAATGGAATGCAGGAAATCAATAACAGATTAATACATAAAATACGGTTACTTGCTTTAAACTAATTTATACCTGTTCTCTGTTAACGCAGCTAGACCAGGCGACACCTGGAAGTAATGTTGTTGTCAGAATAGGCTGCGGAAGGCGCCCTGGTGCACTCGCCGAACGCCCGCGTGCTTCTGGATCTGGATTACAGACGTCGGTCTGAGTCTGTGGCTGTAGGTAAATCGCCCGTGGGCACTTGTTAAACGCCCTGGGCACTTGGTAAACCCGTGGGCACTTGGTAAAGGGGTAAACGCCCGCGGGCACTTGCGACAGGAATGGGAGATTCTGCAGAATGTTGCAGAAGGAATGGCGGCGAAAGCGGTGACGGAAGCGGCGATGGATGCGGCGAAAGGGTAGCGAGAAGAGAGGAGATAGCGGTAGAAGAATTAGAATCAGAGTAGATAGGGAAGATAGAAGTAGCAAAAGACATAGGGTTTGAGCCATCAAGGTGACTCAATTTATAATCTACTCTTAGGGCACACTTTAGGGTTTTAACGACACTTTGAACGTGTGGCTAAGATTAAAGTGGATCCAAGGGTAGAGAATAAATCTGGGTTGTGGAATGGATTAAGATGGATGGACGGATGAGATTAAATGAAGGATGGACGGCTCAGATTAAATCACTTAAACTATTATTTAAATATATATATTAAAATATTAAAATATTAAAATATATATATAAATATTAATTTAAATAAATTTGGGGATGAAAAATGGCGGGAAAGGTGAAATTGGGCCAAATAATGGCGGGAAAAGGTGAAATTGGGCCAAATAATGGCGGGAAAGTGTGGATTTGGGCCAAATAATGGCGGGAAGGTGGATGACCGACACGTGGCTGACAGGAAGGTATAGATGACTTGCAAGTGGCTGGATTTTGGTGTCTACACTTCTTTCTTAGGTTCACATGATAAAATAAATATCTCTTCATCATCACTACTTTCTAAAGAGGAGAAAAATTTCCTTTCATTATGGTTGGTGAAATATCCCAACCCAGAATGTTTAAGCCAAGTTTTAGATTCTAGGGGCTCCTTAATATCTTGTTCTCGAATTTCCAAGCCCTTTTCCTTGTATGCAATGTTACAAAGAATTTTCTTTGGTATAGGGTAAGGATTAAAGAGATAACACAAAGCATACCTTTGTTCTATTGGTCATAGAATAGTTCCAGGTATTCTCTTCTTATTAGTTGTTCCTACAGAAACAAAGATGCAAGTTATAATTTGCACAATTATTCCTTGTTTGGAATTCAACCCTAAAGCATAAGGTGATGAGCGTAACCTGACCAAGTCTAAGGCTAATATCTCATGATATTATTTTTTGAGGTTTATATTGTTAATTTCCTAGATCTTTTCTTTACCTTTTGTCATGGCTTGACTACTATTTCCTTATTATTGGTTGATGCTCATTTACTTAGGTGGGACAAAACTTAAGATATTGTCTATAAAAGAGTGAGAAGCATTCAATGAAGGGCATAATCAAGCTTTTGGGTTGATGTTTTAACAATAAGTAAAAGGATATCTATCGACCACTATGCTATACAACTTATCTTGATATTCAAATTTGACACATTGATGGTAAGTTGAGGGGACAACCTGCATCACATGGATCCAAGGTCATCCTAAAAGGAGATTATAGTTTAGATCACAGGGAAACAAATAGAACAACATGTTTAAAATGTGATGCCATACTTTTATTAGAACAATAGTTCCAATAGATTCTCATTCTTTATTGTCATAGGCCTTTATGACAATGTTAGATTTTTCTAGGTCTTTCATATTGAGTCCTATTCTATGGATAAACTTGAGGCTAAAAACATTGATTGATGAATTATTATCAATGATAATCCTTTTACCAATATTACAAGTGATATACAAAGGGATATCTCCCAACATAGAGGTAGGTGGAATGTCATCCTTAAATAAGGATATAGGGGTATGTTTTACACTCAAGGATCCTATCACATTACCTAGATTATTAGGGCTAATATTTTTAGGTATTATTTGCTCACATAAAAGCTTAACCATATTCTTTCTATGATGTGGAGAAGTTTGCAACAACTCTGATATAGAAATCTTAGACAATTTATCCTCTAGTTGTTAAATGTTGAAGGCTCTCTCACCTTTATCTTGGGGTTTTATAACCAAAGGTGGTTCTTTAGGAGGAGTAGCACATCTATGCCACAAGACCAAGAGATTATTAGAGAATGGTTTAGAGGTTTGACCCTTTTCTCTGGTTTGGTGTCTAGTCACAATTCTAACTTGAATTATCCCTACAAAATTCTAATTTTATGGGGGAATTCTTGTATTGGACATGATTAGTAGAATTTTTCCTATGTTTAGGTAACAGGTCTTAAAAAATACCTAGATCTTGTTTAGAGGATGTTTTTTTTTTAGGATCATTGATCACTAGATGACCTTCATTTATGAGTTCATGTACCACATTTTATAGAGTGACATTTGTTCATGTTGTGGCCATTAGTGCAATGAAAAGTACATTGTTGGCCAGTCCTGAACCAAGGAATATTTTCCCTATCAAGGTCATGTTGCCTTAAAGGAGGGAGCTCTATCATCTTAGCATCTAGCAATTGTGTTAGCATAGAATATAGAGATTGGTTTAACTTGGTAAATTTCCTAGGAGGCTTTTCCTTAGTCTTAGCTAGAATTATTTTTTGTAATGTTGTAGTGGTATTAACATTACTTGTTTTAGGATTATTATTGAGGTGATAATTTGTTACACCATCATCCATAACATGTTTTTTTTATATTTCCCTTTAGTGTTAGAATAATATGGCTTTTCATATTTCTTCATAGTTTTAATTGCCCTCTATGTTGGAGGGTAAATTCCATTTGCTTAGCAAGATCTATAGCAATATCGAAGGATACAACATAGGTCATCTCTAGAGGATATGAAATATTTCTTGGAGATTGCATATAAGAATACACAAATGGTCTCTAGGTGGAAAATCAAAATAAATTTTTCTAACCAATGCCCACCATCAAGGTAAGATTTTATTGAGGGATTAATTTTTTCCTTCTTTTAGTTGATATAAATCATCAACTATGCATTTTTTTGCAATATAGACAAAGAAATGTTGAATGAAAATTTCAACCAAATAAAATAATCATGACTAAGTGATGGGGCAATTGGTAGAACCATTCTAGATCCTCGCCACCAATACTTATGGTGAAGAGCTTCAATTACAATACCTCATCATAGGTGATGTCAAGGTATACAACTCAAAAAATCTGAAGGTGCTCTATTGGGTCACCTTCTCCTTTATACATTCAAAAAATTTGTAGCATAAATCATGGAGGATAGGGTTTTTTTGTTAAGGTAGGATCTATGGGTTCATTACAATAGTCTTTATAAGAATATTTTTTTGGTGTGCCTCCTTGAATAGAGGCCAACTATTATTTAAAATTATTTTTGCCTTTGCTAATTATTCTAACCTAGAGTTTATATTCTAGAATCTAGGATAAGGAACTAATGGTACTATGGACTAAGATTGAGGATTAACTAAAGGTTAATATTGATAATTTGGATGAGATAAAAATACATGTTAGTATAGGGGATGTTAGTAGGAATAGGATACTAAATAATGGGTTGGAAGCAATCACATTTGAAGCATTAGGTATAGTGAAAAAGACATCCACATTATATACTCATGGAAGACTAGTAGACTAATATATTGGGGATTTAGAATAAATGGCTCTATGTTGGGAGGCATAGATCCAAAATTCTTGAAGAAGATGGTATGTTTGATGGTCTTCCTTCTATGGTTATTATCTTAGCTGGAGTACCAGCTAGCTGTTGTTGGAGATCGAAGAAAACTTTGGGTTGGGGTCTTAATATCGAATGTGGAGTTCTTATTTCTATATTTTTTCTCTGATTATTCCTCAAAACCAAAGTAGGCTACGATGTAGAACTCTTTTCTTGCTGAAAGTGCTAATTCGGATGATTCTAAGCTTGTCTTCTTGTAGTTACCCCAACCATGCCAATCATATTACCATAGGGAGGAGGCTCATTTTGATAGGATACCTGATTATTGACCTACTGATTATGCTTTGGTAATGAATCCTTGAAAATTTCCATATCTTTATTTGTTGTTGGTGTCTGCTAGGTAGAGGCTTGATTATTTTATGACTGAGAATTTTCTATATCAATACGTCCTGCATCAATAAAATCTTATACCACATGTTTCAATTTCTTACAAGAATTTGTCCAATGTCCTTCCACTCTCTAATATGCATAATGTTGACCTACCTTGTACCAATTAGTTGTAGTATCTGGTTGTCTTATTGGAGGTAATTCAATCATATTAGCTTCTAAAATTTGTTTCAAAACTACTTCCATAGATATGTTAAGCTTTTTGAAATTCCTTTGTGGAGGTCTTTGAAGTATCATATTTTGTAGGTTGTTAATAACATTATTAACAGGTCTATTATCCACTATACCATCACCTCCTATATGTTTATTCTTGTGTTGTGACTTAGTAGATTTTTCTTATTTTATTTTGAGTTGGCCTATTCTAATGAGAGCTTGTTCCACTTTTCTGTCCAATTCAATTGCTTATTAAAAATATGTAACAGTTGTTGTTTCTAATGCATAAAATAAATGTTCTTGTAGGTTTTCAATAAATATCTCAAGCATATCTCGATGAGGTAAGGCATATCTTAAGAGTCCAACTAGACTTCTACAACGAGATAAATATTTTGAAAAAATTTCTTCTATACCTTATTTTAAATTATAAACATCTTTCATGGTCACATCCTTTTCAACGTAAGCACCAAACTGTTGAACAAATAACTTTGCTATTTCTTCAATCTCAAAGAATAATTAGGTAACCGATAGCACCACTCCAATGCCATGCCACCAAGAATTTTAGGGAATATTTTAATAACAGCATGTCATCATATATAATATCATGGAATGCTATTCTAAATCTTCTTAAGTGCTCTATTGATCTTTTTTTTCCTTATATATAGGTAAAATTAGCATGGAAAAGTGCTTAGGATAAAATATAGTAGCAAATCTTATCATTTACTTATCAATTTATAATATAATTAATGGGTGGACATTAATGTTATTTGACTTCTCACATGTAGGTTGATAAAACACTTTTCTTGCTATGGTTTAAACTCATATATACTTGAACCACTCACACCCTTATACTATCTTGCATTTTTATTTTTGTAGTTTACTTTTCCACATTTTACTTTCTAGATTTTACTTTTAATGCAAGTTAGTGTAGGTTAGCATAGGAGTATTTCACAAGAAATATTAGGGATCAGACCTAAATTTTGGGGTTGGTAGAAGCCATTTGCAATCCCTTCCAACTTTGTTGAAACTTTTTTTTTTAATTTACATGGTGAAATCGGTAGCTGCCACGAATCCAAGAAATATATCGAGCTTTTATGGTTGCCATAGTATTATGTACTATCTACCCCGAAAGCCACCACAAAGTTCTTCATGTAGTCTGCCCCTATAACCACCAGGATACAATCATTTTAAACCTTTTACACCGTTTAAAGCATTAGGAAAAGTATAAGAATTCAGTATCGTGAGGCCCTAGATTTGAACCTTGGACCTCCACCCCCCTTATGGGATTTGGTCAAAACAATTGGTCTACACCTCAAACCTAATTTTTTGGAACTTGACTTGGGGATTAAATATTAATTAGAAGTTAGGATAATTTCTCATTTCAACATCTATGTAGAACCTAAAAAATAATGGGCATCACTTTCCATGGACTTCATACCAAATCTTCCTAAAAGCAAGTACAAAAATAATGATGTATATGTAGGGGTTGATAAATTTTGAAAAAATGGCTATGGTACTACCTTGTAGATAGAACATATGAAAAACATTGCAAACATTTTTTTAAGTGTATGGGTTTAGTTTGGATTGTCATAGATAATAGAGTTTAATAGATATACTAAATTATTAAGTATATTTTAGTCCATAATTTGGTCCATGATGGATACAAATATTGTTTGATCTATCGCATTTCATATATAGACTAATAAAAAATGAAAAATAGTAAACCAAATGATTGTGAATCTTCTCAAAATGTACAACTCCAATAATCCATAAATATGGGATGAGAAAAATACCTTATTGATAACTTAACTACAACATATCTCTTCATATTTTGATTGGTCACAACCCATTTTAGGCATACCTTAGGTTTCCAATGATTTGTGCTAGTTAGTAAGTTATTCATATAATCAATATAAGGGATTTCTCTACTCTCAAAAGGAAGTTGTTAAAGTAAGGATATTCTAGAGTATATTAAAAACATCCATCATTAGGTTTATGACATGTTGAAATAGAATAATAGCACTTGTATAAATAAATACATTATGATCATTAAGTTCTACATTGGTGTAAAGGAGGTGATAAATTATGGCTACAATATCAAAAGTAAAGACTCTAAAGGGTCAATAGAGATATCAAGATATTTTTATTTGGACCATATATCATTGTCGAATAGGTTAGAGATAGTAAAATCATGATAAATCTTCCTCCAAATTTTAGACTTCACTCAATTTTCAACATGGAGCTTCTTTTTAGAATTGGTTATATGGGATTGAAAAATCCCTATCCATGTTATATCATAACCACATAATGGCATTTTTTATGAACCTTTATTCTCATTAACAGAATTCATTTACCAATGTGCAAGAATATCAATAATTATCTACAAATAAGATTCACAATAACATTCCACATAAATAGACACAAAAATAGATAATACCCTTCAGGTGAGGAAACACCAAGAATACTCCTTAAGGAAGGAATCACTCCACAATATATCCAAGCTACATGACCCAAGAATATTACAAAGAATACTTGACCTCAATTCTATTTCCACCCTTACCTTTATATAGGCTCTCTGTATACCCCAACCCTAATGCTCAAGGATCTATCCACATGCAAGTTGGGGGGGCAAGCTAGTCACTCCTAATAAAGAAATAGTTATATCTTTACTAAATCCTTCATACAATAAGTAACGTTTACATCATAGTGGCCCATATTAACCAATAATTTATCTATGGCTCCTGCCAATTAGACAATGCAGTATTGTATTATTAAGTACCTACCTTGGCTACCTAAAATTACACCCCCTTAAGGAGAAATATTGAGGGAGATACGACCCTATGAATTCAACCATTCAGAACAACAGCAGTGACAATTTTTTAATTCGTGAAAAATAAAATTGCAAAGGTGAAGGATTAGGGTTTCTTCTTGAAAAATATCTCATATTTTAGGAGTCATATCTTCATGAAGAGTTATCCAATTTATATTATTATTGGAATAACTTGTGTAGAATTTTAATAGCTTTAAAATAAGTGGTCATATGCAAACATATGAGCAATATTGAGGGATATATGATCATGTGAAGTCAACCATTCGAAACAAGGGTAGTGACGAGTTATCAAGTTGCAAAAAATAAAATTGCAAATGTTTTCCAACTAGGGTTCGAACGATGGGGAGATAAATTAAGGGATAGGACTTTAGTGAGGCAAGATATTCTATATGGACAAATAATTTTCAGATACATTTTATTTCCCTTTCTTTATCTTAGAAATTGTGCATGAAAAAATAATAATTTTTACATCAAATATTATATTTGCTATAGGACTTTTTGATAAATTTCAATATATTTTGAATTTAGTTTCTTTTACATGGACCAATTTATAGTTAAATCCTTAGAATCATATCTAGTGGTAGAGGTTAGTGAGAGCACCACAAAGAGATCCTCATTGCTCCAAGATAATGCAATTTTTGGTAAATTTAATGGGTATTGGCCAGGGGATTCAACCTTGAGAAAATGGATTGATAGGAGTTGTAAGTCTCTATGAGTGATTCTATCATTTATTCCCAAAGGTTTCTTCCTAGTCATTTTTTGTTCTAAGGAAGAAAGAGAAAGAATCCTAAAAGGGGGTCCTTGGTTTATGGGAAGAGCAGGACTCTTCCTTACCCATTGGTATGAAGGCTTTTCACCTAAAAATGTAAATCTATCCCTAGTACCAGTATGGGTTAGGATGTTTGGGTTGCCCATTGAATTTTAGAAAATAGATACCTTCAAGGCAATAGGAAACACTCTAGGAGAATTCCTTGAGATTTCATATACAATAAAAGATGGATTTTTGGCTATTTATGCTCAAATATTGGTCATGATTGATATAAGTAAAACTTTACCATAATCAATCATTCTTAAGTATGGGGATAAGATGTGGATCCAAACTATAGATTATGAAAATATATCTTTTATATGTAGAATATATCATGATGTGGGGTATATTGAGAGATCATTCCCTACGAAGAGTCCCAACAGAATCATTTGTAGAAAACCACAAGAGAAATTTACAAATGGTTATGGATGAAGATGGTTTTTAACTTCCAAAAAATATATCTAGAAAAATTAAAGAAAATCAACATTGGAGACCAATAAGGAAGGATATTGGAAGAAATACCAACTCTTTTGAGGCTTTAACCTATGAAGAAAAAGTAGATCAAAACTTAGAGGACACGATACAATAATTTCAACATATTAGCAAGGAACCATCTATTTAGTATGATCCTAATTTAAGGAAGAACATTCTTGATGAACCTAAGGAATGTGTCTCATCATATTTTGAAGACTCTCTTGAAGTTCCATGCACCATTCAAGAGAATATAATTGGTATAGAAAAATCCGTTTTAGAATGCCATTAATAAGGAAATACTAAAAAATGAGCAGAACAAGACAAAAGCTTCTATAATAGAGTTAGGAGAGGATAAATATGTTGAAAAAAAAAATTGTAAAAGAATATTGAGGAATAGAATAACAAGACCCACTCTTGATATAGGCAAGGCAAAAAGAGGAAAACTCTCAAATTATCAAGCAAGATCCAATGAAGCAAGAGCTAACATATAGAAAGGAACATGAACTAAGTTGATTGAACTTCTCTTTACCAAACAACAAAATGATATTGGTAATATGCAGGAAGGGCCAAAAGCCCCTAATGATACATGATTATCATCTCATTTAATATAAGGGGTGCTAATACCCCCTCAAAGCATAGGTGTATTAGGGACCTATGTTTAAGTAATAAACATGATATTCTCTATATCCAAGAAACTAAAATGATAAAATAAGTTTCAAAAACTATGAAAGTAGTTTGGGCAAGATATGAATGGGATGCTATAGATTTTGAAGGAGCGGTAGGGGGAATTCTAACTTGCTAGAATTCTTATATAACATCTTGTATTACCATTCATAAAATTAGGCATTGGATAGCTTCTTTAGTCACTTGCTACTTTGCAGATATTAATTTCATCCTTATTAATATTTATGGACCTACAATTCAATCAAGTAGATTGAATTTTGGAGTAGGATTGAAACATTTATGAGAAGTAAATACCAAGAAACCCGATTCATGATCATTGGAGATTTTAATGCCATAACCAAGTTGGATGAAAATTGTGGTGGAATTAGGAAATTGACCGAAAGTATGAGATATTTCTCAACTTTTATTCAAAATAATAATCTATGGGAGGTTGAGTTTGAATAAGACAACTATACTTGGACCAACAATAGGAGAGGCCATAACCTAATAGTAGAAAAATTAGATAGATGCATTCTCTCATATCATTGGCTAGATGAAGGAACTTGTGCTAAAATTAATACCTTAACAAGGATTGGTTCATATCACTGGCCAATAACGGTTACAATGGTGGTTAATGAATTCAAAAAAGGATCATATTTTAAATATGAGCAGATGTGGGAATACCATCCTCAATTTGTTGATGATAGCTCAAATATGGTATTCTTTAGGTAATAGCGGGTTGTATGATATTCCAAAACAAAAGAAAGCTATGATGTCTAGATTAAAAGAATGGAACAAGAACACCTTTGGAAACATTTTTGAAAATAAAGAAGAACTAAAAGATAAAATTCCAAAATTCCAAAAATGTGATGATAATAATCCAAGCTCATAGGAAAGGGATTTGCTTAGTGAATATCATAATATTTTGAGTAAGGAAGAGAAATTCTAGATATTAAAATCAAGATAGACTTGGTTAAAAGAAGGAGATAAAAATACAATTTTTTTTCATAGGATGGTTATAGTACAAAGATCATCTTCTAGAATTAGTAGAATTAAGTCAATAGAAGGGGTTTGGATTGAAGATCAAAGTGAAATTAGAAAAGATACAAAGTCATTTTATCATAATATTCTAGGTTCAGAGGATATAGAAGTTCTTAATGATAAACTTCTTCAAGGTGTTCCTTCAGTTATAACGAATGAAGATAATAGGAAATTTATGGAGCCTATTGCTCTAGAAGTTCATTTAGTTCTTTTATCTTTTAATAAGTATAAATCCCCAGGTCTAGATGGGCTCTCTGTAGCTTTTTACCAACACAATTGGGATATAGTGAAGGATTCTTTATTGGTGGTAGTGGAACATTCTAGGGTAAAATAATATATTCCTTATAAAATAAATGCAACTTATCTTACCCTAATTCCAAAAAAGAATGATGCTAAATTGTTTTATTATTTTAGATCCATAAGCCTATGTAATATGACATATAATATTATTTTCAAAGTGATGGAAAATAGATTAATTCCATTGATAGACAAAATTATTTTAGAAGAGAAAGGAGGATTTGTTAAAGGGAGACAAATTCTGGATGGGATCATAGTAGCTCATGAAGTTATATATTCAACAACTTCAAGAAAAGAGAAAGCTATGATCTTAAAACATGATATGAGTAAAGCCTATGATAGGGTTAAATGTCTTTTTGTAGTTTTAGATAAGTTTGGTTTTGGGAAGAAATGGATTAGATGGATTAAAGCTTGTGTCTCTAAAATCTCTTATTCAGTGTTGGTCAATGGGTTAGTGATAGAATATTTTAAAGCCAAGCGAGGCCTTAGACAAGGAGATCCTCTATCTCCTTATTTGTTCATTATTGTGGCAGAATATTTGAGTAGGAACTTAAAGAAGTCTTAAAAATATGGGCTTATAAGTGGACTTAAGGTTAGTAATAACATTGATAACATCACCCATCAACAATTTGTAGATGATACAACCCTTTTTGGAAGGGCAAGGATAAATGAGGCCAGAGTTTTGAATAAATTTTTAAAAGAGTACGAAAGAGCTTCAGGGCAAAAATTTAATAGGACTAAATCCAAAATTTACTTCCTTAACACTCCTACTAATATCAAAGCAAGAATTTGTAGGTTGCTTCAAATGGAGGAGGCAAATTTACCAATAACTTATCTAGTGATGCCTTTATTTGAGGGGAGAATCAGGATAGATTTATGGAATCTAGTTATTAGTAAAGTTAAAAATAAACTTCTAGCTTGGAAAGGTAGATGGTTATCATTAGCAGGAAGAGTGCAGTTAATTAAGTTAATCTTACAAGCCATTCCAATATATTATATGTCATTGTATTCTATGCCAAAATCAATTGAAAAAAGATTAATCTATATTATGTGATCCTTTTTATGGTCAGGTTTACATGATAAAAGGAAATTTCCTTTGGTGAAATGGAGCAAGTTGTGTGATGACAAAACTAGGGGAGGTCTTGGTTTAAGAGTTCTTACAAATGAAAACTTAGCTCTTAGGGGAAAAGTTATCTAGAGATTGTACAAAGAGAGTCAAAGACAATGGGCAATAATTCTTCTAAGTATATTGATCCCAATGACCCAAGTTTAAGATTTACTAAATTCTCCCTTACAAATGGTTCTACTCTTTGGAATGGTTTAAAAAAGTCTATTGATTTTACGACTAAAAGTTTAAGATGGGTGGTGGGAACTGGAGAAAAATTTCTATTTGTATGGATACTCGGTGTGATAAAAAACCACTCAATTTAGATCTATTTTTGAAACCTTGGATGAGATTGCTTCAAGACAAATACGGTGATAGGGTTTCAAACATTTTATACATGGATCGAGAAGGAAGATACAAATGGAAAGAATATTTTCTTACAAGTATACAAGACATTGATGCTAGGAGGCAATTGAGTAGAAATATAACAACTATGATTATTCCGAGGGGTGCCAAGGATAAATTGATTTGGGAGTTGAATAGCTCAGGAGAATACACAACAAGAAGTGGATATAATGTTCAACACCAACATAATAATAATTTCACTAGAATATGGAGAGATATTTGGGATAGCCAAGCATTCCTAAATTCAAAATGTTTGTTTGGATAGTAGGTCATAGAAGAATTTTATCATGGGATAACCTTATGAAAAGAGGTTTTCATGGCCCCTCTCAATGTGTTTTTTGTAATAAGGAGGAGGAGAGTATAGACCATCTCTTGGGACATTGCTCAATAGTCTGGAATCTATGGTAATGGATTCTTAATATATTTGGTAAATGTATGGTGATGAATAGTAGAATTGAAGATTGGTTAAAGCAATGGTAGAGCACTTATAAAAGTGAGGCTTTATAGACAATATGGGATATATCAAAAGATACAATACTTTGGACTATATGGCTAGAAAGGAATAGAAGAATATTTAAAGGAAAGGAAAGTAGTTTAGAGGTTATGAAAAGGAAGATATGTTTAGCCATAGAGGAGTCCAAACCAACCCTATCAACTCACCCAGTCCCTAATTTGGAAGTAGAGAGTATTGATAGATGGAGTCAAGTCATTAATGATTAAGATTTGAAGGTAACAAAAAATGTTGATTGCCTAAATGGAGTTCGGTTGGGCAATAATTAAATGGAGTGAGTATATTTGAAGGTATACAAGGATTCTGGGTGAAGTGATGGAGATGTTGGGCACTACGTGAGCCTCGCACAGGCTTGCATGCCTCTGCGAGTGCTTGCATGTGGGAGTTTTCTCCTTCTTTTGATTCGGTGGCTTCTTCTGATTGCGAGGGTGGGTATTTTATTAGTTTTTGGGGTGGGTTGTTGTTGCGCGAGAGTGTCTTTTCCTGATCCGAGTGTGGGATAGTCATGGCTTTGCCTGGAGGTATCCAATGCCGGAATAATGTCTCGTTTAAGGAAGCCCTTCGTGGCTCGAGCTCTTCTTTTGTTTGGCATAATGCGGATGATAACTCTTCAGGCCCAGGTGGTTCTTCTTTGGAAGGAGTGTTTCATGCAAAGCGAGTTAATGGATGCTTGGAAAGGGTTGGGGAGCGGCCTGTTCTTGTGATTCAACCTGAGTCAATTGTAGAGGATGTGGATTATATGCAAAATCATGCTTTAATATGCAATTTTTTGGGTATTCGCATCCCTTTCTTGGCGTTTGAAACGTGGGCCAGGAGTACTTGGAACCCGGTTGGCGACATGGAAATCTTGAGGGGAGCTAATAATTTCTTTTTGGTGGTGTTTTCTTGCTTGGAAGACCGAAATAGGGCTTTTGAGGGGGCCCGTACTTTTACAACCAGACTGGCCTGTTTATTAAACCTTGGCACATGGGTTTTAATCCGACTGAGGAGATTCCTTCTCGGGTTCCCGTGTGGGTTCGGCTTCCATGGCTGCCTTTGGAGTTTTGGCAGATGGATATTTTGCACATGATTGCATTGTTGTTAGGCAAACCGGTGGGACCGTCTCAACAAACTTCAAAAAAAAGGTAGTCTCATGTGCCTGTATTTGTGTTGAGTTGGATTTAACTAAGCCTCTGCCTGATTCTATGCAAATATGTGTTGGGTATTTTTCTTGGGTTCAACAATTAGACTATGAAACTCTTCCTTTTCATTGTCGGTTGTGTCATGAGTATGGGCATCTTCAACGTAAATGTCCTAAAATGCCTGAGAATAAATCATCTGGTTCTAAAAATCTAAATCTGCAATCTTCTGGTGGGAAGTCAGTTTCGCAAGATGTTGGGCCTGGTCAGGGGAGTGGTCCCATGGATGTTAGTGGGGAGGATAAAGAAGGCTTTGTTCCGGTTAAGACTCGTAATAAGGGAAAAGGGTTGAAGCGGACCTTTACTGATAGACAAATGGATGGCTTACATAATAAGTTTGATGCCTTGGATGAGTTGGCATTTCCTGATGAAGGAATGAATGGTAATTTGAATATGGATGCTCAAAATGTGACTGAGGTGCTGGACCATAATGGGCAACAGGAAGTAACAGATCCTTCTTTGGACATAGCCCTGGCAATTGTTCCTATTTCGGAGGTGCGGCATGATGGAGTGAAAGGGGATGAACCTCTTTTGGTTGATTTGTTGAATACTGGTAGAGGAAAGGGTTCCAAGCCTGGTCCTTCTCTAGGGTTGCTCCAAAAGAACTTAAAAAAAGGGGCCCCTGCGAAGCCGGTTAAGGTGGGTAGGAAGAAAGATGCAGATAAACTTCATGTGGAGGGAGAAACATTGGTTGAGAGTGGGGTGGTTAAACCCCTGGAGTCTCACTTTTCTTCTCTCTCTAAATGATTGTTCTTTCATGGAATGTGAGAGGTTTGAATAGCTTACCTCATCAAAAAGCTATTCGGGATTTGGTGCAGGTGCATAAGTCGGATGTTGTTTTTCTTCAAGAATCTAAATTATCGGTGGAGGGTCTATTTAGTATTGCTTCTAAACTCTGGGCTCGAGGTCTTTGTCAGTGTGTTGGGGTTGTGGGTAGTGTTGGGGGGATTGTTAGCCTTTGGAATCCGTAGAAGCTTACTCCTCTTTGGTGGGTCTCGAATAAGTCAGCTCTTTCTATGATAGCTTCTTGCCATGAGTCTGGAGAAGTGGTTTTATTAACTAACATTTACGCCCCCTCGGATCTTGCTGGGAAGGTGTTGCTTTGGAACCATATTCAAAGTGTTCGGGCCTTGGTTCCATTCTATCCTTGGATTATGGCAGGGGATTTTAATGCTATATCTAGTATTGATGAGAAGCGGGGAGGTGTGGGTACTTTGGGGCCTGCCTCTAGGCTCCTTAATGATAATATTCAGCTTCTTAATCTTGTAGATATTAAGCCGATGAATGGTGTGTTCACTTGGATGAATAGGCGGTGTGATTCTAACTCGATCTCTGAGAGGTTGGACAGATTTCTTACTTCTTCATATTGGGTTAGCAATTCTTGGGTTATTAATTTGGAGGTTCTTGATTGGAGGGGATCGGACCATTGGCCTATTAAACTTGCTATCTCTCGGCAAGGAATGGGTCATCATCCAAGTTTTAAATTTTAGTTAATGTGGCTTAGGGATCCCTCTTTGTATGACTTGATGAAAGTCTGGTGGATTCAGGGTTGTCCTTCCCATGGTACTACTATGTACTCTTTTGTTAAAAGGCTCCAATTTGTGAAATTTCAACTCAAAAAGTGGAACAGGCAGTGTTTCGAGAATCTATTTTAGGCTAAAGCTTTGGCCCAAAGTAGGCTTGATGTTATCACCAGACATATCAGAGATCATGGGCTTACGGAGCAGAATATGCAGGAGGAGTCTGAAGCTTTGCATGAGCTTCAAGAGTGGGATCTTCGGGAAGAAATTTTCTGGAAGCAAAAGGCCAGAGTGGAATGGTTACAGGAAGGAGATCGAAATACAACTTTTTTCTTTAACATTGTTAAGGCTCGAAGACATGGCAATGGTATTTCTTCGATTATTTCTTCTCAAGGTATTCAGTTGTTTGCTTCTCAGGATATCTCTCGGGAGGTTGTTCGGTTCTTTTCTTCCTTATATTTTGAGGATTCTTGTGTGGATCACGTTGATGATCATACTATTTTGCGTTGTATTCCTTCTGTTATTTCAGAAGAGATCAATGCGCGTCTTCTTCAACCTATTTCCATTGATGAACTAGAAAGGGTAGTTTTCCTTATGAAGACTGGGAAAGCTCCGGGGCCTGATGGATTCCCTGTTGAGTTCTTTCAACACTTTTGGGAAATTATTAAATCTGATCTTTTGAAGGTTGTTCTCGAGTCCTTTCATAACCATCAGTTGTTGAAAGCTTTGAATTCCACTTTTTTGGTTCTAATTCCTAAAAGGGAGGGGGCTAGCTCTTTTGATCAGTTTTGGCCTATTGCTCTCTGCAATGTGGTGTATAAAATTATTACAAAGCTGATTGCGGAGCATCTCAAGCCTTGGCTAGATAGAGTTGTTTCTGATGAGCAGGGTGGCTTTGTGGCTGGTCGGCAGATTCTGGACGGGGTGGCTATTGCTTTCGAGGCTATTCATTCTATGAGCACTTCTAAGGATAAATTTATGTTTATGAAGTTGGATATGGCGAAGGCTTATGACAGGGTGAAATGGTCTTTTCTTCACAAAATCCTCTTGGCCTTTGGATTTGATCCTTCCTGGATTGAGTGGATTATGAGTTGTATTACGACTCCCTCATATTCTGTCCTAATTAATGGGGAGCCCTCTCCTCTGTTTCATGCTTCTCGGGGTCTTCGGTAGGGGGATCCTTTATCTCCCTACTTGTTTATAATTATGGCTGAAGGTTTGGGTCATTTGCTTAAATATCAGGTTCACCAAGGTCTTATTCATGGGTGGAAATGGGAGACTAGTAGGCCGACTATTTCTCATCTTCAGTTTGTTGATGATACTGCTCTCTTGGGTGTGGCCTCTATTCATGAAGCAACCAACTTTAGATGCACGCTGGATATGTATTTGGTTGTCTCTGGTCAGAATATTAATGAGCATAAGTCTACTATTTTCTTTTTCAATACGGATCCCAGGATTCAAGCTAGAATTGTTCAGATTCTCAGGTTTCAGGTTGGGACTCTTCCCCTTACGTACTTGGGGATTCCTATTTTTGTTGGTCCTCTACCTAGGTCGGTTTGGACTAACATCCTTGATAAATTTCGTAGTCGAGTTAGTCATTGGACTCATAGATGGTTGACTTTTGTTGGTCGGGTTTTACTTCTGAAGTCGGTTGTTCAGGCTTTACCGGTGTATAGATGCCTTATTCAGATTGCTCTAGCAAGTTTTCTTCATGATCTGGATTCTCTTTCTAGGCAATTCCTGTGGGCTGGTAATCTTGATTCCTCAAAATGGAGTCTTGTTAATTGGGAGACTATTTGTCGACCGAAGCAGGAAGGGGGATTGGGTCTCCGCCTAAGCTCTATTTTTGGGACTGCTTTGGTTGCTAAGATGTATTGGCATTGGTGTAGTAATCAGGAGCAAACTTGGGCCAGGATTATCTCCCACAAGTATCTTAGGGGGGTGGAAGGTTATGAGATTCCTAGATACAACTTGACTGGTCGAGGATCATTTGTTTGGAATACTCTGAAGAAGGGTGCAGAGTTGGTTAAGTAGGGGTTGTTCTGGATTTGTTATACTGGGTCTCGGGCTCTTTTTTGGCATGATTCTTGGGATGGATTTTCTCCTCTCCTTAGCGAGTTTCCCCATCTTCAAGATCTTGCTCAATGCTTTTTGGATGTTGGATGGGTGAGGGTGGTGGATTTCAAAACTTTTAAGTCCTTTGGTCAGATGGTTAGTTTCCAGTGGAAGGATCCTCGGGAATGGCCTGCTGGTGGCACTATGGATGCGAGGGTAGAACTGGCCCATATTTTGGCTAGCCATCCTTGCTCTTCTCTGCCTAGGGATGATGTGCTAGCATGGGGGAGGGATAATAGAGGGATATTTTTGGTTGTTGTTGGTTATTGTGTTTTGGATCGACAACGATTTGGGGAGGATGTGGTCCCGTGGTGGAAGCAAGTTTGGAATAAGTTTATTTGGCCTAAGTGTAGTTTTTATGTGTGGTTGGCTACTCATAATCGGTGTCTCACTTGGGATAATATTCAAAAGCATGGTTTTGTTGGCCCCTCTTTATGCTATAACTGTGGGAAGGATGAGGAGTCTGTTGGGCATTTACTTCTCCAATGCGACTTTGCTCGTCAACTCTGGCATTATTGGTGGGGAGTGTGGAATCAACCTTGTTCGCATGCTTCATCTGTAGTTGATTTTTGGAGGAGTATGGGGCGGCCTCCTGCAGTGGCTTTCTTTTTACAAGTTGGGTGGAGCATTGGTCCTTCATGCATTTTTAGGAAGATTTGGCTTGAACGGAACCGTCAGATTTTCCAAGGGAAGGAGTTAACTGCTTCTCAAGTCTGCAAGAGGATTTTGTGAATGATCCAGGAAACTGTGTCTGCAAAATGTCAGATTATTTCTCCCATGGACCAAGCGAAACGTCAGATCATGGAAAGATTAGGTTTGTTGGTTAATGGTCCTGGTCCTAATGTCTCTTGTAGATGGATGGGTCAGAGTAATCGGGTGCGGAGGGCTGGTAAATGGAATCTGCCTCCTCCGAGAGTGCTGAAGATTAATACGGATGGATCTTCCTGGGGTAATCCGGGTAATGCTGGTATTGGTGGTGTGGGGCGGGACAGTAGTGGTACTGTCCGATTTTTTTTCTCTTGCTTTAAGGGATATCATTCTAATAACTTCATGGAAGCCCTTGCGATTTTATATGCTTTGGAGCAAGGGTATGCTTTGGGTTGGCGTCGGATTGTTTGTGAATCTGATTCTCAGATTGTTATAAATTTGTTGAATTCTGGGGATAGTCTTCATGGTAGTTGGCGGTTGAGTTGGATTGCTCGGCAAATTCTCAATATCTCTGCTCACTTGGAGTTCATTTCTTTTGTGCATATTCCCTGGGAGTGGAATGGGGTAGCGGATTTGTTAGCTAAATGGGCTTCTGAGTTTCAGGATGGTTGGGATGTTCAGAATTGGTCTCAACTTTCTTCTGATTGCTCTCAATCTCTCTCTTCTTTATTGAGAGCTGATATGTCTGAATAGCTTCTTCTTTTTCTTTGTATCTTGGATGTTTTGTTGAGTTAATAAAATTTTTACCCTCTTTTTCAAAAAAAAAAAGAGAAGCAATAGGAAGGAAAAGAATATAAAGTGGAAACCACCATATGTGGAGTGGGTTAAATTAAATTTTTATGGAGCATCTAAAGGAAATCCAGGACCAGTAGGAGGAGGAGCAATAATTATAAGTAATAGAGGAGAGATTTTATCTCGTTATGCTTTCAATAGTGAATTTAAGAAAAATAATGAAGTTGAAGTTTGGACAACTTTAGAAGAGTTAAAAATATGTAATGGAATAGAGTATGGATGGAAGGTGATTCTCTCATAGTAATAAATACAATTTTGAGGAAAGCAAAGGCTCCATGGAACATACAAGAGATAATTGTGGAAATTCAAGATCTTGCTAAAGAGTTTGAAGAAATTATGTTTACACATATATTATGGGAAGGAAATAAATGTGCAAATAAGCTAGCCAATAGAGGAGTTTTGATTGAGGATCGTGAAGTTAAATTCTCCTTTCCATGGTTAGAGGAAGTAGAAAGTTTAGTTGAAGCTAACAAAAAATGTTGATTGCCTAAATCAATTAATGATTAAGATTTACTTTAATATTTTCCATTGGTAATATTTGCTTTATTTTGTAACAACAATGTATTTTCATTTAGATTATTTATTATAATTTTTGTGGTTGCACTTGTGTTTCAGGGAGGAAACTAGCAATCTAGATTTGGTAAAGCAAACTATGATAGTGCGATGTTTTAGAAATATTACTCTATGCAAGGCATAGACAATAGAGGTGAATTTTTGTCTTTGTGAAGGCTGCTATAGGAAAATGTCAAGAAAGATGCTAAATTCTGGAGTAATTGTATTCATACACAAATTTGAAAAGATATAGAAAATGAAAATTAAGAATTCAAACATTTTATGTAAAATAATGTAGATTTCTAGCTATAGCATCTCAATTGAGATGATAAGTGTATCTATTTGTAAACTCTCAAGCTCTAAAGAAGAGAGATGTAATTTATCAAGGGTGGGGGACCCGAGTACAATCCCTTATTATCTAGCACAAAAAATATTACACCCCCTTACAAATAATTTTTCTCAAAACATAAGAATAAACTAAATAGTATGACCTTCTGATCCATGCTAAGAACTGGTATCAATCTTGATCATCCATCCATCCTAGTAAAAATTTGATTGTTAGTGGTCTTCCTTGATGCCAATACATTTTTTTTCCATTTGAACATCCAAAAGTAATCCCTTGGTTCCATATGTTGGAAGTTGTCTTTTGTTGGTCATAAATTTCACTCTTCTTCATCTATACTTGCTTGCATTTGTGATTAGTAGCATATCCAAAGTTTTAGCTCATTTGATTCTACATATGTTCCTCATAGCTCTTCTATTCTTTAAACAATGACTCAATGATTGTTTCATTTTAGGGTGGTGTGGATGGTGATAAGCTCCAACCTTAGATTGATGTTCTAATTTTTTTTACTCTTCAACATAGTGTTTCTCTATTTTGTGCTCTTTTTTTATGCTCACATATTTTTGTTCATCCTTGGATTCTATTTTTTCTTCTTCCTTGATCTCTAATATTGCTTACTCCTTAGACTCTATTTCATGTTCTTTGCTTCTTCAATTTTTTCCTACAATTGCTTCTTAGTTCTACTTTGATATTTGCTCATTAAAATGAGAAACATCTTGCAGTGTTATCTTTTTATTATACCATAAATTCATAAAAAATACACATTAACGTTAGCAATACCCAAGGGTTCCAAGGATATACAAGATTAATTTATTCTTCCATGACTTGAAAATTAGCATACAAAAAATAAGTTTTCTTAGAAAGCTTCAAGTCTTCAAAAATTTGACATCTCTCCTCATGAAACTATCCATCCTTGATACTATTTTTGGGACCTGTAAATTTTTAGGCAAGTCCTTGCTGATGAAATTATGCTTGTTGGTAGGGTTTATGGAGAGATAGATTTTTACTTTTAAATGCAACCATGAATTTACAAAATAGATTTTAGATTCAAACAAATATTTCTTATCACTAATTGGATTATATGACACCAAATATTTGCTTCCTTTCGCTTGCACACTATTATCCCTCTTTTCCTTCTACCAATTCCTTGCATATTGTTTGATTTTTTATGTCTTCTACATAGTTTTTGGTCTATATATTTATTTATTTTTCCTAGTTTTAGGTGGCTTGTACCAATTTTTTCATCTATTCATTTAATTTCTCTACTTAGGCTTATTTTAAAAAAAAATTCTAATCCATGACCTCAACCCAATTGTTTTTCAAGCAACTAGGATTTTAAATAACAAAAAATTCTCAAAAAAAAATCTCATATCATATATTTATTTATGCAACTTTTCTTCAAAATGAATCAACTGGCAAATGATTTGCTTACCAAAATTAAGAGATCAATTTTTATCTTTGGATGAATTTTCCACATAGCCAAAAAACAACATCAATAGCCCAAAATCAGATAGTCATAACTCCCTTAATACCAATCATAATTTAATGAATGACCAATAGTTTTTATAGTACTTGAAACAATCTATACAATGGTGTAAGAATCTTATGAAAATGGCTGCTAAAACCTTAGATATGGCTCAAGTAAAATGAGATATTTTTTGGAAAAAAACTGCCCTAGCTTTGTAATCCATAAAAATACATCCTCCCACTTTGCCATAATCATTGCTTTGATAACACTTTTTATGAACCTCTATTTTCATTGACAGATTTTATTTATCAATGTGCAAAAATATCAATAGTTATCCAAAAATATGATTTAGAATAACAATCCACTGAAATAGACACAAAAATAAATAATACCCTTAAAGTAGAGCAACACCTACTATACTTCTTCAAGAAGGAATCACTCCACAATATCTTCAAGCTTCATGAGCCAAGACTCTTACAAAGAATACTTGACCTTAATTCTATTTTCACCATTACCTTTATATAGGCTCTTCATCCTAACCCTAATGCTCAAGGGTCGGTCCATTGCAAGTGGAGGGCTCAAGCTAGTCACTCCTAATAAATAAATAGTTACATATTTATTAACTCCTTTGTACAATAAGTAATATTTACATCATAGTGGTCCACATTAGAAAACAAATTACTTATGACTCATGTCTATTATACAATACACTATTATATAATTAAGTACATGTACATAATAGTATTACAATAGTTTAGTAATTATTCATTTATTATTCAAAAAGACTCGAACTTAGGTCTTCTTCATGGAGTTTGAGGAATATAATCAATCAAGCTAACACCATTTGATTCAACATGGAGCTTCTTTGATTGGAAATATTTTGTCTTTATTAGATACAAGTATACTTAAGAAGCTTCAAGTTTTAAAAGTGAGTCCTAATTACATTATTTGAATAATTGTTGTTGGCAATTTTGGGTACCTTGGGTACATTGCCTTTGCTCAAGTGTAGATGTTGTCATTGATGTCAAGAAGTTCTTGAAGCAATTTGATTTGATGTCAAGGAATTTGTTTTGTTGAAGGTTATTCAGAGCATGATCAGTGAGTTTCCAGGAAGTTCTTAGTAGCCCATTTGCAAAAGATCAAGAAAAAGACAAGTAAGAAAAAGTATGCAGCCGACTGGAAAAACTGTCGCGATTTCGTGACATGTTTGAGGAGAGAGAAAGTGCTAAAAGGAGAGAAAGTTAAACTGTCATGATTTCTTCGCGACATGTTTGAGGAGAGAGAAAGTTTTGGCAAAACTATCACGATTTCGTGACATGTTGGCAGAGAAGGAGAGCAAGATGGAAAGTGTCACGATTTCATGACATGTCGCATTTTCGTGACTCAAAAAGTGTAGGAAGGTAGAGAAGGAAAAGTGTCACGATTTCATGACACATTGCTAGGAAAGTTGTACGGACGAAAAGGTGTCACGATTTCATGACATAATGCAGAAAAGAGAGTCCGTAGTGTGAACTATCATGATTTCGTGACAAGTTAGAAGAGAGAGAAAGTTACATGAAAAATGTCATGATTTCGTGACATGCTGTAGAGGTCGAGGTGAGGACTATCATGATTTCGTGACATGCTGAAAAGCTCGAAGAGAGAACTGTCATGATTTCATGACATGCAGCAAAAGGAAGAGTCTGAAATGAGAAGCGTCATGATTTCGTGACAGGCTACAAAGAAGTTGTACGGATGCAGAAAGTGTCACGATTTCATGACAGGTTGAAGAGAAAGCTTGCGAATGCAAAAAGTGTCACGATTTCATGACAGGTTGAGATGGCAGCATTCAGTTGGAGAAAGTGTCATGATTTCATGATAGAAATAGTTAGCAAGTCTTCATCAGAAGAAGCATCATGATTTCATGATGAATTCAAGAAGGAAGAGCTCGAAGGCGAAAGTGTCACGATTTCGTGACATGTTCCATTTTCGCTAGTGCAAGCAGAGAAGAAGGACATGAAGTCAAAAGGGTCATGATTTCATGACAGAGTTGAAGATGACATCAACAGAAGCAGATGTGTCATGATTTCATGACAAAAGTAGAGAAGAAGGCAATGAAGACTAAAGTGTCATGATTTCATGACAGGAGTGAAGATGACGTCAACAAAGTCAGAAGTGTCACGATTTCATGACAAGGACGTTGTCAAGGCAGACAAAAGCAAAAGTGTCACGATATCGTGACAATAGCCAAACGAAAGTGTACGGCTGCAAAAATGTCATGATATCATGACATGTTGTAGTTTCACGAGAAGCTATAGAACTAGAGAGGCGGTTGAAGCCGATAGAGTTAAAATTAGGCCGACGAAGATTAGGGTGTGCAGTCGATGGAGTTAGGGTTTGCATTTGCATAACAGCCGACTAAGATCAAGGTTTAGATCTTGATTGTTAGTATAAAAGGAGGGTTGTTTGAAGAGATTTGGAATCGATCGAAGTGTGCATTCGAAGTGCGACTGTTGCAGATAGAGTGCGAGGAGAAGTTCGATCGTCAAAAAGTAGAGTGCAAATTTGATTGCAGTGTATAGAGTGCATTCCATCGAATCTTCTAAGTGAGAGAGATTGCAAGGAAGCAGAGTGCATGAAGATCATGTTGTTGTGATTGCACAGAGGTGCATAAGTTGATGTTTGATCGAGTGCTGTTGTGATTGCGTAGAGGTGCAATTTTGAGGACATTTGTGCCAGATCGAAGGACTATGTTTGGTGTAGAATAGAGGAAGCGAATGAGGACATTTGTGCTGAACCGAAGGACTGTGTTTAGTGCAAATTCGAGGACCAGCTTTGGAGGTGAAAGAGTTGAGGACAGAGGTCTCCAGCCAGAGCAGGGAAGACAGGTGTCTTCTGTGGATAGAGTTCCACTTGCTAAGGGCAGAGGGGGTAGAGGTTCTCTAGAGGATCACCAGCCAGAGCAGAGCTAAGGGATTGGTGTCTCCTTTGGGTTGGTGCCCATAAAATTTGTAATCGGGAAAGGTTTCCCAGAACTTGAGGTGATAAAATTTAGTGAAATATTTTATCCGTGGAGTAGCCCGCATTGGGTGAACCACGTAAATTGTTGTGTCTCTCTTGTGGATGGTATTTTGTGCATTGCTTTGATTACTATTTTTGATACTGCTATCTATTCACTGCATAATATTAATTTGAAAGTTGAAGGAAAAAGTTTAAAGTGGTCTTATACTGTTCACCCCCCCTCTCAGTATAAGCTTGTGTTCTTCAATTGGTATCAGAGCGGGTTCCTTCGAAAAGGTTTAACAGCTTGAAGGAAGAACTGGTTAAGAACACAATGGATTATTCAAGTGGCAATGCAGCACCTATTCTTGATGGATCAGATTTCGGTCTGTGGAGTGCAAGAATGAAGGTTTATCTAATGGCACTTGGTAATGAGGTTTGGGAAGTGATTGAAGATGGGTACACTATTCCTAAAAATGGTCCTTATACTAAAGAAGATAGGCTCCTACATCACAACAATTCAAAAGCAATGAATGCAATCCTGAAGGGTTTACAGAAGGCAGATCTTACCAAGGTGATTCACTGCAAGACAACTAGTGAAATGTGGAAACAGCTGCAGGTGGTTCACACAGGTGATGTAAATGTCCGAAAGGCCAAGTTGAGACACTTCAAAGGTATGTTTGAACAACTCAAGATGAATGATGATGAAAATATTAGTGACTACATGCTTCGTATGGATGAGGTTGTTAACTCCATGAAAGACTTAGGTCTTGAGCTTGCTGAAAATGATGTTTGTGATAAGATTTTAAGATCTCTTCCTAATAGATTTAGTGAAAATATTTTTGCTATTGAGGAAGCTAAAGATTTAGATAAGTTGAAAAAGGATGAGCTCCATAGTATTCTTGCAGCATTTGAGTTGAGAACTCAAGTGAAAGTTGATGTCAAGAAAGAGGCAGCTTTCAAAGCTACCAAGAAATCAAAGGGCAAACAGATTCAAGAGAGTGATGAGTCTTCTAGTGATGAAGAGGCATATTACAGAAAGAAAGGCAAGTTCTCTAGAAAGCACAAAAGCATGAAAAATATAAGATGCTTCAATTGTGGAAAGTTTGGTCATTATGCTACTGACTGTACTATTTCCAAGAATGAAAGTGATGAAGATATACAGGATGTTAAGAGCAAGGATTCTGAAAAGCACAAGTATTACAGAAAGAACAAAGATGAGCACAACAATCAAGGAAAGAGGTATTCACACAAGAACAAGAAGAGTTTCTACCTAGACAAAGCAAGTAAGTGTTCTAGCAGTGATAGTGAAAGCTCTTCAAGTGATGAGGAAAATGAGATGTTGTTCATATCAGAAAAAGAGGAAGAACCGAAACATAGATTCATTATTATGAAATGTCTTAGATGTGGAAATTTTGGTCACCTTGAGGATGATTGTACAAATAATGATTTGGTTTCCAGTATGTATAAGGATGCTTCAGAAAACTATCAAGAAGATGCTTGTATGGTTTTTGAAAAAGGTAGCACCTCTAGTGATAAGAAATCTGGAAAAGGCCTTGAGGATTCAGAAAGCAAACAAATAAAAGATCTTGAAAGTGAACTTAATAATGCTCTTAGTGTTTTGAAAAAGGAAAGAAAGAAGAATGATAGACTCAAGATTAAGTTAGATGAATGTTGTATGGAGAGAGACGATCTTATAGAAAGTCTTGACTTCTCTATAGCTAAAACACAAGAACTCAAGGATGAGTTAGAGTCTAAGATTCTTGAGTATAATAAGTTGGAACAGAAAATGGCTTCTCTGGAAGTGGAAATTAAAGAGTACAAGGATAAGCTGTACAGGTTTCAAGATAGCTCCAAAAGGGTTAAGTCTCTCATCAAAGGTCAAAGAAATCCAACAGATAAAATAGGTCTTGGTTTTGTTAAGCCGCTCAAAGAACAGGTTGGGGAATCTAGCAAGAGATTCCAAAAGGAAGAGAGTTCTGATGAAGAAAGTACTTCAGAACATGAGTCCATGAGTGATCGATGCGTAGAAATAGAAAACAAAATTCAGAATGCGAAGAAAAAGTTTTCAGGACCCAAGAGGTCGTATAAAGGAAAATTTCACGACAGATGTTTTGCGTGTTACAGGTTTGGTCACATGGCTGCACATTGCATGTCTCAAATGAAGAAGGTTAACAACAATTTCAGAAGTGGTAATTTCTTCCAAGGGTATTGCTACTCTTGTAATCAGTTTGGGCATAAGGCAATTGTCTGCAAGGCTAATATCAGGTTCACGGTTAGTCAGAACAGGTGGATTCAAAGAACAGGTATGCCTAAAAGAAATTACAGTGTTACTTGTTATAAATGCAACAATGCAGGTCACACAACTAGACAGTGTAGAGTTGATCTTCCAAGGTACAAGAACAGGAACAGTGGCATGATCAGGTCCAAGGATCAAGGCATGAAAAAGGACAGGGATGAGAACAAGAACAAGAACAGTGACAAAAATAGGAATGCGGGCAAAAAGTTCAAGAAAAGGCCGGGCAAGGAAATTATAGACACTGATGATGATCAGTGCCTAATGGGAGTTTTACTCCCATCCCAGTTTTAATCTCCTCATGAGGAGGTGGGGGAGGGACTAAGCTAAGAGGCTCATTCTTAGTCCCGAGCCCCAAAGGTGACCCTTTGCCATTGATGACAAAGGGGGAGAGATATGAGTAAGGGGGAGAGTTTCAATGTGAAGAGGAAAGCTTCAAGTCAGGGGGAGCAAAACTTCAAAGGCAGATTCTCAGTGTTGGCACAGTTGGTTTCAGTTTTGGCTCTTAAGATGTGTTTCAGTAAAGGTTTGCCATCAATGACAAAGGGGGAGATTGTTGGCAATTTTGGGTACCTTGGGTACATTGCCTTTGCTCAAGTGTAGATGTTGTCATTGATGTCAAGAAGTTCTTGAAGCAATTTGATTTGATGTCAAGGAATTTGTTTTGTTGAAGGTTATTCAGAGCATGATCAGTGAGTTTCCAGGAAGTTCTTAGTAGCCCATTTGCAAAAGATCAAGAAAAAGACAAGTAAGAAAAAGTATGCAGCCGGCTGGAAAAACTATCACGATTTCGTGACATGTTTGAGGAGAGAGAAAGTGTTGGCAAAACTATCATGATTTCGTGACATGTTTGAGGAGAGAGAAAGTGTTGGCAAAACTGTCATGATTTCGTGACATGTTTGAGGAGAGAGAAAGTTCTGGCAAAACTGTCACGATTTCATGACATGTTGGCAGAGAAGGAGAGCAAGATGGAAAGTGTCACGATTTCGTGACATGTCGCATTTTCGTGACTCGAAAAGTGCAGGAAGGCAGAGAAGGAAAAGTGTCACGATTTCATGACACATTGCCAGGAAAGTTGTACGGATGAAAAGGTGTCACGATTTCGTGACATAATGCAGAAAAGAGAGTCCGTAGTGTGAACTGTCATGATTTCATGACAAGTTAGAAGAGAGAGAAAGTTACATGAAAAATGTCATGATTTCGTGACATGTTGCAGAGGTCGAGGTGAGGACTGTCACGATTTTGTGACATGCTAAAAAGCTCGAAGAGAGAACTGTCATGATTTCATGACACGCAACAAAAGGAAGAGTCTGAAATGAGAAGCGTCACGATTTTGCGATAGGCTACAAAGAAGTTGTACGGATGCAGAAAGTGTCACGATTTCATGACAAGTTGAAGAGAAAGCTTGCGAATGCAGAAAGTGTCACGATTTCATGATAGGTTGAGATGGCAGCATTCAGTTGGAGAAAGTGTCATGATTTCATGACAGAAATAGTTAGCAAGTCTTCATCAGAAGAAGCGTCATGATTTCGTGATGAATTCAAGAAGGAAGAGCTCGAAGGCGAAAGTGTCACGATTTCGTGACATGTTCCATTTTTGCTAGTGCAAGCAGAGAAGAAGGACATGAAGTCAAAAGGGTCATGATTTCATGATAGAGTTGAAGATGACGTCAGCAGAAGCAGATGTGTCATGATTTCATGACAAAAGCAGAGAAGAAGGCAATGAAGACTAAAGTGTCATGATTTCATGATAGGAGTGAAGATGACGTCAACAAAGTCAGAAGTGTCATGATTTCATGACAAGGATGTTGTCAAGGCAGACAAAAGCAAAAGTGTCATGATATCGTGACAATAGCCAAACGAAAGTGTACGGCTGCAAAAATGTCATGATATCATGACATGTTGTAGTTTCACGACAGAAGCTACTGAACCACAGAGGCGGTTGAAGCCGACAGAGTTAAAATTGGGCCGACGATGATTAGGGCGTGCAACCGACGGAGTTAGGGTTTGCATTTGCATAACAGTCGACTAAGACCAAGGTTTAGATCTTGATTGTTAGTATAAAAGGAGGGTTGTTTGAAGAGATTTTGAATCGATCGAAGTGTGCGTTCGAAGTGCGATATTGCAGATAGAGTGCGGGGAGAAGTTCGATCGTCAAAAAAGCAGAGTGCAAATTCGATTGCAGTGTATAAAGTGCATTCCATCGAATCTTCTAAGTGAGAGAGATTGCAAGGAAGCAGAGTGCGCGAAGATCATGCTTGTTGTGATTGCGTAGAGGTGCATAAGTTGATGTTTGATCGAGTGCTGCTGTGATTGCGCAAAGGTGCAATTTTGAGGACATTTGTGCCAGACCGAAGGACTGTGTTTGGTGCAGAACAGAGGAAGCGAACGAGGACATTTGTGCTGAACCGAAGGACTGTGTTTAGTGCAAATTCAAGGACCAGCTTTGGAGGTGAAAGAGTTGAGGACAGAGGTCTCCAGCCAGAGCAGGGAAGACAGGTGTCTTCTGTGGATAGAGTTCCACTTGCTAAGGGTAGAGGGGGCAGAGGTTCTCTAGAGGATCACCAGCCAGAGCAGAGCTAGGGGATTGGTGTCTCCTTTGGGTTGGTGCCCATAAACTTTGTAATCGGGAAAGGTTTCCCAGAACTTGAGGTGATAAAATTTAGTGAAATATTTTATCCGTGGAGTAGCCCGCATTGGGTGAACCACGTAAATTGTTGTGTCTCTCTTGTGGATGGTATCTTGTGCATTGCTTTGATTACTATTTTTGATACTGCTATCTATTCACTGCATAATATTAATTTGAAAGTTGAAGGAAAAAGTTTAAAGTGGTCTTATACTGTTCACCCCCCCCCTCTCAGTATAAGCTTGTGTTCTTCAATTGTACGTCAAATGGTGGATAGTCAAACCCAAAGCACTCAAAATCAAGAAATAATACTCTTTCAATTTTTTAAAAGAGGTCAAGTCATCTACCAAGGGAATCAATATGTTGGTAATCAGTAAGAAATGAAGTTGCATTCCTTGTTCTTGGAGTTGCACATAATGGGTTTCATTCCTTCTCAATAAGGGATGACTTGTTCAAATAGGATCAAGAAACCCCTTGAGCTAATCATTGGATATTCTAGCCAATTTTCCTACATGCCAAGGACACTAGCTTTAATCATAGATTGTCAATGAAACACTATTGCAAGTTGTAAGTTACTAGGGGTTTCCAAAACCAATCTTTGTTGTCACGAAAACTTGTTTCTTGGGTTTCTAACTAGAAAAAACCTTGGCAACAAATAAATATGAAGAGTCATCTATTATGAAGCCACCTTGAGTGTTAATGTAAGTGTTTTAAGGTAAGCATGTTTCATCTTCCAACAATGTCTCTTCACATCCCATTATACTTCCAAATATATAAATAAATAAACACATTATCTAAGTGAGAGAAACATACAATAAAGGATAAACGTTAATCAAAAGAAGCATACACAATTCTACATGTTTTTTTATAAATTCATTATCCAAATTGTGTCATTTGACATCTCTACCCAAAGAAGCATTTTATACATTGTCTACTTAAGTAAAGTTTTTATTTTGATTTATGATTTCTATTTATTCTTTTTTCATATTAATGTAATAACTTGATACTTTCAACCAAACTCATAAGATGAACATATTTAGTTTTAATTATAAAACTTAAAAATTTTATGTTTTAAAATAATTATATAATATTTATTAAAAAATATAATTAATTTTACAATTCATGTTATTATAGTAAAATTAATTAAATAGTGTGTAAAAATTAATTTTGTAAAATAAAAAAATTAATTACTTTATTTTGTTTGATGTGGGAGTTTTAGAATATTTTCTATAATAGTGTGACAAGATTGACATTAGACTTTAACCTCCAATTTACAATAATTTATAAGAGAATCAATATATGGAATTGCTTTTGTGCGCACTAAGTATATTTCAAAGCATTTTCCATACAAATAAACATTATAACATTTTATATAGATAGGTAATATGATTTATGATTTTCCACGTCATACATAATTAAATTGTCCAAAACAAGTCAAGCAAATGTAATGCACCCACAAAATATTAAGGGCATTTAATTCCCTAATGGAATACAACTTGCATGGGGTCCAACAAATAATTCAATTAAGTGTATGTACGTGCGTGTTGTGTTATTTAAGGGTCTACTGCCAGCCAATGCTGAATGCCTTGTAAAGTAGTTACCCACGTCTATTGCATTTGAGCAAATAAAAGGAATAATAATGTAAGAATAAGGTGACAGAGAAAGGACAAATAATTGTAGGAGGCCACATAAGTGATGAGAAGCAACACAAAAGTGTTAGGATTATAATAATGTAATGTTTTGGTTAATGAATTAATATAATTTATTTTTTATATAAAAAGAATGTGATGTGGATAAGGTTTATACCTATAAGATTCATTTACTTTTATATATATATATATATATATATATATATATATATATATATATATATATATAAAATTGATTTTTTTTTTATTTGGTTAGTATGATTAACTCTTAGGACCAATGCACAGGGTTGCATAGGCTCCTCCCAACCATGACCCCTCGTAAAGGTGAGAGTTATGCTTATCAACAAGGAATTTAACACCCACCCCCACTCCTAACCATGACCCCTCGTAAAGTCGAGAGTTATGCTTATCAATAGGGAATTTAACACCCACCCCCTCACACACTTGCCCATGCCGCGGTTTGAACCTTGGACCTCTTGAAGAAGAGCCAAAGTCTGAACCGCTGCGTTGTTCATGGTTTGAAAAATACATCATAATAGCCCAAACGGATATGATTGGTAGTGGTGGAGTGTTTATCGATGGGGTGTCTCAAGAATTTGGATGGTCGGTGACCTATTAACACCATTAGATGTTGTCACTATAAACTTTAGTTGTTTCAAGAATTTTGATAGGCGGTGACCTGACAACACCATTGGGTGTTGCCACTATAAACCCTAGTTGTCTCAAGAACTTGGACGGTCGGTGGCTTTTTAAAACCATTGGGTGTTGCCACTATAAACCCTAACCTATTGGGTGTTGCCACTATAAACCCTAACCTATTGGGTGTTGCCACTATAAACCCTAGTTGTCTCAAGAACTTGGCCGGTCGAAGATTTGTTAAAATTATTGGGTGCTGCCACTATAAACCCTAGCATGTTAGGTTAGACAAAGTCAATAGGACCTCAATCTTTTAAGGCATCGAACTAGGACAACCAACCAAGTAAACTCTCATCTGCTACCATCTAGCCTATCCCTTTTTGGGTAGGTTGTTGTTTGAACCTTGAATTTTCCTAAAAAGAATCCAAAGTCCTAACCACTACATTGTCCTTATCAGATTCGGCGGCCTGTTGATTTCATCTTTATCCAATAAACTAGGGTTTATAGAGGTCTCCTCTGCCATAATAATAATAATAATAATAATTGAATGGACCTATGAGGGATTCTGTAGTGGTAAGTTTTTTGGTTTTCATCTAGAAGACTTAAATTCAAACCTTTAAACCTCGGTAAGGGATAGGAACCCTCATAAAAACCTGTGTAAAATTAATTTTTTTTTAACTGCAAGCTAACTTACTATAGCGGAAAGGGCTTTGACCTCTTTTTCAAAAGTCTAAGGTTTAAACCCCACTTAATATGAGGAGATCGGACCTCTCATAAAAATATGTGTAAATTCATTGAAAAAAATCAAATGGTACTCAAGGAGGAGACCAAGGTTGAATCTTGTCAAATGATGAATAATATCCTAGCTTTGTTGTAAACCATTATGTGTCGATGATGTAATATGAGTGAGACCCACAAGGGTGGCTTGTGGGGCGTTGGTAACTACGAACACTCTCTCCACTCTCTCCATTTGAGAAACCTTGACCCGTCAAAAAGTTCCTCTCCATTTGAGAAGCCTTGACTCATCATAAATTTCTTGTAGATAAGCTTAGCTCTCGACCTTACCATGAATCATAGCTCGAATAAAAATGATCAATTCTAAACCTTGATTGTAATAAAAAAATTATAATACAAAGAATAATAATAATAATTCAATGCGACACTACTAAGGCAATTACATTAGTCTAAGTGTTTGACCAAAAAACAATCATCACGGCTTTACTGAAACCAAATGCCTTGAAGAAAAGCAAAGCATGGAAAAGGAAGGCAAACCTACGACAAGAAAGAAGAGATTAGGATGGAAAACGACCAAGTCAATAACAACCAAGACAACAACACGTGAAAAGAAGCTTGTCATTATTATTATTCGTTTGATCTCCCTAGGAATGTTTGGTAGGAGTGTGAATATTTAAGCACATTGATGTAAAGTATGTATCACCTTAAATACCTAGACATGTATCCAAAAAATCTTATAAATTATTTTATAAAATTTGTATATCCTTTATCCCTAGGAATGTTTGGTAGGAGTGTGAATATTTAAGCACATTGATGTAAAGTATGTATCACCTTAAATACCTAGACATTATCCAAAAAATCTTATAAATTATTTTATAAAATTTGTATATCCTTTATTTCATTGTCTTAAATTAGTTAAATAACTTAAACTTTTTTTATTTATTTTTTATTTTTAAGTGAAAAACCCCTTGCGAGGGCCGCCTTGGTGTGAGAGACCACGAACAGGGGGTTCTACACCGTCAAAGTCACCCGGGAGTCATGTACGACCTTGCCCGCACCAACATTATTAATTGGATTTTGGGTACCCAATTCAACTTTTTGGTAGGGTGGAAATTCGAACCTGGGACCTCCCTTGGAGGATTGCCCTCTCCTCTCCAACTCACCTACAACACTTGCCCTCTCCTCTCCAACTCACCTACAACACTTGGGTACTTAAACTTTGTTTTAGAGATAATGCAAGGTTTCGACTTTTAGTTCTTTGGAAGGTTTAAGATTATTTTATTATAGTTAAATAGCTTAAACTTTGTTTTAGAGACAATGTAATGTTTCGAATTTTTGTTCTTTGGAAGGTTCAAGATTCAAACTGGCCAAATGTTTGAGAAGGTGGATGTGTGTATGGTTGTGTTAAATTCTTTATTAATAAGTTCAGCTCTCCCCTTTATGTGAGGTCATGGTTATGAGAGGTTACGGTGAAATGAGGATGTCAGTATCAATTGTATAAATTTCTCACACTAATCAAATAAAAAAAATTAAACCTTCAATTAATTTATATTTATAATAAATTTTTTTTTGAATTTACATGGTGGAATCGGTAGCCGCCACGAATCCAGGCAGGCTGTCCAACTTTTTATGGCCGCCACAGTATTCTGCGCTGTTCACCCCAGAAGCCGCCATACAGATCTTCGCGCAGCCATTTTAAACCTTTTACGCCGCTGAAAGCACCAGAAAAGGGACAAGCGTTCAGTCCGACGAAATAAATAAAAAAATTACACATGAATATTATACCTTTATTATAGTTAAATAACTTAAACCTTCAGTTAATTTATATCTATAATAAATGAAAAAAAAAAATTACACGTATACAAAATTGAATATTATAACATGTCTTATTTTTTTTTAAATAATTTGTAGTGAAATATGAAAATTACTTATCCTATCTTCTTTCTTAAAAAGATAAATAAGATTTCTTCTCATGGTGTGAATGATAAGATTAATAATTAAAAAAAAAAAAAAAAATTTAACTTTCAAGAGAAGATTTAAATTTAAATATTATTGAATGAGAAATGTATAATTATCAATTTATTTTAAAACTACTATATCATAATGTAATAAGAGTGAGTGGTTTTAATCCCATTTAAACAACTAGATCATGTTTAAATGCTTTGGAGATCTTAATTTTTTTTTAATTATACGTCAAGTAATTGAATGAATATGGTCCTATGTCGTCTAACTGGAGAGATCTTATTTTTTTTTTTTAAATAAATTCACAATCAAATTTTAAAACCACTTACCCTATCTTTTCTTTTAAAAATATAAATAGGATTTCCCCCAGTTGTGTGAATGATAAGATCAAGAACATAAACAGTGGTTTAAATGTGTATAGATAAATGAAATAAATTAAAATGACGTAAGCTTAATTAGTTAAATTCCTCTCCTTTAAAGAGGACCTAAATTTGAATCTTAAAGAATAAGAAATGTATAATTACCAAGTCATTATAATACTATTAAATGGTCAATGATGTAATAAGATTGGGGCTCACTTTAATCCTATTTAAACAATTAGGCTATATATCCAAATGCTTTGGAGAGATCTTAAATGTTAGGAATATTTTATTACATTATTTTAGTATTATAATAATTAGGTCATGTATTTTTAGATGCAACATTATTTTAATATTTCTTGCATGTAATGATCTCCTCCTTGGCAATATCAATCTTCTTATTGGTCATGTCATATCATGTATTAAATAGGTTCTTGCATCAATGAATAAATTTTTAAGTTTTGCTATTAATGGTATGAATTATCGTAGGTTCATCCGAGTATACTCTAAACCTACGACATTATATTGATATGGTTTATCAGAAAGGAATCCTTAGCTCAAGTGCACCAACTGAGAGAGTGTGTAAATTTTTATAGAAGGGACAATCATCGCAACCCGACAACATGCCCTTACATGATTTGTAAGAAACATCAGATCGATAGAGTCCCACTCTGGGATCGATAAATCTCCCCATAACTTCTCCATTGACAACGTCAAAAGGATTCATGGCATTATTCAAATCAATGCCAAAGCAACGAAGTTCAAGGTACTCAAAGCATAGTGTTATGGTGCAAGCGAGGGAGGTTTCCTTTGACTAGATCTAATATATGATTTAAAGAATGAGGTGACAACAAGATTGAGGACATACGTTCCAAACACTCACATCAAACCATAATGTTGGATCGAAGTCGATGTCAAGCTCATGATAGAACCTCTCAAATTGGAACTCCAAAATTTTGAGCAGTGTCTCATGGTTAGATCTCGATTTGATTTTGATGGTCATGGTGAGGTCTATGTGGATGTAATAAGTGATGACGAGAGAATGTTAACAGAGCTAAATTTAATGAATGCTCCACTAATTACAACAAAGAATAGTGACTGGTATTGGCAGGTGTTTCTGTCAGAGAGGGTCAACAAGGATCACCCTGTTGCCTATGACTAAAAATTTGATATGGATCAATTAAGGAGAACTCAAACAAAATTGATAAGAAGACATGTAAGAAGTGTATGTTTCATCACTGAAATGCAGTTGGTATAAAGATAAATTTATTGTCTTATTGATATCTTTATTTAGTGTTCATAGGCTTATACTAGTAACAATCCTATAGGAGAGATTCTTGTCCTCTTACCAATATCAGTTGATAAGCAATACCATTAAAAAACATGAAATCCCATAGAAAAACAATAAAAAATCTATTGACGATATAGTAGTGGCCTTCATTGGTAAAAGTGGGGGACGACTAGCATGTAGAGCAATGGGAAAATAAACACTACATGTAGTCGCTAAAACATAGATAGAGAAGATTAATATGAAATGACAGGAGAAAATGCACAGAGTGACACCCTTAGGTATGAGCGATGCCACTACAAGCAAAGGAGGATGTTAGGGTAAGGTCGATACTAGTGAGAAAATTTTCACATGTGAAATTGACTACAACAAATAAACAAATATCAATAGCAAGGCATGGAGGAAGAGCTAGATGTTAAGGCCAAAATATAAAAATAATAATCATCCTTGGTAGTCCATGTGAAACCCCTTCAATAGTTAGTCAACAACAACTTCAACTCATAAGTGGCGAGAAGATCCAATAAGGTAATTAGATTGCACAAGTGGAAGAACAAAAGTAGTACCACCAAGGAAGAGTGACACTGCCCAAGCAAAGGAGGAATGCTTGCAACAATATAAATATCTAGTGCACTCTTTTCATACATGAGAAGTGGATCCTCCCAACTGGCTAGTTCATAGTGTTTTAAGACTTTTGGAATGACGAGACCTAGATTTGGATCCCCTAGGTGCATACACTATTTAAAATAAAGAAACTTAAGTTAGGCATCTTTAAAATTATTGAGCCTCCCTTTAGGACTCTACGAGCAGGTCTACCCAATCGACTAACATGTGGGAGAAAAGTATTTTTTTTTTAGTTTGACAACCTAGTGGCAAACCTAAAGTTTGAACCAATAGTAGACCTAGTGGCTAACCTAGAGGTAAAACTAATGGAAGACCTAGAGGTAGTGTACCCACAAGTAAACCTAGTGGTGGACCTAGAGGTTTTTATAAAGCAAGAGTTAGAGCCAAGAGCCAAGAGCTAAAGCTAGAGCTATAGCAAAGAGCTAGAACTAAGAGCCAAAGCCAAGAGCTCTACCAAAGAGCAAGAGCCAAACAAAAGAGTAAGAGCAAGAGCCAATGTTGGTCTTGTTTTGAATATTTTCTATGTTATTCAAGTGGGACTAACTCTGAAAATACTTTACACTCTATCCCTATCCTCATCGGTTTTCGAGGGTTTAAGCTATTTTTAAACCCATGTGGGTATTTTTGGGGGTTTAAGCTATTTTTAGACCCATATGGGTGTTTTTGGGTTAATGTAATGTCAGCCCATGGTTTTGTACCCATGGTATTGTAAAACCCCTTCTTGTGTTGTTGGTATATAAAGCAACACTTGCATGAGGGTTTGGTAATGAATTTGCAAGAAATGTAATCGCAAGCGAAAAGTGAGCGAAAGGATATTATTGTATTGGAGATGATCAAGTTTATACAATAAGGAGATATTCTTGTTGGGTTTTTTCCGAAAGGGTTTCCTAGGATAAATTCTTGTGTAATGTGTTCTTCTTTATTTTTCCTTTGATTTTGCAATTACTGCTTTTCTAGATTTTGTTTATTGGGGTATTATTTCTCTTCATTTGGTATCAGAGCTAGGTTTTAGCTTTGTTTAAGGAATAAGGGTTTCAACCCTGGGATAAATTGATTCTTGAGTGGGAGTAGTGTGCGAAAGAATCTAGGTGAAGGAAAAATGATAGGAAGCACATGGGTAGAGATAAAAAAATTTAATGGATAGAATTTTGAGTTATGGAAACTCAAGATGGAGGATCTATTGGTGGATAAAGATCAGTGGGTCATAGTCTCGAGAGTAAAACCAATAAGAATGATAGATGAGGAATGGCTAAAGATCGATAGGAAGGCAAGGAGCTCTATCAGATTGTGCTTATCTGATTTGGTATTGTTGAATGTATCGATAGAGGCCACGATAAAGTTGTTATGGGAAAATCTGGGAGCACTGTATCAGACAAAGTCATTGGTAAATAAACTCTTTCTCTGAAAGAATTTGTATTCTCTTCGGATGAATGATGGTGACTCTGTGGCTGAACATCTGAATGCTTTTAACACTGTGGTAAGTCAATTAAACTCTGTATATGTAAAAATGGATGAAGAGGAAAAGTGTATTACTTTACTTTGTTCATTACCTAACTCCTGGGATAACCTAGTTATGGCTATCACCAATACTACTTCTAAATTGAAAGTAGAGGATATAGTAGGAACATTGCTATCTAAGGAAATGAGATGAAAATATTTTGAGGATTATCATCAGAAGGATGCCTTGGTTGTGAGAGGTCATTCTCAAGAAAGAAGCAAAAAGAAATTAGGAGAAAGGAAATCAAAATCTAGGGGAAAATCTATTGTTCTTGACAAAAGGAAATGTTGGAAGTGTGGTAAAATAGGGCATTATAAAAGAGATTGCAGATCTAAAAAGGTTGATGAAGGAACATCTATAGAAATAAAGACCACAAATGAATATTCAGGGGACCTATTCGTAGCTGCAGCATGCTCAAGTGAACACCATGACTCATGGTTGATTGACTTAGGTGCTTCTTTTCATATGACTCCTCATAGGGAGGGGTTTTGTGAATATGAAAAGATAAATGGAGGTGAAGTCTTCTTGGGAGACAATTTGACACAAAAAATAATAGGTCGAGGAAGAGTCAAATTGAGGTTAAAATATGGAAGAGTTAAAACCCTTCCTGGTGTGCTGCATATTCTAGGTTTGGCAAGGAATTTGATATTCGTTAGTAAGATGAATGATGCGGGTGTGACTATGGAATTCAATAAGGATAGTTGCAAGATGGTTCATGGATGCTTAGTGTTGGCAAGGGGAGTTCATACAGGAACTTTATTCAAACTTGAGGCTAGCACTGTAAGTATTGATTGCAATAACTCTTTAGTTGTAGAGGAAATTAATATGGTAGAAGAAGCTCCAAGTATTCCTATAGCGAAGACAATGTTGTGGCATCAACGCATGGGGCACATTGGTGAGAAAGGCCTTCGAACATTGAAAATGAAAGGTATGGTTGAAGGAATTTTTGATTGCCCATTAAATTTTAATTTTTGTGAGCATTGTGTTTTTGGAAAGCAAACCAGAGTTAAGTTTCCGAGTAGTGCTACAAGATCTGAAGGAATTTTGCATCTAGTTCACAGTGATGTGTTTGGACCTACAAAAGTACCATCATTAGGTAAATCCATCTATTTTGTTACATTTATAGATGACTTCTCAAGAAAGACCTGGGTATACTTTTTACGATACAAATATAATATTTTCAATAAATTTAAAGAGTTCAAGGCTCTTGTAGAAAATCAGACAGAGAAAAAAATAAAGGTTTTGAGAAGTGATAATGGTGGTGAGTATTGCTCTAATGAATTTGAGCAGTTTTGCAAGGATTGTGGAATAGAAAGGCATAGAACAACTCCATATACTCCACAATAGAATGGAGTTGCAGAATGGATGAACATAATATTGATGGATAAGGCCAGAAGCATGCTAAGCAGTGCAGGGTTAGAAAAGAAATTATGGGTAGAAGTCATGTTAACTGCTTGCTACCTCATCAATAGATCTCCTACCTCAGCTTTGGTGGATAAAACTCCATAGGAAGTGTGGACTAGTAAGAAACCCTCTCTCAATCATATAAGGGTTTTTGGTTGCGAAGCTTATATGTATGTCCCAAAAGAGAAAAGGACTAAGCTAGACTATAAATCTGAGAAATGCATATTTCTGGGTTATAGTACTGGTGTGAAAGGATATAAGTTGTGGAATCCAAAAACACAAGATTATCTTACGTAGTATAATGTTGATCTTTAGAGAAACAAAAGGGGTTCCAAAATAGGAACCATAACCACCAAAAAAAAAACAAATAGTTTAGGTAAATATTGGGAGAAGGGAGGAAGAACCGTTTTAGAAGAGGAGAGAGGAAAAAAAAGAAAAAAAGAAGAAGAGGAAAGGGGAGAACCCAAATTTGAAAAGATTAAATCAAGTGAGAAGACTCCTAGAAAGGTATAGCCCTTCAAATTTTTATTCTACATTTAATTTATCAATTACTGATGAAGAACCCAAGACTATAAAGGAGGCACTTTAGTCAAGTGAGAATAAGTCTTGGAAAAGGGCTATGGAAGAAGAAATGGAGTCCCTAGATAAAAATAAGACATGGGACTTGGTGAAATTACCCCTTGGTAGAAAACCTGTTGGTTGTAAGTGGTTATTCAAGAAAAAGTACAATGTAGAAGGAAATTTGGAGAAGTACAAAGCTTGCTTGGTAGCAAAAGGATTTTCTCAAGTTGAGGGAATTGAATTTGGTGATATTTTTTCTCTTGTGGCTAAACTAACATCAATTAGAGTTCTATTGGCTATTTTTGTTGCTTTTGATTTTGAAATAGAATAGATGGATGTAAAGACAACTTTTCTACATGGTGAACTTGATGAAGACATATATATGTCACAACAAAAATACTTTAGGGTAAAAGGTAAGGAGGACTTGGTATGCAAGCTAAAGAAGTCTCTTTATGGGTTGAAGCAGTCTCCAAGGATGTGGAACCAAAAATTTGATAGGTTTGTTTTGACACTTGGGCTTGGAAAAAGTAAAGCAGATCCATGTGTATATTTCAAAAAGGAAGGTGAAAATTTTGTTATCATTGTATTGTATGTGGATGACATGTTATTAATTGGTAACAATAAGGAGATGATAAAGTTACTAAAATCTCAATTATCTTCTAAATTTGACATGAAGGATTTGGGTGTTGCAAAATTTATTTTGGGTATGGAAATAATAAGGGATCATGCAAATAGAAAGTTGTGGTTAAATCAAAGGAAATATATTGATTTGATACTACAGAGGTTTAGGATGCATGATTGTAAACTAATATGTACTCCATATTCGATTGGTCAAAAGTTATCTGTTGAACAATGTCCTAAAATAGATGAGGAAATTGAAGAAATGCATCATGTTCCTTATGCTAGTGTTGTGGGTAGTCTGATGTATGCAATGGTCTATACTAGACCTGATATTGCACATGCAGTGGGAGTAGTTAGCAGATATATGTCCAATCCAGGAAAGGAACATTGGATTGCTATGAAGAGGATCTTTAGATACTTGCATGGAACTACAGATTATGCTATATATTATGAAGGAAAATCTAGAGATAATGATATTGTAAATCTACAAGGGTTTGTGGATGTTGATTGGGCTAGAGATCTTGATAAGAGAAGATCCATGAGTGCTTATGTGTTTAGGATATTTGGAGGGGTAGTAATTTGGATGAGTAAAAAGTAATCAGTTGTTGCTTTATCCACTACAGAAGTAGAGTACATTGTAGCAACTCATACCTATAAAGAAGTAGTGTGGCTACAAAGGTTGTGTTCAATAGTTGGCATTAAGCAGAAGGCTATGAGAATTGATAGTGATAGTCAAAGTGCAATATTTTTGGTAAACAATCATGGTTTTCATGATCGGTCAAAACATATTGATATCAAGTACCATTTTGTGAGAGAGATGGTTGAAGAGAATTGGGTGATATTGGAGAAATTTGATACAGAGAAGAATATTATTGATTCATTAACAAAGGTTGTACCTACTCAAAAAATTTCTTGGTGTAGAAGATCTATGGGTATGGTTGCCCTTGACAGTTGACAATGGTAATTATTAGCCCCTATGGAAAGTATTCAACAAGTGGGAGAATGTTGGAATTATGTTGAATATTTTCCATGTTATTCAAGAGGGGTTAACTCTGAAAGGACTTTACACTCTATAAACATTTCCTCATCGGGGTAAATTTTTGGGGGTTTAAGCTATTTTTAGACCCATATGGGTATTTTTGGGTTAATGTAATGTCGGCCCATGGTTTTTCACCCATGGTATTGTAAAACCCCTTCTTGTGTTGTTGGTATATAAAGCAACACTTGCATGAGGGTTTGGTAATGAATTTGCAAGAAATGTAATCGCAAGTGAAAAGTGAGTGAAAGGATATTATTGTATTGGAGATGATCAAGTTTATACAATAAGGAGATATTCTTGTTGGGTTTTTCTGAAAGGGTTTCCTAGGATAAATTCTTGTGTAATGTGTTCTTCTTCTATATTTTTCCTTTTGATTATGCAATTACTACTTTTCTAGATTTTGTTTATCGGGGTATTATTTCTCTTCATTTGGTATTAGAGCTAGGTTTTAGCTTTGTTTGAGGAGTAAGGGTTTCAATCCTAGGATAAATTGATTCTTGAGTGGGAGCAGTGCATGAAAGAATTTAGGTGAAGGAAAAATGATAGGAAGCACATGGGTAGAGATCAAAAAATTTAATGGATAGAATTTTGAGTTATGGAAACTCAAGATGGAGGATCTATTGGTGGATAAATATCAGTGGGTCATAATCTCGAGAGTAAAACCAATAGGAATGATAGATGAGGAATGGCTAAATATCGATAGGAAGGCAAGGAGCTCTATCATATTGTGCTTATCTAATTTAGTATTATTGAATGTATCGATAGAGGCCATGACAAAGTTATTATGGGAAAAGCTAGGAGCACTATATCAGACAAAGTCATTAGTAAATAAAATCTTTCTTCGAAAGAAGTTGTATTCTCTTTGGATGAATGATGGTGACTCTATGGTTGAACATATGAATGATTTTAACATTATGGTAAGTCAATTAAACTCTATAGATATAAAAATGGATGAAGAGGAAAAGTGTATTACTTTACTTTATTCATTACCTAACTCCTAGGATAACCTAGTTATGGCTATCACCAATACTACTTCTAAATTGAAAGTAGAGGATATAGTAGGAACATTGCTATATGAGGAAATGAGATGAAAATATTCTAAGGATTATCATCAGAAGGATGCCTTGGTTGTGAGAGGTCATTCTCAAGAAAGAAGCAAAAATAAATTAGGAGAAAGGAAATCAAAATCTAGGGGAAAATATGTTGTTCCTAACAAAAGGAAATGTTAGAAGTGTGGTAAAATAGGGCATTATAAAAGAGACTATAGATCTAAAAAGGTTGATGAAGGAACATCTATAGAAATGAAGACCACAAATGAAGATTCAAGGGACTTATTCGTAGCTACAACATGCTCAAGTGAACACCATGACTCATGGTTGATTGACTCAAGTGCTTCTTTTCATATGACTCCTCATAGGGAGGGGTTTTATGAATATGAAAAGATAAATGGAGGTGAAGTCTTCTTGGGAGACAATTCGACAAAGAAAATAATAGGTCGAGGAAGAGTCAAATTGAGGTTAAAATATGGAAGAGTTAAAACCCTTCCTAGTGTGTTGCATATTCTAGGTTTGGCAAGGAATTTGATATCCATTAGTAAGATGAATGATGCGGGTGTGATTATGGAATTCAATAAGGATAATTGCAAGATGGTTCATGGATGCTTAGTGTTGGCAAGGGGAGTTCATACAGGAACTTTGTTCAAACTTGAGGCTAGCACTATAAGTATTGATTGCAATAACTCTTCAGTTGTAGAGGAAATTAATATGGTAGAAGAAGCTCCAAGTATTCTTATAGTGAAGACAATGTTGTGGCATCAATGCATGGGGCACATTGGTGAGAAAGGCCTTCGAACATTGAAAATGAAAGGTATGGTTGAAGGAATTTTTGATTGCCCATTAAATTTTGATTTTTGTGAGCACTATATTTTTGGAAAGCAAACCAGAGTTAAGTTTCCTAGTAGTGCTACAAGATCTGAAGGAATTTTACATCTAGTTCATAGTGATGTGTTTGGACCTACAAAAGTACCATCATTAGGTAAATCCATCTATTTTGTTACATTTATAGATGACTTCTCAAGAAATACCTGGGTATACTTTTTACGATACAAATATGATGTTTTCAATAAATTTAAAGAGTTCAAGGCTCTTGTAGAAAATCAGATAGAGAAAAAGATAAAGGTTTTGAGAAGTGATAATGGTGGTGAGTATTGCTCTAATGAATTTGAGTAGTTTTGCAAGGACTATGGAATAGAAAGGCATAGAACAACTTCATATACTCCACAACAGAATGGAGTTGTAGAATGGATGAACAAAACATTGATGGATAAGGCTAGAAGCATGCTAAGCGGTGCAAGGTTAGAAAAGAAATTATGGGTAGAAGTCATGTTAACTACTTGCTACCTCATCAATAGATCTCCTACCTCAGCTTTGGTGGATAAAACTCCATAAGAAGTGTGGACTGGTAAGAAACCCTCTCTCAATCATATAAGGGTTTTTGGTTGTGAAGCTTATATGTATGTCCCAAAAGAGAAAAGGACTAAGCTAGACTATAAATATGAGAAATGCATATTTTTAGGTTATAGTACTGGTGTGAAAGGATATAAGTTGTGGAATCTAGAAACATAGAATATTACTTACAGTCGTAATGTGATCTTTAGAGAAACAAAAGGGGTTCCAAAATAGGAAATGCAACCAAGCAAAGAACCAGAAATAGTTTAGGTAAAATTGGAATAGGAGGAAGAACCTATGGTAGAACCTAATGCTATAGAAGAATATGAATTATAGAGAGAGTCTGAAGAGGAATATTCAGAGGAAGAAGGTGAGGAGGAAGTTGAAGATGCAGAACCTGGAACTCCAATTTTGAGGAGATCAGATCGGGTGAGAAGACTCCTAGAAAGGTATAGCCCTTCAAATTTTTGTTTTGCATTTAATTTATCAATTACTGATGAAGAACCCAAGACTGTAAAGGAGGCACTTCAGTCAAGTGAGAATAAGTCTTGGAAAAGGGCTATGGAAGAAGAAATGGAGTCCCTAGATAAAAATAAGACATGGGACTTGGTGAAATTACCCCTTGGTAGAAAACCTGTTGGTTGTAAGTGGTTATTCAAGAAAAAGTACAATGTAGAAGGAAAGTTGGAGAAGTACAAAGCTTACCTAGTAGCAAAAGGATTTTCTCAAGTTGAGGGAATTGAATTTGGTGAGATTTTTTCTCCTATGGCTAAACTAACATCAATTAGAGTTATGTTGGCTATTTTTGTTGCTTTTGATTTTGAAATAGAATAGATGGATGTAAAGATAACTTTTCTACATGGTGAACTTGATGAAGACATATATATGTCACAACCAGAATGCTTCAGGGTAAAAGGTAAGGAGGACTTGGTATGCAAGCTGAAGAAGTCTCTTTACGGGTTGAAGCAGTCTCCAAGGATGTGGAACCAAAAATTTGATAGGTTTGTTTTGACACTTGGGCTTGGAAAAAGCAAAGCAGATCCATGTGTATATTTCAAAAAGGAAGGTGAAAATTTTGTTATCATTGTATTGTATGTGGATGACATGTTGTTAATTGGTAACAATAAGGAGATGATAAAGTTACTAAAATCTCAGTTATCTTTTGAATTTGACATGAAGGATTTGGGTGCTACAAAATTTATTTTGGGTATGGAAATAATAAGGGATCATGCAAATAGAAAGTTGTGGTTAAATCAAAGGAAATATATTGATTTGATACTACAAAGGTTTAGGATGCATGATTGTAAACCAATATGTACTCCATATCTAGTTGGTCAAAAGTTATCTATTGAATAGTGTCCTAAAATAGATGAGGAAATTGAAGAAATGCATCATGTTCCTTATGCTAGTGTTGTGGGTAGTCTGATGTATGCAATGGTCTGTACTAGACCTAATATTGCACATGTAGTGGGAGTAGTTAGTAGATATATGTCCAATCTAGGAAAGGAACATTGGACTATTGTGAAGAGGATCTTTAGATACTTGCGTGGAACTACAGATTATGCTATCTATTATGAAGGAAAATCTGGAGATAATGATATTGTAAATCTACAAGGGTTTGTGGATGCTGATTGGGCTGGAGATCTTGACAAGAGAAGATCCATGAGTGCTTATGTGTTCAGGCTATTTGGAGGGGTAGTAAGTTGGATGAGTAAAAAGCAATCAGTTGTTGCTTTGTCCACTATAGAAGTAGAGTACATTGCAGCAACTCATGCCTGTAAAGAAGTAGTGTGGCTACAGAGGTTGTGTTCAATAGTTGGTATTAAGCAGAAGGTTGTGAGAATTGATAGTGATAGTCAGAGTGCAATATTTTTGGCAAACAATCCTGGTTTTCATGATCGGTCAAAACATATTGATATCAAGTACCATTTTGTGAGAGAGATGGTTGAAGAGAACCAGGTGATGTTGGAGAAAGTTGATACAGAGAAGAATACTGTTGATTCATTAACAAAGGTTGTTCCTGCTCAAAAATTTTCTTGGTGTAGAAGATCTATGGGCATGGTTGCCCTTGATAGTTGACAATGGCAATTTTTAGCCCCTATGGAAAGTATTCAACAAGTGGGAGAATGTTGGACTTGTGTTGAATATTTTCCATGTTATTCAGGTGGGGTTAACTCTGAAAGGACTTTACACTCTGCCCCTATCCTCATTGGGGTTTGGGGTCGAGCCAGACCCCGAGCGGGGGTATGGGGGTGGCAACCCCTATTTGGGGGTCCGAGGGCGTTAGCCCTCAAGAAATTTTTTTGGGGGGTTAAGCTATTTTTAGACCCATATGGGTATTTTTGGGTTAATGTAATGTCGGCCCATGGTTTTTCACCCATGGTATTGTAAAACCCCTTCTTGTGTTGTTGGTATATAAAACAACACTTGCATGAGGGTTTGGTAATGAATTTGCAAGAAATGTAATCGCAAGCAAAAAGCGAGTGAAAGGATATTATTGTATTGGAGATGGTCAAGTTTATACAATAAGGAGATATTCTTGCTGGGTTTTTCTCGAAAGGGTTTCCCAGGATAAATTCTTGTGTAATGTGTTCTTCTCTATTTTTTCCTTTGATTCTGCAATTATTCTTTTTCTAGATTTTGTTTATCGAGGTATTATTTCTCTTCACCCAAGATCCAGAGCCAGGAGCTCAAGCCAAGAGCTAAATCCTAGACTTCTCTAAATTAAGAGGGGGGCCTAATATTTCCTATCCCAAATAATGTAATAAGGGGGGATGTTAGGAATAATTTTTTGCAATATTTTTTAAATGCAACATTATTTTAAATTTTTTTTCATGTAACTATCTCCTCCTCAGGAGTATTAATCTCCTTATTTATAATGTTCATGCATGTATTAAATAGGATCTTGCATCAATGAATGAATTTCTAAGTTTTTCCATCATTAATTATACTTAAAATAATTAAATGAATACTAAGCCATATGTCTAAATGATTTGGAGAGATATTAATTTAAAAAAAAAATTCTTGGTCAAATTTGAAAACCACTTACCCTATCTTCTTTCTTAAGAAGATAAATAGGATTTCTTCCAATTGTATGAATGATAAGATTAAGAACTTAAAAATAAAAATAAAAATAAAAATATAAACATGGTTGAAATGTTTGTAGATAAACCAAATAAATAAAAATGACATAAGCTCAACTAGTTAAATTTCTCTCCTTTCAAGAGAACACCCAAATTTGAATCTTATTGAATGTGATATGTATAATTGCCAAGCAATTAGACTACTATATATTCATTGATGTAATAAGAGTGGGGATTGATTTAAAGCTATTTAAATAATTAAACAACTAGATGGATAGATATGTAACTTGAAGTAACCAAGGTCAAAGGATAATTAAATTCTATATTCAAGTTATAAATTTTATTGGACCTATTATGCAATCCATTTTCTTATTGAGAGATACATGTATAATTTTTGAGCTATTGTAATATACTATATAATGGGTGTCTTTAAATCACACTTTGCTAAGGTCACTTTTAATTTTTCAAATTCTTGTGGCATCCAAAGGCTATATGTGCTAGGAAATGTCTAAGGTAAGGGTCAGTATAAGATCTCTATGCTAAAGCAACTAATAATGTAGAAATAAAACTCATTACAACAATAAATAGAAAAAATAATCTTAGATACACACTTGCTAGAAATAGAAATAACTGTAGCTAAAAATAAAGTCAAGAACATAGACGAAAAATAAGTATAAAGTAACTATTATTTCATAGTAAGCTACAAAAATGTAAATATGAAATTAATTCATCTAAATAGTCCTCCTAGTAGAAGAAATAAAGTAGTTGTATTATATTCATAAAATGCAAGAAAAATAACAACAAACTAACTTGTTCTACAATAGATGAAACATGCAAAAAATAACAAATTAATCTAGATTGCAACAAATAAAAATACATGAAAATGGTACCTTCCACCTAGCTAGGAGTGGGCCCTTGCTCTGAAACAATTTGAAATGGGATAAACTCAACTCATCTCACATGAAATATAATATAACAATAGTTTAAAGCATAATATTATTGTGGGTTTTGGAATGGTAAAATGCCTTTACAACTACAACAAAAAGTATGTCAAAACTACAACATAACGATGTAATTCCTCTCTCTCTTACCATTTTCTAAAGATACTATTATTATTTATAATAGAAAGGACTAGGCCCTCTCTTACCCCCATAGTTAGATTGTTATAACAAAAAATATGCAACAAATATTTAGGTGATCTATTCAACAGATGAAGACAATAAATAAGTGTAACTATAGTCAAAACTAGTTATATCTACCCATATAGGATCTTGGTTGCCATGGTGGAGAGGTTTGAAATAGAAAAGTGCAATTTCAAAATGAATCCCCAAACCAACACATGCAAAATTACCTTGTATTATTCTTGGAAATTGCTGCAAGCTATGTTGAGTCAGCAATAGTTGACTGGTTACTGACATCATGTATATGTGGCTACAAAATAGAGATTAGTTTGCTACAACAATAAAATAGAATTTACAAATTAGTTTGGTACTATTTTAGCTATGCCATCCTCCTTGTCTTATTTTGCCACATCATCCTTAGGCTACTATAGTTGCATCCTGTATTACATGTTATAGCCACGTCAAGAGCTCAGGTATACTCAACATCCAAAACTAGGTTGTAGTCCACATTCGGTGCCAACCTAAAGTTTTGTTTTTGTCAACAAAGTGTTGCTCCTTCTGATGCCAGACAAGTGTTGTAGATCCAACATTGGCTATGTGAACTCTATCCAACTTCTATTCTAGTCATGATTTTTGGCACTAGGTAAACCTAATACAAATTTTCAATCTATCCATGAACTTCAACTATGTGCAAAAATCTAATAACCTATTTTTATTCGAAACTCTTGTAATTAATAAAAAAAATATCCTTTATCTACCCTTCTTGACACATAATGTCGCTCTACCTATCTAAGCCTACATTTACTCCTAATTACCCTATTTAATCACATAACTATTGTAGTAATAATGCAAAACATAATCTATTGGTGCAAAAATATGGTAAAAGAGTGGTAAAAATGAGGTATTTTTGGGCCTCATCACTCACCCAACCTATTGGGATGCATTTCCTCATGCATCAATTGCTTCTTTTTTTCAAATACAAACCACTCCTAAGGATCATACCTTGTTTGGATTTACTATCTTGCATTCCTTACCACATGTGCCAACTAATTTTAGAGCTGAGTAATTTCCTCATTCTTATCCTGTAGCAAAGGGATTTTATTTCTTGTGATTTTGTTTTTTATTTTTTCTACATTTAATTCTTTTGTTTTTTCTAATTTCTATTTTTTTCCTTTTTTTTCTATTTTTTTCATTTCTCTTGTTCTTCTATTTTTTTCTAGTATTTTACACTTCCAATAGATCACTATCACATGGAGTATCTTGGAATTTTGCATTTCCAAAAATTGCTACCACATGGAGCATATAGATGTTTTGCACTAAAAAACTCTATTCGATGCTGAGCAACATGGTGGTTACTTGTGAACTCTCTAGAACTGCTTGGACAAGTTTGGTGCTCAATCACTCAGTAAAAGAAAAGGCACCAAAAAGTATAGTGTCATGCAAAAAATTTCCAATCCATTAGGATCCCTTTATAAACCTTCCTTTATGCACCATAGACTATGCCATTTCTAAAATCAGGCAAAAGTTATGAGACTACACAATGTAAAAAAAGAAAACACATACCTTGTTAGAAGAGATCAACCATGATGCCTTGGAAAGGGTGGAGACCTATAACTAAGCCAAAATAACTTTTAGGATTAAATATAAACTAGAAGAAATACACAAGGGCACACACCAAAATACATACACACACATGTATATATAATTTTATTATAGAAGAGACCATCATTTTTGGTTTTCAATCTACTTCTTCCCTAGTTACGTCCACAAGGGATTTTCACCATCAATATTTTTTATTTACAAGACTAGTACATCAGAAACTGGATCTCATATTAATATTGGCCTAATGGCATCCCTAAAGGGGTTTTCACTATTGGATCTAATTTTTTTCTATTTTTTCAGTTTATTTAAATACAAAAAAACACAATCATACTTCATTTCATGTGGAAGAAGATATTTCCCCCACAACATACATATCATACTATGAAAGTAAATAAGTAGAGAAATATTCTTTTGACATTGATTTATGGTATAGCTTCAAGCGATGTCCATTTACCACCATATTTCACCTTGAGACATCAATAGGTACTAGTCACATTCATTATCATAAACTTGATCAATCTCGTACAATCTAACCACCAAGTCTTGAGCTTACCCTTGAAGTTAAGATAAAAAGAATTGAACAATAATGTTTAATCACTTGGCTTGTAATTATTAATTTTGATATGTCTATCACGCCATGTTTTTTGTTGTTTTTGAATAATATTTATCTAGTGAAGGGCATCCCTTTGTAATTAATCAAGTGCATTAAGTTGTAGAACTCTTTCCTATTGTACCTATGACAACTCAATACCAACATCAAGTGCAATGTGTAATGTTTGCAATTCAAATTCAATAAATAAAACAATTTCCTTTCCATAAAATAATTTATAAGGGGTGAATCCAGTAATGGGTGTCCAAGTAACATTATAATCCCACACAACCTTTGATAATATATTGACCCAATCATTTATATATGAAGCTACTATTTCTGTCAAAGTGTTTTCTAATTTTCTATTACTAAGTTCTACTTGATCATTGGCCTATAGGTAATAAGGTTAGGATTTTTTATGTTTGACTTGATAATGTTCCATAAATGAATAAATTACTTTTGATGTGAATTGGGATATTTGATCAGACACAATTTCATAGGGGTCACCATAGTGCTAAAAAAATTATTCATACAAGTTAGCTACTTTGTCCTTACAAGCATATTGAAGAGCAATTACTCTGGTCCACTTAGTTACATAGTCTATGCATACTAGAATGTGTTGTTTTCCCTGGGATGGTGGATCGATGGGTCCTACAAAGTCTATGCTCCATTTTTCAAATGATTTAAAAACTACTTGAGGTTGAAGATGCATCTTGTTTTGTGCAGTAAGTTTTTCCATTAGTTGACATTAATCATAGTGGAAACATATTTCTTCACATCATTATGAAGTGAAGGCTGGTAATATCTTGTTCCTAGAATTGTTTGTGTAGTTCATTTTTTTAGTAATGTCCTCTAGAAAGTTCATCATGAAATATCCAAAGGATGTCATAGAATTCATATTTCCTCACACATCTATGTAAAACATGACTAGGTCCATATTTAAACAATAATCCTTTTATCCATTGAAATGATAAACTTTGTCAAACTAATTGGCATCTTTCATTTACAATAAGATGAGAAAGAATATTTCTAGTTACCAAATAGTTAGCATGTTTGTGAACCATGGAGAGTGCGCTAATATTCTATAAAAATATTCATTAGGAAAAGAATCATCCATTGGTTCTTTTTCTCCTGTAGTGTTTAAGCTTAACAAAAAGTCAACAACTACATTTTTCCTACTAGGTCTATCTACAATAGTGATGTTGAATTGCTATAGTAGCAATAGCCATCTAACCATTCATCCAACCCCAATTGGTTTTTTATTAAGTCTTTGATTGTAGAGTGGTTGGTATGCATGTCTAAAGGGTATCTTATGATATAGAGATAAAATTTATTGATGGCATAGACTACTACCAAAAACTCTCTTTTAGTCGTGGTGTAACTCTTTTTAACACTCGTTAAATTCTTATTGATATAGTAAATAGTGTACTTTTTTCTACTTTCTTTATCTTGTTGACCAAGGATTGCACCTATTGTAGTGTTGAAAGCATCAATATGAATATGAAATGAGAGCTTCCAATAAGGTACTCTCATTATTGGTGCAATGGTCAATTTTTTTTTGATGGCTTCAAATACCACTTGATATTATTTGGTCCACTTAAACTCAACATTCTTGGTAAGGAGAGTGAATAATGGAGTAGTGAGTTTGCTAAATTTTTTAATAAACCTATCCATATAAGTCTCAGGTGGAGGTAATTGATTTATAATTTATATTTTCTTAAGATCCAATTTTATACCCATAGCTAAGATATGGTGCCCTAACACAATTCCTTCATCCATCATCATTAAACACTTTTCATTGCTTAGAGATAGATTATGGGCTTTACATCGAGTAAGAACTTGATTCAAATCATGGAGAGCATTTTCAAAGGTTTTCCCATATACTGTGAAGTTGTCCATATATACTTCACTACATTCATTAGTAAGATCCACAAAATAAGTAAGAATTGCCTACCAAAAAGTTGCAAGAGTTTTGCATAAATAAAATGGTAATACTCTATTATAAAATATTCCCTAGGGGTACGTGAAAGTGATTTAATCCTAATATTCTAGTGCCATCTATATTTTTTTGTAACCATTAAAACCATCTAGGAAGGAAAAGTATTTCTTTTCCAAGAGGGTATCGAGTTCTTAGTCTATAAAAGGTAACAAAAAATGATCTTTTTTGTGTGGCTTTGTTAAGTTCTCTATAATCAACACACACTCACATTCTTTGTTATTTTTGGAAAAAATAACCAATGGTGAAACACATTAGGTATCAAATACTAGGTAGATAAAACCTGCATCTATAGCTTCTCAATATCTATCTCTAACATATCCCTCAAAGTAGGATTTATCCTCCTTTGGGGTTGGTAGATAGGTATCTTATCAATGGTATAGATTCTATGAGTGGATAAGTCAGGGTGTATTTCCTTCATATCACTATAGTTCCATATAAATTCATTGATGTGTCAGCTAAGAAATCAAATAATTTAGCATCTTCTACATCCAACAACCAACTATTGATATTGAAAAACAATTCTGGTTGTATTTCTATTTGCTTGGTGCCTGGTTGCATTGAATGAATTTTTTTATTTACTAATGAGTTTAAAGGATAATGGTGGAGTAGTAGGAAATGGAAAATTCTAGTGTTTTCATTAAAAATTACTCCCTATAGGAATGATATTTGTTAAAGGATATTTAAAAACAAGAGGAGGTGCCCTTGTTATCCATGTGTCAAAGTAAATGAACTATCTTGCAATGACATTGATGATAAAGACTCAAATATTTCATCCTCATCCTTCCATAGAAATATGTGGATTGTAGTCCCCTCATCATTATAGTATAGTCCATTTAAAAATTCTAATAAAATAGGTTTGTATTCAAAGAGAGCTCCTTCTAATGGATCTAAGTCTTTTGCATGCTCTTTTACTATTACCATAACCAAACAAGCAAGATTATTTTGATCACTAGGTTTTTCCATCCATATATTTCCAAAGAAATCCATGGAAGGACTAGCTAGAGGGTATAGAAAAATATTTTTGGTATTCAATCCATTGGAAATAGTCATATCTCCTGAATAAATATCTATGAAAGCAACAGTTGTAGCCAACCAAGGTTATCCAAGGATTAATGGATAACCATTCATCCTAGTTCTTGGTTGTAGAATCATAAAATTGATAGGATACTCCCATGATTCTATATTTTTTGGTACATCTACTATTCCTTTAGGTTATGTTATAGATTGATCAACTAGCTGAAGTATAGTAGAAGTATATTACATATTGGTCAAGGATAATTGATTCATCATTTCTATCATCATAAAATTTATAGATACTCCTAAGTTAACCAATACATTAGGTATTTTTGTTGTATTTATGGAAATAATAATGACAGGGTTTCCTAGATCTCTATATTTTGATGGAATGAGCTATCCTGCTAAGAGGACAACTAATTTCCCATCCACTTGTATTGTATTTGGAAAAATCTTTCATTTTTTCCTAGGCTTTTTAATGCGCATTTCTTGAATACCTTGTTGAAGGTTGGTACATCCTTAATGGCTTGGAGTAAGGGGATTGCTATGTTTAAATTTTTTAGCTCTATTAACATATTGGATTCCTTAGAATGATATTATTTAGGTTCTAATATTTTAGGATATGTGTTGGAGAATATTACATTATTTGATAAATTAGGATGTGCAAAAAATGCACAAGTGTCTTGTATTAGGAGTGCAAGAGTCTCATATACAAGAGGTAATGATAAGCCAAAGATCATGGGACTTGTCATATGGAGAGCAACAATCAAGTATGTGAAGAGTCATATTGCTATGTCTATATTATGGAGACAAAGCTCCATACAATGTAACATGAACAAATCTAATTATCCAATTGTAAAGAGGAAGATACAAAAAAGTGAATAAAGCTTGTATATAGATTTTGAGCAATTAATATTGTCAGTTTTCTTCATGCATAGTTCATGAATGATTTAGGCCATTTAAATTCATATTTGAAATTATAAATGAATGTTATTTTCATTATTATATTGGCCTTTATATACATATTAAATTGCTCATTTATATTATTATACTCTTCATTATTGATATTTTGACCTTTAATATTATGTCTTATTTAATTGGGACCTATAATATTGTGTTAGTAAGGCTTAAAATCCAACAATTGTATCAGAGCTACCATCTAACTCTATCCATTTTTATAGAGTTATATTAGCCACCTTAATATTGGAGTCTATCCACTTTGATAGTAGAGAAGGCTTGGACTCTATTTCTAAAAGGTTTAATTGAGTAGATATTGAAGGAACAAGGAACAAGCACACTGATTTGGATGATAGGGTCTTTCCACTTGGTTGAAGAAAAACCGATGAGTACTAGGACTCAACCAAGATTTGATTGAGGGCCAACTCAAGATAAAGTTGGACATTGATAGAAAAAGCCAACTCAGAGGATAGTTGGAACTTTGAGGACATTCAAATTCACCTAAATAATATTAATAGTTCTCTAGAAAGGAGGAGAATCATATTTAGTTCTTAGATGTGACCTAAGACATTATAGAAATATTTTTGATAGATAGAGGAGTAGCATTGCTACCAAATATTGAGAATCAAAAGTAAAGAGAATTATAGGAGCATCTAAGCTTCCATAGAACAACAAAGTTCTAAGAAAAGAAGCAATACAAAGCTTCTATAATAGAGGATAAGCAAAGCATAGAGAAGAAGAAAGCATTGTAAGCTTTCTAAGATTCTTCAAGAAAGACATTCATTGTAATAATGAAGGGAAAAGAGGCCATAATATAAAGGTCAATATATAGGCTATCTAAGAGCATAGCACTATATCTAAGGTAGACGCTAGTATTTAAATATTCAAGCTCTATTATACAGTGAATAACTATCAAAAGTCAAGCACAAGTTAGGTGTTGGTATTCAAAGGAAAACAAGAAGACATACACATATTTTAGCAAAAATAGACTATAAGAAAGTAATTTCTATCCATTAATACAAGATAGAGGATAGAAGAATGTTGTATTTAAGTTAAAAAATGGGATATCAAAATTGAGTGTTAAGGAGGAGTGCTAATAGAGCACCTAGAAATAAGTTAGGAAGTGCTAAGGAGAAAAGAATAAGTACTAAGAAACAAGAATCAAGCAGTGGGTTACCAACCATTAGTTGCTATTCAAATTACTAAAATAAAGGAAAGGCAACGTTCGACCACTAGAAAGGCAATGTTGGATACTACAGGAGCAAGAATCACTCATTAGAGAAGCAACATTAAAAAAAGAAGTAACACTTGCTCACTAGAAGAAGCAACTTGATATTACCAAAGAAGCAACACTCACTCATAGGAGGAGCAAAAATTACTAGAGGAATAATGCTTGATCACTAGAGAAGCAACTTTTGGCCATCAAATAAGCAATGTTCACCATAAAATAAGAGTTGCTTGGTCACTAGTGGAAGATGCTTGGCCACCATTAGAGAAGAGTCATTGAAGACATTTGACCACCTTCAGAAAAATACACTTGATCACCAACAAAAGAAGTTTGGCCACATTTAGAGAAGAAAGTATCGACCACCATTGAAGAATAGGCTTTAACCACAAAATAAATTCAATGGACATTATCTAGAGGAAATATGAAAGCCATGCAAAAGGAAAAATCAAAAGGATTAAAAATTCTAATCACTTTGAATCATTCAAATAATGATAACAAATGCTTCTTACTTCTACAACAGAATTTGTGCCAACTAGCCCAGGTAACATTACCAAGCGTTACATTCTACTCTTGGCATATCATATTTTTTTAGAGGGAAACAAATTCAAATTGATTTTTGGAAAGCTAGATGGAGTAATAAAGGTTAGGCACCTTTAATTAAGATTTCAAAAATCATCTTTAGTTTGAATTTATTTTAAGATATAGAGTAATAAGGTTTACAACATAACTTTATTATAGTTGAAGATATTTAAAGCTTTTAGATATTTTTAAAGGTTGAAGATTAAAATCTTGATGAATTAAAGTTTATTGGAGTTAAAAGGGTATAGGATTTATGATGTTTTAGTTTTTTAAGGTTTTGAAGTTTTATTAAAATTATGAAAATTTTTGAAATTTGAAATTTGAAATTTTGTAAATTTTATATATTATGGAGTTAAACGGATTTCTACATCAAATGTTTAGAAGATTTGAAATTTAAAATTTTTATATTTGAGTATTTTTTAAGCTAGGAGATATAAGGATTTCAAACTCAAAGGAACTAATAATGGATTATTGGTATATTGATTCCAGAGCAAGTAGGCATATGACTAAAATAAATAATGGTTTAATTTTTTCCAATAAAAATATGAAAAATAAGTTGTTATAGCAAATAGATGACTTATGATGTTAAAGGAGTATGAGATGTATTAATTGACATATCAAATGAAAAAGAAACAATTAGCAATGTACTATATGTACCTCGATTAACTGCTAATATTCTTTCAGTATCTCAACTAATGGATCAAAATCTGTCATCTGACTTAAAAAATATTAAGACAAAAAACATGTCTTATTACCAAAAAAAGAAGAGTTATAGCTTTTGGTCCTTATAAAAATAGTTGGTTTACTCTAGATACTTCATCGAATATATCTCTATCAAAAAGAATATATGAAACAAGCAAACTCTGGCATAAAAGGCTAGGACACAAACACATATTCATTAAATTAAATGAGTAAACATCAAATGGTTAAAGGTTTACCTAAACTTTCATAGAAATTTACAGTTTTTCTAGAATATCTAGTAGGGAAACAACATAGAATACATTTTGAACTTAGTCAACATAGAACTCAAAAACCATTGGAATTAATATATATATATATATATATATATATATATATATATATATATATATATATATATATATATATAAAATATATATATATATATATATATATTTATGTGGTCCAATGAACATTACTAGTATTGGAGGACAAATATTTTCAACTATTTGTTGATGATTACTCCAAAAAAATGTGGGTGTATTTTATGAAATTCAAATATAAAGCATTCAGTTGTTTCAAATAATTCAAACTACTTGTAGAAAAAGAAACAAAAAAATAAATCAAGAATCTTCATTCAGATAGAGGAGGTGAATTTATGTCAAAAGAATTTAACTTGCTTTTAGAAATCAATGGTATAAAAAACAACTCACCACAACATATTCACCATAACAAAATGGTATTGTAAAAAGAAGAAATAGATCAATTGTGGAAATGTTCATTGCATGTTAAAAGAAGCTCATATTGATCATCAATATTGGGTTGAAGTGGTTAAAACAACTGTGTACTTACAAAATAAATCACCTACAAGGATACTAAAGAATGTTACCCCTAAAGAAGTATGGTTAGGATAAAAACCAACAGTAGACCAATTAAGAATATCTGGATGTAAGGCATACATGCATATTCCAAAACAAAGAAGAACTAAAGTAGATGACAAGAATATTTCTTGGTTATGATGAAGATTCAATAAGTTACAAAATAATTGATCCAAAAATAAAGAAAATTTACATAAGCAGAGATGTAGTATTATACAAAGGAAATAAAAATATTGTTAAGGAACAAAAGGATGATTTAGGAACAATTCTAAGTTTTTTAGAAGAAGATTCATCAAGTGAAGACTCAAAATCAAACATATATGATGAAAAAATTGAGAACTTAGAGACTAATACAACACTTCAAAGGAAAGAACCAATATGACTTAGAGATACACTTAAGGACTCAAAACTAGAGAAAATGCCAAATATCACTACTACAAGACCTCAAACTCGTAGTTTAACAAGAATGAATAGAGGATTGATAAGTTCTATAGCAACCTACAACTAATCTAAATGCTTTAAATCATCCAAAAATAAGGCATCCATGGAATTAGAACATGTAACTTTAATGAAAATAAAACTTGGAATCTGGTTGATTTTACCTCAAGGAAAGATGATAGTGGGATGTAAATGGACCTACAAGATCAAATATAAAGCAGATGTTTCACTTGAAAAATACAAATTTTGATTAATTGCAAAAGGATATACTCAAATAGAAGGAATTGATTATGAAGAAACGTTTGCACCAATAGCAAAAATTACTACTATTCGAATAGTTTGTGCTTTAGCATCACATCATGGATGGAAAATTTTATCAAATGGAAGTAAAAAATGCATTTCTTAACAATGATATTTAAGAAGAGGTATTTATGTCACAACCATAAGGAATTGTGATCAAAGGATAAGAAAAAAAGGTTTTCAAATTGAAAAAATCTATATATGGTCTCAAGCAAGCACCAAGAGCCTAGTATATAATAATTAATAATAATTTATTACAACATAATTTTAAAAGAAGTTTATCAGATTCAAATATCTATACAAAAAAGGTTGGAAATGATTAAATAATACTTATTGTATATGTTGATGATATAGTAATCACATGAAGCTCAAAAATTTAAATAAATGAAGTTAAAGGGGATCTAGAAAAGGACTTTAAAATGATAGATTTGGAACTTCTTCATTATTTTATTAGTTTAAAAATTTGTCAAAATAAAAAAATATCAAAATAACACAGACAAAGTATGCAAAATACTTGAAAAATATGGGATAAAAAAGTGTAAGCCCAAAGACACTCTTATGGAGTAAGGATTGCAATTGTCTACATACGATAAGACATCTCTAGTCTCAGCCACTATTTATCATCAATTGATTGAAAGTATTCTATATTTAACAAACACCAGACTAGATATAGTTTTTGCTATAAATTATCTTTCAAGATTTATGCAAGAACCTAGAGAAAGTCATTGGAAAGCCACAAAATGAATACTACATTATATTATCAAGACTACATAATATGGATTGACATAAAAAGAATGATAAATTTTATCTACAAGGATATTAAATTTTTTATTATTTTGGATCTATAAATGACAAAAAATCTACTTTAGGCTATGTTTTTTATATTATTTTAGGACCCATTTCTTGGTTGAGTAATAAACAACATGCAGTAGCCCTTTCGCCTATAGAAGCAGAATATTGTGCAACAAAATATGCAGTCTATGAAGAACTCTGGTTATAATATATTATTAGATATGGGAATTAGAATAACTCCTAAAATAATAAATTATTATAATAAAGGAGTACTTAATTTAATAAAAAATCCCATTATTCATAAAAGAAAAAAAAAATTGAAATTCAATATCATTTTATCAGGGATCATGTTCAAAATTACCATTTCCAGTTAAAACATGTTTCTACTAAAGATCAAATTGCAAATATTTTCATGAAAGCACTTGGTCAAAAAATTTCAAATATTTTAGAATCATCTATGTACATCAAGAGAAGTTCATATCAAATAATTTAATACAAGGGGTGTTGGATAATATTACAATATATGATAAATTAGGATGTGCAAGAAATGCACAAGTATCTTGTATTAGTAGTGCAAGAGTCTAGTATACAAGTGGTAAAATGATAAGCCAAAGGTCATGGGACTTGTCATATGGAGAGCAATAGTCAAGTATGTAAAGAGTCATATTACTATATCTATATTATGGAGGTAAAGCTCCATACAATGTAAAACGAATGAATCTAATTATCCAATTGTAAAGAGGAAGATACATAAAAGTGAATAAAGCTTGTATATAGATTTTGAGCAATTAATATTGTAAGTTTTCTTCATGCATAGTTCATGAATGATTTAGGTAATTTACATTCATATTTGATATTGTAAGTGAATGTTATTTTAATTATTATATTGGCCTTGATATACATATTAGATTGCTCATTTATATTATTCTACTCTTCATTATTGATATTTTGACCTTTAATATTATGGCTTCTTTATATTGGGACCTATGATATTCTATGGTAGTAAGGTTTAAAATCCAACAATATGGTGCTTTATAAGTTTCTAAAGGTATGCTTATTGGAAGATTTTCTTCTTCTTTAATCATTGGCTCAAGATTTGATGGAAGTGTTTGCATTTTCTCTTATAATTATTCTATTTTATTTAGGAGGTTATGATAGGGGTTGTCTACCTATTATTATTTGGGTTAGCTATAGGTTGCTTCGATAGTGGAGGATGCTTTTACAGTTGTGATTGTATTACTTGAGGAGCAACAATGGGTCCTGGTCGCAACGCCTATTGCTAACTTTAAAACTATTGCTATCCCCATAAGGTTAATTATATTGGGATGGTCTTGACCATTGTTGGTTCTAATTTGACCATGATTGATTATAAAATGGTTGCATCCATGGTGGGTTAAACAATACTTGATTAGTCCATTCAAGAGATGGATACTAGGGGTATTGACCCCATTGTTGTTGTGGTGGGGGCATATTCCATGGATATTTTACCCACGATACTATTTGATTATGGAATTGTTTTATTGTACTACAAAATTAAGTTCTTCCATATTAGGATGAATATTTCCAAGGGCATCCTTGATTTGTGGTTGGAGATCACATCAATCTGTAGGATGACTTTTCTCATTGATACTTCTTATATTGGTTTTGTTTAGAGGGCATTCCTATAAGGCATGTTTCTATCTACATCTTGAAATATATGGCCAATTATTCATTTTCCCTAGCTTTAGCTTGTAATTTATCCAAAATTGTATTTAGATGTAAGAGAATATGAGTTTTAAAGTTGGAAAATTCTTCTACTAGTTCTCCTATTTCATTGTCATTCTTTCCTACTCGGTATTTTTGGGTTTATCAACTTGTTTGAGAATAATTTCTACATAGTTCCATAATATTAGAAAGATCTAACTTGCTTACATCACCTTTTCCCATGAGGTTTAATACACCCCTTAACTCATCTTGTAATCCTTGTAAAAATATTACTTTGACAAGTTCTTGGTCCATCCCTTATCCAAATATTCTATAGATGACGATAAATCTATCTAGGTAGTCTTCAAGAGTTTCATCCTCACCTGATTTCATCCTAAGCAATTCTTCTTTTTTATCTTTGACATGACAATATTCTTGATATTTTTCTAAGAAGACCTTTTCCATTTTGGCCTAGGTACTAATGGATTATGGGGCTAACCCTATGAACCATCACATAGTTGAGTCCTTGAGTGTAGAAGAAAACAATTTAAGTTTGTGATTATCAATTGTGTAATCATAAGTTTGACATATGAATTTAAATTCACATAGAAACTGGTCTAGGTCTTTTCTTGTTGTCCCCCTAAAGATAGGTAAGTTTTATGGAGAAAATTTTTTCATAGGGGCTTGTGTATTAGGATCTAACCAAATAGGATATGTGAAGGTCCTAGTACCATTAATAGTTTCCCAATGCATGTCACTTTGTCCATCCCCTATGTTGTTTGCACCTTGCATATAACCCATATTGTTATCTTCCTAATAAATGTTATAAACTTGTCTAAATTTCTTAGTATATTTAAATATTTATGGATTAGGTGAAATACTACTAGATTATTCTTGAAAATTCTCAAATTCAAGAGATCTTAAAGATCCTAGAACTAAGGATGATTGTATACTGTTAATTCCTTCTTCTTCACTTAGTTACAATGGATTGCTTGGGGCTGTGGCTATAGGTAATAAGTACTCTTATGCTTGGGGTTTATTTTTAATATTTATCCCCTTATTATCCCTAGATCTATTCATACATTATCACTTATAAAATAAACCATTTAATAGTCACCTCTACCTTTCCTTCTCAATACCACTAGTTTCACTTAGTTTTAACTAATTAGTCTCCTATTAGCATAAGGCACAAATAAGGGAACTAGGTATATTGGTTTATAGGATAAAATTTTAGTTTATCCTAGTGAACACTTATATCTAAAATGGCCAACTAAGGAGGTATGTTGCCTCTATGACTAATTATTTTTCTAAGTATAAGTTTGCAATGTTGGATATCTAGCAAGATCTAAATGATCCTAGCAACACCATGTTCCTTGACAATGACACCAAAAAGTGATGGATGTTGTTAAACCACTCTTTACTAAGGTCACTTTTAATTTATAAAATCTAGGGTGGCACCCAAAGGCTATATGCACTAAGAAATATTTAAGATAAGGGTAGGTATAGGCTCTCTATGCTAAATCAATTAAGAAGGAATAAATCAAACTCATTAAAATAGGAAATGAAAGAAATAATCTAAAAGATACACTTGCTAGAACTAGAAATAATCAAAGCTAAAAATAAAATAAAGAATGGATAATAAAACCAATTATAAATAAAATATTATTTCACACTAAGCTACAACAATGTAAATCTAAAAATAATTTAGCTAACTAGTCCTCCTAGGACATGAAAATAAAGTAGCAAGATTATAGTCATAAAATGCATGAAAAATAATAGCAAAATAACTTGTTCTACAATGGATGAAACATGTAGAAAATAATAGCAACTTAATCTAGATTGAACCAAATGAAAATGCTTGAAAATGGAACCTTCCACCTATCTAGGAGTGGGCCCTTGATCTACAACAATGTGGAAGGGGATTAACTCAACTCAACTCACATAAAATAGAATATAATAGTAGTTTAAAGCATAATATTATTATAGGTTTTGGAATGGAAAAATATCCTTACAACCACAACAATTTTTTTATCATAATTATAGAAGCATAACGATGTAATTTATAATGGAGAGGACATGGTCCTCTCCTACCTTCATAGTTAGATTTTACAATAATAAATATGCAACAAATATTTAGGTGATCTATTCAACAAAAGAAGACGATAAATAAGTGTAACTACAATTAAAACTAGTCATATTTGCTTGCATGAGATCTTGGTTGCCATAGTGGAGAGGTCACAAATTAAAAAAATGCAGTTTCAAAATGAATCCCCAAACCAATACATGCAAAACTACCTTGTTATGTTCCTAGAAATTATTGCTAGCTATGTTGATTCAAAAATAGTATATTGGTTATTTACATCATGCACAGGTGGCTATCAAAATAGATATTAGTTGGCTATAATAGTAAAATAGAATTTGCAAATTAGTTTGGTACTATTTTAGCTATGTCATCCTCATTGTCTTCTTCTTCCATGTCATCCTCAAGATACTATAGTTGTATCCTATATTACTTGCTATATCCATATCAGGAGCTTAGGTATACTCAACATCTAACCCCAAGCTATAGTCCATGTCTGGTGCTAGCTTGTAGTTCTATTTTGGTGAGCAAAGTGTTGCTCCTTCTAGTGCCAAGCAAGTGCTATCATATTCGAAACTAGTTGTGTGAACTTTTTCCAGCACCTATTCTAGTCAGGATTTTTGGCATGAGGTGAACCTAATGCCAATTGCGAACATATCCAAGAAATATAGTTATGAGAAAAAATCTAATAACCCTTTTTATTCCAAAATCTTGTCATTAATCAACAAAAAATTACTTTATCTACCCTTATTGGTACATAATGTCAATATGCCTATCTAAGCCTACATTTACTCTTAATTACCTTAGTTAATCACATGAATATTTTAGTAGTAAATTTAAACATAACCTAACAATACAAAAAAGTGGTAAAAAGGTGGTAAAAATGAGGTATTTTTGGGCCTCATCACTATATGGTTATGGTGTAATAGAGGTGGAGTTTTCTTCAATCTTATTTAACCGGTTGTTTTTTTTTGGGGGGGGGATAGATATGCAACTTGAAGTCAACCAAGTCAAAGGCTAATGAAGTTGTCTATGTTTAAGTTACAAGTTATATTGGACCTATTATGCAACCCATTTTCCTATTGAGAGATACATGTATAATTGTCAAGCTATTTCAATACTACTACATGGTCATTGTATAATATAGGTCGGGCTCCTTTCAATCCTATTTAACCAATAATATAAAAATTGGTGGGTAGATATGCAAATTGATGTGACCAAGGTTAAAGGATAATGAAGTTGTTTGTATTCAAGTTATAAGTTATATTGGACCTATTATGTAATCCATTTTCTTATTGATTGGTACTTGTATAATTATCAAGCTATTATAATACTATGGGTAGGGCTCATTTCAATCCCTAATTGAAAAGATTTGGTGGATAAATATGCGGCTTGAGGCTACAAAATTCAAAGGATAATGAAGTTGTCTATGTTTACATTATAAGTTATATTGAACCTATTATGCAACCCATTTTCTTTGAGTGTTAGATGTATAATAGTCAAGCTATTGTAATATTTCTTTATGGTTATGGTGTGCTACAAGTGGAGTTTGTTTCAATCCTATTTAACCAATTAAAAAAGGTGGGTAGATATGCAACTTGAAGTCACCAAGGTCAAATGATAATGGAGTTGTATATGTTCAAGTTATAAATTATATTGGACCTATTATGCAACCCATTTTCATATTGAGTGATACTTATATAATTTTCAAGCTATTGTAGTCCTACTATATGGTCATGGTGTAATATTGGTGGGGATCGTTTCAATCCTATTTAACCATTTAACAATTTTATGGATAGATATGCAACTTGAGGTTACAAAGATCAAAGGATAATGAAATTATCTATGTTTAAGTTATAAGTTATATTGGACCTATTATGCAAATCATTTTCTTATCGAGTGACACATGTATAATTGTCAAGCTATTGCAATACTACTTTATGGTCATGGTGTAATATGAGTGGGTCTCATTTCAATCTTATTTAACCAGTTAAAAAAATGGTGGATATATATGCAACTTGAATTCACCAAGGTCAAAGGATAATGAAGTTGTCTATGTTCAAGTTATAAGTTATATTGGACCTATTATGCATCCCTATTTCTGCCATGAGTCAATTTTCTCTTTTTCATGCATGCATGTATTTTACTTAGATTTTAAGTTCCTCTTCTTTATGTGTGCATGTATTTTAATTGGATTTTTAGTTGTTTGATTGTGAGTTGAAAAGATAATTATAAATAAATTATCTACATTTATATTTAAAATCCGTTACACAAAAGATGTCATAGGGTGTCATAGCATTAAAAAAGTAAAATTTATTAGATGTTATGTTCAGTATAATATCTTTGTCAATGAAAACTTAAAAATAAATTAACTTTATTTGTACCTCTTGTAAACCATCATTTTTAGTGGTAATTGTTAAAATTCTTAAGTTTTATTAATTAAATTAAATACCTCTTATTTGTTTTATGAATTGAGTGGAAGCTATAGTTCTATATTTTATATAGCCAATATAGATTCTAATATATATAATGAGTTTAACACCAATTCAATTTTTAGTGAACCCATCCCCTAGAAGTACTCATCACTCAAAGATAAGAGACAAAGACTTTTATGTTTGTGAATATTTGAACTCGAGTCTTCTTTGTGTAAAAAACTTGCTTAAATTATTAGATGACTCATTTTAACCACTCAATCTCAACATCAATACTTGGACCTAATCCTTCTTTGTGAAAGATGATTCATCTAAACTACTTAAGTTCAATTTAATAAATGTATACTTTTTTTAATAAGCTATGTGTGGCTTCTATTGGAGGCCACTTTCATTAAATTATAAAACATTACATTGTTCCTATTACATTGCTATTAGTTTAATTAATCCATATCCAACTGATGTTTTTATCAAAAATATTCTTCATTTTCTTTTCTATTAAAAATATTTGCCATCTTCCTCAAATTGTTATCTTTTTACAATCAACTCCTTGATCGATGTAATGAATATTAAGAATACAACTATTAAATAATATATCTTTCCACTATATATATATTTATAGTAAGTTCATAATATTCACTTGGGGATCAATTATATGCTACTCACATAGACTATTTTTATATTTATTAAAAATAAAATTTAAATATTTTTCATCAGAGATGACTTGACTCAATAATTCTTGACAAAACTTTAAATTGTAAAATAGAACTACTTTTTTCAATTAATAGACTCAACAATATATTTGAAAAATTATTTAATTCATTTATAAAAATATATTTTTAATTTAATATCAAATGGAATTAGTTTAGGGCAAGCCAACAATGAGTGCAATATAGAAGTAAGTAGGAGGAAGCATGAGTAGGAAGTAGGAAGTAGAAAGAAAAGTGTGATCAAGGAACAAGTGCTATTTCTTGTTCCATATCTTAGGAGAAATTTTTAAAGGATTCATGTGAAGAAAATATAGGTAACATGGCAAGAAAGTCATTTTTGAAAGTCCTTACTAAAATTAAGGATGACCTAATTGGAAGTAAGGATGCCTTATTTGGAATTATGAATGCCCTAGTTAGCGATAAGAGAAAGAGAAAATCTATGACAAGCCCTATTCAAGTAGTAGATAATACACCAAAATTGATTATCAAGGATAAGATGATTGAGCATGATATAATGGTTCTTAAAATTAGAGGGTTAATACATAAGTTCCATGGACATTGGTCAGGTTTTTATGAGATTTAAAATTGGATCAAGTGCAAGTGGAGATTGAGTTTATATTACTCCATGGATTTTCTTCCAAAAGGACTTTTCCTCATTATTTTTTCCAATTAAAAAAAAGAAATAAAATAATGGATGGAGGTCCATAGTTTAGGGGTAAATATGAATTATATTTAAGACCTTGGAGTGAGAAAATTTTCATTCATATAGAGACTATTAAAAGGCTTCTGGTATAGATTAGGCTTTTTGGACTTCTTTATCAACTCATCAATAGGAAGGTTTTGAAGAATATTGATAATACTCTAGGTGAATTTATCCAAGAGGGACCAACTACTAAGGAGAGAAGGCATGTTGTATACACTTGAATATGTTTTTTCATGGATATTTTAAAACCTTTACCATAGTCCATTAGGATTAAATATGAATCAAGATAATGTGATAAGTAAGTGGATTACAAAAACATTGCATTCAAATGTCAAAATGTCATGAAACCAAACACATGACAAGATAATGCAAAGTGAAAATGATGGAGAAATAGATGGAAATTTTTGAACATGAGGGCAACTTAAATATGAAACAAGGAGATTATATCATAGGAGAAGGTAGGTCAAATAAAGGATTTTCCACTCCTAAGAAAGTGGTAAAAAAATACAATCTACATCATTATATGGCAAAGGCCATTATAATTCACTTGAATCGACCATTAGAAGAAAAAAATGACATGATGAATGAGGAAGTACATTCACAACTTCAAATACAGTAGCTAAAGGTGCTAAGGAATAAGGAAAGAAAATTCTTAAAGCAAAGGAATATGGGAAGGCAATTTTTAAAGCAAAGGAAGATGGGGAGATGAATTTTAAAGCGAATAAATTGAAAGCAATCTAGAGAGTATTTGTTGCACTTTAGGGTTGTAAGAGAAATACAATAAATAAAATTATATGGAGGATATCCAATAAAATATAGGGTTTATGCCAATATAAGAAAGTATGTTACAACACCAATATAGCCAAGTGTTAGGTAATTGAGCCAAATTGATAACAGGAAACTAATTACCATTAAATATTTAATTGCCAGTAAATATTAAAAAAAATGTGATAAGCATATGGGCGGTTTCAGCTCATGGTTTTTTGGCTCATTGTATTTTGACACCACTATATATTTTTAGGTACAAGAAAAGTCACGAATATCTATATATTTTGTACTGTAAAGACTGCCTCTATGGTGGAAGGCTCTTTTCTGGTTTGGAGGAAGAGAGGAGAGGAGACATTGTACAAGTGGAGAAGATTGTTGTATTGTTGCTAATACAAAGGACATATTATTTCTCCATGGAGTATGGTACACTACCCGAACCATGTATATATTGTGTCTCTTACATTTGTGTGATCATTGTTTATTGCACTGCTTAACTAAAGTTTAAACTGTTTTTCATTGTCGTTGTTATTATTTGTTTTTCTTCCATAGACTATGTATTATTTATACATAGTGAATTCCTAACAATTGGTATCAGAGCGATCTTGTTGGGAAAGGGCATTCATAGGAGAGTTTTTTGTTTGAGTGGGAGAAATAGAACAAAATTTCAAAGTTTAAACTGGAGAAGTTTACCAAACAAAATTTTGGTATATGGAAAACCAAAGTGGAGGATTATTTGTATCAGAAGGATAATCTATACTTGGCTCTAAAAGGGAAGACTGATGGTCAACTTGACTTGATGTATGATGAGGAATGAGATCTAATAGATATGAGTGCACTAGGGGTGATCTGGTTGAGCCTGGCTGATTATGTTGCATACAACATTGGGAAGGAAAAGACCACCAAAGGAGCCATGGATATACTAGCTAAGTTGTATGAAAAACCCTCAGATTCAAATAATTTTTTCTTGATTAGAAAGGTATTTACTATGAAATTGCAAGAGGGTGGATCTATCAAAGAACACCTTAACAAGTTTTATGCTATTATGGGTTATTTAAAATATATAGGGCTTGATTTTGATGATGAGGTTATGGCTTTAGGGTTTCTTTATTCACTACCAGACACATGGGGTAACGTTCTAATGGTAGTGAGTAATTCTATTCCTGGTTCTAGAAAGCTAGTGTTTGATGATGTGGTTAGCATAATCCTCAGTGAAGATATGAGGAGAAAAACCTTTGGGGAGGCTTCATAATTTGGAGTAGCACTATCTATAGAAAGTAGAGGCAGAAAAAAAGAAAGAGGAAAAGGTGAAGCTAGATGGAAAAGACAAAACAGAGGAAAATCGAAGGGTAGATCTAAAAGCAGAGATAAAAGCAAGATTGATTGCTAGAATTGTGGGAAGAGTGGACACTTCAAGAGGGAGTACAAATACAGAAAGAAGAATTAGGACAATAATGGGAATGATTCTCAAGAGGTAAACATTGTAGGTGCAATTTATCAGGATGCCCTGATTCTTGCAACAAATTGCATAAGTGAGTATTGGGTTATGGACTATGGAGCTTCTTATCATGTCACTTCTCATAGGGAATACTTTGCTGATTATACTCCAGGCCATTATGGAGAGGTTTTTTTGGGTAATAACTATCCATGTGAGATTGTGGGTATTGGCATGGTGAATGTAAAGTTACCAAATGGAAATATTTGGATGCTTAACAATGTTAGGCACATTCCTGATCTAAAGAGGAACCTGATTTTAGCCAGTGCACTTGATTTGGAGGGATGCAACACTACTTTTGGAAATCGATAATGGAGAGTGACAAAGGGTTCAATTGCCAAAACTCAAGGAGGTTGATTTGGGTTTTTGTGAAGGTTGTGTACATGAAAAACAAAAGGGTTAAGATTTATGAAGGTTGTTCCATAAAGGAAAAAAGAAAAATTAGATCTTGGATATGTGGGGTCCCTCACCGGTACTTTCTCTTAAGGGCTACTCTCATTATGTTACCTTAATTAACGATTTCAATAGGAAGACATGGATCTACACAATAAGGCATAAATCTGATGTTTTTGACACTTTTTGAAAGTGGAGAGCATTAGTGGAGAATGAGCAGGTAAGAAAGTAAAATGCCTTAAATTTGACAATGGTGGTGAATATTGCAACAAGGAGTTTGAGGACTATTGCACAAAGGAAGGAATTAGGAGAGTTAAGACTACTCCTAGGACACCACAGGAGAATGGAGTCTCGGAGAGGATGAATAGAACTATAATGGAGCATGCTAGAGCCATGAGATTGCATGCAGGGTTGCCATTGTTCTATTGGGCTAGTGCAGTTGATACAACAATTTATTTGATAAATAGAGGACCTTGTACTGCATTGGATGGAGGTATTCTAGAGGAGACTTGGAAAGGTAAACGTGTAAACTACTATTTCCTTAGAGTATTTGGTTGTGAGGCTTTTGCCCACATAGATAAAGAAATAGGAGTAAGCTTGATGCAAAGTCTAGAAAGTGCTATTTTCTTGGTTATGGCGTGGATAAGATGGGATATAGGATATGGTATAATATCAGCCAAAAATTTATCAGGAGTAGAGATGTGATTTTCAATGAGGATAGGTTGTACAAGGATAGGAACATACAGGTTGAAGAGGATGCACCTGAGTTTGTTAACTTGGATGAAATCCCAGAGCATGGTGTAAAAAGATAGCCTCTTGTTTTGATGAACATGGTGCTCATGAGGAAGAGCAAGATGAACATGAAGTTATGGTTACTCCACCATTACCCCCATCACCACTAATACCAAAATGTTGGAGATCTACTCGGGTAAGAAGAAAACCAAATAAGTATTCTCCTTATTTGCATTAAATTCTATACACTGATGCAGGTGAGCCTGAATGTTTTCATGAGGCTTTGCAATTAGAAACTAGGAGCAAGTGGGAGCATGCTATGAAGGATGATATGGACTCATTGACTCAAAACCAAACTTGGGATTTGGTTGAGCTTCCCAAGGGCAAAAGAGCATTGCATTGTAAATGGGTGTATAGAGTGAAGTACGAAGTTGATGGTAGTAAGTGATACAAAGAAAGACTTGTTGTGAAAGGATTTGCACAGAGAAAAGATATTGACTATAATGACATTTTATCACCTGTAGTAAAAATGACTTCAATTTGGACTATTTTGAGTATAGTTGCAGTAGAAGATCTTCATCTTGAACATTTAGATGTGAAGACAACATTCCTTCATGGGGATTTGGAGGAGGATATCTACATGCACCAACCGGAGGGGTTTGAGATCAAAGGCAAGAAGAGCCTTGTGTGTAAACTAAAAAAGAGCTTGTATGATTTGAAGCAAGCTCCAAGGCAATGGTATCTCAAGTTTAACAATTTCATGATTGAGCATAATTTTACTAGGAGCCAGAGTGACCATTGTGTTTATTTCCAAGCTATAGGAAATGGTAACTTCCTTATTCTCTTATTATATGTTGATGATATGCTTGTGGCAGGATATAATATGCAAGATATTAATAAATTGAAAAGGGAGTTTGCAAGTAAATTTGCCATGAAGGATTTGGGGGAAGCCAAAAAAATCCTTGGCATGAGAATCACTAGATACAAGAAGGAGAAAATACTGAAGTTGTATCAAAAGTATTATATGTAAAAGGTGCTTAAGAGGTTTTCTATGCATGATGCAAAACCAGTTGCCCAACCTATTGCAAAGCACTTTAAGCTCTCAAAGAAGCTATATCCCAAGACAAAGGATGAGGAAGAGTACATGAGGAAGGTACCCTATGCTTCAATAGTTGGGAGCTTGATGTATGCTATGGTGTGTACAATATCAAACATTATCCAAGCAGTGGGAGTTGTGAGCCAATATATGAGTAATCCAGGTAAATCTCACTGGCAAGCAGTGAAATAGATACTTAGGTATTTGAAAGGGACTTCAAAATTTTATTTGAATTTTGGAGGTTCCAAAGTTGAGTTACAGGGCTATGTGGATTCAGATATGGCAGGTGATTTGGATGGTGGGAGGATCACTACTAGGTATGTATTCACAGTTGGAGGTACAGTAGTGAGTTGGATATCCAAGATACGTGTTGTAGCTCTTTCTACTATGGAGGCTGAGTATGTAGACGTCATAGAAGGTGCCAAAGAGTTTATATGGCTTCAGAGGTTGATTGAGGAGTTGGGTCAGGAGCAAGGATATGGGACACTTTGGACTGATAGCCAAAGTGTCATTCACTTAGCAAAGAACTCTACTTTTCACTCATAAAAAAAGTACATTCAGTTGAGGTATCACTTCATTCGATCAGCAATGGAGGATGGTTTGGTAAAGTTGGGTAAGATTCACACTTCCAAAATTTTTGCTGATATGCTTACTAAAATTGTAACCAGAGAGAAGTTGATATTTTTCTCTACTTCGGTTGGCCTTAAGGAGTAAGGTCATGTTATGAGAAACTTTCAGTCCTAGGATGCAGGGATGTTGCATCAATCTTGTCTCCAAGTGGGAGATTGTTAGGTAATGGAGTCAAATTGATAACAAGAAATTAATTACCATTAAATATTTACTTCTTAGTAAATATTAAAAAAAACGTGATAAGCATATGGGTGGTTTCAGCTCATGGTTTTTTGGCTCATTGTATTCTGACACCATTATGTATTTTTAGGTAGAGTAAAAGCCACGAATCTCTATATAATTTGTACTGTAAAGACTGCCTCTATGGCGGAAGGCTCTTTTCTATTTTTGAGTAAGAGAGGAGAGGAGATATTGTACAAGTGGAGAATATTGTTGTATTGTTGCTAATACAAAGAACTGATTGTTTCTTTGTGGAGTAGGGTACACTGCTCGAACCATGTATATCTTGTGTCTCTTACATTTGTGTGATTGTTGTTTATTGCACTACTTAACTAAAGTTTAAACTATTTTTCATTGTCGCTGTTATTATTTGTTTTTCTTCCATAGACTATGTATTTTCTGTACATGGTGAATTCCTAACACCAAGTCGGTTATATTTCCAATTTTCATTGATTTATTATTATTAATATTTGTAGGTTGATTTAAAATTGATCATCTTTTGATTTTGAATATTATTTGCGTAATCGCAAGGACTTAGCCCTCCTTAGTGGCGAAGGACTTAGCCCTCCTAAAGTGGAAAATAATTATTTGATTTTATCTTTCGCATTCATTCGTATTGCTTCTATAAGAATTCGACCTCAAGTGGTATCAAAGCAATATGTACAGTGCATACTATATAGAGAAACAAGAGTTCGATGGTTAGCAATTTTGATGAGAATCAGGTATTTTTCGATAGGAAAATTCATCCAAAGTACTAGTGGGAACGTAATAATCCTATTGCATATTATTTTCTAGGCATAAATAACATATGAATTTCTCCAAACCCACTAGGTTGAAGAATCCCCAGTTTGGCAGTGGTCGTGCAAAGCAATTCATAGGCTTACAGGAGGCTTGAAGTAATTCACACAGTCATAAATTATTATGGTCATTGTGAAGCAATTTGCAGGATTTTAGGAGGCATGAAGCAATTCACACAGGCACAAATTTTTGCAACCCAAATCCTAAAATCCTCTCCAATCGAGCAACGCCACGTGGACAAGGTATTCAACTTCCCTAAGGTGCACCAATAATTTTTGGGTTATTTTATCTTTTATACTTTTACACATAAAGTCATAATATTGTTTTGTAGATTAAAATATGTGTTCAACACCTTCCGAATATTGCCATGATAGTTGCAGATCCTTGCGGGTGTCCGAATGATGATTTAAATTGGTCTTGGTAGTTTTAGTTCATTCCTTCAGCCAACTCCCAGGCTCCTCTGACAAAATGGTGTGCAAAAGATTCCTACAAATTAACCTTCATGCACTTTGAGACTTTTTGATTAATTTTCATCTCACGATTTGATTAAATTTTATTTTTCATCATTAGGAGCAAGCAAATTTCCAATGGAAAATTGTTCACCATCCAGGTGAATATTGTTCATTTCGATTAACACCTCCAACAGTAGTAGTTTCATACAATCGTATTCAGGTAACACCTCCAATAGCAGTAGTTTTTAGGACAGAGAACATTTAATTAAATTGCACCAAAGGTTTTGTGCGTAACTACGCAAATTTAGAAAATAGGGACTTAGTCCCAAATTTATCACCTAGGAGAGTTAGTGGGGTTTAAAAGAACCATTACACATCAATAAACTATGCCTACCATCCAATAGTCATGTCATTCCTCTTTCATGTGCATGTCCAATCACTTTCCTATGTTTTGTCTTGACTCGTTACTCATCGCTCGATAGCTAATACCAATATTTATTCAATTTCCCTCACACGTGGAGTCTGCATAGTCTTTGATCCTTTCAAATTTTATTCCACAGGGGTCTTTGACCACATAGTCATTGATTTCTCAAATTCCCTCCATTCCTCAGTGCGCCAACCAACTAAATTATAAAAAAATAGTATAGCCATTAACGTGGTTAACCTGTATAGTTGTGGTATATCCAAATTCTAGCTATTGTGTTATAGCTATTAGCATTGTCCTAGTTGTATAGCCATTCAGTCCCCTTACCATATTATTTCATGGTAGCCATTGGGTCCATTCACCACCTTGTTGTGTGGTAGCCATTGGGTCCACTCACCGCCTGGTTGCATGGTAGCCGTGGGGTCTAGTCCAAACTATCCATTGAGATATACCTAGTGTCTACCTTGTAGCTACTGGGTTCGGTCCAAACTAGTCATTGAGATTCAAATTACGTGAAGAAATATTTCAAAATCGTAGTTGGAGCGATATTTTTGCAGTTGGAGTGAAAATTAACAAAACAAACAAATTTTTGTCCAATTAACAAAATTAACACATTTTTTGTTTTGCAAGAAATAACCAAATTTTGGTCAACTTGGTCCAAAATTTTTGTTGAATTTTATAAAGTAGGTGCATGAGTGACAAGTGGAATCAAGGTCCAAATGAAATACTGCATAGCAAATATATTCCAAACGAAGGACCAATAAACCCACCAAGAAGACCTTTGCAAAATAAAGGTACACAACATAATTCTCCTTTACACATTAAAAATTCTAACCCCAACCATCCTGCTATTAACCCCATGGCTCCTTCCAACTCATCCAACTCATCCCAAGAAAATATCACACATGAGGAAATAGTAATTTCCAATATAGGAAACCAAGAATTACAAGCATGTTTGACTCAAATAATGACTAATATGAACATGTCAATATTTTTTGGATGAATAGTAAATAAAAAAACCAAGAAGTTCCTTCTTCCCAAAATAATTACCATAGAAAAAATGATAATGCGAATCAAGATATAGAGGAATTTTATCAATATACACGATGGCCTATAGGTTTTAAAGTTCTATGTACTGATATGCCGACCTTTGAGGGTGGGGATCCATGTGGTTGGTTAGCTAAAATGGAGGGTATCCTACACCTATATCATATTCCTCAAACCCAAAAATTTTCTTACACCTCTTCCAAATTGAGTACAAAAGCTTACCAGTGGTTCTCTTAGCAACAACGTTGAAATAATCATCCCATATTATGGCCTAAATTTAGAGATATTTTTCTCAAGAGATTTGATGAAGGTAGTTCTTCTTCCTACATTGTTTGCCTATTGGGCCTCAAACAAACTAGGTCTATCCAAGATTATGTTTCAGAGTTCACAAGTCTTCTTGCTTGTTAGTCTTACAATGACACTGAGAGGGGGGGGTGAATCAGTGTAGCTCTTTTTAACTTAAATTCATAGCTCTTAAAACAGAAATAAGAAACCTTAGAACCAGATAAAGCAAGTATCATAAGAGAACATCACACAACACAAGATTTAACGAGGTTCACCAAAGTGGCTACTCCTCAAAAATGACTGCTTGGACTACCATCCAAATCTAGCCTTTGCAAAGCACCAACTTTACAATCAATTTACCAAGCACCCACTGGAAGGAGCACCAACCCCTTATTTATCCGCACCAACAGAAAGGAGCACCAACCCCTGATTTACCAGCACCTACTGGAAGGAGCACCAACCCCTGATGCCAAGCTGCAACCTGGACTTCAATTCTGAAACTAGAAGATTGATAGTAAGATACCTTTGCTTTTGCTAGACCCTGACTGGTCACCTTTGCTTTTTTTGCGCACTCTGCTTTCTCTGCACAAGCACTTCGCACACTCTGCTACACTCAAACTTCACAGATGTCTTCTCCCTATTGTGCACTCTGCTTTCTTTGTGCAAGCACTTCGCACACTCTGCTACACTCGAACTTCACAGACGTCTTCTCCCTGTTGCGCACTCTGCTTTCTTAGCGAAATTCCACACTTAGAATGATTCGACACGACTTGCTCTCTGCGCACAGTGACCGTATTTTGCACACTTCGACACTCTCAAAATTCTCCAAACAACCCTCCTTTTATAACAATATTTTCATGATGAAAACCCTAATCTTAGTCGGCTAAAAACCCTAATCTTAGTCGGCTTTCATAACAACTGTAAACCCTAATTTTAGTCGGCTATCAACGGACTTCGTCGGCTTCAACTCAACCGTGAAAATACAACATGTCGTGATATCGTGACACTTTTTCTTTCTCTCTCTTTCTCCTTGCTTTGGCCCCCGAAAATACATGTCGCGATATCGCGACACTTTTTCTTTCTCTCTCTTTCTCTTTGCATCGGACCACGAAAATGCTACATGTCGTGATATCGTGACACTTTTTCTCCTTACGCTTTCTCTTTGCTTCAGCCCCCAAAAATACATGTCACGATATCGTGACACTTTTTCTCCTTGCTCTTTCTCTTAGCTTTGCCCATAAAATACAACATGTCGCGATATCGTGACACTTTTTTATCCTACCTCCTGCCCTTCTTGAGTCGCAAAATGTGACATGTCGCGATATCGTGACACTTTTGCTTTTGCCTTCCTTCCTTTTGTGTCACAAATCATGACACTATCCCTTCAATCTTCCTCTCTTCTCTTTTCACAAAACATTCACAAATCGTGACACTTTTCCAACTTACTTTCTCTCTCCTATTTTAGTCACGAAAATGCGACATGTCACGAAATCGTGACACTTTTCTTACTTGTTCTCTTTTCTTTGAACTTGTCACGAAATCGTGACACTTCTTCCTGCTTTCTCTTTTTCTTCCAACATGTCACGAAATCGCGATAGTTTTTCCACTTGCCTTTTTCTCTTCCAACATGTCGCGAAATCGTGACAGTTTTTCCACTTGCCTTTTTCTCTTCCAACATGTCACGAAATCGCGACAGTTTTTCCACTTGCCTTTTTCTCTTCCAACATGTCGCGAAATCGTGACAGTTTTTCCACTTGCCTTTTTCTCTTCCAACATGTCACGAAATCATGACAGTTTATCCTACTTTTTCTCTCTCTTCCAACATGTCACGAAATCGCGACAGTTTTTCTTGCTTTTTCTCTCTCTTCCAACATGTCGCGAAATCGTGACAGTTTTTCTTGCCTGTTGTATATGTCGTGATATCGCGACACTTTTCTTACTTGTCTTTTTCTTTGATCTTTTGCATATGGGCCACTTCGGTTTTCTTGGACAATCCCTGTACATACTCTGAGTAACCTTTGAACTCCTGTCTTCTGCATCTGAAAGGCTTTTGAACTTCCTGTCCACTTGCATCAATAGATCTATCTGACTGTGTTGACAACAATGACAATATTGTTGTTGCACCTTGCTCAACAATCTCCCCCTTTGGAATTGTTGGCAACACATGTGCAATTTCCTGTAACTCTTCTCCCCCTTTGACAATAATACCAAAGGGCTACTGCAGACTCCCCCTGAGTCCTTACACAACATTCTCAGACACAATTTATTACACTTAGCAAAAATCATGAACATGAGCACAAAGATAATCAAATACTTAAATGCTCCCCCTGAGAATGTGATCCCTGTAGCTAGTCAATTCTTGGGAAGTGTGACCACTCCCAATTTATTGCGAAGGTACTCAAAAACTTCCTTGGGCAATGGTTTTGTGAAGATATCTGCTACTTGCTCTGTAGTTGGAACAAAATCCAACTTAACCTCACCTTTCGCAACTTTCTCCTTCAAAAAGTGATACCCGATAGCAATGTGTTTTGTGCGTGAATGCATAACCGGATTCTTGGAGATGTTAATGGCACTCGGTGTTATCACACTTAACTGATATTGGCTCACTGAAACTAATACCAAGATCTTTCAGAGTTTGTTTCATCCACAATACCTACGTACAACATGTTGTCGCTGCAATATATTCTGCCTCTATTGTCGATAAAGAAACTGATTCTTGTTTCTTACTGTGCCATGCGACCAATCTGTCTCCAAGGTAGAATGCACCTCCACTGGTACTCTTTCTGTCATCTACACATCCTGCCCAATCTGCATCTGAATACGAAATAAGGGTGAAGTCTTTACCTTTCGGATACCATAACCCATATTCCATAGTACCCTTGAGGTACCGAAGAATCCTTTTCACTGCTGTCACATGAGTCTCCTTGGGATTAGCCTGAAATCGTGCTACCATGCATACCGCCTACAAAATATCTGGTCTGGTAGCTATCGTGTATAGTAAGCTTCCAATCATAGATCTGTACATGGTTTGATCAACAGTTGGAGATTTGTCATCCTTGCTCAACTTGCAACCTGTCGTCATGGGTGTGCTAACTGGCTTACAATCCTCCATTGTGAACTTTTTTAACATCTCTTTCACATATTTAACTTGAGAAATAAATATGCCCTTCTTATTTTGATTAACTTGCAACCCGAGGAAATACGAAAGTTCACCAATCATTGACATTTCAAATTCTTTCTGCATCTTATTTGCTAAATCTTTACACGACTCATCCTTGCTGCTGCCAAATATGATATCATCTACGTATACAACAAGAACAATAAGATGCCCATTTTCTATTTTGACATACAAATTACTATCCACCATACCTTTCTTAAACCTTTGTTGAGTGAGATAGTTGTCTAGCCTTGCATACCATGCTCGGGGTGCCTGTTTTAAGCCATATAATGCTTTCTTCAACTTGCAAACCAAGTTGGGATCATCACCAAGTTGGAAACCATCTGGTTGCTCAATATAAACCTCTTCTTCAAGTTTCCCATTCAAAAACGCTGATTTCACATCCATTTGATAAACTTTGAAATTCTTGTAGACTGCTAAAGCCAAAAACATTCTAATTGCCTCTAGTCTAGCTACTGGTGCAAAAGTTTCCTCAAAGTCAATGCCTTCAACTTGTGCATAGCCCTTGCAAACCAATCTTGCTTTATTTCTTACTACCTGTCCGTCTTCATTCAATTTGTTTCGAAAAATCCATTTAGTCCCGATTATATTTTTATTTGCAGGTCTAGGTACTAACTCCCAAGTTTTGTTTTTCTCGATCTGATCTAATTCTTCATTTATTGCCTTCATCCAACTTTCATCTTTGCTTGCGTCAGCAACATTTTTGGGCTCAATGTTGGATAGTAGAGAGTAGTTACTTACTACTCTTCTTCTTGTTTGAACACCAACTTTGGGGTCTCCAATTATTTGCTCTCTAGGATGATTTTTTTGCCAACTGCCTGTTTTGAATTTCTTATTTTCTTCCATTTTTGAATCACAACTTAAATCATCTGAGTCAATTTTTTGTATCTTTTCAATTTCTTTTTCCTCATCTCCTTCAATAGCCTCTTCATAGATTGGGTAGTTCATTTCATAGCTAATTACTCGTTCTCTACCTTCATCAAATTTAACATCGGCACTGTCCACAATTTTCTTTAGCCTTTTGTTGTAGCATTTGTAAGCTTTGCTTTTTGATGAATAACCGACAAAAATACCTTCATCCGCTCTATCTTCAAACTTACCAAGATTATCTTCAGTTCTTTTGATGTAGCACTTGTTGCCAAAAACTTTGAGGTATTTTGTTGTTGCCCTTTTACCGAACCACAACTCATAAGGAGTTTTGCTTTCATGTGTTCTCAGCATGTACCTATTTTGGATATACACCGCATAGTATGGACTGCTTCTTTCCAAAATCTGTCTGCTACTCTACTTTCAGCCAACATAGTCCGTGCCATTTCCTGCACTGTCCTGTTCTTTCTTTCTACCACTCCATTCTGTTGAGGTGTCCTGGCTGCTGAAAACTGTCTCCTAATACCGTATTTTTCATAGTACTCTGTAAACTCCTCTGAAATGAATTCTCCTCCTCTATCTGATCTTAGACATTTGATCCTCTTTCCTGTTTCATTCTCAACTTGGTTTTTGAAAATTTTGAACATATCAAAAGCTTTGATTTATGCTTCAAGAAAAATATCCAAGTCATTCTGGAATAGTCATCAATGCACAACATAAAATATTTGTCACCATTTATGCTTTGTGTTCTCATGGGTCCACATAAGTCAGTGTGTATTAGTTCCAAAGGTTTGCTTGTGTAGTACTCTTTTGTTTTGAATGTGACTCTAGTTTGCTTCCCCTTTTGGCATGAAGCACAAATGCTGTTTGCAGGTTTGCTTGATGGTGGGAATATCTCTTACTGCCCTTTTTGAGGTGATTTTTACTAGATTATCAAAACTGATATGACCGAGTCTCTTGTGCCACAACCAATTTTCTTCTTCCTGTCCAATAAAACAAGCTCCTTTTGAAGTCTCTGAGAGTGTGTAAAGGTTGCCGGATGTCCTTGATCCAGTTGCTATCAATTTTCCACTGTTTGTTTTTTTGACTTCACAACCCTGCTTCATAAAGACTACTTCATGACCTTTATCACAAATCTGACTTACGCTCAACAAGTTATGTTTCAACCCATCTACAAACAAGACTTCTTCTGACTTAATTTTTCCATCACTAATTTTAACTGAGCCTTTGCCAACTATCTTAGCTCCATCATTATTACCAAACTTTACTGATCCACCTTCATATTTCTGTAACTTCTCAAATTTTTGTTTGTCACCTGTCATATGACTGGAGCATCCACTATCGAGTATCCATGGTACATATTTATTCTTGTGCTTTAAATGTTGTTTGTACTATTAAGGATTCCTTTTCTTCCTTAAGTCGCTCTTTTTCTTTCCACTCCATTTTGATAGTAGATTTGAGCTCTTGTTTTGCCTTTCCCTTATCAATAGCTTGTGTTTGTTTTTCGGGAAGTTTTCTATTTTGACTCATCCTGTTTGATTGAAATTTTCTTCCCTGAAACTGATTTGATGCAAATGTACTTCTACAGTTTCTTGCAATGTGCCCAAAATTATGACATTTATAACATTCTACTGTATAATTCATCAAAGGAGAGAAAGCATTTCTACTCGGTGAAATTCCTTGGTCTTACATTATATTTGCAGTCCGAGATTTTATGTCCATAGCCATTGCATTTAAAATAGAAACCAGAAAAGGGATAATTGAACCCGGGTGATGGTCTTTGCCATGTTGTCGTAGGAGCCATAGGTCTTCTTCTTCTTTGATGTGTGACATTGGTGAATCCATCATTGTCAATTCTCCTTTCGTGCCTGGCATTATTGCTTTCTTTTGCATGAGATGTTTTTTCTTGATCAACCTGTTTCTTATCTTCATTCTTTATGGATTCTACATTTCTGGTCTTTGATCCATTTGATGATTCTCCTTCGACGAAGCCCAGACCAAATTTGATGCCTGTAGGCCTTTGGTCATTTATAATCTTATCCAGCTTCATAGAACTTTCTTCGCGTTTGTGATAGCAACTAATTTTGTGATTCATCTCTTCTATCTGCATCCGTAAACCAACATTCTCTTCTTCTAGTTTGCAGCAATAATCTATTTTCATGGTAATTTGTACTTCAAGATCTTCAGATATTTTCTTGTATTCTTCTGTCTGTACTTTCAGACTGGTTATGATTTCATTTGCATCCTCAAGCCTTTTTGAAATTTTCTTATTCTTTTTCTTCTCTATTTTCCACTCTTCAAGTGCAGAGATCAACTCACCTTCTAGATCTACTTCAGCCTCAGGGTTTTCACCACATACTTTAGAGTTCACTCCTTCTTCCTTTTCTTCTTCAAATGCCATGAAAAGAGCTTCACCTATTTCCTCTTTAGAATCCTCACCTGAGCTATCTTCTGATGAACTGGCATTCCTGGAGATGAAACTTTTCTTCTTGAAGTTGCCTTTTTTGAAATTCGTTTTCTTCTTCCAGTCACTTCGTTCTTGGTGCGATCCTTCATCATTTTTGTTCTTCTCATTAAGTGGACATTTAGTCGCAAAATGCCCAATGCCTCCACAGTTGAAACATTTAAGCGGTAGCTTTCCTCTGTATTTTCCTTTTCCCCTTTTTAGATTTCTAACAAAGTTTGCTTCCATTTCATCTGATGTCTCTTCTTCCTCGGACTCTTGTTTTGCATTTTTATTTTTAAGGGCTTTAAAAGCAGCTTCTCTATCTGTGGGTTTAGATCTTCCTATCCTCATCTCATATGCAGTCAAGGAACCATACATCTCATCTATACTAAAATAATTTAGATTTTTAGCTTCTTCTATCACTGAGACTTTAGAATCAAACCTTTGAGGAAGAGATCTTAATACCTTTTTCATGACGGTAGAGTCTCCAATATCCTCGTCGAGTCCTCTGATCGCATTAATGATTCCATTAACTCTCAAGCATATATGCCTCAATGTTTTCATCGTCATTCATCTTTAATGCTTCGAACTGAGCTCGATGTGTCTGTAACTTGGCCTCCTTGATCTTATCATCTCCTTCATGAATACTCCTCAATTTGTCCCATATTTCTTTTGCCGTTTTACAGCTCATGATCTTTACTAGTTCACTGTCTGCTAATCCGCACATGAGAGCATTCTTTGCTTTTGAGTTATTTTCAAACAGCTTCTTTTCATCAGCCTCTTTTGGAGGAGTGATGGGTATTGTGTATCCACTAACTACTGAATCCCAGATGTCGTATCCCAAAGCACAGAGATATGTCTGCATCCTGATTCTCTAGAATGCGTAATTAGATCCGTCAAACAATGGTGCTTTGTTTGATGAGAAGCCTTCACCACCTGCCATTGTATTACTTCCAAGATCACCCTAGCCGGTTAAGCTTGTACAGGAACTTAGCTCTGATACCAATTGTTAGTCTTACAATGACACTGAGAGGGGGGGTGAATCAGTGTAGCTCTTTTTAACTTAAATTCATAGCTCTTAAAATAGAAATAAGAAACCTTAGAACCAGATAAAGCAAGTATCATAAGAGAACATCACACAACACAAGATTTAACGAGGTTCACCAAAATGGCTACTCCTCAAAAATGACTGCTTGGACTACCATCCAAATCCAGCCTTTGCAAAGCTCCAACTTTACAATCAATTTACCAGCACCCACTAGAAGGAGCACCAACCCCTGATTTATCTGCACCAACAGAAAGGAGCACCAACCCCTAATTTACCAGCACCTACTAAAGGAGCACCAACCCCTGATGCCAAGCTCCAACTTGGACTTCAATTCTGAAACTAGAAGATTGATAGTAAGATACCTTTGCTTTTGCTAGACCCTGACTGGTCACCTTTGCTTTTTCTATGCACTCTGCTTTCTCTACGCAAGCACTTCGCACACTCTGCTACACTCGAACTTCATAGACGTCTTCTCCCTATTGCGCACTCTACTTTCTCTATGCAAGCACTTCGCACACTCTGCTACACTCGAACTTCACAGACGTCTTCTCCCTATTGTGCACTCTACTTTCTTAGCAAAATTCCACACTTAGAATGATTCGACATGACTTGCTCTCTACGCACAATGACCGTATTTCGCACACTTCGACACACTCAAAATTCTCCAAATAACCCTCCTTTTATAACAAGATTTTCATGATGAAAACCCTAATCTTAGTCGGCTGAAAACCCTAATCTTAGTCGACTTTCATAACAACTGTAAACCCTAATTTTAGTCGGCTATCAACGGACTTCATCGGCTTCAACTCAACCATGAAAATACATGTCGCGATATCGTGACACTTTTATTTCTCTCTCTTTCTCCTTGCTTTGGCCCCGAAAATACATGTCACGATATCGCGACACTTTTTCTTTCTCTCTCTTTCTCTTTGCATCGACCACGAAAAGCTACATGTCACGATATCATGACACTTTTTCTCCTTACGCTTTCTCTTTGCTTCCCCAAAAAACTACATGTCGTCGATATCGTGACACTTTTTCTCCTTGCTCTTTCTCTTAGCTTTGGCCCGTGAAAATACAACATGTCGCGATATCGTGACACTTTTGTTATCCTGCCTACCTACCCTTCTTGAGTCGCAAAAATGTGACATGTCGCGATATCATGACACTTTTGCTTTTCTGCCTTCCTGTCCTTTTTGAGTCGCAAAATGCGACATGTCACGAAATTGTGACACTTTTAGTCTTGCTTTCTCTTTTTTCCGAAATCTGACATTCTTTTCTTCCTCTCTTTCTTTTGTCGTGAAAATGTGACATGTCGCGAAATCGTGACACTTTTCCAACTTACTTTCTCTCTCCTATTTTAGTCACAAATGCGACATGTCACGAAATCGTGACACTTTTCTTACTTGTTCTCTTTTCTTCGAACTTGTCGTGAAATCGCGACACTTCTTCCTGCTTTCTCTTTTTCTTCCAACATGTCGCGAAATCGTGATAGTTTTTCCACTTGCCTTTTTCTCTTCCAACATGTCACGAAATCGCGACAGTTTTTCCACTTGCCTTTTTCTCTTCCAACATGTCGCGAAATCGTGATAGTTTTTCCACTTGCCTTTTTTCTTCCAACATGTCACGAAATCGCGACAATTTTTCCACTTGCCTTTTTCTCTTCCAACATGTCACGAAATCATGACAGTTTATCCTGCTTTTTCTCTCTCTTTCAACATGTCACGAAATCGTGACAGTTTTTCTTGCTTTTTCTCTCTCTTCCAACATGTCGCGAAATCGTGACAATTTTTCTTGCCTGCTGTATATGTCGCGATATCGCGACACTTTTCTTACTTGTCTTTTTCTTTGATCTTTTGCATATGGGCCACTTCGGTTTTCTTGGACAATCCCTGTACATACTCTGAGTAACCTTTGAACTCCTGTCTTCTGCATCTGAAAGGCTTTTGAACTTCCTGTCCACTGCATCAATAGATCTATCTGACTGTGTTGACAACAATGACAATACTGTTGTTGCACCTTGCTCAACATTGCTTACATAGAATCGGTAGATGCTTCGGTGGTGGTTTCAACCTTTCAACATGGTTTAAAATAAAATATTCAACTCGAAATGGACTTACATGATCCATACACTTTGGATGAAAATATAAGGATTGCTAAACTTGCTGAAAAGAAGTTTCAAAATTGGACATCTTCGGGATGAGACTCTAATACACATCCTCAATATTGCATTAATTCCTTTCACAAAAATGAACAACCATCAAGATATTTTTGCTATAAATATCATAATCATAATCCAAGAGATCAAGCATGTGTACCAAGACAAACCTTTCAAATAGAATATGATAATAAGGATGAAGAATATGAAGTAGAGGATTTCAATCAGTAAGAATCGCCCATAGATGAAGAAAAAATAGATAATAATGACACAATACCATAAGAGGATACTATGGCTATCTCAGTTCATGCTCTCATGGGATTAAAAACTCACCATAAAAAATAAGGTACCAAGATTTATTAGGCACAAAAAAATAAATGTGTTGATTGATTTAGGTAGTACTCATAACTTTATCGACATCAAGACTACTAAAGCATTGAATTTGCACATTAATTCTTCCAACCAAGACAAGTTTCAAGTTTTAGTTGCAAATGGAGGAAATGCTCAATGTATTGGTAGAACCTCTTCAGTATCAATACAAATGGGAAGTTACACATGGTGAGGAACTCTATTTGTTATGAGTTTGGTAAGTTCAGATGTTATTTTGGGTGTTGAATGGCTAGAACAACTCGACATTGTTAGTTTCAATTTTCAAAAATTATTTATGGAATGGAAAGAAAATTAAAAGACTATTTGACTCCAAGGAATTCAAACTCCACCATCATAGGTAGTGAGTTATCATAGCATGGAAAAATACTAAGGAAAGGAGGTTATGAATTCATAGCTCAAATCAACTACATGGAAGTACAAGCACAAGATACATCAAAAATTCCCTCAAAGGATCTTCAAGATATTGTGGCTAACTATGATGAAGTTTTCAAGGAACCAAAAGGGCTCCCTCCCAAGAAATCTCATGACCATGCCATACATCTTGTCCCTGGAAGTATTCCACCTAATGTACATCCTTATCGATACCCTCAACCTCAAAAAATGAAAATTGAAAATATTATCCAAGAACTATTAGAACATGGAGTCATTCATCATAGCACTAGTCCTTATTCATCACCAGTAGTGTTGGCCCATCGTAAAGATAATTCTTGGCATATGTATCCTAACTTTCAACCCCTTAACAAAATAACCATCAAAGACAAGTCCCCTATCCCTGTCATAGATGATCTATTAGATGAATTGCATGGTGCTAAATTCTTCACAAAATTGGATCTACGTTCAGATTTTCATAAATCAGAGTAAGAGATGAGGACATTCCCGAGGACATTATCAAAACCATTTTTTGTACTCATGAAGGTCATTATGAGTTCTTATTCATGCCTTTTGGTCTCACCAATGCCCCCTCCACCTTCCAGAGTCTCATGAACCATGTCTTTCATCCATTTCTTCGCAAATTTGTCTTAGTCTTCTTTGATGATATTTTAATATATAGTAAATCATGGAAGGATCATTTGATGCATGTGGGGAAAGTTCTTCATGTTTTGCATAAGGAGAAAATTTTTGTCAAATGCTCCAAGTTTTCTTTTGGTGTTCAAGAAGTTGAATATTTGGGTCATATCATTTCTCATGAAGGTGTTAAAGTGGATCCTAATAAAATTAAAGCCATTCAAGACTGGCCCTTACCTAAAACCATCAAGAAACTTCATGGTTTTTTGGGTCTTACAGGTTACTATCACAATTTTATTTGCAATTATGGTAAAATTGCAGCTCCTCTCACCGCCCTTACAAAAAAGGATACCTTTCACTTGTCGGAGGTGGCTACTCAAGCATTCATGGCACTCAAAGAAGCTATGTGCACTACTCCAATTTTGGCAACTCCGGATTTTCATAAACCATTTGTTATTGAATGTGATACCTTGAGAATAGGTATTGGGGTAGTATTAATGCAATATGGTCATCCCTTGGCATTCAAAAAAAAGCAACTTTCAGGTAAAAATTTAGGAATGTCCACATATGAAAAGAAAATACTAGCTATTCTACATGCAATCGATAAATAGAGACACTACTTAATCAATAGTTATTTCATGATAAAAATATATCATAGTAGTCTCAAGAACTTTCTAGAATAACACTTTTCCTATCTAGAGCAAAGCAAGTGGCTGACAAAGTTATTGGGATATGATTTCATTATCGAGTATAAGAAAGGTAAAGAAAATATGTTAGCAGATGCATTGTCTCGTAAATATGAAAATGAATTTTCCATCAATGCCATTTCAGGTCCTTGTTCTCTTTGGATTTTTCAGCTCCAAGAAGAATGGTTGGTGAACACTGGAACTACTCAAATTATTCAATATTTGATTCTAGGATCATCCAAGTATCCACATTTTTCATATAAGGACAAGGTATTAAGAAAGAAAGATCACATTTACATTTTGTAAAATTCCAGTATTAAATCCCCGGTCCTTGAAAAATCACATACTTCTCCATCAAAAGGGCACTCAGGATTTTTGAAGACATATATGTAGGTAAAACAATCCTTTTATTCAAAAGAATTGAAGTCTGATGTCAAAATATTTGTTGCTGAATTTGAAGTATACCAATGCAATAAGGGTGAAACAATCAAATCTCTAGGTCTCCTTCAACCATTACCAATTTTTGATAGCCAATGGGAACACATATCAATGGATTTTATCGAAGGTATTCCTAATCAGAAGGTAAAACAATGATTTTTGTGGTAGTGGATCGTCTCTCCAAATATGCTCACTTCAATGCTCTACAACACCCATATTCAACAAGCAAAGTGGCTAAGGTATTTATGGACTCCATTTTCAAGTTACATGGAATACCCAAAATATTGTAAGTGATTGTGATCCCATATTTACTAGTAAAATTTTGCAAGAATTATTCCGTCTTGGTGGTACCAAATTAAATATGTCTTTTGCGTACCATCCTCAAAATGATGGCCAAATAGAATTTATTAACAAATTTTTGGGTACCTATCTATGATGCTTTGTTCAAGATAAGCAGTATCAATGGAGTCATTGGATTTTATTAGCATAATGGTGGTAAAATACTTTATACCTTTACTCCATCAATATGTCCCCATTTGAAGCTTTGTATGGGTTAAAACCACTGCAATAGCATATTATGTTCTAGGATCTTCCAAAGTAACTCAAGTAGATGATTGGTTCCAGCATCGACAAACAATGCCTAACATTCTCAATGACAATTTGATCCAAGCACAAAATTGTATGAAGTAGCACAAGACACACCGTTAAAAATGAAAATTCAATATAGGTGATATGGTTTTCTTATGTTTGCAACCTTACAAATAGTTGTCATTGAAGATCAAGACTAGTTAGAAGTTGGCTCCAAGATTTTATGGTCCTTACAAGATAGTGTGTCGCATAGGTGAAGTGGCATATCAGCTAGAGCTTCCTTCCTCATTCCATATACATCTAATATTTCAGGTCTCATGTCTCAAAAAGGTGATTGGACAAATAATACAATCTCAGTCAGAGCTTCCAGTACTTGATGGACGTATCTATCTTCAACTAGAAGCAATATTGTAGAGCAGATCATGACATCTTCGATCTTGCCACATCAAAGAATTTATAATCAAATGGCAGGACCTACCAATCGAAGATGCTACATGGGAAACAAAAAGTATTTTTGATTCATTTCTATCTTTGAGGACAAAGCTTTCCGAGGAGGGGAGCCATGTTACAACACCAATATAGCCAAGTCTGCTATATTTCCAATTATCATTGATTTAATTATTATTAATAGTTGTACGTTGATTTACAATTGATCATATTTTTATTTTGAATATTATTTGCGTAATCCCAAGGACTTAGACCTCATTAGTGGCGAAGGACTTATCCCTCCTAAAGTGGTAAATAATTATTTGATTTTATATTTCGCATTCGTTCGTATTGCTTCTATAAAAATTCAGCCTCAAAGTAATGACTATGGAGGATCATCTGTGCACTTTAGGGTTTTTAGGGCAACATAAAGAAGAAAGTGCTAATGAGGCTATTCCTTGCATTTTAGATTCTTTAGGGCAACATAAATCTTTAGAAGATAAGTCTCATTATGAACAATATGAAAAAATAGAAGAGATTGATGAAGATGAGAGTGTTGGTGGGAATGGAAAAGGAGAGGAAGGCCATCAAAGCATGAACAAAGAAAAAGAAACTCAAAAGGATATCGATTTGGGAAGCCAAATAAAAATATCATAGGTGTTAACAAGAAGTGGGGCTAAGCCCACTAATAAAAATAAAAAGTGATGATGATGAAAATGATATCATGGAATATTAGGGGTATGAATAAGACCCCTAAAAAAAGTTATTAAGGAATTAATAGGTTGTTATAGTCCTGAGTTTATTTTAATACAAGAAACAAAATTAAGTAGTGAGGAATGTAAGGATGCTTTTAAGAAGATTTGGAAGATGGGTGATTGTCTAGCAGTTTCTTCTATAGGAGCTTTAGGTGATATTGCAATAATATGGGACAAATGCAAATGGGATGGGCAATTATTAGAAGCAAAAATTAATTGGGTTGCTAGATTATTTTATAGGAAAGAGGAAAACATCAAAGTTGGGGTTATAAATGTATATGCTCCAACTATAGTTACTCCTCATGAAAGATGTTGGAAGGACCTTAGCATATTTTTGTCAAATACAATGATGATTCATTGTGATCTATGGATTCTTGGGGGTGATTTTAACATTATTCTATCTCCTTTGGAAAAGAAGGGTGGTATTCTAGGATGGTCTAAATCAATGCAATATTTTGCTTCATTTATCAATTCAAATGACCTTTGGGATGTTAGTCCTTCAAGTTTTCAATATACATGGGATAATAGATACATTAGGAAAACTCATATAGCAAAAATATTGGATAGATTCTTGTTATCCAATAAATGGTTGCAAAAAAAGTATACAATCTCTTTAGATATTTTATTGTGAGCAGGATCAGATCACAAACCCATTCTTTTGACTTGTGATTTACCTAATAATGGTCATCCAAAGCCATTTTACTTCTAGTCTATGTGGCTCCAAGACCCTGATTTCTTCTAGATGGTTATGTTATGGTGGGATGAATCAAAATTTGAAGGATCATATATGTACAAGTTTGTTCAAAAGATGAAATATTTAAAGGAGCAAATGAAGATTTGGAATGCCAAATATTTTGGTAACATTTTTAAAGAAAAGAAAGAAATTGAATCCAAGCTCAAAAATTTACAAGAGATAGTAGAAATTAATGGAATGGATCAAGATTCTTATGTGAAAGAAAAACAATTACTTTCTTATTATCATAATGCATTGAAAAAGGAGTCATATTGGTTCCAAAAATCTAGAGAGAAATGGCTCAAGGAAGGAGATAGAAATACAAAAATTCATGCTACAACAAAACAAATATTTCTTTTCATCACATCAAAAATATTTTAACTCTAGATGGAAGAAATATTGAGGAGAAGAAGATATAAGGAAGGAAGCAATTAATTATTTCAAAAATATTTTATCAGATACTAGGCAAGATAAGGAGGCACAAGATAAACTTTTACAAAATATTCCATCAATTATCACACAAGGACAAAATGAAAGCTTGATGAAGAAGATATCTATGGAGGAGCTCCATGAAGTAATTTTCTCTTTCCATCCTAACAAGGCACCTAGCCTATGGATTTCCTACAATTTTCTTTCAAAAATTTAGGATTTATTGAAGAGTGATATGTTAGTTGTGGTTGAAGAGGCAAAAAAGGAAGGCTATAATAAGTGATATCAATGCCACTTTTATTACATTGGTTCCCAAGAAAGGTGAGACAAAATATTTTGATAATTTTCATCCAATAAGCCTTTGTAATATGATTTATAAGATCATTTCAAAAATTATGGCAAACAAGTTGAAAGGCATTCTAGATTGTGTTATCTCAGAGGAACAAGGTGGTTTTGTTCATGGTAAACAAATTCTTGATGGTATAATTATTGCATAGGAGGCCATACATTCTCTTCATTCCATGAAAAACTAAGTATGCTTATGAAATTAGATATGAACAAAGCATATGATAGGGTTTCCTAGAATTTTCTACATGATATTCTTAAAAAGTTTGGTTTTGATTATAGTTGGTGTGAATGGATTAAATGTTGTTATAGCACTACAAAATATTCTATTTTGATCAATGGTTCTCCTATTGGTTACTTCAAGTCATCTTGTGGACTTCACCAAGGTGATCCACTATCTCCTTATCTATTCATTATTCTTGTAGAAGCATTAGGGAGAGCTTTCTCAAAGGAAAAAATGGAAGGAAAAATCAAAGGTATTCAAGTTGCAAAAAATGGTCCCTTTAAATCTCATCTCCAATTTATTGATGATACTTTTATTTTGGGCCATCCCTCAATCAATGAGGCCATGGAGTTTAAATCAATATTATCATGCTATGAGAAGGCTACTAGACAATTGGTTAATACTACAAAATCCAAGATTTTTTCATTAACACTACCCTAGATTTACAACAAATTATTATGAATATTTTAGGGTTTAAAATTGAAAAAATTCCATCAACCTACTTGGGTATTCCTTTGTCTCATAAAGGAAATAAAAAGGAGCTTTGGATCTCTTTTTTGGATAGAATGAAAGCTTGTTTGGTAAGTTGGAAAGGTAAGTTCTTAACCATGGCAAGAAGGCTACAACTCATAAAGACTACATTGCAATCCATCCCTATTTATATGATGTCACTTTCAAGATTGCTAGTAAGTATAGCATCAAAAATTGATAAAATTCAAAGAGACTTTCTATGGAAAGGTTGTGAGGAAAAATTTAGGTTTCCTCTTTGTAAGTGGGATAGGGTTTGCAAAGGAAAGAATATTAGAGGAGCAAGCTTATAAAATTGTAGACTTATGAATTTGGCATTAGGGGCAAAGCTTGGGTGGAGATTATTCAAAGATCAAGGAAAGAATTGGGAAAAAATATTACTTCAAAAATATATAGGTTCTCTTGATGCAATGAAATTATTTAGGAAAAGAACCCTACCCAAAGGATCATCAACATGGAACTTCATATCAGATAGTTTGCAATTGATAAAGAAACATATTAGATGGTCAATCAATAAGAGGAATTATACAAATTTTTGGTTTGATGCTTGGTTGAAGCCTTATCCTCTTATCTCTAACTCAAAATGGCAACCATTGGCTCAAGCATGCCTAGCATGTAAAGGTCCAAAGGTCAAAGACTATATTAATATGAGCAACAACTCCAGATCATGGATTTCTATTAGTAACCTAGTTGAAGGAGAGGAACTCAAACAAATTATAGATGAACTTCAAAAGATGCTTCAAGAGTTTTATTTACTAATTTTTACATGAAAGGATGAGTTGGTTTGGAATCTATCAAAGGATGGTGGATACTCGATCAAGTTGGGATATGAGGATTTAGAGCAATCAAAATTTCCTTCTCCCAAATATTTTCCTTGGAAGAATGTTTGGTCATTAGAGGCTCTCCCTAAGGCCTCAACATTCCTTTGGTTAGTAGTTCAAAGTAAGATTCTTAGAAGAGAGTCTACAAAGAAGAGGATATCATGGACCTTTTAGATGTGCCTTATGTGAGAAGGATTTAGAAACATCAGACCATTTACTTCTTCATTGTCCCTTTGCTCACACCATTTGGGGTTACTTTTTAAAAATATGAAATTATATTGGGTAGCTCCATCAACATTGAAAGAGTTGATGAAATATTGGATTAATTATTTCAAAGCTAAAGCATTATGTATTATATGGAGGATTGGCCCTACCATTATTTGTTGGAATTTATGGCTTGAAAGGAATAATAGAATTTTTAAAAATAAATCTCAAAATCATGCCCAAGTTTGGAACTATATTATTGCCTCTCTTGTAGAATGTCTACAAATATGGTGCTCATCATGGGAAGTCTCAAGTGCAGAAAAAGAGGTGCTAATAACTTGGTTATAAGATTTGAACATACATGGAAGAGTCATCTATGATAATGGAATTAAAACAAAGGATCTACTTCAATCTAGGGTAAAATGGAAATGTCCAAAAATTGGGTTTATCAAAATTAATTTTGATGGTGCTTCTAAAGGAAATATGGGAAAAGCTAGTGGAGGTGGTGTTTTTAGAATTAAGGCAAAATTCTCCTCACTTACTCAAAATCATATGGAACTTCAACTAACAACTATGTAGAGGCTAGGGCACTTCTTACAAGGATTAAAATTGCAATAGAAAAAGGATGGAAATATATTTCAATTGAGGGGGATTCACAAATTATCATTAATGCTATTAACAAAAATGGATGTGGAGACTGGATAAAAAATAATATTATTGTTGATGTTCATCACCTATTATTAGAGGCAATCTCTTGGAAGTGTGAGCATATTTATAGAGAAGGAAATTGGGTAGTAGATAATTTAGCCAATTGTGGTGTTGATCTTCATCTTGGTGAAATTCAAATTTTAGAAGGCAATTGGCCAAGTGAGATTTTATCTCTTAATCAAAATGATGTCAAGGAGCTGATTGTGGAAACATAGCACTTTGAGGAAGTTGAAGAATATATTTAATAGAAAAAGAAATGAAAAATATTGTGATAAAAAGGCATGTTGTGTTGGCTTTTAAGCCTTACTATCTCAAAATATCACAAGTCTAAAAGTAAATAAGCCATAATATTAAAGGTCAAAATATTAAAATCAAGAGTAGAATTATATATGTGAGAAATCAAATATATATATCTAGGTCAACATAATAATGAAATAACATTCACTTATAATATCAAATATGAATGTAAAATGGCCAAAATCATTCATGTACATGCATGAAGAAAACTTACAATATAAATTGCTCAAAATTTGTATACAAGCTTTATTATCAATGCTTGAAATGTGATGACCGTTACACCATTTTCCCTTATATTGTATGGATATTTTTATGCATAATATAGACATAGAAGATGATTTTTCATGTACTGGACTATTGCTCTCCATATGACAACTCCCATGACCTTTGGCTTATCATCTTGCCACTTGTATACTATACTCTTCACTCTCTTCTTACATGCATACTTGAACCTATGGCACTTGCACACTTCTACATGACTCTTACTCTCCTACATGTTGTTAGCTTTTGATGCTATGATCCAAGGGAGAATGCAATCACATGATATAGAATATTTAGAAATGTAAGATTCTGAAATATACTATAAATAGTAAGTGATAAAAATGATACAATGCTATATAGAGGAAATAAACACTCTAGAATAGATGATAAGAACTACATTGTATCCATCACCAATATTTATGGGGATCTTGTATAGTATGCCTACTACTACCTACATCTATATGTAAACACTCACTATGAGGCCCTTTATATAGAAATATGGATTGCTTGGCCAACACTCTTCCTAACATGCACATAGACACTTATGCATTTATTACATTACTTGAAGTAACTTGCTAACTACCCCCTAAAGTAATATCCTACTCTAGTTATGTACCAAAGGTGGTACATTTACATGACCCAAATGATGTAATATACTCTAACACCCCCTTGTATTACATTATTTGGGTATTGAATACTTTAGTCTTAAATATGGATCTTCTTCTCTTAAATAGTCTTTAGCTTGATCATCCTCTTCTATCCAACCTGCTTCATTTAAATTTTGATGAGCTTCTTTATCTAGTTTTGTTTGTAGGTGATTGAGTAGAGCATATTGTTGTGGTCCTCTCATCCTTTTAATTTTGAATCTCCTATTTCTTTGCCTACTTTTATGATAACTAGGTTCTCGATTTTCTTCAACATATTCCTCAGGAATTGTATTAGTATTATTCTAAAATAACAATATCATGTGAGTTCTCAATAGTGTTTAGAATGTATGTATTTTTATGGAGAGAGCCTATGGAATTTGTATTTTCTTGTTTCATAACGAGACACGTATTAACTCCATTTATGTTTATGAAATCAACCATTCTATTACTTTCTACTAACTTGCTTACTAAAATAAGATTGAATGTTAGTCTTGGTACATACATCACTTTTTGTAGTAGAAAGTTTGGAAATGATTTTCTAGGTGTTACACACCCATATCCATGGATAGGATAAGTCTTTCTATATACTATTCTCAATTTGTACCCATTAATAACTTCAAGGCATTCAAACCATAGTAGATTTCCTGTCATATGATGATTGGCACCTAAGTCAATATACCATATGTTCTCCTGTTCTTTAGGTTTGTTTATGCTAGAACTCATTTTGCATTTGAGACATGATGTATTATGTGTATTTTGTTCTTGCATTCTTTGATGATAGTATGTTCTTCTTTCCATGGTAATATGGTGTATTTTAGGACCTTTGTAGTAGTCTTCCTTATGACTCCCTAGTAGATGAAGTGAAGTATTCTTTTATTTCCTTAATATTTATAGAATACTATATCTCTCTCAAGTAGATGGTCTTAATTTGATAAACCTATCCAAGGCTTAGTTTTGTAGAATCCCTTATTTCTCCCTAGTTAAGAGATGTGAACTAATTTGATAAACCTTTCTTAGAATTAGGTTTTGTAGGCTTCCTTATATCTCCCTATTAATATGCTTTGTTCACTTTCTAAGTTGAATTTGTAATGTTTTGAGAATAATAAACTTATTAATTTTACCTTCTCTTTCCCAATAAAGTATGCTTTAATGGTTGGATTTATTTGTGTCTCCTTAGAATTAGTATGACCCAATGTTTACCAACTAATTCCAACTCTATATGTAGGCAATTGGTTTTGCTATTCTTTCCAATAGATTAATTTTCTAAATTCTAATTATATGTATATAGTTCGAAGTAGTATGCCTTATATCTCCCTACTTTTTGGAATATTAGAAAAATAATATTATTTGCAATTTAATAGTATTTTAACCAATAGTTGACAACCTTATATCTCCTACTTGGTTAATTGTAAATATTCAATATTTTGAAATAAGTTTGCTTGATAATTACTAATGCTTGTTAGATTTATTCCAATGTAATATCACCTTATAACAAAGCAATATTTTATATCACCTTATAACTATGATTTTAATTAAATCAAGAAAATTTAATTTACCTTTGTAATGTTTGATGCTCCATGTCCTTCGTGAGACTTAATTCTCCACGTCCTTTATATAGCTTGATGTTCTTCATCCTTTGTGAGACTCTACATCCTTTGTGAGCTCTACATACTTTGTGAAGCTTGATGCTTCTACGTCCTTTGTGTGACTTGATACTCTACGTATCTCCATGTATTTTGATGGTGGCTTGATGCATATTTCAGCACTGTATAACTGATGCTTTGACCTCTGTGTTCAATCGGATGACCTGTGTATTGCTCTTATCTCTACGCTATCACAGTGCTTATTTTGGCTTGGTCTTCTCCTCAATGGGTGCTTATCACCATAGGTATTGAATGTTGGTTTATGACATTCCTCATTGCCTTCTTTGACTCTGATTTTAGCATGCTATTACTCACTCAAACATTGCAACTTTACCTTCAATTTTCCTTCACTTCTACACCTCTGAGTTGAACGTTTATGTAGCTACGTGGCACGTGCATCTTGAGTAACATCTAAGGCATTTATTATTCCTTCCTTGAGATATTTCCAAGTGGATTTTGTGCTCCAACATGCATGGGAATATTTTTGTAATTCTTATGGCTGAATCTAATGCCTTCTCCAAGTGGATTATGGGCTCCAATTTTAAATGATAACATTGTAATGTATCTTTCTATCATAGTCATTGTGTAACTCCCTTTGATCTAATATCTCAGTGTTTTTTTATGAATTGAGTGCTTCTTGTTAGTGATGATAAATGGTAGATGCATGTATTATTCCCTCCAATGCTTCTCTTCTCCTATATATTCCTTTTTCCAATGTACATCCAATTGTTTCTTGTTTCTCAATGCTTCTTCCAGGTGAGTATGAGTTGGCTCTTTGATGGAGGTCTTGGGTGCTTGGTGTTGGTTCTATGGTGGTCCAATTTGAGCACTTCTACAAAATATTTCTTCTCTATAGCTCTAGGTATTGCTTCTATTTTCCTTTCCTTTTGCTTCCAATGTGTTGGTTCAAATGCTCCCTTTGCAATGATCGATGGATGACAACCAACATAGATGATTAACAACCTTTTGCTATAATTTGTGCTTCATATTGGTTGCTAGGAATGCCTACTTTCATGGCTATAAGGGTGTCTTTGAACATCGTAATGAGAGCTCTTTGATATCTCTTCTCACTTGCTTCAAATTTATGCTCCTTCTATGGCCGCTTGTATGATAGTCCTCGCTTGTGGAGGATGTGTCTCTAAGACACTTATATTCTATCCTATTTCCTATGTAGGACAAGATGTTATGGTGCAAAATATTGTAAATAGAGTTATAATAGAATACCTTGATTTGCACCTTCTCTTGCAAGCTTCTTTTGTTGGTTCTAATGGTGGCTTCTCTGTATTATCTTTTGTAGGTAAGGGCTGATTGAAGTTGTCTTCTCTATTGGATAACTCTCTCCTTTTCTTGGTTGATATAAGTAATTAACCTAAGCTAATAATCACGTAGATAATATACCCTTTGATGGAGTAATTTTTGCACTAACTTTTTCCTGTAATGAGCTCTTTAGTGCACCTTGAATCTAAGACTCACCAAGTCTTTATTTTGGCTTCTACCACTGATTAATGGCTTCTTCTTCTTCTCCACTCCTTGGAGGAATTTTGATCTTCTTGGTGGCTTCTATAGGCCACAATACCTTGTAGGTATTGAGTTCTAAATAGTGTCTTTAGACACTTTGATTATTTGTAGATTTTTGTGCCCTTGATTTTAGCAATCAATACACAAAATAATTCTTTGAGAGTAACTAGTTTAACAAACAACTAGTATAGTGCAATGAACCAATAATATTTCTAATATTAATGCACTTTAATAATATCACCTTATCACTCCTATTAATAATATCTCAAAGTAGTTTCTAATGCACTAATATTCACTGCAAATTTCTTAATGTGGTCCTCTTTTCAATAATCAGATAATAGGAAGAATGTATCTAACTCCTATTAATGTGCAGGTAATAAACCAATAATATTTATAATATTAATGCACTTTAATAATATCACCTTATCACTCCTATTAAAAATCTCTCAAAGTAGTTTCTTTTTTTTTTTGGTAAGTAAGAGAATATTATAATTAACACCGGGTTTTAACTGGTTGACCCAAAACCATTTTACAAAATAGGGTCCACTGACCAACTGGACAAAGGCCAAGCCCTAAAAGTTTAAAATGACAACAAAAATGGCCAAGACCTACTCTTCCATTAGAATACGACCAAACTAAACTATGGAAGCCTAATATTATGGCCATCAGAAAAGAAAGACGCAAAAAAGAACTAACAAAGACAAAAACTAATCATGCAAGCACCATGCAGAGTAGCTTGTGCCCATATAAAAATAATAGAATATGGTCAAAAAAAAAAAAAAACATCCCATAGAATGGACATCCAAGAGGCCAAGCAGTCTTCCTTGTAGTCCTCATCTAACTTCTTATCATCGTTCTTGCCATCATATTTAGATTTTGCCTTTGACTCCTTGTGCCCCTGGAACTGCTGGCTATAAAACAGAAGATTTAAGGAATCACACAAATCAACAAGTCTGCCCGATGAGGCCAGACAGACTCTTCAACTGGTTGATCCTGTTGGAGGCTGATGAAATTTTCATCTTCTCCAAGACTATTATGGTGGGGTCTGGTGCCTCATTGTCAGGGATCTCCAACACTTTGTTATTTCTTGCTAGGGCCTTTTTGCGACATCGAATCCAAACACACCTTGGGAAATACTTGAGGCCAAAGCAGATTTTTCCCATGCATGAATTTGTAGATAAAAAACCTATATCAGTGCCCCACCAGCTGCAAAAAACACTAGTCACATGAACAAAAAAAACAAATATGACAAAATCCATTATAAGGTTCAAATTTTTTTTTTAAAAAAATGCCCCCATTTTCTGTCATTGATCCACTTTGAGCCTTCCAATCTAAAGTTTTTCATTATCTATCACCATTGAGACTGCATGAGGAAGATTTTCAGTCCACGTGATCAAATTTGCTGCTACAATGCCTTCATTTGCCGACCTATCAGCTGCCATGTTTGCTTCTCGGAAGGTATGCAAAATTATGGCCTCAGGTCGGTCATGAATTAGAGCCCTTGCTTCATGGATGTAGTCATCAAATCTCCAAGGAGCTCTCTTAGTGTTCTTTAGAATATTTATAATAATAAGAGAATCACCTTCCACCAACAGTTTCCCTGGATAATTCTCTGCCACCTTGAGGCTCCTCCAAACTGCCCTTGCTTCAGCCACATTGTTAGTTTGAGATCCAAGATGTTTTGCAAAAGCTACAAGCACCTCACCCTTGTGGTCTCTAAGTAAGCCACCATCCTGCCTTCACCTGGGTTGCCCCTAGATGCCCCATCAAAATTTAACTTAATCCACCCTAGGGGGGGTGGGGTCCATGTGATCATGGTTCTAGGACGGACTTGAGGATGATTGAGGCCATCGGTGAGAGGTAAGTTTAATGACTGGCCTAATGAAGCTTCAAAAGGATTTGGAGGTCTAGATGCTTGCGAGGCACTAAACAAGTATTCTCATTAGCATATGCTAAAATTTTTGACAGGACAGAGGATGACTGAGAAACCTTATCCAAGAAGGCCCGACGATTCCTTTCCAACCATATCTACCACAAGTAGTGATGAAGGCAGATATTCCACATATACCTAAGATGCCTATTCAAAAATGGGGAAGGCCACTGGACAAATAAGTCAAAAATGGACTGAGGATGGACCCAATAAATATGAAACACTTGTAACAGACCTAACAAGATTGAGACAGAAAAATTACAATACGAAAACAAATGATCAATAGACTCCCACTCAGACATACAGAGATAACACCTATTAACAACAATCACACCTCTTTTTATTAAGTTATCCATGGTGAGGATCTTATTTTGGATGGCCAACCATGCAAAAAACCCAACCTTCGAAACAATGCTTTTGGGCCAAACTTCCAAGTGAGGGAAAGTAGGTTCATCATTATCAATAAGCATCAGATAAGCAATCTTGACAGAAAATTCCCCATTGTCTGAAGCTTCCCAGATAAGTTGGTCCTCAAGAATGCCAGAAGGGAGTAAAGACTGGTCAAAGTAGTTTCTAATGCACTAAAATTCACTGCAAATTTCTTAATGTGGTCCTCTTTTCAATAATCAGATAATAGGAAGAATGTATCTAACTCCTATTAATGTGCAGGTAATAAACCAATAATATTTCTAATATTAATGCACTTTAATAATATCACCTTATCACTCCTATTAATAATCTCTCAAAGTAGTTTCTAATGCACTAATATTCACTACAAATTTCTTAATGTGGTCCTCTTTTCAATAATCAGATAATAGGAAGAATGTATTTAACTCCTATTAATGTGTAGGTAATAAACCATAATAGAAACTATCTTCTGCACTTTCTTTAAGGACTTAAAATGCAACCTTCTATTTTGCAATTTCAAAATTCTAATAAGATGCTCAATAAAGTTAGTAATTTGAATAAGTGTTCAAATAATAAATACTTTTTGCACCTAAGTTGCTTACCTTTAATGATGAATATATTGATGATTTAATTCACCAAGTCTATTTTTTGGAATGGTAGTTTACCATAGTTTTGAATGCTTCTAGTCTGCTACTATGTAGTAGATTATTTCCAACTTCTCCTTCAGCATTTAACCTGGAACTTTTGAAGTCTTCTAGATAGTAATACTATCTTGATTGATGCCCTCTAGTAGTCAATCTATTAACTAAAATATTGTCCTTCAAGAACTCTTTCAATATTTTGGTTTGAATCCAACAAATATCTATTTGTGCCTTATTTAGCTATGAAGGGCAATATCCAAATATCTAAGTTCTTCAACCTCATTGTTGAGTTCTAACTTCAAACATGATTTTCTTCTCAAGAATCTTAATGTCTTGAGGTCTTTAATATTCTTATTTAGGATTTGGCACTCCTTGCTAAATTCTTCTTCTTTTGGGCTTGTTTTTGGATGGCAATAATTGTCCCAAAAATTTTACTATCTTCTGTAGTGAATTTATCCAATGAGTTCTACTAGGAACTTCTTTGATGGTTTTTCCAATTTTTGGGAAAAGCTTCTCCAAGCATTCTCCTGGAGACCTCTCCAAGGTCTTAAATCTTGTATCTTTTTTTATATTCTTGATGAAACCTTTTCTTCAACCTTCAGATCTAAAAATGTTGGTAATGAGATCTCTCTAGTGGATCTCTGAAGTCCGCTTCTTCTAAAATTAGTTATAGGACCTTACTAGTCCTTCTTCAATATTCCAAGATCAATAGTTCTTTTAATGAGACATTTAATGGGTCTCTTCAGCTTCTTCTAGAGGAAGCCTTCAATTAGAAAATGAGATCACCAATCTCCTATCTTTCACAGATTCTTCTCTAGAGTCTTCTTTAGGTTCAAGGCATTTATAGCCTTTTCTTAAATAAGGCTGTTGTGGCCTTCTCTTCTGCAATAAGGATTTTGTGGCCTTTTCTTCAATAAGGTTTCTATGGAATTTTCTTCAACAATAAGGCTTCCATGGAATTTTATTCAACAATAAGGCTTCTGTGACCTTTTTCAACAACAAGGATTCTGTGACCTTTTTCAAAAAAGAGGATTTTGTGGCCTTTTCCAGCAATGTGCAGGTTTGCAACATGGATTCATTTAGTTTCCTTTTCTTAAAACAAGATATTAGTAAGTTGATTCTAAATCTTGTTAGTAATGAATCTTCACTAGTTTATTTTTCAATCTAGTGGAACGAAATGCTAAGTCCTAGTATTCACGAGTTGTAACTCTGTGGAAATACTCAAACCAAATACAATATTAAAAATTGTGGAACTAAGATTATCTTCTCCTATCAATATTTCCTATGAATTTCTTATTTCTAGTAACCTATTATGGCTCTTCCTATCCAACAATCCCTTGCAGTTGTGTTTGCATGCAGTGATGCACAATGGCTGATCCGATTTGCAAAAACATAGCAAGGTTTAGACCTATAGTAGCAATGGTGCTTTCTTATGGCTCTCCCTATTCCTATTGATATATTGTGGCTTTGATACCACTATTAGATTTTGATATGAGCCAAGGAGAATTCAATCATAGGATATAGAATATGCAAAAATTTAAGATGATAATATATACTATAAATGGTAAGTGATGAAAATGATACAATGCTATATGGAGGAAATGAACACTCTAGAACAGATGATAAAAACTACATTGTATCCATCACCAATATATATGGTGATCTTACAGATTATACCTACTACTACCTATAGATATATGTAAACACTCAATATGAGGCCCTTTATATAGAAATATGGATTTCTTGGCCAATGCTCTCCTTAACATGCACATAGACACTTGTGCATTTCATATACATTGACACTTAAATAAAAGGGGAAATATAAATCCCTCATATAAATTATAGATTCAAACCTAATATATTACATATCTACATTTCTACCATGAAGGTGCCATGGGGGTGCATTAGCATGTACCAAATAATGTGATATTCTCCATCACCCGCTTGTATTACATTATTTGATTATTGAAGAATTTAGTCTTCAATATTGGTCTTCGTCTTTGTTCTTCAATATTAAATCTACTTCCTTCATGCCTTTATTTGAATCTTCAGTATATGATCCTTCTTTGGTTTTTGATTCATGTCTTCTATTATCCTTCCTTTTGTGCTTTCCTCTATTCTTTTTCTTTGCTCTTCTTTTCTTCATCTTTAGTTGTGATGTACTTGATGGTGTGCTTTCTAAACAATGAGTTAGTAGATCATCACAATAATACATTCTAGATTTTAATGATTCCTCATTGAAGCTAACATAAGCTTCAAGTCATATGTGTCACAACTCACATTTTCTTCTCTTGTATTTTTCTTGAAAGATCTCAAAGGTAAGTAGTGACAAATACATCATTAAGCATTCTTCTAAGGAAAATATAATGGTGTTTTGTGAATTCCACCATGTTCTAAAAAAATTTCATGAAGATAACTTATAAGTGTTGTGAAATTTTCATCTTTTGCATCCTTGAGAAATAAAGATAGTTTTTCTTTTAAACTATTTGATATTTGCTTCTTTCCATAAAAGTCATCTATTAAATTTTGAGAATAAAACTTTAACTTGTTCACCATTTCTTCACTATCTTCATTGAATGCATTTCTAATAATTTCTTCCATGATATGCAACTCAGAGATTCAATTCCTTTTTTATATCTCCCAAATTAAATAATCACTCAAATAAGAAATTTGCAAATTTCAAAATTTCTAAACCTTTGATATAGAAATCCTTTTAACTCCCTAATACATTAAATTTGCAAAATTTCAAATTTTAAAAATTTCAAAATATTTAAATAACTTCAAACCCAAAAACTTGAAAAGACTAAAACCTTAAATATTGAATCCTATTAACTCCAAAATACTCTAATTATTCAAAATTTTGAACTTTCTAATCTTCAATACTTAAAATACACTTAAAAACTTAAAAAACTTCAAATAAATTCAAATCTAAAAAAATTAGAAAGATTAAATCAAATAAGCATTAAATTAGAAAACCTTATCACTCCATACTTTAATATTAAAAAACTCAAAAATAAAAAATTTGAAATAGTAATTTCAAGCTATAGTAGAAAACCTTATATCTCCTTCTAATAATCAAATTATAAAAACCTTATAACTCCTAAATCATAAAAATATTATACTAATTAAATCACTCCTAACTTATAACTCCAATTAATTAAAGTACCTAAACTTAGGTCTTTAATTTACACTAAGGTAATATAGCTTACCTTATTTACCACCTTGTTGACTTGCCTTTTCAACCTTCCTCACTTGCTTGCTTATTCAACCTTGCTAGGATGTAATAACGCCTTTGAATTTTGTGATCTTAATATTCCAAATAAGGCTTTAAATAACCTTTTAAAGCATGTTTGAATGAACCCTAACTCACATGTTAATCTGCATGTTTTTCAATAAATTAAACATTGGTAAAAAACATTTCAATTTTTGTTACATGAGAATGCAATGAGTTGATTTTTATAATGTTGGCTTCTCTTCTGATTTCATGACTATTAAATATCCACCTTATTAGGATACATTAAATCTTCTAGTCTCGTGTCTCTTCACATTCCTTTCAACAAAGCAGACAATGCTAGGAACAACAAGACTTGTTCTTCTAATTTCTTTCTTCACTTCTTCATTCCTTAGGACTGTGTATGTTACTCTTTTACTTGGGAAAGTGAATGATATTCTCCTGGTCAAGAGAGTAGATGATATTCTCCTACTCAGGACAATGAATGTTGTTCTCTTGGTTTCTTTCTTTACCTTCTTCTATGTGAAGAAGATTTTGCTTAGGCTATGAATGCTTAGAACAATAGATGAACCTATGATAATTAGGTGCTTCTTTCAATTTCTTTCACTCAAATCATCATTGAATTGCTCTCACATTTTTGCTATGAACAATTGTTTAGAGGGTGCTCAATTCCATGTACTATGAATGGTGCTTAGTTTATGTATGTCTTCCTCTTCTAGCATGGCTTAAATGACACTCAAATTTATTCATATTTATTTTTCTAAGGGTACTTAGATAGTGCTCAACTCATATCCTTATTTTGGTGATACTTAGGACAATGCTATAATATTTATCCAATTTTCCTTTGGTGATGCTTAGGACAATGCTTGAATACTTACCCAATATTCCTCTAATGGGGGCACTTAGGATAGTGTTTGAATACCTATCTAATATTCCTCTGATGATGGATGAATATTGCTTTCTAACTTTAGAATTATATTATGCAATGATGACTCTTAGCTTCTTAGACTGATAACACTTATTTGATAGCTTTTTTGCTTATCTTAATATCTCTTATACTTCATTGAATCAAAGGCCAAGACTAAAATATATGTATTATTTCTAGTTGGCCTTATTTTTTTGGTCTATATTTCTAAATGATCAAAAGTTTTCTTTATGCCTCTATATACCTTACTTCTGGAGGTTTCTTCTCTATACTTCTTAGTACAACTCTTATCTATCCTCTTTATAATTCTTAGTATTATTCTTATCTATCCTCTATGGAATCTTATACTACTTCTCAAACAAGCGATGTTTGTCTATATTAGGAAGCTGTGATACTTCTCTATCTTAGGAATATTTTATTGCTTCTCTATCTCTTGGAATTTTTGAAGCTTCTCAAACTCTAAAATCCATCTTTGATGTCTTAGGTCACACCTAAGAATAATAATGATTCTCCTAATTTTTGGAGAATCCAAAATCAATATCAGGGTGACTGTGAATGTTCTCTCATGTCCAACTATCTTCTAATTTGGCCCTCTTAATCACTTCTAGATGAATTATGTCCAACTATCTTCTAAATTAGCCCTTAATCAATCTTAGTTGAGTCCTAGTATTTACTAATTTTACTTCAACAAAGTGGAAAGACCCTAGTATTCAAATTAGGGTGACTTATCCTTGCTTTCTTATTCTCTACTCAATCAAACCTTTAAAAATAGAGTCTAGTATTCATTGCTATAAAAGTGGATAGACTCTAATATAACTCTATAAAAAATGGATAGAGTTAAGTGGTGGCTTTGATACCACTATTGGTTTTTAAGCCTTACTATCTCAAAATATCACAAGCCTAAAAGTAAATAAGCCATAATATTAAAGGTTCAAATATTAATATCAAGAGTAAAATTATATATGTGAACAATTAAATATATATATCTAGGCCATTATAATAATGAAATAACATTCACTTATAATATCAAATATGAATGTAAAATGGCCAAAATATTTTGTGTACATGCATGAAGAAAACTTACAATATAAATTGCTCAAAATCTATATACAAGATTTATTATCCATGCTTGCAATGTGGTGATCGTTACATACCATATTACTGTCCTACATGCACTCCTAATACAAGACACTTGTGCACATCCTTACTTTACAATCATATTTGCACACTTACATGACACGTGTGCACATTTTCTCAATACACACTTGCACTATTTGTTTTTATATAAAGGGGTAAAAATTTATTGATAAAAATTTTGGATTACAGAGTACAACCGAGCTTCCAACCAGGACTCAAATAAATAGCAAAAGAGGCTAAAAACACTAGACTAGATTGACACTTGAAGAGGACAACAAGAACAAAATATATTAAGTTCGAACATCCTTGTGGATCTACTCCCAAAGGTGTTGAGAGTCCCCAAACGGGAGAATCTCTCAATTATCAATAATCCAAGGATCCAATAGCTCAGAAACCCTTTTGGATAGATAATAAGCAACTCCATTCTATTCCCTTGGAATATGCACAAAATATATAAATTTGAACTCTTCACTCATTTTGAGAATCTGAACGGCTACATAGGCTAACTACCAATTAACTTCCTCCACCCTCTTACTGTTTAAAATATTAACCACAATTTGAGAGTAAAACTCACAGATAATCCTATGTCAGCCAAGAGAAAACCCCCTCTACAAGGCCCCAAGAATTGTAAGAGCTTCCATAAAATTGTTGGAGTGAACACCTTTATAAATGAAAAAGAAAAAATTGACAATGCCAGCAAAATCTCTCCCAACACTGCCAATTCCAGCATGTCTAGGATTGCCCCTAGACAACCCATTAGTATTAATTTTTAAAACTCCTCTAGGGGGTGGCCTCCACCTACCATATCTCCTAACCAATACACACTTGCACTCTTAATTACATGAAACTTGTGCATTTCCTGCATATTAACACTTAAATGAAAGGGAAAATATAAATCACTCATGTAAACTATAGATTTAACCTTAATCTATTACATATTTGCATTTGTACCATGAAGGTACCATGGGGTACATTAGCATGTACAAAATATTATAATATTCTCCAACATGCTAGATATGGTATAATTGGCATAACAACAAATGTAATATTTTAATATTTTGATGGGAGTGACCCCAATAAAATCCACATATAACTTATTAAAAAAATACCATTAGCTCATTTGGTTATATTCGTCAACTTTCAAGGAGGAGACTCAGGTTCAAAATTTACCAAATGATATATGTATAATTATCAAACCATTGTAATACCACTAAGTGGTCATTATGTAATACAGGTAAGGCCCGATTCAATCCCATATAATCAATTGAAAAAATAAAAATAAATTTTTTTTATTTTATAACTTTATAAAATAAAATATAAACTATATATTTTGTATTGTAAAAATTAAATTATGAAGTGAAAAAATAATATATCAAAAATCCTGTGTTATCAAGTTACATAGAACAAAATTTAGCAAATATTAACATAATTTATAACCTCTTCTAATCTATAAGTCTCAATTTTTTTGTTGCCAAAGGCAATTTGACTCAACCATTATTGATAAAATTTAAATTGTAAAATAGAACTAGTAAAATAGAACTACTTTTTTCAATTCTTAGAATTAATAATACATATAAAAATTTCATTCATTCATAAAATAATAATGTTTATTTATTTTTTATTTTATAACTCTATTAAATTTTTAATAAATTTATTTATTTGGATACAATATAAAATACATGTTTTATATTGAAAAGGTAATATTATGAAGTTAAAAATACAATTTATCAAAAAGCCTTTGTAGTCAAGTTACATAGAACCAAAAGTAGCAAATCCTAGCATAATTCATAACCTCTCCTAATATGTAATTATCGTTTTTTCATAACTTCAAATAGTTGGAATTTAAAGGCTACAAGTTACTAGGCAAAATTAAAATTTAGCTTGGTTGTAACAACATACTAAAGATTTTCCACCTTGTCATTGGTTGTATTCATCTTCCAATTAGAATTTAATAAGGTCTGGAACTTACACCAAAACTATTCACATGACAAGGAATTCACTACCAATGGATTCACTTGTAATAAGTAATAAAAGTCTCAAGATTCTATTTTTTTAATATGGTGGAATCAGTAGCTGCCACGATGTTCCAGGTACGTTGTCTGTCTTTATGGTTGCCACAATATTTTTTTTATCCACCTCAAAAGTCACCACATAGTACTCCACATAATCTACCCCTATAACCACCATATTACATTCATTTTAAACCTTTTACACCACTAAAAGCATTTGGAAAGGGATAAGCATTCAGTTAAGAAAGGCTTAAAATTTAAACCCTAGGCATCCATCCCCTCATGGGGTTTCATCGTACCAATTGGTCTATACCTCAAGGTTCTAGTTGACAAGGGAATTTTATCACCATTTAAAAAATTTTAAGATTGGAAAATTAAATATGATCTAAAATAAGCTGACAAAATGAATCAGATACCTTTCCAAGATTATTAGAACAACCCAACAACTCTTCCCTTCAACTTAAATTACTAGTTCAAGTTTGTGTTCAAGTTCAACAAAAACAAAAATAAAAAAAATATCGTCTTTAAAATAATTGGTTGTAAAATTCATCACGATGTTCCACAAAGAGAATGATTAGCTTCATAGATGCAAATATCTAAAACAAATACAAATATGTATAAATAAAATAAGAAGTAATATACAATCTATTTTTTTTTTAATTTACATTGTGGAATCAGTAGCCGCCATGAATCCGGGCAGGATGTCCATATTTTTATGGCCACCACAGTATTATGTGTTGTCCACCCCAGAAGCCGCTACACAGATCATCGCACAGTTCGCCCCTATAACCACCATGCCACAATCATTTTAAACCTTTTATGTCGCTGAAAGCATTAGGAAAGAGACAAGAATTCAGTCCGACGAGGCCCGAGATTTGAACCTTGGACCTCCGCCCACCTTATGGGGTTTGGATGAACCAATTGGTCTACACCTCGAACCTGTAATATACAATCTATTAAAATAATACATTGGTTAAATAATGTAAGGGTATGATAGAGTATTAATAAAAGGGTAAGGACTAACCACCTTCATTGTATAAATATGCACAATTAATATAATGTAAGGCATGCTTGATTTTATATGTTTATATCTAATATGGTATCAGAGCACCAGGATTAAAAAATAATAAAAATAAAAAATAAAACAAATATATAATCCTCCTTGTCTGCCATAAGACCTGTGAAGGAATAGTGCATTCAATGCCCAAATAATTCTTTTGAAGCCCAACAATTGATGTTGTCGAACTGAGAGCCAATCTCCTCTGAGTATAAGATGACCTTATATTTGCATATCGTAGTTCTCAATAGTGCATCAAAAACATATATGAATCCATATTGGAAGTCTGTGAAAGCCAAAACAAAACATTCTAAGCGTGTAGATTCATGTTTCATTGACACTGGATTCGAACATTGGGTACCAAAATCAACACAAGCATAATCGACCTCACATCAGAGCCACATAGATCCGATCGTAGCCAAATTGGCCTGATCACAACCTAGGTTCTACCCCTATCAGTGCCCAAAGCTCAAGTGTAGCTCAATCATAGGCCCCTCTATTTGAAGCTTCAGATTGATTCGAGCACCAGAGGATCACCTTGACATCACATGGACCTACATCAACAAATACAACCAGTAATGAATGCCATCACAGCAAGGGAGCGCAACCACATCAAGTTTTGAGCACATATTGAAAAAATTTGATATAAAATTTATAAATTTGATACATACACATGGTGCATCAGTTATAATCATCACAACAACATAATATACGTAACACATAGCTAGATTGGAGGAGAATCAAATTTTTGGGAAATCAAAAATTACATCTTAAATCATATAGCCATTAAAAAAGTACATGATCACGTGGAAAAATAGTCAGCAATCACCATTTTTGTAGTAGGTTGGTAGTATTCACTGGAGATAGTCACTAGCTGTTCAAGACTGGGTGCACAAGAGATACAATAAAGCAAGCATTAAAGGTGGAGTTTCACTTTGTAGATAGCATAATCAAGAATCACCGTTTGAGGAGCGCAAGGACATGAGGTAGTCTCTCATGTAGTCATCACTTTATTGGAAGGGAAAACTATTCATTAAATTCAAGGAAGGAGTGATGCCAATTCAAGTTATTATTTTTAACCATAATGTTGTAGCACGTAAACTGAAAGCATTGATTAATGTCAGTTTTCTATGCTCTAGAAAACAAAATATTTAAGCGGTAAGAACTTCATCGGCCAGGTTTCTGCTTGACATCTAGGTTAGAGTGCACACCACAAAACCAGGCATTGAAGGTAATCTTTGGGCATAAATTTTGCCCAAGTTTAACTTGTGTGAATCATCAAATAGAGAGTCCATAAAAATTTTGAGGAGCCTCTCCTTCAAATTAGGCATCAGTGTATTAGAGCTTATTGGAAGAAATTTGCTTGGTGTCACACGTGTTCAAGGATTCCTTCCTCATTAATAGTGAGTGAAAAGCATCATGACCTCATTATTTCGTATTTAAATATGATATCAGGAACTTTATATTAAAGTTACTTGATATTATATATAAATACATTATATATTAATACATCATCTATAAAGGAACTTGATATTATATATAAAGTTATTTTATATTACTTTAATTAATAAAAAAAGTGTCAGTGAATATTTTTTCCCAAGTGAAATGGTGCCATCAACTGCATCCAAAATCTTGCTTTTCGATTTTCAAGTTCTCAAAGGTGACAATTATGCATCCTGGAAAATGAAAATTCAAGGCATTATTGAATTTGAAGGCTTATGTAAAATTGTTACTAGGATTGAGAAACGTCCAAATCCATGATGATGAATCAAGAGGGCACAACGACATTCCACCAGAAAGGAAAAGGAAACCAAAATTCTAACAAGCTAAAGAAGAGTTGTTTGATTTGTGATAAAAAGGGCCATGACTTGCATGAATGTTGGTACAATTATTTTACTCAGGGAGATTCAAGTAACAAGAATACTAAGCAAAGAGGACCACCTCCTAAGAACAAGGGAGAGTGGAACCATCGACGAACACAAAACCAATAACAAGGGAATGTTTCCCATATCGACAATGAGGAGAAAATAGAGGATTTTGCCCTTGTTCATCAGGAGCAACCGTCCACCATTATCATGAGATGAATTTCACCTTGAGAGGGGAACATACCTAACAACATAGTGAACCTCATATGTAGTGATCTACTATATAACACCTAGAGATTGTAGTGGCTGGTTACCCATGCATACTAGTAGGATGAGAATATTACAAGAAGGACATTCATAGTTGTTACAACAAAGTGAGGGATGAACCACTTTGGCTTAAGTATTCAAGAAGTACTTATTTTTCTTAGACCTAAAGGGCGACCTAGAGGTAAACAACCAAGAGGTAGATCCAACGGTAAATGACCGAGAGGTAGACCCAGAGGTAAAACAACCTAGAGGCAGACCCAGAGGCCAAATGACCCAGAGACAGACCCAGAGGTGACAGATCTAGAGGCAGACCTAGAGTTCTTTACCTAAGCAAGAGCATCTAGAGCCAGAGCCAAGAGCCTAAATCATTATCCCACCTAATATATTATGGGGGGAATGTTAGAATAATACATTGGTTAAATAATGTAAGGGTATGATAGAGTATTAATGAAAGGGTATGTCCCTTAGGACTACCCACCTTCCTTGTATAAATATGCACAATTAATATAATGTAAGGCATGCTTCGTTTTACATGTTTATATCTAATAAATTATGATCTAAAATAATTTGACAAAATAAATCAGATACCTTTCCAAGATTATTAGAACAACCCAACAAATCTTCCCTTCAACTTAAATTACTAGTTCGAGTTTGTGTTCAAGTTCAACAAAAAAAAAAAATATCATCTTTAAAATAATTGGTTGTAAAAGTCATCATGATGTTACACAAAGAGAATGATTAGCTTCATAGATGCAAATATCTAAAACAAATACAAATATGTATAAATAAAATAAGAAGTAATATACAATCAAGTAGATGTAAGAAAAAAACATAGAACTAAACTCTAAACTCTTACCAAAAATTTCGTCTTTGCAAAATATAAAAATAAAATATTTAAAATATTTAATAAAAAATTCTATGTTATAATGTTATCAACTCAAGTTGGGATCAAGAGGGAGTGCTAGTTGGGAGTGAATGTGAACCAAGAGGGAGTGCAATATTTGAGTTAGCCCCACTAGGTATTATAGCAGGAAAGTTATATTTGAAAGCCCTAATGGGAGTTAAGATGCCCTAGTTGGAAGTATGGATGTCCAAGTTAGAGATAAGAAGAAGAGTGAATATACAGTAAGTTTGATCCAGGTAGCAAATGTTACACCAAAAGTGGTTATTAGGGATGAGATAATTGAGCATAATATAATGATTCTTAAAAGTAGATATTTAATATGTAAGTTTCATGGATACCAACCAAGGTTTTTGGAGATTCAAAATTGGATCAAGTGGAAGTGGAGATTGAATTCAAATTACTCTATGAATTTTCTTCCTAAAGTTATTTTTCCTCATCATATTTTCTATTTTAGAAATCAGGGATAAAATAATGGGTGATGGCCCATGGTTTAGGGAAGAGATACCGTTTATTTAAGACCATTGAGTGAAAAATATTTTGTTGAGATTGAAACTATTATGTAGCTTCTGGTGTGGGTTAGGCTTATTGGACTTCCATATCAGATTATAATAAGGATTTTTTGAATAATATTAGAAATACCTTAGAGGAATTCATTAAGGAGGAACTAACAATTAAGGAGTGAAAGTATTCTATATACTCGAATGTGCATTGTTATGGATTTTTCCAAACCTTTTCCACAATCCATTATGATAAATATGAATCAAGAGAATGGGATAAAAAAGTGGATTATGAAAATATCACATTTTGATGTCATAATTCTTATGATACTAGACACGCGAAAATATATTACAAAGTGAAAACTATGAAGAAAAAGATAAAAAAATCTGGTCATGAGATAAACTTCAAGACGAAGCAAGGAAATCATATTGTAATAGAAGCTTAGATCAAATCAAGGATATTCCAGTCCATAAGAAGAGGTAGAGAAAGCCTATCTACAACATCATATGGTAAAGACCACCATAGCTCACTTGGATCAACCATTATAATAAATAAATAAGGATATAAGATATGAGAAAGTACAATGTGTAAGTTCGAGTTTAAAAGAAATTAAATGTGCAATGGAAGATGTGGAGGAAAATCCTAATCAAATATGACAAAAGAGGTCAAGTTTATTCCAAGTAAATCATCTTTATTTTTCTCAAGTAGTATAGAATCCCCTCCTAGTAATAAAAATGAAATTTGTGTAAAAGCTATCCCTTACACCAAGAGCTGCATAATAAAGAAATAAGGATGGAAAAAAACCTTAGTAATTTAGGATTTTTAGGGTAGCATAATAAGGTATTTTCTATGGAAGATCATCCTTGCACTTTAGGTTTCTAGGGAAACATAAAGAAGAATGTGATTTTGAGGTTATTCCTTGCACTTTGGATCCTTTAGAGCAATAAAAACCTATAGATGATAAGTATTACTATGAGCAATGTGAGAAGATTGAAGAGATAGATGAATATGAAAGTGTTGGTTGGAATTAAAGAAAATAAGACTCAATAAACAAAAACAAAGAGAAAAATAAAATCAAAGGGATATTGATATGGGAAAACAAAAGCAAATATCGTAAGTGTTAACAAGAAGTGGGAATAAACCCATAAATAAAAACAAAAAATATGATGAAAAATTTATCTTGGAATATTGAGGGCATAAATAGAAACCCTAAAAAAATATATTAATAAATTTTTAGGTTGTTATAGAAAATATATTTATAGATATGAAAATCAAGCAACAAATATTTTAGCCATTTGTAGTGTTGAATTTCATCGTAATAAAATTTAATTTTTAGAAGGTAGTAGTATGAGTGAGTTTTTATCTCTTAATAAAAATGATATCAAGAAGTTGATTGCAAAACCTTAACCGTTTGAGGAAGATTGACAATATTTTTTTTTTGCTTGAGAAAAAGGGGTTGTACTTGAGTCCCCCACCCTTGATAATTCAAAAATCTCTTTTATAAAACTTGAGAGTTTACAAAAATATTTTATTCTCATCTCATTTGAGATGCTATAACTAGATACCTACATATTTCTTCAAAAAAAGTTTGAATTTTTATATTCATTTTTTGGATCTTCTTCATTTTTTTAAAACTAAATATTGAACATACTTTTTCTTAAGTCGGTGGTTCAAGCTTCATATATTTATCGGTGCATGATTCAGGTCGCTCCTGCTAGTTTTATTCATGAGTTAGAATCTATGTCAAGAAGATTTTTATGGGCTATAAATTTGGAGTCTTTAAAATGGAGTCTAGTTAAGTGGGAGACTATTTTTAGATCAAAATAGGATGGTGGATTGGGTCTTCGTTTGACTTCTCTTTCTAGTCAGGCATTTGCGGCCAAGTTTTACTAGAGATGGTTCATTTCTAAAGACCATGCTTGAGCTAAAATTATTTCTTTTAAGTATCTTAATGGGGTTGCGGACTCTGAGATACCTAGCTACAGTTTATCTGGTAAAGGTTCTTTGATCTGGAACACCCTTAATAAGGGGGCATCTCTTGTTAAGCAAGGTTTGTTCTGGATTTGTCTCAAAGGCTTGAAGGGTCTTTTCTGGCATGATTCTTGGGATGGTTTCCCTACAATTTTATCTATGTTTCCTCATTTTTAGGAGCTATGTAATTATTTATTGGCTGCTGGTTGGTACAGAGTGATGGATTATAAAGTTGCCAAAATATTTGGGTAGGTGGAGGTAGTTCAGTGGGAGACTATTTGTAGATCAAAATAGGATGGTGGATTGGGTCTTCGTTTGACTTCTATTTTTGGTCAGGCATTGGCGGCCAAGTTTTACTGGAGATGGTGTATTTCTCAAGACCATGCTTGGGCTAAAATTATTTACTTTAAGTATCTTAATGGGGTTACGAACTCTGAGATACCTAGATATAATTTATCTGGGAAAGGTTCTTTGATCTGGAACATCCTTAAGAAGGTGGCATCTCTTGTTAAGCAAGGTTTGTTCTGGATTTGTCTCAAAGGCTCGAAGACTCTTTTCTGGCATGATTCTTGGGATGGTTTCCCTATAATTTTATCTATGTTTCCTCATTTTTAGGAGCTATGTAATTGTTTCTTGGCTGCTGGTTGGTACAGGGTGATGGATTATAAAGTTACCAAAATATTTGGGCAGGTGGAGGTAGTTCAGTGGAAAGATCCTAGAGATTGACCAACAGGTGGTTCTGCTTAGGATAGAGAAGATTCAGCTCATATTTTGGCTACTAGGGAGTGCTCTTCTTTATAGGATGATGATATCTTGGATTGGGGTCTGGATACTAGAGGAGTTTTCTCGGTGCCTTCTGGTTAAAATGTTTTAGATAGGCGACATTTTGGGGATGAGGAGGTTCATTAGTGGAAATAGGTTTGAAATAAGTTTTCTTGGCCCAAATGCAATTTCAATTTATGGTTGGCTACTCGAAACAAATATCCTACCTAGGATAATATCCAAAAGAGAGGGTTTTAGGGCCCTTCACTTTATTTCCTTTGTGAGAATAGTGATGAATATGTAGGGCATTTGCTCTTACAGTGTTCGTTTGCGCAAGAAATTTGGCATCTTTGGTGGAGGGTGTGGAAATAGTCTTGTTCTCATACCTCTTCTCTTGTTGAGTTTTGGAGGATCTTAGGAAGACCTCCTGCTAAGACTTTTTTTCTTCAATTTGCATGGATTATTAGGCCATCATGTATTATATGCCAGATTTTGCTTGAAAGAAATTGAAGAATTTTTCAAGGTAGGAAGTTAATTTTTTATCAGACTTGGTAGAGGATTATTGGTATGATCCAAGAATCTATTTCTTCTAAATGTTAGATCAGTCTTCCTTTGGAGTAGTCTGATATTCTGATGATGCAGGATCTAGGTTTAGTGGAGAATGATCCTCATCCTTCTGTATTAGTCAGGAGGAGAGGCCTTAATAAAAAAGTACAGAGAGATGGTAGATGACATCCTCCACCTCGGGGGGTGTTTAAGATTAATATTGATGTATCTTCTAGAGGGAATCATGGGCATGCAAGTATTGGTGGTATTGGGAGAGATAACAGTGGTGCAGTTCTTTTCATTTTTTCTTGTTATAAGGGTAAAGAAACTAATAATTATATGGAGGCCCTTGCTATTTATTTTGCTTTAGAAAAAGGTTATGCTCTAGGATGGTGGAAGATAATATGTGAGTCGGACTCTCAGATTATTATTAATTTATTGAAGACTCATAATCTTTCTAATGTTCATTGGCAACTAGTGATAGTAGCTCGATAGATATTTCAAATCTATCAGCATTTGGAGTTTATTTCTTTTGTTCATATTCCCAGGGAATGGAATGGTGTGGCTGATTGCTTGGAAAAATGGGCTTTTGAGTTTCAAGAAGACTGGAATGTTAGGGAATGGGATTAGCTTCCATTGGACTATTCTCAACATCTTGCTAATTTTCTTGCTATGGATATGGCTGGTTGAGGTTGTTGTTTTTTGGATATCTTCTGGGTGGGTGCTCGGTTGTATTGGGGTTTTCTTTCTTCTGGATCTTGTAAGGGTTATTGTTATGGGATTCTCTAGTTCTTGTAAATCATTTTGATTCAATAAATTTTTACCATTTACAAAAAAAAAAAATTCAATCTTGTTCATCCATCCATACAAAGAAAATCATGATTAGTGATGGTTTTGATGATGCCAATCTGCAATTGTGCCACTTGAATATTCATAACTTCTTTGTTGGCTTCATAATTTTGTTGCTCTACTTTGATATTTCAAACAGTTGGTCCTATTGTTCCCTAATAATGCTGCTACATCCCTTTGAAATCCATAAACATTATGTTTTTTTTCCAAACATTGTCATACTTGATGCTTTTTTGACTCCATGTAGATATAAAATATCGGTGCCTTAAGCCATGCCTCTAAGATTGTTTCTTATCATGGTGGTGTGGGTGCTGATATGCTACAACCTTGACCTGGAATTTTGTTCCCTTTGATTCTTCAACATTTTTTTTTTTCATTTTAAATTCTTGTTCACAATATTCTCTCTTATACATTTTTTTTGCTTCATCCTTGTGCACTTCTAACAAGTATTCCTTGGATTGTGTTGTTGCTTCTTCCATGGAATCTATTGTTGTTGCTACTATAAATTTAACTTTTGAATTTTCTAATTGTTCTTCAACTTGTTCTCTTACCATAACTACTTCTTGCTTCTCCTTGGATCCTTGCTTCTTAAGATTTTCCTTTTGAATGTGACCATGAACTTGCATGTTGTCATCTGAATTTTTTCCTTCTATTATATCCTCTTTATTCATTTCTTTCAGTTCCCTCTAAAGCATTTTTATTTCATCTTCATATCATTTTTTGGTGACCTTAAAACTAGCTATCTTTTTATAAGGGCTTCATTGACTCAAGAATGCAGGTTCCATTTCATCCCATGCCCAATTGTTTTTCCTTAGGATACCTTTCCTTAGTAAGAATATTCAATCAATCATGAGATTCCTCTTTTAAAAGATAAAAAGTTTGCAATTCTAAAAAATCTCACCAGAATATAGAGATCTAAATTTCATCCACCATTCTCAAGTATCAATGTCATCATTTCCAGTGAAAATTGGTAACTCCATGATCTCAACCCAAAAAATCCCAAAAGCAGCTAGGGTTTTGGAAAGAAAAAAAAAATAGGATTTTTTCAAAAATTTTAACTCCTCTAATTCTTGCTATCACCAATAGAATAATTTAAAAGCGATATAATTGATATAAAAAATCAATGTAGTCATCTATTATGACTTTGCATTAATCCATTACCAAGATTTTACTCCAAAGGGTTAAACATTATTACATATATTGATGTTTCTATTGTGAAGAAGTGTGGATAATTTTTATGGTAGTGTGGTTCTTCTCGATGATGATGATAATTCTGGAAAATTATTTTATCTATAAACAAGATATTGCAGTTGAAACTCAAATCACTTCTCTTTGCCAATAATATTCAAATTTCTTCTCTTCGCTGGTAATCTTGTCAGTAATCTTCTCCTTTGGTAATCTCCTCTTGCCCTTAATCTTCTATTGTCAATAATCTTCTCTTTCATCTCCATAGATGGGGAATATATTTGATAGAAAGGCAAGTTAGATTGGTTTAATTAACTTGATAGCAATGTAATATTTTATTTTTAATGGGAGTGGCCCCAGTAGAAGCCATACATAGCCTATTTTAAAAAATAGAATTTTAAAAAATATTATTTTATAATATTTAAAAATATTGAATGATATATTTTTATTTATTTATTTCTTGAGAAAAGGGGGTTGTACTTGGATCTCCTACCCTTGATAAATTACAAATATCTTATTTAGATCTTGAGATTTTACAAACAGGTTCAATTCTCATCTCAATTGAGTTGCTATAGCTAGATACCTACATCTTTTTCATAAAAAAACTAAATTCTTGATTTTCATTTTCTGGATCTTCTTCAATTTTCTTTGTAAATATAAATATTCTAGAATTCAACATCCTTCTTCTTAAAATTTTCTTATAGCATCCTTCACAATACCAAAACTCCACCTCTACTATCTATTCATTGCATCCTTGTAAAGTAATATTTCCAAAATCTATGTTATAATAGTCCACTTTACTAGCTATGGATTGTTAGTTTCCTTTTGAAGAATAAGTGCAACCACAAGAACTGTAATAAATAGTTTAGCAGTCTCAAAAAGTTCAAAATTCATGATTAAAGCTTATCAAGGATTATATGCATAATAACTAAACTATGGGTCTTTATCTAATACAAGTGGAATTTATTTTAATTCTAAATAACCAATTAAAAACATAGTATTATTTTAATGAGTTATGAAATGAATCTCATTCATATTATAATGACATTTTAACAAATCATGATGGTATTGTTTTATTAAATAGTCTAGAAATCTTAAAGAGTTAAAATTTCCAATCATACTTTGTCCCACAATCCAACCAACAATCAGCTCAAATAATTCATTCAACCATGAAGTCCATCTAATATCATCTTCTTATGCTTCAACATACAAAACTTGTACTCACTTCACTATATCGTAGACCATTTGACCAAATTTGAACTATAGGTTTCCTCCAATGCATTGATCTATAAATGGATCCCCTAAAACATTTTGTAATCCTTTGAAACATTATTTTGAATTTTCTCCTTTCAAAATTTTCTTTTTAGCTTTAGCTAAACTTACTACTTCCTCTAACCATGAAAAATAGAATTTAACTTCACGATCCTCTATTAAAATCCCTCTATTGGCTAGCCTATCTTCACATTTGTTATCTTACGTATGTGTAAACCTAATTTCTTCAAACTATGTAGCAAGTTCTTATATTTCCACAATGATCTCTTGTATATTCCATGGAGCCTTTACCTTCCTCAAAATTGCATTTATTACTATTAATGAATTGTCTTACATCCATACTCTATTATATTTCATTTGTCTACATATTTTTAATCCTTCCAAAGACATCCAAGCTTCACCTTCATTATTTATCTTAAATCCACTCTTAAAAGTGTAATGTGACAAAATATCATTCCTATTATTTCTAATTATTCCTCCTCCTACTAGTCCTAGATTTCCTTTAGAAAATCCATCAAAATTCAACTTGACCAACTCTACTTTTGGTGGTTTTCATTTTATATTTTTTGAATTCCTTTTGTTTCTCCTATACCCACCATCATAATCCAATTGATGACTTGACTACATCTATCAAGGATTTTTACTTCAATATTAGGGATTGGATGAGTTGATAAGGTTGATTTAGAATCCTCTATGTTTAAACAAATATTCCTTTTTATTACCTCTAATATGCTTTTATTTCCTTTAAATATTATTTTATTCCTTTACAACCATACAATTCGAAGTATTTTATCTTTTTATGTATCCTATATTGTGTGTAACACCTCACTTTTAAAAGTGTTATGTCATTGCTTTAACAATTCTTCAATTCTACCAATTAACATCATGCATTTACCAAAGATATTAAGAATACATTATCATAGTTCTAATACTATTGAGTAGTGTCTCAAGAGATGGTCTATACACCTCTCCTCCTTTTTACGTAGAACATATTGTGAGGGGCCATAAAAACCCCTTTTCATTAGGTTATCCCAAGATAAAATTTTCTTATGATCTACTAGATATACAAACATTTTGACTTTTAGAATGCTCAAGTTATCCCAAATACCTCTTCATATTCTTGTGGTATTCTTATTGTATTGGTGCTATATATTATATCCACTTCTTGTTGTGTATTTTCATAAGCTATTCAACTCTCAAATCAGCTTATCCTCGAATCCCTTGGAATAGTCATCATTGTTATGTTTCTACTCAAATGCCTCTTAGAAATAATGTTTGGTATACTTATAAAAATATTCTTTCCATTTTTATTTTCCTTCTTGATACTTTTACATAATGTTTGAAACCCTATCACCATATTTATATTTATGTAATCCCATCCATGGTTTCAAATTAGATCTAGATTGAGTGGTATTTTATCACACAGAGTATCCATCCGAATAGAATTTTTTCTCCAGTTCCCATCACCCACCTTAGACCTTTAATCACTAGATCAATTTATTTTTTAAATTGTTCCATATTGAAAAACATCTGGTAGTGAGAATGCAATAAATATTAAGCTTGGTCATTGGGCTTAACGTGCTTAGAAGAATTATTGTCCATTGTATTTGACTCTCTTTGTACAATCTCTAAATTACTTTTCCCCTTAGATATAAGTTTGTATCCATAAGGAATATTAAACCAAGACCTCCCCTAGTTTGGTCATCACACACCTTGCTCTATTTCACCAAAGGAAATTTCCTTTTATCATGTAATCCTAACCATAAAAATAACTGTATAATATAGATTAAAAATTTTCTACTAATTTTGGCATAATATACAAGGACATGTAATATGTTGGAATGATCTATAAACTAATTTAATTAGTTGCACTCTTACTACTAATGATAACCATCTATCATGCTAGTATTTTATTCTAAACTTTACTTATAATTATATTTCATAATGCTATCATCATTATCCCCTCAACTAAAGGTATCCTTAGATATTTTGTTGGTAAATTTACCGCCTCAATTTAAAATAACCTATATATTCCTATTCTAATTCTATATGGAGTGTTTTTTGTCCTATTCACTTTCTATCCAAACACTTTCATATTCCTTTAGTAAGCTATTTAAAGCTCTAGCCTCCTCTTTTCCTTGTCCTCCAAAAAAGGGTTGTATCGTCTACAAGTTGATGTGTGATGACATTGATGTTATTACTACCCTGAATTTTGATTATGAACCCATATTTGTATGCATTCTTCAGGTTATATCTACCATAATAATGAACATATATGGTGACAAAGGATATCCCTATCTAACACCCCTCTTGGATTTAAATGATTTTGTTACTAGCCTATTGACTAGCATTGAATATGATATTATATAGACATAAGGTTTAATACATCTAACTCATTTCTTTTCAAATTCAAAATTTTCTAATGCTGCAAAAATAAAATCCCATCAAACCTTATCATAGGCTTTATTCATATAGATTTTTAAGATCATTTCTCTCTCTTTTCTATAATTTCTTGAATGCATTACTTCACGAGCTACTATGATACTATTTAGAATTTGTCTCCCTTTCACAAATCCTCCCTACTCTTCTAAGATTAGTTTATCTAATATTGGTCTTAACCAATTTCCCATTACTTTGGATATTATCTTATATGTCATATTACAATAGGCTTATGGGCCCGAATGAATCAAATAACTCTACATATTTTATTTTTAGAATCAGGGTAAGATATGTTGCATTTATTTTTTAAGGTATGTACTATTTTACCCTAGATTGTTCCATTGCCACCAATAAATAATCCTTCACTATTTCCAAGTTATGTTGATAGAATTTTGTAAAGAGTCCATCTAAACCTAAGCATTTATCCTTATCAAAAGAGAAAATATCTTAATGAACTTCTTCTAGAGTAATAATCTCCATCAATTTGCTATTGTCTTCATATATTATAACTAAAGGTACTTCTTGAATTAGGTTATCTTTAAGAACTTCAATTTTGTTCAATCCTAGAATATTCTGGTAAAAAAACCTTACCTCATTTTTTATTTTACTTTGATCTTCAAATTAAACCCCTTCTATTTATTTAATTCTACTAATTCTAGATGTTGTTCTCTATACTATTGCAATCCTATGAAAAAACTCTATAGTTATCTCCTTTTAACCAAGTCTATCTCAATTTTAATCTCTAAAATTGCTCTTTCTTAAAATATTATGATTTTCACTAAGAAACTCCTTTTCCTCCAAAGCTTGGATTATTGTACTCATCTTTTTGAAATTTTGAAAGTTTCTCTTTTAGTTCTTTCTTCTCAAAAATATTTTTGAAAGTGTTATTGTTACATTCTATTAATCTATGTCATAAATCTAATTGGTTTTGGAAGTGTATACAACCCACTATTTCCTTAAGAATTCCACATTTGCACTATCATATCAACAAATTGAGAATGGTATTTTGACATATTCTCATATTTAAACTATCATATTTTTTGAATTTACTTACCACCATTTCAAGTCTTATTGATCGATGATCCAAACCAATAGTTGTCAAGGTATTACTAACACAAGTCACTTCATCTAGCCAATGATGTGAGAGTATGCATATTTCCAATTTTTTTGCTATCAGGTTTTGGACTATGTTGTTGGCCTATGTATAGTTATCCTCTTCAAACTCAACTTCCCATAGATTATTGTTTTGAATGAAAGCTAATAAATCTCTCATACTTTAGGTTATTTTTCTAATTCCTACAAATATTTCATCCAAATTGGTTATGGCATTAAAATCTTCTATGATCATGAATCAGGTTTCTTGGCCTTATCATAAAGGCTTCAATCCCACTCCATACTTCTAATCTTCCTGACTAAGTTATAGTTCCATATACATTGATAGGGATGAAACAAATATCTAGAAAGTAGCATGTGACTAGTGAGGCTATACAATGCCTATTTATATGAATGGTTTCATAGGAAGCTGTAACTGGATTCCAACATGTTAGATTTCCCCCTACCACTCCTTTTGAATCCTTAACATCCCATTCACATATTGCCCATTTTGTTTTCATATTTTTTAAACCTTATTTCTATGTGATTTTATTTTCTATATACCAAGAATACTAGGATTATTACTTAAACATAAGTCTCTGATACACCTCTATTTTGAGGGGGTATTAACACCCCTTAGATTCTATGAGAAGGTAATTATGTCTCATTAGTGGATATTGGACCATCTTATGAATTACCAAATATCATTTTGTTGTTTGGTACAGAGAAGCTCAACCAACTTAGATTGTGTTCCTTTTTCTATGTTTGCTCTTGCTACTCTGGTTCTCGCTTGATAATTGAAGGTTTTCTCTTTTTTCCTTGTCATTATTAGGGACACGTATTATTATTATATTTCTTAATATTATTTCACAACTTTCCTTTTCATTAGATATATCCTCTATTGGATCTGCTAAGGAAGCTTTTCACCTATCTTGCTCATTTTGTGGTATTTCCTTGTTAATGGTAGAGGTATTAACATCTAACACTACATTTTATCTACCACTTTCCTTCTCATGAATGGTGCATGGTACTCAAGAGAGTATTCAAAATATTATGAGACACATTCCTTAGATTCATCAAGAACCTTCAAATTTTAGAATCTAGTCCTAGTTATATTATCATATTAATTGTAGGTTAAATGGTGGATAGTAAAACCTAAAGTACTCAAAATTAAGAAATAATATTCATTCAAGTTATCAAGATAGTTCAAATATGTTAGGAATTTATTACATCATGTAATAAATTTAGAGTTAGGTATTCGGGAGTTGTACCCAAATAGGTGGTTGATAGTTTGTTATTCAAACCAACCTACACTTTAATTGTATATATACAATTTTAATCAATACAATCATATCAAAAAATTTGTTGATCCAACATGTGGTATCAAAGCTCTCATCATTCCTAGAGCATGTGAAAGAAAAGATCAAGTTTGTGAGGTGTTTCTTGGAGAAATACATTTTGAATATGTGCTATTGTATGAGATTTAATAAAGGTGTTATACAAGAATTTGAACATTGGTTGGAGGTAGCACTATGAGGAGAATAAATATTGTTTATTGGTATGGAGGAAATAATGAAAAGCAAGACAAAAACAACACCCATTTTTTTCTTGCAAATAAAGTACAAAGGAGAAGAGTTATTGTCTGAAGTTGTATGGAGAAAAGTGATTGTCTAGAGAACAACTATTTTTTGGATCCAGAGCTATCATATAAATAAGATTTGTCATCTAAAGACATTGGTGTCCTCATATAACTTATCATCTGAAAGAGTTTTCTAGAGTTGTCATAAGATATTATCATCTAAGATGAGATTTTATATTGTCATCCAAAAAAATAGTGTCTAAATTCAACTTTGACCATGTTGTCCTTTGACTAGGTCATCTCACAAAAAGGCCATCTAAAGATGCATGAGGTTCATCTATTGTGAAGTTTCTATCTAATAAATGCATGAGGCATATAAAAGTTATATTTTATTGAAGTGTTTCTAGTTGAAGGCTTGTATTATGCATTAAAAATATTATTACCTACAGTTTACCAAGAGGAAAGTATTGTATGTAATTTGTTACAAGCAAAGAGCACACTATCCAAAAATGGAAAGGAGATACAAACATATTTCATTTAAAAAAAAATCCATATGCTTCATGGGAAGGCTCTTTGAAGCATATATTTTTATTATTATTAAATGTAGGTGACAAGACTATGATTTGATATACTTTTTAATTACTCTAGAATGTTGATAGAATATTTCCTAAAGATTTAAGTTGGAGTGTTGACCTTGTTAAGCCAAAGCACCAATATTTGTTGTGATGTGTCTATTTTGGAGGAATACAACAATTTGCAATTGGTCATTAAAAGATAAAATATATTTATTATTTGAGCATTCATTTGTTTTAACGTCCTCTTAATCCATTTATCTCACATGTAATGGGTGAAAGTTTTCTTTGGCATTTATATTGTATTGGGCTTTCAAAAGGTTTTGATGTTATAATGTGTGCTATGGTACCTAGGGATAGGTATATGGGGTATAATATTATATTGTATATGGGTTTTATGAATAGTTGGCATGGGCCACACATAACCCAAGGTTGTTTATGTTATAATAATATATTATAATAATGAGTTGGATAAGGGTTTAGTTGTCAGATCCCTAAAGTAGCATCAAAACATGGATTTATAAAGAAGGGATATTGTCATTGTAAGTATAATTATTTATATCAATTACTCTTGTAATCATAATTACCTACGAAGTGGCCTCTTATATTGGGAGATATTGTGGAGTTATTCCTTCCCAAGGTTTTTCTTAGTGGCGAATTTCGCAATTTAGCGCGAATTTTTGGATTTCCAAAATGTCAATTTTGCGATTTTTGGGACCATAGAGGTCGGCCCGTTCGCCCAAAAATTTTGGGATCTAATTTTTTTAGGGTAAATTCGCCCCGTTGTCATAAGGTTTCCCACCCAATTTTTGCCCTAAATTTATTTAAAATAAGAAATATCCCGCCCAAATCGCCCCTTGTACCCCATTATATATAGCTAACCCTGACAACGACTCCCATACAATTACAACATTTTTTTGGATAGCGAGCGATACAAAGTAGAGTACTGACAAAACCAGAGTCCACGACTGGCAGAAGGCGACTGGTAGAAGGTGACTGGTAGAAGGCAACTGAAAGAAGGTGACTGGTAGAAGGCAACTGACAGAAGGTGACTGGCAGAAGGCAACCGAAGAAGGTGACTGACAGAAGGTGATTGGTAGAAGGTGATTGACAGAAGGTGACTTGCAGAAGGTGATCGACAGAAGGCGACTGGTAGAAGGTGACTGGAGAAGGTGACTGACTGAAGGCAACTGACAAAAGGTGATTGAAGAAGGCGACTACAGAAGGCGATCGACAGAAAGTGACCGATAGAAGGTGACTAGGAGAAGGCGACTCGACGAAGGTGACTGACAGAAGGCAACTGGTAGAAGGTGACTAATAGAAGGAAATTGATAGAAGGTGACTGATAGAAGGTGACTAATAGAAGGTGACTAACAGTATGTGACTGGCAGAAGGCGATCGGAAGAAGGTGATTGGTAGAAGGTGACCGATAGAAGGCGACTGGTAGAAGGTGACTAGCAGAAGGTGACTCAATTTATCCGTATGCTTCTTTTACCATTAAATTTCATTTTTCATTTTATTAATGGACACTCAATAAGGAGGTTTATTCTGCCTACGAACAATATTCATGGGACAATCACAGATTTTGTTGTCTCTAGCAGTAGTTCTCTTTTATACCTATTATTTTCATATTTAAAAATGATGTTCTTTGTTCATGTTATTCTTTTGTTCATATAGGTAAAAATGTCAACTACAGGCAATGGAAAGAAGGGAGGAGAGTCTTCCAATAAAAGGAGTATCCTCAAATACTTTCCTAATATTTCAAAACCTAGTCTGCCATCAACATCTACACAAACTGAAGGTATGAACACCTTTACTCACCAGTTAATTTTTTTACTTTGTTAATTTTAAATATAATGTCCTCAATTCATAAAGAAGTGTGTTTTTTGGTTGATGGCTTTGTTCACTTTTATCTATAGAAAACACTAGTATGCTTTTAAATGCCATAGTGATAATGAATCTACTATTGACACTAGAATTATCTCTACAGAAAACACTGTTAACCCTGGTATTCCTCCACTTCCACATATCCACGATAATCAACAGTCCACACATGAAGATAATCTCAATCAAATCGAACAACAACATGAAGAGATTCCTGAATCTAACATGCCAAGTGGAAAAGAAACTAATAGTTCTTATGCAGTCCCTACTTCCGAAGAATCTTCATCTAAAAAAAATAAACGTGCAAGGTTATCTAGGTGGACAATTAACAGATCATTTCAGCCTGATTGGATATCAGAATTTCCATTTATTGAGCCGATGTTGCCAGAGAATAGTAGTGATGATATAACAGAATTAAGATGCGTAATTTACAGTTGGAAACATGGAAAGGAGCATAGATTGCAACTTAAGAAAGATACAATAGAAAAACATTGTGGAAAGGTTTATATCAAAACAAAAGAAGGTGATCGAGCAACACAAAAAACTTATAGGTGGAAGGATGCATCAGAGTGCGCACATATGAGATATGCGGAAGAATATGATAAAGAAATGAAACAAAAGCAAACATTGGTTGAGAAAGGTGCAACGATTCAAGCCCAATTTCAAAAAATGAATAAGTTAACTTTAGCTTCAAAAAGTTTGCAGTTTGTTGTTGTATTTTCTATTCTTAAGAAGGGTAGACCTATGTCTGATTTCATAGATTATAAATCTCTATTTCGACTAGCTAATGTGCATAACTTACCCAATGCTCATTGGTCAGATCGAAGTGGTTGGGAAATGGCAAAATATCTATCATTGGTTGAGCGAAATGACCTCAGAGAGAAAGTAAAAAAGGCAAAATTCATTTCACTTTCAATTGATGAGGTGACTGCAGTTGACAATACATCTTGGATTTGCATGCATGTTTACACATTGGAAAATCATTCAAGGCAACCTCATTTACTAGGAATACGCAAAATGGTGGAAAATTGTAATGCAGAAAACATTTACAATGTTGTTGTAACTAGTTTAAAAGAAGAAGTAGGAATGAATGAAATTGAAATAGCCACTAAGTTAATATGTGTAGGAGCTGATGGTGCTGCTACAATGCAAGGACACAGGAATGGTCTTTGTGTTAGACTACAAACATCGGTTGCCCCATATTTGATCCCTATTCATTGCATGGCTCACAGAATGAATCTTGCATACAAAATTGTGGATACATTTACAAATGTTGCCGAGTGGAAGAGCTTGTCCATGAAATTCATGAATATTTTTCACGTAGTCCAAAAATATTTTTAGAGTTTCAACAGTTTGCACTAGGAGTTACCGAAGGTAAAAAATTGTTGAAAGATGTGGATACTAGGTGGATTTCGATGTATCTACCGACATTAAGAGTTTTCAAAGAATATCAATCCTTGATAGGGTTTATGTATGCAAATCGTAGGGCGGTTGATAAGGCTAAAGATTTACTTTTTTGAATGAGTGACTTTGAAACTCTTCTCACATTGTGTGGAATTCTTCCAATGTTGGAAAAAATGAATACTTTGATCAAAATTGCACAAGAAAGATCGATTTATATTGTGGATTTCATCAGGGCGAGAATACAAATTTGCATGCATATTGATATGATGTATGCATCTGGTCAAAATTTTATGGATCCCTTGTTTGAGAGTTGGAGAGCATTAACAAGTGTGAATAGTCCTCGGAGCTTTTTGAAGTTCAATATTAACGATCATCTATGTATTAATGTCCATGGAAATGAAATACCTTTATATTGTTATGGTGTGCGATTGGATATAGCTACAAATGAAGTTGAGAAAATGCCCATAACCTACAATAGATTTCATGTGGTTGTGGATGATACAAAACTTAAACTAAAACAAATAGCAGAATCATTGACAAAAGAAATCAGAGACCGTTTTCAAAGAGATGAATTGCTAGAGGCTATGGGTGTGGTAAATCCAATGTTTTGGGATCCTTGTAATGAATACCAGATTATAAATTCTTTGTTCCTCAAATACATGGGCAGACTTGCTGGCCATTTTAGTCAAAGTGTTGTAGTCAATGGCATTGAAATCAATGGCATTCTGAACAAAGATCTTTTGACAAAACAATCCAACTATTTTGGAACAACAATGTCTGCTCAAGTTTCACAGCTCTCTAACCGTCATGAAGCAGGTTCTATTTCACGTTTGTGGAGAATATTACAACCAAGTACTATCTTAAAACATACTATGAGTGAATATTTTCATTTATATGAATTATGTCAAACGATGATTTTGGGATCCATGGAAGATGAAAGGGTGTTCAGTGCACTTTCATATATAAAATCTAAAGTTCGAAATAGGTTGGACAAAAATTTGGAGAATTGCTTGAGAGTATATGTGTCGGCCTATGAGGTGGAGGAGTTTCCTTACGAAAGAGCATTGTCACATTGGAGTTCTTTGGCAGAGAGAAGAGGTGTAACGAATATTGATAATGATGAGGATGATGGTAACATTGGTCAGATTGTGACGACAAAAATTTTGGGAATGAGTGCAGAACATTTTGTACAATCTAAAAAGAGTTTGTTCCAGCTTCCAACATTATGATGCAAGGATGCATTCATTTGATTTTATTTCACATATTATCATTTGATTTGATTTCACATATTATCATTTGATTTGATTTCACATATCAGAATGAAAGGATGTTTTCATTTGATTTAATTTGAGTTCACATGTTATTATTTGATTTGATTTCACATATCTGAATGAAAGGATGCTATCATTTGATTTGATTTCACATATTAGAATGAAAGGATGCTATCATTTGTTTTGATTTCACATATCAGAATGAAAGGATGTTATCATTTGTTTTGATTTGAGTTCACATGTTATTATTTGATTTGATTTCACATATTATCATTTGATTTGATTTCACATATCAGAATGAAAGGATGTTTTCATTTGATTTAATTTGAGTTCACATGTTATTATTTGATTTGATTTCACATATCTGAATGAAAGGATGCTATCATTTGATTTGATTTCACATGTTACATTATTTTTCTTGTAATATTTGTTATTCGTGAAAGTAATTGCCTATGCTGTATTTTTTGACATTTCAAATTAATTCATATAACATAAAAGAACATCTTACTGCATTCACATAATTCAATATTACTTAATATATCAACACAAACAATCAAAACATAACAACATTCAAAACAAAGTTTTAAAAAGATAACACATATCAAACATTATTTCTTCCACTTCAAATTAAGAACAACAAACTTTTACATCATCATAAATAATCAAAACATACTCTCTTTCATTGAATTCAATATTTAAAGAAGATACCATTCATTCGTTATTTACAATACATATCAAACATTATTTCTTCCACTTAAAATTTCCAATAGATAACATATTTTTCGGAAATAGTCATTCATTGTTTCAATTCTCAAAAAGGATACCATTCATTTACAATTTACAATATATATCAAACATTATTTCTTTCGGTTCAAATTACTTAATACATCAACACATATAATCCTAACATAACAACATTCAAAACAAAATTTCCAATAGATAACACATTTTTCGAAAATAGTCTCATTCATTGTTTCAATTCTCAAAAATGATACCATTCATTTGCAATTTACAAAACATATCAAACAAGTATTTCTTCCACTTAAAATTACTTAATGCATCAACACATAATCATAACATAGCAACATTCAAAACAAAATTGCAAATAGATAACATATTTTTCAGAAATAGTCTCATTCATTGTTTCAATTCTAAAAAATGATACCATTCATTTGCAATTTACAAAACATATCAAACATTATTTCTTCCACTTCAAATTACTTAATACATCAACACATATAATCTTAACATAACAACATTGAAAACAAAATTTCCAATAGATAAAACATTTTTTGACAATAGTCTCATTCATTGATTTTTGACAATAGTCTCATTCATTGATTTCAATTCTCAAAAAGGATATCAAACATATCAAACAAAACATATCAAACATTATTTATTCCACTTCAAATTAAAACATAACAATAATTAAAAACAAAACTTCAAAATGATAATATGAATTTTTCAGAAATTGCCTCTAACATTGATTTCAATTTTCAAAAAAATACTAGTCTTAAATATTTATAAAAATATAAAGATATAAAGAGTTTTTGTTTCACTTGAAACCCAACACAACAAAGATCTATTGTTTTTCAATGTTTCCTGAAGGTCCACCCACATCTACCTCAATATCCTTTTCTTCTAATGCCCCAGCCCTAACCAAAATTTTTGTTGTAGTGTTGATCCCCGATAACAAGGCACTCTCTTCCTTCGTTGGATCTTCTTTGAAAGGTGCATTCAACTCCTTCTCCTTTTCTTTCAGTTTAGCCTCGACATCCAGGCCCCCATCTTTGATAACCTTCTTTAGGTAATTATTTTCTCTAACCGTCTGTTGTAACCTCTTCTTCAATTCAATAGCATTATTAATGCTAATTTTGGCAGTCTTGATCAAAACTTTCATGGCACTGACTTGTTGCTTTAGGTGCTGGAAATTAGACTACAAAACAGAAATAAAAAAGGTTAATATTTATAAACAAAACATATTTAACAAAAAAAATATTTTTTAGTTAGATGTAGAACTTACATCAGTTGTAAGTCGTGTTGTTTCTGCAATTGCTACTTTGTTCTGATCAAGTGCCCATTCATTGAAATATGCTTGGGCTTCTGCATTGAGGTTTTCCAAATGATTCATAACAATGACAAGAATTTCATCTCTGTATGTAGACTCGGCCTCCATAGTGCCAGATTCAACTTTATGTAGCAAGGCATCGAGCTTTTGGGGCTCATTCTCCATCTTGAGAAACAACTCTTTTCTTTTTGAAAAATTCTTATATCGGCCATTGATGGCTTTAATCAAAACCTTGGCCCGATATTCCCATTCCTTCAATTTATCAATATCCGAAAGAAGAGTATTATGAACTACAACTTTACATGCATCGACTAATAACACATTTTTAGAAACGTTTAGGATATCATCTTCTGTAACAGTACGGGAGATGACTTGTTGTGGCGGAGGGGGAAACTTTGGTGGCATCTACATTGACATCATCTTCTTCTCCATCAATGCCCTCTTCATCCTCAAGAATATCACTTGCCTTTAAAGGGAAATTTTTAGGATTCATACCCTGATAAAGAAAGTCACAATCAAGAGTTCCCGAGGGCATTTGAGATGCACTCTCAACATTTGAAAAATTCTCCAAGGTTAATATCGGTACAATAAAAATATTAGATGATGACACATTTTGTGTCTCTGTAGCACTTCTTGCATTGTGAGGTGGCGGTGTGAGGAACGTTTTACCATGCATGCGTGATTGGTTCCTCGTAGGTGGAACCTGAAGTGGATGGACCTGAACTTGCTTTGGGTGGACCTGAACCTATTGTGGTTGTGGTTGTGGCTATGGTCGTGGAGGGTCAGATGGTGGAGCCATCCTTTTTTTTAGCCTTTTGAATCTACGAGGTCCCTCTATTAAATTTCACACAAGAACATAAAATAAATCATTTGTAAATAACAATAGCATTAAAAAATATTTATTCAAAATATACATACCGACTCAGACTCTACAACCATTGATGTTTCAACCATTTGCCCTTTGTCTGAAAAATACGTAAAACACATTAAAAAACATAATTTTAAGTCAAAAAAATAAATCATTTAAAAAAGCATTTTTGAACAATGCAGAGTAAGGTTACCTTGTGGGTTGGAGGTAACCTCTTCTACGTCGACTGTAACTGTTTCTCCAGTAAAAGGTGTCATAGGTGTATGCTGAATCCGACCATCATCAGACCTCACACGTTTGTTGGGAGTCATTGGTGATGACTACGATTGCATGTTAGAATCAGCAGATACTTCCAGAATCCTAAATGCGGCATCCCTCTTACTTGAAGACTGAGATGCTCTTTTCTGTTTTCAAAACAAAATTAGAGAATAAAAAGATAAAATTAAAAAAAGAAAATAAAGATATTTCAACAAATATTTTTACCTGTATCTCACCATCAGACATGCCAATAGACAACAAACTGGGGTGCAATGCAGTGGGAGGACTGCTCTGTTGAAGGTTGAAATAAGCTTCCTGAAATAAACAAAGAATAAAATTGTTGGTAGTCACTGTGTAAGCAGATGCTTGAATTTTTTGGGCACTCAAAAGGTCGTGCTTCAGGCGGTTGGAAATGTGCGTGCACCAGTCAAATTTACCGCCATCAATACAATGAAGCAATAAAGAAAGTGCCCAAAAAGGCATTTCTGTAGGTCACCCCTGCAGAATAAGCCTTGCCTAAAAAAATTCAATGCAAGCATATAGAAATTTGTCTCCAACATTCGAAATGTTTAAGCCCCTTTTGGACTTAGAAGAATTGACTAAAAAAAGAGAACATTATTAGAAAACAAAAAATAAAACAAGGAGAACATTTTTAGAGAAATGAAACTATAGCAGAACAATATTTAATGTTAAATAAAAAATAAATTTTCAAATTATACCTTTCAGATTGTCAGGATGAACAGCGTAAAGGTTTCCTAGGGTGGATTTATCATCGTCGGTTAAGGCGTACTGGTTGTTCACCAGTACACCATCCAAAAATGGCAGCCCTATTAGTCACTGCACATCGGAGGGTTTAACCAAAAAAACAATTTCGTTGTTATCCACACGGATCAAAATAGTGCACACGTCATGGTTGTAACAAGAAATGATCCATTGCATCAACTGAACGTTAATGTTCAATTGAGGCATCTTCAACACACCAGCAAGTCCAACGGTGTAAATCCACTGGGAATCTCTATCAAGAGTGTTGAAAATGCTCTTGAGATTGGGGCAGAAGGTGTACTTGAAATGAACTTTGGATGGAAGAGGGGAGGAACAACTAGCCATCTCTGAAAAGCAAGAAAACGCTGGCAAAACCTTATAAAAATGATGCCAAAATGCTACCAAAACGCTCTAAAAATACTGCCAAAATGCACTAAAATTGCTTGGAAACGCTCTAAAAATGCTCTAAAACCATTGTGGAAAACGCCCTGAAAATGCTGGAAAAAGGTTTTAAAGTTGCTCTGGGAAAAGCAAATGACCCTACAAATGACCCTGCAAATGAATTTATAGATTTTCCGCATGGCAAGAGTTAACGCATGAATGACACATGGCAGAAGGGAGGACACATGGTGCCATATTATTTATGGTTATGGTGGTCGCCTTGTTCCACTCGCCATCTGCCAGTCACCTTGTGCCACTCGCCATCTGTCAGTCGCCTTGCACCACTCGCCATCTGTCAATCGCCATGTGCCACTCGCCTTCTGCCAGTCGCCTAGTGCCACTCACATTTTGCCACTCACCATCTGCCAGTCGCCATGTGCCACTCACCATTTGTCAGTCACCATGTGCTAGTCACCTCTGCCTTTCCGCCTTCTACCATCACCTTCCACCCTTTCCTCCAATCACCTTCTACCAGTCACCTTGTGGTAGTCCCCTTGTGTCAGATGCCTTCTACCAGTCACCTTTTTCCAATCGCCTTGTGATAGTCACCTTGTGTCAGTCACCTTCAGGATCGCCTTTACACCTCTCCCTTGTTCTCACCTTCTCCATCACCTTCTCCTCACCTTCTACATCACCTTGTGTTAGTCGCCTTATGCCACTCACCTTCTTCCAGTCGCCTTATGTCAGTCACCTTCCAGTCGCCTTGTGTCATCCTTCCTCACCTTGTGTCGCTTACCTTCTAGTCACCTTCTGTCTCGCCTTCTTCTCACCTTTTCCTTTCTCCCTTTTGATAATTTTGTTGATACTTGTAGTTGAAAAAAAAATCGCCATGTTTTGAAAAAATTTCTTCAAAATTTTGAAAAATTTGCCCCATAGTTTATACAGTTTTCACGTTGATTCGCCTCGATTTGATAAATACTTTTTTGGTACTACCCCTTATGCATAACCATGTTCCTTCCTTAAGGAGTATTATTGGTGTTACCTTAACTTAAGGGTATTATCTATAAATGTATCTCATTTGTGTGGATTATCATTGTGAAATATTATGTGGGTGAATAATTTAATATTTTTACATATTGATGAATGATTTATGTTTGTGATAGTAAAGTTTTATAAAAAGTGGTATTAGAGCAACAATTCTAGCAAAGTGAGAATTATTTTTTATGGATTATAGAATTTGGATAATTTTTTTTTTATTTTTTAATTTTTTTTTTTTTGGAGCCATATCTTTGTGCAAATTCATCTGATTCATACTATTCTTATGCTATTTTATTCAAAATTTAAAGAGACAATATGAGTAAGAATTGGCATGAATATGCATGAACAGAAAATAAACACTAAAAGAGAGAGACTTTTCTCAATGGAAATTCACACACATAATATTATTCATATTTAGTCTTATAAAGGAGTACAATTATGCTCATTTCAGAAGGTATGCTTTTAAAATAAGATGTTTTTTTAAATACTAAACATAATAATTAATTAAATAAAATATTTCTATATAGAAATGAAGCCTTATATAGAGGCTAAGCCTTATCAATTCCTCCATGTTTAATGGAAAGTGTTACCACTTCCATTTAAGGAGGTAGAAAAGGCTACTAAAAATACAGATACCCCTATGCTTGGGTTGGCAGTGTACCCATATGACCAACCAAGTATGTAGTGGTACTTGGGTCTGGTTGTAAATAAGAATAGGATTGTGCTAGTGCTCGGTGTTGTGGTTGTGATTGTTGTGTTGGTGACTATGCTTGTAGAGAAAACTATTATTGTGGTTATGTTAGTTGTTGTTGCTACTGAAGAGAAGCTAGGGAAAATAGCTATTGTTTTTAAATTGCTATATGCTAGGGGTTATAGGTGGCTACACTTGAGGTTGTGAAACTAATAGTTGATCATACAAAGGTAATGACAATGGTGATGATAATCGACCAAAAGAAGATTATTGTTGCACCTTGTCCTGTGTTGTTTGAATATGATAACCAAACTATTGTAGGATATGTTGGGATGGTCACATCTTAGAGGATGATTTTTGAGCTAGATGATGGTGTTTCCATATAGAAAGAGGTAATTATTATTATCCTTCTTATTTAAGAATTGTGCATATAACACAAGTGGAGGTAGTTCTCTCAATTTTACCTTCTATCATAAGGGGTAGGATTAGATTTTCTATTGCTATAGTGTCCACATCTAAGTAATGCTCAACCAAATTTTTTATAATAGGTAATATCAATTGCCCTCTATTATCCTCCATAGGTTGATGAGTGATACAAAGTGCTAAATATTTTGATAAATTGACCTACTTTACAACAAATTTTCTTGACATAAAATGAGATTTAGCATTTGAAGCAGAAGTAAGTTGATACACCTTACCATCCTTTTGAATCTTGTAGGTGTTGAGTTGGCCATCATAAATTGCACTATGGTCATACTAGAATGGGCATCCAAGAAGAATATCTGAGCAGTCCAAGGGTGTGACATCACATTCAACTGTATCCTAGAAAGGCCCAATAGCAAATGTGACTACACAAACCTTGTTAATGAGTGTATGGGTCTCTTGATATTGTACCCAACAAAAATTATATGGATGGGGATGATCTTATATGGAGAGCTAAATATTAGTGACCATTTTTTCACTGACTAGATTCTTTTCACTTCCATTATCAATGATCAAGAGAGCTATCTTATTATTGATTTGACAATTTTATGTAAAGATAGACTCTCAAGAGGCTTGAGAGTAGTTCTTAGTTAGGATATTATTCCCTTATTTATTACTTTGGAGTACCCTACACTCCTAATGGAATGACCCCAGATCTTGTTGTAGTAACAAAACTATTTCTTGCTACTAGAAGCAAAGGAGGAGGATAAATTGAGAAATTTTGATCAGCCACTGTTATTTATAGTGGGATTAGAGGTCCCTTGTTGGATTCTTTTTTTAAGGCCTAACTTATTTTCTATAGCCATTGCAAGCTTAAAATCCTTATCTAAGGATTCAACTTCAAACATAGCCAACTCTTTATGAAGGATAGGGGAAAGACCTAAAATAAATTTAACTAGTACCTCTTCTACATTTAGAACATTGAGCTTGATCTAGAACTTACTAAAGGTATTGATATATTGTCGAACTAATTATCCTAAAGGTATTGATATACTGTTGAACTAATATCCCAACTTCAAACAACCATAGCTTCTTCAATATTGATTAGAATTTGGCATAATATCACTCATTTTTTTAGTACTCAAAATGATCTACGTGATGGTGGAAGAATATTGTGAATTTGAATATTAGAAAAAATATAGCTCTCACAATCAAAGTGATGTTTACAAAAAATAAATAAATATCTAGTAAGGGTAATATGTGAAAATCTTTAATTCTAGATTATTGACAACTTGAGATGAGTGATTTGGATGAAGATTGTACCATAATCGTTTAGAATACTAGATCTAAGGCTGCAATCACTTGGATCTGATACCAGTTGATATGAGAAATAATTGACATGAATATGCATGAAAAAAAGAAACAGTGAGAGAGAGAGAGAGAGGGAATTTTATCAATGAAAATTCATACACATAATATTATTCATATCTAGTCTTATAAAGAAGTACAATTAGGCTTATTTTAGAAGGTATGGCTTTAAAGTAAGATATGTTTTTTTATTTTAGAAGATATTAAACATAATAATTAACTAAATAAAATATTTCTATATAGAGACTAAGCCTTATATGGAGACCAAGCCTTATCAAGATATTTAAAAAAATGGTCATATGAAGAAATCCAAGTAGAATTGAGGGAGATATAACCCTCTAAAGTCATTAATATGGAATAGGGATAGTAAGGTTTTTTCAAATCACATTTTTTCTAAAAATATAAAATTTTAGATATCTTTCAATCTAGGTAAGCAAATAATTTGTTGTTTTTTAAAGATTTTTGGGCCTCCTTATTTATGTTAGGATTTCTTACATAATAGTCTATGTGAAGTGGCATGTGGTATAAACAACCATCACAAGGTCTATACATGCACTATAGGACAAAGGTAGTTACAAGTTCGGATAGAAGTTTGTTATACCTAAAATAGGTATTCTATTTTCATAATGCAAACCATTGAAGCATTGAGTTATATCATGTGGTATCATATTAGGTAGAAGGAAGATCCATCTTGTTAGAAAATCATCACTATTCTCACAAAATAATTCCACAGGATCTCAATATCAAATACTCTCAAAATATGTACATAACAATGAACATAAAACTCACTCTATATTATTGATAATATCTAATTTAAGCAATGCATAAATGCAATGCTTATTTGATTCCTATAGACACCTAAAAATCTTGCATTGTCCCTCACCCCATCATAATAGTTGATTAATTTGCAAAACACCTTCAATTTTGCATAATTTTCCCTAAAAAAAACTATTCATCCACTTAAGATCCTTTGGCTACTTAAGCCCTTTCCTACACTTAGCCCTTGGTCACCATATGATCACCCACCTAAGCCTAATATATGCCACCTCACCTAGTCTATCCTTTGACTAGTCTACCTTCCACCTAAGCCTAGCTCACCCTAGCCTAACCATGGTTAACTCTCAACCTTGGTCAAACTCCACATCGTGGTCAAACCTAACCATGGTCAAACTAACCCATGGACACCTCACCTAGTCTACCCTTTGACTAGGTTTACATCTGCATCACCACCTTGGTAAAATCTAAACCAATGGTTAAGCCAACTATGGTCAGACCTTAACTCTTGCTCCCCTCCACATCCCATGTGCATTCAATGTCAAAAATGATGTTTGAAGACTTTTTGCGTTAAGCCATTCAAGGCATTGAAAGCATGGATGATTCATCCTCTACCATGCCATAATGGACATAAGAGTTTCATGGCTCACCCATACCCATTTATTCCATGTGAATGGGTGAGGACTTCTCTTACCCAAACCCATTTATGAGGCATGGCACCCCATGCCACTCAGGGGACACCTCATGGGATACCTCACTAGACACCTTAGTCCTCCCCTAACCTTGGCATATTCTATAAATAGGTTATCATTTCTTCCATTTTTATGAGTCACACATTCACATACCCAAACTCTGTAGAAATAACTCTAGAGGTCGCTTAAGCCCTCACTTGCCATCAACCAACATGGAAGCTAACTTGTCTTGATCAACATACTTTGTTTTAGAATTTTACACTTAATTGTAGGTTTTGAAGGTGACCCAATGAAGGTAGGAACTCTAGTAGCATTAGAAGAACCCTCCAAACAAGACAAAATTATGTTTGGATATCACAATCCTAGTCATAGGGTAGGGTATGACCCTACCAATCACACCTCGAGGTATGATTTTCTCTAGAAGCCTATTTGCAACCAATAGCAAGTCAAAAAAACCCTCCAAATAGATAACCATCACTATTTTTCTTAATTTTAGTCATGTATAGCATCTTTAATTATGCATTAGACTAGTGTATATAGTCTTTTATTTGTTATCACAAGGGGTCTGATTTAGACAAGCCCCCAAACATTACTAACCATTTTTGTAGGGTTGTGTAGGTTCAAAGGATCTATGCAACTAATAGTGGCCCACACATAGTAATCCCACTTCCCTAAAGGAATATGAATAAGACACTTGTAGTTATTTTATCGATTTCACTAAAATATGGATTCCCTTCTGAAAATCCCATATTGTAGCCTTTAATGTCATCTTTATAAAAAGGATAATTCTTGTAACACCCCCTTTTAAAATCAATATAAATTAGCAATTTTATTGTACTTAATTATGGTGATCATGGTGGGACCACCCACATTTTGTATATTTTAGCTAACTTTTTAACTTACTAATTGACATTTTTGTCATATTTTTGTGCTATAGGTACCACAAAACCAACACTAAACCTCTCAAAATCATAAAATAGCCACTCAGGTCCAAGGTAGAAACCTTTATGGTCTATGAGCCAAGGCCACAAGGAGGGGTGTGACCATTTTAGTCACAAGGTGCCCTATGACCAAACAAAGCACTCCAAAAATTGGACCCACACTATGTAGGTACTAGTTTCTACACAACCAACAACAACTCCATTGTTGTAGGTAAGTTGGGGGATAAATTTTCCCATAGAGATTGCTATCTCACTTACCACCTTGCCTTCTTAGGCCAAAGCACCTGATAAAAATGACATCCTTCAATGTGTAATCAATCACCTTTCTCTAATTTTTACCTTTGCAAAACTTGGTTATCTACCATCTTGTAAATTTTTATTAATTATTTTGATTTTCATCTCCTTTGCATAGAATTTTTTTACTAAAATCTAACATTTTGTCCTTTATTGTTGCAAGTACCTGTACAAAAACTAGTTACTATAGCACACAGATATCTAACAAGTACAAATCCTTCAAAAAATTTACCTTGCTTTTAGTCGCAAGGAGAGGTGCAACCCTGACAGTCGTCGGGGGGTGCGACTAGATCTGAGACATAGTTAAGACCCAAACAACATTACAAATAGATTTGAAAGGTTGGAGACCATAGGTAAGCTCTAAAAATCCTGTATATCTGGTTCAAAAATAGAAATTTTCCTTCCTTTCCAAAATCAATAATTTACCTTCAATCTTCACCTTTTCATTTTACAAAAGCCTCAAATTGATTTGGGTAGATTTACAAAATGCATTTTCTTTATTTTTTCACTTTACAAAATTCACCAATATCAGTTTGGTCAATTGTTTAGATACTTTTAAAATTTCTTCTTCTTAGTATTTCTTCATATGTACTTTTGCATTTTTCATTTTGCTACTTAAAAGCATTTGCATAAGGTGTGATGAAGTCCTCTAAACTTCATCTGATTGAGCTAAGAAATAATTTTGATTTGTCTCATAAATAAATCTCTCATGAGATATTTGGTCATAGCTTTAAATGGTATATATTGGCCAATGTATATAGCTTTATGCTTAAGAAAATCTTAGAATATTTTCACTAAGAATAAGGGATATTTTCGCTTTCCTTAGAATAGGATTTTGCTTCCCAAAATAATTTTTTTTTTCTTGCTTAGTATATATTTCCTTCAAAAGGAAACTTTCTTTCATGAAAGTCAAAAGGCATTATTCTTGGTTAATTAGATTAGTTTCACTTTTTTCTTTCTATCTCTTAAGAGTAAAATACATTCACACACCTACACACATTTCACACATTGGTAAGGTTGGACTTCATCACCAACCCCCAATTGAGACCAATAATGTTGGGTTTTATCTCCAATCATTGGCTCACATCTTAGCCCCTGCAAGTAGTTTTTTGGACTTTATTACTGAAAAATCCCTACCCTTGAGATCTCCTTGAGGTAGGTTAGGATATATACCCTTGTTCACTAGGCTATACATAATTTGTGAGTGTGCAACTATCACTAGTGACTAAGCCTGATCGAGGGTGAAGTGAAAGTTGATTGGCCTATGTAGGTCTTAGACAATTTCACCTCTTTCATAAGGGGTTTCATAATTCTCCTTTTGGTTATCCTAAGTCATTACCTTCATTATAAGCTATTCAATTGTTTTTGTATAGTTAATCCTTGCATACCTTTGGGTATAGCAGGAAACTATGCATGAACACACCTTCATAGGTCATATCCATCACCCCTTTTCTATTTTAGGATTTTTAAAAATCATAAACACACAAACAAAAACAAAAAATGACAAAAATTAAAATTCTATAAAAATATAGGTGATCCAAGACTAAAAAATACACAAGCACCCACAAAAATGTGTTGCCATACCTTTGTTTGTATCTTGTCACAACTATTTGATTAGTTATATTTCTACTAAAAACCTATAACAGAACTCAAGAAATAGGCTTCTAAATAGCCTAGGAAATATTTCTACCCCTTTAAACTATTTTTTACAAATTTACAAGGACATGTGCAACCATAATATTCATAGGAAAAGGTGCAACCAAAACCCCTATTACATAGACAAACTCAAACACCATAGAAATACTCACATATTTGCCATATTTGTCTGAACTTAGCAAAAACTTGGTTTTTTAACCTGTCACCCTTCAATCATGGTCCTCACCTAAGGTTAATATCAAGAGCAAACACTCTTAGCTAAGGAGGCTTCTATTATGATCCCTTCTTCTCCAACCAATTCATCAAGGCACTCAAAGAAAACCACCTCCATACATTCTTGAAATCCCTTTGTTTATTTGCATAGCTCATACTCTCCTAGCATTATATGCAATAGGATTTCATCCTATGATCATTATCTAAGGTGTTAGGCTAATAATATTTTTCTCCCATGATCCCTCACTAGAGGACCACTCTCTCCTCCTCATACCAATTTGTACATTATCATCACACCCTCTTTAAGTACCACCTCCTTCACCTCTTCCTCCATCGCCTCATTTTCCATACCAAAGGGGCTAGCCGATTATCATTTTGTAGCCCCATTGTCCCTCTTTTCCACTGCATTCACCATATCCATACCTATATCCTTACCCACATCAATAGACACATGCCCTAGTTGTCACTTATATCAACACCATCCCCACACCATCAGTGCCTCCTTCAATAAATATACAACATATCATAGAGTGCCTCAACTGTATCGAAATATGGTTGAGCAACTATAGGTCTTATACATCCACACATAATCCAACCATGAGAGGTCCTATGATAAATACACCTCAATAAAATCTTTACCCTCAATGAAAAGGTTATCCACAACTTGGGCAAGCAATTTCCCCAATGCCACATATCCAACCTTGCGTGAAAGCTCAACATCCTTATCGTCCACTTCATACCATGTTTTCCCTCTCTAAATATTTAGCAAATATCTTCTAGAAGTTGCACGAAGCAAGACAAGTTACAAAGCCTGAGGTTCCACCTGATAATCCCAATCAACCAAGATCAAAATGGTACAATGAGCACCAGTTTTGTGTCTACCATCATCAACAAGGATATGACATAAATGATTATCGATTCTTCAAGCACTTGGTCTACAATCTATTTGACCAAGATGAAATACAACTAAGCAATCCATTTTCATCATCCCATCAGGTATATCTAACAATCCACACCCTCAAACTAGACCACAACCACAAACTCACACAATAGAATTTCCACACCTCCTAACAAGTTCAGCATGTCAATAGTTGCACCTATTATCAAAGTGGGGTTGGTCACCTCAACCTTACTACTACAAATCCATAGCCTCCAATATGATAACCCCCAATAACATATCCCTTGTTGCCTCTTCTTTTTATTATTTTCTCCATCCACCTTCTTTTCATCGTCATTTCGTCAGCTTCTTCAATTTACATTTCATAATTGGGGGGAGTTCATCCCCTTGTAATCGATTTCTCATGACTGGGGGAGTCTTCCCCCACTTTTAAATCATTTTATGATTAGGTAAGTCCATCCTTTTTCAAACCATATTTTTATCTAGGGGAGTTAACTCTCCCTCCACATTCAATTCCACCACCTCTCATCTAATTATGTTAATGTTTCCAAACATCCTAATTGCAAATCAATGGTAAGGTTCAAATTTTTTTCCCTTTACCTTGCATTATCAAATCAATCGCAAGTCTCAAATGTTGTGTTATTTCTCAAAAATTACACCCTTTGCCTCACCTTCACAAAATAATCAATTTCTAGGTTATCAAAGATTACATTCTTTGTCAAATATTGTTCCCTTTGACTTAATTTCAAACAATCAACTGCCAAGTTCTCAAAGGTTGTACCCTTACCTCATCCCCACAAATAAATCTCAATTATTCTCAAAGGTTGCACCCTTTTCCTCACCATAAATTTTTTTTCTTATGAATGGCTCCCAATTTCTTTGGGTATATTTCAATATGCCCTTAGCATAGGAATTTCTCCCACCAAGAAGCAATCATTTAATTATTAAATTGATCAAGTTTTAGGAACTAAAAATCTCTTAGAAAATACAACGTTCACTTGATGAGGTTACTCAAAACCATAATATTATTTTTAAATATCTCTTAGTAAAGGCACCATTCACTTAGTCAGGTTTACAAAACTAAAATATTATTTTTAAAAATATCTTAGCAAAAGCACCATTCATTTGGTCAAGTTTTCCAAAAACTAAAATATTTTTTTTAAATATCTCTTAGCAAATGCACCATTCATTTGGTCATGGCCAAATATCAATTTCAGTTCAAAGGCTCTAAAGGAAAAAAACCCCTTTGGTCAAATCTTAATTTCAGTTCAAAGGCTCCAAAGGAACAAAACCCCTTTGGTTAAATCTCAATTTTAGTTCAATGGCTCCAAAGGTACAAAGCCCCTTTGGTCAAATCTCAATTTCAGTTGAAAGGCTCCAAAGGACACAACACCTCCAGTAAAATTTCAATTTTAATTCAATGGCTCCCAATACCCAAAACCCCTTTGGTCAAATTTCAATTTCACTTAAATGCTCCAAGGCACATAATTCCTTTGGTAAAATTTACTCTCAATAGAATAGGTGTACCAAATCAATTGTATGTCTAGGGGAGGATTTTATCCTTCTTATAATCAAACCAATTTTGTATCTAGGGGATATTTGCATTACCTAAAATTTTCTCACTTCTCATCCATTACCATTACAAGCCTTGCCAATATCAAAGAAATAGAGGAACATGAATCCCTCAACATCATCCATATCCATGCATTCTATGCTTGATAACATCAACCAAGGCTCTCATATTGTATAATCCATATCATATATTACAAAAACACAATACAAAAATAATAACAATAAAAATAAAAATAAGCAAAATTATCCATCAACGATGTATCTTGCACTTCATCATCCTCATTTTCTACTCTCTTCTTTTTGTCTTGTATTTTCATTTTCCTTCTTCTCTTATCTTTTCCTGGTTTCCTATCAATGTTTTATGGTCACGCATGAGCGGCTACATACCTTTGGTTGGTTTCATTCTTTCCTTTCTTCTCCTCCCTTCTCTATTCTCCCTCTATTATCTTCATCTTCTATCATTATTTTTATCTCTCATTATTTTTGTACAAATATGTATGCTTCTCATTTGTTTTTCTTCTCATTCAATATTCATGTTGATGCTACCAAAAATTGGTATTCACTATACGCATTCAAATTTATTCATTGATCCAAAAAATATCCTGATGCTTTTTAGTCAAAATTTTGGATGCATGCATATCCATTTGAAAATATTTCTTGGTTTTATTTAATCAATGACATATCAGTTGCATATATTCATGCACAATTAGATGTATTCTATAGTTTCACTTTCTTATGATTATCATTTTGTTGTCATGTCTCACTTCATGTTACAACTATCTTGCATATAGGCAACCCTCAACTTGCACACACCAAAAAAATAAAAATAAAAAATGCAGAAACACTACTTAGTGCAACTATTGTGATGTCTTGTTCAAACCAATTCTTAGGTTTCTTGGTAATGGGATATGTTTCTATCATTTAACCATTCCTAGTTTTTCTAATCAACCTTTATTGAAAGTCATCACGTTCTAAAGCAATTTTAGACTTCCCCTAACTAAATTGAGTTATGTCTTGAACCAATCATGACTCACACATTAAAATAAAATTTGAGCATGGGAATACAACACCTTGCATTCGATGGCCACCAAAGAAAAATTGACCTTTCTCATCCTATAATTTACATGATCCAACCTTGAGGACCTAAAAAAGGATAAGCAACAAAAAAAGAGAAAACCAAAGCAAAAAGAGCACTAATTCTACAAAAGCAATTCGAAAGAAAAAGATCACTACAAAACAAATTGAATCCTTGGTATCCTTAGGTACTTTATACATCTCCACCTGGGTTATATATGCTTGGCTAGCAGTGGAGCAATGTTGATGGATCATGGGGTTAATATCCATTGGGGCTATATACTGTTGTCTAGTAGTGGATAATACCTTTCGAGTGGCGGCATGTCTGTCACATTAGTGACCTTATTTTGTATAGACCACTAAGAACTTGTGGATGATCTAGAGATAATTATCTAAGTTCATAACTGGTTAGTTCAACCTTAATAAAAATGGATAAATAAACATCATTGCACACATGCTAGTTCATGATATGCTTAATATCATTCAGGATGGTCAACAATTTCAACGGGGTATTGATTTACTAATAGATGAGTTTGATTGCTCAAACTAGGGTGTTTGAATCTCTAGAAATTCCTCTAATATTCAAAATTCTTGAGAAGCCATAACAAGCAACATCATAACTAGTTTCACCAGATAATAGTGTTAGCTTCATAGCATCAATACACTAATCATTTGTCATAGTCCTATCTTCATTACACATAGTCTTTAGGTTCATGCTACATTAGCATTTGCATTTTCTATCTATCCATTGTTAGATTTGCATTCATCATACACATTGCATGTTTTCTTACCTCATATTATGTTAGTATATCTATGTAACTATTAATGTGTCATTGATTAATCAAAACCATTTAATATGGTTTCATTCAAATACTCACATCCAAAATTTAATTAAATGACACATGTGAATCTAAATTATGTAAATAAATATAGGACTCAACATCCATCACACAAGCATAGTACATCCAACATGCCATTTATATCAACTCACACAAATACATCCATCTAAAATCACAAAATCAAGAAACTCAAAAACTTTAAACATCCCCAAAAAAAAAACTCAACAAAACTCTAAATTGTTTTGTAAAAACATCCTATCAAATATACACCACATAATCTAATATATCTTATGCAACTCCTACATACATATATCATTGATCAAGATTCATTGATCACAAGTGTCATTGATCAAGTGAAACCATTTGATATTATCTCAATCATACTGCATGCATCCAAAAGTATAACTACACAGGCACAAGTATACATATGATACATTTTTCAAAGACAAATATTTGTATTCCTGCACATTAATAAATAACAAAGGAATGCTACATCTCATGTACCATCTATCAACTCGTGTATATTAATCCATGATCACATGTATCAAAACTCTATAAGCATACACAATACACAATAAATACACATCGTATCATCATACATAATCAAAACTACTTATTATATATCATATATCAATATGGTATTTACATAATCAAAATTTCCTGTAGGCTACATCATCTACTGCACTAAGCATATCATCCTCATATGATACATGTACAATAAGAACATACAAAATCAATGGAATATATACCATGTCGTAAAACACATCAACCATGTTGACCATTGGGAGTCTCCCCACTTCTCTCCTAAACTCTTGGTCGCTCATCATCACTCCTCTAAGACCTCACAATATTTGGTTATGAGGTTACTCCCCTTGCATGAGACACTATCAGCTCCACTACTCAAGGTACTACTAGGACCACTAATGGTGTACTTCTTTGGATCTTCTATGATCGAGACTGAGATTGAGACTCTAAATATGATGGAATCGGTATACCCTATCTCACCATATCCAACTCTAATACTATGAATATTTTCTTCTCATGAGAATAAAGAGCCTTCATGTCATCTCATGCTCATTGAACATCACTAATTGAGCCTCCCTATATCTTATATTTCCATACATCCTCTAGGATATAGGCTATATCTATGGTTGTAGCCTCTCGCTCACTCTTCATCTCTGACATGGTCCTTTCTAGTGCCACTATTATAGTATCCCTCTCTATTTACATCCTCTCATGATCCATTATCAACATCGATACCAACCTATTGGGATCATCCCTCTCCTCCTACAATCTAGCCCTATCAACTATCACTACCTCCCTTTCTTGTGGTAGTCTAATACTCTCTTCTATAGCTACCTCCATGTCAACTAGAGCTCTATCCCTCTCAGCTACTAACCTCATATTCTCTAAGATCTAAGCACCCTATTGATCAACCAACCATACCTCTACCTATGACACCCTATATCTCATCACGTTGGCCTCATCCATGGCATCCAATATATCCTACAACTGTATGGTATCATCCATACTTGGGCCCCCAAAATTAAATATTGATGCCTCATCTATCAATATCTTTGAGGCCCTCTTTGTTACTACCATTGATGAGATTTCTCCACTATCCATATGATAATGCAAATGTTACCTCAATATTGATCCCTCCTCAGTATCATTCTCCTCTTCACTATCCACACCCACAAATACCTTTGGACCACCTATACCTACTTCTAACCCACTAGTCATTGTTTCCACCCCACTAGTGGTCCACTCTAGTCCCCTAGTTGCTACTGTCCCTACCTATTTTGACCCATCCACCACTCCTACACTAGGCTCCCACATCTGGGTTTCTCACCATGCATCATAATATGGCATGCGCCTCACGTCTATTATGACCACATCCTCATCCAATCCTACCCCTAAGAGATCCACCTATGGTCACCTCTCATGATCCCCCTTGACCCTCCAGATCACTACCACTAGATCAAGTAACCTCTACTACAATCCAAACTATCCCAACATATGTGAAAATGGAAAGTACTCAATATATATTTTGTCTCATCCATGCCTCACTTGACATAACTCCTATACATCCTTAGCCCATCATGATGCTTCCTTCCATGGATTCTAGGTAATATCCTATGACCTCAGGCTATCAAACATCCCTTGGTAATACAATGACCTGCCCTCATATGGCCTCTTCACTCGCTCCTCCATATATATCCACCACCTCAAAGTATATGACACATTCTCTCCCATCAGCTCATGAAAACTATAGGGAAATCTCTCTGGTCTTATCATAACTATATGCTTCTAGATCCAAATCTACATCAACAAATTGTAGATCAACCTTGTCTATTTTTTCATCTAAATTCTAGGAAGCTCATTGAATTTTTGGGCCAACCATGTTGGTGCCCATGAAAATCTTAGCCCCCTCTCCACCATATCACAAAAAACGTCCATCATCCTCTAGGAAAACCTCTCCCCTAAAGAATCTAATAATACATAGCTCAAAATCAATAGCATTGCTAGGTAATGTCTTAGCAATAACTCATGAATCTTCCAGTAATCCTCATATGACATACCTCCACTAGTAACCTTTTTTGCTCACCATGTAGGACCAAATTTCTTTTGTAAAACTACATTTTTGTCCTACCTCCCCATCACTATCACTATTAATCCCTCTATAGGAAGCCTGTATATCTGATATACTTCCTTTAAAGTGATTGCCATTTCCCTTGTTGGGAAATGAAATGTGTTACTATCAAGATCCCAAAACTCACATAACATCGATAAATATGAGTGTTCACAATGGATAATCACCATCTATACCACTCCATATAGGCTTGTCTTCCTCAGCCAATCAACATCACCCATTGTCCATATCTTCTTAAAATCATCAAGCAAAGATCAAAATCGATGCCTCGATACCAACTCCTTGACTTGTCAAACATCATCACATATATAACACACAAAAAAGTATGATCCATACAGTTTCACCTGAAGGTACGCCCATATAGATAAATATATATTTAGCTACCCATTTAGCCAATATCCCCACCTTTTGCAGAAAACCTACCAAAGTCACTCACAACAACCAAAAAAAGTACCACACACAAACACATACACACACACACATCAAAAACCATACCAAAAACAAATAAATATAAACACATGCATACATGCACATAAGCACACCCCACACACAACCTAGACAAGCCTATGGCTTTTCTATAGTTTCAATTCACTATAAATTGAGCCTTAGGGTTCATTTTGTCAAACACAAGGGAAAAATATCCACTAACCTTCATTGCACACCCTCCTATACAAACTCATACCACACCCTTGGCAATCTCTTTCACTTTGATCCCCACACTAGCAGTGATTCGCATTGCAACTTGACCCTCAATCACTCCTCTCCTCTGATTCTCATTACTCATAATTATTAAATGGCTTATGCACCATGCTATTGTACTTTTATAAGTGCATGCCTTTTGGTCATAGGGACACTTGTAACTATGTATGGTCACACCTCACCCTACAACCAAAAAAAAATCTCTCAAATTTTATCACAAAGTATAACATATTGGTATTTATCGATTCCTCATTCATTTTCTTCATTCTACTTAGCTGATAACCATAATCAATTATGATACACCATATTTTTTTCTTCTTTACCCATCAATTGATCACTTGAGGGGGTAGAAATCATACATTAAAGTTGCCTTGTACATGAAATTATTCAAACTCTCAACCTTGGAATTTGTGCTTGTCCAAGAACCTTTTCCTGAGACTATCTCAAGCCCTCTTTTGTTGGGACAAACAAAATCAAAATTTATCTTCTCATCTAAATTCTAATTCAAATAAACATATGGTACACCAAATACTTGAGACTGTATGGTTACTCATGAATTCCCTTCATTGAGGTGGAAGGTGTAAGACCACTTGTAATTGAAGCATTATGAGTAAATATACCAAGGGTTGGATGGTTTACCAAATCAAACCAAGCTTTAAAGATTTTCAAAGGAAAAATTTCAAAGAAATTTATCCCTTTAAAAATTGGGGTATCTTATATTGATCACAAAGTAAGACAATCTTGATTCTCTTCCCTCAGCAATCATATATCATGTCAAAAGTCGTAATCAACCATGATCACTCACCATTCTCATTTTTCCTAACCATCATGTGATCATACAATAACATTTTTTTCAATCATTTCACTATTGTTTTCCTTCTTCACCCATCAACTCATCGTTTGAGGGGGTAGGTGTCATACATTAAATTTACCTTGTGCATGATCAATAATGAAACACTCAATTTTAGAATTGTGTTTGTCCAATAACTTTTCCAAATACTATCTCAAGCCCTCTTTTATTGGGGCAAACAAAAGCAAAATATCTCTTCTCAAGTAAAATCCAATTTAAGCAAACATGCCACTATAAGGTTACTCACACTTTCACTTCGACAAGATGATCGAAGCGTTATGAGCCCACTCCCCTTGAGGAATACAAAGAAGACACTTGTATTTGTTTGATTGATTTCACTAAAAGAGGGTTTCCCTTCTAAAAATCCCATATTGTAGCCTTTAATTACATCTTTATAAAAGGATAATTCTTGTAACACCCTCTTTTAACATCAATAGAAAGAAGCACTTTTCTTGTACTTTAATTACATATTACAATACATAAATGAGACTCTTCATATGCACATGACTCTTGACATTTACACTTAACATACACTACACCAAAAAAGCGGTTTAACGACGGTTATTAACCACCCTTAAAGGCCTTTAATAGTGGTTTTCTAGCTACTGTATATGAGGGCATCGCAAAAAATTTATGACATGATGGCGGTTAAAAACCACCTCAAAAATCTGCCCTCTTAGGATCTAATAGGACAGTTAAAAATCATCATCTTAGACCCTAAGAGGGTATTTTTAACCACCTTATTAGACCTAAGATGATAGTTATGAATCATCATCTTAGGGTCTCCCCTAATATGATGGTTTAGAACTGCCCTCTTAGACCTATGATGGTGGTTATAAACCATCGTATTAGGGCCTCCCCTAAGAGGGTGGTTTATAACTATTGTCTTAGGTCTAAGAGGGTGGTTAAAACCACCCTCTTAGAGTCTCAAACGATGGTTTTTAACCATTGTCTTAGGGCCTCCCCTAAGAGGGTGGTTAACAACCATCATCTTAGGATCCTAGATGATGGTTGTAAACCACCCTCTTAGGGGAGGCCCTAAGAGGGAGGTTTATAATAGTCATATTAGGTCTAATAAGATGGTTAAAACCACCCTCTTAGGGTCTAAGATGATGGTTTATAACCACTTGTCTTAGGGCCTAATAGTGCATTTTATAATCGTTATCTTAGACCTAAGAGGGTGGTTTAAAATCATCATCTTAGACCTAAGAGAGAAGTTGAAAACCGTCGTCTAAGACCTAAGAGGGCAATTTTAAACCGCTATCTTAGGGCCTTACATAAAAAATCTCACCTAAAATTTGGATTTCAACCATTCACTTGATAGGTTCAGGCTGAGTTTTAAATACATGTGAGGACCACTTTGTCCACAAAATGATTTTGAAATTTTATATAAAAGGGAAATATAACAATGCAAATGAGGCTTTATCTTGAATGGGTAATGAAGTGGTCCAAGTGGCTACTTAATGTAATTTTGTAATTCAAAAATATTTGAGTTGAATATGTAAATATTAAAGAGCGATATATATATCAATATCATTTACAAGTACCATCAATTCATTTCAAAATAATAAAATAAACATTATTTTGTAGATCAAAAATCAAATGTATTTACCTTCAATGCTAAAGTTTATTAAAATGCTTTGGAATATGGTCATGATTATTGAAGCGCAAGTTGGGCATTTATTTTCAAAAATATGGTGTGTGAAATGAATGAAATAATAGGTTTTCATAGATATATGAATTAATGAATAAGAAGGTTGTTGGTTAGTTTAAAATGGATGATGAAAGCATTTAAAAACTAGTCAAATTGTTTACAAAATATGCTAATTAAATACTATGAGATCTCTCAACAACAAAATCAGAAATAATCAAGCATTTGTAAAACTAGTCAAAGCATTTACCAAAATGCTTGAGAATTATATGAAAAAATTGAATAATATGAAAAGAGAATAGATACCAAATATGTATAAACACTAATGAAAGCATTTAATAAAGAAAAAATAATGCTTCATGAATGATATGAAATATTTAAACAAAAAAATGAAAAAATCATAAGAGTCTATATGATTTCCTTCTGCATTCTTATCCATCAGAATGCTAAGTTTCAAGAAACACAACCAGGTTTCATGTTGTAATAAGAAAACTATTTTTGCTTAAAAACCATGAAATACATAATCAAAGCTTTTTTTTTTCAATGCTTGATTAATGCTATGAAATGTTTGAACATAAAATGAAAAGAGGAGTCCATATAAATTCCTTCTACAATATTATGCATTGGAAGGTTATTTATGAGAATGCAAACCTGGGTTCATATTACATCACAAAATGTATATCTACTTCGAAACCATGATTTTTTTTTCTTTTCTAGAAACCCTTTTTCTTGGGGCATTAGTGTGTTTCTTACTCAAGAATAATATTTATCTAAACAGTTGGACTACATGTTGCGCCATTCTCACTCCATCTCAGGTTATTCCTAAGCTACTTCAAGGCAACTCACTCCATCCTAGAAACGGGTAATACAAAAAATATTTGAAACCATTCACTTGATAGGTTCATTGGATCAAAATTTTGCCTTGAATATTCATATTAGTTGTCAACCCCACAGAGAAAATATTTGTACAAAGACCATTAGAAGGCTAAACTAAGTGTTTGCCAAACTATTTTAACTTCTATTTGAATCATATTGTTATTTTTCAAGCTTTAGTTGTTGGTCAAGACTAGATTTTGAACATAGACTTTTTCTTTTTAATTATGTTTATTTTTACGTTATGATAGCAATATATAATTTTCTTAAAAAGAATTTTCTCAACAAGTGTATAGGACTTTAGAAATATCATTTTACTAGCTTCATGATACCCTACCAATATCTAAATGTATTCATCATCAATAGATAAATATCTGTAGACAAAAAAATAGAAACAAACCTTAATTAAGAAACCAATTACCAAAAAATTGTAGTCCAATAGTCTGCAAATTTAAGAACAATGGAGATATATTCACAAGAATCTAATCAAAATTCTTATTTCAAGTGCAAAATTAGTTATTATTATATATGTAAATGGAAAATTCTTATTTCAAGTACAATTCTTATTTCAAGTACAATTCCTATTTATAGATATAGGTGAATGGACAACCTAAACCCTCCATATAACGGGCAAATGTCTAAACATCCCTACTCGTCCCAACCATCAGAGATGAGGCGAGAGGGTATCATGAGACTTCTATCAAATACACAAATTTCCATCTATGCAAATCAATTATTGTCACTAAGGACTAGGACTAAGAGTCAAATATAAAACATCAATTTCATAACTAACACACACTCAACACAATAAACATTCTTTTCAACACATTATAACATGCATGCACGATTAGAATTTTAATCCTATGCCCTAGAAGCACTTGTATTCTCTCTCTTTTTTTTTTTTACTAAATTACCTTATCGTATCTAACTGACCAACCTCATGTTCAAGATACCTGCTCGCCTCACTCTTAGCTTGGATGCCCATTAATTATCTACTAGCATTTTCTAAAAATAGAACAAAAATTTTTCTAACAACTCTTTTTAATTATTTCCATTAATTATAGCTACTTTTGAATTATAGTAATTAGGCTTCCAACCATGTACCCTCACATTATTCATGGAGATATTGAATGTTGTCATTGTTTGCATTTTCATCTTGTGCAATTTGAGGTCCAATGAAATATGTTTCTCTAGAGACACTAAAATATTATGCCTTGCATGTTTCAATGTATGTAATCCTTCTTGGAGGTGATGTGAGAACCACATACCAACTGGTATCAAGTGGATCATTTACATAAAAGACTTGTCTGGCCTATGATGCTAGGATAAATGGATCATCTTGTAGTCTATCCTAACCAAGTAATATGTTCATGTTGACCATTGTGAAGCCCATTTCATCCTTTCTACATTCATTCCTCGTATAAATAACATTTACCCAGTCACATTGGAATAGGGGGTATCAAAACCGATAATAATCCAACAAGATTATTTCCCTAATAACACCATAATATGTGACTTTTTGAAGCATTGGGTTTGTGTCTTTTGTGCTTGCTCTTCACAAAGTAGTAGCATCAACACACACACCACTATTTTGAGTTGTTCTTTGGTCTTCTTTGTTTTTGATATGAAATCTATAACCATTGATCAAATAGCGCTAAAATTTTTGGTTGAAAATTTCCTCGAACTATGTGCCAACCATATTATTATGCTGGAGTTGTCATTATGTTGTATTTCATCTCCATAGAACTAAAATAAATAAGAATAGTTTAAAGATGATTGCAAAACACTATATGGAATTCATTACATGAAACTCAGTATATATGTCAAATATTATATTTAAGAGAGCAAACAATAACCTAATCTCATAGCCAAGTGATGAATGTTTGATTATGGATTTTTTGCAATACTCCATCTCTCGCTACACGGGTGTTATATTCCTTGATACTCTTCAGGTACTTGTTAATTTTTCAAGCTTAGTTGGATCTAATTAATATTTTTCCCCATATAAAAACAACAAATAAACATCTACTTACTCTACCCAAGGCTAAACTTCATCCATGTTAAAAGGAACACATTGATGGACTTGCTCATAAGAAAATTTCATCCAAATCAAAGTCTTCACCATTAGAAAAGTGCCTCTCTTAGATTAGAGTTTCTTTGTCCTCATCACTCCATACCTCATTGTGACCAAGGTGATTGTAAATTTATTTTATACCTCTCATGTAGTCTGCACAAAATAAAACGTATTTCTCAACAAGATAATGTTCGACAATACAACCTTCAAGCCTGCCTCGGTTCTTTACATACCCCTTAAAAATATTCATAATTATAAGAAAGGAAACAAACAATTTTGATTATATGAGACACTACAAAAATTAAAAAACTGGTGATTTATGAAACTGATGAAAGCATACAAACCTCTCGAAAAGGTACATTCATCGATATTGTACAGGTCCACATAGATGAACCTCCCACACAAAGTGAATATTTAGGTGCACCATGATATCAAAAAATGAAGGGGGGAAGTACTTTTCAAGTAAACATAACATCTCCACAACCTCTTCTAATAATTTTTCTATTTTCAAAGGATCCATCACTTTAGCACATATATCCTTGTAGAACATGCACAACTGACAAATGGTTTATTACACTGGCTTATCAAGCAAATGTTGTAGCACTACCAGAAGAAGTCGTTGCATGAGAAAATGGCAATCGTGTGATTTCAGATCCTGGATCTTAATTTATTTCATAGAAACACGTTATCTAATATTTAAACTATATCCATATGGTACTTTCATATTGTATAGTGTATGATAGAACCTTTCTTTCTCAACCTTCGATAGATTGTAGGGTGCTGGTGGAAGATATGTCTTGTTTCCATTCATTATTGGCCACAATGTGTTCCTGATACCCATATTTTTTAAATCGTCATGGGAGTTTTTGCCATCCTTAAATTTCTATCGATACCTAGCAGTGTTTCGAATAGGCTTTCACAAATATTTTTCTCCACATGCATCACATCCAAGTTGTGATAAACTAGAAGATGTTGATAGATAGAAACATAAAATAAAAAATACTCGACATTGAGAGATATAACAATAGATATAGAAAGAAAGTTGCATGTCATACCTCCCAATACGACATATTGAATAATATATATTTCTTCTTCTATCTTGCTACAGGAACAAACACACTATCCTCATCTATGTTATGTTTTCTTTTATTTGAGTTGCTCTTTCCTCAATTTGGTGGGATTTCTTGTACTATTTTTAGTATTTTCATCCCATTTAAAGGTTTGGGTAGTTTATCAGGCTCTTGTTTACCATTAAAATATACCCTATGACAATGAAATAGATGATCTAGAGGAAAGAATATCCTGTGACCCATGTAAGTCATATTTCTACTGCATTTAAGATATTTTACATAGGTGTTTTCCCTGCATATTGGACATGTTGCCTTTCACTTTGTCATACATCCTAACAGGTTACCATAAGAAAGAAATACATGGATAGCCCACATTATTATTGCTCTCATATTGAACGTAGTATTGGAAAATACATCATATGTATCTGCTCCTTTAATCCATAGTTCATACAATTCATCAACCAATGGATGTAGATAAACATCAATATCATTGGATGGTTGCTTGGGGCTAGGTATTAACAAGGTGAGAATTGAATGTTTTCTCTTCATCCACATCCATGGTGGGAGGTTGTAAGTGACCAACATAATGGGCCAAAAATTTTAAGTAGTATTAAATTCAGCAAAAGGGTTGAACCCATCAGTTGCCATTGCAAGTCGTACACTATGTGGATCATCAGTGAAATATTTCCAATTAACATCTATAGTTTTCCACACCAGAGAGTTGACTAGATGTTGCATATTGCCATTTGCACTCCTATTTTAGGAATGCCACCTCATATTCTCTACAACATTTGCAGAGCTACAGGAAGAAAGCAACTCACAACTCACTTAAGTTTCATCTAACAATGTTGAAATAAACAAACACAACAAAGCTAATGATATAATAAAATCCCTTACCTATACATTCTCTTCAACCTCGTTATAATAGAAAAATACCTCAACACCTTCGCAAGAACATCAATGCATACCTTTTGTGAATAATGGTTAACTTTCCATTGAGATGCACCACATGTTGGACAAGCTTACTTATTTTCATGAGCTTTTCGATATAAAATACAGTCATTGATGCATGCATGTATCATTACATAATATAATTCCAATGGTCTCATCATTTTATTCACTGCATATGTGGACTCTGGAATTATATTATCTATTGGGAGCGTATCTTTCAGCAACTCCAGTAAGTCACCAAAGCTTTGGTTCAACCAGCCATGTCTTGCTTTGAGATTATACAATTTAGCAATCACCAATAGCTTTGTGTACTTTGTACAACTTGGGTATAATGGCAATTTGGCATCTTCAAGCAACCTATGATATTCATCAATAGGAACTACTCCATAAGATGACTGGAACTCAACACGATCATGATCTTGCAGTTCTTTTCCACTCTCTGAGCAATTTTCATTGAACAATATGTATGCATCATTGACCATTCCAACAATATCATATTGTACATATTTAATAATTGGATCCTCATTAGTGGTAGAGCACGTGTTCGATGCATATTTATCAACACTAGAGGTTTTTTCTCTATGAAAAATAAACTTGATATATGTCTTGTCAATCTCGTGCCAAATCAGGTGGTCACAAACCTCTGAAAAACTAAGAGTTTCCATATTTGAGCACTTTCGACATGGATATCTAGTTCTTTTAGGGTCCATTGAATTCTTTCTTGCAAAATTCAAGAATTGGTGAACCCCACGATAATAGTCCTCGTTATTTCTACAAATAGACCCCCCAAAAAATAAGAAAGTATAGTTATACGGGTAGATATGATCAAAAGCACAACTTTTATTCGTTAATGGAGATAACATAGTTGAAACACCTGGTTGATCCTAGCCAATATTTATTCATGATAATCGATGGACATAAAATATTGACCCAATTGACTTTGCTAGATTTGGTGCTCTGAGTCTTGAGGATGATCCAGCTATTAAAAGTAAAGATAATAATCCTATTTTCCAAGAACAACCTGCACAAAATATAAAGTGATTCAGAGAGAGAAATGGGAGACACAAGGGTTTCAAATAGTTCATGGAAACTGGTAGCCTAATATCTTCTAAGTCCAAATTCAAGGAAAAGTGTTTCTACTATGATATAAGGGTGTCATAATTAAATACTATAAGCTTAATCATTGATATCAGATCTAGAAAATGAGAGATTTGCCTTGCTCTTATTTTATTTTCTATAATTGGTATCAGATCCTTGACAAAGTTCATGGCAAAATTAGCCCTGTCATGCTATCTTATCGAGGAATACAAGATAATCATATAAATGGCTTCCAAGGGTCCATGAAGCATTTTAATGTAGAGGCACATCATAAAATATCAGTAGGATGGCCAATACATACACTAAAGGCTATCAATAGACACCATTTCGAACTATTTTGTAGGTTTTGTGCATCGAAGACTTGTAAACTTGTTCAATTCACCGAAGATGACAAATTTTCAACCATTTAAACATTTTTAGGTGCTTCCAGTTGTTACCCAGTTTCAAGATCTTTAGTCTAGTTTGAAGATACAAAGAGGCCTAAATAAGCTCAAAACACCAATAGGTAGGGTTACCCTCCAATAGAGAGGGATATAATGAGGAACTAAAAAAATTAACTTTAAATGGGTGAGGTAGCACAACTAGCAATTGGTTGGGGATATAATGAGGAACCAAAAAAATTAACTTTAAATGGGTGAGGTAGCACAACTAGCAACTGGTAGGAAATTCCTTTGTACCAAGGAGATGAGCAGATGCTTTTATCACATTAGATAAGAAGAGAGACTAGTGGCAGGATGAAGAACTGAATCCCTAAAACATAAATTCTCATCTGAAGGTTTCAAAATGTTTCCACATTATCTCAAACTTCTTAAAACATAAATTCTTCAGCTACAAGAAAGAATTGTATTGAATCCACTGAAAGCCCAAAAAAAATGAGCTTTTCTAGAATAAAACAGTCCATATAATTTAAATTTATAGTAGCAAACAATATAAGAAATATTACTCTTTTATATATATAATTGGTCCCAAACATTACCAGCATGTTACTAACAAATGAGCCCATAAATATTTTATTGGTTATGGAGCCTAATTCTAATTTGGAGGCCATGTTTTAGTCACGTTTGGACCCACTCTACGAAAGGATATGGGCATTATGTAGTTGTGTGTCAAATTGCATGTCAATCCGAGTTTTTTTGTGAATTACTATTTTTACAATTTTTTTGACGAAAAATAATTTTCCGAAAATAGTAATTACTAAAAACAGAAATTTTTGACAAAAAATAATTTTTTGAAAATAGTAATTACTAAAAACGAAAATTTTTTGATGAAAAATAAATTTCTGAAAATAATAATTACTAAAAATGGAAAATTTTGATAGTATAGACAATTTACCGAAAAGAGTAATTTTTTATTTATTTTGGGGCCTTAATGATTTACTCTAAAATTGTAACCTTCATTGTATAATAGGATGTTGTACGACATCAAAAATGTGAGAAGGAAGAGATACTGTAATTGTGAGATCGAAGAGGAAATACAACGGATTTGTTGTAGGTTGTATCCCTTCGAGATTTATTGGATGGAATAATAAATCCTATTTATTTTCTCTGTCTCATGTGTTTTATTTTCTGCATTAATAATTTCATGTTTTTTATTGCTCATAATTTTATATTCCTAAAAATTGGTATCAGAGCGAGGTTGACTTGATAGGAAGGTTTCTTGATTCAAGTGGGAGCAATGGAAGAAGAAGGCAGGTTTAGGGTTGAGAAGTTTAACGACCAAAATTTTTAACTATGGAAGATGCAAATGGAGTATTATCTATATCAAAAGGATCTTTACCTACCATTAGGCAAAAAAATAAAGAATCTAGCAAATACATTAGACGAAGAATTGGATGTTCTGGACAGAAAGGCACTAGGAACAATACGGTTGTGCCTGGCATCGTCAGTAGCCTTCAATTTTTCAAAGGAAAAGATAACAAAGGATTTAATTAATGCATTGGCCAAAATATATGAAAAACCCTCAGCTTCAAATAAGGTATTTCTTATGAAGCTTTTATTTAATATGCAAATGTTAGAAGGTGGTTCTGTTACTGATCATATAAATGAGTTTAACATGGTTACAAATTAGTTAACCTTTGTATGCATAAATTTTGATGATGAGGTTAGGTCTCTTTTGATATTGTGCTCATTGCCAAAAAGCAGGAATGGCTTGGTCGTGGCTATGAGTAATTATGTCTTTGGTTCAAATACTTTAAATTTTGATGATGTTATTAGTGTTATCCTAAGCAAGGAAATATGAAGGAAAAGCACAAGTGAGACATCAGGTAATGCTTTGAGTGTGAAAAATAGTAGAAGATATATGGAGAGAGGAAAGAACCCAAGGAAACATGGAAAATCAAAGAAGGGCGAATCCAAGTCCAAAGGAAAGCAGTTAGAATGCTAGCACTGTGGGAAGAAAAGACACATGAAAAGAGATTTTTGGTCTCGGAAAGAAAAATAGAGAGATGAAAAATAGGATAATTTGGAAGCAAACGTTGCAGGTGATATATTGCAAGATGCTTTAATCCTTTCACTAGATAATTTTAATGATTGTTGGGTGCTAGACTCAGTGGCTTCATATCATGCCACACCCCATAGGAAATATTTTCTAGATTATGTTCAAGGTGATTTTGGATAGGTTTATTTGGCGGATGATTGACCATGTAAAATCGTTGGAAAGGGTAAGATATAGATAAAATTATCAAATGGAAACCAATGGTTGTTGAAAGAGGTAAGGCATATTCCTAATTTGAGAAGGAATCTAATTTCCACAGGGTATTTGGATAGTGAAGGATATACAATTACATTTTTAGCATATTAATGGAAGGTTGCTAAAGGATCATTGATATTAGCAAAAGAAAATAAGTCAGGTACATTGTATGTATGTACTGGTAATATTGATCTTTCTATTGCTTTAGCCTCTATAGGAGATGATACAACTTTGTGGCATCATAGGCTTGCGCACATGAGTAAGAAGGGAATGCAGATTCTCCACTCAAGGAAATTATTGTCAGGATTGAATCAGATTGATATGGATTTTTGTGAGCACTGTATTTATGGCAAACATAAAAGAGTCAATTTCTCAGAGTTGGGAAGGAAAAAAAGAGTGAAAAGATAGAGCTTATGCATACAAATGTGTGGGAACCAGATCAGGTATTATCTCTTGATGCTCTAATTATTATATTACTTTTATTGATGATGCAACTAGAAAAACTTGGGTTTGCTATATTAAAAAAAATCAGATATCTTTGATACTTTTAAGAAATAGATATATTTGGTTGAGAATAAGACAGAAGATAAGTTGAAGCTTCTTAGATCAGATAATTGCCTTATCTTCTTCACTTTAATCTTTCATTATCTTCTTATACTTCCTTAATTATTAATTTATTTCTCCTTCAATATTCTGATGCCTTCAATAAATTATTGTTCCAATGTTATGAGGCAAATAAAGCCTTACCTTATTTGGTACTTATTTCCTCTCAAATCTCTAGCTTGTGCAAATTACATGAGTTTAGTTTATTTCCTCTTATAAATGATTCCTAACTTGAACATTATAATAGATGAATTATTGCACTAACTAATTACCTTCTAGTCTACATGCTTGCTCTTATCTTTGATCTATAAATATTTGTTCTCATCCAAAATAGAATTACCTCAACAATCTTCAAGTCTCTTTGTTTACTCCTTTGAATGCAATGTTTTCTCATTTGATTGTAGTTCTCTCTATGAGGATATCTCCTTAGAATGAAATTTTCTCTTTCAATACATCATTCTCTATGAGAAATTCTCCTTCAAATGAAGTATTATTTTATGAGGACGTTTACACCTCCACTTGGCTCTCTCTTGCTAGTTGCAATGTTACACTTACAAGACACTCAATGTTACTCTCACTGCAATATTATTCCAACTAGGTTTTTAACGTTGCTCTTACTACAAATTTCACTAGGCTTGGCGCTTCTCCATACCTAACTGACTCTTCACAAAATGTGACACTTCTCATACCTAAACGACTCTTCACCAAGCATGGTACTTTTTAGACCTAAATGAATCTTACTATCAGTATCTCTATAAACTTCTTCACTAATTTTTTTTTACAACAAATCTCGAACTTCTCATCTTCATATTTTAGTTATCTCTCCACCACAACTTTGATATCACTATTAGAAAATCACCACTATTCTCACAAAATAATTCCATAGGATCTTAATATCAAATACTCTCAAAATATGCACATAACAATGAACATCAAACTCACTCAATATTATTGATAATATCTAATTTAAGTAATGCATAAATACAATGCTTATTTGATTACATATTACAAGTCTTTGTCTTCAATATATACATACATGAGACTCTTCATATGCACATGACTCTTGACCTTTACACTTACATAAAATCTTCATCTCCTCATACTCATAGGAGATCTAACTCTTCACATTTCTCTCTTACATAATAATAAATCTCATATATTTACATAAAGACAAAGTCTCTTATGATTTCTCATAACTCCTCACTTATAAACATGACACTTCACTCACATAACTCACACTTACTAACATGACACCTCACACACATAACTCCACACTTATTTACATGACACATAACTCACACTTAATAACATGACACATACTATAGACTCAAATATTAAACACACCCTAATCTAAATTATTTACAAGATACCAAATAATGTAATACCTCCAACACATCTCTCCTTCTAATCCTCCTCTCCCTTCAATCCAAAGAATATCAAGATGCACTCTATTTTGAAATGAAGTTCAAGGGTAGTCAACGTTGTCAAAAATATTGACTAGATAACCTCACAAGAAAGGTTATTATCTTCTATGTGAAGAAAAATTCCATGGAAGGTATTTTTTGAAATAAAAGGTATCAAGGTGAAAATTCCTACCAAAGACCAAAGAGGCAAATAGTAAGGCTATAATCTGCAAACAATAGCAAGGTCAATTTTATCAAAATAAAATAGGGTCATAAGTTTCCCTTAAAGAATAAATTGTCATTGCAAAAGGCACTAAGGAATCCATAGAAACTTCTTAAAGATAGCAATAAGATCACTAGCCAAGAATTGCACTTAGCAATACAAAACTAGAGTATACATTATCTCTCAAGAGATAAGCATTCAAAAAAGAGACATGGTGAAGTGTAAAAAAATCATTGAGAGAGCATTCAAAATAGTCAAAACTAAAATATTTTAGTTCTAATCAAAGGGATAGATAAAGAACATGTAGATCATGTATTGTAAAGAGCATACAAGTCATAAATGTTTAAGTTAGAAAATAATACATTGAAAAGCATGCACTTCCAATTTAAGTAGAAGACTGAATCACCACTCCAAGAGCAAGAGTTAAGACATGGATGCGTTGGCATCATCCAACCATTACTAAACAAAATTTTGGCACTACTTATATAGTTCAAGAACCCTATGAAATCAAGGCTAAGAAGCCCATATTTTTTAAAGATAATGATCAAGAAAAACAGACATTAAAAGAGCCTATGCATAGATGGAGCTCATCCACTAGTACCTCATGATTTTCACAAGTGATAATCCTGTGCATCAATGAAGGGTTGACCATGAGCACCTTACAAAGAATTTGTACAAGCATTTGGACATGGTAAGCATGTTATAATATATATATATATATATATATATATATATATATATATATATATATATATATATATATATATATGCAAAGGTGTAAAAGAAATAAGAAAGAATAGCATGGAATAAAATTAGTCTCTTTCAAGCATGATCTAGGGTGCATTTGGATATTTTCAAAGATGTTCAAGATACAACGCTCATCGCATGTACTTTATAGAAGATCAAACATTCAAAAGGTCTACCATCATGAGGTGGAAAAAATCAATCATTTTATAATACTGAGCACCCATAACGTAAGTGAATTTCAAAAGAAGACAAATAAATGACATGACAAAGTGAGTGTGAAATTTTATAGTAAAATAAAATCAAAGGCATCATCTGTGATTAGATGCATCATTTGGGGTATTGTCTAGATACCTTAGACACTAGAAAAATTATAAATTTATGCCTGAAGAGAAAATATACACTAAATATATGACGCATGGATGTGTAAAGAAATTGGTTTGCATGGATGTGCTCAAAGAACATATCCCACATTGACATTGGGAAGAAAATTAAAGAAAATAAAATTCCATTCACACTTTTATCTCAATTGTAAGATAATAGAAAAGACATATTTTAGGATAGAAAATAATATATTAGAATATTCCCTTTAGCTATATTTTTTCTTAATGACACATTATTATTCTCGTAATTGGAGGCATTAATTAAATCATGAGTATATGCTTATATGTACTTGTTAAAATGTATTTTTGAAGTTGATTCATTGAAACAAAAATATTTAAATTTTGTGAAAGTTTACTATGGCTAGTGGAGCATTGAAGTTCTTGTTGTCCGATTCCCAATTTTTAAATGGAAAATATTATGCTACCTAGAAAACCAAACCCATAACACAACTTGCATTTTAAGAAGTATGACAAATTATAGATGGAACCGTTACCCGTACTACTATAGAAGGTGAAGATTAAACAAAGTTTGATAAGATAAAAAATGCAAGATTAATCATGTTTGGAGTAGCAGATGAAGTGCAAGCATACATTCAAAATTCAACCATGGCCAAAGATGCATGGGAGAAGCTACAAATAATATTTGAAGTAAAGAATAAAAAACAAATTCTTGAGAGTTATCTCCTTTTTTTGAACATGAAGAATGGAGAGAAACTAGAATTTTTCATGAGGGAAATTTCTTAGTTACAAGCATCATTATAAGAATTATGAAACCATGTATCTAATGAAACATTAGTTTCGGTTATTTTAATCTCTCCCATTAAAATATAATATTTTTGTGGCCATGTTAAATATCACTAAACAATCATCAGGTTTTGAAAAGTTAGTGAACCTACTTCAAAAAGTAGAGGCCTCATATACAATAGATGAAGAAGAATAATTACTTCTTACAAATAAAAAATGGAAGCAACCATTCAGAAGAGGCATAAGACCTCCATAGTGCTTCCAAAAAATAAATAACTTTCCAAGATATCAAAATAAAAAAATTGATTCTCAAAGAAATAGTTTTCACACATAAAAGATGTGTGAAATTTGTGGTCAAAATGACCATAAAGCAAAGGAATTTTAACATAATCTATTTAAAAATGAATCCCCTTCACAAGATATGAACCAAAAGTAAGACATGCCATATTTATATAAGCAAAATAAAATTTAGAGAAAGGTATAGTAAAATATTATAGCTAAAGAACATCAAGTTAAAGAAGAAGAAGAAGAACATGTGTTTGTTGCACAAGCACAACTAAGACAACACAAAAATGTTTGGTATGACTCTAAAGCAACCAAAAATATGATAAGTCAAGAAATTTGGATCCATTCAAATCATCCAAATTATACAAGAAATGTTGCATCAATTGATCACTCCAAGCCAAGGAACCAACAAGAGGGAACATTGTCAAGATACAAAGGCAACCATTATAAGCACAAGCCATGGGATACCTCTAAGTCCAAGAAGTTCATTACCTTTTAGAATGAATATGGTATGTTCAAAGTTAATTCTTTTTCCACTCATTTTTTCAAGTACTGAGAAAAATATTTGTAGGATGAATGGTCTATTGTGAGAAGATTTTTAAATAAATATGGAATAGCTTGAAAACTTGATCTTGTTAAAATAAGATGATCTATTTTTTAACTCAAACAAGAGATCCATACATCATTATAAAAGCCTAGTATCATTACAAAATTATTTGCAAGGAGTGTATCAACACTACAAGCAATCAAAACACTAAATGATAAAATGCATTGTGATATCATAAATATTGACAACATAATACAAGATAAATGAATATTCGTTAGACAACGTCAGCAACTATGGGGGCCTAATGGTTCAACTCTAAAGGCTATAGAGAACTTGATGGGTTGCTATGTTCTTGTTCAAGGAAAAAATATAGCAGTTATGAAATCATTTAAAGAAATAAAACAAGTATGTAGAATTGCTATAGATCACATTCAAAATATACATCTCATCTATTATATCAAAGAACTTATGATATAAGGATAACTTGCAAAGAATCCAATATTTGATTACAATGAAATAAATGTAAATAAAATAAGGTAAAGTAGTAGAATAAGCCTTACACAACCTTCTTCCCATCACATGCAACACAAAAACTGGCAACCAATCAATTCAATAGTTGATAATAGATGTATTGTAGCACATCATCTAAACACATTGAAGAAGACACATAATTCTTGTATTGAATTCTATAAGTATTTGAGTATTTGTAATAAATATATATTTGGAGTGCACGATCAGTGGAACTTGACACTTCTAAATTTCATAGTAGAAATTCTACATTAAGGGGGGAATTTCTCTCTCAAATTTTAATATCATCCTAGAAAATTTCATCAAGTCAAAAGCCTAGATAGAGATATGACTATGATGTAATGAGGGGGGTATGTTAGTATATATTACATCATAGTCCATGTGAAATGGTATGTGGTATACCCACCCATCATAAGGTCTATGTGTGCACTATAGGATAAAGATAGTTACAAGTTTGATTAGAAGATTTTTATACCTAAAATAGGTATCATATGTATTTAAATGCCTATAATTTCATAATGCAAATCATCAAAGCATTGATTTCTAACAATTTATGTGGTTTTTTGCTTCAAATTCGTGGAGAGATATATATCTTCTTACAACCTTAGTTCATAAAACCCTAGTTTGCATTATTATTTATGTGGATTTGAACTCATGGTATTTAAAACAAATTCTAGAGAGGATGATATTTATGTTAGAGAATGATGGACAAAGTGTATCTCCCTATGTTTTGGTGAATCTTTTTGGAGATTCCACCTTCATATATTTTTGGAAAAGGAATATACAACATGGTTGTTAAGTTTCATGACTAAAAATAATAATGAGTACACTTGTGAAGAAATAGAACATGTATTCCTAAGTCATTATGACCCATATAAAAAAATATCTAGTTTGAAGGGTACCCTCAAAGGCTATGCAGAATAAATAAATAGGCTTTAGAAAGCACAAGAGAAATTAAAAAAGACTTAGAAAAATTGAAGAAGTGGTAGAAGGGAAATAAGATGATAGTGTGCAACCAAAGGCAACCACACCTTTAATGGTTGATCATACAAAGAGTGGACTAAGGGATTCATTTGAATCTAAAACTTCTATTTTATAAGTTCATGGTTGAATTTATAAAGAAAATGTTATTATTTCTACTAAGCCTAGTAGCATATATATTTTTAAAACTTGAGGGTGATAATGTTTAGAATTTTAAATATTTGAATATCAACGTCTTAAATCTATTTTACATTTATATTTTCATGCTATTAATATGGATGATATGGATAATTTTTTATGGTGTCCTAGGTTGGATATTTTGGGTATCATTAAAATTAATGTGCAAAATAATTTCATGAAGTTATGGTACAAGAAAAAGAAATAACAATGTAGGATATTTCTCAACTTATCTCAACTTAAAGAGAAAGGATCCAAGATGAAGCAAGAAGTAGTTATGATAAGGAAACAAGTTAAGGAACCAACAAAGGAATCAAAAGCAAATTATATAGTAGATGAAGTAGTAGGGTCTAAGGAAGAAGAAACATCAAAGAACATTTGTCATAAGAGCACAAGGAACCACCAAAAGAAGGGCACATGAGAGAAGAACATGAAGAAGAATTTGAAATATTTGAACAAAATATTGAAGAGTCATAAGAAATAGAATCTCAAATTAAGGTTGCAATATATTTCCACCCAAACCACCATAAATGATAATAATATTGGATGCATAGCTTAGGGCATACAAATTATTATGGACCTACATGGAGTCAAAAGGGCATCAAGTGTGGAAATGTTCAACAAAAAAGTGTAGTAATTCTAGATTTCAAAGTGTTGCAATAGCATTATGGAACCACATGACCAATCATTCTAAATATCAGAGCAAAGCTATTGGATTATATTACATTATTGGGTACATGCTAATGTACCACCTTGGATACATAACTAGAGTAGAAGTTTACCTTATAGTAAGGTGTGAATAATTACTTCATGCAATGTAATAAATGTACAAGTTTTAGAATGTGCAATGATATAAATGTGCATGTAGTCCACATGTACATGAGTCATAGGGTAGATGAAAGGCCAAGGGACTTATCTCTCTATGTATATGCCTTTGAGGTAGAAGAGTGAATGATGGATATATAGAGGTGATAGAAGATACAATAGTGATTAGTTGCATTAGTTAGAGTGAGTACAATGTAGTTCTTTCATGTGTTTATGGAGTATTCATGTCCTCAATTATATCACATTGTACTATTTTTCATGAGCTTTAATTAATGGTATATTTTTTAGTTATTACAGAAGTTTCTCTTATAATTTTCCTGCATATTATAGTACCATTATCATATAGTTATCATTGCTTACTCATTTTACATCTTCTGGTTGTATTTTACTTTAATATATACCATCAAAAGCTAATAGTGGTATCATAGCACACAATAGATCAATAGGAAATAGAGAGAGTCACAAGATAGATTGAGGGTGAAGAACACAAGCTTATACTGAGAGGGGGGTGAACAGTATAGCGCCCACTTTTTACTTTCTTTCCAAACCAATATCAATTAGTGTCCTCAATTGCAATAACCAAATATAGCAGTGTGCATTAATAACATAGATAGCAATAGTAAGCAAGTGCACAAATCATCACACACAATTGAGACACAAGATTTAACGTGGTTCCCCCAATGTGGGGTAGTCCACAAGATATTCTCCTTATAATATTTCACAAAGAAATAGGGATCCTTATCCCAATACAAATGATTACTTTGATCTGCTCAAAGCTAGGCTGTCCTGATCTGCTCAGGTGGGCTCCACTGATCTGCTCAACTAGGCTCTCCACTGATCTACTCAACTAGGCTATCCATTGATCTCATCTAGGCTATCCACTAATCTTACTAGGCTATCCACTAATCTGCTCAACTAGGCTATCCATTGATCTACTCAGCTAGGCTATCCACTAATCTACTCAGCTAGGCTATCCACTGATCTGCTCAGCTAGGCAACTGGTGTTGATGTGTTTTCTATTTTTGTCCTGTCTCTTTCACTGCTCACAAATCTACCTCAATGCCTTCTCACAAGGCTCAAACAATCCTGCTCAAATGTTGTCCCAAATCTATCCACAAATCTATCCCAAAAGCCTTCTCAAAGGCTCAACCAATCATGCACAAAAGTTGTCTCAAATCTGTCCAGAAATTCTGTCCCAAAAGCCTTCTCAAAGGCTCAACCAATCATGCACAAAATTTGTCTCAAATCTATCCAGAAATTTTATCCCAAAAGCCTTCCCAAAGGCTCAACCAATGACTCTCAAGTAGCACTCAAATCTCAACCACAAATCAATGAAGGCAAGGCTCAATGATGAACTCAACAATGGATAACAAATGAATGATGACAATACTCAACAATGTGCTCAACAATGAATGGCAATGTACTCTTCAATGGATGACAACAATGATCCACAATGATCTCAACAATGTATGACAAATGATCTCTCAAATGGATGACAACAATGCTCAATAATGTACTCTCAAATGGATGACAACAATGCTCAACAATGTACTCTCAAATGGATAACAACAATGCTCAACAATGTACTCTCAAATGGATGACAAATGATCTCTCAAATGGAAACCTCTCCAAGAAATAACAATGAGGACTTCAACCAACCAAGGACAATCTCCACAAGTGATAGCAATAGGTTCTCAATAATATCTTCCTCATGCAATGTCAATAAGCTCTCAAGAAACAAGCACAACTCCCTCAAGCAAAGAGCTCTCAAATAGCCAACAATGATCTCCTCAAATGAAAGACAAATGTATCCACAAGTGACTAGCAAATGATCTCCTCAATGGTCTCAAATAGTGGCAATGTACTTAACAAGTAACCAACAATAATCTCCTCAAAGCAATAGCAAAAACCTCCTCAATAATGGCAATACTCTCAATGAACTCCACTAAAGCAATCATGGAACTCAAGCATCAATTTTATCCATAAAATTGATTTTCTAATCCATCCACTTCCTCTCAATAGCCAAGGCACATAATCAAGCAATTTGTCTTCAACTTCAAACCCTAACTCATGTGCATGTCTTCTAACTCAAGGTAGCAATTAACTAGGTCTCAAGTTCCTAGTTTAATTTCATAATTAAATCATGCACTAGGACATATAACAAGTTCAACACTTTTCAACCTTATGACTCCCTAATTTCATTAACACATACAACAAGCACCTATGCTTTTATTTTTAATTCCACACCTTATAACTCCACATACAACAATCACAAATATTTATTTCCACACCTTATATCTCCCTAATCACACACAACAATAACAAATATTTAATTCTACACCTTATAACTCCCTAAGCACATTAACACATACAACAAGCATTTATTTCCCTAAACTCCTTATGACTCCCTAGTTATCACAGAAATAATTTTAATGCACCAAAACTTTGGTAATAACAAATATTACCATGCGCTGGAGATAAATACCTTTATATGAAATTCGTTGCCTTCATAACCTTCGAAATCATCTTTGCCAAAATGCCTTGCCAAAATTAATGCACCTTCACACCTTCATGGGAGTCGAACTTCATTCCTCTCGCTTAGCGCTATGAAGCGCTTACCACATGGGTGCTAGCCCACATTGGGATTTTAATCCCAAACACCCAACTTTAACCTACGCTCAAATCTGAAACTCGATTTTACTTTCTTAGCAAAACACTTTGCCCTTGGCGAGATTCGAACAACGAACCTACCTTGTGCAAAGTTCATGCGCTACCAACTGCGCTATAGGCTCCTGCATGACATCACTTTCCTACTTGTTTACTTGACCTTGCTCTCAAATCAAAAGTTATTTATCCTTCTTTCTTCGTTGCTCCCCTTTCGACGACTCTCTCTCATGCGCTATCTCAAGTCTTCAATAAACAAAGGTTTTTCACCTTTTATTTATATGCACCTCCATGCCTTCGAATGACGTCGATGAATCTTTATTTATCTCCCCAACCTTTGCACGTCGATGGATAATATAATACAACCTTAGACCTTAGAATTATTAAATAAAAATTTAATAATTCACCTTTTAACTTTGAATTGGGATATCTCCTTCATTCTTTTGAATTTCGTCATGAAACTTTTTGCACCTAGGTTTTATTGGAAAACCTTTTCATCCATCATAATTTGGAGAAGTCTTAGCATAGTGGTTTTAATGAAAAACCCTTTCCAATGGTTTTAATAAAAAACCCTTTCCGTTGGTTTTAATAAAAACCCTTGCCATTGGTTTTAATAAAAACCTTTACCATTGGTTTTAATAAAAACCATTAATATAATATTTAAAAAATTAAATATTATATGCCTCTTGTGCCACAAAACCCTGTATATATCCATGCTCTCCAAAATATCATAAATGATTATTTATGAAGTGCTTTTGCCACCAAAACTCAATGTGATCCATGTGACATCAATGACAACACAAAATAACTCAAATTGCCAACAATCTCCCCCTTTGTCATTGATGGCAACACCTCTAATGCAAATCACCACAATCACTGCAAAAGCCATTTTTGAAAATCAAAGTTGCTCCCCCTGACTCAATACTCTCTATGGAGGCTCTCCCCCTATCTCAATGTTCTCTTTGGAGGCTGCTCCCCCTATCTCAATGCTCTCTTTGGAGGCTGCTCCCCCTAACTCAATGCTCTCCCCTTACTCAAATCTCTCCCCCTTTGACATCAATGGCAAAAGGGACACCTATGGGGCTAAAATATATGACTCTTAAGCTTAGCCCCCTACCACCTTCTCTCTTGAGGTGATTAATTTTGGGGTGGGAGTACATTTACTCCCATATTACATTGTTCCTTTCCTTTGTCAACTTCCTTCCACATCTTTTTGGTCTCCTTTTCTTGATGAGTTACTTGATCTTCTTGTCTTGAACCTGTTTGACCTTCTTGCCTTGAAACTCTTGACCTTCTTGCCTTGAACCTATTTGGAATTGAGTCCTACACCATATTGCAATATGTCCAAAGTTATTGCAATTAAAACACTTGATATTGTAGCCTTTGGATGGTGCCCATATCCTAAATTCTTTCTTGAAATCATTTCCATATCCATTCCTTTCCTGAACCCTGTATTGTGAAGCTCTATTTCCATAATCATTTTGACCATGACCTCTGAATTGTGCAGCTCTATAATCAAAACCATATTGCTCATTTCCTTTGCACTGAGAAGCTCTATGACCAATCCTGTTGCATAAGAAGCAATGTCCCTGAAAACCATACCTTCTTCCTTTGAAGTTCCTTCTAGAGAAATCAAACTTCTTTGATCCATAGACCCTGTAATGTATAGCCCTGTGTCCAAATCCATTACAAGAAAAACAATGTCCTTGAAAAGCCCTTTGTTCATGCCTTGGTTCCTCATACCTTTCTTGACCTTTATCCTTGTGATCATCTTTGACTTGTGCATTGTATCCTTGATCCTTCTTTGTGGTATCCAAATCTTCTTCCTTAACTTCTTCCTTGCTTTCTTCTTCAAGAATTTCTTTGCCTCTTGAACTTGATTCACCTATCTCAAAACAAGATCCAAACTAGATATTTGGAGCCATAGGAGCTTTGGAACTTTCTTCATGAATCTTAGGTGCTTCCTTGCTTTCATATTTTAGAACTTCCTTTCCTTTTGAGTGTGACTTTTCTTGGAAATGAGATACAACCTTAAAATATGTTTCCACTCCTTTTTGAACCTTTTCATCTAATGTGTCATGTCTTGCCATCATTACCCTTAGTTCTACATTCATCCTTTCCTCTATCCTTTTTGCATCTTGAAGCTCATCTCTTAGATCACTGATTTTGAAGTAGTTCTTCTCTGATTTTGACATCTGTTCGAATCTTGTTTTCAAGATTCTTGATTTCTTCTTTTAGCCTTTTGACTTCTGATTTTTATTTTCTTGGCTCATCCTCTTCTTTTTATATTACCAAAAGTGAGACTTCTTCATCTTTACTATCACTGAGATCATTATCATCTTCTATAGCAAACAAACTCTCATGAATTCTTTGACCATGCATATTTCCTTGATGTGTCATTTCATCTTCACTATCACTGAAGCCATTGCAATATCCTGATCTGTGATCTCTTTGACCACACACAAAGCATTGTTCTCTTTCACCTTCTATTCCTAAGAATAGATGTTCTTCCTTTTCATCATCTAACTTATCTCTATCATTGTGATCTGAGCTATCATTTGCTTCTTCAATGTAGAAAGTTTTCTTAGTCTTACGAAAACTTTTCTTCTTCTCATGCTTGCTTTGCTTGTACCTATCATCTTTGTCATGCTTATGCTTTCCTTCTTCTTTTCTTCTGTGACCCTATTTTTCATCATCACTATTTTCTTCATGTGGACACTTGTTTGCATAGTGACCATAATCACCACACTTGTAGCATTTGAATTTCTTCATATCCCTGTAATTCCTTGAGTCCTTTTTCCTTTTGATGAAGTTAGCTTCCTCATCATTATCTGAATCTCTATCTATCTCTGGATCTTTCCATTTATTTTTCTCTAAAGCTTTGAATGCAATTTCTTTCTTTGGAGCCTGATGCTTATCTATCCTCATCTCATAAGCTGTGAGAGTTCCTTGTAGTTCTTCCATTGTTAGCTTGTCGATATTCATTATTTCTTCTATCGCTGAAACCTTTGCATCATACTTCATGGGAAGTGATCTCAAAACCTTTTGAGTAACATCTGATTCTTTCATCTCAAATCCTAGGCCTCTCATGGTGTTAGCAATCTCATCAACTCGAAGTAAAAACTTTGTAATATCTTCAGAATCTTCCATTTTCAATTCCTCGAATCTTCTTCTATGAGTTTGTAGTTTTTCCAACTTTACCTTGGAATCTCCTTCATAGGTATTCCACAACTTGGTCCACATTTCATTAGCTGAATTACATACCATGACCTTTGCAAAATCTGTCTCACGAAGCCCACTCAGAATACAATTCATTGCCTTTGCATTGATCTCAACCAATTTCCTGATAGTCTTATCTGTCTCAGGATCACCTTCAACCTTATACTCTTTTGCAACCATCTGCCATACCTCATATCCTTGTGATATCAAATAGTTCTTCATTCTCATGCTCCAAAAAGCATAATTGTTATCATCAAATAGTGGAGCCTTACTTGTAGATGATCCATTCTATGAAGCCATCTATGTTCTTGTAGAATCTGCCCTCAAGCTATTAGCCTTTTCGAAGGAACCCACTCTGATACCAATTGAAGAACACAAGCTTATACTGAGAGGGGGGTGAACAATATAGCACCCACTTTTTACTTTCTTTCCAAACCAATATCAATTAGTGTCCTCAATTGCAATAACCAAATATAGCAGTGTGCATTAATAACATAGATAGCAATAGTAAGCAAGTGCACAAATCATCACACACAATTGAGACACAAGATTTAACGTGGTTCCCCCAATGTGGGGTAGTCCACAAGATATTCTCCTTATAATATTTCATAAAGAAATAGGGATCCTTATCCCAATACAAATGATTACTTTGATCTGCTCAAAGCTAGGTTATCCTGATCTGCTCAGGTGGGCTCCACTGATCTCATCTAGGCTCTCCACTGATCTGCTCACTAGGCTATCCATCGATCTACTCAGCTAGGCTATCCACTGATCTACTCAGCTAGGCTATCCACCTTATCTAGGCTATCCAACTATCCTCTCTCCTAGGCTATCCACCGATCTACTCCTAGGCTATCCAAATAGTGTTGATGTGTTTTCTATTTATGTCCTATCTCTTTCACTGCTCACAAATCTACCTCAATGCCTTCTCACAAGGCTCAAACAATCCTGCTCAAATGTTATCCCAAATCTATCCACAAATCTATCCCAAAAGCCTTCTCAAAGGCTCAACCAATCATGCACAAAATCTATCTCAAATCTATCCAAAAATCTATCCCAAAAGCCTTCTCAAAGGCTCAACCAATCATGCACAAAAGTTATCTCAAATATATCCAAGAAATTTTATCCCAAAAGCCTTCCCAAAGGCTCAACCAATGACTCTCAAGTAGCACTCAAATCTCAACCACAAATCAATGAAGGCAAGGCTCAATGATGAACTCAACAATGGATAACAAATGAATGATGACAATACTCAACAATGTGCTCAACAATGAATGGCAATGTACTCTTCAATGGATGACAACAATGATCCACAATGATCTCAACAATGTATGACAAATGATCTCTCAAATGGATGACAACAATGCTCAACAATGTACTCTCAAATGGATTAAAACAATGCTCAACAATGTACTCTCAAATGGATGACAAATGATCTCTCAAATGAAAACCTCTCCAAGCAATAACAATGAGGACTTCAACCAACCAAGGACAATCTCCACAAGTGATAGCAATAGGTTCTCAATAATATCTTCCTCATGCAATGTCAATAAGCTCTCAAGAAACAAGCACAACTCCCTCAAGCAAAGAGCTCTCAAATAGCCAACAATGATCTCCTCAAATGAAAGACAAATGTATCCACAAGTGACTAGAAAATGATCTCCTCAATGGTCTCAAATAGTGGCAATGTACTTAACAAGTAACCAACAATAATCTCCTCAAAGCAATAGCAAAAACCTCCTCAATAATGGCAATACTCTCAATGAACTCCACTAAAGCAATCATGGAACTCAAGCATCAATTTTATCCATAAAATTGATTTTCTAATCCATCCACTTCCTCTCAATAGCCAAGGCACATAATCAAGCAATTTGTCTTCAACTTCAAACCCTAACTCATGTGCATGTCTTCTAACTCAAGGTAGCAATTAACTAGGTCTCAAGTTCCTAGTTTAATTTCATAATTAAATCATGCACTAGGACATATAACAAGTTCAACACTTTTCAACCTTATGACTCCCTAATTTCATTAACACATACAACAAGCACCTATGCTTTTATTTTTAATTCCACACCTTATAACTCCACATACAACAATCACAAATATTTATTTCCACACCTTATATCTCCCTAATCACACACAACAATAACAAATATTTAATTCTACACCTTATAACTCCCTAAGCACATTAACACATACAACAAGCATTTATTTCCCTAAACTCCTTATGACTCCCTAGTTATCACAGAAATAATTTTAATGCACCAAAACTTTGGTAATAACAAATATTACCATGCATTGGAGATAAATACCTTTATATGAAATTCGTTGCCTTCGTAACCTTCGAAATCATCTTTGCCAAAATGCCTTGCCAAAATTAATGCGCCTTCACACCTTCATGGGAGTCAAACTCCATTCCTCTCACTTAGCACTGTGAAGCGCTTACCACGTGGGTGCTAGCCCACATTGGGATTTTAATCCCAAACACCCAACTTTAACCTGCGCTCAAATCTGAAACTCGATTTTACTTTCTTAGCAAAACACTTTGCCCTTGGCGGGATTCAAACAACGAACCTACCTTGTGCAAAGTTCATGCGCTACCAACTATGCTATAGGCTCCTACGTGACGTCACTTTCCCATACTGTTTACTTGACCTTGCTCTCAAATCAAAAGTTATTTATCCTTCTTTCTTCGTTGCTCCCCTTTCGACGACTCTCTCTCATGCGCTATCTCAAGTCTTCAATAAACAAAGGTTTTTACCTTTTATTTATATGCACCTCCATGCCTTCGAATGACGTCGATGAATATTTATTTATCTCCCCAACCTTTGCACGTCGACGGATAATATAATACAACCTTAGACCTTAGAATTATTAAATAAAAATTTAATAATTCACCTTTTAACTTTGAATTGGGATATCTCCTTCATTCTTTTGAATTTCATCATGAAACTTTTTGCACCTAGGTTTTATTGGAAAACCTTTTCATCCATCATAATTTGGAGAAGTCTTAGCATAGTGGTTTTAATGAAAAACCCTTTCCAATGGTTTTAATGAAAACCCTTTCCGTTGGTTTTAATAAAAACCCTTTCGTCGGTTTTAATAAAAACCCTTGCCATTGGTTTTAATAAAAACCTTTACCATTGGTTTTAATAAAAACCATTAATATAATATTTAAAAAATTAAATATTATATGCCTCTTGTGCCACAAAACCCTGTATATATCCATGCTCTCCAAAATATCATAAATGATTATTTATGAAGTGCTTTTGCCACCAAAACTCAATGTGATCCATGTGACATCAATGACAACACAAAATAACTCAAATTGCCAATAGAGGGAAGATCAAAAATCTCATTTTCAAAATTTTTGAAAATTGTATTTGGCTAGAGTGTTTCACAGAGTTGCAAAAAAACTTGTGAAGACTAACATTGATTCCACTAGATTGAAAAATCAACTAGTGAAGTTTATTCTCTCTATATTTAAAGATTTCTCCATTATAGTTTCTAATACTTTGTTGCAAAAAAATTTGATTCAAAAAAAGTTGGGAAGCTTCCTACAAAGAGCTAGGAAGAATATCTTCTTTAGGATAAATCCAGTACCTAAAGCAACAAGCTGAAGATTTAATATTTGGAGGCCTTAAGGAAAAGATCCCATTGTAAGAGTTGAAGACCTACAAATTGTAGAAGAGAGAAAAATATCAAAGGAGCCGTATTGTAAATTTAATATTCCATAGCTGAAGATTGAGAAGAAATAAGGAGGTCAAAGAAACCACATTGAAAATTGTAGATCAAGAAGGAGTTCCAATAAAGAAGACCCCATTGAAGGAAGAAGAAACTCAAAGAAAATATTCCAAGAGAATATTGGAGATTGGATATATCCATTGAATATTGAGGACTGCAGATTGCATAGTGAGAGAAGGAGAAAATAGCTCAAGAATCTAAAGAGACCCATAGGAGGTCCCATTGAAGAACTTCAATATATGGAAGATTGAAGATAGATAAGGACTAGAAAAATTTATACTGCAGATTTTAGAAGCAGCAAATTTCAAAGATCCAAGAAAGAGATCTCATTGCAAAACTTCATAGTTGAAATATTGAAGAGATCAAGGGAATGTCTCATTGAAGTTTTGAGAAGACTAGAGAAGCTACAAAAATTAGAGATCCAAGATAAGAGGTCCCAAGGAAGGATTAAAAGGAGAAAGAAGGAGAAGGCTGGGAAATCCTCATTGCAAATTTTGGAGAAGTACATTGAGGGAGATTTGGAGAAGGCCATTAGATAAGTTCTTGATAGAACAAAATTTGGAATAATTATTGTCATTCGACAACAAGCCCAAAAAGGAAAAATATTTGGCAAGGAGCAAGCCAAATTTTTGAGGAGAATACTGAAGACCTCAAGACATTCAGATTCTTGAGAAGAAGGCCTTTAGATAGGCCAAGGTTGAAGTTAGAATTCAACAAAGATGCTAAAGGAGAAAGGAGTTAGAAGAAGCCACCAAATCTGAGAGATTTGGATATTTCTATTGAAGGCTATTTCAAAGAAAGGAGTTTGTTTATTTTACAATAGAAAGTTGAAGGCTTCTAGAAGGAAAGTTTCAGCTTCAATTTGGAGGAAATTTCCTACCAAATTTGGAGATTCGAGGATAATATTTCAGAGGATAAATTAGTTGTGTTAGAATCTAAAAACTTCAGAGTTACGGGCAACAATTTAGGCAACATTACTAGCTACTAATTTTTAGAGTTCAAGGGAGCATCTTGAAGGAGATTTAAAGCCACCAAACTACATTTTTGGGCAGCAAGTTAGAGGAGTTTTAAAGCTACAAATTGGTGAGTTAAAAAGTTGTTTTGGATAGCAAATAAAGAGCTACGATTTCATCTAATAAAGGGTAGTAATTAGGTGATCCAAATCACCAAGAATTACATCATATACAAAGGTTAAAAAGGTATGCAACTTATGTGCAAAAGGTTCATTATTTAAACACCTATATTGAGTTAATTATTAAGTTTAATTAAGTACCAAATTAGAGTTTAAAGTTTCAAAGGATAAGGGTTCATATTTAAGTATTCAAGGAAGAGTAGAAGATAGTTATTACAAAATTAAAACCTGCACATAAGAAAGAGGAGTTAGAAATATTTTGAAAGAAAGAAAAATATCAAGATCCTATCTTCTATTGAAAGCAAAGAAGACATTATTCTAAATTGAATATTGAATAGAACTTAGTGCTTAATACAAGTTATTTCTCCAAGAGTTATTAAAGTGCATTAAGTATTTAGCAAAAAAGAAATATTAGTGCACAAGCAGGGTTGAGTTGGAGAGTCAAAAGACAGCACTAAGAACAGGTGAACAAAAAAAAATCTTGGTGAAAATAAGCCATCAAAAGGTGCATTATAAACACCAAGGAATAGAGGATAAGCCACCATACTAAAATAAAAAAGAATCCTTCAAAAAAGATACTTAAAGGTCTCAAAGTACAAGGTGTAAATTAAGGTATTTTATCTTAATTATTATAGAATTATTTACATTCAATAATTGCACCATACTCATCCTTTCCAACATAGCAAAAGGAGGATAGAAGCTAGAGTGTCTTAAGACACTATAACAACAAGAATATTACAATATTGAAGAGATCGAATCATCAATTTTCAAGAGCTAGCTATGAAGTGAAAGAAGAGATCCTACTAAGGGCTCAATAGCATAGTTTCCAAGGTGTCTAAAGACACCAAACTCAACATTGTAGGTCTCATGAAAGTAATGCTCAAGGGGGAATAAGAGCCTGCAATAGAGAAGATACTAGGTTGGATAGTATAACAACATTAGCAAGGTAGTATAACACATCACTAGTTGCAATAAAAATGTTAAAGAATAATGTAAAAATTAAGGTATAAACAACAAAGCACGTTATCCAATCAAATAGCGATAATAAATTGGATGAAAATGCCACCTATATAATACCATTTAAGCACCTTAGAGACACCATCATTGAAGTAGAACCACCTTCATGGGAGAAGAGTGCCACCATTCGTTGGAAAAAGCACATTGTAAGCTAAAATAACTTGCAATAGTTATCAAGAACGTTGAAGAAATAAGACATTAAAATTGTAGTTACATGCAAGAGAAATACCTTCCACTTGCCACCTCAAGCAAGGGAATATCATGCCACTTGGCACAAGGGAGAAGAGTGTCTTCATATACATAAAAATACCTCTACAATTTAACTATAGGCCCAAAAGGCTACATATTTAGAAAAGTTTTATAAAATTGGCTAAGTGTTCATAAAAAACTCAAGAGCAATGTTAAAATATGCTAAGGTGTAGAATCCACAGTCAGTGCAGTCAAATAGTGCTCAAAGGAATTCAAAGTTATGGAATTCATAGGAGCGACTTCAGCACAAGGTCAATTTTTGCAGCGAAAGACCACAAGAATAGCAAGTTTGTGAAAAATATGGCTAAGTATCGAGAAGAATATCTACTAAGTATCCACAAGGTTAAATTCCACTAGAGGGTAAAATCCACAATCAACGTAGTCAAAAAAGGCTTAGAGAAGAATGAAGTTGTGGATTCTGGATGTCATGAGGTAAAGCAGTATTAAAATCCACTCGAGGCCGATGCAAAATAATAATTTTGCAATCAACTTGATCAAACCTGACCTAACAAAAAATGAAGTAGCAAATTTTGGAAAAGGAATAGTTTGCTTCTAGGCATTCATTTCATGGTCAACATGGTCAAACTCGATCTAGAAGAAAACAAAGTAGTGGATTTCATAGAAATATGTCAATCATCATAGAACCCCCATTCTGTGGTCAAATCGGTTAAACCTGTCCCAATAGAATTTGGAGCAATAGATTTCAAATATGAAAGGAATGCAACTGAATCTGAGGAAAGTAGTGAAAAGAACCATGGGAGACCAAGCATCACTAAAATCAAGATTCACCTACATTTTCAATTATGGATCAACAAAGGAAATTTTGTTCAATAATAAAGGATGATCTAGATCAACATGTAACCATCCCAACTACCAGATTCAGTTGAGATCCGAACAACTTGTAAAGCTTAAAATTATAGCATTCATAGAGTGCAGTTCATTCCTTTTATTGCAATCCAATTAATTATCGCCACCTCAGCATCTTGCTTATTTGGCATAAAATTCCTTGTAATGTTTCTAGTCTTGTTCTATTAGTATCAAATATATATAAAGAGGTCGAACCCTCACGTTTAAGGGTCGGCTCTGGAGTGTTTTCCTGATATATTATTGTAACTTGGTAAGAAATAAATAGGAGCATTACTTGGATGTTTACCTCTAGCTTTTTATTTTCATAAATTATGAGTTTATTTTGTGAATGCATTTTTGCTACTATTGTTATGATTTGTCAATTTTGCTAATATTGGATTGCTAATTTGGAGCAACTTGGAATGGTTCATGCCTAAACAAATATTGTAGAGGACTTCTATTTCTATTAGTCTAAATGTTGATCTAATTTTTCTATTTGGATTATTAGCATTTTGGATGTTTGAAATAGTTCTCTAAGTGTTTTATTATTCTTTAATGGTGAAGATAATAAGTTTTGAATGTTGTTAGTCCTAAGTGTGGTATATTATAAATATGATTGATCAGTGGGTTCTTAATATTTGTCAATATTTTTAGCACTATATGACCATTATTCATTTCTATCCCTTTTTCCATTTCTATCCCTAAACTTACACTTTTATTTGAGCTTAATTGAGTCAACACCTGAATGACAAGGTATACCAGCCTACTCTGGAGGTTGGATTGAAAAAATATTTGATCCATTTAATGTCAGGGTTTGAGATATGATTAGCAGGTATGCTCCTCCCAGAAGTCATAGATTCATAGTCATAGTTCAAGTTTTCCTTGATGTCAATTCAAACCCCAACAGTTCTAGCATGCCTGGTGGGACCCTGTTTATAAGAACATTAGTTAACCCATAAAGTTTCATGTCATTTATCCCTCCTAGAGGAATCAATATTCAGTGAATTGTCTTGACATCGTTAAGAGGTAAATAGTAAATTCACTTGGAAACTCCTCTCAATACAAGAAACCATAAAAGTCATTTCAATAGCTCATATTTTTTCATGAATACTAGGTGTTGAGAAGCAACACACCCCCACTGAAAAATGAATTTCCATCCTTTGAAAACTTTGAGCTTTCATTTTGCAGTAAGGACCCTCTTGATATTTTTCAGGTTTTAATTCCAAATTTGCTTGCCTCCTTTTTCAAGTTGTGCTTTTATTTGCATCTGGCTTTGATTTATTCCAGAGTTCATTTTTCACATGTTAGAATCATTGCTGATTAAAGAAAATCTTTCACCGGTATGAAAAAATGCAGATTCCAGATAGATAAATTCATTGAAAATCAAAACTTTCCATTTTTGGCAAAGTAGCGAAATCGCGACACTTCCATTTTTGGAAATGTCGCGAAATCGCGACAGGTTTCAGAAAATCCGCCAAGTCAGGAAAACGTAGCGAAATCGCGACACTTCCATTTTTGGAAATGTCGCGATATCGCGACACTTTCCATTTTTGGAAATGTCACGAAATCGCGACAAGTCTGGAGAGAGAAAGCAAGATCGTACGGAACGTCGCGATTTCGCGACATGTCACGAAATCGTGACATGTCGCATTTTGCGGCTGCAAGAAGAGAAAATCAGCTAAGTCCCAGAAACGTAGCGAAATCGCGACACTTCCATTTTTGGAAATGTCGCGATATCGCGACACTTCCATTTTTGGAAGGTGTCGCGAAATCGCGACGGGTTTGAGTCGGAGGCACAAGGCATGAAATCGTCGCGATATCGCGACACATTTTGGAAGAAAGCTGCAAGGGTGAAAAACGTCGCGATATCGCGACGAGTTTGGAGAGAGAAAGCATGTGCGTACGGAACGGCGTGATTTTGCGACATGTCGTGAAATCGTGACATGTCACATTTTCGCTGCTGCAAGAGAGAAAATGAACTAAGTCCTGGAAACGTCGCGAAATCGTGACACTTTCCATTTTTGGCAAAGTCGCGAAATCGCGACACTTTCCATTTTTGGAAATGTCGCGAAATCGCGACAGGAAGGAGCAAAAGGGAACAAGGCACGAAAGCGTCACGAAATCGTGACAGAATGGAGAGAAAAGTGCAAGTGCGAAAAGGGGCACGATTTCGCGACATGTCACGATTTCGCGGCACTGGAAGCAGAAAACGGCTAAGGCATGAAGGACGTCGCGATTTCGTGACATGTCGTGAAATCGCGACATGTCTCATTTTCACGATGATTTTCGGAAGGAAGGCCCAAGGCATACGGACCGTCGCGATTTCGCGACATGTCGCGGTTTCACGGCAGTGCAGCCAGAAAGGACGCAAAGGCAAGGAGACGTCGCGAAATCGCGACACAGTTGAGGAAGAATGCAAGTCAGACAAGGGTGTCGCGAAATCGCGACACCAAGCCGAAGAAAGTTGCCAAGGCATGAAAAGGGCGTGATTTCGTGACATGTTGCGAAATCGCGACATGTCACGTTTTTACGGCTCACGAGGCAGAAAGAAGTGCAAGGAAGGTAGGTGTCACGAAATCGTGACACAGTCGAAGCAGAATCGTCGAATGCAAAGTAAGGTTTCAACAGTGGGAAAGGTGTCGCAAAATTGCGACGTCACAATTTCGCGACGCAAAATCGCGACAAAGTTCAAGAAGTGAAGGCAAGTGAGAAAGGTGTCATGAAATCGTGACGTCACGATTTCGCGACGTCCCGAAATCATGACAAGTGGAGAAGAGCCAGGGGCAAGATAGAGAAGGGTCACGATTTCGCGACATGTCACGAAATCGCGACATGTCGCATTTTCGCGACGAGAAAAGCAAAGAGTTGCCGAGGCACAGGGAGGTGCGGCCATAGTGGGCGAAAGTTGCACAGCGCTGGGGATGTCGCGATTTCACGACATGTCACGAAATCGCGACATGTCGCATTTTCGTAGCAGAGGCAGAAAAGGGCCCGAAAGTGGAAAACAATTGGAAATGGACACGTGTCACGATTTTGCGACACGTGTCAAGACGAAGCAGGCCACGTATCAGATAATTAGAGCCACGTATACTGAACTTTAGGGCTTCATTTTAATATTTAAGCTTTTGATTTAATAATTTTAAAATGCTAATCCTTGTTTGTCTTTCATGCAGGAAGCCATCTGGCACTTACATGATAACGGAGAAATGGCCATAAAGACAAAGTTAAGTGCAAATTAATCGAAGACAGACATATTGAAATGAGAGATGCCGAAAATTGCTTGTTTCATCCAAATTTTACAGATCCGGCCGCAAAGAGACTTTACGGTGACTAAGCGACTGCCCATTTAATGGAGTATGTCGGGAATTGGCCGAAAAATGAAAATATCTACACTCGATTCATCGAAATTTGCCGATGGATGCATTTAATGAAAATTTATGGCAGAATTAATGGCTTGCGGACATTTTCAACTCAGGGATGGCTCTGCGGAGATGAAATGTCAGAGAAGTGGTGACTCATCCAAATTACCCGAGGGCATTAATGAAGACATTTACTCACAGTTGCGGGTGAATGCAAGTGGCATTCGAATTCTATCTTCTCCATTTATGGCAAGTGACTGCACTGATTTGCAGAATGGTTAAGTTTTATCCGAACTTTGTTTTAAAAGAGCTTATATTGTAAAACCCGGGTACTAGGGTTTAAGATGATAAGATTTAGGGTTTGAGAAGAAGATATTTCTGAAAAGATCAGGGTCTGTCTTGAGTCTATAAATACTTCTTCTCAATGTAATCGTGAGAGGCGGAGACTTAGAAATAAAAGGCTATTGAAGCAATTTCTTGCAAATCTTGTTAAATACTTTATTTCTGGACTTGGAGTTGATGTGCTTTTGTTTTCTGTGATAGCATGGCCAGGAGCCTAATCTTTTGCAGATTGTGATAAGTTCATCTTCTTTTGTTATCCGTTTCTTTAAAGTTTATTAAATATATCTTGTAAATCTGTGTTATCAAGATTAAATATGTTGTTGGGCTTCATTTGTTCTATTGTATGCTAGGGAAAATCACAGATTTAAGGTTCAAGTTTGTTCTAATTGCTCTGTCCTCACTGTGTGAGCTATGCTGCTGGTGAGAAATACCAATTTTAACGGACTTCCCTTTTGTTTATGATTTTCTTTCAGATCTGTTCCATCTCTGCCTTATGCTCTTAGTAGAAAGTGATCTTAGAAAGCTGGACACTTTCTTCTTTGATTTGTTCTGTTGTGAAGCTGATAGTATAAATAAAATTGGTAGTTTAGGTTTTACAGCTAAGTTTGATAGACTTCTCTTTCTGCCCTACCCTACTCTCTTTGTTTTACCGTGAAATGATCCATTTTTATTTTCTTTTAAATTTGTCTTTTATTTAAATCTGTTGACCCATAAGAGCTAGATCAAAGAATTAATTTTAAATCTGATTGTCAACAAGTGACAACTTCTAGACATTACTGAACAAGTTCAGAGCCCGTTGTAAGGTAACAGACAGTCCATATTGAAAACTATTTCAGAAGCGAAAAAGAGTGAATAGACATTCGACCCAACTCTGTAACTCGCACCTTGGATAACCAGCTAGATCCTAAAGTGAGTGGGATTTATCCCGTATAAGTGTTATCAGAGTTTCATGCTCATTCTTCGTAGGGTGTGTATAAAAGTCGGACCAACATTTAAAAATGGCGCTAGAAGGAGGGCCTGAACTTACGTTCTTAGTGCGCTTGAGTTGAGAAATCTGATTGTATGTGGTACTTGACAAATGCTGTATTTTATCCAAAGTCTGGTAGCCAATTTTCCCTCCTCCTCTGCCTTTAAAATTTTGTTGTTTGAATTTTTTCCTGAACAGCGGAACTTAACACCAACATTTAAAAGGCCCACTGAACTCCGGTCAGTATTGTAAATTGTCTGTACAATATCTAAAATTGCCAGAAAAGGGGACCAAGTTCAGTAGTCTGTTAAGAATAGTTTTATCACCATTGGTAGTTACTCCAACTACAACTCAGAATATCATCGTCATTAATCAAGTAGTAATGGCAAATTGGTTGGGTTCCACTGCTTTAAACATTTCGGGTATAGCCCATGATCTGCCCAGACATCCTGAGAGATATCTCCCTAGATACCAACATGATGGGAATAAAACAGTCGAAGAACACCTGATGGCATATAAGAATGCTCTAAAATTGTTAAATATACAGCATGAAGATGTTGCTTGCAGATTGTTCCCGTTCACTCTCCAGGAGGGAGCTTATGACTAGTTTCTAAACCTCACTAGAAATTCTATTACCAGTTGGAATGACCTAGAGAAAGTTTTTATATCACAATTTGGGGAAGTGATAGACCCTAGTGTGTTATACCAACAATTTTCCAGCATCAAGAGAGAGTCGGGAGAAGCTATCAGGTCTTTCAATATGAGGTTCCAAAGAGCTTATGGTAGAATGACTGGTCATTACATCCCAAATGCAAATATGGCCTTAGAAATCTATAAGAATGCATTGGATTCGGTGACCTCTATTTTCCTCAAGAGAGACATCAATATCACAACCCTGGCAGGAGCTTATAAAGAAGCTTTAATTCTTGAAAGACAGTTAGGACCTCAAATTTTGAGCAGTCCTTTGATATCCTATGTTACACAGAACATGCCTATTTCAGATCCCATTCCACATCATGAGTTAGTGCCAACATGTCATGCTCTACCCAAGGAAACTCCGTTAACTGTGACATCCACTCAGCATGTGCAAAATATAGAGAAAGGTTCTGACAAGTTCAAAGTGGAAGTGCTTGAAGTAAACACTTGTGATCTAGCATTACCCAAATCTGAAGTTTTTCCTGGTGAGTTAAATTTCCCTAGAAATCAAAGAAATATTGATATTTCTAGTTCATCCAAAAATAGTACAACCAGGGTTTCAGATTCTTTCACTTTTCTCGTAGAGTCAGAAAATCTTGTAGAGATTCCTATGGATGAAGTACAGGATTTTCAACAGTTCAAAAGGGACAGTTATAATTTGAGATGTGAGAGTCCAGAACCTAATAATGATCCTTCCTCATCAGAGGATGATGAAAATGAGATTCAATATCACTATGCAGAAGTAACTGAGAAGGAGGATAACATCATTGAGGATATGAAGGAAAGTAAAGCTGACATCACCCTCCATGAGCTGGCCCAGATTGTTGAACAAAAGGATAACTTGATTGAAGCTTACTCTGGACCACCTATTGAATTTCAAGAAAAGGAGGAAAAGATAGTAAATGTGAATGTGGTCAACCAACTTGGAATAGGTAAAGAGTCTCAATATAAGCCTTTGATTACTGAACATAATATTAAAGAAAAGGTTGTAAATCATGTTGATGTGGATATTGGAGATTATAATTTGGCAACCAAGAAGGTAAGACAGGTTACAGCTCTGACCAATTACAACAATGATGTTTGGACATTACACATTGATGGGGTTAAATCTAAGCAAGGCTCAGGTGAAAAAGCAAATTATGAAAATTCTGCTAGAGGGATAAAAATTGAAGTCTTGGATATTGAAGCAGTACAGCAACCACAAAATGTTCAAGTTGTTAAGAACCAAGACATACGGATAAACTATGATCTCTTTGAGTTGTCACATAAATCTGAAGATGTGATGGTCTGGGTCTATAAAGGCTTTAAGGTATTTGATCCTGGGGGTTTTTACATTCCGTCCTTTTGAAAGAATTCTGCAAACCCTTCAAGTAGAAGCATTAACATGTTATCATATGATTTGTTATTATATGATTTGTTTAATTTGAAAGAGTTGCAGATTTGTTTTTCAGTGGGACAAGATCCATAAAAAAATAAAAATAAAAATAAAAAAGGAGAGAGGGAAGACGGTAAACACAAGTTTTCCCAGGTAGCAAAAATTTTTGGAAGCATAGTCTGGAGTGCATTTCGTCAACAGGACCTGAAAGGTAATTTTTCTAAATTTACTTGCAAATGGTCAAAATTTTTTAAGGCACTATTTCTCTACTTTTCCATCTGCTACATTTTTTGAGTCACAAAGAAGTTGTAACATGTGTATACATTGTAAATAACTCTGCAGTTTTAGTTTTATTTTTTTTTTTAATTTTTTTTTTTTTTTTTAATTTATTTTATTTTTTTTTTTAATTTTTTCTTTTTTTTTTTTTTTATTTAACTTTATTTCCTTTATCCTTTATTTTATTTCATTTCCTTTTATTTAAAGTCTGTACAGTTTTATTTTTATTTTGTTCTTAAAGGTCCGTGTTTATCCTTGGAAGTCTGTACAGTTTATTTTATTTTAAAGATTCTGTTTTTTAACCTTTGCCTGAGCATCAATGAAAAAGTCAGCCTTCTAAAAATTGTTTTATTCTGAGTCCAGAATCCAGTGTTCATTATCATAATTGTGAGATAGTCTGTTTGAACTGAACAGTGGAACTATTTTTTTAGTCAGAAAAACAGTGGAAAGATGATTGGATTTTGTGTCTTGCTTGCCACAGTTGTTTTAATTATAAAGAAAGCTGCTATGTTGTTTGGTGGAGAAACTCCCAGGGAATCCAAGAAAAGTTGGTCATAAGAGGGGACTATGATTCATGTAATTATTTGAGTATCCACAGAGGCTATCAGTGCCCAGGCTGAAGCAGTTCCAGATTGATGAAATATTAAAAGAAAATTGTTATTCTTTCTAAGGCTTTTCAGATGTTGATATATTTCAAAGAGAAAGAAGATGAAAGTTGAGCAGGCAGCATGAAATTGGCACTCTGTTATTTCCAATATATATATATAAAAAAAAGAGATAAAAAGAAAAAAAAAAGAGTTATATAATGAAAGAGGCAGCCAAGACTTCAAAAGATGTTTTTCTTCTACCAAGTTGTAGATTCTACCTTACAGTTGTAAATTTGGGTCGTGTAAATCTAAAGGGTAACTCTGTCGAGGTTGTAAAAGGCTAAACTAGTAAACAGAGCTCTACTCGGTTTCCCCTTTTTACAATCTAGAAAAGCTGATCAATCCAGAGTTCAACATTCGAAGGCCCAGTCATTCTTGAAGAAAGTTTTATACGCTTGTAATTGCACATCAGAAATCTTCCTTAAATGATTCGGCCTAGTATGTCCTTGGGAAATTTTAACAACTATCAGTTAGTAGTCAATTTATTTTGAAGAATATCTGTGGCAAGGCTTGATGCATGGTCTATGTTGTTTTGAAACTAGAGTCCTGGGTTCTAAAATAATGCTACTATTTTACCCATAGATATCGCCATTTGTTGAGAAGCAACACACCCCCACTGAAAAATGAATTTCCACCCTTTGAAAACTTTGAGCTTTCATTTTGCAGTAAGGACCCTCTTGATATTTTTCAGGTTTTAATTCCAAATTTGCTTGCCTCCTTTTTCAAGTTGTGCTTTTATTTGCATCTGGCTTTGATTTATTCCAGAATTCATTTTTCACATGTTAGAATCATTGCTGATTAAAGAAAATCTTTCACCGATATGAAAAAATGCAGAATCCAGATAGATAAATTCATTGAAAATCAAAACTTTCCATTTTTGGAAATGTCGCGATATCGCGACACTTTCAGGAAAATCCGCCAAGTCACAAAAACGTAGCGAAATCACGACACTTCCATTTTTGGAAATGTCGCGATATCGCGACACTTCCATTTTTGGAAATGTCACGATATCGCGACACTTTCCATTTTTGGAAATGTCGCGAAATCGCTACAAGTCTGGAGAGAGAAAGCAAGATCGTACGGAACATCGCGAAATCGCGACATGTCGCGAAATCGTGACATGTCGCATTTCAAGAAAGAAAACCAAAAAACGACGAAATCGTGACACTTCCATTTGAAATCACGAACACATCCATGGAATGTCGCGAAATCACGACGGTTGAGTCGACACAAGGCAAGAAACGTCGCGATATCGTGACACATTTTGGAAAAAGCAAGTGAAAAACGTCGCGATATCGCGACGAGTTTGAGAGAAAGCATGGCGTACGAAACCGCGATTTCGCGACATGTCACGAAATCGTGACATGTCACATTTTCTGCAAGAGAGAAAAGAACTAAGTCTGAAACGTCGCGAAATCGTGACACCAAAAAACGACACCATTTGGACATGTCACGAAATCGCGACAGAAGGAGCAAAAGGGAACAAGGCACGAAAGCGTCGCGAAATCGCGACAGAATGGAGAGAAAAGTGCAAGTGCGAAAAGGGGCGCAATTTCGTGACATGTCGCGAAATCATGACATGTCGTAGTTTCGCGGCACTGGGAGCAGAAAACGGCTAAGGCATGAAGGACATCGCGAATTCGTGACATGTCGTGAAATCGCGACATGTCTCATTTTCACGATGATTTTCGGAAGGAAGGCCCAAGGCGTACGGACCGTCGCGATTTCACGATATGTCACGAAATCGCGACATGTTGCGGTTTCGCGGCAGTGTAGCCAGAAAGGACGCAAAGGCAAGGAGACGTCGCAAAATCGTGACACAGTTGAGGAAGAACGCAAGTCAGACAAGGGTGTCGTGAAATCGTGACACCAAGCCGAAGAAAGTTTCCAAGGCATGAAAAGGGCACAATTTCGTGACATGTCACGTTTTCGCGGCTCACGGGGCAGAAAAAAGTGCTAAGGAAGGTAGGTGTCACGAAATCACGACGTCACGATTTCGTGATGTCTCGAAATCGTGACACGATGAAGGAGAGGAATGAAGGAAGGTTCAAGGAAATGTCACGAAATCGTGACATCTTGACGTCAGAAATCGCGACAAAGTTCAAGAAGTGAAGGCAAGCGAGAAAGGTGTCACGAAATCGTGACGTCGCAATTTCGCAACGTCCAAAATCGTGACAAGTGGAGAAGAGAGCCAAGAGACAAGGTCGCGATTTCCGACATGTCGCGGGAATTGGGGGGGATGTCGCGATTTCGTGACATGTCGCGAAATTTCGTGATTTTCGTAGCAGAGGCAGAAAAGGGCCCGAAAGTGAAAAACAGCTGGAAATGGACACGTGTCACGATTTTGTGACACGTGTCAAGACAAAGCAGGCCACGTATCAGATAATTAGAGCCACGTATACTGAACTTTAGGGCTTCATTTTAATATTTAAGCTTTTGATTTAATAATTTTAAAATGCTAATCCTTGTTTGTCTTTCATGCAGGAAGCCATCTGGCACTTACATGATAACGGAGAAATGGCCATAAAGACAAAGATAAGTGCAAATTAATCGAAGACGGCCATATAGAAATGAGAGATGCCGAGAATTGCTATTTCATCCAAATTTTACAGATCTGGCCGCAAAGAGACTTTACGGTGACTAAGCAGTTGCCCATTTAATGGAGTATGTCGAGAATTGGCCGAAAAATGAAAATATCTACACTCGGTTACCGAAATTTGCCGATGGATGCATTTAATGAAAATTTATGGCAGAATTAATGGCTTGCAGGCATTTTCAACTCAGGGATGGCTCTGCGGAGATGAAATGTCGAGAGAAGTGGTGATTCATCCAAATTACCCGAGGGCATTAATGAAGACATTTACTCACGGTTGCGGGTGAATGCAAGTGGCATTCGAATTCTATCTTCTCCATTTATGGCAAGTGAGCTGCATTGATTTGCGAGAATGGTTAAGTTTTATCCGAACTTTGTTTTAAAAGAGCTTATATTGTAAAACCCGGGTACTAGGGTTTAAGATGATAAGATTTAGGGTTTGAGAAGAAGATATTTCTGAAAAGATCAGGGTCTGTCCTGAGTCTATAAATACTTCTTCTCAATGTAATCGTAGGAGGCGGAGACTTAGAAATAAAAGGCTATTGAAGCAATTTCTTGCAAATCTTGTTAAATACTTTATTTCTGGACTTGGAGTTGATGTGCTTTTGTTTTCTGTGATAGCATGGCCAAGAGCCTAATCTTTTGCGAGTTGTGATAAGTTCATCTTCTTTTGTTATCCGTTTCTTTAAAGTTTATTAAATATATGTTGTAAATCTGTGTTATCAAGATTAAATATGTTGTTGGGCTTCATTTGTTCTATTGTATGCTAGGGAAAATCACAGATTTAAGGTTCAAGTTTGTTCTAATTGCTCTGTCCTCCTTTGTGTGAGCTATCTCTGTTGGTGAGAAATACCAATTTTAACGGACTTCCCTTCTGTTTATGATTTTCTTTCAGATCTGTTCCATCTCTGCCTTATGCTCTTAGTAGAAAGTGATCTTAGAAAGCTGGACACTTTCTTCTTTGATTTGTTCTGTTGTGAAGCTGATAGTATAAATAAAATTGGTAGTTTAGGTTTTATAGCTAAGTTTGATAGACTTCTCTTTCTGCCCTACCCTACTCTCTTTGTTTTACCGTGAAATGATCCATTTTTATTTTCTTTTAAATTTGTCATTTATTTAAATCTGTTGACCCATAAGAGCTAGATCAAAGAATTAATTTTAAATCTGATTGTCAACAAGTGACAACTTCTAGACATTACTGAACAAGTTCAGAGCCCGTTGTAAGGTAACAGACAGTCCATATTGAAAACTATTCCGGAAGCGAAAAAGAGTGAATAGACATTCGACCCAACTCTTAACTCACACCTTAGATAACCAGCTAGATCCTAAAATGAGTGGGATTTATCCCGTATAAGTGTTATCAGAGTTTCATGCTCATTCTTCACAGGGTGTGTATAAAAGTCGGACCAACACGAGGTAGTCTACAAAAAATAATCCAAAGCCTTTTATATTTTATGAGCTCCCTTTAAGAGGATCCACTATCATAAGAAATTTATCCTCAAATTTTCAATCAGAAGGGAATCCAGCTGAACCACCCCCTAAAGTACCTCCAATACCACCTCTAGTAACAATAGTACCTAGAAATATGGTGAATGCAACTCCAAACTAGCCTCTACAAAAATACCCCAATTGGAATACAACCGGTCCCTTGAGGCTTGCCTACATGCATGATATCCCTCAAGCTATATCCAAATCTATACCCAGTTATGATGGATCAGGTAAAATTGTGTATGAGCATTGCCAAAATATCTTAAATCTAACAGTAATCCATAATATCAAAAATGAAGATGTGATTGTTAGAATATTAGACCTGTCTTTCAAAGAGAAAATGTTACATTGGTTTAGGACCTTAGAGGACAACATCACTTTTTGGGTTGCATTATACAAACCTTTTGCAGAATAATTCAATGATTTTTTTGATCCATTTTCTCTCCTAAACCAGTTCACATCCATGCAAAAGCATAAAAAAGAGTCATTTTCATATTTTAATCTAAGATTCGATAGAACTTGGAAAAGAATTCCACCTAAATCTAGACCTAATACCCCCCTTACTTTTATGTACTATATCATATATTTGGGGTCAGAACTCAGGTTACAAATTCAACAGTCTAGAGTCTACACCTTCCCCCAGGTTTACAATGTAACTATACAGGCTAAGAATATCATCATCAATGTAGGAAGGTTACCTCCAAAAACTATCATGCCTTATTGTTCTAATATTCCTAATACCCAAAGTTAGCCAACTACATCTTCCTACATGGATCCTCCTCCTTTGTCATCACCACTCCCTCAAATGGCTCCAATTCCACCTCCAAAATACCATCTCCTTCAATCCCATTTTTGCTACTTCCATCTCAAGTACCTCAAGAATCCACCGTGCTACTTGATATTCAGAGTACTCTCAAGACACTCAATAATAAGATTAATGCGATGGAGAAAATAGATATAAAAATGTCTCAACCAAGGAGATTCCCCTATATTAACAGAGATCAAAAGCCTAGTACCAGTAATAGAAGTTAATGCAAATCAAAAGGAGCAAGAATATTCTCCTGAAACTAGTCTTGTTAATGTATGGTGTCTTGTGTGCAATGATCCTCATGATTCATAATATTGTGCTATGTACCAACGCCATGTGAAATAAGCCATGGAAAGGGCAAAAATAAACCATAAAGGGAGAGTTAACATGCTATAGTAGTATGATCAAGTCATTACTGGACAAGATTTTCTTGAAGAACAATAGGTCTCTGTCATGACCAGGTCCAAAAAGAAACCTTTGCAAGTAGACCTACAAAATATGGTTAGTTTCCAAGTGCCTTATTAGAAGAGGATATAACCACCGTTGCAAGGTAATGATAAATTTTCTATTTTACAACCCACTGAAAAAAGTAATGCAGTGTCCAGGATACAAGAGAGGGAGATAAAAGCTCCAAGAAAGGGTGAAAATGAAAAGAGTAAAGATCAAGAAAGTGCTAGAAAGGAAGCCCAAGAAAAACTAAGTTTCCCTTCCATTACAAAAAGCCAAAGAATTTCGGCTACACAACAATACAGAAGGAACTATGGATAACCAAAAAAAAGGTATGAAATACCTTCAATAGTTCATGCATAATATAACATTATGGATGAGTTAAAAAGAGTTCCATCTAGAGAAAGCCTATATGATACTCTTCTTATCCTTGGCCAAATAGACTCGTTGAAATCCTCTTTGCATAAAAGGTCCCAAGGAAAATAAATCGCCACTATTTTCAATGTGTCTCAAGAAAAGGAAATTCTGTCTCGCACCACCCTTAAGAAAAACCTCCTCCATTCTACATTTCTCTTAGAATGGAAGGATTGGTGGTCCATAATTGTATGATAGACTTTGGTGCCTCAAAAATTGTTACACCAAAAGCATTATGTGATGAGATGGGTATGGAGTATACAAGATCTTGTCAACGGGTTTTACAACTTGATGGTACCCCTATAAAGATCTTGGGAGTCATAAAGGATGTATTTATGAGGTTGCACAGAGCCCCAAATTACCATTGTTCAAGAAATTATGGTAATAGACCTGTAGCATTATTTTGGTATTTACCTTTCAAGAGAATTCATGGCCAAGATGAGAGGATATATGTATCTAGACTACTCCACTATGACATTTCCCTACAAATGTAAAAGGACAAAAATAACCTTGGAAAATCCTATGTACTTCCACATTGAAAATTTTGAATAAGACTTGTACAATCATTCAGCGATGGAAGAATTGAAGTTAGTAGAAATCTTGGAATACCTAGAAATAGAAGATGATTTTTCCTTCAAAGATGATTATAGCTTATTAGAAACTAGGTTGGGTACATACAGTATCTCTACAAAGGTCGAGAAGAATTTCTCTACCATATCCAATTAGTCACTCAAGCAGATAGAAGTTTGGACAATGCATTTTTATGGAGCTAGATATAAAAATGGAGTTGATGCTGGTGTAGTGTTGAAGTCTCCTTTAGAAGGAGTGAATAATTTTTCTTTTAAATTCACTTGTGCTTGTACAAAAAATGTTGCAGAATATGAAGCTCTATGCTTGGGATTGATGCAAGCAAAAAAATGGGAATCAAGATATTAGACATTTATGGTGATTTAGATCTAGTGGTCAACCAAGTGATAGATAAGTGCATCAGTAAACATCACTATCTGAAGATGTATGAAATAGAGTATGGGACTTGATGGAATCATTTGATGCACTAAATATCCACTCTATCCTTAGATAAAATATACACTAGCCGATGCTTTGGCAATTAAATGTTCTAATTTTAATCCTTCCTCAGACCTTGGGTCAACTGCAAGTAAAAGAGTCAATTTAGTCTTTAGACTAGCAGTCCTGGATAGATAAATCTTCTAGCAGTTTTTTAACAATGATGAGCAGATAATCAACTTTTTAGTCAAAGAGGCTTGTCTAGAAAAGGTGCAGGAAGAGCTTTCCCAAGAAATGGATCAATAGGACATCATCCAATTGAAGAATAATCACATTCCTAAAGGCTTGATCATGTTGGAAAGCTTGTTTGATAATGAGGATGGAAAGAAGTCAAGGACTATGAATGTAGATGATAAGATCTATAGTGAAATCAAAATAGAAGCAAATAAGAATATTAATATTGGAATAAGGTGCTTTCTAAAAGAAGTTGAGAGAGTCAAATCATTGTGTTTCAAATACACATACATTATTGCAAGGTCATATGAAGACCACAAATTTTATGACAAGAAGATAATTCAACATACCATCAAGCTAGAGCATGATGCAAAGCTTTTAAGGCAAAGACAAAGACCTATGAATCCTAAAATTGAGTCCATAATGAGGTAGGAATTGCTCAAACTACTTAAAGGGAAGATCATCTATCCTATAAAGTATTCTACATGCATTGCCAACTTGGTCCCTATGATAAAGAAGAATGGATACATCCAGTTATGTGTGGATTTTTGAAACTTGAATAGAGATTCATTAAAGGATCACTACCAACTTCCTCAAATGGATCATATTCTACAGATGATGTTAGGGGTGGAAATATGTTCCTTGCTAGATGGCTTCTCTAGGTACAACCAGATTTGGTTTAAGGATGAATACCAGTTCAAAACAGCCTTCTCCACCAATTGGGGCACATTTTCTTATCATAGAATGCCATTTGGCCTATCCAATGTAGGAGCCACCTTCCAAAGGGCCACAAATTATGCTTTTGGTGATATTATCAATAAAATTATTCTGATTTATTTGGATGATATGATAATGTTTTCTCACAGGAAGGAATCACATCTTAAATATTTAGAGAAAGCTTTACAGAAGTGCATAATTTGGCATATCTCTTAATCCAAATAAATCATTCTTCTCTATTCATGAAGGTAAATAATTGGGACATGTAGTCTCCAAAAATGGGATGGTAATAGATTCAGATAGAATAAAATAAATTTTGGCCCTTTCTCTACCTACAAATAAGAAAGGGTTGCAATTCTTATTTGGGCATATTAACTTTGTGAGGAAGTTCATCTCAGACTTTGCTCAAGTGGTCAGTCCCATTTCAGAGCTACTTAAGAAGATATGGAGTTCAAGTGGACTAATAAAATAATGCAAGCCTTTGAGACCATAAATCAAGCGATTGCAATTGTACCAGTATTGATAAATCTTGATTTCAGCAAAGACTCTATTTTGTATGCCTATGAAGCCGAGGAAAGCTATACATCAGTACTCACTGAAAAGGATAAGAATAGAGAGGAACACCCCATATTCTTCTAGAGTCAAACCTTGCATGAAAATCAGACCAAGTACAATTTTATTGAAAGGTAGGTGTTTGTTGTGATGAAGTCTTTAAAGAAGTTTAGGTAGTACTTAGTTCAAAGTAAGACTCTTGTCTATGTAGTGCACCCATATGTAAGAAAATTTATCCTTCAAGGAGAACTGGGTGATAAAATAGCTGGTTGGATTACTAAAATACAAGAGTATGATGTAGAAATCCACCCGACCAAGTTGGTCAAAGGAAGAACATTATATCAGGAACTCACAGCTAAAGCAGATTCAGAACAGACAGTAGCCTATCAAGGAGCAGAGAATGATCAAAATGGCAATCTTCCAGGAAATTATAATTGGGTAGATCAATTGATAGCCTATTTTCAAACAGGAGTATGTCTGCAAAGTATCAATCCTTCACAGTGGAGGATATTTATATTGAAAGCTATGAAGTATGTATTACTTTTGAAATGTTTGTATAAGAGGAACCTAGATGGAGTACTCCTAAGATGTCTAAAAGATAATGAAAAATAGCTCATCGAGGAATTTCATGGAGTCTTGTTTAGAGGTAACGTTTTAGGAAGGATAACCACTATGAAAATAATAATAGCAAGATACTACTAGACCACTATCTTTATAGATGTTTTCAAGGCAACCAAGTCATGCGATAAGTGTCAAAGATATGTGGGAAGAACCAAGAATGCATCATTTTCACTCAAACCAATTCAGGTAGAGGAGCCTTTACAACAATGGGGACTTGACTTTGTTGAAGTCATTAATCCCAATATATCAATAGGTCATAAGTTCATCCTTACTACCATCGACTATTTCACTAGATGGGTTAAGGCTATTCCAACTAAGAAGTCAGACCAAGAAGTAGTGATTGAATTTCTGGAAAATTTGATCACAAGGTTTGGGATCTTGGAAGCACTTGTAAGTGATAACAACCAACTTTCATAGGTACAAAATACATTGAGTTCGCAATAAAGTATAGCATAAATATAAATAATTCTTCTAACTATTAATCTAAGGGAAATAGATTAGCAAAATCCACCAATATAAACTTGCTCAAAATTAAAAAAAAGGGCACTGGAAGAGAACAAAAGGAGTTTGCATCTATTACTTGACCAGGTTCTATGGGTAGATAGAATCATTGTCAAGAGTTCTATTAATACATATCCGTATGCATTAGTTTAAGGCAAGGAAGTTGTTCCTCCTACGCTTCTAGAGATACCAGCTTTAAAATGGGCTAGCCAAGATTCAAAACTTGATCAGAATCTGCTAGAGACCATATTGATGCATCTGCTTTACTTGGAAGAATAGAGAACTCAGGCATATGAGAACTTTTAGAATTACTCCATGAATTCCAAATAATGTTTTGACAAAAAAGTAAGGTTTAGAAAGTTCAAAGAAGGAGATTCAATGTTAAGGTGGAATGCTGAAAAGGCTAAGCCAGGAAACCACCAAAAATTTGACTCTTTTTGGGAGGGACCATTCAATATTGTTGAAGTGAAGGAGAGCAATGCCTTCTAGCTCCAAGATCAAGGAGGAAACATACAATCCATTCCTATAAATAGGTATCATCTCAAACTATATTTCAGTTAGAAGATCTATCCTATTATAATATATGTACATATGTTGTATTATATTTCTTTTATGTACACATGTTGTATTATATTTTCTTTATTGAGTACAAAAAATAAAATGGAGAAAATGAGGTCATTTTACGCTTGCAAAAATGATTATGCTATACTTCACGAGGAGATAATGCAATGTAGAATTCGAAACCAAATCGGTCAAATAGCGCTTACCAAAATCAAGAACAACAAAATTCAAAGTTTAGCAAAGTTTTCAAGAGGACTGAAATCCTTCAATAGTTTCTAAAATTGGTAAAGTTCTAAAATCCATAGTCAATTTGGTCAAAGTTGTCATTGCGGAAATACAACTGGCAGAATTTTGAGAAAAGAACCAAAAGGAACATGAATTTTTAAACAAGCAAAATAGAGAAAATGAAGTATAGCATTAAAATCTGCTGAGTTCATCATTCTGCCACAAATATGGGTAAATAAATGCACCTTGAGAAGTGTACCAACGGATATTTTACTGCCATCTATTGGGAATGTCATCCAATCAAATATGCATCCTTCCATGATATTTTTGAACTATGTAAGTCATTGATTCTTTTTGAAGTATGATCTAATAAGGTGGGGATGTTAGAAATTTATTACATTAAGTAATATAGTTAGAGTTAGGTATTCAAAACTTGTACTAGAATATGTGGTTGATAATTTGTTATTCAAACCAACCACCTATACCTTCAATATATATACACAATTTTGATCGATGCAATCTTGTTTAGCACTCTATTGGTCCAACAAAATCATCCACAAATAAAAGTGGTATGTTGGAAATTGGTTACAAATGAAGTTGCCTCACATGGTTTTAAAGTTGCACACGATGGGTTTTATTGCTTCTTAACAAGGGATGACTTATTTAGATAGGGTTAACGAACCCCTAAAGCAAATCATTAGATATTTTAGCAAATCATCATGTGGTGCCAAGGACATTAACTTTAATCATTGAGCATCATCATAACACCAATGCAAGTTATTACCTACTAGTGGGACATCAAAACCAATCCCTTCTACCATTAAAGCCTATTCCCTTCTACCATTAAAGCCTATTTCTAGAGTGTTTAGCTAGATAATATCTTGGTAGCAAAGGAACATAAAAGGCCATTTGTTACCAGGTCACCTTGTTTCTTCTTGTAATTATTGAATGGTAAATCATTTTCATTTCCCAAAAATATCTATTGACATATGATTGTACTTATTAATATACAAACATATTATCTAACTAAGAGAATCATGCCATAGAGGATAAAAGACAAGCAAGAGAAACATGGAGAGTTCCACATGTTTTCCCATAAATCTATTATATAAATTATGTCATTCTACATCTCTTCTCAAAGATGCATTGTATATATCCTCCACATAAATAATTTTTTTATTTAAACTTATAATTGTTGTTCTCCTATAACATTTCATTTTAATTTCTAAATTAATAATGATAATTTGATACTTTCAATCAAACTCATGTGATAACCTTATTTCATTATTTTTAAAAATAATTTTTGAGTTTATAATTTTTATGTTGTATAATATTTAAATAAAAATATATTGTTAAAATAATTTTCTTGTTATATTAATTTTTTCAATTAATTATATAAAATTTAAATTATTCCTATCAAAATTACATTACCACCATATAATATTATTATAAAAACAAACTCTTTGACAAGATTAAAATCTAAATTCTATGTGAAATTTTTTTAATTAATTAAATTCATGTTATTTAATATTGTATTAAGCTCTATTAAGAAGGTGTGAAAATTATTATTATTATTTTAAATAATTTAGACATTCACTAGACAAGGCCACGTTATTTCTCTTCACTTTATCACATAAACAATTACAAAATAAGGGACCTTTAACGTGGGGGTTATAGAATCTTATATGAAAAGACAATGTTATAGTGTGACAAGATCAACATGGGACTTAAACCTCTTAAAATAAAATTTACATGAGAATCTACAACTATGGAATTATTATTACTATGTGGGGTCTAAGTACAAGTAGTGAGAATACAAATAAAATGTGCTTAACATTAACATAGAAAGTACACCAAATAGGAATATAAATCATATGAGCTTAACATTAACAAAGAATATTAAAAAATTAAATCCTAAAGGTGGCTGGGATTACTCGTGTCGTCCATATTTGTAAGCATTTTCCATATATGCCATTCGAGAATGTTTTTTCTATATACTCGAATTGTCCAAAGCAAGTCAAAGCAAATGCAATGCATGCGCATATGATTCCCTAATGGAATAGAATGCCCTGAAAGGTAAGTCATCTAGATATTTACTTAGACTTAATAAAAAAAAATTATAATTAAATTACTTTTCAGGGCTCTAGATTGGTTTGAAAATACATTTTTAAAAACAAATTAAAAATAATATTATTAATTTTTTTAGTTCTTTGCAAAATATATAGGTTTTTTCCTACACAATGAAATTATTTGGGAAACAAACCTTATTTGAAGGATCGTCAAAATGAAATTTTACATAAAATAGTTTATAATTGATTAAAAAAATATATTAGATAGTTAGTTAATGAAAAAGATTATGTAATTTTTTAATCCAATGTGAAGTTTTATTGTCTTATCTCTAATTCAAAATGATAACTTTTGGCTCAAGCGTATTTAGCTTGTAAAATTCTAAATTTTAAAGATTATATTAATGCCAAGCAACGATTTCATTTCATGGATTTCTACTAGTAACTTGGTTGAAGGAGAGGAACTCAAACAAATAGAAAATGACCTTAGCCCCCGAGGGCTAGCTAGATTGGTAAGTGCTTGTTTGGCTAGGCACTTACCAAGAAGACACCTGGGTTCAAACCTCGTGGGTAGCCTATTTGCAAAGTCTGATCTGAATCCTTTGAGTGCGCGTTAGAACGACAATGACGGTACGAATCCCAAGCGATCGGTGGTCCCCTTCACGTCGGGTCAACAATAACGAAGCGAAATAGGTTTGGTGGGAGCAGCCCTTGTGGTTTGAACCCTGCGCTTGTCAGTTACTAAAAATAGTGTGGTTGTGACCAACTCTCCTATGTAACCGAAAAAAATAAATAAATGAGCTTCAAAAGAAAGTTCAATGGTTTTATTTGTCTATGGTTGTGACCAACTCTCCTATGTAACTGAAAAATAAATAGAAAATGAACTTCAAAAGAAAGTTTAATGGTTTTATTTGTCTATTTTTAGATGAAAGGATGAGTTGGTTTGGAATCTATCAAAAGATAGTGGATTCTTAGTCAAGTTGGATATCAACAATAATACAATCATAATTTCCTATGCTTAATGATTTTCCTTGGAAGGATGTTTGGTCAATAAAGGCTTAAATTCAAAATAAGATTCTTATATGAGTGTCTACAAAGAAGAGGATATAATGGATCTTTTAAGTGTAGGATTCTTAGTCAAGTTGGATATCAACAATAATACAATCATAATTTCCTATGCTTAATGATTTTCCTTGGAAGAATATTTGGTCAATAAAGGTTTAAATTCAAAATAAGATTCTTATATGAGTGTCTACAAAGAAGAGGATATAATGGACCTTTTAAGTGTACCTTTTGTTGAGAAGATATTGAAACATTACATTATTTACTTCTTCATCATCTCTTGGATTAAGTTTGAAATTTACTATAAATAGTGTGGTTGTGACCAAATCTCCTATGTAACCGAAAAAAAAATAAAAAATGAGCTTCAAAAGAAAGTTCAATGGTTTTATTTGTCTATGGTTGTGACCAACTCTTCTATGTAATCGAAAAAAAAAAAATAGAAAATGAGCTTCAAAAGAAAGTTCAATGTTTTTATTTGTCTATTTTTAGATGAAAGGATGAGTTGGTTTGGAATCTATCAAAAGATAGTGGACTCTTAGTCAAGTTGGATATGAACAATAGAACAATCATAATTTCCTATGCTTAATGATTTTCCTTGGAAAAATGTTTGGTCAATAAAGACTTCAACATTCCTTTGGTTGGCAATTCAAATCAAGATTCTTATATGAGTGTCTACAAAGAAGAGGATATAATGGACCTTTTAAGTGTACCTTTTGTTGAAAAAATCTTGAAACAATACATTATTTACTTCTTCATCATCTCTTGGATTAAGTTTAAACAACTAGTCCAGGGAACAACGCAATGGTTCGGGCTTTGGCTATTTTTCGGAAGGTTTAACGTTCAAACTGTGACGTGGATGAGTGTGTGAGGGTGTGGGTATATGTATGATTGTGTGTTTGGCCCCTATTGATAAGTTCGGCTTATAAGAGATCATAGTTAAGATGAGAATACTAGATCTTAAAAACATTCACACTAATTTCAATCAATTTTTTTTTTTTTTAAATTATCTTTTCAAATTCTCATATACACCTAATTCTCTTGCATATGAACCATTTGAAGAGTGAATATATTTAAAAAAAAATTCTAATGTACTTTTGATGAAGATGCAACCATGAAAAGTTGAGAGTTGTATTATCATAGGAGGCCATTTTCACTTTGAATCAAATAATGGCCCCACGAAGGATTAGACAGGGGATTACGGAAGGGTAGATGATTCACGTGAAAGTAAAGCAAAGCATGGAAAAGGAAGGCAACCCTCCGACAAGAAAGAAGAGATTAGGCTGGAGAACGACCAAGTCAATACCAACCTAGACAACGACCACGTGACAAAGTTGTAGGAGGTACATTTACGAGGGTCAAAAAAGGCTCCTTATTATTATGAGTAGCATTTATCATATGGAATGAATGTTATTACAGCATGGACATTTTTTTTTATGGGGTTGGAGGAGAAAACGGATCTCGACCGAATCGAATCAGTATTGTTTTTCTTTGGTTGTGGGAAAAGCGGACCCCATTTTTTAAGGAATGGAATAGGGTATCGTATTTCCAAGTATTTGGTTATTATTAATTCATTTATTTTTATTAAATTTTTGTTTAAGGGTAAAAAAAAAGTTTTTGAAGTTTTTTTTTTAATTAATTTATTTTTAATATAAAATATTTTTAGACCAAAGAATATGGTATACAGCTCAATCTTTTATTCAAGATTCAAATTTTGAATTTTTTAATTGAAGTTTCAAATTTTTTATCCTTAAGCCTACTCACTTTGTAATAATGACATAATATTTATATCATTAAACTATATATTAAAATATATTTCTCGTGTATTTTTGTTAATAGTGAAATTCTAACAATTCAATAGTGGGTAGTCTTGGTGGGACGTCGCAATGGTTCGGGCTTTGACTCTTTTTCAAAAGGTGCAAAGTTCAAATCATAGCGTATATGTTAATCCCCTATTGAAAAGCTTAGCTCTCAACCTTGCGAGGGATCATGGTTGGAATAAGAATGTTCAATCCTAGATGTTGGTAGTAAGAATTTCTCACACTATCCAAATAAATAATAATAATAAAAATGATTCAATAAAATAAGTACTCATCACCTATAAGTATTCATCACTTACAAGGAATATTTTAACCTTTGTATTTCAGTCTTTTCCATGGAAGAGAATAGTTTGAATTATTCAACAATCCATTTTAACAAAGCAAGTTAAGCTTTGATATTTAATTTGAGTCATTTTATTTTTGTGAAGCACAACTATCTCAACCATATATATATAAATAAAATAAGTTATATGGAATTAAACGACCTCACATGCATTCCATTATGATCATATATTGGTATGCATGTATTTCTTGACAAGATTTGAATTTGGTCTCCTTCTTAAAAGCTAAGAAATCTAATATTTTGAGTTAATGTTATTTGTTAAGAAGTGACATATTAACTCTAATATATATATATATATATATATATATATATATATATATATATATATATATATATATATAACTTTATTTTTGAGACGATTATATATGATTAAACCAAACCCCATCCATAATATATTGTAATCATATAATAATATTATTGTTGGAATTTATTACATATGATAAAAAGTAGTTGAATGGTTAAAACCACTCACGTATGAACCATGTGAGGATGTTGGTTATGTTTTCTACCAATTACAAAATCACGTGGTTAGTTAGATTATTTTATTTAGAGCGATTTAACTTGTATTTAAATGTGCATTTGTTTAATTGAGAAACAACTAAACATTGGAATCAACAGTGGCATTATAGTAGATTGAGGGAAGAGCCATGGGTTGGTGAGGTTTTTCTCGCACCTTATTATGAGAAAAACATCCAAAGAAGTTAGCTCATACGAATGTAGGGTGAAGGTGGCACTACAGGTGTTTAACAAGAGCCAGTAGGGGAATGCATGCTAATGTGTCCTTTGGATCTAGATAAGTTGTACATAGATCATGTGGAGATTATTGTCTATGGAGGAGTACCCGACGAAGGCTTCAAAAGTGTCAATAAGGAGAACATTGAAGGAAGATGAAGCCTATGTTCTTGGAAGAATGAATGACTAGAGCAAGCTCAATCTCATCCTCATCTCCTCCTAGTCATGTTTCTATTTGTTTGCCAATATTTTTAAGGGCCACTATGAAAGTCTCTCATGAGGGTGAGGTTCAAGTTAAGGCACAACACAATGGAGGTGTAGAGGCAACCAAGACTCTTTCCTATCAGAAGTCATAAATATTTTTTTGTGAATATGGATCTCAATGGTAATTTCTTAGACATATTTCCACTACTTAGACGTTTACTGTCAAAATATTGCGAGATCTCCAACATCTCAAAAGAAATCAAGTATTTCAAATGAGTTGATAGACTTTTAAGGATAGTAGGATGATTGAAAGAGCATAAATATTGTGCATTTTATCTTCTACGTGGAATCGAATTTGTTAGGCAACATGATATTTATTACAAGCTTATATGATCCCAACAATGTAGATTTTATCAAGTTCAAAAATGTGTTTATCACAACACTGAAACTTAGTGGTACACCCAATGTGGAAGAGTTTTCCTATTTCTCGCATTCTTGGACCCATAGGGCATGTGCCAAAAGAAATGTCAAAAGTGAATATATGCATTTTTAGATGTATTAATGGAGAATCACCTTGCCACCAAAAGCCAAAATTTGAGTAGCAAATTAGGACTTTCTAGATGTCATGCTCAATTAGTTTGATTCCATATAAATTTTGATATTTCTATGCATAAGGGCAAAGTTACACGATTTTTTATGTACCACACTTAGTAGACATAATTCTAAAGAATAAGAATTCTTGTACTTGTTTCATTAACCTTAAAGAAGTTATGATTGGAAATGGAATCATGAATGATTATACCAATTACTATGAAATTATTTTTTGGATGTGTTGTATCTTTTATAGAGAAAAAAATTGTACACCTCAACATAATGTATGGGCTTCTTATTTTTCAAGGTGGTCTCCTTAATTATCGGGTATGGGTGGTTTTAGCCCATGGTTTTATACTCATTGTATTCTAATACCACTTGGTGGTCTAGGGTTGTCCAATGTTGCAGGATACCTATATATATATATATATTGTAACCATTTTGTTAAAAGCACATAATAATATAAAGAAAGAGGTGTGGCTCTGAGTTTCTATTGGTTTTTCCAATTAAGGATTTCTAGGATAAATATTTGTGTTTATTGTGAATGCATGTTATTTTTCTTTCTATTTTATGATTTTGTTTATATTAATATCTCTAGAATAGGTTTATCAAAATCTTCATTTGGTATCAAATTCACTTTATTGGCTTTAGGGGGACACCCTTGTTGTTGGGGTTTAACCTGGTTTGAGAAGAGCAAGGGCATTTTGGGTCTATGATAAACCTATTTTTTGAGTGGGAGTTTTGTGTAGGTGAATTCAATGTGAAGAAAAATGGCTAGCAATACAAAGATTAATATTAAAGCTATGGACTGGCTAGCTAACAGGGGAGTCGGCGAATCTGACATTCAAGTGTGGAGAGACTCCTTCCCCATTGGCCTAAGGAACGATCCTACAAGTTTCAATGTTTGCACAATGTGAGCTGTTGCCAGGGGGATTGGTATGGTCTGTTGATGCTCTAATCACCTATGCCACGCTGGCAAATCCCATCCACAAATGTATCCACAAGCATCTCAATAATCTCCAGATTGAGGACAGTTGGAACCCGATCAGTTGGTCTGCATGTTGCCTGCCGACCACGGAGTCTTTCCATGACATTCTTAGGGAGGTTTTGTTTGAAATCAGAGTCAACATCAACTCCTATGCCCAAAAATCAGACATGTCACGAAATCGTGACACTTCTTGTTTCTCTGCTTGCCTGCCCCTTTTGAATCGTGAAAATGCAACATGTCACGATATCGCGACACTTTTTCTTTCTTCTCTTTTGGCCGCGAAAATGCAACATGTCGTGATATCGTGACACTTTTCTCTTTTGTCCACAAAAATGCAACATGTCGCGATATCGCGACACTTTTTCCTCCTTTGGCTGCGATGATGCAACATGTCGCAATATCGCAACACTTTTTCCTCCTTTGGCCGCGACGATGCAACATGTCACGATATCGTGACACTTTTTCTCTTTTGGCCGCGACGATGCAACATGTCGTGATATTGCGACACTTTTTCTCTTTTGGCCATGACGATGCAACATGTCGCGATATCACGACACTTTTTCTCTTTTGGCCATGACGATGCAACATGTCACGATATTGCGACACTTTTTCTCTTTTGGCCACGACGATGGAACATGTCGCGATATCGTGACACTTTTTCTCTTTTGGCTGCAACGATGCAACATGTGATATCGTGACACTTTTTCTATTTTGGCCGCGACGATGCAACATGTCACGATATCGTGACACTTTTTCTCTTTTGGCCACGATGATGCAACATGTCGCGATATCGCGACACTTTTTCTCTTTTGGCCGCGACGATGCAACATATCGCGATATCGCTACACTTTTTCCTCCTTTGGCCGCGACAATGCAACATATCATGATATCGCGACACTTTTTCCTCCTTTGGTCGTGACGATGCAACATATCGCGATATCGCGACACTTTTTCCTCCTTTGGCCGTGACGATGCAACATATCGCAATATCACGACACTTTTTCCTCCTTTGGCCGTGACGATGCAACATGTCGCGATATCGCGACACTTTTTCCTCCTTTGGTCGAGACGATGCAACATGTCGTGATATCGTGAAACTTTTTCTCTTTTGGCCGCGACGATGCAACATGTCCCGATATCGCGACACTTTTTCTCTTTTGGCCGTGATGATGCAACATGTCGCGATATCGTGACACTTTTTCTCTTTTGGCCATGACAATGCAACATGTCGCGATATCACGACACTTTTTCTCTTTTGGTTGCGACGATGCAACATGTCACGATATCGTGACACTTTTTCTCTTTTGGCCGCGATGATGCAACATGTCGCAATATCGTGATACTTTTTCTATTTTGGTCGTGACGATGCAACATGTCACGATATCACGACACTTTTTCTCTTTTGGCTGCGACGATGCAACATGTCGTGATATCATGACACTTTTTCTCCTTTGGCCGCGACGATGCAACATGTCGCGATATCGTGACACCTTTTCCTCCTTTGGCTGCGACGATGCAACATGTCGCGATATCGCGACACTTTTTTCTCCTTGCTTTCTCCCTTTGCTTTGGACCGCGAAAATGCAACATGTCGCGATATCGCAACACTTTTTCCTCCTTGTGGTGTTTTGCTTTTTCTTTGATCTTTAGAATATGGGCCTCTTCGGTCTTCTTGGAAAACATGCAAAAAAGGTGGGTCCCCAATTTTGGGATTTGTTGTGGAGCAGCCACAACACCTCCAAATGGTGAATTTCTCTATTTAAGTTCCGCTTTCCCTTTTATGATTAGCTCTGGTCATGTTTCCATTTAGTTAGTTCTTCTAGTTGGTTCCTCTGGGCGCCTTTACCTTAGGTAGCCCCTGCTGATTTCAGGCTATCTCGTTCTGCTGCTGCCGTTCTTCCCCTTTACCTCCCTCTTCGGAGGCCCATGGCTATTTTGTACAAGGTTCAGGGACCTTTCAACACCCTTTCAACCAATCAAAAAAAAAATATTAAAAATTTTAACGACAAGAGATTTGAGTTATGGAAGCTAAAGATGGAAGATCTACTTGTGGATAGAGATCAATGGGTTGTTGTGTCAAGAAAAAACCCACAAATATATCACAAGAATATTGGGATAAGCTAGATAGGAAGGGGAAGAATACTATCTGATCGTGCCTTGCAAATTTAGTGTTGATCAATGTCTCTAGATAAAATAACACTAAGTTATGGGAGAAGTTAAAGGCTTTATATCAATCAAAGTCCTTAGTGAAAAAATTGTTCCTTTGGAAGAAGTTGTTCTCCTTTAGATGAATGATGGGGATTTTGTGGTAAAACATCTCAATGCATTTAACACCATGGTAAGTCAATTAGTAGGTCCGAGGTGTAGACCAATTGGTTTGGCCAAACCCTATAAGAGAGCGAACACCCAGTGTTCAAATCTTGGGCCTCATTGGATTGAATGCTTATCCCTTTCCTAGAGCTTTTAGTGGTGTAAAATATTTAAAATGATTGCGACATGGTGGTTATAGGGGTGGAATACATGAGTACTATGTGGCGGCTTTCGGGGTGGATAGTGCAGGATACTATGGCGACTATAAAATATGGACAACGTGCCCAGATCATCATGGCTGCTACCAATTCCACCATGTAAAATCACAAAGAAAAAGTCAATTAGCCTTTGTTGATATTAAAATGACTAAAGAAGATAAGTGTGTTACTTTGTTATATTCTTTGCTAGATTCATGGGATAATTTGATTGTGTCTATTGGTAGTATTACTACAACTACTTTAAGGTTTGAGGATGTGGTTGCATCCTTGTTATTAGAATAAATGAGGTGGAAATCCATGGAGGACTCATCCAAGGATGCCTTGTTTATAAGGGTTAGTTCCCATGATAAAAATAAACATAACATGGGACAGGTCAAAGTCAAGAGTGAGATCTAAGTATCTTGGAAAATTTATACAAAATTACTAGAAATGTAGTAAAGTTGGGTATTTGAAGAAATATTGTATATACAAAAATATTGATAAAATGGATTTATGATGCTTCTTTCACAAAGGCAAAGGCCTCCATAGAAGAAAAGGGGATGTATACTTGGCATCTTCGAGTACACATTCAGATCATGATGCATGGTTGATTGACACATGGGCTCCTTTTCATATGATTCCTCACAGAGAATGGTTTTATGAATATGAAAAGTATAATGGAGAAAATAGAACCATAGGATGTGGAAGGGTCAAACTAATGTTGAAATAGAAGGGTTAAAACCCTTCCTAGTGTTCTGTATATTCTAGGGTTGGTCAAAAAATTGATATCTATGAGTAGAATGAGTGATTTAGGTTGGAAAATAATATTTGAGAAGGATATTTGTAGGATGTTTCAATGAGCAATGGTGTTGGCAATAGGAGTTTGGATTGGAACATTATACAAGCTATCAAGTAGCACTGTGACTAATGGATGTAATTTTCATTGTTCTTGATGAAGTCTTTTGAAGCCTTAATATTAATATGAAACTTACAAGATAATTACCACAAGGACCAAATATGTGATAGCAACAATATAGAAAGATCAAGATTGGACTAGTTGTGAAGTATGTTTGGGATGTTACCCTGAGTACATTTAAAAAATATTAGTTAATGGCAACTAAAATTAATTAAAGAGAAATAAATTACAAAATCCAACTCCAAAAAAAAAACTTTACCTGTAATGGGTTGGCTAACTTCCTCAACATCGATGAGCTCTTGACGTGCAATAGAAGAGGTAACTACACAAAAAAGAGGAGATGCAGAAGACCTAATGCGTTTCATAAATCTTATTAATGGTTGTGGTGAATTTGTTTTAGAATATCCACTAGCCTCTGGGAGCTTTCTTCTAATTGCAGTCTCTCTTCTATTGGAAGATGACATCGCTCTTTTCTTCATTAAAGTGAATTTAAAAATTAAAAACATAAACACTATAATATAACAAAAATAAATTTATTGCAAATTTGAATGTAAAAAAAAATTACCTACACCTCTTCGGTGGTTAAGCCAATTGACTTCAATTTTGGATGGAGTGAGGTGGGGATGGGGGCATTGTTTACATTAAAATATGCTTCATAAAAGAAAGCAATAAAATAATTTGTAGTAGCAACAACGATAGCACATGAAGCAATATTTATGCACACATGGTTAAGATCAATCATGAATATATCAAAAATATATGATGACCAGTCGTATCTTTTCTTTCCAAGACAACACACTATATACACCAAAGCCTAGAAAGGATTATTTGTTGTTCTCCCCTGCAAAACAATACATGCTTGGAAGAAATCAATGACCGCACGAAGGAAGTTGTGGGTAATAGATAAAAAATTGAGACTCCTAAATGGATTTGATTGCACTACAAAAATATTATAACATAATTAATAATTATATTTGGAGATTATACAAGGAAAAGAGAACTTGCAATTTCAGAGTTACCTTATAAAATAGTGGACGAGACATTGTAGTGAGTCTCCAAATATATTTTTCCTCTCTAGTTAGACTAAATTTTGATGATATGAGTTCACAATTTTTTATAGAGGACTATCAATCGATGGATATCAAATGGTTTCACAGAGAAGGATAGGATTTTATTTTTGATCATCATTGTAATTGATATAGAAACCAAACATGAAGGTTTATTATTCAAATGCATAGAATATATAGGAAATACATAAGATAGTACATGGTTAAGTGGTTGTAATAATTGCCAAACATGGCCAACCACTTAACTAACAAATAACAAATCTGCTAACTATGGATGTCAACTAGTTGCTAGAGGACAAATGACAAATAACAGCTAACTAAACATCTAACAACATAACAACTTATTTCTTATGTGGGTATACTATGCCTCACGTGCATACAAAGTGCAAAAATAAGAAATAATAATAAATAATGAAATATTAACTTAGGCTTAAGTGGATAAGCCTAAGTATCCTCAACAGTAATGACTAACCCATCATTGTCATAGGACTAAAAAATTGTATTCAACAAATAAATATCCATGTTGAATTGGGGCATTAGTGCTAGCCCTAGAAGCCTAGATTTTTCATCCATGTTGAATCATAATCGAGAGCATTGAGAATTTTGGAGATGAGTGGGCAAATGAGATTTTTGAAAGTAATTATTTTTTTGAATGGATGATGTTGTGACCATTGTTGCAAGCCTTGGAAGGGTTTCAAAGGGTTTTAGAAGGCTTGGAATGGTTTCAAAGGGTTTCTTAAGGTTTTTGGAGATTTTTTTGATTATGCAAAAAAATGATTGTTCATGCCTTTATATAGGTATTTTCATGCGTAGTACGAAATGATATGTTGACATGTGGTATCGTTAACCATTTAGCTGATACATGGTATGCATACAGGTATAGTGCACCATGTAGCCAAGCATCTCAAAACATGATGTTGCTAGACTCTCATCTTGTGGTTTATCACATGGTGCCAATAGCCCCTTGTAAGGCATCTCAAGGCTTGTATCAGTAGTATATCCTCAGTCATCTTGTGTTTGGTGTAGTTAGGATCTCATCTTGCAGTTTGTTACATGGTGTCAATATCTTGTGATTCATTGTATGTCATCTTGCTTTTGGTGTCAATAGGCTCTCTTGAGTCATCTCATGCTTGGTGTCAATAGGCTCTCCTTGGTCATCACATGCCTGGTGTCGATAGGATCTCCTAAGTCATCTCATACCTAGTATCAATAGGATTTCTTGAGTCATATCATGCTTGATATCGATATGATTTCCTTGTTCATATCATACCTTGTGTCAATAGGCTCTCTCGAGTCATCTTATGCTTGATGTTGATAGGCTCTCCTGAGTCATCTCGTTCCTAGTGTCGATAGACTTTCTTGAGTTATCTAATGCTTGGTGTTGATAGGGTCTCCTTGATCATATCATGCCTAGTGCTGATAGGCTCTCCTTGTTCATCTCATTTATGGTATCTATAGGTTGTCCTAGGTCATCTTATAACTAGTGTCGATAGGATTTCCTAAGTCATCTCATACCTAGTGTCAATAGACTCTTCTTAGTCATATCATGCCTATATCTATAGGCTCTCATGTGTCATCTTGTGTTGGTAGGCTCTCATCAGGTATCTCAAAAACATGGGATCGATAGTCTATCGTCTGTCATCATGAATCCATCATCTGTTGTTGGTAGTCTTAACTATTCATTTAAAATTTTTAGTGAATTCACCAACTTTTTATATTTTCTCATGAAAAAAATGCAATTTGTCATATCTTCTACATGAATTTGAACCTTTTTCACCTTGGTTTCAAAACTAATTTACCCTATTATTATATATACATTTTTGGACCTACCCCTTATGCATAAACCTGATTCTATATTCCTAAGTATAAAATTTGAAAAGCAATGTCCAAAGAAGGATAATATTGATAAGTACAAAGAAGAAGCCTCTAGAGGTAGAGGCATAGAGAAAGAACTTTGGTTAAAACAAGGCTAACTAAGACTATACATATAGTCTTGGTCTTTGATTTAGTAAGACCAAAAAAGATAAAGCTATTAAGGAATATTTATTAATCCAAGTGTTGTTTTTGCACAAAGTTAGAGAGCATCATAAGGAGAATATTGGACAAGTATTCATGCATTGTCCTAAGTGCCATAATCATTAGAAGATTGATAAGGTATACTAACATTGTTCCAATATCATAAATAGAGAAACATTGCTAAGAGATTAAGCATTTTCCTAAAGAGTAACCAATAGATAAAGGTGGACAGGTGCTAAGTAGAGAAATTTTGATGCCATTAGACATTGGAAGTTAAATATTGTTAGTTGAATTATTCTTAAGCATTAAGAGTTATCAAGATGATTCCTTAAAAATAGAAAGTGCTACAAATACCAACATCATCAAAGCGTTATAAGGAGATCAAAATGATAGAAGAAGGCTACGTGTCTCCAACAACAGAAGAAAACATAATGAGAGACTTATCTAGTATCTCTAGTAGAAGAAGACAATAGAAGGAAGGCATCATCTAAGCCTCTTCAAAAGAATATAAATAGAAGGATAGTATCATCTAAGTGCCATTAAGTATTATTTACAAGAATAAGCAACATTGCATACAAAAAAGTAGTCACCATAGGATCACTATCGAGAGCATTTGCTATCTTATTCATAGAGAAGAAGGTGAGGAGAAAAATATGGTGAGAAGACCAATGTTTACAAGAAATTAATGTCAATCATTCACACATTGAAGAAAGAAACTAGCTGAAGGAATGTATCCTGAAGGTGGATACTCAATAGTCATTAACATAGAGAGAAGCTAGTGAAAAATTTGCTACTAACATTTGGATAGCATGTAGAAGTACACATGGAGTTAGAATTAAGGCTGGAACATTTTTAAAAAGCTATTCAAAGCATTAAATATGGAGTGTAGAGACGTTAGTGCATCCAAGATATTTTGAACTAGCAAGCAAACAAAGAAAATTTAAAATGCAAGTCAACTAAGGTGGTGAACAAGGTTAGCTTTATTACCTTTAGTTAAATGATTTAATTGGATTTATAAGTTTAAATAGTTGGATTGTGATTGATCTAGGAGTTATAATTAGATTATAAGCTAGTAATTTTAATTAGTTGGAATTAATTATAAAAGTAAGATCTAGGAGATTTAAGTTATTTAGGAGATATAAGTTTGAAATTATTATTTGAGTTTTATAATGTTACCACATGAAGTGATAAGGTTTTCTACTAAATAGTTTTTAAGATTTAATTTTCTAAATTTTTGATATTAGAAGATATTTAAAGTTTTTAAGTTAGAATATTTATTTTTTCATGTTTTTAAGAAAAAATAAAATTAAAAAAAGTTTTTGAAATTTTGCAAATTTAATGTATTAATGAGTTAAAAGGTTATCTACATCAAAGTTTTAGAAAACTTGAAATTTACAAATTTCATATTTGAGTAATTATTTTCAAATTTGGAGATATAAGGTTTACAACTTCAAAGGAATTGAATTACAAACTTTGATCATTATGGAAAAAAATATGGAGTCCATAATAAAAAAGAAAATATTAGAAGTTATAACATCTAGAATTGGAAAATTGATTGAAAAATCTAAGGGTAAGCTATATATGGCAATACAGTTCATCTATAGATAAGTTATGGATGAAATTTTAAGACATTTGAATATTATTTACATTCAAAGCTTGTTGAAGCAATTGATAATTCAAAGGATGATATTATGATACCTATTGATATAGGTAGTATAATGTATATGGAATTGCTTTCACTTGAAATTTATAAATATGAAAATCTAAAACATAAAGAGTTGATTGAAACTCTAAAAAGGAAAGTAGAAATTTTCACAAGTGAATCATGTGAATCATCTCTAAAAATAGTGTTTCATTATTCTTGCAATATTGACATACCAAACTCATCAATTTCAGAAATTATTATGATTCTCTAAGTAAATATTCTGAGAATACAAGACAACATCAAGATCACAGGAAAACAGAAACAAGAGATACATATGAACCAAATATCAAGAACAAAGAAGAATATCAAACAGTTTGTGAACAAGTTAAAGAAAATACAAAGACTAAAGATTCAAAGAATGAAGATAAAGGAGAACTTAGAGCAGAACTCAAGAAAGAAGTTGAATATGAATCTCAAACAAAGGTTCATGAACAATGCAATGTCACATGAAGATTAAAGATCAAATATCAAAGACAGGATTGAAGACTAAAGTATTCAATAACCAAATAATGTAATACAAGGGCGTGTTGAGGAAAATTACATTATTTGGTACATGCAAATGTACCCCCATAGTACCTTCATGGTGAAAATTTAAATATGTAAGTAATTAGGGTTGAGGCTATATTTTAGGTGATGTTTTATATTTCCCCTTTCATGTAAGTGTTAAGGTACAAGAAACACACAAGTGTCATGTAAGTTAGAGTGCAAGAATGTATTGAGAGAATGTGCACAAGTTTTATGTATGTAAGTGTGCAAATATGTAATCTAGGATGTGCAAAAGTATCTTGTATTAGGAGTGCATGTAAGAGAGTAAGAGTCATGTAGAAGTGAAGAGCCTAGCATGCAAGTGGTAAGATGATAAGCCAAAGGTCATGGGACTTGTCATATGGAGAGCAATAGTCAAGTACTTGAATATTCACTCTACTATGGCCATATTATGGAGACAATGCTCCATAAAAATATATAGCAATTTGGTATATGATTGTAAAACAAAGATAATGGGAAGTGAATAAAGCTTGTATACATATTTTGAGCAATTAATATTGTAAGTTTTCTTCATGCATGTTCATGAATAATTTTGGCTATTTACATTCATATTTGATATTATAAGTTAATGTTATTTTATGATTATATTGGCCTCGATATACATATTTAATTGCTCATATATAATCTTACTCTTCCTTATTAATATTTTGACCTTTAATATCGTGGCTTATTTATATTGGGACCTATGATATTCTATGGTAGTAAGTATTAAAAGGCAACATGAATGACTATTTAGGATATAAACAAATCTATATTGCTCCTAAGGATTAAACTAAAATAATTTTAACTACACCCTGGGGCACATTCTATTATGTGGTCATGCATTTTGGATTGAAAAATGCTTATGCTACTTATCAATGGGATATGGCAATGGCCTTTCCTGACTTGATGGGAAAGATAGTGGAATATTATGTGGATGACCTCTTGGTTAATTCTAAAAATTAGGATAATAACCTAGTTTACCTTCATATCATATTTGAATGATTACATTGCTATAAGGTTAGAATTAATCCTAAGAAGTGTGTATTTGTTGTTACTAGTGTCAAGCTACTAGGCTTCATGGTGTCCCCTAGGGGCATATATGTCAATCAAGACAAGATAAAATCCAAAGAAAACATACCTCCCCATAGAACTATTAAAATTATCAAATCCTTCTTGGGAAAAAATAAAGCCATTTGGTGATTCATTTATAAGTTAGATTTCAAAACTTATCCATTAAACCATTTAATTAAGAAATATGTTCAATTTAAATGGGATGAAATTTTTAACAAATCCTTTATTTAATTCAAGAAATTTTATTTATGACCCCCACTCTTGGTCCACCCAACCCATATTAGTCATTTATTATGTACACCTTGGCTACTTAGGTTTTCTTAGGAGTAGTCCTCACTCAATAGGGTAAGAAAAATTATTATGTCATGTACTATATTAGTTAAACATTATTTATAGTAGAAATGTGCACTCCCATGGAAAAAGTGTGCTTGGATATATACTTTACATATAATAAATTAAGGCATATATATTGTATAAGAGAACCTTTGTGGTCATTAAAACTAACCCCCTAACATAACTACTATAAAATCCTTACATCCCTAGTGAAACCCTATATGGAAAATGGATCACTATGATGTAATAATTTGATCTCTATATTTTTACATAAGAAGTTGTTAAAGCTTAGGTAATTATTGATCAATTCATATCAAATCCTAACCCAGTGTAATAATTCTTAAAGGAGACATTATGTGATGAGGATATAATGGTTATATCTTGAGCTCCACATGACTTTGTCATAATTCCTTCCTCAATTACTTCAAGTATCATTTAGGATTATTATCCTCATAAAATTAACAAGCAAGATAAATCCCTCTTAAATTCTCATGAGGCTACCTTTAGGTATCATAAAAAAAAGGATAAATCTAAAGTTAACAGACCTTTCTCTTCTCAAGAATTTGATGAAGACCATCCTAACACTTGGATACTTCACTTTGATGGGGAAAGACATGAGTTTCACATACGAGCTAGTATTTTTATCTTGTATTTGAGTAGCCTACTTGTTCATATGGCATTTTTCTTAAACTTTTTTGGCATTAGTAATTGTATCCAAATTATTTTTCGATATCCATAATTCCAAACATGTAGTACCAAACTTATATCTTTTCTCTAAAAATTATTTATTTTTCAAGCTGTAAAATATTCTTTAGACTCATCATTATTTTTCCAAACTCATCATTCTTTAAAATTATTTCTTTAGAGCTTGAGGAAGTAATTATGGGCTTTAAATTGCTTAGAAATTGCTCATTCATTGAAGCCAAAGGTTTTTGTCTAGACTAGTTTGGTATTCTTTATGGTCAAATTTGCAAAGTCTCAATGGCTAGAGCTTTTCTATAGTGACATTAGCCAGGCACCTCAAAATATTTGGTCTAGCAAGAGAATAGTATTCATATCAAAAGGAAGTAATCCAAAGCTTTTTTGGAGTGATGTCAGCAACAAAATATCTAGCCAATTACAAATATTGTAGAGTGAAGAGTAATCATTTCAAGAGGTAGTGATCCAAAAAACTATGCAATAACGTTATCTCAACCTCTAAAAAGTTTTTACCTAGTGAAAATGCTTGCACTAAGTAGGAAAAACAACCTAGAAAGAAAGACAAAAGAAATAAGCATCCCAAATAATTTTTTTTAGGATGATGTTAGCATCATAAATATTTTGCATGCTTGTAAATAAATATTGCTTTAAGAAGGCACTTGACACCCTCAAACTAAAGCAATTAGGCCAACATGGTAGTTTTCAAAGTAGGAAAGTGATAACAAACTTATGAAAGCATAAATAAATATTACACAAATCATAACCACTTGAGGACTAAAAAAGAACATGTTGAAGATATCAAGTGGTGCCAATTCATCCTTAATTTTACACAATCAATTTTACTCATGACTATACATAGTATTTAACTTCATTTTAGCTTATCAAAATATATATATAGAGGAATTCTCCTCATTGCAAAGGGCTAGGTAATTTAGCATTTTACTATTATAAGTTTTATTTTCATACTTTCTTATGCAATCAAGGATCGTTTGACCTAGCCAATTAAACTATGAAGAATTATTGATTACAAAGATATTTACACTTTCAACTAAAGAGCAAAAATCCCCAATAAATTAAATCTAGAAAATTTTTAAATGCATAATCAAAAGAAGAAGATAACAAATACACACACAACACAGTATTTCATCTAGGAAACCTTTATAGGAAAAAACCTAGCATAGTAATATTTTCTTATTGTATAAACTTAGCCGTCTCTAATACAATAATGTTAATTTCTCATATCTCTTCAAACCCTGATGCAAGTGCAATTAAATAACCACACAAGAACAAATTTTACAACACCATGGGAAAAAACCATGGATTCAAATATTTAACCCTAATTAGCCCATATGTGTCTAAAACACGAAGAGTGTCCAATACCTTTTAGAGTTAACCCCATCATAATAAAATTGAAAATATTCAATATATTGTAGTACAGGGGGAGTATTCCCGGAAGTGGAGGTGAAATGGGAGGTTTTGGGATGAATTCCAAGGTTTTGTAATTGTTTTGGTCCAAATCATCTAGTTGTACGGTTTGCAACTGTACAATTTACAAAACTCCCAAAAAGAGACTGTACGGTCCCAAATCATACAATTGTATGATTGTAATCATACAACACCCTAAATTGTATGATTTACCACTTGTGTAATATGCCAAAATTTGGTTTATAGGTAAAAACTTGGTAATTTTACAATCGTTCACTTCTAAGCCTTCATTTTCCACCTTTGGAAAATTCAACTATACAATTGCAATCTCAAGACAAGGCAATTGATCATTTGTACGGTTGGGTTGACTAACTGTATGATTGCTACAAATCCTTGATTTAATTATCTCATTATATATTTTTCCAATTATACACCTAATTTGACAAGGCAATGAATTTGCTAACCCTCAGTGTAGAATTGCCAAACTAGTATTCTAACATGCAACTCCATTAACATTGCTTACTATCCTTTTCTAAAAATCATACAACATATGCAAAACATGCCAATTACCACTTATAGCATGAGTTATTTGAATATACATACATTCACCATGATCACATAGGTTTGGAATCAATCAACACTATATTTTCATTATGAATTTATCCAATTACACATCAATCCATGAGCATGAACAACCATGATATTCCACAATGAACCACAATAATTATCAACATTCATGAACAACAATGAAAAACCTAAAAAAATTGAGTGGGGGAGCTTTATAATGCTTGCCCAGGCCATTCCAAAGTGGTTCCTAAGACAATACACCATTCATAACTATCTTCCCGCAATATCTTAAAAAATTTAATGCACAAAGGTTTTACTAAGTCCTAATTTGTTTTTTTTTATCAAATTACCTTTCATGTGTATTTCACTATATTTTTTTGGTAAGTTAATAATTGTATTTAAGGGGAATTTGAAATGCACCCCAATGCATTGAAACAACAAGAAGAGATAAGACACAGACAAGGCAGATAAGCAACAAAGAAAGGAAAAAAAAGAGGATGCTAAAAAGGAACAAAATGAATCCTTAGAAAGAGAGGAAGAAAATAGAAGTCATTACAGAAAGACCAAAAGGAAGGGAACTCTATAGAGCCAACAACATGCGTCAGGAAAGAATCACTGCATAGGAGGTGCTTAAGTAGATGCAACAGTGATATCTGGTTTGTCGTTCTTGACATTAGCCTTAAATTCATCCTTAGGAGCGTCCTTAAATAACTCCTTAGTGATTTTAATGACTTCATCCTCTTTAGCATCCTCATTAATATAAAAAATCCCATCCGCAACAAAGATAGAAGGACCATCCTTATCATAAGTGTCACAGAAAAACAACAAATTTAGGGTGTTTCTTTGATCCTTCAACTGAGCAATGCCCTTCCCAAGAGCAACATAAGCTATCTCCAGGTGATCAATGGTAGAGTAAGAAGACTGAATGACAAGTTTGTGTAGGTATTTCTAAACTACATTAGATGAATCAAACCCAGACTTACTATCCTTCTTGCTATTCTCAGGAGTAGGAGTTTATTTGAATTTAAGCCTTTGGGAACAACGTGTAGCAGTATTTTCGACCTTGACTTTTTTATTAGCATTGAAGACTAGCTGGGGTTTTCTAGGTTTGCCATTTCTTTTAGCACCTTTGGATTTAGGGCTAGCAGTGTGAGAAGACTCCTCCTCAGCACTTTCATAGACAATAATGTTTCATTTGGGGAATTTTTGAAGAAAATAGGCATACAAAATTTTAAATAATCCTTTATGGGAAGGCCAGTCTACATATTTCTTAATATGAGTGTGATGGGGGAGCCAAAATGCTCAGCCCAAATACTCACAAACTCTCATTCATTAAACTTGGAAAATTTACAAAAATGGCAGTCTGCCAAATAAACTTCTTTTACAAAAAGATAGTTTATTAATTTTTACATTACATTACAGCCAATTATGGAAGAAAAACAGCCTAACAGGTCCATAATGGCCCTCTTGCCTTCACGGCTGCAACTCCGTCTCTACAGTTTCTCGACTGCAACTCTGTCTACGCTGTTTCCTGACCCTTGTGCATGCCTTCGCTTCCCCTTTTAAACTCTCTGGCGTGACTCTCCATTTTCATTTTTTGACCCTTCGTTTCATTTCCTATGCCTCTTCATTGTTTTTGCTTTCGAAATGTTCTGACTCTTGGTCTTCGTCCGCTTTCACTGCACCTTGGTGCCACGTTCTTGTCCAGTGCTGCCATTGTAGACTCTGTCCACCTGTCACCCAATGATGGCATTCGGTATACCCCCTGATCAATAATTTCCTTTGTAACGGCCCCTATAACTGCCTATCGTTTCTTTTCTTTCCTTTTTTTTGGCGATATCGTGACACTTTCAACTTCCCTACCTTCCTGCCCTCTTCAAGTCGCAAAAATGTGACATGTCACGATATTGTGACACCTTTTGCTTCTCCGCCTTCCTGTCCTCTTCGAATCACAAAAATGCGACATGTCGCGATGTCGTGACACTTTCGGCTCTTCTACCTTCCTGTCCTGTTCGAGTCGCAAAAATGCGACATGTCGCGATATCGCGACACTTTCGGCTCCTCTACTTTCCTGCTTTCCTCAAGTCGCAAAAATGTGACATGTCATGATATCGCGACACTTTTGGCTTCTCTGCCTTCATGTCTTGTTCGGGTCGCAAAAATGCGACATGTCGTGATATCGCGACACTTTTGCTTTTCGGCCTTCTTGCCTTTCTCGAGTCGCGAAAATGTGACATGTCACGATATCGCGACACCTTTGGCTCCTCTGCCTTCCTGCTTTCCTCGAGTCGCGAAAATGCGACATGTCACGATATCGTGACATTTTTCTCTCCTGCGCCTTCCTTCGCCTTTTGGTCACGAAAATGCGACATGTCGCGATATCATGACATTTTTTCACCTTTGCGCTTTCCTTTGTCCTTTGGTCGCGATAATGCGACATGTCGTGATATCATGACATCTTTTCTTTCTGGTTCCTCTTTCTCCTTTTTGGTCATGAAATTGTGACATGTCACGATATCGTGAAATCTTTCCTTTCTGCCTCCTCCTCGCCTCTTGGGTCATGAAATCATGACATGTCGCGATATCACGACAACTTTGCTCTCTGCCTTCTTTCTCTGTTTCGAGTCGTAAAAATGCGACATGTCGTGATATCGTGACAGTTTCCTTCCTTGCCTTCTTTCTGCTTCGTCGGTCACGATTTCATGACATGTCACATTTTTGCGATGCAGGGAGGAAAGAGAAGATGCGATAGGTCACGATATCGTGACACTTATCTCTCTTACACCCTCTCTCGGCTTTTGGTCACGATTCTACGACATGTCACGATATCGTGACACTTTTCTCTCTTAAGCCTTCTCTCGGATTTTGGTCATGATTCTGCGACATGTCACGATATCGCGACACTTTTTCTACTTGAGCCTTCTCTTAGCTTTTGGTTGCGATTCTACGACATGTCGTGATATCGTGACACTTTTCTCTCTTGAGCCTTCTCTCAGCTTTTGGTCACGATTCTGTGACATGTCGCGATATCGTGACACTTTTTCTACTTGAGCCTTCTCTCGATTTTTGGTCGCGATTCTACGACATGTCGCGATATCGTGACACTTTTTCTACTTGAGCCTTCTCTCGGATTTTGGTCGCGATCCTGTGACATGTCGCGATATCGTGACACTTTTCTCTCTTGAGCCTTCTCTCGGCTTTTGGTCACGATTCTACGACATGTCGCGATATCGCGACACTTTTTCTACTTGAGCCTTCTCTCGGATTTTGGTCGTGATTTCGTGACATGTCACGATATCATGACACTTTTTCTACTTGAGCCTTCTCTCAGCTTTTGGTCACGATAATGCGACATGTCGCGATATCACGACACTTTTCTTCTTTGTCGACATGTCACGATATTGTGACACTTTTTCTACTTTGCTGTATTTTGCCTTTCGTTGGATGCTCCTGCATCAGACAACCGAGGTGGATGGAGAAGTGACCTTCACTTCTGTACTATTCTATCCCCTTCTTTTTAACTGGGCCTATACAAGCTCTCCAAGCTTCAGCAAAATCTGCATCTGCAGGGTACAAACCCTTAAGTTCTTCAGATCCCACAACTTCCACTCTCATTGTTGTCAACAAACTCTTTTTATCCATCTCCTTCAATGGCTTCAACTTGTGACGCACTCCACCTTTCATCAGAGAGTAAGTATTCACATGCCCATCATGCATCGCACTTCTGTCAAATTGCCATGGCCTCCCCAACAACAAATGGCAAGCATCCATAGGCAAAACATCACACAGAACCTCATCTTGATAAGTTCCAATATAAAATTTAACTAAACACTGCTCACTGACTAATGCTCTATGATATTTCTACAACCACACAATTCGATATGGATGGGGGTGCGCCCTCTTCTCCAATTTCAACTTAGCAACCATTTCTCTTGAAACCAAATTATTTGTGCTACCATTATCTATGATAACATTACAGACCTTACTTGAACATTTGCACCTTGTGCAAAACAGGCTCTTCCTCTGGTCTGGTCCTTTCTCCTCATTCAACAAGGTTCTCCTTGTGACCATAGCTTCTCCTCTCTCTCTTCTCACAAATCTTAACCACAGATCCTGGTGCAAACTGCCTCACTTTCGGTGATCTGCTCACACACTCAAAAACTCTTGCTCTTCCACAGATCCTGGTGCAAACTGCCTCACTTTTAGTGATCTGTTTACACACTCAGGAACTCTCGCTCTAATACCACTTGATGGGGGAGCCAAAATGCTCAGCCCAAATACTCACAAACTCTCATTCATTAAACTTGGAAAAATTTACAAAAATGGTAGACTACCAAATAAACTTCTTTTATAGAAAGATAGTTTATTAATATTTACATTACATTACAACATTCCAATTTCGAAAGAAAAACAGCCTAATAGGTCTGCCTTCACGATTGCAACTCCGTCTCCGTAGTTTCTCGACTACAACTCTATCTGCACTGTTTCCTGACCCTTGTGCATGCCTTCACTTCCCATTTTAAACTCTCTGGCATGACTCTCCGTTTTCCTTTTCTAACCTTTCGTTTCATTTCCTGTGCCTCTTCGTTGTTCTAGCTTTCGAAATGTTTTGACTCTTGGTCTTCGTCCATTTTCATTGCACCTTGGTGCCATGTGCTTGTCCAGTGCTGCCACTATAGACTCTATCCACCTGTCACCCAATGATGGCATTTGGTATACCCCCTGATCGATAATTTCCTCTGTAACGGCCCCTAAAACTGCCTATCGTTTCTTTTCTTTCCTTTTATTTGGTCGCAAAAATGTGACATGTCGTGATATCGCGACACTTTCGGCTTCCCTGCCTTCCTGCCCTCTTCAAGTCACGAAAATGCGACATGTCATGATATCATGACACCTTTGGCTTCTTTGCCTTCCTATCCTCTTCGAGTCACAAAAATGCGACATGTCGTGATGTCACGACACTTTCGGCTCTTTTGCCTTCCTGTCCTGTTCCAGTCGCGAAAATGCGACATGTCGCAATATCGTGACACTTTCGACTCCTCTGCCTTCCTGCTTTCCTCAAGTTGTGAAAATGTGACATGTCACGATATCACGACACTTTTGGCTTCTCTACCTTCCTGTCCTGTTCGGGTCGCGAAAATGTGACATGTCGCAATATCGCGACACTTTTGCTTTTTGGCCTTCCTGCCTTTCTCGAGTCGCAAAAATGTGACATGTCGTGATATCGCGACACCTTTGGCTCCTCTACCTTCCTACTTTCCTCGAGTCACAAAAATGCGACATGTCGCGATATCGCGACATTTTTTCACCTTTGCGCTTTCCTTTGTCCTTTGGTCGCGATAATGCGACATGTCGCGATATCGTGACATCTTTCCTTTCTAGTTCCTCTTTCTCCTTTTCAGTCATGAAATCACGACATGTCACGATATCACATCTTTCCTTTCTGACTCCTCCTCGCCTCTCGGGTCACAAAATCGTGACATGTCGCGATAACGTGACAACTTTTCTCTCTGCCTTCTTTCTCTGTTTTGGGTCGCGAAAACACGACATGTTGCGATATCATGATAGTTTCCTTCCTTGCCTTCTTTCTGCTCTATCGATCGCGATTTCGTGACATGTCATGAAATCATGAAATTTTCTTCTCTGGCTATTCTGGTCTTCTTTCGGTCGCGATTTCGTGACATGTCACGAAATCATGACATTTTTGCTTCGTGTCTTCTCTTTCCTCCCTGTGTCGCGAAAATGTGACATGTCGCGATATCGCGACATTTTTGCTCCATGCTTTCTCTCTCCTTCCTGAGTCGCAAAAATGTGACATGTCGCGATATCACGACACTTCTCTCTCTTGTGCCCTCTCTCGGCTTTTGGTTGCGATTCTGCGACATGTCGCGATATCGTGACATTTTTCTCTCTTAAGCCTTCTCTCGGCTTTTGGTCACGATTCTGTGACATGTCGCGATATCGTGACACTTTTTCTACTTGATCCTTCTCTCGACTTTTGGTCGTGATTCTGTGACATGTCACGATATCATGACACTTTTCTCTCTTGAGCCTTCTCTCGGCTTTTGGTCGCGATTCTGCGACATGTCGCGATATCGCGACACTTTTTCTACTTGAGCCTTCTCTCGGCTTTTGGTCGCGATTCTGCGACATGTCACGATATCGTGACACTTTTTCTACTTGAGCCTTCTCTCGGCTTTTGGTCGTGATCCTGCAACATGTCACGATATCGCGACACTTTTCTCTCTTGAGCCTTCTCTCGGCTTTTGGTCACGATTTTGCGACATGTCGCGATATCGTGACACTTTTTCTACTTGAGCCTTCTCTCGGCTTTTGGTCGCGATTCTACGACATGTCGCGATATCGCGACACTTTTTATACTTGAGCCTTCTCTCGGATTTTGGTCGTGATAATGTGACATGTCGTGATATCGTGACACTTTTCTTCTTTGCTGACATGTTGCGATATCACGACACTTTTTCTACTTTGCTGTATTTTGCCTTTCGTTGGATGCTCCTGCATCAGAGTGGACGTAATGGAATAGTCCATGGACCAGTTTAAAAACTTAGGGATATTAAGCATTTTGGCATTTCTAAAATGATTAACAAAGGCCAAATGAAAACTACACAACTATGACTAAGGATCATCAACAGTCAGATACTACATGATGGGTTTCAACAATTCCTTCCAAGGAGTAGATAGGTCTTTGTGATACAAACCTTTTTGTGAAGCTTTCGCAACATTGAGGATGGTTCGAAGTGGGTAAGCTCTACTTCCTAGTTATGGTTGTTCCGTCTCACCACACGTCTGTTAAGAACCTGCCTAGTAAGCTCAACAAGGATTTCCATAGTAATCTGGAAGTCAACTCCATGTATGATGAAGATGCATTTCACTATATTTCATTTAACTTCTAATTGTATGTTTATGACCAATTGTACAATTACATAATTAGACAAAATTGAACATTTGAAAAAATTGTGCAAATCCAAGTATTATTTTTTCTTCTTCTTCTCAGAGGTGGGTTTGTTGTCTACACATATTTCCAACATTCTCCCACTTGTTGAATACTTTTCATAGGGGTCAAAAACTATCATTGTCAACTGTCAAGGGCAACCATACCCATAGAGCTTCTACACTAAGAAAATTTCTTTGCAGGTATAGCCTTTTTTAATGAATCAATAGAATTATTATACGTATCAAATTTTTCCAACATTAACTGATTTCATTCAACCATCTCTTTCACAAAATGATACTTGATATCAATATGTTTTGATCAATCATGAAAACTAGAATTATTGATCAAAAATATTGCACACTAAATATCACTGTCAATTCTCACAACCTTCTACTTAAGACTAAATGTTGAACACAACCTCTATAGCCACATCGCTTCTTTATAGGCATGAGTTGTTACAGTGTACTCTACCTTTGTTGTGGATAAAGCAATCACTAGTTGCTTTTTACTCATCCAACTTACTACCCCTCCAAATAGTTTGAACACATAAGCACTCATGGATCTTCTCTTGTCCAAATATCTAGCCTAGTCAGCATCCACAAAACCTTATAGATTTAAAATATTACTATTTCCAAATTTTTCTTGGTAACAAATAACATAGTTTGAATTTCCACACAAGTATCTGAAGACCCTCTTCACAAAAATCTAATGTTCCTTTCTTGGATTGGACATATATCTGCTAACTACTCCCACTACTAGTATAATATCAATGAAAGATGCAAAACACAACACACAAACAATGCTTTGAACAAAATAAAATGCAAGGTAACACAAGATTGCACAATAGAATAAATTCTTCATTGATGGGGGGAGCCTAGAAACTCCATTGTTTACAAGCTTGGATCCTTGAATCCTTTTGATACAATATTACAACAATTTAGGGTTCTTCGAAACCCTAAGAAGCAAGGTCGTGGTGTCTTCAAGCGCATCTTGATCCCAACAAGGTTGAGTGGGCTTTTTGGTATCCAAGGCTGGGCCACTCTAGATGCTGATGTAGCACCTTCAGATCTGCACACAATGACACAAAAAATAGTTAGTAGTATATGCGAGGGCTCCACAATGTGAGGCCCTCTATATGCAATAATAAAACCCTAACTAGATGCTGCAAGTATAGTGAACAGAAATAGAAAGCACATTCATAAAAATAAACAAATAGTAGATCTATTTTACTTACATACTATGTTTTGATGTGAGAAACCTGATGCAGAGGACTGGTGCGATGATGCCCTAGCGTCGCTCGAAGGCTAGGGGGACTTCAAGAATGGGAGCGTAAAACACCCATGGGCACCTGGCTGCTACTGGAAATGCCTGTGGGCACTTGGGGCTAAGGGGAAGGATTCTACAAAAGTAGATCCGACGAGGGAGAAAGGATGGCGATGATGATGGGAGACTATGATGAGCAAAGATGGTGGCCAAAGAAATGCAAGGTGGCTTAGGGGACTTAAGAACCTTAAGCACTCAAGGAATTTGACTACTCAGAGAATCTAGGGACTTAGAGAACTCTAAAACTTAGGAAAATAGTTAGGACAAACTCAAAATGGAACTTAGAATCAAAACTTGAGAAAGAATTAGGGGTTGAGCCATCAAAATGGCTCCTATTTATAATCTAACCTAGGGCATGCTAGGGTTTCAATGACACTAATCGTGTGGCTGAGATTAAAGCACATCCAAGGGTAGATAATAAATCTAGGGTGTGGCATGGATTGATGTAAATGGGTGGTCGAGATTAAATGAAATTGGATGGCTGGGATTAATTCACTTAAATAAATACATATTTATTAAAATATAATATAAAATATTATATTTAAATATATATAAATAAATGTGAATAATGATAAAAAATGGTGGGAAATAGGAATGGTGGACAAATTGGCTATGCTTTGGTGGTGGAAATGGTGGGAAAGCCTGGATGGAAGGCAAATGGCTAGAATTTGGTGTCTACAGATGCCCCTTTTTGTACTGCATTGCGTGAAACACAATGTAGTGCAAAAATATGAGACACCTATTTTGGCTAGGTGTAGAAGCAACTTCTCTTGGGATGTGGAGCATGAGCTTGAAGATAAAAGAATAAAAGAATTTGGAGTTTTGCGTAGCTTACCCCCTCAATTGGTGAATGAGGTTACGGATGAATCTCATGAGCCAATTGAAAAATTTATGCAAATGAATGATGGATGATGTGATATCATTTTTACCCCAACGGTGGGAAGGGGGTTGGTGAGAAATGTGATATGATGTGTCTATTTTTTCCCCAATAGATGAAGGGTTTTGTGCAAATGTGAGGTGATGAGGATGATATGAATGATGTAAAATTTGATACCATTTTTGCCCCAACGGTGGGAAGGGGAGTTTTGTAATCTGGCGATATGATTGTGTCTATTTTTGCCCCAATAGAAGAAGGGATTTTTGCCAAGTGTAGATGCCATGATCATGTAAGATGTATCCCATTGTGGGAAAGTTAAAACCAAAAGTGGTTGTCCCAAATTTGGGGTGATTCGATGTTGTTGAAACACTTTGCCTTTTTGGCATCATTGATATGCAAAATGATGATGCAAAGGAAAAAGAATCAACCTTGGATGGCCTGCTAGTGACTATTTGAATAATTTCCACAATTGGAACCAATCATCCTAGCTAGTGCCTATCTCTAAGGTGTTAAGGAGATTTTGAATGATGAAATTTGAGTTTTTGTCCATGTTTTAAGCCCCACAAACTAGGCCATCAATGACAGTGGTTGTGCAAATTGTTCTTGGCAATGTTTCACTCTAAAGATGAGGAAATACCAAATATGATTGTGATTTCGAGCAAGGAGATAAGTGATGATGATCATGGTCAAGTGTCCTTATGGTAAGCTATTCATCTTACCAAATTGCATGGATGCAAATCGTTGCAATCGCCAATTATGTAGAATAACCCACTAGATACAAGATTCACTTGCATGTTATGTGAACTTGGAAAATATGTAAATGATGATGTGAAATGAGGTGGAGATGATGTATGAATGATGAAAATGTTGATGGTCATCATTTTGTGAAGATTTGGACCCTTTTGAGGTGCTTTTGTAATTTGTTTGGTGAATTTTGGTCAATGTGGTCGCAAATGAGATTTATGCATCCAAATCAGTTGGAATCTTCACAAAACTTGATAAAATGATGGAATGCATTGATGAGTGAAATTTGGAGTGATTTGGTTGGGGGAAGCTACTATTTTGTGCTGATTTAGCTTTTGTCAATGCTGATGCAAAATGCCCATGGGTGCTTATGGTCTGCAGAAATACCCATAGGTGCTTCAGTGCACCAAGAAATGCCCATGGGTGCTTCAAAGTGCCTGAAGCAACTATAAATAGCTTGTTGGGTGAGATTGAAGCTCATTTGTGCATCTGAGGAGTTTGAGAAGCTATGTATGAGGAGTGAAGGGTGAGTGAGGAGGAAAGTGAGGTGAGGCATTTGGAGCATGGAAGCTATGGTGGCAGAGGGAGCTGGTGTGGGGGCCAAGGCTACAGATGGAGCACGAGTGGTTGAGGTAACCCATTGTTTATTATGTATTGTGCAAATTTTTTTTTTTTTTTTTTTATGAATTATTAACAAATGTTTTGTGTTGTGCTACAACTTAGAGTTTTGGAGGCTCAACACTAGTTTTTACCTTACATCCCTCGATATGAGGGATGAGTGGGAGCTACTTAGGGAGGTGGGGCTAGCGGAGGTAGCTCGAATGGATGTGGTGAGGGTGGATGAGGGGTACCTCTCTACCTTGGCAGAGAGGTGGGATGCAGACAGGGGGACATTTTAGCTCCCCATAAGTGAGGTGACAATTACCTTGGAGGATGTATATCGCATCCTCAAGGTACCGATGGAGGGGATCCAAGTTGAGGTTGGGCTCAACCAAAATATGAAGATGATGTAGATGTTTGGGGATGCATGGGAGGGGGTGAAGGTGGAGAGTGGAGGCATACCTTATTTGTCCATGTATGTGGACAAGGAGTTAGACCCCTTCGAGCATTGGTGATGTTCATGTTGGCCAACATTATGGCCCCAAATAGTATCAAGTGTAGGTTCCCTTGGAACCTGATAGGGGTGGTGAGTGATATGCTCATGATGAGGTAGGTGTATGCATGGGCTCCCACCTTACTAGTGTAGGTGTACCGAGAGCTATATGATGTGATGAGGAAGGGTGAAAGGGATTGGGGTGCAACTTATTACTACAATGTTGGGGATGGGAGCACTTCAAAGTTGCTCGACTGGAGGGCTTACCTATGGAGGATTTTGGTAGGGAGAAGCCCTATGCTAGGTGATGGGTATTGGTGGAGGAGGTGCAATCGAGTCATCCAATGAGGATGAGTCAATGGTACAGGGATCTATGGGCTAGATTGATATCCACCCAAGTGGTGTGGAGGCCATGGTTGGGTGCTCAGTGGACTAGGGATGGAGAGCATCTACGATAGGTGCAGTAGGGTAGATGGGTGATTGGGAGGCATAGGAGTGAGGTGGAGTACTTCTAGTTCTCATGAGTGCTCCACTAATTTAGGCTAAGGTAGGATATCCCTGATGAGCCAATGCGGTATAGGAGACATCAGGAGGAGATCGGGCTACCATGCATGGAGCCATGGAGGGTAGTCTTGGAGGATGATGAGGAGATGGATATCCTAGATGTGGAGGATGTAAGGATGACCATAGAGTATGATGCATGGTTCATGACTCAACCACCATGGGTACCACCTCAAGGAGTAATTGATGGGGATGGAGGTGGAGAGGCTAGGGATGAGGGTACCCAGGAGACCCAGGATGAGGGTCTCTAGGAGAACTAGGGTGAGGGGATCTAGGATACCCACAAGAGGCAGTGACACCTTCGATCTGATAGTCAGAGGTGGAAGGCGAAGGGTGTAGCTAGTAGGCACCCAAGGTTAGGGGAGATGATGGAGATGGAGAGGAGATGGAGGAGGTTCCAGATGTACCCCTAGGAAAGAGGAGGAGTGGGTACAACTAGAGTAGTAGGTGGTAGAGCGAGATGCGAGGATTGTGGTTCTCTAGGTAGAGCTAGCGAAGAGGGAGCATCGATATGAGGTCGACATACGATACCTTCGATCTCAACATAGATATATCGAGGCATTGGAGGATAGGTTGATGGAACATCATATTCCACTTCTTGATCCTCCAACCTCATATATATCTGAGGGTGCTAGGCATAGTCAGTCTAGGCATAGCTCTAGGTCTAGGACTCCTGCTAGGTCATAGGGGTCTTCTTGGAGGATGTAGCTAGTGCTTAGATGCACTTTTTGTATATGAGCCTTGGTGCTCCATTGTATGTAGCCATTTGGCACTCATTGTACATGTGATATTTATATATATACATGGATTTTACTTTTGTGTTATATTTTTGTGTGAATGCTTTTTGTGGAATGCATGTTTATGTTTATGATTAATGCATATGATATGTTATGGATGATTAATGCAAGATGGAATATATGGATGATTTAATGCAATATGGCATGTGCTAATGATATTTATAGTTTAGATATTTGCTTGACCATTTTTTAGCATTATTGTTTAATCAAGGGCACCAGACTTGGTGGCATATGGGATGAATGACTTATGAAATGACATGGATGTTGACATGGAAGAAGATATGGATGTTGATATGGAAGAAGATATGGATGTTGATATGGAAGATTACTTATTTTGTAGAGACTCAAACATCCTAGTGGTATCAAACAAACCCACTAAAACTACCTAATCCTTCTAGGACCAAATGTGTGTGTAGTGAATTCATTTACCAAATCAAGAGCAAGGTAATGATCCGAGACAATCAAGAACCAGTGTGTGTGCAAGTGAGTTCATTAACTCATCTTGAGTAAATTGGGTAAACCTATTATGGTTGAAACCAAGAGGCTAGCTTGTCCGTATGAGTGGTCAGAGGTCTCTTTTAAAAGAGACATGTCACCATGCATGAGCGTACTCCACTACCAGTCAAGCATCTATAGCTTCGATGGAGGCTAACTCCATAGTCCATGAATTTTATTTTTGATTTCTTAAGTTTTGGGGATGACTACCTAACCGTCTGACTAGAAATGTAGTATGATCCTTACAACCCAATTGATCAGTGGTGTGTGATGTAAAAGGTTTAGAGCTTTGGGGAATTAGATTCTCAACCTAAGTATGATGAGAATTGTACCCTATCCTTACTACTCTATATTTTGAATTTGAAGCAACTATGATAGTGGTGCAAACCACTATTCTTATGGACTATGTTGCATGATGGGACTAGCAAGGATGACCCTTTTCACTTCAAGGTTCATACCAAGTATGGTGTTATCCCTCTTTGACACAAGATGTTTTTAAGATGTGAAAATTGTGCTTGGTTCAAGAATGTTTTGGAATCAATTCCCAAACTCAATATTTTCTTAGTGTAAGATGTGCAATGGTCCTAAGAAGAACTCGACATGATTTTTGGAGGTTGCTTAAAACACTAGGAGTGGCTGAGTGACCGAAAACACCTAGGATTTGTGAATGTGGCTTGTGCTAATGGCAATTTGACTTTGTGGAATTGTGTGGATGACATTGTGAAGGTGCCCCTGATTAAGGCAACATGACTTTTGTTGGACCAATTAAGACCTTGAACTTAATAAATGATCCCTATATGAAATGTGGAATGTGGATGTGAATATATGAATGTATGAAATGTGAGTGAATGCATTATTTTTGAAATGTGAATGCAAGTGAAATGCAATGTTATGAATGAAATGTATGCAAATGTTTTTGTGTATTAGCCATGTATATATATACATATATAGTAATCATATCATGCATAGAATGCTCTCAAGTGTATAACATTAAGTGGTTCGGATTCTTCCTCTCCCTCTAGACTAGCAAGTCTATAAGTACCATTACCCACTCTTTGTGTAACTATGTATGGACCTAACCAATTAGCCATGAATTTATCATGAAGATGTGGTAATGCATTGGTATTTTGTTGATTCTCTTTAAGGACAAGATCTCCTACTTGGAATTCATGTAGATGAACTTTGGTATTGTAAGAACATTTGAGGTGGTCTTGATAAACTCATAAATGCTCTAAAGCATTGACTCACCTCTCATCAAGAAGTGTGAGTTGGTCAAGATGTGCTTGTCTAGAAGTGTCATCATCTATGAATTCTTGCAAAGAAATTTGCAAGGAAGGGATCTCAAGCTCAAGAGGCATGATTGCTTCGGCTCCATAGACCAATGAAAATGGTGTTGCCCCTGTAGGCATGCGGATGCTTGTTCGATAAGCCCATAATGCCAAGGGAATTTGTGTATGCCAATATCTATGATTTTCTTTGACAAGTTTCTTGAGAATAGCAATTAAGGTCTTGTTGGAAGCTTCAACTTGTCCATTTTCTTATGGGTAATAAGGAGTCGAGAAACTATGTTGAATGTTATATTTCTCGCAAAGTGCTCGAACATCCTTGTTCTTGAAAGACTTGCCATTGTCTGAAATGATTTTTGAGGGGATACCAAAATGATAAATGATATGATGGAGTATAAACTCCACAATTCTAGGTCCTATCATATTGGTTAGAGGAATTGCCTCAACCCACTTTGTGAAGTATTCAATGGTTGTGATGATGAAAGTATGTTGTCCCAAGGAAGGAGGTGAAATTTTTCCAATTAGATCTAGGCCCCATTGTGAAAAGGGCCAAAGGATTTGAATAGGCTGTAAAGCTTGTGATGGTACATGAGTTAGATTAGCATGTTCTTGACACTTTTTGCAATGTTTAACATAGGTGCAACAATCACGTTCCATTGTGGGCCAATAATAACCCATGCATAGAATACACTTTGCAATGGCCATTCCACTAAAATGACCACCACAAGTACCATCATGGGCTTCAACTATGGCTCTTTGAGCCTCACTAGCCTCGAGACAATGAAGGAGGATTCCATCATAACCATGTTTATACAACACATCCCCCAAAAGAATGAAATGGGCTACCTTTTTCTTGAAAGTGTATTTGGTAGTTCGAGACATATCATATGGGAGTGTTCCAAACTTGAGAAAGGCTACTATTTGGCTTGACCAAGGCTCATATGAATCTGATTGGATAAAGCAAACATCCTTTTCATCTTTTGACTCAACATGAGAAATTGTAGATTTAGAGACCGTTGAAATGATAAGGGGTTGTACCTCTCCAAATGAATCTTTTGGAATCAATGATCCAAGGGAGGCCATCACATCTACAAATCTATTAGTCGAACATGGCAAACTATTGATTTCATACCAATCAAACTTAGAGAGCAACTTCATTGCTACTTCATGATAAAGCTTAATGGTAGGTTCTTTGCATTGGTATTCTCCATTGATTTGCTTTACAACAAGTTGAGAATCATAAAATATCCTAATACGCTTAATGCTCATAGCTATAGCTGATTGAAGACCTAATATTAAGGCTTCATACTCTACAGTGTTGTTTGTGCATTGGAAGTCTAGTTTAAATGACAAGGGGATAGGTACCCCCTATGGTGTGTGAAATATGACTCCAACACCTTGACCTTTCATGCACTTAGAGCCATCAAAGAATAGTGTGATATCGATATCTTCCTTCAGAATGACATCTTCTTCTTGTTCAGTGACAACAAATATCGAATCATCTGGGAGCTCAATAATCAAAGGATGATCACTAGGTAGTGGAGCTTCTACAAGTTGATCGGCTATTACCTGACCTTTAATGGATTTTTGGCTAATGAATTCTAGGTCAAATTCAGTAAGGAGCATTATCCATTTAGCGATGTGGGTGTTATTGTAAGTGTGGGACATCATGTAACGCAGAGGATTTTCTCTAGCTATGACATAAGTTGTGTGGCTAAGCATATAATGTCAAAGTTTCTTAGTGGTAAAAACCACTGCTAAGCACAATTTTTCTACATAAGCATATTTAGTTTCATAGCTTACCAATGTTCGACTAATGTAGTAGACAACTTGCTCTCGATTTTGTTCATTATTTTGTGCAAGCATTGTCCCTAATGCAAAGTTCATTGCTGAGATATAAAGATAAAATGGGACCCCCGGATGAGGAGGAGCTAAGACTGGTGGAGAAGCTAGGTATTTCTTAATGTCATCGAAGGCTTTTTGACATTCATATATCCAAGAGAATGGCACCCCCTTTTGTAGTAGGTGATTGAATGGCCTACATTTATCAGAAAGTTATGCAATAAAATGATGGATTGATTGAATATTTCCTTGTAAACTATGCAATTCCTTTAAGTTAGTTGGGGGAGGCATCTCTAGGATAGCCTTGACCTTATTAGGGTCCACCTCAATGCCTCTTTTGGAGATAATGAATCCTAGAAGTTTTCCCGAGGTAACACCAAAGACACATTTCTTGGGATTCAACCTTACATTATGCTCTAGGAGTCGGTCAAAAACTTTCTCCAATACACCAATATGTTCTTGTCGAGTTTTGGATTTAGCCAAGAGATCATCCACATAGTCTTCGATAATATTATGCATGTAGTCATGGAAAATGTATGTCATGGCATGTTGATAAGTGGCACCTACATTTTTGAGGCCAAAGGGCATCACCTTGTAACAAAAAGTTCCCCAAGGTGTAGTGAATGTTGTTTTGTGTTGGTCATCAAGATTTATTCGAATCTGGTTGTATCCTAAAAAATCATCCATGAGTGAAAGCATTTCATGGCCAGCATAGGTATCGACAAGAGTATCGATGTTTGGGAGAGGGAAGTCATCCTTAGGACATACTTTGTTAAGATCTCGAAAGTTAGTGCATACGTGTATCACCCTATTAGGCTTACGAATGGGTACCATGTTTGAGAGCCACTCAAGATAATCGATAGGAACTATGAAGTTCACATCTAAGAGTTTTTGAAGCTCTATTTTTACCAAGAGGGCCATGGTAGGATGCATTCTCCTAAGATTTTGTTTGATCGGCTTAGCATCAGGTTGTAAGGTGAGATTGTGGACCACTAGACTAGGGTCAAGACTAGGCATGTCCTTATAGGACCATGCAAATATACCCTTTTTCCTCTTGAGGAGAGCAATGAATTGCTCTTGTTCATTGGGTGATAAGATTTTGCCAAGCTTGACAATTTGGGGATTGTCTTTGTCTGAACTAAGGTCCACATCGATAGTATCTTCAATAGACATGTGGGAACCTTCCTCAAGATGATGGGGTGTAGGGATCAGATGAATATCATCTAAGATGTCATCAAAATATTATGGCTTATCCTCATCTATATCTGCCTGGAAAACCTCGAGATCCGAAGGTGAAGGTGAAGGTGAAGGTGGAGGGGATGGAGGAATGTAGTTGGTGGAAGCCCTTAAAAATTCCTTGAACAAGACAAATTTGGCAAAGGTTGGAGGTGAGGAAATCTGGTCCATATCAATAAGGCTTATGTCAATTGGAATTGGCTTAGCTAGATCATATGGATTGTAGAGTGGGGTGAATAAATCAATAGGATTCATGTTGACTTATGGGCAAGGTGGACAAGGTTGGATGGAATGGATGGAACCTAGGAACCGATGCTAGGAGCTTGGTTAACCTAAACAACAGCAAGCAACACAAAACATATTTTATTAAATGATATATTTACATATGTAATGCAAAGAAAGAAAACATGTTTTTGATTTTTTGATTGATTTTTTTGTAGTGGTGATAACCACTATTTTGAATTATGTACATATGTTACAAGTTGGCTTATGGAATGGCTTAATGGAATGGAGGTGGTGGTTCACCGGTAGGGGCGACTCACTCTTGTGGAAGAAGCAAGTGAAATATGGGCTCATGGATGGGGAACATGTTGAGATAAAACTCATCTTGTTCAGTATGGGGAATGATGGGCTCCGATTCTTCTTTAGATTCATCTAAAATTATCGATATAAGCTCGAATTCTTCATAGATTTCATCATCAGAATTATCGAGATGGAGGGCTTCTTCTCCTGAATTGAGGTTAAGCCTTTGGAAGGCTTGTTCAAAAGAAGAGGTGGTAGGAAGTGGGTGGAAACCTAGACCTGAACGGTCATGCACCTCTTGATATGGAACATCGATAGGTTGATGCACGCCCTATTCATGCAATCCTAGGCCATGGCCTTGCCAATTGACAATGTGGAAATATCGAGATGGAAATCCTGACATGTTTGAAATATTGGCAAGTTTTGGTTCTTTGGGCTCTTCTATGGGTGTTGGACTTGATGAAGATTCAATGCCCCCATATACAAAATTAATGTTATTTGGAGTTGAACCCATATTGTAGACTACTCCTATTGCTAAAGGTTGGTCACATGGGTGACCAAAATCCTTAGCACTAGGGATGGTGAGGGGTGTGATGGTGATGTCATCGACCATGTATTCACCAATACCAAGATTGGTGAGATGGACTTCGACTTGGGATGATATGGGAGGATCATGGTTAGGTGATGGATCAAGAAATGGTGGAAATGGAGGTATCTCACAATCCATCAATTTGACTTGTGAGACATTAGGTGAAGGAGATGGATTGGATTGGGAAGGTTGCAGAATGGATGATGATGAAGTGGATGGCAATGATGTTGATGATGTGGACTGACTATGACCACATGTGCATGTAGTCAATGATGATGATGATGAGGGTATGGTGGTTTGATGAGGGTTGGTGATGGGGAGCTCTTCAAGAATGGGATCCTTTGATGAAGAGGTTGGTGGAGTGGTGGATGGATTGGATGATGGTGATAGGAAAAGATGAGTGGAAGGGAGCATGGACTCATAAGGATTTGAGATGAGATTGCAATACTTAAATAGCTTGATGTTCGTTGGTATGCAATGTACCTATCCCTCATGAACATATTTCAAGCATTGATGTAAAATGGAGGGGACACATCTCATTTCCCTCATCCAAGGTCTTCCAAGGAGTACATTGTATGCCATGGATCCTTCCAAGATGTGGAACATTGTGTGCAATATTTTAGCCCCTACTTCGATGGGAAAAATAATAGTGCCAACTATGGAACACAAAGCATCATTGAATGCTTTGAGGGTGAAGGATGATTTGGTGATGTGAGATGGAGGAAGGTTCAAATGATGGAGAGAGGATGTGGTGATAATGTTGATAGAGGAACCGGTATCAATGAGGACTCTCTTGAAAGGTTTCTTGTCAATTAGAGCCATGATATGCAATGGAGGGTCTACTGATCTTGATGAGATTGGCTTAATCTCAAAGTCATAAAATGTTATGGAAGGCTCCATGCATGTTTGAATGCTCCCCACAAAGTTGTTGAAGGCATTAGGATCTTGCGATTGCAATTCGATGGATTTTAAAATTTCCATTAATGCCTCCTGATGTGGGGGAGATTGTTGGATTAGCTCATATATTGACAATTTGGTGGATGCCATTTTCAAACTTGTGGTTAACCGACTACTCAATGAGATGACTAGTCGGGGTGGATGATTGATGGGTGGATTTTATGGATTCGATTGACTAGGTATATGAATGGGTGATGATGGAATGGGGGAAACTTGGATGGGTGGCAATGTAGAAGGTTGTGAGACACTTGCTTGAGGTGGTTGCCTTTGTTGGTTATTCCGTTGACCTCTAGTGACCACATGAATGGCCCCTACAAACCCTTGGTATTGTTGAATATGATTGACTTGGTTAGGGGGAGTTTTAGTGTTAGCTCCCTCTACATTTGGTTGCACCTCCTCATGATGAGGAAGTGGTGTCTGAAATATACCAAGGTTTTGGTTTTGTTGAGTGAGGGGATTACCAACTTTGATTGCCCCCAAGTCAATAAGGTCTTGGACTACGTCTTTAAACACATGGTAGTTGTTGATGTCATGCCCATTTTACCTATGATAGGGGTAAAATAAGTATTCCCGATAATTTTTACCATGTTTGGTGGGATCATCCGGTCTAATTTCGGGAAAAGCAAGTTTATTTGTCTCATACAACCTTCTAAATAGAGAGGCATATGACTCATCTAGTGGGGTATATTGGTGATTTTATTAGATAAACTATCATCGGGGATGGTTTTCCACAAGTGGCATTATATTTTGAACTGTTGGAGCTTGTGTTGTTGAGGGGACCGCATGATAGGAAATTTGTTGTGGTACTTGTTGCACAGGTTGTTGTTGAGCCATTACCAGCTGGCTCATGACCACTTGATTGACTTGATTGGATTGGGTGGCTAGGGTAGCCTGTGTTGATTTCTGTTGGCCTGAATAATTACTTTTGTATTGGCCCTTATTTTACCATTCTTTCTTCTTGGGCTTAATGATGCCTTCTTAGATTTTGATATCCTCAATGACACTAGCCTGAGCTAAAGCTTCTTCAAAGGATTGATAAGTTCTTAGTTGGAGCATCCAAGAGATGGGTTTTAAGAAACTCTTGGTGAATAGCTTAATTAGCTCATCCATTGGTAGGGTGAATGGCAATTTAGTGATGATAACCCTCCAACGATTTCTAAAATCATAGATAGATTCATCATCCTGTTGTCTTAAGGCATAGAAATCAGATAATGAGATCTTATTTTTGACATTTAGGATGAAACGATCAAATAATTGATCAATCAATTGCTCAAAAGTATAGATACTATGGCTTGGCAATTTATTGTACCATTCTATGGCATCCCCTCCTAATTTTTGAGGAAAATTTTGAAGCATGAGAGCATTATCGTCTTGAATTCTAAAGCATGCATGAACAAAGGTGCTCACATGTTCTTTGGGATCCTCAGTTCCCTTAAATTTATCAAATTTGGGTACCATAAAATCTACCAGATATGGTGGGATTGGTACCAAAGGATGAATTGGTTGATTGATCAACTGAAAAGAAAGTAAAAAGTGGTATTATACTATTCACCCCCTCTTAGTATAAGCTTGTGTTCTTTAATTTGTATCAGAGCGGGTTCCTTCTGAAAAGCTAACAGCTTGAGGGCAGATTATACAAGAACACAAATGGCTTCACAGAATGGATTATCTACAAATAAGTCTCCATTGTTTGATGGTAACAATTATGCTTTCTAGAGCATGAGGATGAAGAACTACTTGATATCACAAGGATATGAGGTATAGCAAATGGTTGAAAAAGAGTATAGGGTTGAAGGTGATCCCGAGGAAGATAAGACTTCCAGGAAATTGGTTGAGATAAATGCAAGAGCAATGAATTGTATTGTGAGTGGGCTACGTGAGATAGATTTTGCAAAGGTCATGGTATGTACTTCAGCTAATGAAATGTGGACCAAGTTGTGGAATACTTATGAAGGATATTCCAAGGTAAAGTTGGGAAAACTACAAACTCATAGAAAAATATTTGAGGAATTGAAAATGGAGGATTCTGAAGATATTGCAAAGTTTTTACTTCGAGTTGATGAGATTACTAACACCATGAGAGGCCTAGGTTTTGAGATGAATAAATCAAAAGTTACTCAAAAGGTTTGGAGATCACTTCCCATGAAATATTATTCTAAGGTTTCAGCAATGGAAGAAACAATGGATATCAACAAGATAACAATAGAAGAATTGCAAGGTACTCTCACAAATTATGAGATGAGGGTAAGTAAGCATCAAGCTCCAATAAAAGTGATTGCATTCAAGGCTTAAAAAAAAGAGAAAGGGAAAGTTTCAAAAATAGATAGAGTTTTAGAAAATGATGAGGAAGCTAACTTCATCAAAAGGAATAAGGACTCAAAGAATTTCAGAGATATAAGGAAAGTCAGATGCTATAAGTGTCCACATGAAGAAAAAAGTGATGATGAAAAATAAGGTCATAGAAGAAAAGAAGATGGAAAGCATAAGCATGAAAAAGATGATAGATACAAGCAAAAAAGGTATGAGAAGAAGAAATTTTTTGTCAAGGTAAAGAAATATTACTACATTGTAGAAGCAAGTGATAGCTCAGATCATAGTGATAGAGACAAATCAAATGATGAAAAGGAAGAACATCTATTCCTAGGAATAGAAGGTGAAAGAGAATAGTGCTTTGTGTGTGGTCAAAGAGATCATAGATCAGGATATTGCAATGGTTTCAGTGATAGTGAAGATGAGATGACACATCAAGGAAACAGGCATGGTCAAAGAAATCTTGAGAGTTTGTTTGCTATAGAAGATTATAATGATCTTAGTGACAGTGAAGATGAAGAAGGTTTTTTCTATGGGATAAAATAAGTAGAAGAACATTCACTCCAAATAGAAGAAGTTAAACAAGAGGATAATGTCTCAGTTGATCTAAAGGAAGACTTCAATGTTATCCATGAGCAACTACAAGAGGTTAAGGAGAATCTAAAATAATTGAAATGTTCCTTAATTGAGAAGTTTGATCCATCACATGACTCAAAAGATCAAGATATTTGTACAAAGAAGGAAATATGTATTTCATAGGTTATAGAGATGGATGCCAAGTTGCTACTTGACACAAATGAAGAGAAAGAAGAGGAATATTCCAAAGCACCAAAGGTCTCATATTTCAGGTTTGGGGAATCACACTCAAAAGGAAAGGGAGTTCTTAAATATGAAAAAAAGGAAGAACCTAAGACTTGTGAGGAAAGTTCCAAAGTTCCTATGGATCCAAATATTCAGTTTAGATCTTGTTTTGAGATAGGTGAATCAAGTTCAAAATAAAGAGAAATACTTGAAGAGGAAAACAAGGAAGAAACTGAGGAAGAAGATTTAGATACTACAAAGAAGGTTCAAGAATGCAATGCAAAAGTTGAAGATGATCATAGGGATAATGGTCATGAAAGGTATGAGGAACCAAGTCATGAACAAAGGGATTTTCAAGGACATTGTTTTTATTGTAATGGATTTGGACACAAGGCTATACATTACAGGGTCTATGGATCAAAGAAGTTTGATTTTGCAAGAAGAAACTTCAAAGGAAGAAGGTATGATTTTCAGGGACATTGCTTCTCATGTAATAGGATTGGTCATAAAGCTTTTTAGTGAAAATAAAATGAGAAACATGTATTTTTTTTAGATCTACACAATTCAAAAGTCATGGTCATAATGGTCATGAAAACAGAGCTTCACAATACAGGGTTCAAGAAAGGAATGGATATGGAAATTACTTCAAGAAAGAATTCAGGACATGGGCACCATCCAAAGGCTAAAATATCAAGTGTTTTATTTACAATAAATTTGGGCATATTGAAAAATGGTGTAGGACTCAATTCCAAACAATTTCAAGGCAAGAAGGTCAAACATGTTCAAGACAAGAAGATCAAGTAATTCATCAAGAGAAGGATATCAGAAAAACATGAAAGGAAGTTGATAAAGGAAAGAATCAATGTAATATGGGAGTAAAGGTACTACCACCCCAAAATTAATCACCTCAAGAGAGAAGGTGGTGAGGGAGCTATGCTTAAGAGTCATATATTTTATCCCCATAGGTGTCCCTTTTGCCATTGATTTCAAAGGGGGAGAGATTTGAGTTAGGAGGAGAAACTTCCAAAGAGAGTATTGAGTTAGGGGGATCAACCTCCAAGGAGAGATTTGATTTAGGGGGAGCAGCCTCCAAAGAGAGCATTGAGTTAGGGGGAGCAGCCTCCAAAGAGATTATGAGTCAGGGGGAGCAGCTTTGATTCTCAAAGATGGTTTTTGCAATGATTGTGGTTTTTGCTTTAGAGGTGTTGCCATCAATGACAAAGGGGGAGATTGTTGGCAATTTGAGTTGTTTTATGTTGTCATTGATGTCACATTAATGTCCCAAGGAACACATTGAGTTTTGATGACCAAAGCATTCATATTTTGGAGAGCATGGATATATACAGGGTTTTTGTGAGAACCAAGGTAGGTAAAATAAAAGGTTTTATTTAAAACTATGGATGGCATATTTGAACTGGGTTTTTCTTGAAACCCAAGTTAGGCTTTCGTTTCGTCGAAAAAGGTGCCCCGGTGATGGAGATATTTGATTTTAAATATTTAGTTTAAATTTTAATTATTTAAAATTAAAATTAAAATTATTGCCGACGTCATAAAGTTCATGCGCTATCAAAGGTAATTATTAAAATTTAAAAGTGTCGACGTTTATTATCTTACAAAGGAGATTGCATATATATATGCAAAGGGATTTTTGTTTTAAATCCCCTAAGCAAGATTCGAAGAGAACATTTATTCGTAGGCGTCAAATTTCCTTGACGTGACAACGTGGTCCAATGGTGAGCTTGGGAGTGTTAAGGTTTTTGCTAGCGGATGTGCATGTGTTCAATTTCCACTAGATGTGAATTACAAGGAGTAAGGAAGGAAAGTCTTGGCTCACATTTTTACGTGAGCAAGAGGGCAGCAAGATAAGGGGAGAGTCTTTGCTCTCCATCTTATGCGAGCGAGTAGCTCGTGTGGTCTTTGGTGCCGCAGTTGAGGTGTTGTGTGGGCAACGACAAGGGTTCGATTCCCTCTAGAGGTAAGTAAATGTTTTATTAACACAAATTTTTATTATTGCCTAATATTGGAGGAATAAGGTGTGGTTGAGGAAAATGTTTGATTAAATATTTTTTATTTAATCAGAAGGAAAGTTTAAGAGTTATAGCGCACTTTTAGAAAAGGAGATATTTCTAGTTTTTCCTTTTATAAAAGTATATCATGTTATATATCGTTGGAAAGCTTATTTTAAGGGATATTTGATTATATTTCTTAGAAGGAGAAATAAGGTGAACATAAAGAGATATTTCTATTTTTGTAAAGGGGTTCAAGTGAAGGTTGTTTTGTTCTTTTCAAACTGTTTTGAGTGTGGCAGATTTCCAAAGGGGTTTCTTCATCTTCATAAAAGGTATGGGCACATTCTCCTATTGATTGTTTATGGTGGTTGATTTTTGAAATATCATTGGAGGGAAAATGATTGTTTGTGGTTTCCTTTTCGAAAGTGGTTGATTGAATGCTTCAAGGTTTTTTGAATTGAGAGTTGTGTTTAAACCTTGTTTTATAAGCATAGTTGTTGAATCCCATTGGTTGTGAAAGAACATGAGTTAGAAAAGAACATGATTATCATTGTTATATGAGATTTGTGGTTGAGCATTGTTGGAAACATTTTAGTTGGTTGATACATACTTGGACTAGGGTTGTGTGAGAGAGAGTTGTCCCTTGTGGTGATTGAGTTTAGAACATATTGAGTCTCTAACAATTCTATTTATGGTTCTATAAGACTTGAGTTGAGTTGAGATTGATTTGGGTTGAGAGTGAGATTAGAACATATTGAGTCTCTAACAATTCTCTTTATGATTCTATGAGTTGACTTGAGTTGAGTTGAGATTGATTTGGGTTGAGAGTGATATTATAACATATTGAGTCTCTAAAAATTCTCTTTATGCTTCTATGAAGTTGATTTGATTTGAGATTGAGATTAGAACATATTGAGTCTCTAACAATTCTCCTTATGCTTCTATGAGTTGATTTGAGTTGAGATAATTGTGGATCATTGTTGTTATTCATTGAAGAGTACATTTCCATTCATTGTTGAGTTCATCTTTGAGCTTTGCCTTGATAGAGTTGTGGATGAGTTTTGAGTGCTACTTGAGCATGATTGATTGAGCCTTTGAAGAAGGTCTTTGGGATAGATTTGTGGACATACTTGTGGCAGTTTGTGTATGATTTATTGAGCCTTTGAGAAGGCCCTTGTGGATAGTTTTGGGATAGCTTTGTAGACAGCTTTATAGACAGCTTTGTGGATAGCTTTGTAGACAGCTTTGTGGATAGATTTGTGGACAGATTTGTGGACAGATCTGGGACAAATTTGAACAAATTCTTGGTGAGATTGTTGGACAGATTTTGGACAAGTTCTTGGTGAGTTTGCTAGAGCAGATTTGGAAAAGTTCTTGGTGAGATTTTTGAAGCAGATTTTGGGCAAGTTATTGGTGAGCTTGCTAGAGCATATTTGGACAAGTTCTTGGTGAGCTTGTTGAAGCAGATTTTAGGCAAATTCTTGGTGAGCTTGCCAGAGTAGATTTGGACAAGTTCTTAGTGAGCTTGTTGGAGCATATTTGGACAAGTTCTTAGTGAGCTTGTTGGAGCATATTTGGATAAGTTCTATGTGAGCTTGTTATTCAACATTGGACAGGTTCTGTGTGATCTTGTTATTCAACATTGGATAGGTTTTGTGTGAGCTTGTTATTCAGTATTGGAAAAGTTCTATGTGAGCTTGTTATTCAGCATTGGACAGGTTCTGTGTGAGCTTGTTATTCAACATTGGACAAGTTCTGTGTGAGCTTGTTATTCAGTTTTGGATAGGTTCTGTGTGAGCTTGTTATTCAGAGTTGGACAAGTTTTGTGTGAACTTGTTATTCATATTTGGACAAGTTCTGTGTGAACTTGTTATTGTCTAGATTTGAGAAGATCAAAGAAATCATTGTATTGGATATTTTTGTGTGAAATATTATAAGGAGATCAGCTTGTGGAGTACCCCACATTAGGGGAACCACGTTAAATATTGTGTCTCAATTATGTGTGGTGACTTGTGCTCTTGCTTACTACTGCTATCTAAGTTATTAATTCACACTGCTATATTTGGTTATTGCAATTAAGGACATTAATTAATATTGGTTTGGAAAGAAAGTAAAAAGTGGTCTTATACTGTTCACCCCCCCTCTGAGTATAAGCTTGTGTTTTTCACTAATGCTATTTAAGCAATTTTTTTAGGTGTTCCCATGCTTCACTAATATCTCTATCAGAGGCTAGGGGTATAGAGGTAGATGGTATGGAAGATATGGCTTGGATACAAGTTACACTAGGTATTACAACTTGTGAGGCTGAAACTTGTGAAGTAGCATTGACTTATGCTTCACACAAGGCGTTGGTGTAGGTGGAGGTATATGAGGTGCTAGGAACACTTGAATATTGGGGAATGGATGTATGGGATTAAGGTGCAACTGAAACCTCAAAAAGAGGGTTAGTATACACCTGGGTAAAGGTGGATGAGGGTTGGGAATAGATAAGCTCTTGATGTAAAATATAATTCTATCTAAGTGAGTTGGGGATAGACTCTAAAACATAATTAGAAGACTTCATGAAGGCTTCTACTCTTTCCATGTCTATATGGGTGATGTGGTTACGAATTTTAGGATAGGTTGACTCCTCTTGGGGCATGGCCATGCGGAATGCTATGGAAAGTAAATAATGTGAGGGACCTGTAGATAAATCTGCCTATCACATTTAGGAAATCTACCACTAAAGTGGTGGGTAAGGTGGATGAAGGTTCCATTAAATTTTCTTGAATTATTGCTTTCTTTTGATTTCTAATTAATACCATAAGAAAAATAAATCAAGATTTAGATTAAAATATCAAATATAACCCAAAAAATGGAATGCTTAAGGAAACAAATAAAAAATGCTAAGTCTCAACCAATGTGGCTTACCTCATTCATTAATTATATCCTTTTAATGTATATTCATTTTATGTGTCAATTTTGTGTGTTTTGATTTTCTAATATTTATTAATGAAACAAAGGTGAAAAAATATGGCTAAGGTAGGGCAACGAGATTCTTTTTGGTGATGAAATCCAACAAGTTTTCTCAAGGGTATTTCTAGGGTGTCTAAGGGTAGATATTGGTGGATGGAGATGAAAGACACCGTCACCAAATATCAAGCCATGGTTGGTGATGAAATCCAACCACTATTATTTTGCATGAATCGTGATGTGTGAATTCTTTTTAAGTTTTATATTTTCTATTGTGTACAAATAATGTTAAAAACAATTAATTTCATAAACCTAAATTAGAAGCCAACAAAAGACTACCAAGTTCTCCAAATGGCATGAAGTACATCGCTTAAGACCCCCTATATAAATAACAACCGGAGGGTTCATCCACTCCTCTACTTGGAATCACCCAACTAGCAGGGACAATTTTGGCAATATAATATTGTTCCAACTTAGATATACAAAAGAAAATGTCTTTAACCCTAAGATGCAACACTAGATTATGCAAGTTTTAGTTCAAATGCAAAAAAAAAATGCAATAGTTTGCACCTAGAAAACAAAAACCCTAATCCAAATATGTGAATGAATATAGATCTAAAAATGTAAACTAATATGCGTTCATTTATAGATTTATTAATGATGATTCATTTTATTATATAAAATCTGAAAAATACAGAAGATACCCAAAATACATAAAACATAAAATGCAACACATAGACAATGCTTTGAACAAAATAAAATGCAAGGTAACACAAGATTGCACAATAGAATAATTTTCATTGATGGGGGAGCCTAGAAACTCCATTGTTTACAATATTGGATCCTTGAATCCTTTTGATACAATATTACAATAATTTAGGGTTCTTCGAAACCCTAAGAAGCAAGGTCATGGTGTCTTCAAGTGCGTCTTGATCCCAATAGGGTTGAGTGGGCTTTTTGGTATCCAAGGTTGGACCACTCTAGATTATGATATATCACCTTCATATCCGCATACAATTACACAAAAAATAGTTTGTAGTATATGTGAGGGTTCCATAGTGTGAGGCCCTCTATATGCAATAATAAAACCCTAACTAGATACTACAAGTATAGTGAACAAAAATAGAAAGCACATTCATAAAAATAACAAAATATAGATTTATTTTACATATGTACAATATTCTGATGTGAGAAACCTGATGCAGAGGACTGGTGTGGTGATGCCCTAGAATCACCTAGAGGCTAGGGGGTCTTCAAGAATGATAGCATAAAATGCCCGTGGGTGCTTGGCTGCTGCAAGAAATACCCGTGGGCACCTGGGGCTGAGAGGAAGGATTCTATAGAAGTAGATCCAATGAGGGAGAAAGGATGGCAATGGCAATGGGGGACTAAAATGAGTGAATATGGTGGCAAAAGTAATGTGAGGTGGCTTAGGGCACTTAAGGACCTTAAGAACTCAAGGAATTTGACTACTCATAGAATCCAAGGACTTAGAGAACTCTAAAACTTAGGAAAACTCAGGGTTTGGGGTATTTGAAAACTCAAGAAACTTGGGAACTTAGAATCTCTAAAACTTAGGAAACTCCCAATTAGGGGTTGAGCCATCAAAATAGCTTCTATTTATAATCTAACCTAGGGCATGCTAGGATTTCAATGACACTAATCGTGTGGCTAAGATTAAAGCACATCCAAGGGTAGATAATAAATCTAGGGTGTGGCACAAATTGATGTAAATGGGTGGTCAATATTAAATGAAATTGGATGGTTGGGATTAATTCACTTAAATAAATACATATTTATTAAATATATATTAAAATATAATATAAAATATTATATTTAAATATATATAAAATAAATATATATAAATAAATGTGAATAATGATAAAAATGGCAGGAAATAGGAATGGTAGATAAACTGGCTATGCTTTGGTGGTGGAAATTGTGGGAAATCCTATATGGAGGACAATTGGCTAGATTTTTATGTCTGCAATCAAGTCTAGTAGAGAAAATTATATACTGTAGAGGGGGAAAACTGCCCTACCACGTACAATTCTCAAGGTTGGAATCGTAAAGAGAGAAAGCCTTGAGGTGAACCACGGGGGTATGTTGTTATCTACACTTAGTGCTAGGGGGGAAGGGTTCACCAGGAATGGTTTAAGGACTCAATCCAAGTCCTCTAGTTTTCAAGAATGTTTGATGTATTAGATTCAAGATAAACACCTAGATTTGGCATTTCTAGATCTATGGTATGAAATATAAGGAAAATGTAGAAATATAGAATACAAGAATACAAGAGCTAACCCTAGAATGATTATTCCTTTGAATGCTTTTCTAATTCTAGGGTTTCAAACAAAAAACCTTTAAGCAAGGGCTCAATAAGAGATGCACAAACAAAATTAACCCTAAGTACACACTATATGTTGTTTATCTTTCAAATACCTAGAAATTAATTAGATGTATTTCTTATAAATAAGATCTAGGGTTTACAATAGAAATATAAAGCACTCAACAAACAACCTAAATGTTAATAAAAACATTTAGCTTTTCTAGATTATTTATCCTTGTTTTTATCCCTTTATTCAATGCTATCAACAATTTCTATTCCTACAAGATAACTTGATAAACATTTGAAAATTATAATTGGTGTTAAGGGGGATGCTTAGGCTATTGTACAACAATGCTTGGAGGCATAACATTCAAGTCCCGTAGGTCCTTTTAGCTAACCTTTGATAAATAAAAGTGGAAATTGACCTTTGGAAGAAAATAAACATAATACAATACAACAGAATAAAATGATGGAACCATAGAACAAAATGTACTACTATGCTCTAGATGTAGTCTAAAATGCAATGATGAAGTTTGGGACAAGATTTTACCCCCAGATTTTGCTCTAGTGAAATTATTCCTCATAACAGGAAACCAAGATAATGCACAAGAAGAATCATACCCTGAAGAGACTCGGGAACAATTTTGCATAAGTGAGACAAAATATCTCAGATCAAAGTGAAATGATAAATACTAAATGTAGTGAATGAAAATGAACATGCAGTAGAGTACTTTTACCTAAAAAATAGGGAGGAAGCAGACCAAAGGGTTGAGACCTCCTAAATAGTTTATCTCTCCTTAGGGCTTCAACACCAATCCACCAAGAGCGAGCAAAAACAATCAACAATCCAATTGCAATAGAAAACCAATCAAAATTCACACTCCAAATTTAATTTTCTTGTGAAAGAAAAAGAAGGATGCATACCAAATAAGAACACTTTGTGAGAAATAATAAATCATCATATATTATCATGCAATAATTTCATGCTTGTGTTGTGTGTGAAAAGTGAATTCAAACCCTCCTTATATAGCAGATTTGAAGGCGAGAAAGGTGGGAAAACCAAGGAGGGTCAACGTAAAACATTCCAAAGCTTAAAAATTAGGATTTTCTTAGAAGAGACCCTAAATATGTAAAATTGTACCCATCAAGTCTGATCGTGATTTCACCTATGCAAAGTCACACCCCTATCAAGGGCGAGCACGATTTCACATAGAGAGAGAAAAATGGTAAAAGAGGAGGGGAGAAGCCTTACCCTTACCCTAGGCAAGTCTAAGGGGTCTCCTAGAGGGCTTAGGGAAGATTGCCCACTAAAGTGGGTTAATTTTTTATGTCTACATTTTGCCCCCTCTTTGATGCATTTAAGGCCAAGTAAAAGCGTCAAAGAAAGATGTATCACAAAAAGACAAAAATAAGTGCTTAGGTTTAGACAAAGGGGTGGTGCAAAAGAGGTGTCAAAGGAAAATTTGGACTTTTGTACACAAGTTTAGGTATTACTAACATTAATACCTCTATGACTAGGTCGTCCCCTCGAGTTTCAAAAGAATAAATATTCCTTAAGAAAATCAAAAGAGGCAAGGAGAGAGAGAAAAACATGAAGAATGAAGCAAGCAAACAAAAAACAGAGCAAATATTACTAGGTACAACATGGATCTAATGCAACTAACATGAAATGCATAGATGAATATAATAAAAGAAAAGAAAGAAGAAGGGAAGAGGTGAGAATAAGAACAAGAATAAGGAGAAAAAGAATCTAAAGGCCAACCATAGAAAGTGAGAGAAGTTGATCAAGAACCCTAAATTAAGGGTGTTATGCCCAAAAGGATGGTCCATGTGTGGAGTGAAAATCCATTATGGGCATAGTACTTGCTAATATGGAAAGATAGGAAAAATATGGAGCATAACCCACTATGGATGATTCCTCAAATGATCAAATTATGGAGCGTAACCCTGGATGATTGCTCACTAGTGAATGATGTGGGATGATTACCCCTTAGGATGTATGCCAAGGCCTACTAAAATGGCCAAGGAGCATAACCCCATAGGGGAATACATTATTGCTGATGTGAACAATGTATTAGAAAGTATTACCCGATAGGGGTGTGTAAAAATATATATAGAAAAATCAATATGAGCATAACACAATGTGAGTGTGTGCATGTGATAGAAGAAATAAGAGGAAGAAAATGAGGAGAAAAGGACTGTGCGTGTGCCCCCAACTCGAAGTTTTAGCTAGTGAAAATTCAAGAGGGAAAAAATGTTCAAGAAAAAGAGAGAAGAAGGCATATCCTTATCTAAAAAACAAGACAAAGGAGAAATAAAGGATTATGCAAGGACAAGGATATACACAAAATAGGTTGCATTCCTTGAATTTGAGGAGAAATGATGATCATTGTAAAACTTTCAAAGTCAAGGGACACAAGAAGAAGAGAGAAGAGAAGAAAAAAATGTAAAATTTCGTAGAATAAGATCATCAGAGTCTATTTTGATAGGCTCTCAAATACTCTAAGATGTGAATGCACTTTTAATACAGTAGCTCCAATTGGTGCAATCGATCTGCATGATACTCATCATCGATCGCAACATCTTGCAACAAGATGCGCAATGAAGGAACCTCAAGCTCAAAGGAAACACTGCATCAACCCTATATACCAAGACATGGTGAGGTCCCTGTAGGAGTATACACACTAGTACGATTGGCCCACAAGATAGGATAAAGCTAGATATGATAGTCACAACTGATATTACTACCCAAATTTTTCAAGATCTTGATCAAGGACTTGTTGGATGCCTCAACTTACCCATTACCCTGGGGGTAATAGGGAGTTGACTATCTATGATGAATCTTGTACTTAGTACAAATATTATGAACATACTTATTCTTGAAAGGAGTGTTGTTATCAAAAACAATCACCGAAGGAATCTCAAACCTACAAAGAATTTGGTTGAATATGAACTTAGAAACTTGAGTTCCAGTCACCGTAGCCAAGGGCATGGCTTCAACCCATTTAGTGAAATAATCAATTGCAATAATGATAAACTTGTGACCATTAGATGACACTGGGTTAACTTTCCTGATAATGTCCAGTCTCCACATGAACAATGACCAAGGGGAAGAGATAATGAAGGTCCTGAGAAGGAGCATGGATGAGATGATCATGTTGTTGACACTTGTTGTAGTACCAAACATAGTCACATGCATATTTCTCCATGGAATGCCAATAGTATTCCATCCAGAGGAGATATTTGCCAATAGCATTGCCACAAAAATGTCCTCCACATGAACCTTTGTGAGAATCACTAAGAGCAAGAAGGGTTTCATTAAAGTTAAGACATTGCAAGAGGATACCTTCAAAATAATGTTGATACAAAGTGTTGCTAATTATGATGAATTGAAATGCTCTTTTGTGTAAAATATTATGTTGATTTCAATCTAAACCATCAAGCATCGAACCATCCTTAAGAAAATTAAAGATGTTATACCATGGTTTATATGGGGAATCTTCGATGGCCAAAAATATAAAGGGATAAGACAAGAACCAAGCGATGTAGGTTCCTGAAGTTGTCTAATGATAATTGACACTTGATCATCTTCTAAATCTAGAGGGAACAAGGATACAGTAGTAGCCATGGTATTTGCATGGCATTTTGAGGATCTAGGAATAGACTCTATGGTTACTCATTCAAATGAGAACAACTTGGTAAAAATCTCCTTTTAAGGTTTAATTTTATCATCCTAAGTTTGATAAACATCGTTAATCTAATTAACCATAAGTTTAGAGTCACCAAATATTGGAATAACTCTAAAATCTAAGGTATCTCTAAGACCAAGGATCAAAGCTTCATATTTTGCAATGTTATTCGTGCAATAAAAATGAAGTTTGAAGGATGAGGGGATGATCTAATTTTATGGGGTGACTAGAATGACTCCAGTGCCATCACCCTTCATGCATCAGGTTCCATAAAAAAATGAAGTCCAAGACTTATACTCTTTAATTTTGACATTGAAGCACTCATAAGAAAACTCAACAACTATAGGATGGCCAACTTATAAGGGAGAGGAGGCTAACTGATCAATAATAACTTGACCCTTTATAGCCTTATAACCTATAAAATTCAAGTCAAACTTACTAAGGACTAAGACCCATTTAGAAGCTTGACCTAAAAGGTGTGGTTTAGACATCAAATAGCATAAAGGATCAAAATTTGCAACCACCAATATCTTATGGCTGAGCATGTAGTGTCTTAACTTCTAAGAAGAAAACACTATGATAAGGCAAATCTTCTCTAAGGGAGTGTACCTAGTTTCATAGCTAACCAAAGTTCTACTGATATAGTAGATAACTTGTTCTTTATTTTTATCATCATTTTGGGCTAGCATGGCTCCTAAAGCATGAGTAGTGGCTGTTACATAAAGCATCAAATGCCTACCAAGCACAAGAGTAACTAAAATGGGTGGGAAAGTGATACTATTTGAGATCATAAAAATATTTTTGACACTCAAAATCCCATTGAAAGACCACATATTTCTTAATAAGCTTAAGAAAAGGCTGACACTTATCGGCTAACTACAAAATGAACTAACTAATAGACTAAAGTTTACCTTGCAGACTATGTAGTTCGATGAGGGTACGAGGAGGAGGTATATCAGTGATGGTCGTTATCTTAATGAGATCCACTTCAATACCTAACCTAGAAACTATAACTTGCCAGATGTGACTTTGAACACACACTTAGCAGGTTTAAGATGAACCTTGTATTATCAAAGCCTTTTGAATATTCATCTTAAATCATGGACATGATACTTTCGTTCTATAGAGTGAGCTAGAAGATCATCCACATAGTTCTAGAGAATATCATGCATCATGTCATGGAAAATATAATTCATGTCCCACTCATAGGTAGCCCCTACATTCTTCAGGATAAAAGGCATGACATTCCAGTAGAAGGCACCCCATGAAGTAGTGAATGTTGTCTTAGCTTGATCCTCAGGGGTAATCATAATCTGATTGTAGTGTAAGAAACCATCCATAAGTGAAAGCATTCAATATTTGGTAGTGAAATCTACAATATGATCTACGTTGGGAAGGGGAAAATCATCCTTGGGATATGCTAAGTTAATATATCGAAATTCAGTATATATTATGATTGTTCCTTCCTTCTTAGCTATAGGAATGATATTGGAGATCCAATCAAAATAGTCGATAGATTTTATAAACCCAATGTCAAAGAGATTTTGGAGCTCTTCCTTAACTGATAGAGTGACCTTAGGATGCATCTTCCTAAGTTTCTACTTAACAGGCTTAGCACTAGGTTTACCTACAAAATGATGCATGACAAGGGAGGGATAAAGCCTTGGCATGTCGGCATATGACCAAGCAAAAATATCCTAATATTCTCTTAATAAATTGGTTAATTTCTCTTGCTCATCCATGGAAAGGGGTTTACCTAGATTAAGGGTTCTAGGGGCTTCATTAGAACCCATGTTCACATCTATGGTCTCCTCAATAAGTATGGAAAAGTCATCCTCAAGAGGAGGTAGGGTAGGAATCACTCCTAAGTGCTCAAGGTCCTCAGGGAACATAGAACCAAAGTCCACTTGAGATCTAGAATATTAAACCTACGTAGTGCAAGGGATATACCTACAAAAGTAGATGTCATTCTAAGGTGCATCCTCATATTTGGCATATTGCATAGGGGTTACGACCAACACATAAGGAGAGGGTGGCCCCTCATCCTCAACACTCCACTCTAAACTTTGATGAGATTTATTTAAGAGAGAATCTTGACAAGAAGAGTTGAATTGATACTAAGATGAGACATTGATTGGTAATTTCTTATCAAGTTTTTTAGGTTGCTTAGATAAGGAATTTGATGAATGAAATTGAGCTAGATTGTTTGGTGAGTAAAATTCAAATGGATGAGGATCGCCCAAGATAGAAACATGCTGATTTTTAAATTTAAATTTCACACATTGATGAAAAGTAGAAGGGATAGCCTCCATCGCATGAATCCAAGGATGTATAAGAAGAAGATTAAAATATGTAGGACAAGATACCACATAAAACAATGTATCTAAAATCTTATGATCGACTTTGAGGGGAAGTGATATGGTACCATAAGCTTTTTGGGACTCATTGTTGAAAGTTTTAATGATATCATTGGATTTAGTTATATCTTCCTCTTTAATACAAACTCTTTAAAGAAATGATATGTGCATAAATTAAGGGAAGAACCATTATCAATCATAACTATTTTGATAAAAGTATCCGTAATAAATTGAGTGATGTAAAGAAAATAATATTTTGCAAGTTCGAGAAAGAAATATCAGCGTCTGAGAATGTGAGATGATATATCCCAAGAGATCTTACAATATTGGCCATATCACTAGGGGGAATATATAGAGGGATAGATTGTTGTTTCAGAATATTTATTAAGGATTCTCCATGAGTAGGAGAATTTTGCAATAGCTCCAAAAGAGAGATATTTGCTAAAAAACTAATTTCTTGCTAAGATTTCTAAATATGTTGATTCTATACTAACTTTTCTGAAGTAGCTGTTATCATACCATCCATGTTATTATCACAATGGTGTGGTACACTTCTATAATATATTTTATTAGTTGCATGTCTAATTACATTCTGATTAATAAATGGTTTCTATTGAAAATTCCCCACATCAAAGATGTTTTGCATCAATCAAATATTGAACCACATGTTTCAACTTCTTACAATAATTTATCCTGTCCCTCTACTCAATGATATGCACAATGTTGTCCTGCTTTATACCAATGAGTTGCAGTATCAAGTTGTCTTATGGGAGGTAAATCAATTGCACTGGCTTCTAAAAGTTATTTTAAAACTGCTTTCATAGACATATTAAGCCTTGTGAAATTCCTTTGTGGAGGTTTCTGAAGTACTATATTTTGTAGGTTGTTAGTAACATTGTTAACAAGCCTACTATCCGTTCCACTATCACCTCGTATGTGCTTACTCTTATGTTGAGACTTAGTAGGTTTATCTGCTTTAACTTTAAGTTGGCCTCTCCTGATAAGGGCATGTTCTACTTTTCTTGATAAATCAATTACTTGATGAAAATATGTAATAGTAGTAGTCTCTAATGCATAAGATATTTGTTCTTGTAAATTACCAATAAATATCTCAAGCATATCCCTTGGAGGTAAAGTATATCTAAAAAACCCAACTAAAATTCTTTAATGAGCCAAGAATTCTGATTTTTTTTCTTCTTTTCTTTGTTTTAAATTGTAAACATCTTTCATTGTTACTTCCTTTTCAATATAAGAACCAAATTTTTGAACAAATAATTTTGTTGTTTCTTCAAAACTCTTTAAAGAATAATTGAGTAACCTATAAAACCACTCTAATGTCATACCACCAAGACTCTTAGGAAATATTTTAAGTAACAACATGTTATCATAAATGAGATGATGGCTAGTTATTCTAAATCTTCTTAAGTGATCAATCAGATATTATGTCCCCTTATAAGTAGGTAAAATTGACATGGGAAAATTCTTAGGATAAGGCCTAGCAACAACAATAGGATCCAATGGTTTATTACACATGTCCTTATAACTGTAAGTAAAACTTGAAGGGTGAATCATATAAACTTTTGAAGCCATTTGCTTTACCATATTTATAAAAGTTTATACTTTTGAATCACTATTATGTACTAACCCCAGATTTAATAAAGGAGGAGTGTTGGACATATTGATACTATTGACGTATATGGTATTATGTTGGAGAGGATAACTAACATTTTGTGGAATAGAGGTAATAGTGTTGAGATAAGCAGATTGAGGAGGAAATTGAATATTTTGAATGGCACTACTAGTTGGAGGAACTTGTATATTCCTTCCAATGTTGGTTGTTATAGTAGTGGTATAAGTTGGATGATAAACAATATTACCATGATTCAAAGATTCACTCAAGGGGTTATCTTGAGATGGTCTAACTTCCTCAAGTAGGGCTTCTTCCTCTAAATCTGCATTCAATGCATGCTTATGATATTTATAAAAGGTCCACACATGCTTAAAGGATTTAAATATAAGGTTCCCATCGAGTCCCTTAATAGGATCAAGACTATTTTCAATCTCTTCCTTCTCAAAGTTAGGATTTTCTCTATCAACTTGATCATTCTATTGAAAAATCTTATCAAAACCTAAAAGCCTTCTTTCATTCCCAAGGTTTAAAGCTATTGGAAAAGGAGGGAAAGAATAAGGTAAAAGGAGGAGACTAAGACCCACAAAACAAGCACCAAAAATTATGTTCTTAATCTAAACACACAAAATTAATGATCTTGATTAAGGTTTCAATAGAAAAGGTGTTCATGTCAAGTTAACCAAATATGTAGAGAGGAAAAACTACCCTACTATGTATAATTCTCAAGGTTGGATCCACAAAGAGATAAAGCGTTGAGGTGAACCATGGGGATATGTTGTTCTCTACACTTGGTTCTAGGGAGGAAGGGTTCACTAGGAATGGTTTAAGGACTCGCTCCAAGTCCTCTGCTTTTCAAGAATGTTTTATGTATTAAGTTCGAGACAAACACCTAGATTTAGCCTTTCTAGATATATGCTATGAAAGATAAAGGATAATGCAAAATATATAATACAAGAATAAAAGAGCTAACTCTAGAATGATTCTTCCTTTGAATGCTTTTCTAATACTAGGGTTTCAAATAGAAAACCTTTAATCAAGGACTCAAGAAGAGATGCAAAAAAAAAATTAACCCTAAGTGGACACTATATGTTGTTTATATTTCAAATGCCTAGAAATTAACTAGATGTATTTATTATAAATTAGATCTAGGGTTTACAATAGAAATATGAAGCACTCAATAAATAGCCTAAATTTTAATTAGAACACTTAGCTTATACACTTATTTATCCTTGCTTTTATCCCTTTATTCAATGCTATCAATAATTCATGTTCCTACAAGATAACTTGATAAACACTTGAAAAATATAATTATTGTTAGGGGGCCTACTTAGGCCACTATACAAAAATGCTTGGAGGCATAGTAGTCAAGCCTCGTAGGTCCTTTTATCTAACATTTAATAAATAAAAGTGGAAATTGACCTTTGGAAGAAAATAAACATAATAAATACAACAAAATAAAATTATGGAACCACATAATAGAATGTACTACTATGCTCTAGATGCAATCTAAAATGCAATGATGAAGTCTAGGAAAATAGTTTACCCCCAAATTTGGCTTTGGTGAAATTGTGCCCCATAACAGTTGATCATGATAACGCACAAGTGAAATCATTCCTTGTAGAGACCCGAGCACAATTTTGTATAAGTGAGACAAAACGTCTTCGATCAAAGTGAAATGATAAACCCTAAAAGTAGTGAATAAAAATAAACAAGCAATAGAGCACTATTACCTGATAGGAAGCGAGGAAGTAGATTGAAGGGTTGAGATCTTCTAAATAGTTGATATATCCTTAGGGCTTCAACACCAATCAACCAAGAGTGAGCAACAACAATCAATAATCCAACTGCAATAGAAAACCAATCAGACTTCACACTCTAAACTTAATTTGCTTATGAAAGATGAAGGATGCAAACCAAATAAGAATACTTTGCAAGAAATAATAAATCATCAAATATTATTGTGTAATAATTACGTGCTTGTGTTGTGTGTGAAAAGTGAATTCAAACCCTCCTTTATAATGGATTTGAAGGTGAGAAAGATAGGAACACCAAGGAGGGCCGACTTAAAACATGCCAAACCCAAAAAATAAGGGGTTTCTTAGAAGAAACCCTAAATATGCAAAATCACACCCTGTTAAGGCCAACCACAATTGTAAGTGCAGTAAAGGTTGTAACTATTGTAAGTGCAGTAAAGGTTGTAACTATTGTAAATGCAGTAAAGGTTGTAAAGAGTTGAAATATATCTTACTATAAAAGAGATATTTTTAGATCTTTCAAGGGTGGTTGATTCATTCTGTCACTTGCTGACCTCTTTAACACTATAGGAAATAATATCCGCCCATGTAGAGGATTTGGAGAGCAAGTGGGTAGTTAAACCTCTCTAGTTGCTGAGAGGCCCAGGTTCAAATCTCTTACCTCACATGTTGCGGATATGTTATGTAATGGTTCCCTCGTGGTCACAGTCTGTTTACCCCTTGTGGCCACCAAAAAAAAAAAAAAAAACACTATAGGAAATAATACAAAAAAAATATTTTTGAGTTGCATGTTGTGTATCTTCAGTTTGGCTAGATTGCATGTGGTATTGGCCCTTGGTTCATGCTAACCTTACCTCTTGCAGTTGATGCATGTTTATTTATGTCTCGTATTTGTTATACTATGTATTTTATGGAGTTTTAGGTGGATCAATCAGCCCAGTTTTTATATTGGTGTATCACCCATTTCTATTTTTATTGTTCATCTGTTGTTATAGTTTTTATTTTCCTATCATCCCTCTCCCTTTTCTTAGTGCAATTTTAGTGTATTTTTGTGGTAGTTTTAATTTTATTTCCTAGTCCATGTTATAGTTTTTATTTTCTAAGTTTATTTTTTTGTTGCTGTCTTTTATTTTTTCCTTCCCCTATTTTCCAGCAAGTTTAATCCAAATTAGTTTAGTTTGTTATTTTTAAGGAGATCCGACTCTTTTCAAAGGTATTTTCCTCTCAAGCAGTCCCACATGAGAGGGAGATTCCCATGTTGGTGTTGTACATGGGTGTAGTGTAAGTGTATATTTTTAGACATCAACACAAAAAATAACTCAAATTTTTATAACTTTATCATCTCCTTATTGTTACCAATTAATAGAATGTCATCCACATACAAAACCATGATAACAAAATTTATATATATTTTTTAAAATACACACACATATCTGCTTTGCTTTTTCCAAGTCCAAGTATCAAAACAAACCTATCCAATTTTTGGCTCCACATTCTTGGAGATTGCTTCAAGCCATAAAGAGATTTTTCAACTTGCATACCAAGTCCTTAAATTTTATCTTAAATAATTTTGGTTGTGATATATATGTCTTCATCAAGTTCACCATGTAGAAATTTTGTCTTCACATCCATCTATTCTATTTCAAGATCAAAAGTAGCAAAAATAGTTAACAAAAATAGTTAACAAAAATTTAATTGAAGTTAGTTTAGCCAAAAGAGAAAAAATATTACCAAAGTCAATTCCCTCAACTTGAGAAAATCCTTTTGCTACCAGGTGAGTCTTGTACTTATCCAAATTTCCTTCTATATTGTACTACTTCTTGTTGGAAATTTGAGTTAATTTGATGCATTTTATGTTGTCATTGATGTCACATGGATCATTGATGTCACATGGATCACATTTGGTTTTGGTGGCAAAAGCACTTCATAGATAAGCATCTATGATATTTTGGAGAGCATGGATATATACAAGGTTTTTATGAAAACCAAGGCAGGCAAAATAAAAGGTTTTATTTAAAACCATGGTGGGCTTATGTGGAAAGGGCTTTTCTTAAAAGCCAAGGTGGAATTTTGTTTCATCGAAAAAGGACCTCCGGTGATGAAGATATTAAAGTTTAAAGTTTAAGTTTAAATTAATGGAGGGCCGACCTATGTGCAATTAATGGAGGTTGGCTTATATATATATATATATATTATATATATATATATGTAAAGGTTTCAATTTATTTTCGGAAAGGGGGCATATTATATATCGTCGGAAAGCTTATTTCGAGGGCTATTTGACTAACTTATTTAGAAGGAGAAATAAGGTGTGTGTAAAGAGATATTTCTGATTTTGCAAAGGGGTTCCAAAAGTGAAGTTTGCCTTGTTCTTTTTCAAGAGGATTAATTCTTTCATGAGGTGACAAGGTATGCAATATTGTGATTTATTTTATTTTATGGTATAAGTGGTTTTGGGAGTGAAAAGGTTATGCAATGTTTTGATTTATTTTATTTTATGGTACAAGTGGTTTTAGGAGAGATAAGGAAGTTGTGCAATTAAAGGCCTTGGTGATGATTATTGAAAAGTGGAGTAATGTTGATTATTTTGTGATCTACTAACCCTTGTGAAGATTGGCAAAAGAATTTTGTGATTGTGGCAGATTTACAAAGAGGTTTTTTCATCTTCATAAAAGGTATGGGCACATTCTCCTATTGATTGTTTATGGTGGTTGATTTCTGAAATATCATTGGAGGGAAAAGGATTGTTTGTGGTTTCCTTTTCGAAAGTGGTTGGTTGAATGCTTCAAGGTTTTTTGAATTGAGAGTTGTGTCTAAACCTTGTTTGATAAGCATAGTTGTTGAAGCCCATTGGTTGTGAAAGAACTTGAGTTAGAAAAGAACATGAGTATCATTGTTATGTGAGATTTGTGGTTGAGCATTGTTGGAAACATTTGAGTTGGTTGATACATACTTGGACTAGGGTTGTGTGAGAAAGAGTTGTCCCTTGTGATGATTGGTTGAGTTGAGTTGATTGAGCCTAGTCAAGTGATGTGTGAAGTGATTGTTCAAGTTCTATGAAACAAACTATTCCATCATTCTATGTTGAGTTGAGATTAAGGTTAGAACATATTGAGTCTCTAACAATTCTCTTTATGGTTCTATAAGACTTGAATTGAGTTGAGGTTGATTTGAGTTGAGAGTGAGATTAGAACATATTGAGTCTCTAACAATTCTCTTTATGCTTCTATGAGTTGATTTGAGTTGAGTTGAGATTGATTTGGGTTGAGAGTGAGTTTAGAACATATTGAGTCTCTAACAATTCTCTTTATGCTTCTATGAGTTGAGTTGAGATTGATTTGGGTTGAGAGTGAGATTAGAACATATTGAGTCTCTAACAATTCTCTTTATGCTTCTATGAAGTTAATTTGAGTTGAGATTGCCATTCATTGTTGAGTTCATTTTGAGTACTACTTGAGCATGATTGATTGAGCCTTTGAGAAGGCCTTTGGGATATATTTGAGGATAATGTTGGGACATATTTGAGGATAGTTTTGGACAAGTTCTTAGTGAGAGAAAATTTGGGCAAGTTCTTGGTGAGCTTGCTAGAGCATATTTGGGCAAGTTCTTGGTGAGCTTGCTAGAGCATATTTGGGCAAGTTCTTGGTGAGCTTGCTAGAGCAAATTTGGGCAAGTTCTTGGTGAGCTTGCTAGAGATTGGTAAAGTTCTTGGATATTAATTTTTGAGCTTGTTAAGCAAGTTCTATGTGAGCCTATTGAGAAGGTTCTTAGTGAGCCTATTGATAGAGCTTTGGAGGTGACAGAGTACAGAGGATAGAGTCTCAGTGGATAGAGATCCAACAACCAACATAGTTGAAGATAGATCTGAGTGAGGAGTCTTCAAGTGGAGAGAGGTCCACCAATTAGTGCAATAGAGAGATAGAGTCTTCTAGAAGATCACATAGCTAGAGCAGAAGGGGAAAGAGTTCTCCTATGGAAGAGATCCATGAACTTGAGATTAGGGGATCAACATCTCCTTTGGATAGAGATCCATAAACATTGTAATTGGGAGTGATTCCCAAAGAGATTGATTGAGAAAGTTTTAGTAAAATATTTTCTCCATGGAGTAGCCCACATTGGGTGAACCACGTAAATTGTGGTGTCTCAATTGTGTATGGTGACTTGTGCTATTGCTTTGCTACTCACTTATTAATACTACTATATTTACACAACATAATATTGAATTGGAAGAAAAAGTAAAAAGTGGTCTTATACTATTCACCCCCCTCTCAGTATAAGCTTGTGTTCTTCAATTGGTATCAGAGCGGGTTCCTTCGAAAAGGCTAACAACTTGAGGGTAGATTCTACAAGAACACAGATGGCTTCACAGAATGGATTATCTACAAATAAGGCTCCATTATTTGATGGTAACAATTATGCTTTCTAGAGCATGAGGATGAAGAACTACTTGATATCACAAGGATATGAGGTATGGCAGATGGTTGAAAAAGAGTATAAGGTTGAAGGTGATCCCGAGGAAGATAAGACTACCAGGAAATTGGTTGAGATAAATGCAAGAGCAATGAATTGTATTTTGAGTGGGCTACGTGAGATAGATTTTGCAAAGGTCATGGTATGTACTTCAGCTAATGAGATGTGGACCAAGTTGAGGAATACTTATGAAGGAGATTCCAAGGTAAATTTGGCAAAGAAATCTTACTACATTGTAGAAGCAAGTGATAATTCAGATTACAGTGATAAATATCAGTCAGATGAAGAAGAATGTACATTCTTTGGAATAAATGAAGAAAAACAAGAACATCTATTCCTAGGTATTGAAGTTAAAGAAGAGGATAAATCTATTGAAGAAAGACATGAAGAGCTTGCCACAACCATTGAGCAAGCAGATAGGTACAAGAAAGGTCTAAGAATACTAAAATGCTTCATATGCGGAGATTTTGGGCATATAGATGATGATTGCACATACTACAACAATTGCAACAAGGAAAGTTTATTTGAAGAAGAAAGCAATAGTTCTAGTGACAATTCCAACAACAGTGATGATGAAGAAGAGAATTCCACAAAACAAGAAAAGAAAATCAGGAGGTTGAAAAATAAAATCAAGAGGCTTGAAAATAAGGTTCAAGAAAATGAAAAAGTCAATATGATGCTTAATCAACACATTCAAGATTTTGAAAAAGAGCTTCAGGAATCAAAAGAGTTTGGCATCACTATTTCTGAGAAACTAAAGGAGAGGAAAGAAATATGTGATCAGTTAGAAGAAGAAGATCAGAAAATTTTGGGGACCTACATAAATGAGTTAGCATGATTTCAAAGAAATTCAAAAACACTGGATAATTTTTTGGATTTACAACGAGATCCATTTATAAAGATAGGGCTTGGTTATGAAGAAGGGAAATAAAAAATAAGTACACAAGGTCCTATATTTGTATCAGGAGGTTTCATTTCAGAAATCTATAAGGAAGAACTAGTTCTCAAAGAAAAAGAAGCAGCAGAAATGGATACTTGCATTTCAGAGGCTATAGAGATGTGTGCCAATTTGCTACTTAACACAAATGAAGAAAAAGAAGAGGGAGATTCCAAAGCACCAAAGGTTTCATATTTCAGGTTTGGGGAATCACACTCAAAAGGAAAGGAAGTTCTAAAATATGAAAGCAAAGAAGCACCTAAGATTTGTGAGGAAAGTTCCAAAGTTCCTATGGCTCCAAATATTCAGTTTGGTTCTTGTTTTGAGATAGGTGAATCAAGTTCAAAGGGAAAATAAATTATTGAAGAGAAAGGCAAGGAAGAAACTAAGGAAGAGGTTTTAAATGCTACAAAGAAGATTCAAGGATGCAATGCACAAGTTGAAGATGATCATAAGGATAATGATCAAGAAAGGTATGAAGAACCAAGGCATGAACAAAGGGCTTTTCAAGGACATTGTTTTTCTTGTAATGGATTTGGACACAGGGCTATACATTGCAGGATCCATGGATCAAAGAAGTTTGATTTTGCTAGAAGAAACTTCAAGGGAAGAAGGTATGGTTTTTCAGGGACATTGCTTCTCATGCAATAGGATTGGTCATAGAGCTTTTCAGTGCAAAGGAAATGAGCAACATGGTTTTGGTTTTAGAGCTACACAATTCAGAAGTCATGGTTATAATGGTCATGAAAATAGAGCTTCACAATATAGGGTTCAAGAAAGGAATGGATATGGAAATTACTTCAAGAAAGAATTCAGGACATGGGCACCATCCAAAGGCTACAATATCAAGTGTTTTAATTGCAATAACTTTGGGCATATTGCAAAATGGTGTAGGACTCAATTCCAAATAGGTTCAAGGCAAGAAGGTTTCAAGGCAAGAAGGTCAAACAGGTTCAAGACAAGAAGATCAAGTAATTCATCAAGAGAAGGATATCAAAAAAACATGGAAGGAAGTTGATAGAGGAAAGAAACAAAGTAATATGGGAGTAAAGATACTCCCACCCCAAAATTAATCACCTCTAGAGAGAAGGGGGTGAGGGGGCTAAGCTTAAGAGTCATATATTTTAGCCCCATAGGTGTCCCTTTTGCCATTGATGTCAAAGGGGGAGAGATTTGAGTAAGGGGGAGAGCATTGAGTTAGGGGGAGCAGCCTCCAAAGAGAGTATTGAGTTAGGGGGAGCAGCCTCCATAGAGAGTATTGAGTCGGGGGAGCAACTTTGATTCTCAGAGATGGTTTTTGCAGTGATTGTGGTGTTTGCATTAGAGGTGTTGCCATCAATGACAAAGGGGGAGATTGTTGGAAATTTGAGTTAATTTGAGGTATTTTATGTTGTCATTGATGTCACATGGATCATTGATGTCACATGGATACATTTGGTTTTGGTGGCCAAAATATTTCATAAATAAGCATTTATGATATTTTGGAGAGCATGGATATATACAAGGTTTTTATGAAAACCAAGGCAGGCAAAATAAAAGGTTTTATTTAAAACCATGGTGGGCTTATGTGGAAAGGGATTTTCTTAAAAGCCAAGGTGGAATTTTGTTTCATCGAAAAAGGACCTCCGGTGATGAAGATATTAAAGTTTAAAGTTTAAGTTTAAATTAATGGAGGGCCGACCTATGTGCAATTAATGGAGGTTGGCATATATATATATATGTAAAGGTTTCAATTTATTTTGGAAAGGGGGCATATTATATATCGTCGGAAAGATTATTTCGAGGGCTATTTGACTAACTTATTTAGAAGGAGAAATAAGGTGTGTGTAAAGAGATATTTCTGATTTTGCAAAGGGGTTCCAAAAGTGAAGTTTGCCTTGTTATTTTTCAAGAGGATTAATTCTTTCATGAGGTGACAAGGTATGCAATATTGTGATTTATTTTATTTTATGGTATAAGTGGTTTTGGGAGTGAAAAGGTTATGCAATGTTTTGATTTATTTTATTTTATGGTACAAGTGGTTTTAGGAGAGATAAGGAAGTTGTGCAATTAAAGGCCTTGGTGATGATTATTGAAAAGTGGAGTAATGTTGATTATTTTGTGATCTACTAACCCTTGTGAAGATTGGAAAAAGAATTTTGTGATTGTGGCAGATTTACAAAGAGGTTTTTTCATCTTCATAAAAGGTATGGGCACATTCTCCTATTGATTGTTTATGGTGGTTGATTTCTGAAATATCATTGGAGGGAAAAGGATTGTTTGTGGTTTCCTTTTCGAAAGTGGTTGGTTGAATGCTTCAAGGTTTTCTGAATTGAGAGTTGTGTTTAAACCTTGTTTTATAAGCATAGTTGTTGAAGCCCATTGGTTGTGAAAGAACTTGAGTTAGAAAAGAACATGAGTATCATTGTTATGTGAGATTTGTGGTTGAGCATTGTTGGAAACATTTGAGTTGGTTGATACATACTTGGACTAGGGTTGTGTGAGAAAGAGTTGTCCCTTGTGATGATTGGTTGAGTTGAGTTGATTGAGCCTAGTCAAGTGATGTGTGAAGTGATTGTTCAAGTTCTATGAAACAAACTATTCCATCATTCTATGTTGAGTTGAGATTAAGGTTAGAACATATTGAGTCTCTAACAATTCTCTTTATGGTTCTATAAGACTTGAATTGAGTTGAGGTTGATTTGAGTTGAGAGTGAGATTAGAACATATTGAGTCTCTAACAATTCTCTTTATGCTTCTATGAGTTGATTTGAGTTGAGTTGAGATTGATTTGGGTTGAGAGTGAGTTTAGAACATATTGAGTCTCTAAACAATTCTCTTTATGATTCTATGAGTTGAGTTGATTGTTTTTGAGAGTGAGATTAGAACATATTGAGTCTCTAACAATTCTCTTTATGCTTCTATGAAGTTAATTTGAGTTGAGATTGCCATTCATTGTTGAGTTCATTTTGAGTACTACTTGAGCATGATTGATTGAGCCTTTGAGAAGGCCTTTGGGACATATTTGAGGATAATTTTGGGACAGATTTGAGGACAGTGTTTGGACAAGTTCTTAGTGAGCTTGTTAGAGCAGATTTGGGCAAGTTCTTGGTGAGCTTGCTAGAGCAGATTTGGGCAAGTTCTTGGTGAGCTTGCTAGAGCATATTTGGGCAAGTTCTTGGTGAGCTTGCTAGAGCATATTTGGGCAAGTTCTTGGTGAGCTTGCTAGAGCAGATTTGGGCAAGTTCTTGGTGAGCTTGCTAGCACAAATTTGACAAGTTCTATGTGAGCTTGTTAAGCAGGTTATGTGTGAGCCTATTAAGTTTTGTGAGCCTATTGAGCAGGTTCTTAGTGAGCCTATTGATAGAGCTTTGGAGGTGACAGAGTATAGAGGACAGAGTCTCAGTGGATAGAGATCCAGCAGCCAGCATAGTTGAAGATAGATCTGAGTGAGGAGTCTTCAAGTGGAGAGAGGTCCACCAGTTAGTGCGATAGAGAGACAGAGTCTTCTAGAAGATCACATAGCCAGAGTAGAAGGGGAAAGAGTTCTCCTATGGAAGAGATCCACGAACTTGAGATTAGGGGATCAACATCTCCTTTGGATAGAGATCCATAAACATTGTAATTGGGAGTGATTCCCAAAGAGATTGATTGAGAAAGTTTTAGTAAAATATTTTCTCCGTGGAGTAGCCCACATTGGGTGAACCACGTAAAATGTTGTGTCTCTATTGTGTGTGGTGACTTGTGCTCTTGCTTACTACTGCTATCTGAGTTATTAATGCACACTGCTATATTTGGTTATTGCAATTAAGGACATTAATTGATATTGGTTTGGAAAGAAAGTAAAAAGTGGTCTTATACTGTTCACCCCCCCTCTCAGTATAAGCTTGTGTTCTTCACTTCTTGAATACCCACTTACAAGCAATTGGTTTTATTTTAAAGGGTAATTTCACCAAGTCCCACATTTTATTTTTATCTAAGGACTCCATTTCTTCCTCCATTGCTCTTTCCCAAGACTTATTCTCATTTAATTGAAGTACCTCCTTTATAGTCTTGGGTACTTCATCAATAACTGATATATTAAATGCAAAAAAGACATTTGAAGGGCTATATATTTCTAGAAGTCTTCTCACTCAATTTGATCTCCTCAAACTTAGAGTTCTAGGTTCTGCATCTTCAAATTCCTTCTCATCTTCTTCCTCTAAATTTTCCTATAAAAAATTTCTTTGTAGTTCATCTTCTTCTATAGCACCAAGTTCTACCACAGGTTCTCCTAATCCAATTTTACTTAAAATATTTTAGGTTCTTTGTTTGGTTGCATTTTGATATCCCTTTTTGTTTCTCTAAATTTCATATTACAACTATAAACAATCTTCTATATTTTTTTGGTTCCACAACTTATATCCTTTAATACCAATACTATAACCCATAAATATGCATTTTTTAGACTTATAGTCTATCTTAGTTCTTTTATATTTTGGGACATACATATAAGAATCACAATAAAAAACCCTTATATGACAAATATAGGGTTTCTTACCAGTCCACACTTCTTGTGGAGTCTTGTCCACCAAAGCTAAGGTAAATCTATTGATGAGGTAACAAGTATTTTAAAATGGCTTTTGGCCAGAATTTCCTTTCTAATCCTGCACCACTTAGCATGCTTCTATCCTTATCCATCAATGCCATGTTCATATGTTCTGCAACTCCATTATTTTGTGGAGTATATGGAGTTTTTCTATCTTTCTATTCCACAGTCCTTGCAAAATTGTTCAAATTCATTAGAGAAATACTCACCACCATCCTATAAGGAGTTTTATGAATGGATTTTGTACCTAGCATTAGTTCAATAGTGAAATTAAATTTATTTTTAGGTGGTAGTACATGGAGATATTTAGGAAATACATTCCTAAAGTCATGTAAAATTAGATGATTCCTAAACAATTCGTAAAGAACACAAGCTTATACTGAGATGGGGGGTGAATAGTATAAGATAACATTTTTTAATTCTTTCCAAAATAGTATTATCAATATTCTCAATTGCAATTACTTTCCAAAGCAATATTAACCAATATCATCAATAGTAGTAGCAAAGCAATGCACAAATCATCACATACAAGAGAGAAACATATTTAACGTGGTTCATCCAATGTGGGTTACGTCCATAGAGAAAATATTTATTATAAAATATCTCAACAAATATCTTGGAAACCAATTCCCTATTACAATCTATGGGCCAATGCCCAAGGAATATTTTGATCCCCTATGCTCAAGTTCATGGATCTCTATCCACAGGAGACACTTCTCCTTTCTACTTTGGTTCATGGATCTATATCCATAGGATAAACCTCTCCTCTCTACTCAAATCTACTCAACTGCTTGTACTGATCTGCCTCACACCTGCTCATAAATCTGCCTCAAACCTGCTCATAAATCTACCTCAAACCTGCTCACAAATCTAACTCAAACATGCTCATAAATCTACCTCAAACCTGATCATAAATCTTGCACAAGTCTATCTCAAGCTTTCTCACACACCCTGCTTAGAACTGCTCATAAGCCTAAATGCCTGCTCAAAATAGCTCACAATCCTACTCTATTTTTTTCACTATATCTGCTCAAATATACTCTAAAACATGCTCATAATTACTCATAACACATGCTCAACACTAATCATAACACAACTCATAGTACATGCTCAACACTGCTCATAATACTTGCTATGATAAAAGTACTTTAGACATATTCTATCTAGATTTATAGTTCAAGAAAACATAGAGAATTATATGCAATATAATTTCACAATATGTTATTTTCCAATATCACTCAAATATTATGCACAAATTGCTTCACAAAACTGCCCTATAACCTTTGTAAAGTTATCTCAATATCAATCAAACCTAGTACATAAATTTGCTTCACAAAACTACCCTTCGTTCCTTACAAATTTGCTCTCAAATATCAAGCACAATAATGCACAAATTTTATTTACAAAACTGATTTCTAACACAATGTTCATTCATATTCAATGTCACTCAAACCAATGCCTAAAAGCTTCACAAATTCATTCAAACAATGAAGCACAATTTTTTTACAGACTCTAGAACATGTGTTTCCAATCTCATTCAACAATGAAGTACAATTTGTTCACAAACCCTAGCACATGTGTTTCCAATATCATTCAACAATGAAGCACAATTTATTCACAAACCCTAGCACATGTGTTTCCAATCTCATTCAACAATGAAGCACAACTTGTTCTCAAACCCTAGCACATATATTTCCAATAATGATCATATATAATCCTTATTTATCCACCTTATGATTTAGAAATATTTTCTCAACCAAACACCTTAAAGAAAGAATAATATCACCATACCTCTTAACTTGCTTTGATGAAGGTGTGCCCTCAAAAACCTACCTCAAAAGAATTTCCCTTTCAAAGTGCCACTTCAAAACTAGTTAGTAGATCTCTCTTTCAAATCACCCACATTAAATTTCTTCTCAAAAATATGTGCACAATGGAATCTAAAATGATGCTCAATGACTCTCATTTTGTTCTCAAAATATAGGGCATTAAAAATTATCAAAACCCCTCAAACTTTATTTTCACCATCCAAAATTACAACAAAAAATCAAACCACAATAATACCTTATAACTCCTACTTTTGCAAGAAATAATTTTCACCACACCACAAAGTTTCTTATAGCACTCAATAACTCAAATCAAATATTGCAAAATTTAAATCATCCATATACACCTTATACCTCCTTACTTTCATAAAATAATTACCAACACACTTAATGACCCAAGGCACAAATTATAGCTTTTAAATGAACTTCATATACCTTATACCTCCTAGTAAAAATAATAATTTTCAATGCACTCACTATCTAATAATGCACATAGAAATCTGATTTATAATGTTGTATGTTGATCCCAATCATTTATGAAAAAATAAAACCTTGTGTCTCTCCTAATGCCAAGAATTAAAGCGCATACCTTAGACGTTCAAAATAATTTTTAATTCAAAACTTTGTGCCTTTGCTAACGCTCTCACCACAATCCGAACCTGCCACCTCTAGCTGACCTACACTCTAGCGCAATCTAGGACACTATGTGGTCTAGCTGCCCACACAACAACCGAAATGCATGTGCTCATATTTCAACTACCACACGATGTGATATCTTTCTCAACCAAAACTTCAACAAAACTATCCTTGTCATGCTTCAAACTTGAGACCTCCTCTTTGCCAGCGGTCTAGCGCAGGACCTCCCTACCATTTGGGCTAGTCACCTAGATGAGACTTTAGACTTTCTATTTCCCCTTTTGAATTTTAGAATCTTCTTTAGAAATCATGAACCTGTCCTTTCCTTCTACTCTTCCCTCAACGAATTGAATGATCGAGCGAATATCATGATTTTTTCTTGGTATCAACCTTAGGTAAATGAAATAATTTACCCCCTTTAAATGTGCTTTCCCCTTTATGCATTAATGCCAGTGATTCAAATAAATTTGAATATTATTTCCTTTGGTGCTTCTTTTAAATTTTAAACCTTCGCATTATAATATTAAATTATTCTAATGTTAATATATTTTAAACCTTTGAAACCTTGGTGTATTGGAAATAATTCTATCTTTGAAAATTTTGCCTCCTTTGTAATATTTAAATTTTCATTTAAATATTATAACCTTTTTCTTAGTAAAAATAATTTGGATATGTATATTGCCTTGATAACCATTTCAATTATCCTCATCAAAATATTTCTGCCTTATACCTTATTATTTCAACCTTGAAGATAATTTTACCTTTGACATCAATGACAACCAAAATACTTAATATTTCTAACAATCTCCCACTTTGTCATTGATGGCAACCCTTTCTAAAAATTTCTTTTACAACCATTGAATTCCAAATTTGCTCCATTGAGAAGCTGCTTCCCCTGACTGAATTCTCTCCCCCTTACTAAAAATATCCCCCTTTGTCATCAATGGCAAAGGGCTCCTTTGGGACTAAAAATAAGACTCTTGGCTCAACCCCCTCACCACCTCCTCTCCTTGAGGTGATCAAGTTTGGGATGGAAGTAAGACTACTCCCAACTTTCCTCTAAGATACTCAAAAGTTTCCTTTGGAAGTGGTTTAGTAAATATGTCTGCAATCTATTCCTTTGTAGTAACATATTCCAATTTGACTTGTTGATCTGTCACCTGCTCTCTCAAAAAATGATATTTTATTGGAATGTGCTTGGTTCTTGAATGCATCACTGGATTCTTTGAAATATTTATGGCACTTGTATTATCACAAAGTATGGATATGGGATGATCATGCTCTACTTTGAAGTCTTTTAAAGTTTGCTTCATCCATAAAACCTATGTATAACAAGCAATTGCTACAATGTACTCTGCTTCTACTGTAGATAAGGATACTGATGCTTGTTTTTTGCTTAGCCAAGAGACTAAACAATTTCCAACAAAGAATGCTCCTCCACTCATACTTTTTTTGTCATCAATATTGCCTATCCAATTTTCATATGTGTATGTTGTTAGAGTGAAATTATTACCCCTGGGATACCATATTCCAAAATCCATAGTTTCGTTTAGATACCTAAGGATTCTCTTTATTTTTTGTACATGTGTTTCCTTTGGCACTGCTTGAAATATTACCACTAATCCCACTACCTACATTATATTTGGTCTTGTAGTTGTGACATATAGTAAACTTCCAATCATGGATATATACAATGTCTTATTTTCCTCAGGAGATTCATCATATTTACTCAACTTGCATCCTATAACCATAGGGGTACTCACTGGTTTGCAATCCTCCAGTTTGAAAATTTTCAACATTTATTTTATATAGTTGGTTTGTGAGAGAAATATACCTTTTTCTAATTGTGAAATTTGAAATCCAAGGAAGAAGAACAATTCACCAAGCATTGATATTTCAAATTCATTTTGCATACACTTTGCAAATTTTTTACACATCTTATCATTATTACCTCCAAAAATGATATCATCCACATAGACCACCACAATCAACAAGTCATTTCCTTCATTTTTGATGTACAAATTACTGTCAACTACTCTTTTTCTAAAAATGTATTCTTAAAGATACTTATCCAACCTTGAATACCAAGCCCTAGGGGCTTTCTTTAGTCTATAAAGAGCCTTTTTTAATTTGTATAAATAATTTGGCTTATCTGTTAGGCTGAAACCCTTAGGTTGCCCAATGTAGACCTCTTCTTATAAGAAACTATTGAGAAAAGCTGATTTTATATCCATTTGATATACTTTGAAGTTTCTAAAACTTGAGAATGACATGCAATAGGAGAAAATGTTTCATAAAAATCAATCCCTTAAATATGTGCATAGCCTTTGCATACCAGTATTGCTTTGTTTTTGACTACCTAACCATCTTTATTTAACTTATTTTTGTAAACCTATTTAGTGCTAATTACATTCTTGTCTTTTGATCATGGGAGAAGTTCCCAAGTTGCACTCTTTTCTATTTTATCCAACTCTTCATCCATTGCCTTGACCCAATATTTATCTTCTCTTGCCTCATTTAAATCCTTGGGCTCGATTTTATATAGCAAAGAAAGATTTGCATGTTCACTTGTTCCTATTATCTTCTTCTTTTTTTGTATTTCATCTAGATTCCCAATAATCATATCTCTTGGATGATTCTTTTGCACATACCTGGATGGTGTCTTAGGTGATGTTCTTTGTGTTTCATCTTCTTATGATTCTTCACCTAATTCTTCTTGGCAACTTTCTCCTTCTTGATATACAATTTCTTGATCTGGTTCTCTTGGACCTATTTCTTCATCAACTCTTATATTTGTACTTTCCACAATTGTATTTTATCTTTTATTATAGCATTTATGGGATTTGCTTTTTATGGAATAGCCAAGAAAAATACCCTCATCGCACCTTGAATCAAACTTACCCAAAAGTTTATCTTCTTTTCTAATGTAGATTTTGCTCCCAAAAACTCTAAAATGCTTTACAGTAGCTGGTCTTCCCTTCCAAAGATCATATGGGGTTTTGTGATGTTTTACTCTTACTTGAGCTCTATTGATAATATAAATGGCTGTATGAACTGCCTATGTCCAAAAATCATCTAAAATCTTAGCCTCATTTAGCATATCTTTGGCTATATTCTCAACAGTTCTATTTTTTATTTCAACTAATCCATTTTGTTGTGGAGTCCTTGTTGTTGAGTACTCTCTTTTGATTCCATATTATTCACATAATTCTATGAATTCACCTGAAGTGAATTCTTTATCTGATCTTAGACACTTGATATTTTTACCTGTTTTATTTTCTACTAGAACCTTGAATGTCTTGAATTTTTCAAAAGCTTATGACTTTTATTTTAAGAAGGTTACCCAAGTCATTCTGGAGAAATCATCTATAAATACCATGAAGTAAATTTCACCTTCTAAACTCAATGTCCTTGTAGGACCACATAAATCAGTGTGAACTAGTTCCAATGGTTGGGATGAATAAAACTCTTTTGACTTAAAACTTGTTCTTGTTTTCTTACCATGCTGACATTGTGTACAAATTATACTTAGGGGTATTTTTATCCTGGGTAAATATCTGATTGTCTATTTGTTGCTTCTTTTTACTATGTTGTCAAAGTTCAGATGACCCATTCTTCTATGCCATAACCAACTCTCATCTTCTTATGATAAAAAAAATTTTCTCCTTTAATCTCACTTAATAGTATTAGAATGAGCATTAGATTTCCTATATTCACATGGTACAAATATATATACAATACATTGTGGAGCGAATGTGGTTGGTTATTCAACCAAACTAACTATGTAGGGAAGCAACCAATTGCAAATGCATATACACACTTATTAATTAAGCGTATCCCAAATAAGGGAATATTCCTCTAACACCCCCCTTATTCCATTATTTGGGATAACATATAGAAATACTCCCCTTAATGTTGAAGAAGAGAAAATGAAAGATCTGTTTGTGCTGGATCTGGCTCTGGCTCGAAGGTTGCCACTAGAATAGGACCTCTGGGTCTATCTTTGGATCTGCCTATGGGTCTACCTCTAGATCATTGCCTCTAGATCTACCTGTAGGTATACCTCTGGATCATTGTCCCTAGGTCTGCCTTTAGGTTTGTCATTAGGTCATTATCTCTGGGATGACCACTCGATCTATCACTAGATTTTCATTTGGATGTACCATATGTTTTATCTTTTCTATAGAAGTCATACAAAATTTCTTTCATCTTGGTCCATTATGTGAAACCTGTCCATCCACAATCAATATGAACCTTTTTATCCATTTTTACTTTGTACCAACAATTTGAAAAGGAGTGATTTTTACATCCACATAAGTCACAAGGATGTAGTTTCCAACACCTAGGTGCTACATGTCCTATTTTTCGATAATGATGACAAAAATGCTTTGTAGGAGTTGAAGAAAATTTAGGTTTTTCAAACATGGTTTTATTGGTACTAGCTTGTCCATAATAGCCAAGGCCTTCATTCTTTGGCCTGACTGTTGGCATTATAGGAGTTTTAATACCTTGTCCATGTTTACCTAATATTTCACTATTGAATCCCATTTTATTCATCAGTTTGGATCCAATGCCTTTGGTGTGTTTTTCAAAACATCCAAGTTCTTCATCTTCATCAATGCTTTTAACAATATGGTATTTGTTACTATTGATGAGATTATGGAACTCATTTTTAGGAAGTTTAGTTTTTAAGTCACTAGTGTTGCAAGAAAAATCTGCTCTTGTGATGAGATCACCTGTGATACAACTGATATATACCATTGAAGGTAAGAGGTCGCTTGTATCACAACAATAATTTTCCATCAAAGGGTCAAGGTCACTTGTGTCACAACAAGCATTTACCACCATGGGCTGAAGGTCACTTGTGTCACAAAAAGCATCTTCCATTAGGAGCATGACCTCTGATTCCTCATTGGTTTCCTTTTCTGTTGATGTTAGGCAATGCCAAGTGAAACAAATGTCATGTAGAATGCCCTTATAACACCTATAGGAATTTGAGCACCATTTATCTGAAGGTCTTTAGAAACTTTAGAATCTCTGAGAATGGATTTTACACCACTGCATAGTGTAAGATATTTTCCATCTTCAAAAAATCCATTCCTTCCCATCCTGCTGGAAAGTAAGGATCTTTAACTAATTTTGCAACATCATCAATTGATTTTGTGGTATTTTTCTTCTTTGATATGCCCTTAATATTATTTGATATACCCATTTTAAGGTGTCGATCTCTACCGAAAATGCACCTTATACAGTAGAATTTTTTAAGATGTTGGTTTCCATCGACAATGCATCTTTTGTTTACCATAATTTTTGCAAAATTTATGAAATTTTTTATTTGCAAAAATGATATGCAAACTCACAATTTTGCTTTCAGATCCACAATTTTTTCCTCCCTTGTCTTAGAATTTTGCAAGAGAAAAAATGCTTTTGATCCCCCTTTTTTATGGTAAAATAAACAAGGATAAAAAATTGTGTGTACCATTTCAAGTGTTAAAATAAAATAAGTACATAGTCTTCTTTCCTTATCCCTCAAAAAAAAAATGCACTATAGTTTCTTTGATTTGTTTTAGAAGAGAAAAAAAATAAAGTTAATGTGACAGAAAAAAACTTTCTTGCCTTCTTGTTTCAAACAACTAAGTGCATATTCTCTTATCTCTCCAAAACAAAAAAAAATGCACTATATGTGTTGTTTTCTTGAATAGGTTATAAGTTTCAAATGAAAAATTTCAAAAAAAATATAGCCTAAGATTTAAAAAAAAAATACCTTGTCCATAAAAAAAAAACCGCTTACAAAATATGGTTGTGCTGGATGTGGTGAGATTTGAACCTCTTATATTTCCTATAAGCACTTTAGAACTGGATGACTAGCCAGGTGGGCTAGTAAGCCCGAAAGAACTTCAAGGCACTATCATCTCCCTTATTGCATATGGGTGCCACAGGTAAAAAAAATACACTGCAAGCTAGCTCAGCCGAGGTTTGAACCCTGGTATTTCTCCATAGAGCGTCTAAGCAAACCTCCCCTGACCAAACCATATAGAGATACGGATGTGAACAAGAGGGCACGATGTGACTTTTATGAAATGGTTTCAAAAGTTTTATTAAAAAAAAATCAAAGCTTTGATACCATATCAAAATAAGCATTAGATTTCCTATATTCACATGGTGCAAATATATATACAATACATTGTGGAGCAAAGGTGGTTGGTTATTCAACCAACCTAACCATGTAGGGAAGCAACCAACCTAACCACCTTGCAAATGCATATACACACTTATTAATTAAGCGCATCCCAAATTAGGGAATATTCCTCTAACAAACAGGTAGAGATTGTTTGTAGTTCTACTGGCATCTGCAACAAGCTTTACTATCTTGGATATCCTGATCTCACATCCATTTGGATTAAATATGACTATGTGCCCTTGTTCACATAGCTAACTTACACTTAGTAAATTGTGCTTCAATCCCTTAACATATAATACATTTTCTATCTTTGATTTTCCATTATCTAAACTCAAAGTCCCTTTTCCAACAATTTTAGTTGAAGCATTATCACCAAATTTTACTGATCCTCCATTGATTTTTTTAAGTGAAATTTTTTTACTTTTGTCACCTTTCATATGAATTGAACAACCACTATCAACATACCACTGAATTCCCTCATCTTGTGCATGAAGAGTTGTTTGTACCAATATTTACTTCTCCTTTTATTGTTCCTATTTCATTTTCTAATATTTTGAGGTTGTATTCTTTTGAACTTTTTGATCCTCCTTCTTTTTGCTTGATTAAGGAAACACTATTTTAAACCATTTGGACTTGTGCCAAAAATTATTATATTTGTAGCATATGATGTTTTTATTCATGAGAGGTGCAAATTAATTGAAATTTATAACATCATTTTTCATACTAATCATGCAATGCACTGCTTTATGACCATATTTATTACATGAGAAACAATAGCCATGGAAGAAGTATTGAAACTTGTTTTATTTCCTTGGATGATATGGTTTGTTTTTGTGATTGACCTTTGTCCATGATAATTATTTGTTCTCTTCATCCTTGGTGCTTTTAATCCCTTTTAGTATATCAACATAGGTCATGGGTTCTTCACCGATTGCTTTATTTGATGTCCCTGTTGAGCTTGATTCCTCATTTTGTATCCTTATATATTATTGTGACTTCCTTTTAGATGTTTCAAATTCCTTTCTCAAAGAGACAATCCCATTTTATAAATTTTCACATTCCAACTCTTTTGTCTTTAATTTTTCAATTATTACTTCTTCAATTCTTCTTGCCTCTTCAACTTTGACCTTTAAGTCATTGAGATCTTATAGAAACCTTGTATTTGTTTCTTTGTCCTTTTGAATTTGAACTTCCAATTTAACTAGAGTAGCAGTAAATTCCTTCTCTATGTCATCTAGTTTTGAGTCTCTTTTTTTGATTTCAACCATAGGATCAAATTCTATCATTTTAGTGGCCATTGTGTGTTCTTGTAAGATCTTCCTTCAAACTATTAGACTTATTGAAAGAAATCGCTATGATACCAATTAAAGAACACAAGATTATACTGAGAGGGGGGGTAAAAAATATAAGATAACATTTTCAATTCTTTTCAAAATAGTATTATCAATATTCTCAATTGAAATTACTTTCCAAAGTAATATTAGTCGATATCATTGTAGCACCCTAAAATTGGTGCAGTTAAACCCTTAGTAAAAAGATAAAAATTTGAATTTTAACCCCAAAACCGCTTGTTAACCGCCCGTTACCCGCTCCCCTCATTTTTCGTGCCATTTTTAGGATTTGTTTTGACCGTTGGACGATATCATCGACGATCAGATGAAATCATCCTAGATCTGACAAATTCGTCTGGAATAGAACGTCCAGACGATTTCATGCCAAAACTGAATTTTCATAATTAGCTTTTGTTTCAACAACTTCTCTAACTTGGGTAGAAAGCGTGTCTGCACGGTTAGAGTCTCCCCCATTGGATATCTCCCAAATTGGGGTGATCTCCAACCTCTTAACCTCTCCCTAAATCCTATATAAACTTAGGATTTTTCTTGACTTCCCCCTGGCTGATTTTCCCTGCAACTTTAGTTTCTCGTGCATTAGAACACCTTCGCACCATTGTTTGCATTGTGTATTTCAAGTTTTTCTTGTAGGAATTTTACTATTTTTTAGTTGGAGCAAGCTCGGATCGTCGCTGGCGATTCCAGATGATTTCAGATGATCCTGTTGTAGGTCTGCGATGATATCGTATGATTGGAGGTAATCTCGACTGCAGTACATATTGGGGGCAATCAGAGCCCATAGTTTGCATTTTTTTATCTTCTCTCTTCATTTCCTTACGCATTAACTTAGTTTATTCTACTTATGCATTCTGGAGTTCACCTCATTTAACATAGATGCATGATAAAGTCAAAATAAATTATTAAATTAATGCATTTCATTTAATTGTTATCTGGATTTATCATTTAGGTAGGTTTACTATTATTTTTATCATTTCCCCTTGCTTTTGCAGTTGCATTTTTGGTATTTGGTATCTGTTTCTGTGATTGCAGGTTTCTGATGAACTCGTCAGGTCGACGACGATCTCGTCTGATCTCAAATGACCGACTATGATTTGAGATGATTCTGTGCAATTGCAGATGATCATGTAATATTTAAGATGATCTGGACTTCTACAAACCTTAGAATATTCATCAAAAATCCAAAATCAGGTACATTCTATCTTATTTAGCACACTTTCTATGTTTAGCACTTATTCATGCTTTTTGTATCCATATAAATCAACATTGGCATATAGAATAACTTAGATTCATCTTGGCCAAACCTAGGAATTGAATGATTGAATATAAAAATGAACACATCAAACCCATTCTCAACCTAGGCATGGAAACTACCACTCAAAGTTTCTTGGTGAACCCCACCATCCATCAAAAATTCACCCTGATACCCCTCCCCCGAGAGTCATGACCTTCAAAGGGCCTCTCAGTCCGAGGTATCACCTCATCCTTCTCGCATCCCCCTTCTAGGCATGGATCCTTTAGCCTGAAGGCAAGGGCGCAAAAAATTTGGGTTGATACATTTTTGGTGAACCCGACGTGAAAACTAAAAACCTTTTGAAAAAAAAAAAGGGAGAAGATTGTTAAGATTGCATATCATATTTAGATGGTAGATTATAATAAAAGACAAGTTGTCACCATAAATGTTGAAAATTAATTAGCAACCATAGATATTACTTCTTTGCTTAGAGTATCTCAAACATATAGAGTCCCACCTTTATGGGACGAACTTAATAGGATATTGGGTATTATTTCATCCAGGTCAACAAAACTTAGGCAAATTAAGAAGTTTGTCCTAGATAGAATCCTGGATCCTAATCAGGTGACTTTGTACCATGAGCTTCAAAGAGCTTGCCATAGGTGGTTAGCTAATAAAAGAGCACTTGTCTTTCGAGTTGTACACCTTTGAGGAATACATCGACAACGCAGTTGTAATACATAAATTTCTATCTCATATAGAGGATCAAGAGGTCATTCTTACGGATAGAAAGAGATGGAATAGAGTTCCTAGAGCTGTGTTATATCGAGAGTATTGCCATGAGCTTTATTTCTATAGGTCAAAATCTGAAACAGATAATATCACCATAGCATACTTTGTCAAATTCTTGAAAAACCATTTCCAATTTGAAGAGGAGCATTTCATGACTCCTGATGAACTTGATCCTATTAATGATATCCATAAAATATTTATAGAAAACTAAGCCATTCTTTTATTATTATTATTTTTTGCATTTAGTATGCTGTTTGTTGTCTTTATAATATTATTATAAAAACACAAATATAACAAAAATTAAAACTTTCTCTTTTAAGTATTATAGTAGGTATATAATTAAAATATATACCTCCCAAACTTGTCGCATATATATATATATATTTTCTAAAATCTAAATTTAAGCATAATGACTAGACTTAGGAATGGAAAATAGACTGAAGTAGAAGAAGATTGGTTAGGAAAACCATTAAATAACCTAGATGTCCTTCCTGAAGACCCAATTTAGGAAGAAGGAACCCTAGACCAACAAGAAGAAGAGTTTGGTGTAGGAAATGAACGAAAAGAAACTGTTAGAGAGGAAGGATCCTCATCCCCTAAAATATCTCCTAGAGGAGCTGTTACTTTTGAGAACATGGAACATTTATGGAAGTTCCTCAATACTAATATTGGTGCTCTTAATAGAGCAGGCCATATGGACAAGGATCAAATTAGTGACACTCAAGCAACCCTAGAAGAAATATATCACACATGCACTAATCCCTTGTCCTTCGTTGATCAAGAAAGTGATCAAGTTGGACCATCCAATTTGGATATGGTCGCTGTAATCCAGAACATGCAACAACAACAGGTTACCCAACCACCTAGAGTACCTGTTACCAAGCCTAGAGTTATTCCCACACAAAAGAAACCTTCATTCACTTCTCTATTTTGCCAAGCTATTGATCAACATACCTCAAATCAATAAAAGCCCAAAACAAAACCAAACACCAATTTCCAACAATCTGGGATACAACATAATGCTACTACAAATCTTCTTCATAATACTCTCCCTACGAACCATTTGTATAATAGCAATATAGCATCTAATCCTTACGTCACGCCATCATACGCTCACAAATCCCATACTCATGTACCACTGAACCAATATGGTGGACAAACTAGTAAGGGGGAGAAGAGTTACAAGAAATTGCACATGTGTTGCCAAAAATTCCAAAGGGGGAGATTGTTGAGCAAGGTGCAACAACAGTATTGTCATTGTTGTCAACACAGTCAGATAGATCTATTGATGTAGTGGATAGGAAGTTCAAAATATATTCAGATGCAGAATACAGGAGTTCAAAGGTTATTCAGAGTATGTACAGTGATTTTCCAAGAAGACCGAAGTGGCCCATATGCAAAAGATCAAAAAAAAAAAAAAGTAAGAAAAGTGTCACGATATCTCGACATATACAACAGGTAAGAAAAACCATCGTGATTCGAAATTCACACTTAGCACGATTCGACATGACTTGCTCTCTATGCACAATGATCGTATTTCACACACATTCAACTTCTCTTAAATTCTCCAAACAACCCTCCTTTTATAACAATATTTTTATGATGAAAACCCTAATCTTAGTTGGATGTAAATTCTAATCTTAGTCAACTTTCATAACAACTGTAAACCCTAATTTTAGTTGGCTGTCATCGGTCTTCGTCGGCTTCAACTCAAGAAGATGTTTGGTTTGTCCATTGCTTGATGATTTCATTCTGGACAGACCTTGTAACTGCCATAGTGATGTCGGTCCATTGTCATACTTCTCATTTCAGTCGGTTTCTCCTTCTTGACTTGCACATTTATGACCTATCACGAAATTGTGACATTTCTGCCTCTGTAGCTTCTTTTGTTGTTGTTGTCGCAAAAAAACATGTCGCGATATCGCGACACTTTCACCTCCATACGCTTTCTCTATTCTTTTGTCATGATATCACGACATTTTTGCCTCCGCAGACTTTGTATTTTCTTTTGTCGCGATATCGTGACATTTTAGCCTCCGTATACTTTTTCTTTGCTTTTGTCGCGATATCGCGACACTTCTGCTTCCATAGACTTCGACTTTGCTTTTGTCGCGATATCGTGACACTTCTGCCTCCATAGTCTTCAACTTAGCTTTTGTCATGAAATCGTGACATTTTTGCATACTTAGCTTCTTTGCTTTTGTCATGAAATCGTGACACTTCTACCTTCGAAGTCTTCTTCTTTGCTTTTGTCACAAAATCATGACACTTCTACTTTCGTACTTTACTTCTTTGCTTTTGTCATGAAATCATGACACTTTTGCTTCCGAAGTCTTGCTTTCTACTTTTGTCACGAAATCATGACAGTTCTACTTTTGTACGCTTCCTCTCTTTCTTTTGTCATGAAAATGCGACATGTCGCAATATCATGACACTTTTCAAACTTACTTTCTCTCTCCTATTTTAGTCACGAAAATGTGACATGTCGCAATATCGCGACACTTTTCAAACTTACTTTCTCTCTCCTATTTTAGTCGTGAAAATGCGACATGTCATGAAATCATGACACTTTTCCAACTTACTTTCTCTCTCCTATTTTAGTCGCGAAAATGCGACATGTCGCGAAATCGTGACACTTTTCTTACTTGTTCTCTTTCTTCGAACTTGTCGCGAAATCGCGACACTTTTTCCTGCTTTCTCTTTCTCTTCCAACATGTCATGAAATCACGATAGTTTTTCCACTTGCATTTTTCTCTTCCAACATGTTGCAAAATCACGACAATTTTTCTTGCTTTTTCTCTCTTCCAACATGTCACGAAATTATGACAGTTTTTCTTGCTTTTTCTCTCTCTTCCAACATGTCACGAAATTGCGACAGTTTTTCTTGCCTGTTGTATATGTCGCGATATCGCGACACTTTTCTTACTTGTTTTTTTTTGATATTTTGCATATGGGCCACTTTGGTCTTCTTGGAAAATCACTATACATACTCTGAATAACCTTTGAACTCCTGTCTTCGGCATCTGAATAGCTTTTGAACTTCCTATCCACTGCATCAACAGATCTATCTGACTGTGTTGACAACAATGACAATACTGTTGCTGCACCTTGCTCAACAATCTCCCCCTTTGGAATTTTTGGCAACACATGTGCAATTTCTTGTAACTCTTCTCCCCCTTATATATTACTGCCCTAATTGGAGATGTAGTAGTTAAACGAGTCTTGATTGATAATGGTTCATCTTTAAACATTTTCACTTTTGACTTCTACCAAATTTTTGGGTTTAGAAGTGACGAAATAAAAAGAACTGATATGATCGTAAAAGCCTTCAATGACGAAACACAAGAAACGTGTGGAGTTATTACTATCCCATTGCAAGTTGGTCCAAGAACCTTAGACACGATCGTGTTTATTGTACATTTCCTTGCATCATACAATATACTCTTGGGTCGCCCTTGGATCAACACGATGCGAGTTGTTCCCTCAAATTTACATCAGTGTGTTAAATTCGAATTTAAAAATCAGTTTGTTACCATTCATGGTGATCCCAGACCCTTTGATATGTGTGCTTTGGCAGAATCTGTTGGAGTTCAATTTTGCCCTGCTCTGTCATCCACACATCCTAATTCTCATCATCCATCTAAACGTGTGAAACACACACCCATAACATCATCTAATTTTTCTCCATCAACTCCACCTCTACATATAGTTCAACCATATTTCGAACAAACCACATTAGGACCTCAAAAAGATCCTAAACCCACAACTAATGCTTCTTGTTTTACTCCTATAACTTCCATACCTATAGATCTGTCCATCGACATCTCTACAACATCTACACCTACCAGAGGCATATTTTCCGCATCTGAAGATGTAGGAAATGTTCCTTCTACCTCTTATGCTCTTACTAATGAGCTCTTACCCGATTTATCTAAAATTCTTATATCAGAAAAAATAAACACTACTATGCAAGATTCCCTTATTTTAAATAATTTGCCACCTTCTCCTCGTACCTTGGGCCTCCCACAGCCTATGGGAAGTATTTACTAGGTCGGGAGCTATGCTTTTATTTATAAGGGATATGACTAGGGAAGAATACCTAGAAACATCAAGACACATTATGATGGATATGCTCGATGTTATTTTACTAATGAGTATATTAAAGCTAAGCCTATAATGCTTAAATTGGGATATAAAGGGAAAGGTTTGGGACCTTTCCAGAATGGTATGAAAGAAACTTTTGAGGTAGATCTGTGGCCTGCCCGATGTGGTGTGGGCCTATTTCCTAGTAAGGGTCAGCCTTTCCCATTTGAGGATGATGATCAATTCATATGTTACCAAGATTATTTGGATGAACGCGATGCTTTACGTCTAATAAATAAGCCATTTACATGTAATATGCTATCCATAGCTTACCCTCAAATGATCACTGAATCCGACGATGAGTTGGAGGGAGATATCTTGCATGATGTATCCATTGAAGAATTATTATATAACGGATTTTATTTCGATGGCTCTATACCTAGTATAGCCTAGATTGAGGCCACGAATCCTCAAGATGAATTATCCAAGCTAACCTCGAAAGAATTACAAGAATTGGGCGTTTCACCCACCCCACCTAATTTTGAGAGAGATCTACACATGGAAGTAGAAAACGTCATAAAAATTAACATTGAAACCCAAGGTAATCCTCACATAATCAACATTGGATCAAAATTGAGTCAAGACAAACAAGATAAATATATTGCATTTCTTAAGGAATATGAAGATGTCTTCGCTTGGACATATGAAGATATGCCAGGATTAGACCCTTCTATAGTTATCCATCACCTAGTAGTCCATCCGGATGCTAAACTTGTTAAACAGAAACTTAGAAAAATGCATCCTAAAGTGGCATTACTAGTCAAAGGGGAATTAGAAAAACTCCTGAAGGTTATTTTTATACAAGCCATTGATTATGCTGAATGGATCTCGAATGTAGTTCCAATAACTAAGAAAGAAGCTACCAAAGTTAGGGTTTGCACAGACTTTAGAGATATTAATGCTACATGCCCTAAAGATGATTTTCCTCTTCCCAAAATGGATCAGATCATTTATTTTACTGCTAGGAGTGGAATGATATCCTTAATGGATGGATTTTTTGGTTATAATCAGATCAAGATAGCTCTTGAAGATCAGGCTAAAACAACCTTTATTACCCCTTGGGGGACCTTTTATTGGAAATTGATGCCATTCGGTTTGAAGAATGTAGGTGCAACATATCAACGAGCCATGACTTATATCTTTCATGATATGATGCATGATATTCTACATGATTATGTAGATGATATTATAGCTCGTTCCATCAAAGAAGATGATCATTTAGATGACTTGAGAAAAGTATTTGATCGGTTAAGGGAATATCTTATCCGACTGAATCCAGCCAAATGTATATTTGGAGTTAAGTCCGATAAATTATTAGGGGTTATAGTTTCTTTACGTGGCATTGAAATTGACCCTCTCAAGATCGTGACTATCATTGATATGCCTGCACCCATAAATATATTTGAATTATGGAGTCTATAAGGTAAGCTTCAAGCTATTCGTCACTTCATCGATAAGTTGGCAGACAAAACATGACCCTTTCTTAAGCTTCTTAAGAAAGATGTCTCTTTTCATTGGGATGATGAATGTCAGGAAGCATTTGAACTCCTCAAATAATATCTCTTTAACCCACCTATGCTTTCACCACCTAGACCTGATCGCCCATTTATATTGTATATTTTTGCTTCAAATTTTGCCTTAGGAGCTATGTTAGCTCAACTTGACGATGAGAAAAGAGAGTGTGCTAATTATTACATTAGCCTAACCTTAATCAGTTATGAAACCCGCTACATAGCATTAGAGAAACTATGTCTAGCAGTCACATTTTCTACATAGAAACTATGCCATTATATGCTCAGTCAGAAAACATATGTTATTGCTAAATCCGATCCTTTACGGTATCTCATGAGTCGATCGTACTTATCTGGTTGCACAACAAAGTGGGTTCTTGCGCTAAGCGAGTTTGAACTCACGTTTATAGGACAAAAGTCTGTTAAGGGTCAAATCATAGCAAATCAATTAGCTGCTGCACCCTTAGAGTCTACCCATACCCTCATCATTGAGTTTCCTGATGAATGCCTTAAAATAGAGGTAGACCATCCAGAGCAATGGTCCCTATACTTTGACGGAGCCCGATGCATGAGTGGGGATAGTGCAGGTATTATTTTAATATCTCCACATAAACATCTTATACCTCTATCCTTTAAATTAATGTTTGCTTGTACTAATAACACTGATGAATATGAGGCTCTAATCCTTGGATTATTATCTGCCTTGGCACTGAAAATTAAAAATCTATTGGTATTCGATGATTCTCAACTTGTCATAAATCAAATCAATGATGTTTATCAGACCAGAGATGATAAATTATGTCCATATAAAGCATATGTCTTACAAATAATATCTTTCTTTGATCAAGTTACCTTGGAAGCTATTTTTAGAACTAGCAACCATGCGGTTGACGCTATGGCTGCAACTGCATTTCTTTTGCCCTTGGAGTTAGATGACGAATATGCTACCATCATTATTCGTCGACTCCAGGAACCCGCTTCAAATAAATCATGCTTAGAACCTTTGGATGTGTTTCTAATCAACGAAACTACTCCTAAACCTTGGTACACTAATATATTTAATTTTCTTCAAAATGGGACCTTCCCTGAAGGTTGTAATAGCAACCAATGTCGGTTATTACGTAGATGAGCAAGTCACTTTGTAATTATTGGAAATACGTTGTATAGGAGATATTTTGAAGGCATCCTATTGAGATGTTTAAATTTAGATGAATCTAGATCAGCTCTAAGTGAAGCCCATGATGGATCTTGTGGGGGACACTTCAGTGGTAGCGCCATTGCTAAGAAGCTCCTTAGGATAGGATATTTTTGGCCCACCATGGAGAATTATGCACATGATTACGTTTGCCATTGTGACAAGTGCCAGAAACATGCTGACCTTGTCCATGCCCCTGCACAAGAACTGTAGGCTATTTCATCTCCTTGGCCCTTTTCAAAATGGGGCTTAGACATCATTGGAAAAATCAATCCTGCATCATCTTATGGACACAAATTCATCATAACTACCACCGAGTATTTTACAAAGTGGGTTGAAGCTATGCCCTTAGCTTCCTACACTGGAACCCAAGTTTCCAAAATTATCTTTAATCAAATTATTTGTAGGTTCGAAATTCCTGCAAATCTCATCTCGGATAATGGAACTTATTTCAAAAATAAAGATGTCAAGAAATTATGTCAAAAATATAAAATTCAACATCGTTGGTCCACTCCCTATTATCCTCGGGGTAATGGCCAAGCAGAAGCATCTAATAAAACATTAATCAAAATCCTTAAAATACTGGTCAACAAATCTAGCCGAGATTGGCACATCCAATTATATCCTGCTTTGTGGGCTTATCGAACTAGCGTTCGCACTCCCACGGGCACTTCACTTTTTGTTTTGATTTATGACACTGAAGCTATTTTTCCCTTTGAATTAGAAGTTCCTTCTTTGGCTCTACTACTTCAAGATACTTAAGTAGGAGATGAATATCATGTTGGAAGACTTAGTCAGCTAGAACTCCTAGATGAGAAGCACATCAATGCTTTGGAACATCTTTGTGCCTACCAAAACAAGCTCAAGCAAGCATACCTCAAGAAAGTTCATCATCGATCCTTTGAGATCGGCGACCTTGTCTTGAAAGAAAATAAAAAAAATACTAATGCAACTAAATATCTTAAAGGTAAATTCGAGCCCAACTGGCTTGAACCATATATCATCACTGCTAAATTTGGATCGGGAGCATACCGATTAGCTACCTTAGATGGTAAAGATCTTAAAGACCCTATGAACATTATGTATCTTAAACACTATTATGCATAAAATATGGTCATTTCATCATTGTATATATTTTTATTTTGCATGTTATTTCATTTTAGTCATTCATATAAAAATTTCAAAAACAATCACATTGTGTATCTTCTCAATTCATCAATAAAAATCAAAATATAAAAACATCAAAATCATCAAAATCTTCAAAAACATCTTTTATTTTTGTACTTGTCAATTCTTGAAGTATTGCAATTATATTTTCAGTTATTTTGGATAAATTAACATTTATTTGGAATCTCGCACTTTCACACTCACATGAATAAATCTCTTGATTTTATTTGGTATGATTATTAATCTCTCTTATATCAAAGTCCACAGTTGAATTAAATAAAGTTTTGAGCATAGAGAACTGATCTTGTTATTTTCTTGAACCAAGCATATCTTTTCACATTAAAATGATTTCATTACAAATTCGATATGATGCTACATAGTAGAAATGGTTTCTTGAGCGAAAAGTTTCCCCTGCTATCCTATCATGCACATGGTCTAGAATCTTTGAGAATTGACAAAAGGACAAGCTCACCCCTGCCCAGAATAAAAATCCCTTGCTCTACGTCCAATCCGAGCAAGTATCCCTAGTATAGGAAGAAAAAGAAAATCAAGAAAAATCATGAGAAAAAGAAAAATATCATTTTGTACCATCTCAGCAATATTTCAGCATTATCTCAGTATCAAGCAAAAAAAAGAAAAATAAAAGAAGAGAGAGAAAAGAAAAAGCAAACAACAATAAAATCCCTTTTCCCTACCCTTTGAAAAGAAAAGAAGGGTGAATGAGCTTGAATCCCTGGAATTTTCAATTATTCGAAAACTGTGAGGTAAGCCCCATAACGAGCGGTTTGTGCCCAACCCGCTTGGCCTTGGGTAATTCCTAGCATGGTGATATGTCTGTTACATTAGTGACCTTCTTTTGTACAGACCTATGTCGGCTTATGGATTAGCTAGCTCTTGATGACCCGACTTGCATAGTAGTCTGGTACGGTTACATGCATATAAATCATGGTCAATGAACACTTATTTGGTTAATTCAAATTACTTGTATCAAATTATCTTGCTCAAAATTGGTGAATGAACAATACAATTGCACACACATTTGTATTTGAGAGATTTTTGTATCATTATGATAGATCAAGATCGGAAATGAACTCACATCTGCACATGGGGTTCCTTATAAATCTACATTTTTTCTTTGATATAATTTAAAATATTTATGCAAATCTTTTGGAATAATTTCATCTTCTTATTTAAAATAACATCTGTTTAGTATAAAAACAATTACATACATTTTTTTCAAAAATCCAAAATTTCTTTCAACAACATATTCAAAAATCTAGCAATAAAATCACGTTTGTTTATCTCAAAATCAAAAATCAATTATGCAATGAAATTATTTTTGGATTTTGTGATGATGGTATAAGTCTATACCTATAATTCTATGCCTAGTGCAAACCATTGTTCTAATTTTATTTCCCATTTATTTAATTCATAAAAACATATGGCTTACATCATTATGTTACACAATTGTGCTTAAAAACAAAACGCACAATCTTTCTATTTCATTTCATTATGTCAACATTCAATTTTGCAATGATGGTATAATTCCTAGGGAATTATTCAAAATTTTTATCACACTTAGGAATTTATGCCTAGCAAAAATCATTTTTTAAATATATTTCATGCATAATTTTTTATAAAAATCTGAAAACAAATCATCACCATCATCATTTTTCATCATCACAACACAAAGTCTTAAGACAGTCTCTTAAGCACCCTTTTACTTTTAGAAATATTTCTATACTGGGATTAGCTTGATGACCTAGCGAGTGGCGACTCCATGAAATGGTCTATAACAACGACAATGTCCTTTGAAATTATTGTTAGAAGTCCCTTTTATTTTCATCAAATCACACCACAAAACAACCAATTTGGTTACATCAGATTATTCCATTTAAATTTTATGGCATGACATAAAATTATAATTTTTTTCCATGACATAATTACATGAATAATCAATCAACAAATTCTAAAAATTGAAGCATCATCAAACATATGGACAAGTCATATCACAAACAAAAAAATCATATATATATATCAAAATATTTGTACATCATATCACAACTGGCTTGGTATGCCACAATCTATACCCTGACATACTCAATCCTCTCAAAAATATATCCAATACAGTCTATAGCAGCTAGTCTCGAGAAGCCCTCGAGCTCTCAGCCTCATCTCCTCTCCCACCCTGGCATGGAGGAGGTGGTCCCATAGAGGTCCATGTTGTGTCTCGGGTCCTCGCTATCAATCGTGAGGATGTCCTTGACGATCCCATCTTGATCAGATCTGTAATGCCGGTTGGTAGATGTAACCCTTGGCCCACTAGAACCAGCTAGAAGTATGCTCCTTGATAGAACATGGTCTGAGCAATAGACCGTGCCAACTCTTGCATGCTCACCCCTCCACTTCGAGCCCTAAGCCATGTAGCCTCATCCTGTAGAGTCTACACCTGAGCTCGTAGGTGGGAATTCTTAGCCTGGAGAGCTGCCATCTTGCTGCTCTCCCCCACCTCGACACCCCTACCCTTATCAGGCGATGGTGGCTTCTCCCCCTGCTGAGAAGGGAATCCCTCCTCCCTCATCCTGGTCTGGTGTGATCTCTACGAAGCCTGTGGCATCCTATAGCATCTCTCCTATAGAGATCGTCACTACTCTCTCCCTTCGTGACCCTATGCTACCTCAATGGCAGCCTAGTGCCACCTCCCCATCCATCGCACAACCATGTGCATCGGACCCTATACCCTCATCATCCGAGGAGGGCAGATGCCTACGTACTAGGCATCGTATCCATCAGTGACCCTAGCGTCGTCCCCATACACTGGCTAGATGGGGGCCTCATTCATGTCCTGGCTCTAGAATTGCTGCATATCTGGAGCCCCACTTAGTATGGTATTATCCCAAATAGTTCGAGAGTACTCATAGTCCCTGAGATATGGGATCCCTTACTATAGACTGAACTATCACAAAACTCGGTCGTAGCGGTGGAGCTCTACCTCCCCCTGCTCCATCCTCAGCCAATAGACTCACCTGATGCGAGCCAACTCCTGTCTGTCATCTCCCCACCCTAGATGCTCTCTTCATAACCTCTAGGTGATCTGGTCAGGGATGAGGTCATCTAGTAACCTCCGTGACATCGGTAGATCTATCCGCCACTATGACCCTCTTTGGAGCCACCAATAGAAAACCCGAGGTCTCTCTCGATCAACCCCTGTTAGTGGGAGTCCTACCGACCTCTGCATTGCGATGTGCTTCCAGCACCATACCTATAGTAGCAATGTCAAAACTAGACATCAACCTCCCTTATATACGACCCCATGCAAGATCCTATACAGCCAGCACAGTACAAAGTTGCCCCATGCAAATCTATACCTGTGGTCTCTCATGTCGTAGACCACATCTGAAAGGAGCCATGATAATCTACACCCGCTTTGGTGGCATAGTAGTAGGCCACCCACTACCCCTGCCAAAACTTGAGTCAACCTAGATGCCCCATGCATCTGCCTCAAAGACTCGATGTTCACTCTGCCCTTCTCCAGGGTGAAGCTCGGGTCTCCGCACAGCCTCATCATAGCCTGGTTCAGATTGGCCATAGGAGTCATCAGCCATCCCTGTATGGGGATCCTCAAGATCCTCCATACATCCTCCAAAGTGGGAGCCATATCCCCTATCGGTAACCAGAAGTAGGACGACCCCGGATACCATCTCTCTACTAGGGCTATTAGTAGCCCCATGTCTGTCGATATTTGTGGCATCTCTGCCACATGCTATAGTTTGACCTATGCCAGTCGGTCTCGCTTCGCCTGATTGAGCATGGCCACATCATCCCTCAGCCTTGCCCTCATACAAAATCGACGGTCTAGGGACGATTTCGACGAAATCGGGACGATTTCGTCCCGATGTCGTTGATGGCCTAAAAATGGCCGCGATGCCCCAAAATAGTCAAAATTTAAATAAAAAATTACACAAATCTAATTAAAAACATAATTCACTAAGTTTCGATCCTTACCCGTAGCCCGCGCCGGACCTCTATCGATCTATGCGTGGTTTCAACCATTTTGTCTGCAAAGCTCTAAAAACAGTGAAAATGAACAGTAAAAATGAATTAGGGTTTTACCCTATTTTTCTTAATTTTATTTAAAAAAAAAAAACAACATTTTTAATTTTGCTTTTTCGCGTTTTTACCTCAAACGTTCGATTTGGGTAAAAACAAGGAGGGGGCACCATAGCAAGCAGTTGTACGATTCGACCTAGAATCATCATCTAAAAAAATGAGTAAATTTTTGCTTTCTTGTAAAACGATAAGAACTCATATTTAACGCATTTTATTTAGAAAATTCACTAAAGAGGGGGCAAAATGTAGCACCCTAAAATTGGTGTAGTTAAACCCTTAGTAAAAAGATAAAAATTTGAATTTTAACCCCAAAACCGCTCGTTACCCGCTCCCCTCGTTTTTTGCTCCATTTTTAGGATTTGTTTTGACCGTTGGACGATATCGTCGATGATCAAATGGAATCATACCAGATCTAACAAATTCATCTGGAACATAATGTCCAGACAATTTTGTCTCAAAACTAAAATTTCATAATTAGCTTCTATTTCAACAACTTCTCTATCTTGGGCAGAAAGCGTGTCTGCACGGTTAGAGTCTCCCCCGTTGGAGATCTTCCAAATTGGGGTGATCTCCAACCTCTTAACCTCTCCCTAAATCCTATATAAACTTAGGATTTTTCTTGAATTCCCCTTGGCTGATTTTCCCTGCAACTTTAGTTTCTCGTGCATTAGAACACCTTCGCATCATTTTTTGCATTGTGTATTTCAAGTTTTTCTTGCAGGAATTTTACTATTTTTCAGCTGGAGCAAGCTCGGATCGTCGCTGGTGATTCCAGATGATTTCAGATGATCCTGTCGTAGATTACTGATGATCTCGTATTATTGGAGGCAATCTCGACTACAGTCCATATTGGGGGCAATCAGAGCCTGGAGTTTGTATTTTTTTATCTTCTCTCTTCATTTCCTTATGTATTAACTTAGTTTATTCTACTTCTGCATTCTGGAGTTCACCTCATTTAACATAGATGCATGATAAAGTTAAAATAAATTATTAAATTAATGCATTTCCTTTAATTGTTATCTGGATTTATCATTTAGGCAGGTTTACTGTTATTTTTATCATTTCCCCTTGCTTTTTGCAGTTGCATTTTTGGTATTTGGTATCTGTTTATGTGATTGCAGTTTTTTGACGAATTTGTAATTTGTCAGGTCAATGACGATCTCGTCTAATCTCAGATGATCGATTGTGATCTGAGATGCTTCTATGCAATTGCAGATGATCATGTAAGATTTGAGATGATCTAGACTTCTACAAACCTCATAATCTTCATCAGACATCTAAAATTAGGTACATTCTATCTTATTTAGCACACTTTCTATGTTTAGCACTTATTCATGCTTTATGTATCCATATAAATCAGCATTGGCATATAGAATAGCTTATATTCATCTTGGCCAAACCTGGGAATTGAATGATTGAATATAAAAATGAACACATCAAACCCATTCTCAACCTAGGCGTGGAAACTGCCACTCAAAGTTTCCTAGTGAACCCCACCATCCATCAAAAATTCACCCTGATACCCCTCCCCCAAGAGGCGCGACCTTCAAAGGGCCTCTCAGTCCGAGGTATCACCTCATCCTTCTCTCATCCCCCTTCCGGGCATGGATCATTTAGCCTGAAGGTAAGGGCACAAAAAATTTGGGTCGATATAATCATCAATAGTAGTAGCAAAGTAATGCACAAATCATCATACACAAGAGAGACATAGATTTAATATGGTTCATCTAATGTGGGTTACGTCCACAGAGAAAATATTTCTTATAAAATTTCTCAAAAAATATCTTAGGAACCAATTCCCTATTACAATTTATGGGTCTGTATCCAAGGGATTTTTTGATCCCCTATGCTCAATTTTATGGATCTCTATCCACATGAGACACTTCTCCTTTATTCTCTAGTTTATGGATCTCAATCCATAGGAGACTCCTATCTGCTCAAATCTACTCAACTAATTGTACTGATCTACCTCACACCTACTCACAAATCTACCTCAAACCTATTCACAAATCTACCTCAAACCTGCTCATAAATCCTGCATAAATCTATCTCAAGCTTACTCACACACCCTGCTTAGAACTGCTCACAAGCCTCTTCAAAAGGCCTACTCAAAATAGCTTACAATCCTAATCTAATATACTCACTGTCTCTACTCAACTCTGCTCTAACACATGCTCAAAACTACTCATAACATATGCTCAATACTGCTCATAATACGTGCTCAACACTACTCATAACGCATGATCAACAATGCTCATAACACATGCTCAACACTGCTCATAACTCTTGATTTGATAAAAGTACTTCAAACATATTCTATCTAGCTTTTTTAGTTGAAGAACATATAGAGAATGATATGCAATATAATTTCACAATATGTTCTTTCCCAATACCACTCAAATATTATGCACAAATTTCTTCACAAAACTACCCCATAACCTTTGCAAATTTATCTCAATATCAATCAAACCTAGTGCATAAATTTACTTCACAAAACTGCCCTTCGTTCCTTGCAAATTTGGTCTTAAATTTCAAGCACAATAATGCAAAAATTTGCTTTACAAAACTAGTTTCTAACACATGTTCATTCACATTCAATGTCACTCAAACCAATGCCCAAAAGCTTCACAAATTCATTCAAACAATGAAGCACAATTTGTTCACAAACTCTAGCACATGTGTTTCCAATATCATTCAACAATGAAGCACAATTTATTCACAAACCCTAGCACATGTGTTTCCAATCTCATTCAAAAATGAAGCACAATTTGTTCACAAAACCGAGCATGTGTTTTCAATATCATTCAACAATGAAGCACAACTTGTTCTCAAACCCTAGCACATATATTTCCAACAATGATCATATTTAATCATTCTTTCTGTTACCTAATGTTGACTTGTTTTGTTTTTTCTTTAGTTAGGATAGTGCACTTTAAGGGGGAATGTTAGAGTTAAAGTGCACTATGCCTTCACCTTGACACTTGTCAGTTACTCTTGACAAGTGTCATGTGTTTAATATAGGCTTATGCCTATATATTGTAACCATTTGCATCAATAAAATCAATCCCTTCAGTTTTCACTCCCAACATTTGGTATCAGAGCTCCAGGCTTTCTCTGGCCTTGTGAGCTTGAGGGGGGATTTCCCTCATGGAAATCCTCCCTCCCCCTCCCCCTCAATTTTTTCCTCCTTCCTTCTCCATAAGGCTTAGGGAGTATGCTCTCCACTTTTGTGGATCAGAAACCAGAAGGCCAAAGGGAGAAGATTCAGATTTTCTATGGCCTTATTTCTAAATGCGGGATAAAATTCACAAGTTTAATGTAGTTGGTTTCATTTTTTTACCTACGACAACTACATAGTTTCATACCTCATCCATACTCATGTTCTTTGGTGTAGTTTTCGTGCTTGCACTTTTTACTTATGGAATTGCAGTACCATCGGGTCTATTCATAACTGTGATTTTGGCTGGTGCTGCTTATGGTCAATTTGTTGGCATTTTAATCAGATCATTTACAGAGCTGGATCAAAGTTTTTTTTTTTTGCTGTGCTTGGTGCAGCTTCCTTTATTGGGGGCTCTATGATGATGACTGTTTCATTATGTGTAATTCTTTTGGAGTTGACTAATAATATGTTGATGCTTACTATGGTTATGTTGGTGCTTTTAATATCTAAGATAGTTGGTGACATGTTTAACAATAGTGTTTATGACCAGATTGTTCACCTGAAGGGGCTTCCATTCCTTGAAGCAAATGCTGAACCATTTATGAGGCAGTTGCCTTCAGGTGATGTTGTTAAAGGTCCATTGGTGAATTTAAATTCTTTAAAATTCTTATCATATGGTTTCTGATCCATCAAATGATGGAGAGCATACTCCCTCAGTAAAAATTTTAAAAAAATGGGGGGAGGGAGGATTTCCATGAGGAAAATCCCCCCTCAAGGGGTTTCACAGGGCAGGGAAAGCCTGCTCTGATACCAAATGTTAGGACTGAAACTGAAAGGGTTAATTATATTAATGCAAATGGTTACAATATATATTCATAAGCCTATATTCAACACATGACACTTGTCAAGAGAAACTGACAAGTGTCAAGGTGAAGGCATAGTGCACTTTAACTCTAACAAGTATATGGCGCTGGGGCCATTATGCCTTTAGAGTTGGAAATTCCAATGCTGCGCATTGCATTGAAAGAGTTCTTTGATGATGACACCGCACGACAAGCTCACCTAGATCAATTGACATTGCTTGATGAATGTCGCATGAATGCACTCGAGCATCTCCATGTTTATTAGGAGCGATTAAAATGAGCTTACAATGTTAAAGTCCACTAGAGAGACTTTGAAGTTGGGGATCTTGTGCTGAAAGAGAACCAATAGAAATCAAATTTGCTACTTGATATGTGAGACAAATTAATGGCTAATTGGCTAGGGCCTTTCATCATATCTAAAAATATTGGTCTAGGTACCTATCGCCTAACGTCGCTAGAGGGTGTGGAAGAGCTTGAGCCTCTCAATATCATCCATATTAAGGCGTTCTATGCTTAAGAGTGTAGTAAAGGCACCAAAGGCATCTGTAAGCCCTTTGGTCAACCCAAGAGCTCTGAGGGTTTGTCCATAATCGCTCGATCATCCCAAAAGGCTTTGAGTTCTCGAATTGAGAAGCTTGGTCAAGTAAATGCACCAAAGGCATATGTAATCCCTTTGGTCAACCCAAAATCTCTAAGGTTTTTGTCTCAACCGCTCGATCATCCCAAAATTCCCAAAGCTCTTTGTTGAGTAGCTTGGTCAAGTAAAAGCTCCAAAGGCAGTTCCTCATCATTTGGTCATCCTTAAAAGCTCCAAGGACATGTACTCATCGTTTGGTCAAATATGGAAGCCCATAATCCATAAAAATCGAGAAAAATATATAAAATTCCAATTTTTTTTTAGAAAAGCTTAAAATTCAAAAATATTTGCTTTTGCATTTTGCATTTTCATTTGCATTCATGCATTGCATATAGGAATGTGTCATCTGTTGCATTCCATACAAGAATGGATAGTGTGTATCAAAATATTACAAACAAAACCACGTTTGTGTTTCAATCATGCACCCTTGCATTATATCATCTATCATCTATCACAGTGAGTAAATGTGTTTTTCAACACAACCCATCCTATTGCTATGAAGAATATGTGAGAGTTTTCTAGTCATTCAAATATACGTAGTGGTCTTCTTAGGAGTTGATAAGAAATCATGTTTTACTTTTGACGACTGAGGTTGAGTTAGTATAGCCCTTAGCATATCAGAATATTGTCACTAATGAAAAATTAAAAAGAGTCTTAATAAGGACTAGGGGAAGATGAAGCCACGAAGCAAGACCAGGTATCCTGAAGTGAAAAGAATTATTCTTGCTTATCCCTTTGTGTGGAGAATATGGGAAATGTGGTTAATTGGCAAAAGGATAGGTTCATTTCCTACCCATAAATCCCTTGCTTATGATAAAATGAGCACTATCCCCTAAGTGATATCCCACATCAATCCTCAAGATTGATACCCTTCATCGATATCATAAATCGACATCCCATATTGATATCCTACATTGATATCATACAATTGGTATCACATATCGACACTGTAGATTGATGTCCTCCAGATTGATGTCACATATTGATACTCTAGAATTGATATTACAAAAGCAGTTCCTCTCAAAGTTAAATCCACAAAGGACATTTTTGAATCTCATGAATCCAGAAACAAAGATCAAATGAAGATCGAGAATAAAAGAAAAAAATTCTAGAGATCAAATGAAGATCAAATATAAAGATCCAATGAAGATTAAAAAATCAAAGGCACGACAAGGTCAAATGAAGATCACAAGATAGTGCAAAAATGAAGATGAAGACAAACCCCTTGCTTAAGAATCAGAAATAGAATAGTGCAAAGCTAACATTAGTGATTCTTATCAGTTTGTACAAGCAAGTATCCCGATCATACATAGAGAAGGAAGGAGTGGGCCTGAATCCCTGGAATTGCTCGCACTATTGTACCTTACACATGATGATATGTTTGATGCTTCAGCATTTTGCTTATGTACAGACCAATGTTTTAATGTGTATGAGCTAGCTTCAGGTGTCCTACATCACTTAGCGGTATGAGTCCAACTAAAATCTAAAACTAAGATTGGGTAAGACATTTGCGGATCCCCTATCTTAGCAATGGGCTGAAAGAATCTTGCCTGACATCAGGGTATGCTTATGTCTTACCAAAGTTATGCACTTGCACACATAAAGGTAATGAACAGTTTTGGCCTATCTTAACAAAAGCCTCATGGTTCAAAATTCTAACATGGTGAGTATACAAATTTTGATTAGACAACTAGGGTATTTGAGTCTCATGGAAAACCTTAAAATTTACCAAAATAGCAACAGGATGGTAGAAACCGCAAGCCATAAAAAATAATAGTCATTCAATCAATCAAACTGAAAAGTATCTATCCATGATACATTATTATATTGAGCACAATCAAAGATATAGGATAGATACTGGATGAATATCATAAATGATGTTTAGATGACCACTGACTATATAGTGCAAGGAATGAATATTGAATGACATATCAAATCATTTACATTATACCAATCCATCTCATATCATTTCATATATGGGTGATTAATTGATTAAGATCTTGTAATGAGAATGATCAATTATTTTGCATGATTGTTATACATTATGTGGTGTCATATTTTAAAAATTGATATACACAGTTTACATTCATTCCTTATGTTTTAAGTGATTAAAGCATACAGGTTCATTTCCATTAGATTATGATTATGTATATAATGCATTACCATACATTGCATAGCATACCATAAATTGCATAAAATTAAATGCATGCCCACAAAGCAAAAATAAATGTGTTTAAAAATAAACATCTCATCCATATGCATACATCATATATCGCACATCTAATCATCTAGATCACTGTATATCATCATCATAAAGTAAAATAGCTATCTATTGCATGTCATCCATAGATCGCATCATATAAATATAGCATTTACATAAGCCTTACGTCCATGTGCATCAAATAAACATAAAATCAAAAAAATAAATAAACATGTACACATAATAAGCCATAACAGATCATATCATATATATATATATGTCAAAAAGAGTATATAGGAAGTACAAAATTCCCGTAGGCTATAACTGTGTAGGTCCTCAATCTTACACATAAAATTATATATAAAAAATGTAGTCGATGACTTCTATAACTTAGATCTAGGCTACTCCCCTTATACTGGAGCTCTCACCGCCTCCCTCAGCATTGTGCTCTGGATCCTGCTCTCCTAGCTGACCTGGCACCTGTGGTGGATCTTGCTATGGATCCTGCCTACCTCCAAAGCCTAAAGCACCTAGCACATGAGAAACTGGTAATTGTAGTAAGCTAGTCCTCTGAATGGTGGCACCTAATGTCTATCCTGGATCTCTAGTCCTGGCCTTCGATATCGTTGTGTGTGTGCTAGAGGACCTGTGCGTCCTCTTAGTCCTATGAGTCCTGTGACTCGAGCTCACTGTAGACTATCCAATAGTTCTAGTTTGGGTCCTTTGAGACTCTGGTGTGAAAGGATCCTCTGGAACCTATAGCCCATGCATCTCAATGTAATCGACTAGCTTATCAACTTGAGCAATTCGGTCTGCATGCATCTCCTTGGTCACCATGACCATGCTGTGTAATCACTCTATCTCATCCATAGGATCCTAAGAAACTACTATACCTATTGTTGGTACTATAGGAGGCCCCATAGTAGCATAAGGAGGTAGCATAGCCCCCTCGATGCTCGAGCAAGATATTTCTCTGCCTCTACTGTAGTCTGTTGTACCTATGCTAACTCCAGGGTAGTCTATAGTATCTGAACTTGGACCTCTGCATATATGGACTGAGTCGTAAGCTATTGTATCTAGTCTTACACCTTAGTTAGGTGCCACTCCCTATCAGCCACTTTCACCTCTAGAGTGGTGATGGTAGTGTCTCTCTCGAGCTACTGTGTGTGAAACCATCCGAGCTGACTCTAAAAGTCAGCCACCTGAGCTAGCAGTCATCTCTCTGCATTATCAAGAGGTACCTCATCCTACTCTGGAGTATCCTCCTTAGGGTCAATCTCAGGTATATCCTCGATGGTGGCTTCTATGTCCCAACTGTCCTCTATACGCTGGCACACCCTACACCCGTCAAGATCTACCTTTGCCTCTACTTGAGCTGGCTCTTGGCCCAGATGCCCCGTACCATACCATCTGAAAAAGGACCACCATTTGTCATAGTCTAGAGTGGTCTCGGATGTCTCAACCCCTGACTCCTAGAATTCATATGGTGCATCTCCTAGCGGTGGAGGATGTATCAGTGGGAGATCCCTCTCCAAAGCCAAGCGCCTGTATCTAAATAGGATCTATGGCATGTCCTACACCATGCCAAATTGTCATAGGACATAATAAAAGAACTGATACTATCTGAACTTTGGATTACTCCAGATAAGCCATCTGTCTTGGCGGACCCATCGTAGCCACTCGTTCACCTTAGGCCATGCAAGGCAATCCCTGTAGGGGCACCAAAAAATGTTCCCCAACCCAAGTGATGCAAATCTAATGATATAGTGCTCAGTGTTCCCAGCATGAGCCCTATTGTGGGTACCCTCCTCAGCATGAGGCCAACATGTGGCGTAACCTTGATGGTCGACATCTATGGTGGTGATGTGCAGTGGAAGCTCCATAGAGGATGCCCGATTTGGATGTGCTACCACCCCTAGATTTGTAACAAAATATTGCAGCTAATGCCCTTATGGCTACGCTCTGTAATATGGTATAGCTCCTTGTAGAACTGGCATAATAGGGTGCTCCCCCAAGATAATTGTAGTGGCCCCTTTGTAGAGCTCTGAATCACCCTCTAAGTAGTGGCTAACATGTTTCGGGGAATCCTCACACCCGAGGAGTTTAGAAGGACAAACGCACAATGAGATACATGAAGATGGCCTCTCATGCAAAAAAGACATCATCATGGTACCAATCATCGATGTGCACCCCTCCATGGTCAACATCATCCTGTGCATCTATGATTTGGTCACTGAAGATAGCATCAAAGACAACATCCTTTATCATGGAGGCAAAGGAGATGATAGCCTCACCATCGATGGGGATCCTGAATATCCTGTAGGCATCTTCCAGAGTGATAGTCATCTCACCGGGAGGAATGTGGAATATGTTGGTCCACGCATTCTAGCACCGGGCCAATGTAGTAATATAGGCTTGATCTACCCTAATGGTGGGTAGATCCATTATGTAACTAAGCCTAATAGCTCGAAACCAAGCTTGGTCATCATCAGATAAAACCTCATGAAAAGTCTTCATAAGGTCAGACTCTCACGCTCTAGAAGTTAACTTCTAAAAAAAAAAGCATAATGTAAGCTAAATCTGGCTAAGCAAAGCTAAATAAAATTAAAAAAATTAATTAGAAAACCAATGAGATAACATTAAATACCTAATTAAATGACAAAAACAAAAACAAAAATTGAAAAATTTTGCAAAAATTTCTAAGGTTTACAAACTATGGGTCAACCCTAAGGTTTGAAGGCGATAAAATATGACCGTTAGGATTTTGAATCCTAACCATAGATGAAACTTGTGGTCTCCAATTTTCCAATTGGGAACCATAACTACCAGCTGTGGTTTAGGAGAGGCACCCATTTTGGGTACCCTCCTAATCCACTAAAAGCAAAAAAATTAAAAACTAAGCTAACCTAGACTAGTGGGGTTCATTACCAGCAGTTTAGTGAGGTTAATTTTTTGCATTTCTTAGTGTGGTTCATTTTACTGGTATTGAGTGTGAAGTCTTAGTTTTTAAATTACACACACCCTAAACTTGGCTAGTAGATGGCTGATCAGGATCTGCCATTGAGGTAGATGAGTGTAATTGTGGTAGAGTTTGGCAGCGTTCCGAATCAATGAATGTTATCTCCCTCTCAAAGCTCTCAAATTTCTAGTAGTTGCAAGAAAATAATAAAAAATTTCAAATGGGAAAACATTTTATAGGTCCTCCTAGTCTCCGAGGACCATAGCTGACACCTGCAATTCCGAAACTAGGGTTTCCCGCCCGTAGGTTTGACCCGTGGTTCAAAAAAATTGAAATATTAAACCGCATGTCGTACCTGCGGTTCGTAGCTAGCAATAAATGCACTCAAAACCCACCGTGGGAAGGTCTAAAAAGATAAATTAATGACTCCCATTGGATAAAAATTCAAAATCAATGATCAAAATTGTAAATTTGGTGATGTTAAAAGCCTAGGATCAATCAAATAAATGCAAAATTAAACAAAAAAATCAAATAATGAAAAACCAAATGTGCCTCGTATTTAGTGATTTATCCTATAAAATTGGCGGTTGCAACGACTTGCGATCCATGCAATCCGGCAAGATGAGTAAATCACCATAAGGACATTTGGGACAAAATTATCATTTTGTTTATGGAATCTTTCAGCAAATCATCGACAATATGATTCAACACAAGTCTAATTGAATTTGTATTATTTTGATTTTCTAAGATGGCTATCGTAGCTTGACTGATCCATGGGATAGAGATGTGCAAATACTACTAAGAGTTGCAATCATAAGCTGAACTAGGCCTAGCCAAGGCATTAAAAGGCTTGAATATAAAGTTGTTTAGGATCATTCATTATGGTCAAGCGATTTCATCGCTTCATACATTATCATTACCCTCATCGACTCGTCGCTTGAGGGGGTAGTCATAATTTCATTTCATAATGAAATTCAACAGAAGATCTCGAAGATTGTAGATCCCTTGATGTTGTCAAAATTGTGTTCATTCTTATGAATCATTGCTAACAACTATCATAAGCTTCCCCCTTTGCTTAGGGTAAATAGTAAATATGAAATTTTGTTTTAACTCTCATCCTTCGGTTATATAGGCCTAACTCCTATTGTATCACCAAAGCTACCCAAACGTCTGATGGAAAGTGCCAAATTTTCAAATATAAGCCTTTCCAAGTTAGAAGTAATGATTCTAGGATGCGCGTCCTTTTTCTGGACCTGGGGCATCTAATGTTGATCAGACTAATGATCATCATAGAACCTTCGACATCATTTTAGGATGTATATTTTTGCTCAATGTTGTTCGATCTCACAATGCATCTCAAAAGGGGCATATGTAGACACCTAAAATGCATCATGTCGAGGGCGACTACTCATATGAACATGCTACAAAACCATATGAAGGATCTTGGATAGACTCCAAGATAGAGCAGTGGTTCTAACCACTCAATTTAGGAATTTTGCCCTAATTAGGTTGAACCGCATCCAAGATCTGTGGTTTCCATTCTAAACCATGACTGATATCTACAGTCTATAGTCTGGACAACATCTATGACCTATGGTCTTAACTAAAGTTTAGTTAGGCCTTCCATCCGAGCCAAATTGGTTGGAATGAACAAAAGATCTAGAAGCAGGAAGTTGAAGGATAGAAGATTCCAAAGGCTTCCATCCCAACTATCCTAACCAACCTTCTTGGTCTTGGCTTCTCCATGAAGCTACCCCTAGCCCTAGGGACATGCTATAAATACCCCATCCAAATGGGGTGAAGAGATAGAGAGTTAATTGATCAAGAGAGAAACAAAGCCCTATCAAATTGCATACTGAATATGTAAATTTGAGAGCCCCTTTGCTATTCACCTAAAGACCAATTAGCCATGGATGCCCTATGTGCCTAGGAGATTCAAGAAGCACAAATCCAAGAAAACGAAGGCCTGTCATAGTGATTTGACTGCCAAATATGTCAGAGGACAACAAAGACGACCCTTGAACATCAATTTGGACAAGGAGGTCAAGCCCACTATCCCTAATTCTGAAGGCAAACCTATCAGAGGTCAAACTGTAACTGTCAGCCATGGTTCACAGTGCAGACCACCCACCATAGCTATGGTTTGCAATAGGTGATTGATCACCTTACTGGATTTTATTTTGACCACATAGATTAGTTATATTAGTCTTTTTATAGGTTTAATTGCACTTTAGAGAAACTCTGATCATAGGAATTAGTTATTTCATGTATTGTATTAAGTAGGATTATATTGGATATTTTATGCACTTTATTGCTCCTAACTTGATATTTGATCCATGCATCATTTACTTATTCATGTCCGTCATGTTATAGTATAATTCTTGATCTAATTAGAATACTTTAAAGTCTTTATTTATGATTTCTTGTTTTACTAGTTTAATGGCATTTGCATACATATTTCCTTAAAAGGCCTCATCACGAGAGGCTATCAATATTTTTAATCATGTGTTTTTTTTTTTCTTGTTTGTAGGAAGACAGGTGCAAGAGGAGCTTACGTCATAATCCTTCCACATCACGAAGAAGGGGGTCAACTCCACCCCAAGGCAGTTTGTGACTAATCAATAGAGAATTATAAGTGTGCCTACCCTATTGAGGGCATTGGCAATTGTAATATCAGTATCATCTTTCAAGTGACCCTAAGAGGGCATTTTTGTAATCAAAGCTCATTCAAAGATTAATACAAGAAACCTTACTTTTTTGTTCAATTTATGTACTTGTGTCAATCTTTGTGCTTTCATGATGGTATAGATAAATACAGTAGCTAGGTGCATGCTCTATGATTAAGTCACAAAATAAACAACAATTTCCTTTACACGCCTTATAATCTCCAAATTCACAAAATGTAAGTATCATAATGTAGCTTTTATTTCAAGATGCAAAATATTTTTTTTTTTGCATACCTTATCACTCCAACTTTATAAAATAAATTTCAATCACCAAAAAATCAAAATAAAATATTTTAATTTACTTTACCTTATAATTCCCTCAATAAATCATAACTACCTTTTAGAACTCACAAAAATCTCTAAGCAATTTCCAAATTTCAAAACCTTTGGAGAAATAAAAATGTGCATAGCAGGGCAATATTTGAACCTTCCAAAAGTAGGATATAGAAAAAATGTCGTCCACAGCTCCCTCTGCAACTGTGGTTTCTATGGGCAGGATTCCCTAGGCCCCCTCTGGGGATCTGGAGCAAGGCGATATCCCCCTTAGAAGATGCTCCCATGAACCCAGATCTAGACCCCGATGGGATGAATTACCTTGAGAAGGTAATGGGGATGACAAAACCTAGCCCATATGGTAACCCTAATCAACCCCCCGTGATTGCTTCTGGGGAAAAATTGGTCCTTCCCATCTCACTTATGGTAGAAAAACTCTCTACTAAATCCCTATACCTTGTTGGAAATTTTGTGGGGAGAGACTTGATATGGAATCCATAAGAATATGGGCCAGCTTCAAATGGCACACAGTAGGAAGCCTCTAGATTGTGGCCCTATCAAGGGGTTTTTTCTTGATCAGTTTAAACAACCAGAATGATTATGCCCGCATCCTCACTGGGGGGCCCTGGTTCTTCATAAGGAAAAGTTTATTTGTGACAAAATGGAAGGAAGACTTCAACCCCCAGATGCAGGATATAAATTTTGCTCCGATCTGGGTTCGTCTCCCTGATCTCCCCATCCAGTTCTTCCATGAAGATATCCTAGGGTGGATTGGGACGTACATTGGGGACCTTGTCACTTTTGACCCTGCTACTAAAGCCCGATCCTACATGGCCTATGCTCATATTTGTGTCAATGCCAACCTTGCATCCCAACTCCCAACCCACCTAAACCTCATTTATGGGGATTTCCATTGGTGTCAAGCTATTGAGTATGAAAAAAAACCAGCATTCTACATCAAATGCAAATCCTAGGGACACCTCTGAGCCCATTGTCCTTCCCTCAAGCCCCAGAAAGAGGCACCAAGCTCCAAGGCTCCCCCCCTTATTGAAACTAGCTCAACCAGGTGGGAGAGTGCATTGATCGATCCAGAGGATCCAAGATCCATAGATCAGACATAACAAAAGAAAAGTAAGCTGCTATCTAAAATCCTCCATCCAACAACCCTTCTTCATTATCAGATCAGGTATGCTCTATGTTTGCTTTTTCCAATAGATTTGAGCCCTTAAATTGTTCCAATGATGAGGTTCTCTTCCTTGAATCCATCCCTATGCATCACCCCTCCACCCTTCCCCACCCCCTTCCCTCCCCCTCCAAATCTAGACCCTCCATCCCCACCCCTGTTGTCTCCCCCCACCCCTCTTTCCCCAGTCCGATCCCTTACTGGATGTGAAATCTCTTTCCCTCACCAGAGCTGCTCTATCTTGCCCTTCGAAATAACCTCTATTGCCAACTGAGTCCAACCTCGAATCCCAAGAGGATACCTTCAGTCCCACTCACTCTAGAATGGACATTAGCTCCATCATCACCAGAAGCAGAAGGGGCCCCATTGATATAGGGGGTGAAAGGAAAAGAGGTCGACCCACCTCCTATGAACAAAGCAAGAAAGACATTGATGACCAGGTTGCCAATGGAGTGCAGTTAACCCTCAGTCCAGCCTTGTTCACTCAAGCAAAGGATGAGCCAAAAAATCCTAAACCTCCCCCTATCTCAATCAAGAGAGGCAATAAACCTACCAAAATATCTAAATGAAGATCCTCTCATAGAATATCAGAGGGCTTAATAGCATAAGCAAAAAAAGGTTAGCTCGAACCACCAAGAAAGAGTACAAACCCTCTATACTCATCCTTCAAGAAATGAAAATTGATGCTAACAGAACTCGCAGCGTAGTGAAAAAAATCTAGAAGACTGGACAATGGGCCTCATCCCTAGTTGAGGGATCTGCAAGAGGTATCCTGTGTCTTTGGGACCCAGATAAGGTGGAAGGCAAAGTCATTTATAGCTCTAGCAGGACCTTAAACATAGTGTTCTACTACAAGGAGAACAAATTCACATGGGTGTTGTCCAACATCTATGCCCCAAATAATCCTATGGAAAGATTCAACATGTGGAAATCCTTGTCCCTCATGAAGGATGCCTTTTCCCACCTCCATTGGATGTTATCAGGGGATTTCAATTCCCCCCTCTTCCATTCTGATAATAAAGAGGGAGTCTCCACCCCCTCCAAAAGCATTATGGACTTCCAGGCATTCGTCGTCGAAAATGAACTCATGGATATTCAAATTTATGGCCACCAATTCACGTGGAGCAATAGGAGGGTGATATATGAGCATATTCAGGTGAAGTTGGACCAATTTTTCTCTCCAAACAGGCCATCCCCCTATTTGGAGACACATACATGATCCCCCTTCCTAGAATCAGTTCTGATCACTACCCCCTCCTCTTGGAATCAAACAAGGCCCCATATTTCTCAACCCCTTTTAGGTTCGAAAGCATGTGGATCCATCACCCGGAGTTGAAACAAAGGATTGAAGACTGGTGGAAGACCCCTGTCCCTAGTTCAGCTACCTTCAAAGTATCCCAAAAGCTCAAGATCATCAAAGATAACCTTAAAACTTGGAACAGGGAAGTTTTTGGGGATATTTTCGATATCAAAGAAAAAACTTTAAGCAGACTCAAGACTTTAGAGCAGCAAATTCAGCATGATCAGTGGACCCCCCAACTCAAGGAAGAAGAGAGGCTATTGCTAGCCGAATATCATAACATTCTAGCCAAGGAAGAGATTTTATGATGCCAAAAATCCCGAGACCTTTGGCTCAAGGATGGGGATGCCAATACTAGATTCTTCCATGCATCTACCCTGCAGAATAGAAGCACAAAAAAAATTAGAGAGCTCACCTTGAGGGATGGCTCTGTCACTCAAGACATCTTCAAGATCGAGGAAGAGGCCTCCACTTTTTTTAGCAACATGATGGGCACTGAAACTCCCCCCAGCCTTGCAGCCCAGGAAGCCTTGCTAGAAAAAATTCCCACTCTAGTAACCCCTGAGATGAATCAATCCCTGATCCATCCAATATCTGAGAAAGAAATCAAAAGAAATTTGTTCTCCATGAAAGCTGATAAGGCCCCTGGACCTGATGGGTTTCCCCCTAGGTTTTTTTAGAATTTTTGGGATATTGTGAGGAAAGAGGTGGGTGATGCCATCATGGAACTCCAAAGAACCAAAACCATCCCTCGGGGGACTAACTCCACATTCATTGCCTTGGTTCCCAAAAACCCCCAATGCAAATCCATGAATGACTTTAGACCCATAAGCCTGTGCAACATCCTTTACAAGATCCTAACCAAATCCCTAGCCCTCAGGCTAAAGAAACTCCTCCCCTCCATTATTGATCCATGTCAAGGAAGCTCTATGGAAGGAAGATCAATCACTGATAGCATCATATATCTTCATGAAACCCTCCACTCTTCCTAGTGCAACAAAAAAGTAGCCATGTTTTTAAAACTAGATATCAACAAAGATTTCGATAGGGTGGACAAGGGTTTTCTCTTGAAAGTTATATCTCGCTTCAACTTCCATGCAGAATGGGTTCATCTCATTAAAGGCTACATCACCTCTATGTGGTTCTCAGTTCTAGTCAATGGGTCTACTGTGGGTTATTTCCATAGCCTCAGAGGGATCATATAGGGAGATCCCTTGTCCCCCTTTTTATTCATTATTTTGGCCAAGTATCTGGGTTGAGATTTCAAACAGGTAGTGGTTTCAGGATGTATGACAGGTATCAAAGCTTCTTCTGATTCTTCCTCCTGTCGCACCAACAGTTTGTTGACAATACTATTGTTGCAACATCAGCTTCCATTTTCCAAGCTAAATCCATCAAAGGGATCCTTGATACCTACACATCTGCTGTAGGCCAAGAAATCAACTATCTCAAGAGTAAGTGTTATTTCCTCAACACCCCAGGCACCAGACAATGGAAAATTACTTGAATCCTTCAATGTTGCATTGCTGCCCTCCCCACTTCCTACTTGGGTCTCCCCCTATTCACCAAAATCCTAAAGGAATCTATGTGGGATAATGTTATTGATAGGATCAATCACAAGCTTGCTGCTTGGAAAGGCTCCCTCCTATCCCAAGTAGCCAAATAAACCCTTACCAGGGCAGTCCTCCAAAACATCCTAGTCTATTTTATGTCAGTATTCAAAGTGCCTACCTCTGTTCACTCTAAAATTGAGCAAATTCAAAAAAGGTTCCTATGGGTAGGCCCAGAAAACATGAGAAAGTTCCACCTTGTTAGCTGGGACAAAGTCTATCAACCCAGGGACCAGGGGGGCCTTGGTATGAGAAGATCGGCCAACATGAACATTGCCCTTTTGGCAAAATAGGCTTGGAAGTTGTTCACCAACTACAAAGCGGACTGGGTCACAATCGTCCAAAGCAAATATCTCAAGAACTTGACCCTAGCAGACAACAACATCCCTTCTAACGGATCAGCATTTTGGTGAGGTGTAATCCAAGTGAAACCTATTATCATGAAAGGTACCCGATGGTAGCTAGGTACAGACACATCTATTAAATTTTGGAAAGACATGTGTTTGAAATACAAACCCCTCAAGGATCTTCCTAAGGTATCCAGACTTAGACCAAGTCTTGAAAGGAGATGGGGCAGCAAAGTGGAGAACTACATGGATAGGGGCAAATGGAAGATTCCCCCAGAAGATAGCGAGCACCTCACATGGGTCAAGAAGATCCTTTTCAAGATTATTAGAACCACCATCATCCCTATCACAGTCTCCCCTGACTACCCAGTGTGGGCAGGAATGGACAGTGGGGATTTCTCAGTCAAATCTACCCATTCCATGCTAGTCAACTCTTGGGTTCTCGCTATTCCATTCAAGCTAGCCTGGGTTAAGTGCCTTGTCCCAAAAATTGGTTTCTTTGCCTGGATAACCATTCAAAACAAGGTTCTTACCACTAACAATCTCATGAAAAGGGGGATCCCTGTCCCCAATAGATGCCACCTCTGCCTTTCCAACTGGGAATCTATCAACCACCTCCTTGTAGAGTGTGAGGTTACTAGAGAAGGCTTAGATCACATTTTATCCACCTTCCAAATTCAATGGGCCCGCCCCAACTCCCTCTTGGATATGTTCATCCAATGGCCTGCTCCCTTTAGAAATCCCAAAGTTGCTTTCCTTTGGAAAATTTGCCTCCATCACTTCATCTGGTAGGTTTGGCTTGAATGCAATCATAGAGTATTCTCAACCACCTCATACAACTCCACCTCCATAGCCATTAAAGTCATATAATTCACTTCAAAGATCTACCATCTTCTTCCATGGTGATGCAGGAGCATCTCGGGCAACACAACAATCTTGCATCACCAAAAAAATTCAAAGTTTGAAAAAGTTCACAATTTGCAAAATTTGACTAAGTATAAAATTGGTCGCGATATCGCGACGCAAATATCGTCGCGATATCGCGACGTATTTCGAGCACCGTGGCAAAAGCAACTATTGGTCGCGATATCGCGACGCAAATATCGTCGCGATATCGCGACGTATTTCGAGCACCGTGGCAAAAGCAACTATTGGTCGCGATATCGCGACGCAAATATCGTCGCGATATCGCGACGTATTTCGAGCACCATGGCAAATGCAACTAATGGTCACCTTGGCCGCCAAAGCCAAAGCACAAAGAAGTGTCGCGATATCGCGACACCTTGGCCGCCAAAGCCAAAGCACAAAGAAGTGTCGCGATATCGCGACACCTTGGCCGGCAAAGCCAAAGCACAAAGAAGTGTCGCGATATCGCGACACCTTGGCCGACAAAGCCAAAGCACAAAGAAGTGTCGCGATATCGCGACACCTTGGCCGGCAAAGCCAAAACACAAAGAAGTGTCGCGATATCGCGACACCTTGGCCGCCAAAGCCAAAACGCAAAGAAGGGTCGCGATATCGCGACACCTTAGCAGACAAAGCAAAGTGGCAGTTCCAGGTGGCGTTCCAAGTGGCAGTTCCAGGTGGCGTTCCAAGTGGCTTCCAGGTGGCAGTTCCAAGTGGCAGTTTTGAGTGGCAGTGCCTGAGATCGTGAAGGCCGTTCCAAGCGGCGGTTTCAAAGGCCGTTAAGGCCGTTCCATATGTCCGTTTCAAAAGCCGTTAAGGCGGTTATGAACGGCGATGCAGCACGAAGCATAGAGCATAAAAGGGATTTCTTTGAAGGATTCGGGAGGCTGGAGGAAGAGAGGAAGGCTGCGGCTGTATTTTGCATTTAAAGCACTGTGTATTTATTTTCATGGTGATTTATTGTAAAAGCTTCCATGCTTCGAATTAATAAAACTGCGTCTTTCAAATAAAATTGCGTCATTTTATTTGTGGTTAATTTGGTTCCCCATCAAGTGGTATCAGAGCAGTAAGATTCTGAGCGTGTTGAGCAGAACGCCGAACGTGAGGCAGCTCACACCAGGATCTGGGGTTACGGGTTTTTGAGAAACTGTGAGACAGAATGCCGTCGCGAAGAAATCGTGGTGCTGGAAGGAACGTGGTTCCTGAAGGAGATTTTCGTGCATTGCAGAGACAAGTGTTGGCATTGCAGGAAGAATTGCGCAAGGGAATAGAGCCAAGAGGAGAAGATCACAGTGATGATGACGGCGTTGAAGACCCGTCTGAAGAGGAAGAAGAAGAAATGAGTGCCGCAGAGTCGCGAATGATAAAAGCCATTTCGTAGATTGGGAAAAGGCCAAAGATTGACGTTTCTACGTATTCTAGAAATTTAAATCCAGAAGAATTAATTGACTGGATTAATGATATGGAAGAATATTTCGATTATGAGGACGTTGAAGATCCAAATCGAATAAAATTTGCCAGAACAAAATTAAAAGGGCATGCTGGCATTTGGTGGAAAGGAGTGCAGTTAGAAAGAAACCGGAGAGGAAAAGAAAAGATCTCCAGGTGGGATCGAATGGTGGAAAAATTAAAACGGCAGTTTATCCCAGCAGATTACGAATTAGATCTGCTGAGAAAAATGCAGAGTTTGCGACAGTCCAGCAAAACTGTTAAAGAGTATACCGAGGAATTTTTTAAAATTTCTATTAGAACCGGTCATACGGAAGCAAATAAGGAAAGAGTAGCCCGTTACATTAATGGGTTGAGGACCAGCGTGCAAGAGGAATTGAGTCTGGTTCGAATGCACAGCATTGAAGATGCTTATCAGTTTGCTCTGAAAGTAGAAGAGAAACTGAATCGCAGATTTGACAGCAAGCAAAGAGGAAGAGGTCGTGGTGGAAGAACTGGTGGAAGAACCAGTGGAATCAAATATGATGATCAAAAATAGAATGGTGAAACCAGCAATCGCCAGGAACAGAAGGAGGAGAATGCTTACCGACCCCGTAACTAGAACAATGATTATCAAAGGGGCAGAGGTAGAGGTGGACGCGGATATGGCAGAGGCAGATTCCGTGGAACCTATTTTAATTGCGGAGAAGAAGGGCATCGATCATATGAGTGTCCCAAACACCAAGAAGCACCAAACAGAAGGCCTGAAGGAAATGCCAGAGCTACAGTTGCTGAGGATGGTGTTGAATCCGAGCATTCTGAAGAAGCAGAGCACGGAGAAGTGATGATCACAAGAAGAACTTTGTTGAATGAAGAGAAGGAACCAGATCAGCGAAAAAGCCTATTTCGCACGAGGTGCAAATGTTCAGGTAAAATATGTAATATTATTATTGATAATGGTAGTACAGATAATTTGGTTTCTGAGGAAATGGTAGCTAAATTAAAGCTAGAAAGAAAACAGCACCCGCATCCATACCGGATTGCATGGTTGCAGAAGGATCATAGAGCATTGGTCAGTGAACAATGCTTGGTCAAGTTCAAAATTGGAAGATACCAGGATGAGGTCCTGTGTGATATTTTGCCGATGGATGCTTGCCATTTGTTGCTTGGAAGACCATGGCAATTTGATAGACGTGCAGCGCATGATGGACATGCAAATACCTATTCCCTGACAAAATATGGAGTACGCCACAAACTGAAGCCATTAAAGGAGGTTGAGGAAAAGGTATGCAATAATGCTAGAATTTGTTTAGTAGATGGCAAAAAAAATTTGGATGGTATAAAGAGGGATTCAATGTGTTATGCATTAATTCCTCATGTAAAAAGAGAAGATACTACTAACATTCCAGCAGAAGTTGAACATCTGTTAGCAGAATTTCCTGATATTATATCAGAAAATGTGCCTGAGGGTTTGCCGCCAATGAGGAAGATTAGTCATCAGATTGACTTAATGCCAGGATCTAGCTTACCCAACAAGGCAGCTCATAGAATGTCTCCTGTTGAGAATGAAGAATTGAACCGACAAGTTCAGGAATTGTTGAGGAAGGGTTTGATTCGGGCAAGTTTGAGCCCTTGTGCAGTGCCGGCAGTACTTGCACCAAAGAAGAATGGCGAATGGCGAATGTGCACTGATTCCTGAGCCATTAATAAAATTACTATTAAATATCGCTTTCCATTACCCGGAATGGACGATATAATGGATTGCTTGAGTGGAGCTAAATACTTCACTAAGATTGATTTGAAGAGCGGATATCATCAGATACGTGTTAGAGAGGGTGATGAATGGAAGACAACCTTTAAAACCAGAGAGGGTTTGTATGAGTGGTTAGTTATGCCATTTGGATTGACTAATGCACCCAGTACATTTATGAGGTTGATGAATGAAGTATTGCGTGACTTCCTGGAAAAGTTCGTAATAGTGTACCTAGATGATATTCTGATTTTTAGTAAAACATTGGATGAACATTTGTTGCATGTTCGGACAGTTTTTGAAAAACTGCGTGAGGAGCAGTTATTGATAAATATACAGAAGTGCAGTTTTGTACAGAAAGAGTTGATTTACCTGGGATTTGTCATCTCAGAGGAGGGTCTGAAAATGGATCCTGAGAAAGTGAAGGCTATCCTTGAATGGCCTGCTCCAAGGAATGTGACAGAGGTAAGATCATTTCACGGTCTTGCAAGTTTCTATAGAAAGTTTATTAGAGACTTTAGCAGTATTTGTGCACCCCTAACAGAAACTATGAGAGGGGATAAGAGAGAATTTAGGTGGACTGCCAAAGCAGATACCAGCATGAATATATTGAAGAAGAAAGTGACAGAACAGCCCATTCTGGCACTTCCAGATTTTAATAAAGTGTTTCAAGTTGACTGTGATGCCAGTGGCAGTGCCATTGGAGTTGTGTTGAGTCAAGAAGGTAAACCTGTTGCATATTTTAGTGAAAAATTGAATGATGCTAGAAAGAAATACTCTATTTATGATCAAGAATTCTATGCTATAATTCAGGCTCTTAAGAAATGGAGACATTATTTGCTAACCAAAGAGTTTGTTTTATATACTGACCATCAAGCTTTGCAGTATATCAATAGTCAAGGTAAACTTAACCAACGACATTTGAAGTGGGTTGAATTCCTGCAGAGTTATACCTTTGTACTAAAGCATAGAAGTGGCAAATCTAATAGAGTTGCAGATGCCTTGAGTAGAAGGCATAATTTGTTGATGGAAATGAGAGTGCAGGTTGTTGGGTTTGATGAACTCAAGAGTTTATACCCAGCAGATCCAGATTTTGCAGAGGCATGGACCGCATGTGTGTCTCCTACTACCGTGGATCGCACTAAGTGGTTAGATTTCATGATCCAAGATGGGATGCTTGTTTCGACAGAATCGGTTGTGCATTCCCCGAAGTTCCATGAGGGAAAATTTGATCAAAGAGAAGCATAGTGGAGGACTAGCAGGGCATTTTGGCCGTGATAAGACCATTGCTCTTGTTAGTGAGAATTACCATTGGCCACAGTTGCAGCCAGATGTGACCAGATTTGTGCAGGGTTGCAGAGTGTGCCAGATGGCAAAAGGAGTCAGCCAGAATACAGGAATGTACCAGCCATTGCCTGTACCAGGAAGACCTTGGGAAGATATCAGCATGGATTTTGTTCTTGGTCTGCCAAGAACACAACGTGGAAATGATGCCATTTTTGTTGTTGTTGACAGGTTTTCGAAAATGGCCCATTTTATTCCATGTCAGAAGACAAGTGATGCGGTTCACATTGCCGGCTTGTTCTTCAAGGAGGTAGTCCGACTTCATGGTCTACCCCAAAGCATTGTTTCGGATAGAGATACCAAATTTGTGGGTTATTTCTGGAGAACTCTATGGAAGAAGCTGAAAATAGACTTGAAATTCAGTTCTGCGTACCATCCGCAGACTGATGGATAGACCGAGGTAGTCAACAGAAGTTTGGGTAATCTTCTACGATGTTTGGTAGGAGATAAACCGAAGGGATGGGATCTGATTTTACCTCAGGCAGAGTTTGCTTACAACAATTCTATCAATCGCAGTACTGGTAAATCACCATTCCAGATTGTGCATGGGTACAGCCCTAGAAACGCTTCTGAGTTGAGACCGATGGATAAAGCAGACAAGTGCAGTGCTGAAGCTGAAGACTTTGCAGCACACATGAAGACTTTACATGAAGAGGTACAACAACATATCAGTCAAATGAATGCTACTTACAAAGCCAGAGCAGATCAGAAGCGACGTTTCAAAGAATTCCAAGTAGGGGATGAAGTCATGGTTCACTTGCGTAAGGAACGTTTTCCTAGAAAAACTTACAATAAGTTGAAGATGAAGAAGTTTGGACCATGCCGGATCATAGGCAAACGAGATTCAGGCAATGCCTATGAAGTTGATCTCCCAAGTGAGCTGAATATTTCACCTATCTTCAATATTTCAGACTTGGTTGAATATCATGCAAGAAGTTGTAGTGAACCACCCAGTCCGGATCTGTGGAACATTCCTGCATCCACTCCAGACAAAGAAGAAATTGAAGACATACTCGACACTCGTGCAGGCAGAAGTACCCGAAACAAGCAATATTCGGAGTATTTGGTCAAGTGGAAGAACAGACCTGTCGAAGATGCCACATGGTTGTCCAAATCAGAGGTTGATCATTTGGGTTTTCCTCTGACCATCCAGAAGTGAGGATCACTTCTAAAACATCTACCCCGGGTGTCTGATGCAGGAGCATCTCGGGCAACACAGCAATCTTGCATCACCAAAAAAATTCAAAGTTTGAAAAAGTTCACAATTTGCAAAATTTGACTAAGTATAAAATTGGTCGCGATATCGCGACGTATTTTGAGCACCGTGGCAAAAGCAACTATTGGTCGCGATATCGCGACGCAAATATCGTCGCGATATCGCGACGTATTTCGAGCACCATGGCAAAAGCAACTATTGGTCGCGATATCGCGACGCAAATATCGTCGCGATATCGCGACGTATTTCGAGCACCATGGCAAATGCAACTAATGGTCGCGATATCGCGACACCAAAGTTGTCGCGATATCGCGACACCTTGGCCGCCAAAGCCAAAGCACAAAGAAGTGTCGCGATATCGCGACACCTTGGCCGGCAAAGCCAAAGCACAAAGAAGTGTCGCGATATCGCGACACCTTGGCCGGCAAAGCCAAAGCACAAAGAAGTGTCGCGATATCGCGACACCTTGGCCGGCAAAGCCAAAGCACAAAGAAGTGTCGCGATATCGCGACACCTTGGCCGACAAAGCCAAAACACAAAGAAGTGTCGCGATATCGCGACACCTTGGTCGGCAAAGCCAAAACACAAAGAAGTGTCGCGATATCGCGACACCTTGGCCGCCAAAGCCAAAACGCAAAGAAGGGTCGCGATATCGCGACACCTTAGCAGACAAAGCAAAGTGGCAGTTCCAGGTGGCGTTCCAAGTGGCAGTTCCAGGTGGCAGTTCCAAGTGGCAGTTTCGAGTGGCAGTGCCTGAGATCGTGAAGGCCGTTCCAAGCGGCAGTTTCAAAGGCCGTTAAGGCCGTTCCATATGACCGTTCCAGAAGCCGTTAAGGCGGTTACGAACGACGATGCAGCACGAAGCATAGAGCATAAAAGGGATTTCTTTGAAGGATTCGGGAGGCTGGAGGAAGAGAGGAAGGCTGCGGCTGTATTTTGCATTTAAAGCACTGTGTATTTATTTTCATGGTGATTTATTGTAAAAGCTTCCATGCTTCGAATTAATAAAACTGCGTCTTTCAAATAAAATTGCGTCATTTTATTTGTGGTTAATTTGGTTCCCCATCACATGGCCTAGATCCCCCTTAAGTAAGATTGAGGCTGACATCATCACTTCCCTCAACATCCCCCTTCCCACCCCTTTCCCCCCATGGTCCATCCCTGGACCAAAGCTCGCTGGATTCCAACTCCTAAGGGATGGTTAAAGTTGAATTTCTATGGAGCGTCTAAAGGGAATCTCAGCCTAGCCAAGGTAGGGGAAGTGATCATGGATCACATAGGAAATATGGTTATGGCTTTTGTAGAGAATATCCATCATCAAACCAACAATATGGCTGAGGCATGGGCCCTGTGGTGAAGTTTACACCTTATCAAGGGGTCATGTGTTAAGATCCATGTCGAAGGAGACTCCCTCAATATCATTGGCTACATAATATCTAACAAAGCCCCTCCATGGAACATCAGATCCCTAATCCAAGAAAGTAGGAAGCTTTTAAATTAGCATTGCCAGGTGGAGGCCACTCATGCATATAGGGAAGCCAATCGGCTTGCAAAAAAATTGGCCAACATGGGCTTAGGCCAAGCTCCCATCACTATGTGGCACAATTCATTTTTGCTAGATGTCCTTCAAATTGTAGCTTCAAACAGTCATGGTAGGTACTCCAATCCCATCCATGCTAACCAATGATTTATCTTTTCAATATTATGCAGGATGTGCTCTGGAATTCCCATAGTTTGAGAGCCTTGCAATGTGTGCTCCAACTCCTCCCAATGATTGGCTGCCCCGTCATAATTCATTACAATAATTATGCAGAGTCAAACCATTGGTTTCCCTCTATGGCATCCCAACGCCTTTTGCCTAATCCCATAGCCATGTTTTCAGCCACACCTCCATTCATTTCCTTGTTGATATCCACGTTTGCAACCTTTGCCTAGAAAATCAACTCTACCCATGTATATATGGTCCCTACACATCCACCCAATTCCTGCCCCCTCGGTTCAGTATCCTCCCATCCACCTATCACCCATCTGTGAGGCTCGACATGGGATGTTATCCTCCCCTATCCTATTTAATTCCCCTCTTCAAGCCTGTCCTATGGGCCTTCTCCATCACCTTTTTTCCTATCCCCACCACCACCACCATGGACTACCTAGAACCTAGCTCTCTCTAGCTGGATGTCCTATCATCTGCTTACCTGTAGAGAGCTAGGCTTATCACCCTCTTGTTGAAATTCCATGGAGCAGAAGAATATATTACTAAGGAATTTGTTTGTATGTGGTCAAATGGCCATGTCTGCATTAAGAACCTACGCTTTAAGGTCACTTCAAAGCTGATAGGCAAGATTGCAGAACTACCAATCACTGGCCATATTTTCCATCATGACAAACATTGCTGGGACCCATAATTGGAAGGATTCCCCAACTATTAAAATTTATTGTGGGATGGCCATGCACTGGAGCATCATTTCCTTCCTTCCTCATTCCCCATTGTTGATGTTTCCCTCATTCAATACCTAGCCTGCAATGATCCCAAAAATCCTATGGCTAGCTTCCACCTTGCTCTGGTCAACCATATCTAGGGATATAAACCCATGAACATTCCTGGGTTCCTTTATCGCTCCATGCGTCTCTCAATGGATGCTACCCAAAAAAAAGGTATCCCCCCCGCCCACAAGGGGCTATTTACTATCATCTACTATCATGTTCTGGCTAACCCTCCCATTGTGGCAACCCCCTTGAAATCCTCCCCCCTTTCCCCATCCCCCTCAAAGCCCTACTCACTCTCTGTATAGTAATCTTCTAGCCAATGACAGTGTCCCCAGCACCCCTACCTCTAAGAAAGGAACTATGGCTACATCCCCATCCAAACCATCCCCTTCCCCCTCTAAACCCATCCCTTTTCCACCCAATCCCACCCATTCCCCTTCCTATACCATCCCTTTCGTCAGTAAGAAACTTATTTGGGAAAGCGTAAGGTCAAAATTGAGGAGACGACCACTCCTGTTCGTAGGTCTTCAAGAGCCAAGAAGCCCAGAACTGAATCCAACCAGAATTCTCCTATGGATATTGAAGACCTCAATGGGGATTCAACCCCCACATCTGGCATATCAAATCATCTCACTCGGATGTTTTTGTGAAGCTCCATCATAGCATTTGAGAGTGTGACAACCACTCTTAAGCAAGCCCTCTAGCAGACTGCTGAGCGCACAAAGAAGTTATCACGGAGGTCGACCCCTGATATGCTCTGGGTATGTCAGTTTTTGGTCGGAGTTACTTATGGGTTGTCTTACTAGTTTTTTTGGTGATGTTTGTTTTTGTACCTTCTGGCTACCTACTTGGTTGGGTTTCTCTATGTTAGCCCCAGTGAGGGCCCTAGCGATTACCTATGGTTTAAATTTGTTTAGTTCTAGTAGCCCCTACATGGGCAAGCTCCTTTTATCTATCGATATTTATATCCCCTACGAGGGAATTTTGGCAACAGTATCCCCTGCATGGGATTGGGTAACATGGCATAGGCTGATCCCTCATGGCAAAGAATTATGCAATATAAATGTACTTCAGCCTTTTGAAGGTTTTGTATATCTGGGGTTGGGACCCAGTTAAAACCCTCAGGAATTAAATCTCAAATTACCAAAAAATAAATGTGCATAGCATACCTTTAATTTATTCTACACACCAAAAATGCCTTCAGTGAAATTCGAACACTTGACATAGCCTTTCCAACACCCTAGCCCAAATCTAGGTCACCAAGTGGGCTACGTACCCACATGAAACCATAGGCACACGATCCCCTCTATATGTCACCTCACAAAAACATCAAACAAAATGAAGGCCTCTTTCCTCTAGAAAAAAATCAATCGTGTGGATAGAACCCACAATATCTTCCTTATAAAGCCCTAGCTCTTTCTCAACTGTCGCCTGTGCTACCTCTATCGATGAAACTGTCTATCCACATCACTATCCTTACATACTTGTCTACCTCCAATAATTCAAAATGCAAATTTCTCTTCTTCCTAGGTAATGTAGCACACTATTTCGTCTATAGCATTACATTCGAAGTTATATATTCCAAATATTAGGAAATGAGAATTATTTCCTATATAAATACACATGCTTCTTGTCTTTTACAAGTCGGGCAATTTTAAATTTTAAAATTTGAATTAGATTTTAAATACTAAATTTAAAAACCTTTGGCACTCATTAATTTAAATTAAATCTTTTTTAAATTGCTCATGGGTCTTTTCAACTTGAACCTTGTTTTTCTTCACCTTGTTATTTGGCCCAAAATATTATAGTAATATAATATTATTATTTAATTTAGACTTGCTTCTCATTCCTTGGGTCTTCATCCATTGGGATTTTTTATGCATATAATATTAAATATAAATATTATATCCTATTCCTTTTCAAGACCTTCTTGGTTTTGAAAAAACCACTTGATTATTGAATTTCGCAAAGCAATTTGAACCCATATATTGCATGTGTTAAATAGGTTACAGCTTGGTGGTTATGGAACCAATCGGGTGGTTACCTAACCTACCTAGAGAGCACCTACGAGCACTAATATTTTACCCAATAATAAAATACAATGCATTACATTTTCTAACATCCCCCCTTATTACATTATTGGAAACTACAAATAGCATTGCGAAATAGTTCAAATTTGACACGAGCAAGTGCCTTGGTGAAGATATCTGCAATTTGCTCATCAATGGGAATTTAGTGGAGTTGTATATGATGTTTTGGAACTTCATAACGAATGAAATGACATCTAGTGTCAATGTGTTTGGTGCGACCATGACATATGGGATTCATACAAGATTCAAAACACCTTGATTGTCATAGAAAAATGAAGAGGAAGATTCTTTGGAAGGCCCATATTTGTAAGAATGCAACGTAACTATATCATCTCATAGACGGCTCCACTAACTATGTGATATTATTCCTTGGTAGAAGAGATAGCAACAACCTACTACCTTTTACTATGCCAAGAGATAGGACCAGATCCAAGATGAAATATGTATCTAGAAGTTGACTTTCGGTCATCAATGGATCCAACATAGTTAGAGTCCGTGTACCCTTGAAGATAGAACTTGTTATTCATTTTGTATTCCAAGACAAAATCTATTGTACCACATACATAATGAAGAACTATTTTTTCTGCTTTCCAATGGCTCACTTTTGGATCCTGCATGAATCGTGAAAGATAACCCACAACAAAACTGAGATCTAGCCTGGTGTTTGTGAGCTATATGAGACTCCCAATCAGTTGACGATAGAGAGTGCCATCTACCTATGGAGATTGATCGAATCAAGATAAATTAAGTCCTGCCTCCATTGGTGTAGTTTTATACTTATAATCAGTCATCCGATATTTATCGATCAATGTCTTGGCATATTTATTTTGAGTAACTCGTATATGATGTTTCTTTTGAGTTACTTCTAAACCAAGACAATAGTGTAGAAGTCCTAGATTTTTCATTTTGAAAGATGTGTTTAGATCATTTTTCACTGTATCTATCATACTCTTTGAACTACCTATTATGATCAGATCATCTACATATAGCACCCAAATTGCTATATCAGAACCATTGTTCTTTATATAGAGATTTGCATCTGATTGACTTCTTTAAAAATAATGTTGCATGAGGTGACTATCAATTTTGATGTACCAAGTTCAAGGAGCTTGTTTCAGTCCATACAAGGATTTGATAAACTTACAAACTTTATATTCTTGCCCTTAAACAACAAATCCTTTAGGTTGGACCATATACACTTCTTCCTGTAGGTCACCATTTATGAAAGCACTTTTTATATCCATCTGATGTATTTTCCAAACTAAGTTGCCATGGCACAAAGTGTTGGTAGTTAAAAAAATTAAATTTTACATCTTACCCCACCTTTCACCTTGGACGGAAGGCGGCTAGGGTGGATGACAAGCATAAATTCGATAGGATTTCGGCATAGTAGGAATAGATTTTTGTTTAAAATTATTTGTAAGCTCTATTATTTATCCAAAAGAATAAGGGCTACTATATAAGTTTTATAATTTAATTATTTCAAACTAATGTGAATTGTACATTCACATCTGGTATCATAGCAAGGTAGGGAGGCGAGGATAACTAAGGCCCATAGAAGCCATGGAAGCTAAGGAGGGCCCACATCCCAAGGTCAAACGAAAGGCTTGCATATCGAGGTCGAGCAGGAGGGCCTAGGATCAAAATTAAAAGCTAGGCCAAGGAGGGAGCACTGGCTCAAGAGCCAACTGGCAGACGAGGATACCAGGCGATAGACTAGAGAACCTAACTAACAAACCAGGGACAACTAGTGGACCAGCAGAGGCGGACCAGGCAACAACTGGCAGACAAGGAGCTGACCAGGATATGTGGAAGATTAAGATAGGCGAAGACAACATGACAACTGGTGAACAAGGAGCTGACCAAGCTACATGGCAGATTGTGAGAGGTAGAGATAGCAGGTGATGTGGCAATTGAGGAGAGGTGGACAAAATTCGCAGGAGGCTGAAATGGTGCAACATGGGCAAGAGGCCAATGTGGCATGAGTAAATTGGGGCAAAGAGACCAAAATGCAGACGATTGATTACCCGAAGGCAATTGAAAAACTTAACGCTCCTTGAGGGTTTTAAACACCTCAAACACTCCTCATAGGGAGCATGTGGGACTAAAGTCCCAAAAATAATTTTAAAAAAAGAAGGCACAGATTGCATTCATATAGAAGTCACTTCCAATGCCTTCTCGTCGAGCGCCTAGCTCGACTGGCTGGAGGAGCCAGCCTTAAGGCGCCTGCCCCCCACCTGGTCGTGGTTTTGAAACCCAAAAATGATAGACAAAGCAATTTTTATTTTTTTTATATATAAATGCCAATGGCGAAGCTATAAGGTATAGTGGATGTGCTTTTTGTTTCATCGACCAAGGTTGCTGAGGTGGTAAGGAGTCTCTGTGCTATTGGCTAGGTCGTGGGTTCAAGTCCCGATGACTCTTTTTTTAAGTACTCCTAATTTTTTTTTATTAAAATTTGTAAATTTTTATTTACTTTATTAAATTGATTAATAATTTAGTTTAATATTTTTTATTAAAATATATTTTTTAAATGTTTTAATTAAAATATTTACTTAATTATTAATTAATAACTTAGTAAAGTTTTATAAAATCTTTTTTTTGCAACTTTTATGGAAGGATATAAATATTTCCTAAGAGGAAATATTTTGTAAAAATCCTGAGAGGCTTAAAAATTTCTTTGTAAAAATTTGAGAGAGGCAAAAGCATAAAAGACTTGAAATTTGTAAAGGCACATTGAAAGGCAAAAATTCATGATACGATCCAGAGGTTGTTATCATGCCCTCTATGCACTTTTGGTAAGAGAAAATGCTAAAGGGTTTGATGAAAAAGTACAAAATTATGGACTACATACTATTTTTAGTCAATTGCAAACACAATAATAGCCCATCAGAGATATCCAGACTCATGATACGAGGTAGACTCTGAATATAACTCTTTCGGTAGTAGATTTGAGCAATCGAAATTTGCACCACAAGCACCAGTAAATCCACAATTCAAAAATAATGACTCCATTGAAATTCTAAAACCATAATCACCAAAGATAATCTTGATCAGTGACAATGAAGAACAAGTAGCAGACAACTTCGTGAATCAAGTGATTAAAGCGCCTCAGCAAGAAGAACAAGCTATCAGTGAAATGGTGAATCAAGACATATTTGATCTCAATTTGTAATTTCTTCTTCTTATTATTTATTCTTTATTTAAAAAGTAGAGTGCTTTATTGTAATAGAGAAATAAAAGGAGTGTTTAAGTTTATAGAAGCTATGGCCTCACATAACAATCTACCTATTCCAGAATTCAACGGGTATGATTATGAGTATTAATCCATAAAAATGAGGACCTTACTCATAGGCAAGGTATTGTGGGATATAATTGAAGAGGGTTACACCAAACCCATAGACTAGACAAAATTACGTGTCCTAGATAATAAAACAAAGAAAGAAGTACAAAAGAGCAACTCTTTTGCTCTTTATCATCTCCAAGCAGCATTGGAGAAGAGTATATTCCCTAGAATAGCCGCTTGTACAACTGTACAAGCTGCATGGAAAGCTTTGAAATATGGATTCTAGGGAAGTGATCAAGTGAAGTAAGTGAGGCCTCAAACCCTTAAATGAGATTTTGAAAATCTCAAAATGAAAGAAGATGAAAAAATTGGTGACTACTGCGTCAGAGTAAAAGTAGTTGTCGATAAAATGGTTACTCTTGGAGAGGAAATTAAACCTGAAATAGTTGTAAATAAAGTGTTGCGAACACTTCTTCAAGGTTGGAATCACATAGCCATAATCATAGAAGAGTCAAAATACCTTTCCACTTTAACTTTTGATGCATTAATCGGTTCGTTAATGTCTCATGAAGAGATATTACAGGAATCTCATTCAACTAGTTATGGAGGCGATGATAAAGCCTTCACATCTAATGAAAGTTTTGGAAGAGGACGTGAAATAGGTCAAGGCAGAGGTTAGAGAAGAGGTAGAGGCAGAGGCAACTTCATAGGAGGCAATCCCAGTAGAGGAGGAAATCAGAATAGAGGCGAAAACCAAAACAAAGGTGGAAATCCAGGTCAAAGTGGAAATCAAGGGCGAGGAGGTGATAAGTCCAAAAAGGCTTGTTTTAACTATGGCAAACCAGGCCACTTTGATCATGACTATTGGTCAAAATATTCTCAAGGCAACAGTAGTAATTATGGAAATTATGGTGAAGAAGATGAAACCTCTAATATTTTTCTTTCATATGGAAAATCAAAACAAAATCTAAATGATACATAGATTTTAGATAATGGTTACTCCGACCATATGAGTGACAAAGAAGAACTCTTAGCTACATTATATTCCACTTATAAATCCCGCATAAATTTAGGGGATGATAAAGCCTTGCAAGTTGAAGGCATTGAAGCCATGGAGGTTCCAACGAAAGAAGGCATAAATAAAGTGAATGACATCTACTACACTCCAAATCTCCAACATAATCTTCTAAGCATTGGTAAAATGATGGAGAGTAATTACAAACTTATTTTTGATGAAGGAAAATGTATCATTCTTGATAAAAACAATTGTAATCATGTCATCACACAGGTACCAATGACCAAGAATAGGTTATTTCCCCTCAAGTTTGGAGAACTAGGGGGAGCTCAACTTGAAAATGTAGCTATAGCAAATCCAAGTGTGCTTTGGCACTTGCGATATGGTCACCTTAATTCAACCAGCTTGAAATTGTTAACTTCTCAAGCTATGGTGACAAGACTTCCTAAAATCAATGAACATAAGGAGGTATGTGAAGGATGTGCTTTGGGAAAGCACTCCAAGTCTAAGTTTCCAAAAGTACAAGCATGGAGGTCCAGCTATCCACTTCAATTAGTGCATTCAAACATTTGTGGTCCAATGCAGACAAAGAGTCTAGGAAACAATTCTTATTTTCTCACTTTCATAGATGATTTATCTAGAATGTGCTGGATCTATTTCTTGAAACACAAAGATGAAGCTTTTGATTGCTTCATAGATTTCAAGAACAATGTAGAGAAACAAAGTGATTTTTATGTAAAGTGTCATAGGACAGATCGAGGAGGCAAGTACTCCTCAAAATAATTTTTGAAATATTGTAAAGCAAGTGGGATCAAAAGGTAATTCACCACTGCCTACACCCCATAACAGAATAGTATGGTAGAGAGAAAGAACCACACCATAGTCGATATGGCAAGAACGATGCTTCAAACTAAGCATCTAACTAATATGTATTGGGCGGATGCTATCAAAACCAGTGTATATATTATAAATAGGAGTCCTACTTCTAGTTTAGATGGAATCACTCCTTATGAGGGGTGGTATGGAAAGAAGCCAAATGTAAAACATTTCAAATTTTTTGGTTCTTTAGCATGTGCACACATTCCTGATGAAAAAAGAAATAAGCTTTATCCTAAGAGTCAAGCATGTATTTTTATAGGATATTGTGAGTCTACCAAAGCATATAGACTCTACAATCCAAAGACGCACAAAATTGTACTTTCCAGGGATGTAATTTTTGATGAAGGGGTAGAATGGGGTCATCAAAGAATTTTTGTTGATGATGAATCCCAAGATGTAAGTTCTTCACAAATACAGCAGGTGTCTCTTAAGAAAAACAAAGGGACACCACCCTCTCCAAGCCCAAGTAGGAGTACTACTTCGAGTACATCAGCAGCCACTCCAAGTCCTTCTCCATAGATATCAGTAATTTCTTCACCTATGGATATTGATTCTCCATAAAGAGGAAAAAGAACATTACAACATCATCCATATTATCAAATGTTGGATCAAAATTTCCAGAAAATATACACTAGAAGCCAATCTAGTGAAATGAATTCAGTTTTGTAGAAACTTGAAAATTTGCATATGTATGGGGATGATGACTCCCAAGATCCTAAGGGAGATGTAGTTAATTATGCTTTATTAAATAGTGCACAACTAGAACCATCTAGCTATGAGAATGATTGTACTCATAATGTATGGCAGGAATCCATGAAAGAGGAAATAACCTCTATAAAAAATAATGATACTGGGGAGCTAGTAAAGCCTCCCAAAGAAAAAAAAAGTGTTGGATGTAAATGGATATACAAGACCAAATTTAATGCTTATGGAAGAATTGAAAGGCACAAGGCAATATTTGTAGCAAAAGGTTTTACTTAGAAATATTGCATTGACTATGAGGAAACCTTTGCTCCTGGTGCATGACAGGAAACAATCAGATTTGTTCTTTTCTTGGCTGCCCACAAAGGATGGAACATTCAGCACATGGATGTGAAGAGTGTCTTTCTCAATGGGTACTTGACTGAGGAGTTTTATGTTCAACAACCTCAAGGCTTTCAAGAACAAGGTAAGGAGAACCTTGTTTATAAATTAAAAAAAGCACTTTATGGCATCAAGCAAGCACCAAGAGCATGGTACTCTCGCATTAAGGGCTATTTCAAAGAGTATGGTTTCACTAGAAGCAAAAGTAAACCTACTCTTTAGTACCTAAAACATGGAGTAGACTTTCTCATAGTTTTTTTATATATGGATGATCTAATATTTATGGGTAGTAATAATAAGATGAATATTGAGTTCAAACACTCCATGATGAAACAATTTGAGATGAAATATCTTGGTTTAATGTAATACTTCCTAGGAATGGAAGTTCATAAATCAAATAGAGGGATCTTCATATGTCAACACAAGTATGCTCGTGATATGATCAAGAAATTTGTCATGGAGTAGTGCAAATCAGTTGCAACTCCAATTGGACATGGGATCCAACTGAGCAAGGATGATGGAGCATAAAATGTTGACATCACCACTTATAGGAGCATGGTTGGGAGTTTGATGTTTCTCACCAACACAAGACCCGATATACAATATGTTGTTTCTCTAGTTTCAAGGTTTATGGCTAGCCCATATGAGCTGCATCTACAAGTAACTAAAATAATCCTAAGATATGTAAAGGGTACATTAGATTTTGGAATCCATTACCACAAATGTAATTCTGTTAAATTAGTTGGCTTTAGTGATAGTGATTGGGGCAGCAATATAGATGATAGGAAATCTACATCAAGGAACTATTTTAGTCTAGGTTCAGGACTAATTACATGGAGTTCCAAGAAGCAGATTGTTGTAGCATTGTCATCTACTGAAGCTGAGTATATAGCCATCACATATGCTAGTACTCAAGCCCTATGGTTGAGAAAAATCCTTAAAGAGATTGGAGAAAGACAAAGTGGTCTAACTCGACTATATTGTGATAACATGAGTGTCATTCAGTTGGCATATAATCCAATCCACCATAGTAGATCAAAACATTTTGATATGAAGTATCACTTCATCAGAGACATGGTGGAGCACCAGATCGTTGAGCTTAAACATTGCAGCACTTTGGACAACATTGTAGATATCTTCACCAAAGGCATGGCTAGAGCTCAATATATAAAGCTGAGAGATTGTATAGTCAGTCCTCTCAACTTTAAGGGGGAGAATGATGGTAGTTAAAAAAAATAAATGTTACATATCACCCCACCTTTCACCTTGGTTGGATGGCAGGTGGCTAGGGTGGACGACAAGCAACAAGTCAACAGGATGCCGACATAGTAGTAATAGAGTTTTGTTTAAAATTGTTTGTAAGCCCTATTATTTCTCTAAAAAACTAAGGGCTACTATATAAGCTTTGTAATTTAATTATTTCAAACTAATGTGAATTATACATTCACACAAAGTACTCGAATTGTGGTCATTTTTGCAGTAGGGGCAAAAGTCTCTTCATAATCTATGTCTTATTTCTATGCATAGCCCTTTGCAACAAGACGGGCTTTATGCTTATCAATAGTACCATCTACCTTATATTTTACTTTGAACACCCACTTACAACCAACATGATTCTTTCTTGAATGCAGATTTACTAGCTTCCATGTATGATTTTGTAGACACCTAAAACGCGTCATGTCGAGGGCGACTACTCATATGGACATGCTATAAGACCATATGGAGGATATTGGGCAAACTCCAAGATAGAGTAGTGGTTCTAACCACTCAATTTGTGATCCTTGGCCTAATAATTCTGAACCATAGCCCAGACCTATGGTTTATAGGTTGAATCATGGCTAAGACCTATGATTTACAGTCTAGACCACAACTGTAACCTGCGGTCTTAACTGAAGTTTAGTTGGCCTTCAATCTGAGCCAAATCGGTTTGAATGGCCATTTGATCTAGAGGAATGCAGTTAATTGATGGAAGATTCTAGAGGCTTCCATTCCAACTATCCTAACCACCTCTTCTTGATCTTGGCTTCTCCAGGAATCCACCCCTAGTCCTAGGGCATTCTATAAATACCCCCTCCAAATGGGGAGAGACTATAGAGAGTCGATTGATCAAGCGAGCAACGAAGCCCTATCAAATTGCATATTGAATTATTGCATTGGAGAAGGTCACTTTGCTATTCACCCAAAGGTCAATTTGCCATGGAAGTTCTAGGAGCCTAGAAGAACCAATAAGTGCAAATCTGGGCAAGTGAAGGCCCATCACAGTGAATCAACCACAAAATCAGTCAGAAGGACACTGAAGGTGACCCTTGAACATAAATTGGACAAGGAGGTCAAGCCCACTATCCTTGAAATTGAGGGTAAACCTATCAGATTGCTAATTATAGATTTTAGCCACGATTTATAGTGCAGACCACTCACCAAATCTATGGTTTGTAGCAGAGGTATCACCACCTTACATTTTTCATTTCTATTCGATTAATTAACTTAGTTTAGCTATTTCCATAATTAAATTGTATTTTAGCATATTTTTGACCGATATAATTAGGTTAGAATAGTTTCTTTGTGTTAAGCATCAAATAGAACATTAATGGATTGTTTATGCACTTTCATGCTTTATTTCACATAATTGGTCCATGCATAGTGTAGTTGTTATATTTCTTTATGCAATTATATAAATTTCGATGAAATTAACATAGTTTAGAATTTTTTTTCATGCTTTCTTGATTATATATGCTTAATGGTATCTTCATGCATTTTTCCTAAAAGAGCCTCATCATGAGAGGCTGCCTATATTTTTAACACTTTTATGTTGTTTCTTGTCTACAGGAATAGATTCAAAGGAAATTCAACCATCAAGTTCCTTCCCCAATGTGAAGAAGAGGGCAACTCCACCCTAGATCAGTTTGTGACTAGTTGAAAAGCAACATTAGTGTGCCTACCCTGTTGAGGGCTTTGGCATTGTATTAATCGTATCATCATTTAGGTGACCCTAAGAGGAGCATGATTGTAATAAAGATTATTTCCAATTAAAATTACAAGAAACATTTATTTTTTTGAATCTATGCAATCTTGTCATTTTTATGCTTTGAATTAATGAATACGATATAGTATAGTAGATGGGTGCATGTTTTTTGGTTGGATCAGAAGGCAATCATGGTGGAAATCTGTAATTCTAGCATCTGACTATGTGTTTTTGGTTTTTGTGACTTGTAGGTACATACCACAACTACCAACTATGGGCCAACAATTGAACCATAGGTTCAACCCATGGGCCACAATCAGAACCATAGCCCAGACCTATGGTTTCCAACAGACACAACAAATAGTAGAGGGATAAAGCTCATTCGGATGTGGACCTGAGGTAGGCCCTACTTCTCACTCTCTGTAATTTTTTTGTCTCTGTGTTTTTCCAAAAATTCAAATTTGGAATGCAATTAAGAAATTAAGAAAGAAAAATAAATGAATTAGGTCTTAGTTTGCATTTATCTTTCATGTCTTTAGAAAGGCGCTGCTAGGAACAATGGATCTCTGATTTTAATCTGCCCTAGAATCCAAGGTTCTTGATAGAATTTGTGTGATTGGTTTGCATGTGTGAGGCCCAATTAGTGGCTAATTATCATCATAATGTGCATGGTCTCAAAGAGCATCTAGAATAGCTTACATTTTTTGAATTTGAAATGTTCTTTCATTTCCATAGCATTTAGAAAATGAGCATGAAAGCTATATGATGCATTTATTTTATGTACATTAAAAGTAACCACACACACCACTTGGCACTTAAACGCTAGTGAGTTGGACTTAACATCCAACCACTAGTAGGTTTCAAATACGGTGGGCGTAACTTCCATCCATTGGCCCAAATCTTGCAAACATTTTGGATACTAGACCAATACTGGATCCGAGAACCTTTCATTCCTCAGAAAATTTACATGTATTCTCTTCGGAGGGTATAACGCTAATTGGGGGAAAATGGGTGAGGATCTGGGAGGACCTATTCTCCCTGACCGTGTGTGGGCTTCATTACCACACATTATAGGTTGAATTACATGACTTGGAGTTCATAGCCAAGTTTTCGAGCTGAGAGCATACAGGTGAAAGCCATTAAACTAAGAATAAAATCCAACAAGTTTTGTAAAACACGATAAGAGTTTCTACACTGATACAACAAATTATTGAAACACATCAAATAGTTTAGGGCTCAAATTTTAAAATGTAAAGGAGATAATCACATTGTTTACTTTGTATGCTTCTTTATTGCTTAATTCATCAAGATAATGCCCTTCTTGGGGCCACAATTTTTAGTAAGAGAGGAAACCTCTCGAGTCTTGTTTAGTTGGTTCACCATGATTACTAGGTATGATAGAGCTCAATCATGAGCTAATGAGTTAGATAATTCATGGAGAGGATCTAAACGCTCCCAATGTTCTCCTGAGGATATTTCAAACCTCGTACACCTCCTTGCTAGGCATCACACTCATCATGCACCTGAGGATCCAATCCTCCTAGCACGATATTCTAAGAGTCGTTGTGAGCTCCCTTCATCACACAAGGGGTTCACCTATACAGATCATGGGGTTTCCTCATATACAGTGAGAACCCATGTCATTAGGTCTCCACCTGGTAAGATAGAGAGTTGTGAATCATACTCCACAAGTCAGTTCTATAGGGAATCTAAGTGTCATGCAACCCATGAGAAGCAACTACTCCAAGACCAATTGGATGAGGTGCGTCGTTAGTGTAAGCATCTAGAGTGTGAGTCCATAGAGAGAAAGAGAGCACATCAACAAATTTTTTATAAACTCCAATGGCATGAAGAGAGGATTTACCAATAGAAATCATATGAAGAGCAATCATGTGAGGTAATTCCTAAAAAGAAGCTCATTCCTAGAGTGCTTAGGCAACAAGTCAACGTGACGCACCCAGTGCATCATCAAGATTTTCCACTTAAGCAAGTAGATAGCCATGCTTCTAGACAAATAGACATGTCTAGGGTTATCTAAGAGCAATAGAAAGAGATGTTTAAGTATCCCATGTGTAAGCGTGAGTTCAAGAGTAGGCAAGTCCGACAGGTGAGTAGTGTCAATGCTCAAAAGTCATCACAATCCTTGGGGTATATATATTCTATTCCACCATATAAGGAACTTGTGATCACTTTCCATAAATAGGAAGTCAAACCTATCCCTATCTGGGAATATTATCCTCCATTGCATATCATAGTGAGGATACAACATATTGCGTATAAGTGAGTGTTGGTGGATATAGGATCTTCGATTAATATCGTTACCACCTCAGCATTCAAACATCTCAAAATTCCATCATCCCACATCAAGGAAACAAATTTTATATTGCAAGCCTTTAACAATGTGGAATCCCCTACAATAGGCACAATAGTCCTCCCCATCGAGGTGGGACAAAATATTATTCCTACATTGTGCTACGTTTTAGAGGGATCAAGACAATATAATCTGCTGCTTGGAAGACTATGGATAAGAGCCATGGAGTGCATACCATCGATAGTGCATAAGTGCATTAAGTACACTCATGGAGGTAAAGTTCATGTAGTTGAAGCATACCCATATCCCTTCAAGTATTATAATTCTGAGGATCATCTACAGGAATAGGGTGAGGCACCTATGCCTCTGCAAGTTAAATTGGATGAGTCTATCCAAAGTGTGGATGCAGCTTCACAGACTGTGGTGGAATTGCCATCCCCACCGCTATCACCTATGGAGTCACCTACAACCCCTGCACTCTCGAAACTGCTTAGAAGGGAAGGATTGATGAATGCCATTATGAAATTGCTCATAGCTACTTTGGAGGTATCATTAGAGGATATTCACACTCTTATCAAGGAGGAAGAACCTAGCATGATTAGGGATGCACCTGAGTGTATCACACCCTCTTCATCCATCATGTCACCAGATAGTTCTCACAAGGACAATGGTGAATATGAAGAGCTTATAGGGGCCAACATTACGATTATGCCCACCATAGAGTCCACTGAGGATCTAGGTCAACTTTTCATCGAGTCTCCACCTGGGGATCCTATCCTAGAGACAACGTATGAGTATGAGGAAGGTTCAGTTATCATGACTGAAATAGAATAACCTTAGTATATTAAAAAATTACCTATGATACATACAGTTGTAGAGTTTTCTCATGAGTTTGTGGGAATGGTCAACATTAGGCTAGATGAGCAAGTGATTCCTAATCACATAGAGCTAGAAATGGGATAATCCAATGGTGTTTTCACATTTCCAGGGCCAAAAATTTTGAAATTGGTCACTCTTGAATCATTTCTCATGGCACCATCTCGAGAGCACAAACAAGTAGGTTCCTCACATCATATTGGAGGTACTAAAAGTGACATAGTTCAACACAACAAAGTGAAACAACAACTTGAGCTTAGTCATATGCAAGAGCATGTGGATAGCACTAACGAAGTGTATCATCAAGAAGCGTCCACATCAACGCAAGTGAAGGAAATAGGTGATTTGCAATTACATAATGGATCCATAACATCCACTTTTCTATTTCTTTTGAATGACAAAGGTATTTTGAATCAGTCATTAGAAATACATATGAATTATTTATCAGTCTTGTAATCCATTTTAAGCCATAGAGAATGGATGGAGCATTCAATAGATGGGCAAGATAAGGTGTTGCATTTTATCATAAATCAGATTGAAAATCTGGAATTACAAAAGCAACCCTTGTCTAAGGCTGAATCACTTCCTGTAAAAGTATAAGAAAAGCCTCAGTGAAAGCAAAAGCCCATGCAGCCAACCCAAGAATTGGATTCTCAAAGCAAACCAACGGGGGAAAGAGCCCAAAAAAGTCGTAGCATAGTGGGAATATGTTACAAGAGTCTGTGTTTGATATCTTTCAGAAGCTGCAAGAGGCTAAGGTTTGATATCTTTTAGAAGTTGCAAGAGGATAAGGTCATCACCTTGCCTAATATCATCCCTCTAAACCCAAATAGAGTTAAACCTACGCGTTACAAGGAGCATCACTACTACCTCTACCACCGAATAGAGGGTCATGGCATTCGATATTGTCATGAGTTTAAGATTGTGGTGCAAAATTTGATAGATAAGGGGGTTTATCATATAGATGGTTCTCTTAGAGTGCCCCAACATGTTGAAGTGGAGCTCACATCTCCTCAAGAGTGACCTTAGAGTCATCAATCACCTCGTAGGCCCAAAAGGCCAGTGCAACAAGTAGTTTCATTTTAGATGACTACTCTAACTTTGTTCCAAAAGTTACACGAGGCACAGACATTCATATTACCCAAAGTCAAGTATAGGGCATCCAATACTGGGTCACATGATAGGGGTCCCTTTTGTGTGTATCATAAAATGTATAAACATGACATTCAGAGTTGCTAGTCATTTAAGAGGGTCATAGAAGACCTAGTAGAATGAGACAAGATCCACGAGGATGGTTCTCTCATTCACCCATGCCAAAGCATAGGCACACCGGTGAGGTTTGATCTTCACCTGGGGGAGTTGATTTTTGTCACTCTTCCTAAATAGGCTGATTAATTTTTAGTAAATAGCATGCACACTGAGGGTCTTCAAGGTAGCATACCTTTCCCACCAACCATGCCAAATTTTATGAGGAAAAATGAGGGATCCAAAGGTATTGCACCTTCCTCACCATCATTGAATAACACATTCATTGGGGGTATATAGGGCCGCATGCCCTTATCAAAAAGCTCCAAGGGTTCCTGAAACCACTTGGTCATTTCAGTTAAAAGCCTTGAATATTTGCTTATAATCTCTCGATCATCCTAAAAGGCTCCAAGCTCATATGTGAGTAGTTTGGTCAATAAAAAGGTACCAAGAGTTTCTAAAAAATGCTTGGTCAACCCAAAAGCTCCAAGGATTCTTAAAAATTGCTTGGTCATCCCAAAATGCCCCAAAGGTACCCATAAACCCTTTGGTCAAACCCCAAAAGCTTCGAGGGTTTGCTTAAAATTGCTCGATCATCCTAAAAAGCTCCAAGGATTTTGCTAAAAAATTGCTTGGTCAATCTAAAGGCTCCAGAGGCATGTACTCACTGTTTGGTCAATTATGAGGCTCAAAACCCATAAAAATTATAAAATCAATTAAAAAAAAAATGGTAAAGCATAAAATCCAAAAACATTTGCATTTTGCATTTGAATTTTGCATTGTCATTTTGCATTCACACATGCATTCGTTGCATTATTGCATTGCATATAGGTATTCGTCATCCATTGCATTCCGTAGTAGGAGGGATTATGTTTTTTAGTCTTACAAACGACACCACGTTTGTTTTTAAATCATGCATCTCTGCATTTATCATGATCCATCATTCATGTGAGTAATTGTGTTTTTCAACACAACCCATTTTGTTGCTATGGAGAATATACTAGGATTTTTTAGTCACTCAACCATACCTAGTGGTCCTATCAAGAGTTGGTAGAAAGCTTGCTTTGATTTTGTAGCTAAGGTTCAGTTAGTATAGTCCTTAGCATATCATAAGCCTATCACTAATAAATAAATTAAACAACCCTAACAAGGACTAGGGGAAGATGAAAGTTGCGAAGCAGGACCGGGTATCCTGAAGTGAAAATAGTTATTCTTGCTTATCCCTTTGTGCAGATGGTATGGAAAATGTTGGTAGTTAGAAAAAGCACAGGTTAGTTCCCTATTAAAAATCCCTTGCTTACAATAAAATGAGCAATGTCCCAGAGTAATATCCCACATCAATCCTTATGATTGATACCCTAGATCGATATCATAGATCGACTTCCCAGATTTATATCCCATATTGATATCATAAGATCGATATTCTCAATCGATATACCAGAAACAATTTCCCAAAGTAAATCCCCCAAAGGAAAGTTTTTGAAGAAAATTATCAAATGTAAATACCGAAAAGTGAATATCAAATGAAGATCAGAAAATAGGCTCAAATTAAGTTCAAAGTGAAGATCAAATGAAGATCTAAAATCCAGTTTGAAGAGAGATCAAATGAAGATCCAAAGACAGTTCAAAAATGAATATGGAATTGACTCCCTTGCTTCACTACATATGAGCAAGTATCCCAAAAATTTAAGGATAGAAAGGAATGAGCCTAAATCCCTAGAATTTTCGACACTACTATACCTTACGTATAACGATGTCTGACACATTAGAACCTCGCTTATGAAAAAGACCAATGTTTGAATGTGGAAGAGCTAGATTTAGGTGTCCTGCATTGCATAGTGGCTGAGTCCAACTAAAATCTAAACTTGGGATTGGATAAGATATTTGTGGTACCCCTATCTTAGCAATGGACTGAAAGAATCATGTCTGGAATCGAGGAACGCTCGCGTCTTATCTTAAAATAATAATGTGCACACACAGGGATAATGAACAGTTAGGACCTATCCTAGCAAAAATATTTTATCTCAGAAGTCTAGAGTGGTTAGTATGCAACTTTTGATAAGTCTATTAGGGTGTTTGAGTCTCATGGAAAAGCTCAAAAATTTCTCTCATAGCAACAAAATATCAAATATCACAAACCATATAAAATCATCAAATTGCAAAGTATCGAGCCCATGATACATCATCATATAGAGCACAATAAAAATATAGGATATATACCGAATGGATATTAGAAATAATATTTAGACAACCATTGACTATATCATGCATATTTTTAAGAATGACACATTATATCATTCGCATCAAACAACTGCATTAATTACATTGCATATATGGGTGATTAATTTATTAAATTCTTATCTTAAGGATTTTCAATTACATTCATGATTTTTATACATTATGTGGTGTCATCCATTAGATTGATAAACATATTTGCATTCATTCCTTATGTTTTAAGTGATTAAAGCATACAGGTTCATTTATATTAGATTACCATCGTGTAAATAAATCATTACATACATTAATGCATAAAATAAAGCAATATTAAATATGCATTAAGAGAAAACATTGCATCCATATGCATCCATCATAAATCACACATCTAAGCATCTAGATCATTGCATATAATCATCATCATAAATAAAATAGCTATCTAGTGCATGTCATCCATACATCACATCATATAGCATCAAAGTAACATAAGTATTGCATCCATATGCATCAAATAAACATAAAATCAAAACATATAAATAAAGTACACATAATGAGCCAAAATGATCATGATCATATATATAAATATGTGTCTTGGAGTACATCAAATGAGTATAAAATACCTACAAACTACAATCATGTAGGTCCTCGACCTTACACCAAAATGATACATGTAAAAAATGCAGTTGTGATCAAAGCCCTAGCTCTAGCCAGCTCCCCCTGAACTGGAGCTCTCGCCACCTCCCTTATCCTTGTGACTTAGAGCCTTATCTATAGTCATATCTGGCCCCTATTGTGCACATTTTTGAGGGCCCTATGTACCACCTAGCCCAAAGATGCCTAGCACATGAGAGACTGGTATGTCTAGGTGGCTAGTCCTATGGCTAGAGGTCTTGCCTGTCTCCCTGTGGCTCCTATGTGAGCTTCTACCATGTGTACTAGAGGACCTGTAAGTCCTCTCTATCCTATGGGTCCACTGGATAGAGCTAGTTTTGGAATACCCCAGAGTCCTGGACCTGGTCCTTTGAGACCCTACAACATGAGAATTCTCCAAGACCATACCACCAATCAACCTGATGTAGCCCTCTATCTAGTCTATACGGGCTACCCTGCTAGTATGTCTATCATTGCCCTCCTCCATGAGGGTCTATTAATGCTGGATCTCTGACATGGGATTGCGACCGCCAGGTAGCATTGGCACTAGTGCTGTAGGTGGTGCCATGACAGCATGGGAAGATGAAGGATCTCCCCTCTGAGGCAAGGCCAAGTCCCTCTCTACTATAGCTATAGTTAGTCATGCCTCTACCAAATCACATGCACTAGTGATCTCCTGGACCATCTCCTTTACTATTGTAGCCCATGCAATTAGGTTAGTGATCTACTACACTGCCTTGATTAGTCTGCGGTCCCTATCAGTCAGTTGTACCCATAGAGTAGCAATAGTAGTGTCTCGCTCCATCTGCTACATGACATATCAGCTAAGATGACTCTATAAGTCAGAAAAATAAGCTAGGAACAACCCCTCTATGCTATCAAGAGGGACCTCACTCTCATTTAGAGCCTCATCATCAGGGTCAACCTCAGGAGCCTCCTCAATGGTGGCCTCTATACCCCATCCACCCTTTATCTGTTGGCACACCCTACGACCATTAGGATCTGCCTCTACCTCTGCTTGGTCTGGCACTCTGCCTAGAGGCCTTGATCCATGCCATCGGAGCATGGACCACCATCCATCATATGTTAAGGTTGTAGCAACCCTATCAACCCCAATATCTTGGAAGTCATCTGTCTCATCTCCTGGAGCCTAAGGATGAATCCATGGAATATCTCGCTTTAAAGCCAAGTCCCTGTATAGAAATGAGATCTCTAGGATGTCCTACACTATTCCAAACTAATGCAGGATGTGAGAGTAGAACTAATACTCTCTAATATCGACCTTCTAACTAAGTAGCCATCTATCTCTATGAGCCTATGAAAGCCACTCGCCTACCTCTGCTCATGCTGGGAATTCCATGTATGGATGCCATTCAATATCGTTTGGACCGAGTGATCCAAATTGGGTAATGTAATTTTAGATGTCACCAGCATGGGTCCTGCTCCTGAACCCCTCCTCCTCATGAGGTCAGCAGATGGTATAGTATTGATGGGTGTCATCAACCTTTGAGATGCACAATGGTAGCTCTCTAGGATGCTCTATCTTGATGTGTTGCTAGCCCTAAATCTGAAGAAGTAGGCTGCAGATAATTCCCCAGTGGCTTCGATTAATGATCTGGTACAACTCTCTATACAATTGGTAGAATATGGTGCTCCCCTAGGCTAGTCGTAGTGGTTGAGACTTTGAGCTCTAAACCACTCTCTAGATAGTTGCTAGGAGGTTCTAGGGAATCCTCATGCTCCAGGAGTCTAGAAGGACAACTTCCACCACCAGGTGCATAAAAATGGCCTCACACACAAATAATATGTTCTTCCCCTACCAGTATTTGATATGGACTCCTCCATGATCAATACTACGTTGAGCCTCCTAGCTTTGGTCATCAAAAATAGCATAAAAAATGGGCCCTTTGGCCCTAGAAGTAGAAGAGATGATGGCCTCACCATAAATGGGGATCCTAAAGATCATGTAGATGTACTCTAATGTAAAAGTCATTTCACCTGTAGGCCAATGAAATGTGTTGGTCCGTGCATTCCAGTGCCAGACCAATGTAGTCAGGTAAGCTTGATCTACCCTAATTGTGGGTAGATCCAAGACGTAATCAAAGCCGACAACTTCGAACCATCTCCACTCCTCGAGAGTGAGCTATCCTCGGAGAGTCTTAAGGATGTCGGGCTCACGATATCTAGAGGTCAACCTCTAAAATAAAAAGCATAATATAAGAGAAAATCTAACTAAAAATAAGCAAAAACATTTTAAAATGACCTAAAAATCATCAAAAACATCTAAAAGTACAAAAACTGTTAGTCTTACAATGGCACTGAGAGGGGGGGTGAATCAGTGTAGCTATTTAATTTCAAATCTACAACTCTTAAATCTGAAAATGAAAGCTTAAAACCAGAAACAACAAGTATCACAAGAGAGCATCACATAACACAAGATGTAATGAGGTTCACCAATTTTGGCTACTCCTCAAAAATAGATTGCTTGGACTCCCATCCAAATCCATCCTTTGCAAAGCACCAACTTTACAATCAATTTACTAGCACCCACTGGAAGGAGCACCAACCCCTAATTTATCTGCACCAATAGAAAGGAGCACCAACCCCTAATTCCAAGCACCAACTTGGATTTCTATTTTGAATCTTAGATTGACATAAATATGCCTTCACTTTTACAAGACCCTCACTGGTCTATTGCTCATCCAATCTCTGTTTCAATTCATGAAACACATATTCCTTCTACGCACTTACAGCCACACTCTCTCAGTCACACTCTATCAGCTGCGCTCTTTCTCCATCGCTCTTGTCTCAGCAGTGCTCTCACTCAGCTCAATTTCTCTCTTCAGCTTTTCTCTTATATTTCTCTTTCCACATAGAGCTCAACCTAACGGATCACTCTTACCGCTCTACTTATTGCGCTCTAACAGCCTTCTCTATGCTCTGACAACATTTTCTACACTCTAACAGCCTTCTCTGCACTCTAACAACCTTTTTTGTGCTCTGACAGCCTTATCTACGCTCTGACAGCCTTATCTTCTCATTTACGGCTCTCTAACATTCTTATATGCTCTCTTACATAGTTTAGAGCTCAACCCTAACCCTAAATCTTCTATATCTTCCATTATCCCGCATGCAGCCTATTAATAGCTACTCCTATAAGTAACTCCTTTCTGACACACTATTCTTATACGCAACCTATTAATAGATTTGTCTCTTTAATTGGGACTCTCAGTATGGCCACCGCTCTGACAGTTTCACAGCGTCACGGCCCTGTAACAGCCGTTCTATCTTTAATGCACTGTTCTAATTTTAGCTGCATAATTTTATTCTGTAACTGCCCCCTGTAACTGCAGTTCTGACTCCAGTTAACTCTTCTTTATTTTTCTTGCATGATTTTCTTTGCAACTGTAGTTCTGACTCTAGTTAACTCTTCTTATTTTAGCTGCATGATTTTCCTTTGCAATGTCCCCTGCAACTGCTATAAGACTTTAGTTAACTGTCACATATCTTATTTCGATTGGGTTCTTCTTCTTTCAATGCGCCAAAGTGACCTATCGTGAAATCGTGACACTTCTGTCTCTTTGTACTCTTCTCACCTTTTACCCATGAAAACATGACATGTCATGATATCGCGACACTTTTTGCCTCCTTGTCCTTTTCTTAGCTTGCACCTACGAAAATAGAACATGTCATGAAATCACGACACTTTCGTTGCCTTGAGCTCTTCTCTGTCTCTTGCCCGTGAAAATAGAACATGTCATGAAATCGTGACACTTTCGCTTCCTTGCACTCTTCTCTGCTTGCACTAGCGAAAACATGACATGTCATGAAATCGTGACACCTTTCACTTTCGTACACTCTTCTCTGCAAGCACTAGCAAAAACATGACATGTCACGAAATCATGACACCTTTTGCTTCTGTACACTCTTCTCTGCAAGCACTAGCAAAAACATGACATGTCACGAAATCATGACACCTTTCGCTTCCGTACACTCTTCTCTGCAAGCACTAGCGAAAACATGACATGTCATGAAATCGTGACACTTTTCGCTTCCGTACACTCTTCTTGGCTTGCACTAGCGAAAACATGACATGTCACGAAATCGTGACACCTTTCGCTTCCTTGTGCCTTTTTTGTCTTTGTCCTACGAAAACACATGTCGCAAAATTGTGACACTCTTGCTGCCTTATCTCTTTTCTTGCCTTGACCCCACAAAAATAGAACATGTCGCAAAATCGTGACACTTTCGCCTCCTTACTCTATCTCTCCTCTTCGGGTCACGAAAACCATACATGTCATGAAATCGCGACACTTTTCCTTGCAAGCTCTTTCTCTCAAACATGTCACGAAATCATGACACATTTTCGTCCATACTGCCTCTCTTGCAGATTATCGCGAAATCGTGACACTTTTCTTTGCAAGCTCCTTCTCCCCAAACATGTCACGAAATCATGACAGTTTTCTTTGCTTGCACCTTCTCCCCGAACATGTCACGAAATCGTGACAGTTTTCTTTGCTTGCACCTTCTTTCCAAACATGTCACAAAATCATGATAATTTTCCTTACGCTTTCTCTCTCTTCGAACATGTCACGAAATCATGATAGTTTTCCTTGCGCTTTCTCTTTCGTCCAACATGTCACGAAATCGTGATAGTTTTCCTTGCGCTTTCTCTCTCTTTGAACATGTCACGAAATCATGACAGTTTTGCCAGCATTTTCTCTCTCCTCCGATATGTCACGAAATCATGACAATTTTGCCAACATTTTCTCTCTCCTTTGATATGTCACGAAATCGTGACAGTTTTGCCAGCATTTTCTCTCTCCTCCGATATGTCGCGAAATCACGACAGTTTTGCCAACATTTTCTCTCTCCTTCGATATGTCACGAAATCACGACAGTTTTGCCAACATTTTCTCTCTCCTCCGATATGTCATGAAATCGTGACAATTTTTCTACTTGGCTTCTTTTCTTCCATTATGTCGCGATATCGCGACAGTTTTCTTTTCTTGCCAAACATGTCGCGATATCGTGACAATTTTCTTACTTGTCTTTTTCTTTGATCCTTTGAATCTGGGCCACTTCTGTCTTCTTGGAAATTCACTGTACATGCTCTGAATGCTCTGAACTCTTGTTCACTTCATCAACCGATCTATCTAATGACCTCTCGCACTTCCACTTGCATCAACCGATCCTCCGTCTCGTATTGACAACAATGACAATACTTTGGCTGCACCTTGCTCATCAATGAACTCCTGTCCATTATACTTTGGTTGCACCTTGCTCATCAATGAACTCCTGTCCATTGCATCAACTGATCAACCTGACTGTGTTGACAACAATGACAATACTTTGGTTGCACCTTGCTCATCAATCTCCCCCTTTGGAATTGTTGGCAACACACGTAATTGTGTGCAATTACCTGTAATTCTTCTCCCCCTTTGACAATAATACCAAAGGGTGGCTGCAAAACTCCCCCTGAGTCTATGCACATCATTCTTAGGCACACATTATGACAGTTAGCAAAAATTACAAATATGAGCAAAAAGATAATCAAATATATAAATGCTCCCCCTAAGAATGTGGTCCCTCACTCAGATCTATCTTCAACTGTGTTGGTTGTTGGATCTCTATCCATTGAGACTCTGTCCTCTGTACCCTGTAAATAGGCTCACATAGAATCTATCCAATCTTATAGAATCATAAAGAGAATTGTTAGAGACTCAATATGTTCTATACTTAATGCTCAATCAATATATCAATTAAATCTCATAGAAGCATAAAGAGAATTGTTAGAGACTCAATATGTTCTATACTCAAATATCAATCTCAACTCAACTCAACCAATCACCTCAATGAACATCCCTTTATCATAGACCTTAGTCGAAGCATGTATCAACCAACTCTATGTAAGCATCAAACACTGTACCACAACTATTTCCCAAAGGCCTTCTCAAAGGCACAATCAATCATGCTTAAGTAGTACTCAAACTGAGCTCAACTATGAATGGCAATCTCAAATCAAATCTACTTCATCAACTTTATCATCGGCACTCTCCACAATTTTCTTTGGCCTCTTGACTGCCACCTCCTCCGTGACTTACGACTTTGCCTCGCGTTCGTTGTGCAGCTCAATGTCTCTGGTTTCTAACGACTGCCATGAATGTTTTTATTGCATGCGTAGGTAATAATAGTGGATCGTTACATCTAGCATTGGAACCTCAATCTGCATGTAGTCATCAACTCTCGGTATTCTGCTTCTTGCTAGGACATATGTCAGGGCTACTTAGTGTCTTAGATGAACGTTCTTCACATGATTCCAGGGAACATTTCTCCTCGCTACGATCAAGGGATTGCTCGAGAAATATCTCGCATTTCTCAAACAATGCAAGACTTTCTTAGTTGCATAGGCATCTCGTCCTCCTTGACACTTCACCACCTGGGCGCTATTCTCTCAACGTCTCTACCTTGCATGTGCCACTTGGTACTCTTGACCAACTGGGTGCTAGTGCCACTATTTTCTTTGACTATGGCATCTCTTTAATCACTGCTACTTCTTTAGAGAGAATTAATGCTTTCTTATACCGAATGATGTGCTGTATTTTTGGTTAAGAACCGCATGCCTTCCCACTCAGAACATGGATTCTATTTTATCTGTAGATTGGGAATGTTACAGGCTTCAAAACCAGCACCTGCCAGCTTATGCTTCCATGACACGTCGACTTATGCTTGCATGCTCTATCTCAGATAACGCCTATCAGTTGTTGCATCAAAAACCTAGCTGTTCACCATGTTGTTCTACTGAAGCACATCAGTTTGATACTATCTCCACAAACATCTATATGAACTAAAACATATTTTGACAACTATACGACAACTCCCTGACTACTTTCCTTTCATCCTCAGATAACCACACAAATACATAGGAGCATTAAAATAAAACTTTAACATTGCTCCCCCTAAGGATGTGCTACCTGGAGCTGCTTAGTGCAATAGAGGAGTAGCCTCCTTCAGTCCAAGGAGACACGATTTCCTTTCTTCTGCCTTTCTCCAGACTTTCCTGAACTTGGGCTTGAGTTTTTCAATTACTTCCCTATTTTGCCCTTGTTCGTGAACTTGAACATTTCTCTTGTGGGGTTGTCTCTTGTGCATTCTCGATGGATGATTATTTTCTTTTCTTTTATGCACATGATATGTTCCCTGTCTGTGTTGCCCTCTTTGTGTTTGATGAAATCTAGGGTTTTGCCTTAGATTAGATATAGAAGTGCTTGGACAGAACCTTGCTATGTGCCCTTGACCATTACATTTAAAACATTGCACATGTTTTATTCCCTGTCTGCATTGCATTCATGTGTATGATGAAATCTATGGTCTTGCCTTAGATTGGATACATAAGTGCTTGGACAAAACCTTGCTATGTGCCCATGGCCATTACATTTAAAACATTGCATAGGGTGTTCACTCAAGAAAGTAGATGTGTTTTTATCAGCATAACTTTTTGATCTATTGTTCGATCCACAATAAATTGCCTTGTGACCATAGCAGTTGCATTTAGAAAAATAGCCATTAAAAGCATTATTATTAAAAGAGTGAGAGTGAGAGAACCTCTTTTGCTGTGGTTGCTTTGTTGTAGATCTTCTTTGATATTTTCTTCCTTTTGAAGATTCAGCTTTAGACTTTTCTTGCTTCGATCCTTCAGCAGTGGACTTCTTCTTTTCTGTACTTTTGGAAGATGACGGTTGTTCAGCTTCATATCCTAGACCAAGCTTAGTCATGGAGCTTCTTTGTTGCTTTATCATTTTATCTAGTAATTCAGTGCTCTTCTCATATTTGAGATTTATGTTGGCCTCTTCTAGTTGTTTCTTCAATGAAACAATCTCTTCTTCTTGTTGGCAGCAAACAGTCTCTTTCTCATTGATTTGAGACCTGAGAATATCTTCAATCCTTTTGTACTGTTCTACTTGCAACTTTAGATCAACAATAACTTTGTTTGATTCCTCTTTACTTGTGCTGCATACATCATCCTCATCATCCAGGTGTGTCTTCAAGGCTTCTTCTGATTTCTTGGCCTTTTGAACTTGTAGGAAGAGATCTTCAATCTCATCCCCATATTCTTCTAACTTCTTGGACATTATTTTGTTCTTTTTCTTTTCTATACTCAACTCTTCAAGTGCAGAGATCAACTCACCTTCTAAATCTACTTCAATCTCAAGATTTTCATCACAAACTTTAGGATTCACTTCTTCTACCTTTTTTGGTTCAATTTTCTCTTCTACAAAAACTAAAACTGACTGGGATGCCTTTTTGAAGGAGGATCTATTCTTTTTAGCCATTGTGTACTAATCCAAGATCAACCCTAGCTGATTTAGCTTGTTCAAGAACTTGGCTCTGATACCAATTGTTAGTCTTACAATGGCACTGAGAGGGGGGGGTGAATCAGTGTAGCTATTTAATTTCAAATCTACAACTCTTAAATCTGAAAATGAAAGCTTAAAACCAGAAACAACAAGTATCACAAGAGAGCATCACATAACACAAGATGTAACGAGGTTCACCAGTTTTGGCTACTCCTCAAAAATAGACTGCTTGGACTCCCATCCAAATCCAGCCTTTGCAAAGCACCAAATTTACAATCAATTTACCAACACCCACTGGAAGGAGCACCAACCCCTAATTTATCTGCACCAATAGAAAGGAGCACCAACCCCTGATTCCAAGCACCAACTTGGATTTCTATTTTGAATCTTAGATTGACATAAATATGCCTTCACTTTTACAAGACCCTTACTGGTCTATTGCTCATCCAATCTCTGTTTCAATTCATGAAACACATATTCCTTCTGTGCACTTACAGCCACACTCTCTCAGTCACACTCTATCAGCTACGCTCTTTCTCCACCGCTCTTGTCTCAGTAGTGCTCTCACTCAACTCAATTTCTCTCTTCGACTTTTCTCTTATATGTCTCTTTCCACATAGAGCTCAACCTAATGGATCACTCTTACCGCTCTGCTTACTATGCTCTACCACACCCCCCCCCCCCCACCCTTCTATGCTTCGATAGCCTTTTCTCCTCATTTACGGCTCTCTGACATTCTTATCTGCTCTCTTACATAGTTTAGAGCTCAACCCTAACCCTAAATCTTCTATATCTTCCATTATCCCACATGCAGCCTATTAATAGCTACTCCTGTAAGTAACTCCTTTCTGACACACTATTCTTATACGCAACCTATTAATAGATTTGTCTCTTTAATTAGGATTCTCGGTATGGCCACCACTCTACGAGTTTCACGACGTCACAACCTCGTAATGACCGTTCGTCTTTAATGCACTGTTCTAATTTTAGCTGCATAATTTTATTCTTTAACTGCCCCCTATAACTGTAGTTCTGACTCCAGTTAACTCTTCTTTATTTTTCTTGCATGATTTTCTTTGCAACGCTAGTTTTGACTCTAGTTAACTCTTCTTATTTTAGCTGCATGATTTTCCTTTGCAATGTCCCCTGCAACTGCTGTAAGACTTCAGTTAACTATCACATATCTTATTTCGGTTGGGTTCTTCTTCTTTCAATGTGCCAAAGCGACCTGTCACGAAATCGTGACACTTCTGTCTCTTTGTACTCTTCTCACCTTTTACCCATGAAAACATGACATGTCGCGATATCGCGACACTTTCCACCTCCTTGTCCTTTTCTCAGCTTGCACCTGCAAAAACAGAACATGTCACGAAATCATGACACTTTCGCTGCCTTGAGCTCTTCTTTGTCTCTTGCCCACGAAAATAGAACATGTCACGAAATCATGACACTTTCGCTTCCTTGCACTCTTCTCTGCTTGCACTAGCAAAAACATGACATGTCACAAAATTATGACACCTTTTGCTTTCGTACACTCTTCTCTACAAGCACTAGCGAAAACATGACATGTCACGAAATCGTGACACCTTTCGCTTTCGTACACTCTTCTCTGCAAGCACTAGCGAAAACATGACATGTCGTGAAATCGTGACACCTCACTTTTGTACACTCTTCTCTGCAAGCACTAGTGAAAACATGACATGTCACAAAATCGTGACACTTTTTGCTTTCGTACACTCTACTTGGCTTGCACTAGCAAAAATAGAACATGTCATGAAATCGTGACACTTTCATTGCCTTGTGCCTTTTCTATCTTTGGCCCACGAAAACACATGTCGCAAAATCGTGACACTCTCGTTGCCTTTTCTCTTTTCTTGCCTTGACCCCGCAAAAATAGAACATGTCGCGAAATCGTGACACTTTCGCCTCCTTACTCTATCTCTCCTCTTCGGGTCACGAAAACCATGACATGTCATGAAATTGTGACACTTTTCCTTGCAAGCTCTTTCTCTCAAACATGTCGTGAAATCGCGACACATTTTCGTCCGTACTACCTCTCTTGCAGATTGTCGTGAAATCGTGACACTTTTCTTTGCAAGCTCCTTCTCCCCGAACATGTCACGAAATCATGACAGTTTTCTTTGCTTGCACCTTCTCCCCAAACATGTCGTGAAATCGTGATAGTTTTCTTTGCTTGCACCTTCTTTCCGAACATGTCATGAAATCATGATAGTTTTCCTTGCGCTTTCTCTCTCTTCGAACATGTCACGAAATCATGACAATTTTCCTTGCGCTTTCTCTTTCGTCCAACATGTCACGAAATCACGACAGTTTTCCTTGCGCTTTCTCTCTCTTCGAACATGTCACGAAATCATGACAATTTTGCCAGCATTTTCTCTCTCCTTCGATATGTCACGAAATCGTGACAGTTTTGCCAGCATTTTCTCTCTCCTTCGATATGTCATGAAATCACGATAGTTTTGCCAACATTTTCTCTCTCCTCTGATATGTCGTGAAATCATGACAGTTTTGCCAGCATTTTCTCTCTCCTCCGATATGTCGCGAAATCGTGACAGTTTTTCTACTTGGCTTCTTTTCTTCCATTATGTCACGATATCGCGACAATTTTCTTTTCTTGCCAAACATGTGCGATATCGCGACAGAAAACATGTCGCGATATCGCGACAGTTTTCTTACTTGTATTTTTCTTTGATCCTTTGAATCTGAGCCACTTCTGTCTTCTTGGAAATTCACTGTACATGCTCTAACTGCTCTGAACTCTTGTTCACTTCATCAACCGATCTATCTAATGACCTCTGCACTCCTGTCCATTGCATCAACCGATCCTCTGTCTATGTTGACAACAATGACAATACTTTGGCTGCACCTTGCTCATCAATGAACTCCTGTCCATTATACTTTGGCTACACCTTGCTCATCAATGAACTCCTATCCATTGCATCAACTGATCAACCTGACTATGTTGACAACAATGACAATACTTTGGTTGCACCTTGCTCATCAAAAACATGTCATCATGTAGTCATAAAAATTAAAAATGTCACTTAAACAAATCAAAAATACATTAAATGACATTATTTGCCTATTAAACCTTAGAAAAATTAAAAATTTGATAAATTTTTCCTAAAGTTTATGACCCACAGGTCAACCCTGCGGTTTGCATGCGATCAAAAATTAACCATTGGGATTTTAAATAAGGACCACAATTGGCAGCTACAGTCCATAATTGATCAATTGGGAACCGCAGTTGGTACATGCGGTCTCCGATCGAGATCCCGCCTGATCATTTACCATGGCTAAAAAACAAAAAAAATAAAAAAAACAATAAATCCTAAACTACCCTAATATAGCATGAGGTTTGTTACCAGTAGTTTAATTAGGTTCAATTAGCCCATTTATTAGTGAGGTTAATTTTACTGGTAATGGATGCGAGGTCTTGGTTTCAAATTACCTTGCCCTCGCCTCGACCATCATGGCTAGAAGAAGCTTGTTCGCGCTCTGCTATTGTGCAGTGTCTAGGTGTGAGTGTGGAGTTTAATAGGGTTAGGTCAGTCTGCAACTGTCACTATCAAGCTCTCTAGTTGCAAATCATTGTTAAGTAATAATGAAAGAAATTTAAAAATTGAGCTTTTATAAGCTTTTCTTATTTCGCGCAGACCGCAGTCCCTAGTTGTGGTTCCCAAAATTGCAATTGGGAATCGCAGACCCTAGCTGTGGTTTGCAACTGGTAGCAAATTTAGTCAAATCTCACCATGGGAAGGTCTAAAAAAGCAAATTAATGACTCCCATTGGATCAAATTTTCAAAAAGAGTAATCAATGTTTCAAATTTGGTGATGTTCAAAGCACCATGATCAATTAAAAAAATCAAAATTAACAACGAAAAAAAATCAAACAGTTAAAAACACCAAATGCGCCTCGTATTCAATAATTTACCCTATACACTTGGCGGTTGCAGTGACTTGCGATCCATGCAATCCGACAAGATGAGTAAATTACCATAAGGACATTTGGGGTAAAATTGTCATCACTGATCTGATATGTTTCTTTTCAATCCCTAAGAAGGCCTTCGATGTCATATTGCTCCATGGGAATGAGGCATTGCATGTCATTTCTTCTATGACATCTTTCAGCAAATCATTGATAATCTGATTCAACATAAATCTAATTGGATTTGTATCATTTCGATTCCCTAAGATGACTATTGTAGTTCAACTGCTTCATGGGATAGAAATGTGCAATCACTATTAATAGTTGGAATCAAAAGCTGAAATAGGCCTAGCCAAGGCATTAATATGCTCAAATCTAATTTTTTTTAGATCATCCATGGTGGTCAAGCAACATCGTCGCTTTAATAATTGTCATTACCCTCATCGACTCGTTGCTTGAGGGGGTAGTCATAATATCAAATCATAATCAAAATCAATAGAAGATCCTGGAGATTGTAGATCCCTTGATCTTGTCAAAATTGTGTTCGTCCTTGTGAATCATTGTCAAAAACTATCATAAGCTTACCCCTTTGCTTTGGGAAAATAGTAAATATGATAATTTATTTGTAACTCTCATCCTTTTGGATTGACAAGCACGAAAGCCTACTTGGTATTGATACTATCTGAATGTCTGATGATGAGTATAGAATTTTCAAATGTAATCCTTTCACCTAGTTGGAAGCAATGATTCTAGGATGCGCATCCTTTTGCTGGACAAGAGGTATCTAATGTTGATCCGACTAATGATCATCATAGAAACTTTGACATCATTTTAGGAGGTCTATTTTGCTCAGCGTTGTTCGATCTCACAATGCATATCAAAAGGGGTATTTGTAGACACCTAAAACAAGTCATGTCGAGGGCGAATACTCATATGGACATGCTACAAGACCATATAGAGGATATTGGATAGACTCCAAGATAGAGCAGTGGTTCTAGCCACTCAATTTGGGCTCCTTGGCCTAATCAATCTGAACCGTAGCCCAGAATTATGGTTTACAAGTTGAACCATGACTAAGACCCATGGTTTATAATCGAGACCATAGCTGTAATCTACTGTCTTAACTGAAGTTTAGTTGGCCTTCAATCTGAGCCAAATCGGCTAGAACGACCATTTGATCTAGAAGAAGGTAGTTAATGGACGGAAGATTCTAGATGCTTCCATTCCAACTTTCCTAACTGTAGCACCCTAAAATTGGTGCAGTAAAACCTTAATAATTACACTTACTCTAGTAAATAATTCAAATTCAAATTTTAACCTCCAAAACCGCTCCCAAACCGCCGCTTAATCCGTTTCCTCATTTCCCATGCCATTTTTAGAGTTTGTTTTGACCGTTTGACGATATCGTCGTCGATCAGACGATATCGCCTCAGATCGGACGATTTCGTCTGGGCTAGGACGTCCAGACGATCTTGTCCCAAAACTAATTTTTCACAATTAGTCTCTGTTCCAACGACGTCTCTAATCCGGGAAGAAGCGTGTCTGCACCGTTAGAGACCCTCCCCGTTGGAGATCTCCCAAATAGGGATGATCTCCAACCTCCTAACCTCCCTCCTAAGCCTATTTAATCCTAGGCCCTCCCCTTAGCATCCCCCTAGCTGAAATTCCCTGTAACTCGAATTCTACACGCACTAGACCATCTTAAATCATTGTTTGCATTTGTATTTTTCCAAGTTTGTTTGCAGGAACTTCATTGTTTTTCAGCCGGAGCAAGCTCAGTTCGTCTCAGACGATCTCGTACAATCTCGGACGATCTCGACCCAATTCGAGACGATTTCGACTGTAGTCCACATTGGGGGCAATCAGTGCCCAGAGTTTGCATTTCTTCATCCTTTTTCTACTTGTATTATTCTGCATTTAGTTAATTCTATGGTTATTCTTTATTATTCTGCATCTTGGAGTTCACCCATGTAGCTTTATATGCATAATAAAATCATGATTTGTCAATAAGTCATTATAATGCACTCGTGTCTTAGCTTGTTATTATCATTTTAATGTTCTTACTGTCATTTTACATCATTACCCTCTGTTATCATAGTTGCATTCTCTGTATTTTGCATCTATTTTTCTGTTTGCAGGTCTCTGACAAATTTGTCTGACGAATTCGTCAGATCTCAGACGATCTTGTTAGATAGGAGACGATCCTGTCGAATTCCAGACGATCCTGACTACTTCAAAAATCAGAACCTTCATCAGACATCCGGATCAGGTATGGGTCTTTAATCCATCTTGTTCTTTCTATTTTTCTGTCCAAATCTGTTTCTGTCTTCATTTAAATCTGCATTTCATATAGAATAGCTTAGATGCATTTTGGCCAAACCTAGGACTTGGATGATTAAAGCTAAAACTGAACACATCAAACACATTCCCAACCTAGGCGTGGAAACTGCCATTCAAACGTTTCCTGGTGAACCCACCATCCATCAAAAAATCACCATAATACACCTCCCCCGAGAGGCGGGACCTTCGCAAGGCCTCTCAGTCCGAGGTACCACGCCATCCTTTTCACATCCTCCTTTCGGGCACGGATCCTATAGCCTAAAGGTAAGGATGTGAAAAATTTGGAGCGATACATTTTGGTGAACCCGACGTGAATAACATTTAAAACATTTTGAAAACAATATATATATATATATATATATATATATATATATATATATATATATATATATATATATATATAATATATAAAAAAAAAATAACAAAATCATCATTTCAAGTTTGTATGTTTTAGATTCAATTCTAAATAGTAGATACTAAATATTACTTTTAGAAGTACTAAAGAAACCATGAGTTTTTACTCAAATCAATATGAGCCCATCAGTAATGTTGGAAGAATTCAGCTAAATACATTTGTTGATTATGACCAACCTCATCCCTATTCAACACCACCTCCATCACACTTTTCTCATTTTTCATCCTTACCCCAACAGGACAATCCCTTTGCCAATCCTCTTCATAACGATATTATCTATTCTCCCATATATCCATATTATGTCTATCGATCCACATACAATCCTCCTCCACCCTTTCAATATTCTTCTTTCAATACAACACATCCATTTCAACAAGAAAATACTTATTCTTCCAATTCTACCATGCACTCACCTCATACTTCGCAATCTTCCTATCATCATTCTACCCATAATAAAGAAAGTAGAGGTGAGAAACCATTAGGCCCTTTTATGACTGAATTCCTAAGGCACGTATCAAAAACCTCTCGAAAACCTTCATCACGTAAATTTACTAAGCTCAATCAACCAATGGATATAATTCTCAAGCATTTACTTGACACAAATAAGATTGAACTCCCTTCCATAAGACAACCTGATACCACAGTAGATTGGTTTAAACCTGAGCTACATTGTGAATATCATAGAGTAGATGGACATATGACACAAAATTGTAAAGATTTAAGATGTGCAATTCAAGATTTGATTGATAAGGGTCTTTTTAATATAAAGGAATTACAATCTACAACTGATTATAAATCTCCAAGTAAACAATCAAACTCCTACACAACAAATACCAATAATCAATCAAGACATGGGGATCTCCCAAGAACCCCTATTCAATTATCAACAACAAGAAACCAATCAAATATTGCATGTTAATGTGTCCCATCATGATGATATTACTAATATTGTAACAGAAACTACAAATGAGCAACCTCAAGTTCAATCAACTCAATCCGATATTCAAGAGATGGATTCCTCATTTGACCAACCTTCAAAACTATCTTTGGCTCTAGAGAATGATCCAAAATGGAATGTAAGCATAGAAAGCTCATCTTTAGAATCAAAATCTCAATCTGAAATCCACTTTGATAGCCAACAACAAGTGATTAATCCTCAAGCAAAGATATCCCTTTTAGAAGTATTACAAAGTTCTCATAAGGAAACTTTGTTCAAGATACCTAGCCAACAATTTGTTCCTCATCATATTTTCTCTAAGAACATAATTAATGGTGTAAACCCTCTTGAGGTTAACCATATTTCATTCTATGATGAGGAGATTCCTTCCTCTACTCCACAAGAAGACTCCTATCTTTACATTACAGGATCTAGTAAAGAAACACCTGTTAAAACTATCATGGTAGATAATGGCTCCTCTCTTAATTTATGCACTTATCAATTATTCCAAAAACTCAAATCAAAGGAAGAAGATCTTAATGAATCAAATGTTATTATAAAATCTTTTAACAATGAAATTCAAGAAGCTCAAGGTACTATAATTTTTCCCCTCAATATTGGATCCAAGATCCTGGATACTTTGTTTTATGTAGCATATTGCCCTTCACCTTACAACCTACTTCTCAGAAGTCCTTGGATTCATACGATGAGGGTTGTCCCTTCCACTCTTCACCAATGTTTGAAGTTTGAACTTGCAAATAAAATTGTTACCATACATGGTGACCCAACACCATTTGAAGAATATTTAACGGTTGAAACATCAAGTTCTATACATTCTCTATTATCACAATTATCTTCTATCCATCACTTTTCTTCATCCATATATGATCATCCTTGTTTACCAAATAACATCCATGCATATCTTTCACATATGCTCCCTCCATCTTATCAAGACTTGCAAGATAGTGATAAGAATGAAGAACTTTCTTATCCTTCTTACATTTTATTTTGTAACATGATCAATTTTACACATATAAAAGTCAAATCTTTTGCTACATTATTCTACATTATAACAAAGCTTTTGTTATCACTACCTTTTATTCATCACCTTTTGTTCTTACCTTCACCTCAACCAAATTATCCTTCAAAACCTCCTTTGATTTTGAAGCAACCTTAGACATGCTATACTCAAATAACCTTGTATAGTGTATATAGATCATCTTGTATATACCACCAATTTCAATTCATAAATTAAAATCAAAATACAAAAAAAATCAAAATCTTCAAAAAAATACTAATGCAACTAAAGACCTTAAAGGTAAATTTGAGCCCAACTGGCTTGGACCATACATTATCATGCTAAATTTGAATCGGGAGCATACAAATTATCTACCTTAGATGGTAAAGAACTTAAAGAACCCATGAACATTTTGCATCTTAAACGTTACTATGTATAAATTTGGTCATTTCATCCTTGTATATATTTGTTTAAAATATTTCAAAATCACTATTTTGTATTTCTTTCAAATTCAAAAACACCAAAAACATTCATAATCATCAAAATATTCAAAACTATTTGTTGTATTTATTTATGGCACTTGTTAATTCTTTCAAAAACAAAAAAATAATAATAAAAATAAAAACAACAATATTCTTGACTCTTTCGAAACCAAAACAACATAAAGAAGAAAGAGAGAGTCAACATTCTCAAAACTTCTCAAAAAGTATTTATATATATCTTCTTACAAATGTTGCGGTTATATGTTTCAAATTATTTTGGATAAATTAGCATTTATTTGGAATCCCTCACTTTCACAAACACAAAAATAAATATCTTGATTTTTATCTGGCATGATTACTAATCTCTCTTATATCAAAGTCCACAAAATTCAATTAAATAAAGTTTGAGCACAGAGAATTGATCTTGTTATTTACTTAAACCAAGCACATCCTTTCACAATAAAATGATTATATTTGTAATGTCCATGCTATGCTACATAGTAGAAGTGGTTTCTTGAGCGAAAAGTTTCCCCTGCTATCCTATCATGCACATGGTCTAGAATCTTTGAGAATTGGCAAAAGGACAAGCTCACCCCTACCTAGAATAAAAATCCCTTGCTCTACAGCTAATCCGAGCAAGTATCCCTAGCATAGAACAAAAAGAAAAAGCAAAGTTCAAGAAAAAGAGAAAAAGAAAAATGTTATTTTATATCATTACAACAATGTTCCAAGCATTATCAAGCAAAAATACAAAAAGAAAAGAAATGAAAGCAAAAGCAAAAGCAATAAAATCCCTTTCCCTACCCTTTGAAAAGAAAAGAAGGGTTGATGAGCTTGAATCCCTGGAATTCTCAATTATTCAAAAACTGTGAGGTAAGCCCCATAACAGGTGGTTTGTGCCCAACCCGCTTGGCCTTGGGTAACTCCTAGCGTGGCGATATGTCTGTCACATTAGCGACCTTCTTTTGTATAGACCTATGTCTGCTTATGGATTAGCTAGCTCTTGATAATCCGACTTACATAGTAGTCTAGTATGGTTATATGCATCTACATCATGGTTAATGAACACTTATTTGGTTCATTCAAATCACTTGTATCATATTATCTTGCTCAAAACTGGTAAATGAACATAGCAATTGCACACACATTTGTATTTGAGAGATTTTGTGTATCATTATGATAAATCAAGATTGGAAATGAACTCACATATGCACATGGGATTCCTTATAAATCTAACTTTTGTCTTTAAGATACTTTGAAATATTTTTTTGCAAATTGTCTGGAATAATTCATTTTCTTCTTTAAAGTACAGTTGTTTAGTATAAAGACAACTACATACATAATAGAAAAAATCAAAATTTCTTTCAAAACCATACAATCAAAACACACCCCCCAAAATATATATATATATATATATATATTGTCGACTTTCGCGACGATGGTATAGTTCCAAAACCAAAATTGGAATTTTATGCCTAGCGCAAGTCCTCATCTTCATATTTTCTATTTATTAAAAATCAACCATGCAATAAAAATCTATCTTCTTTTTTGATTTTCGCGATGATGGTATAAGTCTATACCTACATATTCTATGCCTAGCGCAAACCATTGTACCAATTTTTATTCCCCATTTATTTGAAAATCATGAAAACCATATGACTTAAATCATTTTGTTATACAATTATGTTTTTTGACAAAAAAGCATGCACATTATCACTATTTCATGTCATTATGTCAACCTTCAATTTTGCAATGATGGTATAATTCCTAGGGAATTATCCAAAAAATTTATCACACTTAGGAATTTATGCCTAGCAAAAATCATTTTAACATTATTTCATGCATACTATTTTTATGAAACTCTGAAAACAAACCATCATCATCATCATTTGCACCATTGCACCAAAGTCTTAAGACAGTCTCTTAAGCACTCTTTTACTTTTTAACAATATTTCTATACCAGGATTAGCTTGACGACCGAGTGAGCGGCGACTCCATGAAATGGTCTATAATAGCGACAATGTCCTTTGAAATTATTGTTAAAAGTCCCTTTTTATTTTTATCAAATCATCACATCACAAACAACCAATTTGTTCTATCAGATTATTTCATTTAAAATTTTTCAAGCATGACATTTCAACTATAATATTTCCAACGACATAATTACATGAATCATCAAATCAATCAATCAAAACATTAAAAGCATCATAAAAATACATAAGACACAAGTCATATGATCAAAAATATCTCATCTATATCTATATCAACAATATATATACATCATATCAAAACTGGATCGGTATGCCACAATCTATACCTCGGCATACTCAATCCTCTATCAAAAATAATAAATACTATATATCAATCTATGCAGTGCAATCTGTAGTAGCTAGCCTCGAGAACCCCTCGAGCTCTCAGCCTCATCTCCTCCCCCGCCCTGAGGTGGACGAGGTGGCCCCATCATAGTATGTGTGGTACTACGAGTCCTAGTCATGGATCGGGATGAAGTCCTTGATGACCCAATCCTGATCGGATCCTCTCTTACCCGTAGCCTGCGTCGGACCTCTATCGATCTGTGCGATGTCTTGACCATTTTCATCTCCAGAGCTCTAAAAACCAGAAAAATGAACAATAACAATGAATTAGGGTTTTACCCTATTTTTCTTAATTTTATTCAAAACACAATTAAAAACATTTTAAAATTTTGCTTTTTCGCGTTTTTACCTCAAACGTTCGATTTGGGTAAAAACACGGAGGGGGCACCATAGTAAGTTGTCGTACGATTCGAGACCAAGAATCGTCGCCTAAAAATGGGAATAATTTTTGCTTTCTCGTAGATCGAGAAGAACTCATCTTTAACGCATTTTCTTCAAAAAATTCGCTAAAGAGGGGGCAAAATGTAGCACCCTAAAATTGGCGCAGTAAAACCTTAATAATTACAATTACTCTAGTAAATAATTCAAATTCAAATTTCAACCTCCAAAACCGCTCCCAAACCGTCGCTTAATCCGTTTCCTCATTTTCCATGCCATTTTTAGAGTTTGTTTTGACCGTTTGACGATATCGTCGCCGATCAGACGATATCGCCTCAGATCGAACGATTTCGTCTGGGCTAGGACGTCCAGACGATCTTGTCCCAAAACTAATTTTTCACAATTAGTCTTTGTTCCAACGGCGTCTCTAATCCGGGCAGAAGCGTGTCTGCGTCGTTAGAGACCCTCCCCATTGGAGATCTCCCAAATAGGGATGATCTCCAACCTCCTAACCTCCCTCCTAAGCCTATTTAATCCTAGGCCCTCCCCTTAGCATCCCCCTGGCTGAAATTCCCTGTAACTCGAATTCTACACGCACTAGACCATCTTAAATCACTGTTTGCATTTGTATTTTTCCAAGTTTGTTTGCAGGAACTTCATTGTTTTTCAGTCGGAGCAAGCTCAATTCGTCTCAGACGATCTCGTACAATCTCGGACGATCTCGACCCAATTCGAGACGATTTCGACTGCAGTCCACATTGGGGGCAATCAGTGCCCAGAGTTTGCATTTCTTCATCCTTTTTCTGCTGTATTATTCTGCATTTAGTTAATTCTATGGTTATTCTTTATTATTCTGCATCTTGGAGTTCACCCATATAGCTTATATGCATAATATAATCATGATTTGTCAATAAGTCATTATAATGCACTCGTGTCTTAGCTTGTTATTATCATTTTAATGTTCTTACTGTCATTTTACATCATTACCCTCTGTTATCATAGTTGCATTCTTTGTATTTTGCATCTGTTTTTCTGTTTGCAGGTCTTTGACGAATTCGTCTGACGAATTCGTCAGATCTCAGACGATCTTGTTAGATAGGAGATGATCCTGTCGAATTCCAGACGATCCTGACTACTTCAAAAATTAGAACCTTCATCAGACATCCGGATCAGGTATGGGTCTTTAATCCATCTTGTTCTTTCTATTTTTCTGTCCAAATCTATTTCTGTCTTCATTTAAATCTGCATTTCATATAGAATAGCTTAGACGCATTTTGGCCAAACCTAGGACTTGGATGATTAAAGATAAAACTGAACACATCAAACACATTCCCAACCTAGGCGTGGAAACTGCCATTCAAACGTTTCCTGGTGAACCCACCATCCGTCAAAAAATCACCATAATACACCTCCCCCGAGAGGCGGGACCTTCGCAAGGCCTCTCAGTCCGAGGTACCGTGCCATCCTTTTCCCATCCTCCTTCCGGGCATGGATCCTATAGCCTGAAGGTAGGGATGTAAAAAATTTGGAGCGATACACTAACCACCTCTTCTTGATCTTGGCTTCTCCAAGAAGCCACCCCCAGTCCTAGGGCATCCAATAAATACCCCCTCCAAATGGGGAGAGAATATAGAGATTTGATTGATCAAGTGAGAAATGAAGCCCTATTGAATTGCATACTAAATTCATGCATTGAGAATGCTACTTTTCTATTCACCCAAAGATCAATTTTCCATGGAAGTTCTAGGAGCCTAGAAGAACCAAGAAGCACAAATTCGGACAAGCGAAGACCCATCATAATGAATCAACCACCAAATCATTTAGAAGGACAATGAAGGTGACCCTTGAACATCAATTGGACAAGGAGGTCAAGCCCGCTACCCTTGATATTGTAGGTAAACCTATCATATTTCTAACCATGAATTTCAACCATGGTTTATAGTGCAGATTACTCACTAGAGCTATGGTTTGCAGCAAAGGTATCACCGCCTTACCTTTTTCATTTATATCTGGTTAATTAGCTTAGTTTAGCTATTTCCATGGTTCAATTGTAGTTTAGTAGATTTTTGACTGGTAGAATTAGGTTAGAATAGTTTCTTTGTGTTAAACATCAAATAGGACATTAATTGATTATTTATGCACTTTCATGCTTTATTGCACATAATTGGTCCATGCATAGTGTAGTTGTTATATTTATTTATGCAATTCTTTAAATCTTGATGCAATTAACATAGTTTAGAAGTGTTTTCCATGCTTTCTTAATTATACATGCTTAATGGTATCTTCATGCATTTTTCCTAAAAGGGCCTCATCATGAGAGGCTGCCTATATTTTTGACACTTTTATGTTGTTTCTTGACTGTAGGGAACAGATTCAAAGGAGATTCAACCATAAAATTCCTTCCCCAACATGACGAAGATGGCAACTCCACCCTAGAGCAGTTTGTGACTAGTTGAAAAGCAACATTAGTGCACCTACCCTGTTGAGGGCTTTGGTATTGTATTAATCGTATCATCATTTGGATGACCCTAAGAGGGGCATGATTGTAATCAAGATTATTTGCAATTATTAATACAAGAAATGTTTATTTTGTTGAATCTATGAAATCTTGTCATTTTTATGCTTTGAATGAATGAATACGATATAGTACAGTAGATGGATGCACGCTTTTTGGTTGGATCAGATTCTTTATGAGAGATGCATGTTTTTATTCCATAGAAACCTTCCATTGAGGCTTAATAAGTGCATCTTGAACTATTATGGGTTCATTTTCATCTAATGCTATCAAATAAACCCTTTCATCCTCTATATCCATATCCCTACCTTCCACTGCATCCATAGATAGTTCAAACTATTGGTAAATCTCATCAAGATTTGAAATTGATGCCTCTGCTCTCTTCTACTAAGTCATATTGTGAGTACAAGGTTGATCTAGAGTTAGATCTGGAAGTGATGTTAACTTAGAATCTCTCAATATACTGGTATACCATTTGGGAATCTTATTTTGAGGAGGTGAAGTCTATTTATTAGGCTCATCTTCCTCAAGGTATACAACTATGTTATTTGATGTGAAAGTTTCATCAAATACCACATATCTACTTATATGTTTCTTCTTGGTTATAATATCTATCAACCGATATCCTTTGAATGCTCATCATAACTAAGAAAGATACATTTTAGGGTCTTATCATCTAACTTTTTTTTTGGTATGTCCATGAATTCCTTACATCCAAAAACCCTTATATGAGAGATGGAGGGTTTCTTACCACTCCATGCTTCTTGTGTATTTTTACCCTATAGAGCCCTTGTGGATGCTCTATTCAAAATATATGATGTTGTGTTTACTACTTATTCCTAGTACTGATCCTCAAAATGTACTTCCTTTAGCATACATCGAACCATTTCCACAATGGAACAATTTCTCCTCTCTGCAACTCCATTTTGTTGAGGTGTATAGGTTGTAGTCAGTTGTCTCTTAATCCCATGTTCTTTCATAAATGATGAAAAATCCTTAGAAGTATATTACCCCCTTGATCTGAGCAGAGGGTTTTGATGAAACATCATGATTCCTTCTCAACAAGTTTCTTGAATTGTTGAAAGTACATAAAAGCTTCTGATTTCAATTGAAGAAAGAAAACCCACATCTTTCGTGAGTAATCATCAACAAACAATTGGAAATACTTCTTTCCACCATAGTTGGTTGGCATAGGACCGCACAGATCAGCGTGTACCAACTCCAAATGTTTCTTAGCTCTAGAAGACCTAACTTCAAAAGGTACCTGGTGTTGCTTCCCTACTAAGCAATCCAAGCAAACTGGCAAGATGGAGGAAAGGTGGGGAAGTCCTTGCACCATCTCATATTTTCTCAATTCAAGCAAACATCCTAAATTTAGATGCCCATATCTCTTATGTCATAGAGAAGTAGCCTCCTTTTTAGTTGCTTCTAGGGCAACATGAGGCGTGGAAATAGCATGTAAAATGAACAAGCCATGCTTGTATGATTCGGTTGCTACATGTTTACATTTTCTGGTTATAAAACATCTCTTCTTGCATTTTGCAACTTGAAATGCAAAATTCATATTTCTATCCAACATATGGGTAACAGACAAAAGATTGTTAGCTAATCCAAAAACATAGAGGACCTTCTCAATCTGACATTTTCCATCTAGAAGAGTAACAAAAACATTCCCTTCACCCTTCACTTGGTAGACTTGATTGTCAGCAATGGTTACTGGCTTACCTTCTTTCTCCTCAAATATATCAAACCATGATTTATTTCCAGTCATGTGCTTATTGGCTCCTGAATCAATATACCATACAACATCTATCTGGAGAGATGAAGTATGGGTCATGAGCACCTTGTGTGCTCTTTCAGAGTCTGAGTCTGAGTTGGACCCTATAGAATCTGAGGTTAAATTGGATTCAACATAAGCAACATGCCCCTTGGGTTGCTTATTATTTTTATGTGATTTATGTTTCTCTTTTTTGTTGTGCTTATGAGGTTGGTCATTCTACTACTTTTTATTAATCCAACACCTATTAGTGTCATGGTTATTCATATCACAAATATTGCAATATTATTTGTCCTTCTATTGATATTGTTTCCCTTTTCCTTTGGAAGAAGAACCCCCTTTTTGAAACTACCCCTATTTCTTACCACCTTGTTGGGTATAAAGGGCATTATCTGGCACTTCATCCTTCTAAACCTGATTTGCCTCCTCATTTTGAAGCAAATTCACCAACTCTAATAAGGATACTTATCTACCAAAAACATTGAGGGAGGTGATCAACATCTCGTAGGACTCTAGCAATGCTCTCAAGATGACAAAGGTCAAGAGAGTATCATCCATGGATTTTCCCATAGCATTCAATTTGGCTTTCAATTCCACCACTCTACAAAGGAATAGATCAACTGTCTCCCCAGAGTTCATACTGACGGTATGCAATTGAGTTTGAAGGTGTAGAATAGTGGACTGATTATTTCCTTCATACATAGTAGTAAAAGCATCCCAAGCTTCCTGACTGGTTTTGGCATCACAAAAATGAGGCTGGACCTCATCCGTATTAGCAAGTAGGATAAAAATGATATCTCTTTTATCCTTCTTATCAAAATCTTCTTGATCTGATCCTGCTATTTGAGGGTATTTTGTAGTGCCAGTCACTACATCCCATAAATCTTCCACCTGAATAATGGCATGCATATTTGTCTTCCATGGAACAAATTTTAAACCTTTCAACAATTATGAATCTGATAGATATTTATGAATAGTGACCATTGTGAAGGTTACTTATATCACATATTGGTCTCCCTTTCTTTATACCTACCAGACCTATATACCGAAAAAACTACTCTACATATACTTGCCCTTACGTGAGAGAGACTATAAGTATATATGAGAAGCAAGATACATGGAACTTAGGTGATACTAAAAGGGCATCGTGTTGTTTATGACACCTACCATAGAAATTCTATTCCTCATGCATGGGGCGTAACTTCCCCTAAACACTTTGAAAAGATCTTCATCAGGATTTACGCCTAACAACAATCATGATGTGGGTATGAAATGGAATGAATAATAGAACTGGTTTGCCTTATTTTTCTTGATGATTGATAAAGAACAAGCTTAGACTTTGTTGTTGTAGCTATAGTAGGTATTATATACAGTAGTCCAAGCACAACAACATCACCTGTAAGTGTGGACCAGAGGTATCATATATACCGAATGCTATTGTGCAATAAATTGCACGAGTAGGTGTAAAAAATTTGGGGTCTTCTCTTTGCTTTTATTTGTGTGTGATTGTTTAATGCATGAAAACAGGAAATTTAAATGTGAAAAAAATAATATCCACACATGCCCACAAATTTTCCTACTTGAGGTGTTGGTTTACACCTTAAATGCACCTCTTAAAATACCAGTTTTGAGATGAGTAGCTTATATTCACATTCCATATTTTGTATTCCCCCCTTTGTCTTAGAATTTTGCAAGAAATAAATGCATATATAAATTCCCCTTGTTGTTGTAAAATAAACAATTTGGAACAAAAAAATGCCAATTCCAATAAATAACTACTTATCCCTCCAAAGAAAAACTTGAAAAGAAGGTAGGTATATATGGAAGAGTACCTCAAAAAAAAAACTTCTTTGTTGCAAGTCTAGAGAGAAGAAAACTGCTCCAGTGCCCTTGTTGAAAAAAGAAGTAGCCTCCGTGGGAAAAAAATCGACTCTCACTCTCTAAGGTCACAAATGTGTTAAAAAAATGACAAAAAAGATGACTGAAAAGAGCAAAATTTTGATAATTGTTTTTGCTTAGGGTGTCACATTTTTTGTTTTTGTTGGGTGTCACTTTTTCTTGTTGGGCGTCATTTTGCATTTATTGGCCGTCAAACAGGGTGTCACTACACAGGCCAAGAATCACAGAGCAGTGAGGGGCATCACTGCATGCAGGTCAGGAATCACAAAGCATGCAGGGGGCATCATTTCACCAAAAATTGGTGTCACCAATGAGATGGGCATCACTAAACAGGAGCGGGCATCAAAAAATAGCACCGAGGAGGATCAAAACTGTGACCTCAATATGACTAAGCACAACAAAATACCACATGAGCCACAGTTATCAATGAAATTGAGATGGAACAACAACTATTTGTAGTTAGCTTTGAGTTTGACCAAAAGAAAAAAAATATATCCCACATTCTTCCTATGGGAGTTTGAGGATGGTTTAAATGGTGCGAAAGCCACATAGGTTTTTGGTTGCCTTCAGGAAACCACTCCCCATTTTGTCCTCCTTTTTTATCTACCTTCTCTGAACCACCTCGCGTGTTGTGCTTGTTGTCTTTGCCTTCTCTGAACCACCTCGTGTTTTGTGCTTGCTATCTTCACATCGTGCCCCACGTGTTGTCCTTGTTGTGAGTGTTGTGTGTTGTCTTTACCTCTCACCCCATGTGATATCCTTGTTGTGTGTTGCCTATGTCTTGTCCTTGTCATACTGTCTACATCTTGTCCTTGAGCCGTACTCTAAGAAATTGGATCAGTTAGTGAACTACCTTACCCGCTTCCTTGATCACATCGTGTCTGGCTCTGGTACCATATTGAATTCCATTAAGTAATTTGAACCCATATATTGCATGTGTTAAATAGGTTACAGCTTGGTGGTTATGGAACCAATTGGGTGGTTACCTAACCTACCTAGAGAGCACTCATGAGCGCTAATATTTTGCCTAATAATGAAATACAATGCATTACATTTGCTAACATTGATGTCCTTAATGATGATGAAATTGAAACAATACTCTCTTGACATCAATGACAACAAAACTACTCAAAATTTCCAATAGAAAAGTCATCTATAATGTAATAAAATAAATGGATTTACCTAATTATGGTACTTTTGTAGATCCAAACACATCAAAATTCCTTCAGATCTTGTAGCACTACTAGGAAACTTGACTCGGGTTTGCTTTCCAATAATACAGTGCTCACAAAAATAAAAATTTAATAGGCAATCAAAAATTCCTTTAGACATACCTTTTATTATTAGTGTTTGAAGGAATTTCTCACCAATATCATCTATCTATTGATGCCACAACATTGTATTTGCTACAGGAATACTCAGGACTGCTTCTATCGTATTATTCTCCTCTACGACTAAAGATTTATTGCAATTAATTCTTACAATTCTAGCCTCAAGTCTAAATAAAGTTCTTGTACAAACTCCCCTTGCCAATACTGTGACTCCATGAACCATTTTGCATGTATCCTTATTGAATACCATAAATACACCTACATCACTCATATTACTCATGGATATTAGATTCCTTGCCAAACATGGAATATGCATCACCCTAAGAAGGGTTTTAATTCTTCCATATTTTAACCTCAACTTGACTCTTCCTCGACCTATTATTTTATATATAAAATTGTCTCTCAAGAAGACTTCACCTCCTTTTATATTTTCATATTCACAAAACCCCTTTCTATAAGGATTCATATGAAAGGAAGCGCCTAAGTCAATCAACCATGAGTCATGGCATTCACTTGAACATGCTACAACTAAGAATAAGTTCCCCGAATCTTCATTTGTGGTTCTTATTTTTGTATAATTTTCTTCATTATATGATCATCTATTATCAAGATTTTTAGATCTGTAATATCTTTTATAATTCCATGTTTTACCACACTTCTATAATTTCCTCTTTTTTGGTGCAACATATTTACCCATAGATCTTTATTTCCTTTCTCTTGATTTATTTTTGCTTCTTTCTTGAGAATAACAAAGGCATCCTTCAGATGATAATACTAAAAATATTTTTGTCTTATTTCCTCATATAGAAATGTTCCTACTATATCCTCTAATTTCAATATAGGAGTATTGGTGATAGCCATAACTAGGTTATCCCATAAATCAGGTAATGAATAAAGTAAAGTAGTACATTTTTTCTCTTCATCCATTTTTACTTCAGTAGAGTTTAATTAACTTACCATAGTGTTAAAAGAATTCAAATTTTTAGACATAGAATCACTATCATTCATCTGAATTGAATACAACTTCTTCTAGAGAAAGAGTTTATTTACCAATGACTTTGTCTAATACAAATTTTCTAGTTTATCCCATAAAAACTTTGCCATGGTCTATGTTGATACACTCAATAATACTGAATCAGATAAGCATGATATGATAGAACTTCCTACCTTCCTATCCATTCTTATCCAATACTCATTAGTTATTCATGTTTATTTTATTCTCAAGATCTTAATCCATTGATCTTTATCAACCAATAGATCCTCCATCTTGAGTTTTCATAACTAAAAAAATTATCCATTTAAATTTTCAATCTCTGCTTGTGTGCTTCCCATCATTTTCCTTTGTCTAGATTCTCTCACGTACGGCTCCCAATCAAGAATTAATGTATCACAGGTTTGAAACCCTTACTCATTGAATAAAGCTAAAAAACCTAGCTTTGATATCGGATGAGGAGCAAAAAACCCCAATATACTAAATCTAGAAAAGCAGTAATGCAGAATCAAAAGAAGAAGATAAAAAATACACACATAACATAGTATTTCACCTAGGAAACCCTTAATAAGAAAAACCCAACATAGTAATATCTCCTTATTGTATAAACTTAACCATATCCAATACAATAATGTTCATCTCTCATCTCTCTTCAAACCCTTATGCAAGTGCAATTAAATAACAACAATACAAGAACATATTTTACAATACCATGGATAAAAAACCATGGGTTCAAATATTTAACCCTAAACAACCCATATGGGTCTAAAAATAGCTTAAGAAACCCTAAAAATTTCATCGAGGGCTGTCACCCCCAAACCTCGACCAAGATACACAAAGAGTGTATAGTACCTTTTAGAGTTAACCTCATCAGAATAACAAAGAAAATATTCAACATATTTACAACATCAACATTGATATTTATGCTTTAGTGGAAGTAATATCCAGTAGGCTTGGAGTTGTTTGACTTAGTTCATAATTGAAGTAATATCTATTAGGCTTGAAGTTGTTTAACTTATTTTTATTAAAGTTCTTGGAATGTTAAATGCTATAGTATTTGAGATTACTATATTTTTTCATAGCTTTAATTGAATGGTTTGTTAGGAATTGCTTGTAGTAGATGGTTAATATTCATTCAACTAAAAAATAGTGTTGTTCTCTTAGATTTGATTGCATTTAATCAATCTCTCTAATCCTACCTTTTCCTCTCAACCCTATCCCATTTCTATCTTTTTTCTTTCAAATAGTAGGATTTATATAGGGAAACTATATTTCTCTAAATTTTGACTTAGAAGCAATTCTAAGTCATCTAATCTTGACCTTTATCTAGGGCACATATTTCATATTAGGTAGATCAAAGGATCAAGAGTTTTCAGCACGCTTGGTGGGACAAATCTAGTCTAGTTTACTCCATAAAGGTCTAGTGGGACAAATCTAGTATTTTTTCCCCACAAAGAAGCACTAGTGGAAAGAATCACATTAATTTGTCCTAATTAAAAGTAAAAATTAAAATGACTATTAAAGCTAACACCCATAATGCATGCAAGAGTTTTGGTATTTTTGCAGTATTGTTAGCTTTTGAAGTTATACACTTAAGATAAAATAACCACAAGATATAAAATAAAGTTGCAATATGAAATATAAGATAATGACAATATTTTAAACCTATAAAACTCATAAATAAATTTTAAAATAACTCATAGAATTTCCATTAACAAATGCTCACGAAAATTGTCTCTCTATTAAATAAAGATCTCAAATACACCATAATTCCACACACTCTCATTCTACAACCTATATATCTCACACACATGTAGACACATATATAATGGAATGTGAATCTTCATATGGAGAACTATTGATCTTCATTCTTTTTTATACTCTTCACTATCCTACTCTATCGAATCATGTGCACGTGGACTATTATGTGCATTTACATTACCAAAATACTTTGCACACTTGTGCATTTATTATATTGCATAAAGTAAATACTCACACTCTAATATAAGACACTATCTTAATCTAAATATGTAAAGGTGGTACATTAGCATGTATCAAATAATTTAATATATTCCAACACCCCCTATATTACATTATTTGGTTATTAAAGACTTTAGTCTTCAATATGGATCTTTTTCTTGTCTTTAATCTACTCTTTAAGAGCAATTTTTGAATTTGCACAAAATGGTTCCTATTTAATATTTATTATGTGACTCATCCTTTTCTTTTATTTTCTTTGCTTTTGTATCTTCATTTATGATTCTCCTTCTAAGAATTGTGTTAGCAAATCATCATAGTAATACAACTTTGATTTTTGTCTTGGACTCTTTAAATAAATATCTTCTCCAAGTTTAGTCTTCATCTTGTTTTTCTTGATCTGATTTCTTTTCTTGTTTCTTTTCCTTCTTTGTTCTTGCATTCTTACTAGTGATTCTTCTTCAATGTGATGAGTTAGTAGATCATCATAATAATATTGACTTGTATTTGATGATTCTTCCTTAAAATAATCATGTGAATCATTTCTTTCAACTTGTATTTTTCCTTGAAAGAGTTCAAAAAAAATTAATGAAAGACACATCATTAGACACTCGTCTAAAGTAAGTACAATGGTGTTTTGAGATTCCCAACAAGACCTAATTTTTTTTTCATGAAGATATCCCATAAAGGTAGTAAATTTTCCTTCTTTAGCTTCTTTGAAAAATAATAACAATTTTGTCTTTTAGAACATTAAATATTCGATCTCCATCAATGTTGGGTATTAATCCATGTGAATAAAATCTGAGTGCATATAATATTTCTTCACTATCTTCATTAAATACTTTCTTCACTATTTCATCCATAGTTTCTTTTGAATAAGATAGCTTTGATAAAATACTTAGCTTTCTAAGTTTTCCTTTAAGTTGAATCCCTTATTTCTCCCTAATTATGAATAGAAAGCTAAAGATAATTTTGATGCAATTTCAAATTCTCTACTCTTTATTTCTCCTTAGTTTTGAATGATAGACTAAGGATAATTTTTAATTGTTTTTTTTGGTAGGTTAAGTTAAAATTAAAGTGGATTTTTATCAAGGATCCCAAAACCTGATTACAACAAACATCAAAAGGAACAGTCCAAGGATGGATATTAGGAAAGGCTCAAGGAAATCCTTCAGGAACACCTTCAGGAAAGCCTTTAGAAAGGTAGTGAGAAAAATATGTGTGGAGCAAAATTTGAAATGCTCGCCAAGCGAAAAAGGAAAGGGCAGTAAAAGAAAATGGAAAACCCACCTAATAAAAAAATTTAAATCACCCCAAATGTTGGAAAAGAAAATAGGTGCCTAAAATAAAATTTAAAACATCCCAAGGGTGGTAAAAGGAAATAGGCACCAAACCAGCCAGGGTAAATCAAAAACTAGGAAAGAAATAACATCCCACACATGGGAAATCTAGTCATATGTAGAAAAACCACCCTACACCAAAGGGTGGAGCAGAGAGACTAAAATTATAGTAGATCCCACCTAAACAAGGATGGGAAACAAATAGGGATGCCATAAGATCACTCAAACTGAGAAGAAGTCAAATCCCTCATGAGCCTAAAATGTGGAACAACAATCTAAGGATTTCCTTAGGCCATGAAATCCTCATGTAATGAAATAAATAGGAACTCCTGAGATCAAACAAACTGAGAAAAATTTGCATCCCTCACAAGCCTAGAAAGTGGATCAGTAATCTAAGGATCTCCAGGCCATGATATCCTCTTGCAAAAAATATAGGAATCTCCAAGGATTCCAGTTGAGTAGAGGAAACAACAAATGTAGAATAATGAATCACAGGAAATATGGGAAAGTTCTAAATAAACCTAAAAGGAATAATTAACCAGAAAACTAGCTACAAATGTTAAAAATAGGTCATCCTAGACATATAGGATGCAACCAGAAGACCCAGATAACCTTTAGCACCGCCAACAAATAGCTTTAGATAAATAGATAAGGAATTCCTACAAGAACACAACAACAATAAAACTAGAGTCCCCATCCCAAGGCCACAAAAAACATTGAAATTCCATAGAACCCGCAACACCAAACCTAAAGAGCAGAGTCACAGTAGAAAGCACAAGGTCCCCTTGAAGACCAAAAGGAAGCTATGTAAAACTACTCATGAATCCACACTCCTACAACCACGACTATCTACATCTGAAGAACCAGAGAAGGCTAGTAACAAGGAGAAACCTGCAAAATCCTAGGAAAAACTAGGAAATAAAAGGAAAGAAATCCCTGAAAAAACCTAGAAAACCTATGAAAAGTACCTGGGAAGAACCCAAAACCAAGGCACTAGAGAAAAAACCCCACCAAAGGGTAAGGAAAGGGGTATATCAGTGGATCAGTGATCTCCCACCCCAAGGAGATCATCTGCAACACCATACTGCCAAGGAGGAAGGGTTAAGGAAGTTCCAAGGAAGCTAGGATAGGATCAAGGACCTAGGACAGGGCCAGGGAAGGGATGTAGGGAAGTGGAATAGGACTTCCCAAGGAAGTCACCTGTAGAGACCTCACAAAGCTTATACCTATTATTATTGACCTTAATAATTTTCAATTGTTAATCTTAATTTTGGTAACCTTCTATATCCCTAGTTAGACTTGTCAAATAATACCTTTGAAGTAATTTTAGTTTTCAAAACTTCAATCTTTATGTCTCTTTACTTTTGAATGAGAGACTAAATATCAATGCAATTTTTAGTTTTTCAAAACCTATGTTGAATTCCTTTTATCTCCAAATTTCAATAATATAATCTCTTCAATTCTAAATTTCCCAATCCTATGTTGGTGTTGAATTCCTTATAACTCCAAATTTAGAAATTTAGAAATTCTATAAAAGATATTTGCAAGTTTTGTATTCCTAATTTGATGTAGGAAACCTTATTTCTCCAAACTTATCAAATTGTAAATATTTTAAATTATTTTGTAAACTCAAATAATCAAATTACAAAACTTTAAATTAATTCCTTCAATTCTTTAAATCAATTTTTAAATCTTCAAATAGCAATAATCAAACTTCTAAGGTTTCAAATATTACTTCAATATCTTATCTCTCCAATAATCAAGCAAGTAAAATAACTTCACTTTAACCTTAGAAAATAATAATTTCACCCAACCTTATAACTCCTATCTTGGGCATATAATCAATTTCAAAATAAAGTAAATTACCTCCAATATTGAGGTGTAAATTATCTTGGTCAAAAATGTTTGACCTTCCCTTGAATGGTGCTCATCTATTGTGTGTATGGAGATCTTACTCCTTTCTATTGTGCTCTGGATTGCTTCAAAAATCAGCCCTCTCTCCTCTCTAACTAGTAAAATGTCCTCCCACACTTTGCAATATTCTCAAATTAAATTCAAATGTGTTATTTGTGTTGTACTCCAACATATCACTTCAATATTTGAATTTGGTAACTTTACGCTTACTCTTGTAGGTATGTTTGAGGTTCTTCAAGACCTCCAAGCATGAGCTTCTAAAGCTCTCTACATGCTCCATGTGTACACTCAACCAATGGGCTTCCATGTTTCTTATCTTGGTGTTCTCTCCTTGAATCTCTTCGTAAACTCATCTTAGACTTTGCACTTAGTCTGTTCTTATCTCCTCAATAAATGCAAGTATATTAATAGATGCTTTGAACATTTTAATTCACCCAAGGTGTTTGGTGTTCTGACTTCAGAATTCCAAGTTTCAAGCAACATCTATTCCCTTTCAAACAAATGCTTACTCCTTATACCTCTTCACTGGGTAACACTAAAAAATGAGTGGTTTTTGAAATATTTCCAAGTGTTATAGTTTCTTGGGCATTTCAACAACCATGTGGCATATTCCTTTTGCTCTCTCCAATGTCCACTTGTGCAAAGATCTCTTGGCACCCTAATTTTATTTCTTCAATGTTCTGCCTTATTTCACATCCAACTAATGCTACTTGTTCATCTTCCATGACTTATATTCCTTGAATGGAATTTTTGATGGCGGTGGTGCTTTGCTCTTCCACCCTAGGTTAGTGACACAACTTTGGTGGTTCTTCCTTGGTGAAAATTTCACCTCTTTGACAACTCATTTGATGGCTTCCATGATAGCTCCTCCTCTATATTCAGTAGGTTTGATGGCTTGCTCTCGATGGCTTCTTCACTATGGTGGTTTTACCACTTCTTTGGTGATTGTTCTTCACCAAAAATTTTGCAACCCTTTAATGCCTTTCTTGGTGTTTTTAAACACCTTATATCTACTAACTTTGAGCACTTATTCCTACACTTATTAGAATTATAAAAATAACATATAATGCTACTTCTTATCACTCCTTTCCAAGCAAACTTTAACTCCAAATGTTGTTGTTATATGTGCAGGTTTACTGATGATAATGTGGCCTTATTCCTTGGCTTGAAGACTCTTCTCTTAAACTACTACTTGCTGATTTTAATAGCTCTAATTTGGTGCTCTTAAAAAATTATAAAAGACTAATTTTAATGCTTGAAGAATAAAATTTTTGTAGCACCAATATTGCATACCTTTTTAGCCTCCTTTGTAGCTAATTTCCTTGGTGATTTGATTCACCCTTTTGCTGTCTCAAATTTGTAAATTTTGCAGCTCTAGTTGCTGCCCAAAAATCAGCTTTAATATTTTTCAACTTGCTCCTTATTTCTCCTTCAAATGCATTGTCCAAGACTCTACAATTTGCAGCTTCAATTGCTTCAAAAACTCTTTTTGCTTTGTTGTCCAAAGCTCTCCCAAAAATTCTTCAATTTTTTCTAAATTGTAGCCTTTTTATTGTAATTTCCTCCTTTAATTTGTTTTTCAAGGACACTTTAAAATATGCCCAAATCTTCTTCAATTTATAGCACTATGTCACATTAAACTTGTTGTCCTATGACTCTTCAACTTCTACTACAAAAATCAACAATCTTCTTCACATATCAGCCTTCAAATATTTGTAATTATCCTCAAACTTCTCAAAATGGTAGCCTCTTCAATTATTTTTTTCTTCAAACTTCTTGTCAAATTCTAACTTTAAATATGATCCCTTTCATTATCCTATTTCTCAAGAATATGAATGTCTTGAGGTATTTAAAAATATTCTCAAAATTTGGCAAACTTCTTGCCAAATCCTTCTTCCTTTTGGGGTTGTTGTTAGATGGTGATAATCGTCAAAATTATTCTTTTCATGAGATTCTCCTAATTGCAATATGAATAAAAATATGCTTATAATGATACGGGGGTGAATAGTATAACATAAAACTTTTCCTTCCAAAAAAATAACCAATAATATGAATGCAATAATGAATAAATGTACAAAATTCCACACACAAAAGATAAGGATTTTACGTGGAAACACCCTTTCAGAAAAAAACCATAGAAAAATATTTCTTATATTACTTCAATAGAATTTATGGGCACCAACCCATAGGAGACACTAATCCCCTTATACAAATGTGTAGGCACCAACCTACGAGAGACACCAATTCCATTTTACAACAACGTAGGAACCAACCTATGGGAGACACCAATCCTCTTTTATAATAATGTAGGCACCAACCTACGGGAGACACCAATCTCCTCTTAAAACAACATAGGTACCAATATACGAGAGACATCAATCTCCTTGAGGCACCAACCTTAGGTCTGAAGGCACCAACCTTCAAATACAAAATTGATCAACAAACTTACACAGGTCTGCTCTGAAATATGATCAATAAAGGCATCAAATCCTGCTCATAAATTTGATCAATAACTATGCTCAAGTCTATTCCAAAATTTGATTAATACCTTATGGATCCCAACTAAACCCTTGATTTATATTTTTAAAATAACAATTAATTAAGGTAGAAATTTAATTAATAAGGTTTGACAACCTTATAACTCCAAACCTTATAAAATCTAAAATTAACCTTATATGAATCACCTTATCTCTCCAAAACAAAATAAAGAAATTTATCTTATAATAAAATATTAATTCATTTTCATACCTATCTTATGACTTCTTGTCATTGGCACCAAGGTGTCCACCCTGACGCAATAAAAAATATCCTCCATGATGTAGTTAATGACAATTCTCCATGAAAATTGTCATTCCCTGCCTCAACGTAAATCTTTAAATGTAATGTGAGGTAAATGACCATTACTGTTTGAGCAGGTGTGCATATCGGTGAGCTTTGCCACGTATTTCTTGGGTCGTTAATTCTTTCAGTATTCAACAGCTTGGAGACACTCTTGTTATTGATACATACATCCAAAATACAAGATCACATCTCACTAATCCTAAGGTATGCCTAAAGGTTAGACTTTCACATTTCCTGTAATGCTGTCGACCCTAGAAATAGTCTTAGATTTTTGTATTTCAAATTCATGACTACCATGCTCCTATTTCTACGTCACTCTCTATGAATGAGTCTTCCTTCCAATGTATCTTTGATGCCACTTTACCTTCTCCTCAACACTCGATGTTCCCCTTAATGCTCGATCTCAATGATGCTTCAACATTCTACTCTATGGTTCCTTGTTTCACTTCAAGTGGCAACTTCAACTCATTTTCTAATGATGATTGGTATCCCTTTTTTTAATTCCACCTTGCTACAATTTTTGGACTGATTTTAACATCCAATATGCTACCTAAACTTGACACCTGTAGAGACATGATATAGTCCTCTTCTCCACCACGTCACCATAGTCTGACTATGATATAACTTTTGTCACTGCCTCGTTATCAAAAATTCATTTATCTACACATTGCACATCCTTTTCGCACAAAGGTCCATATGCTTGTTCAATTCATCCTCCAACACCTCTCCTTTACTATTTAATACCTTCAATAAATTGTTGATCATATTTGCTCTCTTCCTCCCTTCGTAGGTAACACACAATACCACACCACTTCGTATCTGGTGCTACTCATTTTTCAAAGATATTCTATCATCATCCTGTTAGAGTAAATCACTATATAAAATATATTTATATAGAAAAGCAATTATAGTGTTTCAAAATTTAACAACAGAATTAAAGAAAAATGAGATAAACACACAGTAGAAGAGACAACGATTTTAACATGGTTCACCCAATGTGGGTTACATCCACCAATAATTTTTAGTCCTTCCTTTCTCAATCCAAGCAATAGAGGGTTACAACCTACAACAAACATCTGTTGTAATTTCCTCTCTATATTTTCAAGGAATCAACACAGTAATTTTCATTGTCATAGTATTCTCTGTTTTTCCTCACAACTATATATAAGAAAAAAAATAGAAAAACAAACTACTTTTCTTAATACATTCCAAGATTAACATTGAGTTCCCAGCATCTAATTTTGGGATAAAAACGAAAAAAACTTTCCCTGGCTATCCTGTTGTAAATCCGAAAACTTTCTCTGGTAGACTAACAAACCGTAAATCTGGAAACTTTCCCTGCCCGTCCTGTAGTAAATCCAAAAACTTTCTCTCGTTTAGCCTCCTCATAATTAGGCTCCATTCCTAACAATCTCCCACTTGGAGACTAATTCCATTGCACCATACTGCAACCAAGGATCGAAAAATTCTCATCATGGCCTCTTATTCCTTAAGGCCAACTGAAGTTGAGCAAAAGCTCAAATTTTCTCTTGACACCACTTTTGTAAGCATGTCGACAGGATTTTGTGATGTGTGAACTTTCCCTAATTTCAAAGATCCATCTTCCACTACTAATCTAATGAAATGATACCTGAGTTTGATGTGTTTAGTTTTTAAATGGAATGTCGAATTCTTCGTAAGGTGTATAGCACTCTGGCTATCACTCCACAACCTATTATCCTCTTGCTTCTTCCCCAATTCTTCCATTAGTCTTTGCAACCAAACCATCTCTTTGCTTGCTTCTGTAGCAGCAACATATTCAGCTTCAGTGGTTGAAAGGGCAACTACGTGTTGGAGTTTAGAAATCCAACTAACCGCTCCTCCTCCTATAGTAAAGATGTAGCCAGTAGTGCTCCTTCCACCATCAAGATCACCTGCCATATCAGAATCTACAAAATCTTTCAAGCATATATTAGAGCCTCCAAAATTAAAAGAATAATTTGAAGTTCCTCTCAAGTACCTGAGTATCCATTTTACCTCTTGCCAATGTCCTTTTCCCAGATTACTCATAAATCTACTCACTACTCCCATTGCATGGGCAATGCCTGGTCTTGTACAAACCATTGCATACATCAAGCTTCCAACCGCTGATGCATAGGGAACCTTAGCCATATGCTCTTGTTCCTTTTGTGTTTTGGGACATAAATCTTTGGTGAGTTTGAAATGCTTTGCCAATGGAGTAGCAACAGACTTTGCATTGTTCATGTTGAATCTCTTAAGCACTTTTCAATGTATTTTGCTTGTGATAATTTTAGAGTGTGACTCTCATTGTCTCTTGTTATCCTCATACCAAGAATTTTTTTGGTTTCTCCCAAATCCTTCATGGCAAAGGATTTAGCCAACTTCTTCTTGAGCATGTTTATATCTTGCATATTTGTACCTGCAACTAACATGTCATCCACATACAATAGAAAAATAACATAATTACCATTTCTAGTTTGATTAAAATATACACAGTGATCACTTTGACATCTTTCAAACCTTTGATTAGCCATGAACTTATCAAATTTTAAATACCACTGTCTAGGAGCTTGTTTTAACCCATACAAGCTCTTTTTCGGTTTACATACCCAATCCTCTTTACCTTTCACCCGAAAGCCTTCGGTTGGTGCATATAAATTTCCTCCTCCAAATCACCATGAACAAATGTTGTCTTCACATAAAATTGCTCCAGATACAAATTTTCTATAGCTATAAGACTCAAAATAGCTCTAATAGAGGTCATTTTTACAATTGGAGAAAAAATCTCATCAAAATCAATACCTTTTTTTTGAGCGAATCCCTTGACCACTAGTCTTGCTTTGTATCTCTTATGCCCTTCATTCTCCTCTTTAATCCTGTACACCCATTTATTGGTCAAAGATCTTTTACCTTTGGGTAGCTCAACCAAATCCCAAGTTTGGTTGTGGAATAAAGAGTCCATTTCTTCATTCATTGCAAGCTCCCACTTATTCCTGGTATCCATCTCGTAATGCTTCTCGAAAACATTCTCGCTCACCGAACATCGGTATACAAAACATAATCAAAGAAACATTGAGGAATTTTACTTATCCTGGTAGATCATCTAACAACACTTTCTGGAGATTGAGGTGCTTGTTGCTGCTGTTGTACATTTTGATCTTCTACCACTTTTGGAGTTCCCTTTTCTATGTGTCCATCAAGGTCTATGTATTCAACAATTTCCTCTTTCTGTTTCTTTCCCTGCAACCGATCTTTATACAAGTTTTTTCATTAAATATGACATCCCTACTTCTGATGACTTTTTGGTTATCACAATCCCATAATCTGTAACCCAAGCCATCAATACCGTAACCAATAAAATAGCACTTTTGGGCCTTAGCATCTAACTTATTTCTGTTCTCTTTATCTATATGCATAAAAGCCTCACATCCAAATACCTTAAGGAAAGAATAATTTACTGGTTTACTCGTCCAAAGCTCTTCCAGAATTCCTCAATCCAAGGCACTAGATGGTCCTCTATTAATTAGATATACTGCAGTATCAATAGCATGAGCCCATAAAAATAATGGTAAGCCTGTATGTATTCTCGTGCTCCTAGCACGCTCCATGATGGTTCTATTCATTCTTTTAGCAACCCCATTTTCTTGAGGTGTTCTTGGAACTACCTTGATTCTTCTAATTCCATTTTTAGAACAAAACACATCAAATTCTCTACTGCAATATTCTCCACCATTATCCGACTTTAGACACTTTAACCTTTTTCTCGTTTCATTTTCAACTAATGTTTTTCAATTCTTGAAGGTATTAAAAACATCACTTTTATTCTTAATGCAATATATCCATGTTTTCCTTGTTGCATCATCAATAAAAAATACATAGTAAGAGGAACCTCCAAGAGAAGTTACCTGAGCTAGGCCCCAAACATCTGAGTGCACAAGCTCCAATTTTTCTTTCTTCCTTTCCTTTCCATCCTTGAGAAATATAACTCTCTTTGCTTTACCATAAACACAATCCTCACAGAATTCCAAATCAATTTCTTTTAACTTAGGCAATAACTTTCTTGAATGTAAAATTTCCATACCTTTTCCACTCATATGGCCAAGTCTTTCGTGCCACAAATATGCACTCTCACCTGTAGAAACTAAATTCATGGAGCAGCGAGAAAAATTAGTAAGTAAATAAAGAGTACCCACCAATTTACCTCTAGCTACTATCAATGAACCTTTAGTAACTTTCGAAGCATTTTCTCCGAATGCAACCGTGTATCCTTCACCATCAAGCTTACTTGCTGATATAATATTTCTCTTTAAATCTGTCATGTGTCTCACCTCTTTAAGAGCCCATTGACATCCATTTGGGGATTTAATCAAAATCTTTCCAATACCCATGATTTTACATGGTTGGTCATTTCCCAACAGAACCTGTCCATAATCTCCAGAAACATAATCTATGAAGTATTCCTTATGTGAGGTAGCATGGAATGAAGCACCACTATCAATTACCCAATAATCACTATTTCTATCAAGAGATAAGATTAAAGCATCTTGTAGAATTTGTCCAATAATATTGGCTTCCGAAGTGTTACCATTATTATCATTACCTTCATTTCCATCACCCTTTCTTTGCAACAGTCCTTCTTGAGATGACCCTTTTTGCCACAGTTCCAACACTGTAGCTTTCCTTTTCCACGTTATTTGGATCTGCCTTTGGATTTGCCACGATGTGAACTCTTACCTCTTTCTCTTCCTCTTCCTCTATTCTCAACGATTAAGGTGGTGCTAGATGATTCTCCTATGGTTTTTCTTCTCATGTCGTCACTGAGTATCACACCAACCACATCATCAAATTCTAATTTATTTGAACTCAAAGCAGAGTTACTTACCACCATTACCAAACTGTTCCAAATTTCTAGAAGAGAGCATAATATTAGTAAGGCCTTAAGCTCATCATCAAAATCCAATCCTATTGAATGCAATTGATTAGTGACAGTATTAAATTCATTTAAATGATCATGCACAAATCCTCCTTCACTCATTTTCATGTTAAATAATCTTTTCATTAATAATACCTTATTTGATGCTGATGGTTTCTCATACATCTTGGCCAACTTATCCATGACTCCCTTGGTAGTCTTTTCATCGGAGATGTTGAAGGCTACGGTGGCTCCCAAGCACAACCTCACAGTACCCAATGCCTTTCTATCAAGGAGACTCCACTCCTCATCAGACATAGATGAAGGTCTCTCTGTTTCCCCCTCAAGAGGTAAGTAAAGATCCTTCTGGTACAAGTAATCTTCCATATGCATCTTCCAGAATTGAAAGTTCTGGCCATTGAATTTTTGAACTCTAAACCTCCCTTCTTTCGCCATTGCTCCCACTTGATCCAGAAATTCTCCTTCTGTCAAGTGCACCCAAAAAAAAATCGCTCTGATACCACTTGTTAGAGTAAATCACTATATAAAATATATTTATATAGAAAATCAATTATAGTGTTTCAAACTTTAACAACAGAATTAAAGAAAAATGAGACAAACACATAGTAGAAGAGACAACGATTTTAATGTGGTTCACCCAATGTGGGTTACATCCACCAAGAATTTTTAGTCCTTCCTTTCTCAATCCAAGCAATAGAGGGTTACAACCTACAGCAAACATCTGCTATAATTTCCTCTCTATATTTCCAAGGAATCAACACAGTAATTTTCATTGTCATAGTATTCTCTGTTTTTCCTCACAACTATATATAAGAAAAAAAACAGAAAAACAAACTGCTTTTCTTAATACATTCCAAGATTAACACTGAGTTCCCAGCATCTAATTTTGGGATAAAAAAATTCCCTGGTTGTCCTGTTGTAAATCCGGAAACTTTCTCTGGTAGACTAACAGACTGTAAATCTGGAAACTTTCCCTGCCCGTCTTGTAGTAAATCCAGAAACTTTCTCTGTTTAGCCTTGCAAGGGTAATCTTACCCTTGTCCGTTGCTTATCCAGATGTAACACAAATTACGCCGAATACACACAAATTACCAGCAAGATATAACACCAATATAAGTCGAACAGAATTAGAATAATGGAAACACGAATAAGAATACAGTGCCACTAGGAGGGCAGATCCCGTCGTGAAGGCAAATGCGAAGTGCAGTGAATAAAGATAAAAACACGATGATTTAATTTAAATAATCTATCTAATATATATATGAAAAGTTTACACTTGGAATACCTAGCCGACGGCTAGGTTTGGTATGTAACATGACTCCCCTCCTCGGAAAGCTTTGTCCTCAAAGCTGGAAATGTCTGGAAAATACTTTCAAGTTCCCATGTGGCATCCTCCTCTGGTAAATCTTGCCATTTGATGAGAAATTCTTGAATCTGGCGTGACCGTAGTCTTCGTACTCTTTGTTGTAAGATTTCTTCAGGTTGGAGATATATGCGTCCTTCCTCATCGAGCAGTGGTAATTCTGATTGACCTTGTACTTTCTGACCAATTACTTTTTTGAGACACGAAACATGAAATACCGGGTGTATTCTTGATGATAAGGGTAGCTCTAACTGATAGGCTACTTCTCCAATGCGGCGCACAATTTTGTAAGGACCGTAGAATCGTGGAGCCAACTTTTGGCTGGACTTTATCCTTAACGATGATTGTTTGTAAGGTTGCAACCTCAGGAAAACCCAGTCATCAATATTAAAAGTTCTCTCTGATCGATGCGAGTCTTGTTGTTGTTTCATACGATTTTGTGCTTGGACTAAATTCTCTTTGAGGATGGTGAGTGTAGACTGCCTTTGTTGGAACCAATCATCCACTTTGGCTACTTTGGATGACCCTTGTACGTAATCTGCGATGATTGGAGGCTTGGTGCCATACAATGCTTCAAAGGGAGACATCTTAATTGAGTAATGGTAAGAAGTGTTGTACCACCATTCTGCCATTGCTAGCCACAGGCTCCATTGGTATTGTTTATCTTGAGCGAAACATCTTAAGTATGTACCCAAACATTTGTTAACTACTTCTGTTTGACCATCTGTCTGTGGGTGGTAGGCCGAAGACATATTCAATTTGGTACCACTAAGTCGAAATAATTCCCGCCAAAAGTTACTAGTGAAGATGGGATCTCTATCACTTACAATATTTTTGGGCATACCATGTAATTTGAAGATTGAATCCATAAATACCTTTGCCACCTTGCTTGCAGAAAAAGGGTGTTGTAAAGCTTGAAAATGAGCGTATTTGGATAATCGGTCTACGACTACGAAGATTACTGTCCTGCCTTCTGATTTAGGAAGACCTTCAATAAAATCCATGGATATATGTTCCCACTGACGCTCAGGGATGGGTAATGGTTGTAACAACCCTGGTGATTTGACTGTTTCTCCTTTATTGCGCTGGTAGGTTTCGCATTCTGCTACCCATTGTTTGACTTCTGCTTTTAATCCTTTCCAAAAAAATGATTGTTTGACCCTTAAATATGTCTTCAAAAATCCTGAATGTCCCACTGATGGAGAAGCATGTGATTCATCGAGGATCTTTGATTTGAGTTCTGAATTGTGTGGAATGTAAATGCGGTTCTTCTTCCGGAGGATTTTATCTTCATAAGAGAATAAAGGGTTTGTAGAGGACCCTATAGATAATTCTTGAATTATCTGAGCAGTTTCGCTATTTGATAACCATTCATCCTGTAATTGATTCACCCATTGGAAGCAAGGACCCGAAATAGCGTTGATGACTACTTCATCTTCATATTTCCTGGATAACGCATCAGCGGCTACATTTTCCTTCCCTTTCTTATATTCGATAACAAAATCATAACCCAATAGTTTGGTTAACCACTTATTTTGTTTCGGATAGGAAAACCTTTGCTCAAGAAAATGTTTGAGACTACTATGATCTATTTTTATAATGAAGCGGCTATTGATTAGGTAGTGTCTCCATTTTTCTACCGCGTGGAGAATTGCCAACATTTCTTTTTCGTATGTTGATCTTCCCAAATTTTTTCCCGATAGTTGTTTACTTTCGAATGCCAATGGATGACCTTCCTGCATTAATATAGCCCCTATGCCTGTGCCTGACGCATCACATTCGATAATAAATGGTTTGTGAAAATTTGGAGTTGCTAAAACTGGAGTTGTACACATGGCCTCCTTAAGAGTATTGAAGGCTTGAGTGGCCCCCTCTGACCAACGAAAAGCATCCTTCTTTGTGAGTGCTGTGAGAGGTGTTGCAATCTTACCATAATTTCGTACAAACTTGCGATAGTAGCCTGTGAGACCCAAAAAACCACGAAGTTTCTTGATGGTTTTAGGTAAAGGCCATTCTTGAATTGCCTTAATCTTATTGGGATCAACTTTGACGCCCTCGTGTGAAACTATATGACCAAGATACTCGACTTCTTGGACACCAAATGAACATTTGGAACGTTTGACAAATAATTTTTCTTTGTGTAAAATGTGAAGGGCCTTATCCACATGATGTAAATGATCCTTCCATGTTTTGCTATATATGAGAATGTCATCAAAGAAAACTAACACAAACTTACGGAGAAGTGGACGAAACACTTGGTTCATGAGACTTTGGAATGTGGATGGTGCATTGGTGAGACCAAACGGCATGACCAAAAATTCGTAATGACCTTCATGAGTACGAAAAGCAGTTTTGGGAATGTCTTCTTCTCTGACACGAATTTGGTGAAATCCTGAGCGAAGGTCTAATTTTGTAAAAAAATTTGCACCATGCAACTCGTCTAGTAGGTCATCTATGACAGGGATTGGAAATTTGTCCTTGATAGTGAGTTTATTGAGGGAACGAAAATCAGGACACATACGCCAAGAGTTATCTTTTCGTCTGGCCAAAACTACAGGTGAGGAATAAGGGCTAGTGCTGTGACGAATGACTCCATGATCTAGCAAATCCTGAACGATCTGCTCGATTTCTGTCTTTTGTGGTTGAGGATAGCGATAAGGACGACTGTTAGGTGGAACACTACCTGGAATCAAATGGATGGCATGGTCATGAGATCGTTTAGGTGGTAATCCTTTAGGTTCTTGGAAAACCACGTCGTAATTTGTGACGATGTCTCGTAAATCTGGAGCAGTAATATCCGAAGTTGCTCGAGATTGTTTTTCCAAACAATTAATTTGAGCTATGAATCCATATCCACCCTTTTTTAACATCTTCTCCATACTATGAGAGCTCACCATTTGTGATGGAGGAGTAGTAATGCCTTGTAAGCGAATGACACGTCCGTTTTCCTTCCATTCCACAAATAATTTTTTGAAATTGAAGCTAACCGTGTCTAGTGTTTCTAACCATTCAACTCCCAAAATGACATCAGAGTTCCCTAAATTCATGACGAAAAGAGATCCATACCAGGTATAAGTTCCCATTTGAATGGAAACTTTAGATGTTCTCCCAACACATTGAGCGTTCACCCCGTTGGCTACTAGAACCTGGAATTTGTCCTTGTTGGAAGAGTTAATGAATAAGTTCAAAGCTTTTGCTTGTTTTGATGTCGATAAAATTGTGGGTACTACCGAAATCAATTAGCACATTCACCTTTTTCTGACGGAGAAATCCCGGTACCTTGATGGTATGGTGGGTTGTTAACCCCATGAGGGCATGCATGGAGATAGCCATTGTATCCTCTTCCTTCTCTTCTAGAGTACTTGGTAGTTCTTCTTGCATAGGATCATCTTGGTGGTAAGCTTCTTCCTCTTCTCCTTCATATTGATCGCATTCAATATGAAAGTTTTGTTTTTGGGCACATGCTTGTTCCCTGGGATGATGATTGCGACATTTATAGCAAAAGTATCTTGATGGTTGATCATTTATGCGAAAGGAATTGTTGCGATACGAAGGACGACTGTAAGTTTCATGCCGTGCATATAACTGAATTCGCTTCTCAGCCAGCTTGGCTATTCTTATGCAATCATTCAGCGAGGTTGGATTTTGAATGTCCACCTCAACCCTAATATTTTCTTTCAACCCATTGCAAAAAGCTCCTACCACTGTGTCGGGGCTGAGGTCTAATGTATACGGTAGTAAACTAGTGAATTCTGAGACGAACTCAGTAACCGATCCTTCTTGTTTAAGAGATAACAGTCTGACTGTGTATGACGATGTAGCTCCTTCATCAAATCTTTCTAAAAAATAGGTAGTGAATTTTTTCCAGTGAATAGTAGCTCCTTTCTCATGCTTAAGCCATACGAACCATTGGTAGGCCTCAGTGCCTAATTTTGATGCAACGAAAGGGACTTTATCAAAATCCCAAATTTGGTACAAGTCTAAGATGCCTTCCATTTTGGCTATCCAACCACGAGGATCATGACCCTCAAAAGTGGGCATGTCAATGCGTGGAAAATTATTAGGGTCTCTCGGTTGGTGATAACCCATATCCCTATCCTGATCTTGGTTATATCTCTGTCTATGAAAGCGATTCCCGTAATTATCCTGATTGCCTCTTTGTTGCTCCCAATCTTCATCTTGGTCATCATTTTCTTCATTCCTTTGTTCATGGGAGTGATTTGGGGAATTAGTATTGGGATTAGGTCGGTTTTGTGTGTTCAATAGTTTAGTTAGGTTGACATTAATTTGGCGCATACCATCTAGTAAGTGTCGAAGAGTTTCATCCGTGGTAATGGCCGAGTTGCTTGATTCTCCTTGTGTGATGTTTTCGTGAGTTGGGGGAGGGTTAGTAGCCATGGGGTCGACCAGTGGATGATTCGGATTATAACTGCCAATTTTGAAAGGAGAAGGAGAATTTTTTGTACCTTGGCTTCGATGAGGTCTTCTTGCATTTTTATTGGGGGTCTCCGAGCTTGTTAGTCGACCGTCAGGACCTTTGGTCCAACTTCTACTCATGCACTGTTCAAACTTTCCTGCTTAGTAATCCTTGAGCGTCCAATTCTGAAAAATTTGGTTGAGTTCAGAAAAAAAAAATTGGATTCCGCTTCAACTGTCGCTCCAACTGCGACGCGGAGTTTAATGTGGCGCGAACCCTTGACTTCACAGATTTTTGTGTAATTCACCTGAACCCGACTGACGCGACCTGACACAGGAGACAGCGAGGTGATTGACAACGAGGACAACGACCGCGAACTGACATAGGCGACAGTGAGACGACTGACACAGGACAACGAGACGACTGACTGGGACGAACCGACCGAGCAAGACACGAGCGGACAGACAAGACACGAGACGCGGACAGAAGGACACGGAGGACCGAGCCGAAGGATTTGCTACGCACGGAGGCTCCCGACGTGTGACCGAAGTCACGACGTAGAAGGTGTGACACTTTGCTTTTAAACCCTTTCGCAAACGGAATACCTTAAATGTGGGATAAATAGGCAAACCAACGTACGAAAAAAAAATTAACTGACGTCAGCGCAGGAATTTTAAAGGTAGACCTTAGGTTTTTTCTGGAAATAATAATAATTTCATGAATTTTGATTGGCTGACGGCTTCGGGAGGGACTGCGGTTTATTTTTGCCGGTTTTTCGAACGATCGGGTGACTGTTAATTTTTGAGGATGGTTGAATTTCTATGCCTGTGGGCTGTGTGCTGCCGGTGGACGAGTGCGGACGTATACGCGAGGATGCCAAATGATAGGACGCCTACGGAATGCTGAGGATGCCTACGGACTACGGTTCTTCAGGAGAGAGAATGGAATCTGATACCACTTGCAAGGGTAATCTTACCCTTGTCCGTTGCTTATCCAGATGTAACACAAATTACGTCGAATACACACAAATTACCAGCAAGATATAACACCAATATAAGTCGAACGGAATTAGAATAATGGAAACACGAATAAGAATACAGTGCCACTAGGAGGGCAGATCCCGCCGTGAAGGCAAATGCAAAGTGCAGTGAATAAAGATAAAAAAACACGATGATTTAATTTAAATAATCTATCTAATATATATATGAAAAGTTTACACTTGGAATACCTAGCCGACGGCTAGGTTTGGTATGTAACAAGCCTCCTCATAATTAGGCTCCATTCCTAACACGTCCCTATCCTTTTACTTTTGAATGTGGAAGCCATTAAATTTTTTACCAATTTGCATATTTGAAGCTCATAAAAATACCAACACCCACCGATCCATTGTCACTATTGTGCGTCTGGACTACCACTACATATTAAACAGGTATCACTACTTGTAGAACTACGTTTCCATCACCTACAAGTTCACCTACTTCCTAGCGATTTATTTCCACTATCGAACATTAAAATATGTGTTCCCATTTATTTTTCTTATATCATTAGATGGTGAAATAAGTATATGTTTCCTCTACCATACTATAGTTTTCCTTCACCGTCCTCGGTTTTAGCTCCTCAACCTTCTCGAACACTAGCTTCCTCAACTTTGACCTCGGTAATGTCGTCGTCGTCGAAGCTCAAATTTGCACTACTTATATATATCAAAGATGTTCACTTCAAAAATCATCAAAAAATATTTCACTTGCTTTTAGTGCCCTAATGGTCAGCCCATATCACTTTCATATTTAAATATTTAATTTAAATGTTAACCTTTGGTGAGGGGGTTTAAATATTTAATTAAAATATCTAAATATTTTGATTTAAATATATATAAAAAAATTATATTATATTTTTATTTTAAAACATCACTTTCATATTTAAATATTTAATTTAAATATTAAAGCATACACCACCACTTTATTCACCCAAGCACAACACGATTTACCAGCAACCAAGTCGGCCTTTGAAATCAATGACAACTCAATAATTCTAATAATTTTCCTCTTTGTCACTGATGGAACCCTACAAAGAAACTATCCTTTACTACAATAGGATCACAAGATTCTCCCCCTGACAAGTTGCTTCCTCTTACTAAAATTCCAAACTTCTTCCCCTTACTAAAATTCTCCCCCTTTGACATCATTAGAAAAGTCTTATCAGGGCTAAAAGATAAGGTACTTGACAATGCCTCATTACTAACTGGTCTAACTAAGGTCTTCAATGATGAGATAGGAGTGAAACTACTCCCAACTTACTATGCTACTTTTCTTGTTTCATTTTCTTTTTTCAAACTTTGGGCATATCCTTTTGAATAGTTTGGCCATCCTCCTTACTTGATTTCGGAAGTTTAGGGAACACAGTTCTTCACCATTTAGTTGTATGTCCAAAATGATCACATTTGTAACAAATGATGTTGTAGTCCATGAGAGGTGCAAATAAATTGAAATATCTCTTCGTTAAGCCAAAATAATTTTTAGCATGGACCCTACAATGTATAACCTTACAACCAAACTGGTGACATGAAAAGCAATAATCTTGAAAGAAATATTGAAACCTGCCTGATTGCTTTGGAGGATATGGCTGCATGGTTTTCTCATTGTTATTTTTGTGATGGTTCTTGGTCCATGATTATGCTTTATTTTCTTCCTTATTGATGCTTCCACCTCTTAATACATTAGCATAGATCTTAGGCTTTTATTTAATTATTTTCTTTGATGTCTCTATTCCTTTTGAGCTTGACTCCTTTTATTTATTTTGACTTTATTCAAAACAAAGTCCAGCTTTTATAACCAAATATCATCCAAAATTTTAGTGCTTTTCTCAAACCTGATATTTTTCTGTAGCTTATTATTAGATTTTTCAAATTCCTTCCTTAGAGAGATAATTTAATGTTCCATTTTTTCACACTCCAACTCTTTTACCTTTAACTACTCAGTCATAACTTCAATCCGCTTTGCCTCTTCAATTTTAATTTTTAAGTCGATAAGTTCTTGTGAAAACTTTACCTTTGTTTTCTCATCCTCTTGTACTCGAGTCTTCAATATTGAGTTATTTATAAGCATATTCACCTCTTTAAGAGCAACAATAAGTTCCTCTTCTATGTCAACTATAGCTTCCTCTTCATTTTCTGGATCTTTCTCTTCTTGTTTTCAACAACAAGAGCATCTTCTTTCACCTCCATTGCCAAAAATAGGATTTCTTATCTTTCACTATCAAATAGACTTTCATCACTACTGTTGGAAGAACTACTTGATTCCTCAACATAAAGACTCTTCTTGTGATTTTGAAATATCTTCTAATGCTTGCTTTGACCGTACCTCTTTTTATTTTCATGATAAAATTTTCTTTTCTTATTGTATTCCTCTTCTTATTCACTGCTACTACTTCCAACTTGTGGGCACTGAGATGCATAGTGACCAATGTTACCACAATTAAAATATTTTATAGTATGCTTACCTTTGTATTTTTTGGGTCCCTTCTTATTTCTTCATACAAAGTTAGCTTCTTCTTCATTGCTAGATTCTTCACTTGACTCCGGTTCTTTATTCTTTGTCTTCTTCGAAGCTTTAAATGCGGTTCCCATTTGAATTTTTGATCTTTTTTAGTCCTCATCTCATAGGCTATAAGAATTTTGTGTAGCTCATCCATGCTTAAGATTTTAAGATCCTTCATTTCTTCAATTACTAAGACCTTCACATCAGGGAAGTGATCTTAAGAGTTTATGAACAACCTTAGAGTCATCAATACTTTCTCCAAGTCCATGAATGGTGTTGATAATTTCATCAATGTAAAGTAAATATTTGGAAATATTTTCCTCATATTTCATATTTAAGTCTTTGAACTTCCTTCTGTGGGTTTGAAGTTTTGCCATTTTAACCTTATCATCTCCTTCATATATTCTTTGTAACTTGTCCCATAATTCTTTTGTTGAGGTGCATTGCATGACTTTCACAAACTATGATTCACATAACCCACTTAATATTGCATTCATTGCCTTGGCATTGTTTTCAAATGATTTCTTGCCATATTTATCCATGGGAGGGGTTGTAGGTGGTGTGAACCCATCCATAACAGATTGCCATATATCGTAGCCATGTGCCATCAAATAGGTTTGCATCCTCACACTCTAGAAAGCATAGTTAGTCCCATCAAACAATGGAGCCCTACTTGATGAAAAACCTTCTTGGTAAGCCATGTGTGTTCCTATAAGATCTTCCTTCAAGCGGTTAGGCTTTCATGAAGGAACCTTCTTTGATACCAATTGAATAAACACGTGCTTATTATGAGAGAGGGGTGAATAATATAAGATAAAATGTTTCCTTCCAAAACAATAACCAATAATATGAATGCAATAATGAATTAATGTATGAAATTCCACACACACAAGAGACAAGAATTTTATGTGGAAACATCCTTTCAATAGAAAACCATGACAAAATATTGCTTATATTACTTCAATAGAACTTGTAGGCACCAACCCACAGGAGACACCAATTCCCTTTTATAACAATGTATGCACCAACCTATGTGAGACACCAATATCATCTTACAATAGCGTAGGCACAAACCTATGGGAGACACCAATATCCTTGAGGTACCAACCTCAGGTTTGAAGGCACCAACATTAAAATACAAAACTGATCAACAAACTTACACAGGTTTGCTCCAAAATTTGATCAATAAAGACATCAACTTTTGCTCACAAATTTGATCAATAATTCTTCTCAAGTTTGTTTCAAAATATGATCAATACCTTATGGCTCCCAACTTAACCCTTGATTTGGATTTTTAGAATAACAATTAATTAAGGTAGAAAATTAATTAATAAGGTTTGACAACCTTATAAATCCAAACCTTATAAAATAAAAAATTAATCTTATATGAATCACCTTATCTCTCCAAAACAAAATAAAGGAATTTACTTTATAATAAACTCTTAATTTATTTTCATACCTATCCTATGACTTGTCACTAGCACCATGGCATCCACCCTGATGTAGTTAATGATGGCTTCCCTGATGTAGCCAACAATGATTCTCCATGAACATTGTAATTCTCTACCTCAACATAGATATTTACACAAAATTTGAGGTTAGTGATTGTTACTGTTCGAGCAGGTGTGCATATAGGTGACCTTTGCCATGTATTACCTGGATAATCAAGAATTCCTTCAATGTTCAATAGCTTGGAGACACTCTTGTTATTGTTGCACACAGCCAAAATATATTGCCACTTATCACTAATCCCAAGTGGTGAGAAAAAATTACGTTCCGAAAAATATTCATTTCTCTTCCATAAATTATCAATCCGGTAAGCCCGTAAACTTATGAGTGTCATGCATAGTATATGCCTGCAGTGTTGGGGAAAAAATCTTGTTGTACCTTATTTAGTTTGGTGGGGAGGTTTGTGTAATTGGATTCCAGCCAAACCAAATAAACTAAGCGCGGGAAATGAAATAAATAAATTATAAACAAAAAGTAAAGTTCTGGAAATAAAATGAGGAAATAAAATGTGAGGAAATAAACACACACAACTGAAATTAAATAAATCAGTAAACTAATCTACAGAAAGCAAATGCACAAATTAAACAAGGGAGGACTACTGTAGGAAGTGGGCCCAAGCTCCCATAGATAGTTTGCCCGACTAGCTACGTAGAGCTTGCTCGAATAAGAGGAGTTGCACTCTTAATTAATTAAACAATAAAATAAAATAAGTTATGTGTAAAATTAATCATTGATCCCTTTGTTCATCTGGTCTGCGTCTTTATATAAAGCGCAACTGCATCTCATTACAATAACAAATCGATCTATTTTAATCACGTGATGTGATTTAGTTACAATTGATTCTACACATATTTTATTCTTCTATTTTAAAGTATGTTCATTCACCATAAGGATAAATATAAACATCCTTAGGTGTACGTAACAACAAATCCTAAACTAATGTATCCTAAAAATAATAATATGCTTTAGGAGCTTGTTGAGTGATAATTTCACCCAATTGCAAAATTACACTAACAGTTAGGGAATTGGTGAAACTTTCCCTCTCTTGCAAAGAAATTCAATATTTCTCCAAGGTTCCGCGTTAAAGCAATGCACATGTAAAGAATTAAGATGACGTTAATCCAAAATAGTGTTGAAATGAATTCATGGATGCAAGTGAATGTAAACAAGGGGCCTGTGGTGAATTATTGTCCTAGTGGAATTGAAATGTGCCACTACTGATTTTCCTTGATTATCTAGCATTAATGTGATCTCCCTGAACCCTGTTAGTCCAATTTATTTATCTTGAAATTTAATGATCAAAACAAATGAGGAAAATGTTGTGGATATGCCACTTCCTTTTAGAAACCGTGCCTTTATGTGAGATTGATTTTTAAAGTCAGTAGGTTCATTTTATCTGAGATTTAAGTGTCCTACTGAAGTTAAGTTAGTGGGGTTAGTAAAGTTAGCATGGTTAGTAAAGTTAGCCTGGTTAGCATTTCTTTGTTATCTGACCTTAATGTGAGATTGTAGGTCAGTTGTTAGCAAGTTCTTTTTATCTTGAGATTCTAAATGAAGAAACAGAAAGAAAATGCTGTGGTTGCCCACTTCCTTTTAGTCTAGAAATTTATGTGCTTTGAAGTTAGAAACCCTTCCCAAAATAAATTTTATCTTTGGTTATTCAAATTTGTGCTTTGTGGGCCCTTTCTTTACTTGTAAATATTTTCCAAACAGCATATTAAAACCAAAAAATAATAGTCACTCTTTGCCATCCGGAAATTTGTGCACTCCAAAATCCGAGGTTAATCTTATAGAAAAGAAGAACCTTTCTGATTTTGAGTCCGAAATTTTAATGTTTTGCAGAAAATGAAATGAAAGCAGAACATAAATCTGAAAAGTAAAACTCAAAACATGAAAACTAACTAATACTGGACAATGAATGTAAAGTCTCAAATCTATGCTACCCCACCCAGCAATTCCGGATTTAGTAAGGTCTACCAGGAAATAACCCGCCTTGATTAAACCTGCAAACGCACAATTTAAAGCAAAGCAAGTGCTAGCTTCTAGGAATTATATAAAATTTGCATCTCCTAACATTCACGTAATTTTAACCCTGTTACAACATCAAAATCAGATATAAGTCAAAAAATATGCAATGTAAAAAGATATTTCATTAAAATCCTATTCCCTGCAACCTCTTCTAGAAGTGCTCACAAGGTGCACACTTTGAGCTATTACATTCACAAAACCCTAAACAAAAATGGCAGCCTTTCGGTACTCTGGTTTCCAGCCCCCGTATTAATCCTTCAATGGGTTTTTAAAGTTTTTCTTGCGGACCATTCGTTTCACTTTGCCCTTTTGTTTTCCAGAAAACTGTTCATTATCTCCATGCATGGCTTCCTTCCAAAATGGCTTAGTTTCCTTTGCGCTGTTTCATTTTCACTTTCCCTCAAGCAGACTTTTGGTTTCAAACATAATTTTCAACTTTTAATTTCATTTGTATGAGTAACATTTCTATTTCATAATGAAATATCTTCCATATAAAAAATAATCTCCCTCTTTATCCGTCCAAATTTTCCAAATGTCTAATTTTTCTTCGTGGGCCACCTGCATGTGTTGTCGCTTCAAATTCCCTCTTGCTATTCTTCAACTAAAACCTCTTCAACAGCTTCCTCTTATTTACTTTACTTTGCTTGCTTTCCTAAAGTAAAGCTCGACTTTCCACCAAGACGTAACCGCCATCCAAGAGAGCAGCATTAACGACGAATTTTCAATCTATGATGAAGGGCCCTGTTCATATGGCATTCTTCACAATGCCATTTGTCCTTTTTTATTATTTTGTATATCCATTAGCATGTGTTTCATCTTGTAGAACATTTTCAAAACATCTCTTTTATTATATTTGCTGCCATATACGTTAGATGCCCATTACAACTACCTTTACTCATCTTTCTACCTGCTCATCATGCATCAATCATGCAGCCGTCGAGCATTTCTGACAGGTCTCCTTCATCCACTAAAATGACCCCAAAGGATCGCTACCTCCCCTGTTGGCTGAAACGCCCGCTGTACACCGATAATGCTCTGCCATCGAATCTACTGTTACTATGAAATTGAGCTACATGAAAGGATAAAATTACCCGATGACGGAGTAGCCTTCCACTTCGGATGTCCATTTATCCGATCGTCTTCGTCCCCTGATGCTTCTGCTTTACCTCCAAAAATGCTTAGAGCGTGAGAATCTGTGTCACTTGGATAGCGTCGACCTCTCATGTCGATAACATTTCTGCCAAATCAGCTTTCGTCCTTCACCAGATAAGAGGTAGAATAGGCAATTTTATCCATTCAAAGTGGAAAGTTTACTTCGTTCGGCTCGCCACTGAATCGTCTTTGCATCTTCATCATCTATCATGGATGTACAACGAGGCACCTCCGAATTTTTTTGATTACCCTCGGGACCAGTAGCTGCTCACTATGGTTTCACCCATTTTACGTCCAGTTGCCAACGCGAGAACCGAATCCCCGTGGCTGCATTTTGCATGGTTTCCATGTCGAATGCTATTTTGGGTTCACTCGCTATTGAATCACATGCCGCGACGTCTGAGGATGCCGTTGTCACTCACGACCATCTCGCTGTTGACGCAGTCCATGCCGAGAATACACCAGTTAGATGCTCATGCCACAATTTTCGCCTCAGATTTAGCCGGCATCGATGCCACTGTCCGAGCGCTAGCTGGAGGTCTGCGCTATCCACCCACATGTTGCTCGTCCGGGTAATTGCTTCATCACCGTCCACGTAAACAATGGAGGGAGACTACGTCTTCGCGGTCACCTTCGACCGCATCCCTGCGCTATCCGTCGTTTACCATTTGTCATCGAAACGGTGCCCACGTGCAAATATCCTTTGCTTGAATCACATTTACCCCGCTTTATAACGCTTTCACTGGCGAGTCGTCCATGTGGGCCCCACTCTTTCCCGCATTCAACAGTGTCGTGAGACTCCATGAATCCTCCAGCCGTTCACTCTTTCGGCAATCACATTAACTGCACGAAGACACAAAAAGGGCTTTAGTCTTATGAATAGAATAAATTACAAAGCCCTAATATTTGAAATGAATACAAGCCTTTTATCATTATAAATATTATATTCATAGGTTTATTCTTTTCTTTTATTTTATTGATTGCTTATTTTTTATTTTATTTTATTAAAATATATATATATATATATATATATAATTTTATTGCCTTTTTGTTTGGTTATTGTGAGAAACCTTTATGACCATGTACACGGTTAAGCAATATCATCCCAACCATGACACCTCCTAAAGTTGGGAGTTATCATTATTAATATGAAATTTAACACAAAACCACCACACACCATTTTTTTTAACTATTATTATATACAAAATATATATAATAATAATAATGTATATTTTTCGGTACACAAATGAAAGAAAACCCAAAAAGTAACCATGAAAACACTAACAACAAAATCGATGAAAAACTTGCCAACACAACAATGATGATAAAAATCGTCAACCACAAGATGACGACAAAAAGTCATCGACAAAAATTGACGGTAAAAGTTGTCAACGAAAAATTGACGACAAAAGTCATCGACAATAATTTAACAATAAAAGGTTGTCGACAAGAATTTGACGATAAAAAATCGTCGACAACAATTTGACGATAAAAAATCGTCGACAAGAAATTGACAACAATGAGAAAAAAATCGTCGACAAGAAATTGACAACAATTGACAAAAAAATTGTGGACAAGAAATGACAAAATTGACGATAAAAAATCATCGACAAGAAATTGACAACAATTTGACAATAAAAAATCATCGACAAGAAATTGACAACAATTTGACGATAAAAAAATCGTCGACAAGAATTTGCAAACCCAAAACAAAGTGAAGAATTAGACACTAAAAACGAAATGCAAACACCCGGATACCAAAACGAAAAGGTGGGTCCCCAATTTTGGGGTATGTTGTGGAACAGCCACAACAAATGGCGACTCTGCTGGGAAATGCTCCTGAGCATTTCGGTGAGAACCCAACCTAAAAATACACAAACTCAAATACAAGCGTCAGCAAATATCCAAAGAATGCAAATAGACCAGAAATACATGAAGCATCAGAATCATTAAGCATCAACTCAATGTGCGTAGTGTGCTTCATTCCCTATCATTTGAAACTCATTCAACTTTCCATTGTCAGTTTTACCTGAATGCATATGCAAGGTTATGAATGATTTGTGCAAGATTTAATGTATGGCAAATATTCTAGAGATATAACAACCTGCTTTGCAAAGGCTCAAACTTTCTAGTACCATGAACAAGCATATTAAAACTGTCAAACCCTCTTAGGATCAAATATGTGTACTGGGTTCATTTACTAGATCCCAAAGTTGGTTATGTGTCACTACCATCTTGAACCCATGTGCAAGTGTAAGTGGAATCAGAGCTTTGGGGTATAGGATTCTCAACCTAAGTATGATGAGAATTTAACCCTAACCTTACTACTCTAATTCAAAGTTCATTACCTCATCTTAATCAAAATGATTTAACCTGTTATGGATGAAACTGTCAGGCTAGCCTGTCCGTGTGAGCGGTCAGAGGTCTTGCTTTTAAACAAGACATGTCACCACGCATGAGCCTACTCCACTGCCAGTCAGGCGTCTATAGCCCCGATGGAGATCAGCACCATAGTCCGAGCTTTGGCTTTGGCTTTCTTGGATTATAGGGATGATTACCCATCCTTGTGAGGGACACGTAGTACGATCCTTCCAATCCAAATGGTGTGATGGAGGTGAAGTAAAAAAATGGCTTGCTTGAACTTTAGGGATGACTACCCATCCTTACCAGGGACATGTAGTACGATCCTTCCAATCCAAATGTTAATGATATGATGGAGGTGGAGTAATGATGGATTCCTTGAATCTTAGGGATGACTACTCATCCTTGTGAGGGACATGTAGTACGATCCTTCCAATCCAAATGATGTGATGGAGGTGAGAGAAATGGGAGTGGTGAAAACCACTATTTTCATGGACTATGTTTTGCATGATGGGACAGACAAGAAACACTCCTTTCGCCTCACCTTTTCTTCCAAGTATGGTTTTGACCATTTTGTTCAAGATGCCTTTTAAATATGTGTAAAACGTGTTTGGTTCAAGATAGTTTGGGCATCAGTTTCCAACCTCAGGATCTATTTAAAAGGTGTTATGTATTGACCCAAGAGGATTTGACACCTTTTCAATGATTGTCTTTGAAATGTAGATGCAATTGAGATGTAATGTTTATGCAATATGGAATGTAACATGAGATATGGATGAATGCATTGCTCTTCTTGAAATTCGGATGGAGTATACCACCTACTTTGCCATAATTTGCAAAACTGACAACTTCATGCATCACAAGTTTCAAACGATATTCTTTAATGTGTTTGTGATACTCGCGGAGCTTTCTGCAATAAAATTTTGATGTTTCATATTCTCTTTATCTTAGTCAACATTCATAAGGACATAAGTTGACATCTCGCTTTTTTTTTTTTTCAAAACAAACCAAAAATGTCCAAAGGACCAACACACAAAACTTAAAACCAAAACTGAAATGCAAACCCAACATCAAAAACCAAAAAAATTATATACAAATGTACAATATGGTACAAATCTCACATGACTTAAGGGCTAAAATAATGCTTTAGAACTTGCCCATTAACCGGTAACATCAAATATTTCCCATCCAAAGTTCTTAGTCTGAAAGTATTTTCCCCTAGGATTTCGGAAATTTGATAAGGGCCTAACCAAAGACAATCAAACTTTTTGTGATCCCCTTTCTCCTCATGTTTTTTATCCCACAATAAAACCAAGTCAGAAATCCTAAAAGACTTAATTTTGGCTCTTTTATCAAACCATATTTTAACCACATCTTGATGTTTGCTCATGTGGAGCATGGCTTCTTCTCTTTTTTCATCAAGGTGCATTAGATGACTTAATCTAGCCTCAATGTGATTATCAGTTCCAAGGTATTCTTGTGTGAAACGAAGGGTTTGAAGCTTCAAATTTGCAGGAAAATTTGGATCTTGCCCATAAACTAGATGATAAGGTGTATTCCCTATTGATTCTTTTTCTCTAGTCCTATCTGCCCAAAGAGAAAATTTTAATTGGTTGTGCCAATCCCGAGGATTCTTTTCCAATAACTTCTTAATGATGGTTAACAAATTTTTATTTGAAGATTCTGCCAAACCATTGCCTTGAGGGTAATAGTTAGACGAAAACTTTAAACTCACCTTATTATCATATGCCCAATTTGCAAATTGAGTGGAAACAAAAGCCTTACCATTATCACTTACAATAGAATCGGGCATTCCAAACCTTGTTACGATGTGATCTTCGAGGAACTTTATTACCACATCCGTAGTGGAATGTTTCGTAGGAATTGCTTCTGCCCACCTAGTGCAATAATCTGTAGCTGTGAGTATGAATTTATGGGAATCTGAAGAATTTGGGTTAATAACCCCAATGAAGTCTAATCCCCATTGTGCAAATGGTCTCATCTCAACTACAGGTTGCAATGGCATAGCTGCATTCCTTTCTCTATTGGCAGCCACTTGACAAATATGGCAAGATCGCACGTGTGCATGTGCATCTTTAAAAATGTGGGGCCAATAATATCCCGCTCTTAAGATTTGATGTGCTGTTGAATTTGTCGAACCATGGCCAGTTCCGTATTTACCATGAAACTCTTGCAAAACATTGGTAGCTTCTTCTTGATTTAAGCATCGTAGGTAAATTCCCTCATGATTTTTCCTGTAAAGAGCACCAGACCTAATAAGATAATTGGCAGATTTAAGTCTCAAGGCTCTTCTTTGAGTAGAATTAAGATGTGATGGACACTTACCATTTAGCAGAAAATACACAATATCAACATACCAATCATCTTTGGAAATGTGCTCTACATTTAAATATTGGCACGTGATTTGGGGATTGTTCTCAGCAATTGTTTTCACAAGTCCTTGTCCACGAACTAGTTTCATGGGTTGAATTTCAAGATCAAATTCTTGAATGGTAGAAATCCATTTACCTCTTCTCTCACCTAGCTCATTTTGTACAAACATGGTTTTGACAGCAAGGTCAGGCACAATGGCAAAGACCCTACTATGCACAATGTAATGTCTAAATTTTTTTACTATTTTGAAAAGTGCATACATTTGCTTATCGAGAATGGAATACCTCAATTGAGCATCCTTCAAAGGAGCACTTAGAAAAGCTATGGGATTTTCTGTGTTATCTTCACCCTTCTGGGTCAAGACACTCGCAAAAGAGTGTTCAGATGCAAAAGCATAAATAAAGAAAGGCTTAGAATAATCTGGACTTATAAGGACAGGGGCTCTAGAAATAGCATCCTTGATGCTTTGAAGGGCAACCCTACTTTCTTCATTCCATCTGACATTCACATCCTTTTTAAGCATCTCATTCAGTGGTTTAGCTATCTCAGCGAAGCCAGAAATAAACTTCCTCACAAAATTGATTTTCCCAAAGAAAGATCTCAATTCCTTTTTGCTACCTGGGAGAGGCAGGTTTTGGATAGCTTCTATCCTTTCCGGATCAATGGAGATACCTTCTTTTGAAATGATATGGCCAAGCAATCTTCCTTATGTCACTCCAAAGATGCATTTTTTGGGATTTAAAGAAATTCCGTGTTCTCTACACCTTTGGAGAACTTTCCTCAAATCTTTCACATGGTCTTCTCTTTTCTTTGAAAACACAGGAATGTCATCCACATACACAATGATACATTTACCTATGAGCCCTTTAAATGCATAATCCATGGCACGTTGAAATGTTGCACCTGCATTTAATAATCCGAAAGGCATTCTTCTATAGGCAAATGTTCCCCATTTGGTTGTGAAGGCCGTCTTCATCCTGTCATTGGGATGAATAAGAATCTGATTGTATCCAGAATACCCATCGAGAAAGGACATCATTTCAGACCCATTCATCGTTTGCAAGATTTCATCAATTGATGGCGATGGGTAATTATCCTTTTGTGAGGCTTTGTTGAGATTTCTAAAATCTATGCATAGCCTTATCTCTCCATTCTTCTTTCTCACCGGAACAAGATTAGCGACCCAAGTTGAGTGCCTAACGGGAAATATTATCTTTGCGTCCAACAATCGCTTGACCTCTTTCTCTATCAAGGGCTCAAGTAATGGGTTAACAGGTCGTTGTCTTTGTCTGAAGGGTTTGGAATCCGGTTTTAAAGGGATGGTGTGCATAATAACATTTTGATCATACGTTTTCAACTCATTGTAATTCCAAGCAATGCAATCCATGTAATACTTTAATGCACGTATTATATTTTCTCTCTCATAAGTTGTACATGCCTTTGCAATGTACACTTCACGCGGATTATCTACACTCCCTATATTGATCAGGTCACAAGCGTCTTTAGGAAGTGGAACCCTTTTTCCTTTTCTAGCTTTATATCCAATATCAAACATCTTCTCCAATGAAACAATGTTCTTAGGTATCTTGTTGGATTGAAATGTAGCTTCACTTTCTTCTTCTGTTTCTTCTTGCCACCTTTGATCTTCATCAATCACTTGGTCCTCAAAAATACCCGAATTGGTGACAAATTTGAAAATGTGTCTATCATTCTCAAAAACTTGCAAGTTTTTGACGTTATCAGGTATCGATGGGCAAGGGACTAACTCAATGGAAAACTTCTTGCATTTTTTTATGTCAACCGGATTTAGCATGCCTACAACGACTGCAAGAGAATCAACTATACGATTTCCTTTCCTAGAAATAAGGGATATATTAAAAGCATCAAATTCCTCAATGAGGTCCCTCACCCTAGTTCTATAAAGGCTCAATCTCTTGTCGCGGCAGGTATATTGTCCTTTAACTTGTTTGACCACCAACTCCAAATCTCCCAATACTTTCAAACACTTAACCTTCTTGCTCAAAGCCAATTGTAATCCAAAGATAAGGGCTTCATATTCTGCCACGTTGTTAGTGCAAGGAAATTGCAATCTATAGGCAAAAAACAATGGTTTACTTCCTGGACAAGTGAGTTCAACTCCAGCTCCTCGCCCCTTGTTTTGACTTAGATCCATCAAACTTGAGTAACCACACGAGATTATCTTCTTCAAAAGAGCTACAAGAAAATGTTTCTTTTTGAGGTTCTTCGGTAGCTCTTTCAACATCAAAAGCATAGACTCCTAACTCAAGTTCAGAAAATTGAACTTCATTTGGCTTGTTGAATTCTGTGATGATTTCCTTAAGCCTTGGCTCATTTTCCACTCTAATTTGATTAGCAATTCCCTTCCAGGGTAGCCACATGTGTGAGCAATCAGTGGAGAAATAACCATTCAAACTTCTCATCCAATCCCTAGCAAGTAGCATTCCATATCGACTTGGGATATTGACAACCAAAATATCAACCACCTGTTGGACCCTAGGTTCAGAATTGAGTTGGATCTTAACATCGTAGAGGGTCCCTACCACGTTTACCTCGGACCGATCCAATTGCAAAACCTTGCATTTAGAAGAAACAGGCTCTAGGCCTAGCATTTGACAAATTTTTGAAGGCATGAGGTTACTTGTGGCCCCTGTGTCCACCAAACAATTGTGCAAATTTTTGCCAAGCAATCCTCACAGTCAATAAAAAAGGAGGGACATCTCGTCTTTCCTTTCGTAAAACCATGTGAGATTCAACTTCCTTTCCTTCCTGTATTTGACTAGGTGAGTTCAAAGCCTTTATCAATGCTTCCTTTTGGCCAGGCAACCTAGCCGCCTCTAAAAATGAAAGGCTAGACTTGGACTTCCTTAAATCCTCCACTATGTCATAAGTTGACTTCTCAAGCTTCAATGTTTTTTGCATGGCCTTAGATGTTTCTCTTCCGGATGGAGGAGGGGGATTATTATCAGCCTTAGTATCAGGAGGAAGGATAGAGTTGTTTGGTGGAGTTGAGGATGTTTTAGGGGTTTTGGACTTACTCCTCAAATGGTATCCATGGTTCCCCTTTCTAAATTCTCTAAAAGCTTGCACTTCCTGTTCCAAGATTTCATCCTCTTCTTCCTCATCCTCACTTTCTTGATGATATAGAGTTTCCACCACCAAAATGTTGTCATCTCCTTGTTGATGTTGGGGTGGACCCTCATTTGGCACAAGTTCCAAATCATCCACTTGAGCTTGGAGACAATGGGTATACCTAGCGATTTCGGGACAATTCCTTTCATTGTGCTCCTTTGTATTATGCAATCTACACCCCTTTTCCCATGCAAAATAAAAAATATTAAGAATGGAACTAGAGTGACTTGGTCCTGTAGAAGTATCTATCTGATTAGCGATAGGGGAAGGCACACCCCCATTGTTTGGCTTCGTATTCCACTGTCTCCCTCTATTGTTGAAATTTCGATTTGGGTGAGGGGCATGGGATTCATACTTCTATTTTTGAACCAAATCATTACTCAATTTGTGAACCATATTTTTGAGCTCTTCAACCTCTGAATAAATCTCTTTTGGTTGAGCTATGTTATTGCTAGTTCCAGTAGGGTTTGCATAATTGGTGAGATCTTGACTTAACATTTGAGTTGGATTTTGAGCAACTTGATTTGCGTAGGGATTCACACTTTGAATTGGAATTGGATTGGGGAAAGGAACTATAGCCTGAGAATTAACCGGACTAGTTCCTTGCATAGTCTGTTGACTATTTTGCAAAAATGAAGGAATGGGGGGAATGGATGTGATTGGTTGAATTGGAATGGGTGTGTAAGCGGGTGTTGATGAATATGGTTGTTGATAAGGCAAAGCATTCATGCCTGGCATTTGTGGTGCCATGATCTGATTCATCATAGGAGCTTGACCATATGGACCATATTGTCCTACCATAGGCATCCTGGGAAACCCATAACCCTGTGGTGTCATTTGTTGTTCAATGGTCATAGCTTCATTGTAGGCTAGAGCAAGCGTGGTAACTTGAGGATTTCGCCTTGCAAACATTGCCATCATAGGATCCAATGCCCCAAAATATATTTGCAAAGCTACTGCGGGATCAATGGCAAAATGCCGAATTGCTCTATTATAGCACTTCTGAAATCTCTGATTAAAAGTTTGAATTGGCTCACCCTGGCCTCTTTTGCATGTAATGAACTGATTGTAGATGATTGTGGGATCTAATGGTGACCTGAATTGGTTGACAAAGGCATTCTCCATTTGCGTCCATGACGTAATGGAACCAATAGGTAAGCAAATATACCATTCGTAGGCCACTTGGTCTAGGCTCATGGGGAAGAGTCTACAAGCCACATCTTCATGTTGAACTTGCAATCTTATCAAAACATCCCTATAGGCCTGAATATGTTCTTCTGCGGTCCTTGGGCCATCCGGTTTGTATTTGGGCAAAAATATCTCTATATTCTTAGGGATATCATGAATATCCCCTGCGATATTCAAAGGAATGTTATGGGCTCCGTACCAAGGAGCTGGTGGAGGTTGGGCCATTTGATTCAAAATCGATGATGATAACCCTACAAGAACCATGGAAATGGTATTGATAATTGGTACACTAGTGGCAATTGACACCACCGGTGCAAGTCCGCTAGATGCACCTGAAACAGAAGGATCTTTTGTAACAAGGGTATCCGATGGGATCACAATTTGTTGGGTTTTATTCCTTGGATTCCTATGAGTGGGTGAGAGGCTTTGGAATATGGTTTCCTTGGTTGTTTTGGACCTAGTTGCGATGCGATGTGGTGGGTCCAGTTTGTAAATGAAACTACCCTACGAAACCTGACAAAACTCTCAACACCTCAAAGAAAACCTGCGACACAAAGAAAATCCTGTAGTTGTAGCCATTAATGAAACTCAAAGAATAACTTCAAAACCAATTTGTTAGTCATGAATAAAAGAAGGAACCATGACAAAGCAATATTCTAAAAATGTAAATTAGTTTATGATTCACCAAATCGCATATGCGCAAGTGAAGAGCATACTCCTAGTGTTGTAGGCTTTTTGATTCACAAGATCGCATTACATGCAAGTGAAGAGCATAATACCGACAACAAATACATTTTAGACAAAATAATTCCTTACAAAGTATGAAATGACTAGCAAATATCAAACATGTAACGTATGAATAATCATGTTAGCATCAACCAAGAGATGTATCCATTAAAATCAAATGAAAGTAATTGCATGGAGACAACCTCGTTAGTCAAGACCAAAAATTTTCAAAATCAAATCAAAACACATTATTCCTGTATGAACAATCAAAAGAGTTAGAACAATGCATAGCAATTCATGTCCTCCTTTTAACACTACAAGGTTGTATTGTTAAAAGAGGGCTAAAGATAATAATCAATAGGGCATGAAATATTCAAAATTTAAATCCCTATAGCATTTAAATCACACTGAAATAAACCAATTCAGGCCCTCCTTCTAGCGCCAAATCTGTTGAGTGATAATTTCGCCCAATTGCAAAATTACACTAACAGTTAGGGAATTGGTGAAACTTTCCCTCTCTTGAAGAACACAAGCTTATACTGAGAGGGGTGGTGAACATTATAAGACCTATTTTTACTTTTTCCTTTATACTTGAAAATAGTAAAGAAATATACCCAAATCAATATCAAAGCAATGCACAATATCATCCACAAAGTGACACCAATTTTAACGTGGTTCACCCAGAATGGCTGGGCTATGTCCACAAAACTTTTCTCTAAAAATTATCTCAAAGTTCTTTGGGAATACTTCCCAATTACAATGTTTATGAGCCTCGACCCAAAGGAGATACCTTCCCCCAATTAGAATTTATGAGCCTCTGCTCAAAGGAGATACCTTCCCCCAATCAGAATTTATGAGCCTCTGCACAAAGGAGATACCTTCCCCTCTGCTCCGGAAATGATCCCTCGGAAGATCAACTCGCCTCTACCTCTTGCCAAGCACATGGAACTCCTTTCCATCAAAGACCTCCTATCCTCAATGCTTAGCCTAAGAGACCTCTCGCCTTCTATGATCACGTCCACAACGACTCAAGCAACTCTGTACCAAACATAGTCAGTCGGTCTAGTACAAGTCTTCCTCTGTCTGTCAGATCTATCCAACTCTTGAACAAATCAATCCTCTGCATACAAGCCTTCTCAAAGACTTGCCAAATCTGTCCTCAGGTTCTTCTCATAGAACCAATGCACCTCTGTCCTCAATTTCTCTGATAGAACTAACAAACTCAGCTCACAAGTCCTCTGCTAGGACCTGTCCAAATCTTCTCACAAGTCCCCATCGGAACCTATCCAAAAATTGCTCACAAGTCCCCACCGAAACTTGTCCAAAAATTGCTCAAAAGTCCCCATTGGAACCTGTCCAAAAACTGGTCACAAGTCCCCACTAGAACCTATCCAAAAACTGCTCACAAGTCCCCACTAGAACCTGTCCAAAAACTCAGCAAGCTCACCAAGAAAAACTTTCTTAGTAGGAAATCACAAAGTGAATTGTTAGAGACCCAATGTGATTTGTCAAACTCATAGAAGCATAAAAAGAATTGTTAGAGACTCAATATGTTCTATACTCAAATCCCAATCTCAAAACTCAACTCAAATCAACTCAGCTCAATCTCAATCTCAAATCTGAAAACTCAACTCAATATCTTAAATGGATAGGATAGAATGTTTTATTTCAATAACATGAAACCCCAAAAATTGCCAACTATGCAAAGAATCACATAACAATGATACTCATGTTATTTTCACCATCAATTAGGGTTTCAACAACAATGCTCATCAACAAGGCTTAATCAAACAACACCATTCAACTCAACATCAACCTTGAAGCATTCAACCAATCATCACAAGAAAATGAAACAAGTAGAAATCCTTTTCCCTCCAAAGATATTTGAACAAAACAGCCACCAACACAATATCACCAAATGCAAAGAATAACTTGCTCAAATCAACTCAATGGAGTAAGCCCAATATCATGAATCAAGTAAAGCAATAACTTGATCAAATAACCTCTATGGAAGCAACTCAATCATCAAACTCAAAACAGCCAACCAAGGGTTCCACCAACTCAATGCAAGTAGCTAGACTCACAAATATAAACCCTAGTGCACAAAGCTTCCACTATCTCAAACCAGAAATTATGCATTCACCAAAAACTCTCCTTAAGGATAACAATGCATAAGTAGTCTTCAACAAACCAGAAAATAGGATTTACACCTAGCCAAAGGATACCTAGTAGAATACCTTTTCACTCCAACCTTATTTCAGAAAACATACACCAATCATACTCATAAGAAGAATGTGCCCATAGCTTATTGGAGTAGAAGATAATTGAACCTTCAAGCTGTCACCACACACAACTCTCAAACTTCCAACCAAGTTAGGGTTAGAATAAAAAGAAATGAGCAATAATATAAACTTCCTTTATTACACCTTTAAGCTCCACTTCTTTAAACACAACCACCATAACATGCCAATAAATCAACAATCATAGACTCACACCTTATACCTCCATTTTTAATTTTAGCATAGCAAAGAATAATCTTAAAAATACATCCAAAGAAATATGCCCTTATTTCTCCTAAGCTTTTATTCAATGCTAATCACAAAATCCAAAACTCATAAAATTTAATCACACCTTATAAATCGCTATCCAAGAAACTCCGAATTTTGTGGCATAAAGACGTTTTAATAAAAACGTGTGTTACTCTAGCAAAGCACCCCCGCGAGACTCGAAACGACGACCTCCGCCAATGCAGCGCCCAACAGTAGCCTTCGCTGCCACTAGCCCACGCGGGCTACGAAGTTCACAAGTGAACTCTCCACTTCACCCTCGAAAAAAAACTCCCGAAGACTTTTCAACCGCACGTGCTTCTAAGTCTTCCTTCGATCGCAGCGAATACAGAGCACAAACACCGCAAATTGCATTCGGGGAATTTCGAATTAATTAGCCTTCCAACCTTAGGAGTTGGAGAATAAATAGTCTCTTCGAAGACACCTTGACGTCGGTGGAAATAAAGACCATTTCGAAATTAATCAAAAGTCTTTTCAAAAAGGGTTTAAAAAACCCTTAAATAATTTTAATAAATTAAGAATAAAAAAAGGTTTAAAAACCTTTAAGTATTTTTAATAAATTAAAAATAATTTCTCCGTTAATTAATTAAATAATTAATTAATTAAAACCTTGAAGGGTTTTAAATAATAATTAAATAAATAATAAAGAGAACCTCCATTGGTTTTAATAAAAACCCTATCCAACTTGGTTTTAATGAAAAACCCTTGCCAATGGAATCTCTTCGGATTCTCTTAAAATGATTCTCTTGGAATATTCCACCTTTGAAGCCAACACATCCTCTTAACATTAATGCCATTTCCTTTTGACATCAATGACAACTCATAGACATGAAGCTAGGATCTCAAACCCAAAATTGCCAACAATCTCCCCCTTTGTCATTGATGGCAAACCATGCTTCTCAACAACACAAAAACTCAACATAAATAGCTCCCCCTGTCTTGAGGCTCTCCCCCTTTGTCATCAATGGAAAAGGGTCACCTTTGGGGCTCGGGACTAAGAATGAGCCTCTTAGCTTAGTCCCTCCCCCACCTCCTGATGAGGTGATTAATTCTTGGGTGGGAGTAAAACTCCCATTAGGCACCGATCATCATCGGTGTCTATAACTTCCTTGTCGGGCCTTCTCTTGAACTCTTTGTCCATATTCCTGTTCTCTGTAATCGTTCTTGTTCTTGTTCTCATCCCTGTTCTTGTCCATGCCTTGATCCTTGGACCTGATCATGCCACTATTCCTATTCCTGTATTCTAGAATTTCAGCTCTACACTGTCTGATTTTGTGACCTTCATTGTTGCACTTGAAACACTTGACAATGTTGTTTCTTTGTGGTAAACCTGATCTTTGAATCCACCAATTCTGACCAAACCTATTCTGACCAAACCTGTTCTGACCAAACCTGTTCTGGCCAAACCTGTTCCTGTTATTTGTCTTGCAATAAACTGCCTTGTGCCCAAACTGTTGACAAGAGTAGCAATACCCTTGAAAGTAACTAGAACTTCTAAAACTGTCATTTACCTCCTTCACTTGAGCCATGCAATGTGAAGCCATGTGACCAAACCTGTGACAAGCAAAACATCTACCTTGAAACTTTCCTTTAATTGACCTCTTAGGTTCTGAAAACTTCTTCTCATTCTGAATTCTATTTTCTATTTATGTGCATCTATCATTCAAGGACTCTTTTTCTGAAATACTTTCCTCATCAGAACTCTCTTATTTTTGGAATCTCTTACTAGATTCCCCAACTTGTTCCTTGTGTGGCTTAACAAAACCAAGGCCTATTTTATCTGTTGTCTTTCTTTGACCTTTGATGAGTGACTTAACCTTTTTGGAGCTATCTTGAAACTTGTAAAGCTTATCCTTGTACTCTTTAGTTTCCTCTTTCAAAGAAGCCATTTTATGTTCTAACTCACTATACTCAAGAACCTTAGACTCTAACTCATCCTTGAGTTCTTGTGTCTTAGCCATAGAGAAGTCAAGACTTTCTATAAGATCATCTCTCTCCATACAACATTCATCTAACTTATCCTTGAGTCTAGCATTCTTCTTTCTTTCCTTTTTCAAAGCACTAAGAGCACTAATAAGTTCACCTTCAAGATCTACTTCACCTTCCTCTATATCTTCCTCTATTTGTTTTCTTTTTGAATCATCAAAGCCTTTTTCAGATTTCTTATCACTAGATGTGCTACCCTTTTCAAAAACCATACATGCATCAACTTATTAGTTGAATACCTCTAGGTAGAAACTCTTCTTTTGCTTGTGAGAATACCTCTTTCCTTGATTGCTGTGCTCATCTTTGTTTTTCCTGTGATGCTTGTGCTTTTTAGAATCCTTGCTTTTAGAATCCTGTTTATCTTCATCACTTTCATTCTTGGGAATAGTACAGTCAGTAGCATAATGACCAAACTTTTCACAATTGAAACATCTTATATTTTTCATACTTTTGTGCTTTCTAGAGAACTTGCATTTCTTGTTGTAATATGCCTCTTCATCACTAGAAGACTCATCACTATCTTGAAGCTGTTTGCCCTTGGATTTCTTGGTAGCCTTGAAAGCTACCTCTTTCTTGACATCAACCTTCACTTGAGTTCTCAACTCAAATGCTGCAAGTATACTATGGAGCTCATCCTTTTTCAACTTATCCAAATCTTTAGCTTCCTCAATAGCAGAAATATTTTCACTAAATCTATTAGGAAGAGATATTAAAATCTTATCACAAACATCATTTTCAGCAAGCTCAAGACCTAAGTCTTTCATGGAGTTAACAACCTCATCCATACGAAGCATGTAGTCACTAATATTTTCATCATCATTCATCTTGAGTTGTTCAAACATACCTTTGAAGTGTCTCAACTTGGCCTTTCCGACATTTGTATCACCTATATGAACCACCTTCAATTGTTTCCACATTTCACTAGCCGTCTTGCAGGTGAATCACTTTGGTGAGATCTGCTTTCTGTAAGCCTTTCAGGATTGCATTCATTGCTTTTGAATTGCTGTGATGTAGGAGCCTTTCTTATTTAGTATTAGGACCATGTTCAGGAATAGTGTACTCATCTTCAATCACTTCCCAAACCTCATTCCCAAGTGCCATTAGATGAACCTTCATCCTTGCACTCCAAAGACCAAAATTTGACCCATCAAGAATAGGTGCTGCATTGCCACTTGAATAATCCATTGTGTTCTTTACTAGATTTTCCTTCAAGCTATTAAACTTTTCGAAGGCACCTGCTCTTATACCAATTGAAGAACACAAGCTTATACTGAGAGGGGGGGTGAACAATATAAGACCTCTTTTTACTTTTTCCTTTATACTTCAAAATAGTAAAGCAATATACCCAAAGCAATATCAAAGCAATGCACAATATCATCCACAAAGTGACACCAATTTTAACGTGGTTCACCTAGAATGGTCGGGCTACGTCCACAAAACTTTTCTCTAAAAGTTATCTCAAAGTTCTTTGGGAATCCTTCCCAATTACAATGTTTATGAGCCTCGACCCAAAGGAGATACCTTCCCCCAATTAGAATTTATGAGCCTCTGCTCAAAGGAGATACCTTCCCCCAATCAGAATTTATGAGCCTCTTGCTCAAAGGAGATACCTTCCCCTCTACTCTGGAAATGATCCCTCGGAAGATCAATCGCCTCTACCTCTTGCCAAGCACGTGGAACTCCTTTCCACCGAAGACCTCCTGTCCTCAATGCTTAGCCTAAGAGACCTCTACCTTCTATGATCACGTCCACAACAACTCAAACAACCTGTACCAAACACAGTCGATCGGTCTAGTACAAGTCTTCCTCTGTCTCGTCGGGATCTGTCCAACTCTTGAACAAATCAATCCTCTACATACAAGCCTTCTCAAAGACTTGCCAAATCTATCCTCGGGTTCTTCTCATAGAACCAATGCACCTCTGTCCTCAAGTTCTCCGATAGAACTATCAAACTCAGCTCACAAGTCCTCTGCTAGGACCTATCCAAATCTGCTCACAAGTCCCCACCGAAACCTGTCCAAAAATTGCTCACAAGTCCCCACCAAAACCTGTCCAAAAATTGCTCACAAGTCCCCACTGGAACCTATCCAAAAACTACTCACAAGTCCCCACTAGAACCTGTCCAAAAACTGCTCACAAGTCCCCACTAGAACCTGTCCAAAAACTCAGCAAGCTCACCAAGAAAAACTTTCTTAGTAGGAAATCACAAAGTGAATTGTTAGAGACCCAATGTGATTTGTCAAACTCATAGAAGCATAAAGAGAATTGTTAGAGACTCAATATGTTCTATACTCAAATCCCAATCTCAAAACTCAACTCAAATCAACTCAGCTCAATCTCAATCTCAAATCTGAAAACTCAACTCAATATCTTAAATGGATAGGATAGAATGTTTTCTTTCAAGAACATGAAACCCCAACAATTGCCAACTATGCAAAGAATCACATAACAATGATACTCATGTTATTTTCACCATCAATTAGGGTTTCAACAACAATGCTCATCAAACAAGGTTTAGTCAACCAACACCATTCAACTCAACATCAACCTTGAAGCATTCAACCAATCATCACAAGAAAAGGAAACAAGTAGAAATCCTTTTCCCTCCAAAGATATTTGAACAAAACAACCACCAACACAATATCACCAAATGCAAAGAATAACTTGCTCAAATCAACTCAATGGAGTAAGCCCAATATCATGAATCAAGTAAAGCAATAACTTGATCAAACAACCTCTATGGAAGCAACTCAACCATCAAACTCAAAACAGCCAACCAAGGGTTCCACCAACTCAATGCAAGTAGCTAGACTCACAAATATAAACCCTAGTGCACAAAGCTTCCACTATCTCAAACCAGAAATTATGCATTCACCAAAAACTCTCCTTAAGGATAACAATGCATAAGTAGTCTTCAACAAACCAGAAAATAGGATTTACACCTAGCCAAAGGATACCTAGTAGAATACCTTTTCACTCCAACCTTATTTTAGAAAACATACACCAATCATACTCATAAGAAGAATGTGCCCATACCTTATTGGAGTAGAAGATAATTGAACCTTCAAGCTGTCACCACACACAACTCTCAAACTTCCAACCAAGTTAGGGTTAGAATAAAAAGAAATGAGCAATAATATAAACTTCCTTTATTACACCTTTTAGCTCCACTTCTTTAAACACAACCACCATAACATGCCAATAAATCAACAATCACGGACTCACACCTTATACCTCCATTTTTAATTTTAGCATAGCAAAGAATAATCTTAAAAATACATCCAAAGAAATATGCCCTTATTTCTCCTAAGCTTTTATTCAATGCTAATCACAAAAGCCAAAACTCATAAAATTTAATCACACCTTATAAATCGCTGTCCAAGAAACTTCGAATTTCGTGGCATAAAGATGTTTTAATAAAAACGTGTGTTACTCTAGCAAAGCACCCCCGTGAGACTCGAAACGACGACCTCCGCCAATGCAGCGCCCAATAGCAGCCTTCGCTGCCACTAGCCCACGCGGGCTACGAAGTTCACAAGTGAACTTCCCTCCACTTCACCCTCAAAAAAAACTCCCGAAGACTTTTCAACCGCACGTGCTTCTAAGTCTTCCTTCGATCACAGCGAATACAGAGCACAAACACCGCAAATTGCATTCGAGGAATTTCGAATTAATTAGCCTTCCAACCTTAGGAGTTGGAGAATAAATAGTCTCTTCGAAGACACCTTGACGTCGACGAAAATAAAGACCATTTCGAAATTAATCAAAAGTCTTTTCAAAAAGGGTTTAAAAACCCTTAAATAATTTTAATAAATTAAGAATAAAAAAAGGTTTAAAAACCTTTAAGTATTTTTAATAAATTAAAAATAATTTCTCCCTTAATTAATTAAATAATTAATTAATTAAAACCTTGAAGGGTTTTAAATAATAATTAAATAAATAATAAAGAGAACCTCCATTGGTTTTAATAAAAACCCTATCCAACTTGGTTTTAATAAAAACCGGTTTGGTTTTAATGAAAAACCCTTGCCAATGGAATCTCTCCGGATTCTCTTAAAAATATTCTCTTGGAATCTTCCACCTTTGAAGCCAACACATCCTCTTAACATTAATGCCATTTCCTTTTGACATCAATGACAACTCATAGACAAGAAGCTAGGATCTCAAACCCAAAATTGCCAACAATCTCCCCCTTTGTCATTGATGGCAAACCATGCTTCTCAACAACACAGACACTCAACATAAACAGCTCCCCCTGTCTTGAGGCTCTCCCCCTTACTCAAATCTCTCCCCCTTTGTCATCAATGGCAAAGGGTCACCTTTGGGATTCGGGACTAAGAATGAGCCTCTTAGATTAGTCCCTCCCCCACCTCCTGATGAGGTGATTAATTCTTGGGTGGGAGTAAAACTCCCATTAGGCACTGATCATCATCGGCGTCTATAACTTCCTTGCCGGGCCTTCTCTTGAACTCTTTGTCCATATTCCTGTTCCTATCACTGTTCTTGTTCTTGTTCTCATCCCTGTTCTTGTCCATGCCTTGATCCTTGGATTTGATCATGCCACTGTTCCTGTTCCTGTATTCTAGAATTTCAGCCCTACACTATCTGATTTTGTGACCTTCATTGTTGCACTTGAAACACTTGACGATGTTGTTTCTTTGAGGTAAACCTGATCTTTGAATCCACCAGTTTTGACCAAACCTGTTCTAACCAAACCTATTATGACCAAACTCGTTCGACAAAACTGTTCGCCAAACCTCGTTCTCGTTATTAGCCTTGCAGTAAATTGCCTTATGCCCAAACTGTTGACAAGAGTAGCAATACCCTTGAAAGTAACTAGCACTTTTGAAACTGTCATTTACCTCCTTCACTTGAGCCATGCAATGTGAAGCCATGTGACCAAACCTGTGACAAGCAAAACATCCGCCTTGAAACTTTCCTTTAATTGACCTCTTAGGTTATGAAAAATTCTTCTTCTCATTCTAAATTCTATTTTCTATTCATCTATCATTCAAGGACTCCTTTTCTAAAATACTTTCCTCATTAGAACTCTCTTCCTTTTGGAGTCTCTTACTAGACTCCCCAACTTGTTCCTTGTGTGGCTTAACAAAACCAAGGCCTATTTTATCTATTGTCTTTCTTTGACCTTTGATGAGTGACTTAACCTTTTTGGAGCTATCTTGAAACCCGTAAAGCTTATCCTTGTACTCTTTAGTTTCCTCTTTCAAAGAAGCCATTTTCTGTTCTAACTCACTATACTCAAGAACCTTAGACTCTAACTCATCCTTGAGTTCTTGTGTCTTAGCCATAGAGAAGTCAAGACTTTCTATAAGATCATCTCTCTCCATACAACATTCATCTAACTTATCCTTGAGTCTAGCATTCTTCTTTCTTTCCTTTTTCAAAGCACTAAGAGCACTAATAATTTCACCTTCAAGATCTACTTCACCTTCCTCTATATCTTCCTCTATTTGTTTGATTTTTGAATCATCAAAGCCTTTTTCAGATTTCTTATCACTAGAGGTGCTACCCTTTTCAAAAACCATACATGCATCTTCCTTATAGTTTTCTGAAGCATCCTCATACATACTAGAAACCAAATCATTATTTGTGCAATCATCCTCAAGGTGACCAAAATTTCCACATCTAAGACATTTCATGATAATGAATCTATGTTTCGGTTCTTCCTCTTTTCTGATATGAACAACATCTCATTTTCATTATCACTTGAAGAAATTTCACTATCACTCCTAGAACACTTACTTGCTTTGTCTAGGTAGAAACTCTTCTTGTGCTTGTGAGAATACCTCTTTCCTTGATTGTTGTGCTCATATTTGTTTTTCCTGTGATGCTTATGCTTTTCAGAATCCTTGCTCTTAGAATCATGTTTATCTTCATCACTTTCATTCTTGGGAACAGTACAGTCAGTAGAATAATGACCAAAATTTCCACAATTGAAACATCTTATATTTTTCATACTTTTGTGCTTTCTAGAGAACTTGCCTTTCTTGCTGTAATATGCCTCTTCATCACTAGAAGACTTTGTTGGCAATTTTGGGTTTGAGATCCTAGCTCCTTGTCTATGAGTTGTCATTGATGTCAAAAGGAAATGGAATTAATGTTAATAGGATGTGTTGGCTTCAAAGGTGAAAGATTCCAAGAGAATCTTCTTAAGAGAATCCGGAGAGATTCCATTGGATAAGGTTTTTGGATAGGGTTTTTATTAAAACCAAGTTAAATGGTTTTTATTAAAACCAATGGAGGTTCTCTTTATTTATTTAATTATTATTTAAAACCCTTCAAGGTTTTAATTAATTAATTATTTAATTAATTAAGGGAGAAATTATTTTTAATTTATTAAAAATACTTAAAGGTTTTTAAACCTTTTTTATTCTTAATTTATTAAAATTAATTAAGGGTTTTTAAACCCTTTAGAAAGCAATTTCGATTAAATTTGAAATTACGTTTCTCTATCGCCGACGTGTTCTAAAGTCCATGATTGGACTATAAATATGGGAAGGATCCTAAGGTTTAACTCCTCTTGAGAATTTTGAATGCATTAGTTTTTGGCTGTGATCGATGCTCTGTTGACGTCGCAGAAGAAGAGAGCTCACGTTTGAAAAACTTACGAAGTGCTTGTTCGTTGAAGTGGTAGGAAGTCTATCTTAGACTTCGTTAGCCCCTTGTGGGCTAGTGGTAGCATAGGCTGCGTTTGGGCTTTGTGTAGGCAAAGGTCTGCGTTTCGATTCCCGTGGAGGGAGTTGTGCATGTATTAAGTCACGTTTTTGTTAAAATGTATTTTGTGCTACGTTTTGTGGATTCATCAAAGGCAGCCATTCCGTGATTTTTGGATTCGTCAAGGGCAGCCATTCCGCGATTTTTGGATTCTTCAAGGGCAGCCATTCTAAGGTGTGATTAATTTCTTGATATAATTTTTGGCATTGTTTAGCATTGTTTAAAAGACATAGGAGAAATAAGGGGATATTTCTTTGGTTGTATTTTTGAGATTAGTATTTTGCTATGCTAAAGTTTAAAATGGAGATATAAGGTGTAAGTTTTGGTTGTTGTGTTTTTGGCTTCTTTGGTGGTTGTTTTCAAAAGAAGAGAAGCTAAAAGGTGTACTAAGGAAAGTTTTTATATATGCTCATTTATCTTGGTTCTAACCCTAACTTGGTTGGAAGTTTGAGGGTTGTGTGTGGTGACAACTTTAAGGATAAATTTTCTTCTACTCCAATAAGGTATGGGCACATTCTTCTTATGAGTATGATTGGTGTATGTTTTCTGAAATAAGGTTGGAGTGAAAAGGTTTTCAACTAGGTTTTATTTGATTGAGTGTAAAACCTATTTTATGGTTTGTTTAAGACTACTTATGCATTGTTATCCTTAAGGAGAGTTTTTGATGAAGGCATAATTTCTAGTTTGAGATAGTGGAAGCTTTGTGCACTAGGGTTTGTGAGTCAAGCTACTTGCATTAAGTTGGTGGAACCCTTGGTTGGCTGTTTTGAGTTTGATGGTTGAGTTGCTTCCATAGAGGTTGTTTGATCAAGTTATTGCTTTACTTGATTCATGATATTGGGCTTACTCCATTGAGTTGATTTGAGCAAGTTATTCTTTGCATTTGGTGATATTGTGTTGGTGGTCTGTTTTGTTCAAATATATTTGGAGGGAAAAGGATTTCTACTTGTTTCCTTTTCTTGTGATGATTGGTTGAATGCTTCAAGGTTAATGTTGAGTTGAATGATGTTGGTTAAACCTTGTCTATTAGCATTTTTGTTAAAGCCCTAATTTGTTAATAAAAGATATTGGTTGTGGAAAGAACATGAGTAGCATTGTTATATCAGATATTGCATGTTTGGCAATTGTTGGGTTGTGTTTCATGTTCTTGAGAAAAGCATACTACATCTATCTTATTCTTTTGAGATTGAGATTGAGTTGAGATTGATATTGGGAGTCAAGTATAGATCATATTGAGTCTCTAAAAATTCTCTTTATGTTTATATGATATTTGATATTGAGTTGAATATTGATATTGAGAGTTAAATATAGAACATATTGGGTCTCTAACAATTCTCTTTATGTTTCTATGAGATTTGAGATTGATATTGGGAGTTAAGTATAGAACATATTGAGTCTCTAACAATTCTCTTTATGCTTCTATGAGGTTTATGAATCACATTGGGTCTCTAACAATTCTCTTTGTGGGTTCATGCTAAGCAAGTTTTTCTTGGTGAGCTTGTTGAGGTTTTGGACAAGTTTCGGTGGCAACTTGTGAGCTATTTTGGACAGGTTTCATTGGGGACTTGTGAGCAGGTTTTGAATAGGTTTCATTGGGGAATTGTGAGTAGGTTTTGAACAAGTTCCATTGGGGACTTGTGAGCAGGTTTTGAACAGGTTACGGTGGGGACTTGTGAGCAGATTTGGATAGGTCCTAGCAGAGGACTTGTGAGCTGATTTTTTGATAGTTCTATCAAAGAAATTGAGGACAAAGGTGCATTGGTTCTTTGAGAAGAACCTGAGGACAGTTTTGGCAAGTCTTTGAGAAGGCTTGTGTGTAGAGGATTGATTTGTTCAAGAGTTGGACAGATCTGACAGACAGAGGAAGACTTGTACTAGACCAATTGACTGTGTTTGGTACAGGTTGTTGAGCTGCTGTGGACATGATCATAGAAGGCATAGGTCTCTTAGGCTAAGCATTGAGGATAGGAGGTCTTTGGTGGAAAGGAGTTCCACATGTTGGCAAGAGGTAGAGGCAGTTGATATTCTGAGGGATCATTTCCAAAGTAGAGGGGAAGGTTTCTCCTTTGGGAAGAGGCTCATAAATTTATATTGGGGGAAGGTATATCCTTTGAGCAGAGGCTCATAAATTCAGATTGGGGGAAGGTATCTCCTTTGAGCCAAGGCTCATAAACATTGTAATTGGGAAGGTTTCCCAAAGAACTTTGAGATAACTTTTAGAGAAAATTTTTGTGGACGTAGCCCAACCATTCTAGGTGAACCACGTTAAAATTGGTGTCACTTTGTGGATGATTTTGTGCATTGCTTTGATATTGCTTTGGGTATATTGCTTTACTATTTTGAAGTATAAAGGAAAAAGTAAAAAGAGGTTTTATACTGTTCACCTCCCCCTCTCAGTATAAGTTTGTGTTCTTCAGACTCATCACTATCTTGAAGCTGTTTACCCTTGGATTTCTTGGTAGCCTTGAAAGCTGCCTCTTTCTTGAAATCAAACTTCACTTGAGTTCTCAACTCAAATGTGCAAGATACTATGAGCTCATCCTTTTTCAACTTATCTAAATCTTTAGCTTCCTCAATAGAGAAATATTTTCACTAAATCTATTAGGAAGAGATCTTAAAATCTTATCACAAACATCATTTTCAAGCTCAAGACCTAAGTCTTTCATGGAGTTAACAACCTCATCCATACGAAGCATGTAGTCACTAATATTTTCATCATCATTCATCTTGAGTTGTTCAAACATACCTTTGAAGTGTCTCAACTTGGCCTTTCTAACATTTTTATCACCTGTATGAACCACCTTAAACTGTTTCCACATTTCACTAGCTATCTTGCAGTGAATCACTCTGGTAAGATCTGCTTTCTGTAAGCCTTTTAGGATTGCATTCATTGCTTTTGAATTGTTGTGATGTAGGAGCATTTCTTCTTTAGTATTAGGACCATGTTCAGGAATAGTGTACTCATCTTCAATCACTTCCCAAACCTCATTCCCAAGTGCCATTAGATGAACCTTCATCCTTGCACTCCAAAGACCAAAATCCGACCCATCAAGAATAGGTGCTGCATTGCCACTTGAATAATCCATTGTGTTCTTTACTAGCTTTTCCTTCAAGCTGTTAAACTTTCTAAAGGTACCGCTCTGATACCAATTGAAGAACACAAGCTTATATTGAGAGGGGGGGGTGAACATTATAAGACCTCTTTTTACTTTTTCCTTTATACTTCAAAATAGTAAAGCAATATACCCAAAGCAATATCAAAGCAATGCACAATATCATCCACAAAGTGACACCAATTTTAACGTTGTTCACCCAGAATGGCTGGGCTACGTCCACAAAACTTTTCTCTAAAAGTTATCTCAAAGTTCTTTGGGAATCCTTCCCAATTACAATGTTTATGAGCCTCGGCCCAAAGGAGATACCTTCCCCCAATTAGAATTTATGAGCCTCTGCTCAAAGGAGATACCTTCCCCCAATCAGAATTTATGAGCCTCTGCTCAAAGGAGATACCTTCCCCTCTACTCTGGAAATGATCCCTTAGAAGATCAACTACCTCTACCTCTTGCTAGCATGTGGAACTCCTTTCCACCAAAGACCTCCTGTCCTCAATGCTTAGCCTAAGAGACCTCTGCCTTCTATGATCATGTCCATAGCAGCTTAGCAACCTGTACCAAACACAGTCAATCGGTCTAGTACAAGTCTTCCTCTGTCTGTCAGATCTATCCAACTCTTGAACAAATCAATCCTCTGCATACAAGCCTTCTCAAAGACTTGCCAAACTGTCCTCAGGTTCTTCTCATAGAACCAATGCACCTCTATCCTCAAGTTCTCTTATAGAACTATCAAACTCAACTCACAAGTCCTCTACTAGGACCTATCCAAATCTACTCACAAGTCCCCACCGAAACCTGTCCAAAAAATGCTCACAAGTCCCCACCGAAACCTGTCCAAAAATTGCTCACAAGTCCCCACCGGAACCTGTCCAAAAATTGGTCACAAGTCCCCATTGGAACCTGTCCAAAAATTGCTCACAAGTCCCCACTGGAACCTGTCCAAAAACTCAGCAAGCTCACCAAGAAAAACTTTCTTAGTAGGAAATCACAAAGTGAATTGTTAGAGACCCAATGTGATTTGTCAAACTCATAGAAGCATAAAGAGAATTGTTAGAGACTCAATATGTTCTATACTCAAATCCCAATCTCAAAACTCAACTCCAATCAACTCAGCTCAATCTCAATCTCAAACCTAAAAACTCAACTCAATATCTGAAATGGATAGGATAGAATGTTTTCTTTCAAGAACATGAAACCCCAACAATTGCCAACTATGCAAAGAATCACATAACAATGATACTCATGTTATTTTCACCATCAATTAGGGTTTCAACAACAATGCTCATCAACAAGGCTTAATCAACCAACACCATTCAACTCAACATCAACCTTGAAGCATTCAACCAATCATCACAAGAAAAGGAAACAAGTAGAAATCCTTTTCCCTCCAAAGATATTTGAACAAAACAACCACCAACACAATATCACCAAATGTAAAGAATAACTTGCTCAAATCAACTCAATGGAGTAAGCCCAATATCATGAATCAAGTAAAGCAATAACTTGATCAAACAACCTCTATGGAAGCAACTCAACCATCAAACTCAAAACAGCCAACCAAGGGTTCCACCAACTCAATGCAAGTAGCTAGACTCACAAATATAAACCCTAGTGCACAAAGCTTCCACTATCTCAAACCAAAAATTATGCATTCACCAAAAACTCTCCTTAAGGATAACAATGCATAAGTAGTCTTCAACAAACCAGAAAATAGGATTTACACCTAGCCAAAGGATACCTAGTAGAATACCTTTTCACTCCAACCTTATTTCAGAAAACATACACCAATCATACTCATAAGAAGAATGTGCCCATACCTTATTGGAGTAGAAGATAATTGAACCTTCAAGCTGTCACCACACACAACTCTCAAAATTCCAACCAAGTTAGGGTTAGAATAAAAAGAAATGAGCAATAATATAAACTTCCTTTATTACACCTTTAAGCTCCACTTCTTTAAACACAACCACCATAACATGCCAATAAATCAACAATCACAGACTCACACCTTATACCTCCATTTTTAATTTTAACATAGCAAAGAATAATCTTAAAAATACATCCAAAGAAATATGCCCTTATTTCTCCTAAGCTTTTATTCAATGCTAATCACAAAAGCCAAAACTCATAAAATTTAATCACACCTTATAAATCACTGTCCAAGAAACTCCGAATTTCGCGGCATAAAGACGTTTTAATAAAAACGTGTGTTACTCTAGCAAAGCACCCCCGCGAGACTCGAAACGACGACCTCCGCCAATGCAGCGCCCAACAGCAGCCTTCGCTGCCACTAGCCCACGCGGGCTACGAAGTTCACAAGTGAACTTCCCTCCACTTCACCCTCGAAAAAAACTCCCGAAGACTTTTCAACCGCACGTGCTTCTAAGTCTTCCTTCGATCGCAGCGAATACAGAGCACAAACACCGCAAATTACATTCGGGGAATTTTGAATTAATTAGCCTTCCAACCTTAGGAGTTGGAGAATAAATAGTCTCTTCGAAGACACCTTGACGTCGGCGAAAATAAAGACCATTTCAAAATTAATCAAAAGTATTTTCAAAAAGGGTTTAAAAACCCTTAAATAATTTTAATAAATTAAGAATAAAAAAAGGTTTAAAAACCTTTAAGTATTTTTAATAAATTAAAAATAATTTCTCCCTTAATTAATTAATTAAAACCTTGAAGGGTTTTAAATAATAATTAAATAAATAATAAAGAGAACCTCCATTGGTTTTAATAAAAACCCTATCCAACTTGGTTTTAATAAAAACCGGTTTGGTTTTAATGAAAAACCCTTGCCAATGGAATCTCTCCGAATTCTCTTAAAACGATTCTCTTGGAATCTTCCACCTTTGAAGCCAACACATCCTCTTAACATTAATGCCATTTCCTTTTGACATCAATGACAACTCATAGACATGAAGCTAGGATCTCAAACCCAAAATTGCCAACATATCTTGCAAATAAATTCAATATTTTCTCCAAGGTTCCACGTTAAAGCAATGCACATGTAAAGAATTAAGATGACGTTACTCCAAAATAGTGCTGAAATGAATTCATGGATGCAAGTGAATGTAAACAAGGGGCCTGTGGTGAATTATTGTCCTAGTGGAATTGAAATGTGCCACTACTAATTTTCCTTGATTATCTAGCATTAATGTGATCTCCCTGAACCCTGTTAGTCCAATTTATTTATCTTGAAATTTAATGATAAAAAAAAATGAGGAAAATGTTGAGGATATGCCACTTCCTTTTAGAAACCGTGCCTTTATGTGAGATTGATTTTTAAAGTTAGTAGGTTTATTTTATCTGAGATTTAAGTGTCCTACTAAAGTTAAGTTAGTGGGGTTAGTAAAGTTAGCATGGTTAGTAAAGTTAGCCTGGTTAGCATTTCTTTGTTATCTGACCTTAATGTGAGATTGTAGGTCAGTTGTTAGCAAGTTCTTTTTATCTTGAGATTCTAAATGAAGAAACAAAAAGAAAATGTTGTGGTTGCCCACTTCCTTTTAGTCTAGAAATTTATGTGCTTTGAAGTTAGAAACCCTTCCCAAAATAAATTTTATCTTTGGTTATTCAAATCTGTGCTTTGTGGGCCCTTTCTTTACTTGTAAAGATTTTCCAAACAACATATTAAAACCAAAAAATAATAGTCACTCTTTGCCATCCAGAAATTTGTGCACTCCAAAATCCGAGGTTAATCTTATAGAAAAGAAGAACCTTTCTGATTTTGAGTCTGAAATTTTAATGTTTTGTAGAAAATGAAATGAAAGCAGAACATAAATCTGAAAAGTAAAACTCAAAACATGAAAACTAACTAATACTGGACAATGAATGTAAAGTCTCAAATCTATGCTACCCCACCCAACAATTCCGGATTTAGTAAGGTCTACCAGGAAATAACCCACCTTGATTAAACCTGCAAATGCACAATTTAAAGCAAAGCAAGTGCTAGCTTCTAGGAATTATATAAAATTTGCATCTCCTAACATTCACGTAATTTTAACCCTGTTACAGCATCAAAATCAGATATAAGTCAGAAAATATGCAATGTAAAAAGATATTTCATTAAAATCCTATTCCCTGCAACCTCTTTTAGAAATGCTCACAAGTTGCACAGTTTGAGCTAATACATTCACCAAAACCCTAAACAAAAATGGCAGCCTTTCGGTACTCTGGTTTGCAGCCCCCGTATTAATCCTTCAATGGGTTTTTAAAGTTTTTCTTGCGGACCATTCGTTTCACTTGCCATTTTGTTTTCCAAAAAACTGTTAATTATCTCCATGCATGGCTTCCTTCCAAAATAGCTTCGTTTCCTTTGCGTTGTTTCATTTTCACTTTCCCTCAAGCAGACTTTTGGTTTCAAACATAATTTTCAACTTTTAATTTCATTTGTATGAGTAACATTTCTATTTCATAATGAAATATCTTCCATATAAAAAATAATCTCCCTCTTTATCCGTCCAAATTTTCCAAATGTCTAATTTTTCTTCGTGGGCCACCTGCATGTGTTGTCGCTTCAAATTCCCTCTTGCTATTCTTCAACTAAAACATCTTCAATAGCTTCCTCTTATTTACTTTACTTTGCTTGCTTTCCTAAAGTAAAGCTCGACTTTCCACCAAGACGTAACTGCCATCCAAGAGAGCAACATTAACGACAAATTTTCAATCTATGATGAAGGGCCCTGTCCATATGGCATTCTTCACAATGCCATTTGTCCTTTTTTATTATTTTGTATATCCATTAGCATGCATTTCATCTTGTAGAACGTTTTCAAAACATCTCTTTTATTATATTTGCTGCCATATACGTTATATGCCCATTACAACTACCTTTACTCATCTTTCTACCTGCTCATCATGCATCAAGTATGTGGCCGTCAAGCATTTCTGACAGGTCTCCTTCATCCACTAAAATGACCCCAAAGGATCGCTACCTCCCCTGTTGACTGAAACGCCCGCTGTACACCGATAATGCTCTGCCATCGAATCTGCTGTTACTATGAAATCGAGCTACATGAAAGGATAAAATTACCCTTCTCTACTGTCATACAGATGGTCCTTCCATGGTTAACGACGTCGCCGTCACTGGAACTGCCTGTAACATTCTATCGCTACCGTTACCCGATGACGAAGTAGCCTTCCACTTCGGATGTCCGTTTATCCGATCGTCTTCGTCCCCTCCTGAAATGCTTAGAGTGTGAGAATCTATGTCACTTGGATAGCGTCGACCTCTCATATCGATAACATTTTTGCCAAATCAGCTTTCGTTCTTCACCAAATAAGAGGTAGAATAGGCAATTTTATCCATTCAAAGTGGAAAGTTTACTTCGTTCAACTCGTCACTGAATCATCTTTGCATCTTCATCATCTATCGTGGATGTACAATGAGGCAACTCTAAATCCTTCTGATTGCCCTCAGGACCAGTAGCTGCTCACTATGATTTCACCCATTTTACGTCTAGTTGCTAATGCGAGAACTGAATCCCCACGGCTGCATTTTGCATGGTTTCCACGTCGAATGCTATTTTGGGTTCACTCGCTATTGAATCACATGTTGCAGCATTTGAGGATGCCGTTTTCACTCACGACCATATTGTTGTTGATGCAGTCCATGCTGAGAATACACTAGTTAGATGCTCATGCAACAATTTTTGTCTCAGATTTAGTCGGCATCGCTATCACTGTTCGAGCGCTAGCTAGAGGTCTGCGCTATCCACCCACATGTTGCTCATCCGAATAATTGCTTCATCACCATCCACGTAAGCAATGGAGGGAGACTACGTCTTCGCGATCACCTTCGACCGCAGCACTGCACTATCCGTCGTTTACCATTTGTCATCAAAATGGTGCCCACGTGCAAATATCATTTGCTTGAATCACATTTACCCCGCTTTATAACGCTTTCACTGGCGAGTCGTCCACGTGGACCCCACTCTTTCCCACATTCAACAGTGTCATGAGACTCCATGAATCCTCCAGCCGTTCACTCTTTCGGCAATCACATTACCTACACGAAGACACAAAAAGGGCTTTAGTCTTATGAATAGAATAAATTACAAAGCCCTAATATTTGAAATGAATACAAGCCTTTTATCATTATAAATATTATATTCATAGGTTTATTCTTTTCTTTTATTTTATTGATTGCTTATTTTTTTTTATTATATATATATATATATATATAATTTTATTGCCTTTTTGTTTGGTTATTGTGAGAAACCTTTATGACCATGTACACGGTTAAGCAATATCATCCCAACCATGACACCTAAAGTTGGAAGTTATCATTATTAATATGAAATTTAACACAAAACCACCACACACCATTTTTTAAACTATTATTATATACAAAATATATATAATAATAATGTATATTTTTCGGTATACAAATGAAAGAAAACCCAAAAAGTAACCACAAAAACACTAACAACAAAATCGATGAAAAACTTACCAACACAACAATGATGATAAAAATCATCAACCACAAGATGACGACAAAAAGTCATCGACAAAAATTGACGGTAAAAGTTGTCAACGAAAAATTGATGACAAAAGTCGTCGACAATAATTTAACAATAAAAGGTTGTCGACAAGAATTTGACGATAAAAAATCGTCGACAACAATTTGACGATAAAAAATCATCGACAAGAAATTGACAACAATTTGACGATAAAAAATCGTCGACAAGAAATTGACAACAATTTGACAATAAAAAATCGTTGACAAGAAATTGACAACAATTTGACGATAAAAAATCATCGACAAGAAATTGACAACAATTTGACAATAAAAAAATCGTTGACAAGAAATTGACAACAATTTGACGATAAAAAAAATTGTTGACAAGAATTTGCAAACCCAAAACAAAGTGAAGAATTAGACACTAAAAACGAAATGCAAACACCCGGATACCAAAACAAAAAAGTGCGTCCCTAGTTTTGGGGTATGTTGTGGAACAGCCACAACAGAGCTTTACAAGGTCAACCGGCCAATCGGTTGATAATAATAACAAATACTTTATTCTATTTAATAAATGCATGATTAAAATAGATCTCCTTTTTCTTCATGTGCAACCTCCTCCATAGTCCTTGGTCAACCAGTCAAAGTTGACTTGGTAAATCTTGCAAAGTATGAAGGCATGGAGGCGCCTTCCGTATGAGGAAGGCGCCTACTTTTGTTGGGTGCCTTCCTTATAAGGAAGGCGCCTACTTCTATTGGGGGTGCCTTCCTTATAAGGAAGGTGCCTACTTCTATTGGGGGCACCTTCCTTGAAGAGGAAGGCGTCTGCTTCTGCTTGGTACCTTCCTTGAAGAGGAAGGCACATACTTCTGTTGGGCACCTTCCTTGAAGAGGAAGGCACCTGCTCTCATACCTTAGTCTTCGAAAGCCAGGTCCAAGTGGATGTAGACTGGAAAACACCATATTAGTAGCAAAACCTGCATTTATACACAATTCCCACTAAAAACACCAATCAAGCATAATACCGGATTTTCTATCAATTATATGCATAAGTTATATAAAATACATCTCATATGCTAATTGAACTAGTGATAATTCTCCTTAACCGTGTATATAAAATGAGCATTTTTGGTGCTCATCATCCCCCCATGCCTAACATGTGCCATGCCCTCGTGGCACCAAAAGGTGAAGTTATCCCTCTCGCAGGCTGACCATGCCAAAAATTTTGTCATGTATTCGTGACAACAACCCCTGGGATATATATTTTTTTCATCTATTTTTTTTTTTAATGGCCTTCAGCATCTCTGTTTCTCTGCCGCTGAGTGCTTCTATTTTTTTCATTTAGCACTTCTGTTTTTTTTTTCAGTACTATTTTTTATTCAGCATTGTGTTTTTTTTATTGAGTGTTGTTATTCTTCATCCGTAGAGCGATGCGGCACCAAAAAAAGTCAGAAACACATATTGACTGATCATTGTGGATAAATAGTTAAATCATGACCACACTGTTTAGGGCAAATTACCACTGCACTAATGCTGGCATTTTCTAGTGTTGCACATTAGTCAAATTTGGTGAGACCAAATTTGTTTAAAACAAGTGCAATCACCAGCTACTACTTTTACCCACATCTCGAAACATATTTGGCATCTCCAGAACCTCCTTTGTGGTAGAGAGTAGCATCATTTATATGTGTTCGCTCAATATGACTACCTTTGTCAGGAGGCGGCAATGAAAATGATGCCAAATTTATTCATGTAGATGCCATAGCCTCTTTTTTTTTTTTTTTCAATTATATATTTTTTCAAGGCACATCATGTGTTTGAATTCTAATGGGAGATTTTGAAAAACTATGGAGGCGTCGACTGGTATTAGCATATAAATGATTTTAAAATAACTATACACATAATTAACAAGAAAATTAGTACATACCCGGGTGAATTTCATAGAATATGATATATATGATGCTGGTGGTGTGAGACGTCTTCACGTTGGTGCTCCTGGAGATTTTATTTATTTATTTATATGTATCTTTATCTGTTCTGCCATGAAAAGAACAGATCTTGACTCTCTTCCTTTTTTTTTTCATCCTCTGACACATGTGCGTCCAAAATGATCTTCCCTCTGAATTATTTCTTTTGCATGCATAATTGGAACAACACTGCATTCCTTTTTTTTTGGAGTGAGGAAAAACAATATTTCTTTCATCATTCACGACATCTGTCAGGTGCATTGCTGAGATGTATGTGTTGTATGTGCTGGCGTTGGTAGGATGTTCTCATCCGTTGGTGCGAGCCCCAAATTAACCTACATGACGTAGAGTTGGAACTGCACCAATTTTTGTTGCCCACGTCGTGCTTGTCTAGTCAATGGGTGAAGAATATGGGTGCCTTCCCTATGAGGAAGGCGCTTGCCTTCTAGTGGCACCTTCCTGTCGATGCCTTCCTATGAGAGGAAGGCACTTGCATTCTAGTGGCACCTTCCTATGGCACCTTCCTGTTGGTGCCTTCCTGTGGCACCTTCCTGTCGGCACCTTCTTGTGGCGCCTTCCTGTCAGCGCCTTCCGGTGAGAGGAAGGTGCTTGCATTCTTTTGGTGCCTTCCTAGAATAGGAAGGTGCTGGCCTTCTATTGGCGCCTTCTTGGAAAAGGAAGGTGCTTATATTTTCTTGGTGCCTTTCTGGAAGAGGAAGGTGCTAACCTTCTATTGGCACCTTCTTGGAAGAGGAAGACGCTTATCTTTTCTTGGTGCATTCCTGGAAGAGGAAGGCGCTGGCCTTCTATTGGCGCATTCCTTGAAGAGGAAGGTGCTTATCTTTTCTTGGTGCCTTCTTGGAAGAGGAAGGTGCCTACATTCTTTTGGCACCTTCCTTGAATAGGAAGGTGCCTACTTACCATGCATTGATTCCGAAGGAAACAAATATTTGACATCTATTTTTTTCAAACTCCTCCCCCATTTTATTTAGCTACCAGTTGGAGGTTTCTCATTTCCCTTTGGGACCAGGCTGGTCCTCGGGAAAGAGGATACTCTCTTCCAACGGGCAACAAAAATAAAACTTTACTTCTGATTTGCATTTCATCATGGAGCTATTTCAACAAAAGGGTTTTTTTTTTTTTTGATAGGAGTAAGTTAGGTGCCAATAATAAGGTGTCTTTCCCCCATGTCTAAAAATTGTCACGTCCTCATGACAACAGCCTTCCGAACTCCCCTTCTTTTTTTTTAGGCTGAGCCTTCTTCTGTTGGTGTTCCCGTACAAGCTTTGTTTCTAATCAACAAATTTTTTTTTTTTTTTATTACGGGAGGTTCTGGTTCACCCGCATCTTCCCCCACTTAAATTGGTGATGCCCTTGTCACCAGTGTCAGGTCCCTCTGTACAATAGGTTTGTAGCCCTTTGAACATTAGGTCCCACACTAAGCAACAGGAACCTCCATCAAAGGAGAAGAACATTGCTTATTGGTACCTTCCTCCAAATGGAAAAAGGCACTACTGTATTGGGCTGATTGTAGGCACTCTCTTCCTAGTGGGAAGTAAGTGCCTTTTATGCTTCGTCGCACTCCTAATTGCAGGGCACAAAATGTCACATCTGTTAGGCCTATTTTAAGCCGGCTCCGCCTATAGATCATGCTCATGGTTGTGTACTATGAAACTACACCTACAAAAATTGTAAAATAAGAATCATGGCCTGTACCTGAGGACATAGCTCTTAGGATACCTTCAGATTGCACTCATCGGGCACGATTACCTGCACACACGAAAGCAGTAAAATAGGAGTCGACTCCGTGCTTGTTAGGCCCTGGCTCTCAAGATGCCTATAGATTGCAATTCAGTTCATGGTTTCATGCAAAGCAAATAAAATTAATTTTTTATGCTAAGTAGGACATGTTCTATGCCTTTCCTTTTTCATTGGGAGGATTCACATAATTTTTTTTTATTTATTTATTTTTATCAAGGCACCTCTACTGTATGCCATCAAGGCGCCTCGTCACTTATTCCTCTTTTTTTTTCCATCGAACCACCTAGGTGCGGGAAATGGATCAAGGCACCCTAGATGTCAAGGCACATGCTTGCTGTGGAAGGCGCCTGCTTGTTGTGGAAGGAGTCTGCTTGCTGTGTGGAAGGTGCCTTCAATGTATGACACCTTATTGATGCAGAAGGTGCCTCCAATGTATGGTGCCTTCCTGATGTGGAAGGCACCTCCAATGTATGGCACCTTCCTGATGCGGAAGGTGCCTCCAATGTATGGCACCTTCCTGATGCGGAAGGCACCTCCAATGTATGGTGCCTTCCTCATGCGGAAGGTGCCTCCAATGTATGGCGCCTTCCTGATGTGGAAGGCGCCTTCATTGTATGGTGCCTTCCTGATGCGAAAGGCACCTCCGTTGTATGGCGCCTTCTTGATGTGGAAGGCACCTCCATTGTATGGCACCTTCTTCATGCGGAAGGCACCTTATTGATGATCAAGGCGTCTTTCACTTTATCATTTTTTTTTTCACGTATCCTCCCTTTTTTTTCCTTTTCTTTTTCTCTTTTTTTTTCACGTATCCTCCCTTTTTTTCCTTTTCTTTCTCTCTTTTTTTTCTTTTCTTTTTATTTTTTTCTTCTTCTATTTTTTTTTAGCGAATGATTGAACATTCGTCCAAGCTACTGGTATGGTATGGGGTCTCCCCCATGTCGATGTCTGATCCACTCTCGCAAATGTGAGGCGATTGTTAATAGAGCTCATTGACCGTTACTTGAACATTGTCTCAACACTCTACTTTGTACGTGGTGTAGCATCTTTGACTCTGCTCATCATTTACTCAGGTTGTAACAGTCACACACCTTGCTTCAAAATATTCCCAAAGTTTCACAAATTGCTTGGGATGGAAGCCTTTCGCTTGATCAGGGTTACTTAGCCTGCCTTCAGGCGCTAATGTTGCCAAGGTAAAACTCTGCTAGCTTTCACCTGCTAGATTAGATGCTACACGATCAAGTACATGAGATAGTTCGTATAGTTTTATTACAAACTCCAGTATAATTCTTAATTCACGAAATATTCAGACACCTCCTTATTTTTCTACTTCGCACTTCACGTTGCCCTGCAAAACATAAAATAAAAATCTAAACTAAAGACGTTAAAATAAAATTCTAACTAATTTTTTTTTCTCTGTTTTTTTTTTGGTCTATTCTGCCTTGACTAGAACAGATCTTGGATTATCATTTTTTCATCATATGCATCAAAGAACAGAATGTCAACTTCAACCATTTGAGCTGGTGATTTTCACATCTAGAGGTTTGTCAATGATCCATCCTAAGAATTTGGCAAAATGTGTCATGTACTGAAACATCTTTGCCCTCACACTTTTTGTGAAAAGCATATTTCTCCATGGTTTCAGATCCTCTCAAAGTTGATGTTATCTTCCACCATAGTGAGACTCTGCCTCTCTTTTGTATATTTTTTTCACATATTTTAACAGGATGAGAATGCTACCATAAAAACTGTAATGTTGGCACTGTGCATTCAAAAGTGGAGGCTATGTCAGGTAACTACGTAGCCTACTGTGTGAAATTTACATTCCATGTACCATTATGAAAGGATTTTATGACAACCAACAACTCACATTTTTGAAACACCAAGATCCTCCTCAATTAGCACATAAAAAAAAGTTAATCCTACTCTAATGTATATCCAAAGTATTGGACTCTCCGTATGCATTGCAGGGATTAATCTTCGAGCACTATTTTCTCATCGTGTGCCCCTGAATGCATCACTTTTTCAATTAAGTAATCTTTACATAATCCTGACACATGTGCATCTGAATGATCTCCCACTTTGAATTATTTACATCACAGGTGGAGTTAGAGTGGCCCTACGATCCTCTATTTCTCAAAGTGAGGATAAAAACAAATATTTTCCATAATATACAACATGTGTCGGGTGTTCAAGTGTGACGCCTTCATAAAATGGCTCGATGAGATTTATGTGCTATTATTTTTCTAGCCACCTTGAGCTTCATTCACACATTTTTTTTTTCGTGCTCAAGCACCATGTGGCCTTTGTGCAGACATTTGAAATCTGATCTCCTACAAGCTCTTTCCCTATTTTATTTAGCTACCGGTTGGAGATTTCTCATTTCCCTTTTGGACCAAGCTGGTCCTCGGGAAAGAGGATACTCTCTTTCAACAAGCAGCAAAATAAAACTCTATTTTTGATTTGCTCATTAACTTGGAGCCTTTTCAGCAGATGATTTATTTTTCTCTCTTTTTTTTCTTTTTTTTTCACGAACACTATAAATAGCGTTCATTGTGTTGTTGGCGACATTGATGAAGGTGGGGTCTCCCCCATACCTACATCTGAACTAGTCTTCTCGAAATCTTTTTTTTTTTTCAACTAGTATGATATGTTGTAGCATGAGAAGAGTATTTTCCTTCATGGCCTCGCAACCAAACTTCTTTCAATGTAATGGCAAAGTGTGCAGGCCAGCCAATGACTATTCGCGAGCTAGCAACCTGAAGAAAACATGGCATAGTATTCTGTTAAAACCACATGCTAGTTTCTGATTCACCAGGTCGCCTTAAGCGTAAGTGAAGAGCATACTCCATAACAAGGCATTCTCTTTAAATTATGCTTTGTCATTTTCCCTGCATTATTAATTTCATCATAAAAAACATTTACCAATACGTTGCAAAAATTTCAAGCCTGTAATTTTTTTTTAATTTAAAACCAAGCTTCTAGAGGCACAATTTTTTCAATGGTTTCTATATAGAAACACATCCCTAAAAAATTTCAATCAGACCTAGGTTGTGCTTATTTATTTTGATTTCTTGGAACCATTGAAAATATGATGGAAATCCTTCAATGCCATATTTTTCTAATTTTTTTTCAACACGTTTTATTCCTACTTCTACAATTAATTTGGTACATCAGGTTCATTCACATGTTTACCTGAGAAGCTATAAAATGCAAATAGTTGCCAATGGAATTTAGCTCTGATTGTGCCAGAAACTATTTTTGGCCTTATAAAAAGGCCCACGGTGGACTCACACTTCTCAGGTAAAATATCTATAGGTAATTTTAAATAGGCTTTTTATCTGACCTGTAAATTAGAACACTACAGTTTAGACACTCCACGGCAACAGCACCAAAATGGTGAGCAGAAATTACGTTCCGAAAAACATTCATTTTTCTTCCATAAATTATCAATCCGGTAAGTCCGTAAACTTATGAGTGTCATGCACAGTATATGCCTACAGTTTTGGGGAACAAATCTGGTTGTACCTTATTTAGTTTGGTGGGGAGGTTTGTGTAATTGGATTCCATCCAAAACAAATAAACTAAGTGCGGGAGATGAAATAAATAAATTATAAACAAAAAGTAAAGTGCTAGAAATAAAATGAGGAAATAAACACAAACAACTGAAATTAAATAAAGCAGTAAACTAATCTATAGAAAGCAAATGCACAAATTAAACATGGGAGGACTACTGCAGGGAGTGGACCCAAGCTCCCGCAGATATTCCGCCCTGCTAGCTACGTAGAGCTTCCTCGAATAAGAAGAGTTGCACTCTTAATTAATTAAACAATAAAATAAAATAAGTTATGTGTAAAATTAATCATTGATCCCTTTGTTCATTTGTCCTGCGTCTTTATATAAAGCGCATCCAGATCTCATTATAATAACAAATCAGTCTATTTTAATCATGTGATGTGATTTAGTTACAATTGATTATACACATATTTTATTCTTCTATTTTAAAGTATGTTCGTTCACCAGAAGGATAAATATAAACACCCTTAGGTGTACGTAACAAAAAATCCTAAACTAATGCATCCTAAAAATAATAATATGCTTTAGGAGCTTTACAAGGTCAACCGACCAATCAGTTGATAATAACAACAAATACTTTATTCTATTTAATAAATGCATGATTAAAATAGATCTCCTTTGTCTTCACGTGCAACCTCCTCCATAGTCCTTGGTCAACCAACCAAAGTTGACTTGGTAAATATTGCAAAGTATGAAGGCATGGAGGTGCCTTCCATATGAGGAAGGCGCCTACTTTTGTTGGGCGCCTTCCTTATAAGGAAGGTGCCTACTTCTATTGGGGGTGACTTCCTTATAAGGAAGGTGCCTACTTCTATTGGGTGCCTTCCTTGAAGAGGAAGGCGCCTGCTTCTGCTTGGTACCTTCCTTGAAGAGGAAGGCGCATACTTCTGCTGGGCACCTTCCTTGAAGAGGAAGGCACCTGCTCTCATGCCTTAGTCTCTGAAAGCCAGGTCCAAGTGGATGTAGACTAGAAAACACCATATTAGTAGCAAAACCTGCATTTATACACAATTCCCACTAAAAACACCAATCAAGCATAATACCAGATTTTCTATCAATTATATGCATAAGTTATATAAAATACATCTCATATGCTAATTGAACCAGTGATAATTCTCCTTAACCATGTATATAAAATGAGCATTTTTTGTGCTCATAACCAAGGTATGCTTAAAGGTTAGACTTGTATGTTTCCTACAACACTGATGACCCTGGAAATTGTCTTAGATTTTTGCATTTCAAATTCATGATTATCATGCTCCTGCTTCTACATCACTCTCTACGAACGAGTCTTTCTTCAAATTTCTCTTTGATGGTGCTTTACCTTCTCCTCAAAACTCGATGTTCCTCTCAATGCTCGATCTCATTAGTGCTTCAACATTCTACTTTGTGGTTCCTTGTTTCACTTCGGGTGGCAACTTCAACTCACTTTATAATGGTGATTGGTATCCCTTTTCTTCATTCCTCCTTGCTATGATTTTAGGAATGATTTTAACATCCACTATGCTACCTAAAATTGACATCCACAGAGACGTGCTATAGTCATCTCCTCCACCACGTTGCCATAGTCTGACTATGATAGAATTTTTGAAGCCACCTCACTACCAATTTTTTTTTTATCTATAAAATGTACATCCTTTTTGCATGGAGATCCATAGGCTTTTCCAACTAGTCCTCCAACACCTCTCCTCTACTATCGAATACCTTCAACCAATTGTTGATCACATTTTATCTCTTCCTCCCTTCGCATGTAACACATAGTACCACACCACTTCGTATCCGGTGCTACTTATTTTAAAATATATTTAATCATAATCCCTATCCTTTTACTTTTGAATGTGGAAGCCATTAATTTTTTGACCATTTTGCATCTTTGAAGCTTGTTAAAACACAAATCGCTATCGAGCCCCTGTCATTGTTGTGCATTCAGACCATGATTGTTGTGCATTCGGTCCGCCATTGCATCTTAAATAATTGTCACCACTCGTAGAACTACATTTCCATCACCTACAAGTTCACCTACTACCTAGTGATTTCTTTCTGTTGTCGAACATTAAAATATGTTTTCCTCCTTTCTTTCTCTTAGATCACTGGATGGTGAAAGAAGTATATGTTTCCTCTACCATGCTATAGTTTTACTTCACCATACCTGGTTGCAGTTCCTCAACCTTCTAGAACACTGGCTTTATCAACTTTGACCTCGGTGCCGCCACTACCGTCAAAGCTCAACTTTGTGCTACTTATATATATCGAAGACGTTCACTTCAAAAATCATCCAAAAACCTTTCACTTGCTTTTAGCACCCTAATGGTTAGCCCATATAACTTTCATATTTAAACCTTTAATTTAAATATGTACCTTTGGTGAGGGGTTTTAAATATTTAATTAAAATATTAAATATTTTGATTTAAATATATCAAAAAATTTATATTATATTTTTATTTTAAAACATCACTTTAATATTTAAATATTTTATTTAAATATTAAAGCATACACCACCACTTTATTCACCCAAGCACACCATGGTTTTCCAGCAACCAAGTCGTCCTTTGACATCAATAACAAATAAATAATTCTAACAATCTCCCCCTTTGTCATTGATGGGAACCCTACAAAGAAAGTATCCTTTACTAAAATAGGATCACAAGTTGCTCTCCCTGACAAGTTGCTTCCTCTTACTAAAATTCCAAACTACTCCCCATTTGACATCAATGGTAAAGTATTCTCAGGGCTAAATGATAAGGCACTTGATAGTGCCTCGCTACTAACTGCTCTAATTGATATGTTCAATGATGATATGGGAGTGAAACTACTCCCAACTTACTATGCTCCTTTTCTTATTCTATTTTATTTTTCTAAAATTTTGAGGACATATCCTTTTTGAATATTTTGACCATCCTCCTTCTTACTTGATTTTAGAATTTTAGGGAACACCGTTCTACACCATTTAGATGTATATCCAAAATTATCACATTTGTGATAAATGATGTTGTAGTCCATGAGAGGTGCAAATGAATTAAAATTCCTCTTGGTGAAGCCAGAATTATTTTTAGCACGGACCCTACAATGTATAGCCTTATGACCAAATTGGTGACATGAAAAGCAATAACCTTGAAAGAAATATTGAAACCTTTCTAATTGCCTTGGAGAATATGGCCACATGGTTCTCTCATTGCTATTTCTATGATGGTCCTTGGTCCATGATGATGATTTATTTTCTTCCTTCTTGATGCTTCCACTTCTCAACACATCAGCATAGGTCTTAGGCTCTTCTTTAATTATTTTCTTTGATGCCTCTATTCCTTTTGAGCTTGACTCCTCATTTTGTTTCTTTTGACTTTCTTCAAAACCAAAGTCCAATTTTTATAACCGAAGATCTTTGTGCTTTGATAATATCATCCAAGATTTTGATGCTTTTCTCAAACCTAAAATTTTGATGTAGATTATCATTAGATTTTTCAACTTCCTTCCTTAGAGACAATTTCATGTTCCAATTTTTCACACTCCAATTCTTTTGACTTTAACTACTCAGTCATAACTTCTTCAATCCACTTTGCCTCTTCAATTTTAATTTTTAAGTTGATAAGTTCTTGTGAAAGCTTTGTCTTTGTTTTCTCATCCTCTTGTACTTGAGTCTTCAATATTGAGTTATTTCTAAGCATATTCACCTCTTTAAGAGCAATAATAAGTTCCTATTCTATGTCAACTATAGCTTGTTTTATAATATTATAATGTGCACTATGCATCAGTTTGACACTTGTCTTCTACCACTTGTCCTATGTCTTTAGTTTGAGTTCTCCAAATAAAGTTATGTGTCTTCTGCATGACACTTGGAGTGGAGATTATGGCACTTGTCATATCTCCCTCATAGGCTTTATGTCTATATATTGTAATCATTTTTGTAAATACAATGGTGCCTTTTATTCAGTTCCAACAAATAAAAAGCACTATTTGAAAAGAATTCCAATATAGCTTTAAGTCTCATTAAGCTAGCTACAGGAATTAAATGCAGAGAAACTATAAGGGCTGCAACTACACCTAAACAAGCTTGGGATGCTATAATAAGATTGTTTTATAGGTAAAGTCAAGACAAAAAAATGTATTTGAAATAAAAATTGCATAATCTATGTATGAAAGGCTCACTTATTGATTATATTATGGAAGTGAAGTCTATTAGGAATGATTTCTTAACTTCTGGTAAAAATCTTGATGATAATGAGTTTATTCCTATAATGTTGCATGGCCTTCCTATAGACACCCAAAAGTCACACATTGCTATTTTTGCATATCTATAGGTGATTCCAGACATCCCTAGGATATTGTAGACTATTGTAGTCATGCGTAGACATGCGTAGACATGCGTAGACATGCGTAGACTTCCATAAGTTCACCATAGTAATGTGTAGACTTCCACAAATGGCTTTCAGGTCCAAAACCCTAATAAGCCCTCAAAACTACATTTTATGCATCGAGATACCTTCAGACGGCAACCCGAGGTGATGCATAGCCCATTTACACTCAATTGACACCCCCACGGGGTATTAATTGGCAAAATCAATTAAAATTCAATTATCAAATTCTAATTTAATGTTGACTTCACTTAAGCCCCTTTTTAGGGCAAAATTGGATTAATTAACTCTTAATTCATAATTAGTGTTAATCAAATCCTCCCACATGTGCCAATTTAGGGTTTCCTAGGGTTTTCTTTTAATCCTCCCCTAAACATGCTTAAGGCCTAATTAGGATTAGCACTAATCCTTCCTCACACATGTGTGAGGATAGGATATTTCCTACTTAGAATGAGATGTTGCCACATAGCATCTATTAACCTAACCCTAGTCAGAATCAAACCTAGGTTTAGTCTATCTAACCCCCCTGCACCTTGCATTTGCCTATAAATAATGGGTCCTAAACCCCTAATTAAGTTTGATTCCCAAATTCAACAAAGTACTATTACTCTACAGAAATGGAAAGCCAATAGCACACAATCCATTCCCGAAGCATACAGATGGATTCTGATAGCATACAGAGGCACCCTAGCTACCTTAGGATCGATCCACCGAAGAGATTTCACCAGAAGAGCATCACAACTCAATTCATAGCCTGCCCTATGAATCCGGCCCCAATTAGTGACCCGGGTCATGAATTGCATCTGCAGACCCCAAATCACTCCAGATTTGGGAGGTAAGCTCTATTTCAATATGTTATTATCTTCTACATATTTCATTTTTATTTATGTTATAGTTTTATAGTCATTTTTGTCTTCCTAAATATGGGGCCTGACTAAGGCAAGCCCCCCATCACACTAACCCCTTTTTTGTAGGTCTTTCATAGGTTATCTAATAGATCTAAGGAAGAGGAACAACATACAAACAACAACCCTACGGTGGCCTGCATACATCGAAGCCCACCTACACTGAGGGACGCTAGAAGAAAGCATCAGATTTATTGTAACCTTATTAGGAATAGAGATGGATAAAGGGTATCAAGGCCCTCTTGTAACACATGCTCATTAATATCAATGGAATACAATTTCTCTATTTAATGCATCATTTATGTTTATGTGTTAAATTATCAAATGTCATTTTCTACCCATTTCATTCTGGCACGCCCGGTGGGACCCCCACAATGGATAGTGCTAGATTCACTTTTCTTATAAATCTGACATTATCTTCTATTTCTATGTTTTGTAGGTACCAAAACTATGTTTCACTAAAGCCTCCAAATCCCTAGGAATCATCCTAGGCCAGCAGATCTCTGATTTGAAGCCTCTGCACCTGATTCATGACCCACCCTACGATTTAGGTCAAATTCATGACCCGGGTCATGATTTGAGCACAAACACCTCAAAAACCCCCAAATCAGCTAGGGTGATCTTTTTAGGGGCCAAGAAAACCCCCTTAGCATCAGAATGTAGGTATTTTCACTTTTTCTACCTCTGTTGCAAATTTTTGGAAGTATAAATGCATTAATTAGTTGAATGACCATTACTAGGCCTAGTTTTGGGTTCATTGCAAAGTAGTTAAAGCATTAGGGTTTCTAAAATTTTTAGGACCTGCAACTTTCCAGCAAGTGTATAAAATTTATTTCTCAAATAAATTTGCATTTGTCTTTTATCTTTACATATAGCATAAGCCTAAGTTGTTCTTCCTTCATTCATAGCTTACATTCCTAAAAGGAATTTTACATTCCAAAGTGAAATCAGGGTTTCTAATCCCCTCTTATATTTTTGAAAGTATTTTTACATTCTGAAAGTGCAAGTTAAGGTTTCATAATCCCTTTTACTCCATACACATTTGGATTGCATGTTTCTATGTTTTGCAAAGTAGATTAGTTTGCTTCACAAAGGCATTTAGACTAGCTCATTTCTTTACAAATATTGTAATCTATCTAATCATTTGCTTTCGAAAAGGCATTAGGATTAGTTTTCTTTTGAAAAGGCAAGTAGTTAGTTTCTTATCTTGTAAACATCGATAGTAAAACACAAACCCACACACACTCACGTGGTACCTTAAACAAGTGGTGAGATTGGACTTCATCCCCAATCCATCACTCGAGACTGGTGTGGATCGAGTTTCACTCTCCATCAGCTCACCCCCTAGACACCTAGTAGCCCCATAGGAGCGGTTTTCTAGATTTCATCACCAGAAAATCCCCCACTTTTGTGATTGGGCCCTGGATTTCATCACCAGTGGTTACCTGTAGAGTGGGATAGGATTAGCGCCTTCATCCACAAGGCTTGTATAATTTGTGGAATTGGTAACTGTCATTCTTGACTAAGCCCACCCGAGGGTGAAGCGAAAGCATGGGTATGTCGATAGCAGGTCTCAGATAGTGCCACCTCTTCTCATGAGAGGATATTGTGAACTCGCTTCAGCATAGTGAGTTCCACCCCTTTAGGATACCATTTTACTGCACCTTCCATACAGGTCACCATTCGCACGTTGCGGTACCATTCTATCCTGTGCATATTTGGGTGTTGCAGGAGGTTTGTTATTGATGACATTCCTAATTTTCTAGAGTATTCACTCCATTACCCATGATTCTACATAGGGAGTATCAACATTATAACACACAAAATGAACATAACACTTTTATTTTCTCAACATTTAGAATTGATTCCGGTCTACCATTGTTTGCATGATCACAGACCGGTCTCAACACACCACACTATATATTATTTTGCTACACACAACATGTCACTTATTTTACACTCATAGTAGACACACTTGAGTCTACATCACACAGGGTTTATTCTTAAAAACCCCCTTTGACACATGCCACTATGCCTATGGTCACCCATAGTAGAGCGCATGAGAAATCATGCTCTATGGAGGAATGGCCTCCCCCTTCCTCTAGTCAGTCTACTCTTACTCCTTCGATCATGAAGGAGAGGATTATAGATACATCTGATTCATGCATAGAATCTGATGCACAATTCACACACATGATGCCTCATGTCGAGATGTCAACTTTGAGTGAAATTCTCGCTACTTCACTCGTAGAGGATTACCCGCTCTTTGTAGCCCCATCCTCACCTAATCCCTCGACCACATTCTATGACCATGTAATCTACACTGCACCAAGATAGTCTCCTCCAACCTTCACCATAGATGAGGAGGTCATGCCTACGTCACCCACCTTTGCACACCCCTTTTTCTAGAATCTATCTCAATCCCTATTTGAGAATGATTCCTCCCTTCTAAACCGTACCCATCCTGAGGTCGCATCATTCACCCCTACCATAGGAATGGTGTCGGACCCATCCTCATCCACTATAGGAAGCCAGAATCCATCCTTCCAAACTGCACAATAGATCCCTACCCAGCAGGAACCACAAGCATTCCCTCAAACCTCACGCCGTACTCCTCACAAGAGTACCAACCATCCTCTTCTCAAGAGCCATTCTTCACCATATCTGAGGGTACCTCCCAATAGCCTCTTCAGGAGCAAGAGATGCAAACCCAAGTGGGAGTATACACTTACACTTTCCCCTCAACCCAAGCTCCTACCTCGATAGCTTATCCCACCTTTTTAGCAACATTCCCGCCTATCTCACAGGTATCCAGAGTGCATGATGCCCAACCCTTGGAGCCACATTTGCCTACGATGACCTTTAGGATACCACCACCTATGCCCTTTCAGGCTCCCACTACCCATATCCATCCTACCTATGGACCGACACCAACAACGTATGTACCTACTCAACCAAATTATTCCACATAGTTTAGCTTTCCTACTTCCTACCCTCCAAGGCAGAGATAGATCCCATCTTTTGATACCTCATCTCGACCACCCCTAGCACCAGTAGCACCGACACCTACACCACCACCAGATACACCTAGCTTCTTTATGCCTCCTCTAGTTTGGTCATCACCACCCATGGTCCAACCAGTACAATAGGCTCCAAACCAACAAGTACCCATGCCACAACCGCATGTTGCTCAGTCACAGTATTATTATCCTCAATAGATGCCTACCCCACAACCTAGTGTGCCTGTAGACATGACAACACATGTCACCCAATACCCACCTTATCATGATCAGGCACAATAATATTCCCCATAGTATTATGAAGAACAACAATACCAATACCCACCACATCCACAAGGTCAGCCTATCATAGCCCAACCTTCAACTCCTATGACACCCGAACTTCAACTCTTGCGAGATGAAGTCAAAATGTTGAACCTACGCACCTCTAGCTATGGGCCACAAAAGCCTTGCTATGATGAACTATGCAATGAGCCAGTACATCCATCAGTCCCTATCCCTCCTTATCCCTATCACTTTGAAATACCAAAATTCGACAAGTATAGAGGTAAGGAAGATCCCAGAGAACATGTGAGCAACTACCGCTCATCTTGTTACCAACTGCATAGTAGTAACCCTCTTATGTTGCATACCTTCTCCCTATCCCTCATTGGGCCAGCATTGGATTGGTACAACATGTTACCATGCCATAGCCTATACACCTTTGAACAACTAGCCAATTCCTTCTTAGAGCACTTTTCCATCAACATCAAGAAAAAGACCACATTTTTTGATGTCTACGCCTTACGATAGGTGGACGATGAACCCATCACTAAGTTTGTTTCCATATGGAGAGTGATTATTCATGATCTCACCCATAGCCTCCCCACCTCGGAGCTTGTGACACTCTTTTCCAAGAGTTGCCACAAACACATTTCCACATCCCTCCAACTTCATCAAAGTCATACTTTTGAAGATGCTATATCACAAGCAAAAGTGATCGAAGATATTAAGGTGCAATCTGGAAAGATTAAGTTGAGAGCTAAAACCAACTATAACTCCAAATTTCGATTCAATAGACCCACACCGAATCAACCTTACCCATGACCACAACAAACCAATCAAGTCGCAATTGCTACCCTAGCATTAGTACCGACTCCTCCACCCTATACACCACAACCGCAAGCGCTCCAAGCTAATGCACCTACCCCACCTCGACCACAGCAATACCATGGAATGCACCCATAGGGTCCACCACGCAACTTTACACCTTTATCTAAACCATTACCAACCCTATTCCATAGATTGTATGAGGGTAACCATATTGTTCTACCCGAAATTCACCCATTGGATCCAAATGCACCTAAATATCATGACTACAATGAGCAGTTATTTTATCCCTTTCATAGGCAACGTGGCCATAATATCGATTCATGTCACTCCTTTCGAGGGCAAGTTCAAGACCTAATCGATAGGGGCATTATTCAGGTAGCAAACCCTTTAGCCCCATAGAACCAAAACCTAGGGATTTTCCAAAACCCTCTACCATATCATAGAGGACCCAATCCCCCTAGACCTCCAAACAATCCTCCAATGCCCCCTCACCAAGTCAACAATGTCCAGCATGATCCTCCATCACGCGGAGTAGTAGGCATGATCAACCTTACTACGAGAAACCAACGGTACCCATCACCCCAGACAACACCTATTGTTTCTCCCCCTATCTAGTTTACATCCCCACAAGCATCCCAAAGGCCTAACACCATACCACCACCACCTCAAAATGTGATTACCATCCATGGTAGTCTAACCCATCAACTACGCAATGCCCCCACATGGCTATCCATATTCGACCTCCTACAACAATCTCAACCCCATCATGAGGCATTGAATGACATCCTACATTCCATTGACTTAGAGACACATGACACAAATGCTTTTGTCAATTTCATAGGGAACATCCCATGATGCCTTCAACCATCAATTAGCTTTCATGACCATGAGATAATGAAACTCATTGGTGAAGGAGCCGATCCTCCCCTCCATATACAAGCTAATATCAATGATATTACCTACAAGTGGGTACTCATTGACATGGGCTCATCCATCAGTATCATATCCACAATAGCCTTACATCACCTACACCTCCCTCCAACGCATTTCACCACACCTTCCCTAGACCTACGTGCTTTTGATGGTTCCATGAGACCTACCATAGGATCCATAGTTCTGCCCATTCACGTAGGCATCCATACGATTCCCATCCTCTTCCACATCATTCAAGGAGAAATGCAATACAATATTCTCCTTGGTCACCCTTGGATCAGAGACATGCAGTGTGTCCCATCCACATTGCATCATTGCCTCAAGTATGTCCACAATGGACTTGTTCATTGTGTCCCAACCGATGGAGACCCCTTTAAGTTTTGTAATGTCGTAGACCTTCCCCTTGTGCCTTCATTCTCATATTCCCAACTATTCCCTGTATCTTCTCACCAGTCAGTAGGAGCATCGGTATCCTCTCCAATTTCCACCCCAACACCCCAGTGTTCATCAACAACACAAGCCTCGATATCTGCACCATTAGCATCACATACTAGGGGACCTAAAACTGATACTATGCCTTCCCCACCACCATTCTCATGGCCTCCACAACCCTCTCAACCTCTACCATTCTAGTTTCCACCCATGATGTCGCAACCACCATTGCCACCCATTACACAACCGACTACATTACCTCCTTCACCCTCGCATATGGAAGCCCCTATCCTTCCTACACCATAGACACCACCTCTTCCCTTTCAACCAAAACCTAAGACATTCACATCTCCATGCATCCCTGCACCTACACCGATGCCATCCCCTACATAGAACAAACAACCTATTCAACCCACAACAACCAAACATCATGAACCTAAACAACCAACACCCAGCTCGGATGAACCTTCACACCCTTCAACTACCACCATCAAGGAATCCCAACTTTCTCCTTCCTCATCTGACTCGGATATGCCACCCCAATCGCTAGAGCATGCCACACCATGCATATCCATATTCATGACAAACAATGGCCTAGGAGACTATAACGTACGTGATACCCATGTATGTGACACCCCTATCCAATATACCCAAGATTTTGGTCATCCCTCAACCTCGGTATTGACTATTGGAACTGTCATACAGTTAGGAAGTCCCAAAAACCATACCAACTTTGTGTATGTGGGAGTAGACTCTTCAATCCCCTCACCAACTTCTTCACCACCACAATCTAGCTCTGGTGATGCAATTACACACCTAGCCAACCCTCAATTTGCCTTGCACTACCTACAACACTTTCATTGGCATGGGTTTGGGTTAGGTCATTATGAGCAAGGGCTACGTACACCCATTAACCCTCGTGTCCACTCACCTACCAAAAAAATTGGTCTAGGTTATCACCCAACCACCACCTATACATTAGAATATGAGATACAAGATCTATCCTTACATCCTCCCCCATACCCAACACACACCTTGGAAGAGTACATTGACATGGACATGCTAGAAGACATGCCTTCACCCACATCAACCATCACCATCCCCTATGATTTCTTCCAAGAATCTCCTATGCTCGATACCTCCTTATTCTATGATGTTCAAAGATTGGCAGAACACTTTGCTACTTTATCTCTGGCTACACCACCAATAGAGTCGGATGCACTCCCACATGATCCACCACCTATAGAGCCAGACCCGATGCCACCTGACCCACCATCGATACGCCTACTAGTATTCCCGCCTATACATAGATAGTTACAGAGAGCAGCCTCTCATCCTCATTCACCACCAGTCATCCTACGACCTCCCTTAAGCCTTTTGGGATGTGCACAACCTATCCAAATTCCATCACCAGATTCTACCCCACCTACTTCACCTACAACATCGATTAACATGGTTGAGGTAGATTTACATTCTCCCCTCCATTACAGCCACCAACGGATTCGAGATGATACCCCAAACCCAAACTTTATCGATCTCGCACACATCTCACACATACCAGCACCTGGAGACTTTCTTCTCTCTCCTCACATCTTGCGAATAGCAAATACCCCTTCCTCATCCATGTCACACCAAATCCCTCAAGTCCATCACACGGGCATTTACGTAGATGATGAATTCAAGTTCAGTGAGGCCATCGATGACTTCAATCTCATCCCTATCCCTGAATAGTTCACGATGGATCTCGCATGCTCATCGAAGACACGATCGATGTAGACATCGATGATGATCCAAAAAATCCACACATCCTCAAATTAGCCGCTAGCCTCTCACCCAAGGAGCGCATCACCTTCACGAACTTCCTACGCAAGTATATAAAAGTGTTTGCATGGTCTTACAAAGACATGTCGGGACTTGACCCTACCATGGTAGTGCATAATATTATACTAGATCCCAATGCCAAACCAGTAAGACAAAAGTTATGATGCATGCATCCAACTATCACATTGATAGTAAAATCTGAGCTCCAAAAGCTCCTAGACATTGATTTTATAATACCCATCGACTATCCCGAGTGGGTATCCAGCATGGTCCCTATCCCCAAACCATCTGGTGATGTTCACGTGTGCACAGACTTTCATGACCTAAACAAATCTTGTCCCAAAGACAACTTCCCTCTACCCAACATTGACTCCCTTGTTGACTCCATCATAGGTCACGAGATGATTTCCCTCATGGATGGATTTTTTAGATATAATCAAATTTAGATCAACCCAGCTGATCAACACAAAACTTCCTTCACAACACCCTAGGGGACTTTTTGCTACAAGGTCATGCCCTTTGGCCTTAAAAATGTTGGGGCAACCTATCAACGAGCCATGACCTACATATTTCATGACCTAATGCACAAAAATGTGGAAGACTATGTAGATGACCTCATAGCCAAATCAAAGAAATATGTTGATCATCTCGAAGATCTCCACTAGATTTTTGATCGACTACTAGAACACAACGTGCGCCTCAATCCAAAAAAGTGTATGTTCGATGTTACATCTAGAAAGATACTAGGATTCATTATCTCCCAATGAGGCATTGAAGTAGATCCTAGTAAGGTGAAATCCATCATCGAGATGCCTCCTCCTACCACCTTAAAGCAATTACGTAGCCTACAGGGCAAGATTACCTCTATTCATAGATTTATAGCACAATTATCAGACAAATGCCAACCATTCAATCATCTCCTACAAAAAGGAGTACACTTTAAATGGGATGAAAACTATCAAGCCACATTCGATGCTATCAAAACCTACCTCACATCATCACCAGTTATGTCACCACCACATCCACAATTACCACTGACTCTATACATCTCAGCCATAGAGCTTGCGCTAGGTACACTCCTAGCTCAAAAGAATGCTCTCGACAAAGAGCAAGCTATCTACTACATCAGTCACATGCTAGTTAGTTACGAAATGAGATACGGGTACATGGAGAAGCTATGCCTAGTAGTAGTATTCACCACCCAGAAGCTAAGACATTACATGTTAAACCACACAACTTTTGTCATAGCCCGAGACAATCCCCTACGGTATATGATGAACAAAAGTTATCACAACTCCCACATAGCTAAATGGATTATGCTCCTAACCGAGTTTGACCTAGAATTCGTATCTCAAAAGTCTATCAAAGGGCAAGTCATTGCTGACCAACTGGTTGAAGCCCCTATAACTGACAACCAACCCCTACTCATCCAACTCCCCGATGACTCTATCTTTCACATAACCAAAGATGAGGAGTACATCGAACCAAAATTCATGGCTGACCTCACCATGTTCTTTGATGGGTCTAGGTGTCTCCACGTTGGGGGTGTAGGCATTGTTTTCTTTACACCAGAAGGAGAACCACTCCCATTTTCATTCAAACTTGATTTTCCTTGTACCAATAACAATGCAGAGTACGAAGCCCTAATCCTAGGACTGAAACAAGCACACGCTATGCACATCAAATGCCTCCATATCATAGGTGATTCACTTTTGATTGTCAATCAAGTGCAGGAACTTTGGCTATGCAATTGCCTAGTCCTCCAACAATACAAGAAGATCACCCAACAACTCCTATCCCAATTTGAATGGTATTACCTCGAAGCCGCACCATGCTCATCTAACCATTTTGTAGACACCATGGCCTCCTTAGGGTCCCTTATCCCACAAAATCCAATGTCTAGCACAACATCTATATCCATTCATACACTTACACAATCTGCTATATCACCCACACCTCCCATAGATGATGGTGGTGTATATGTGGTAAACATCGAACCTCATGACCCATGGTTCTCACAGATCAAGGAATACATCAAACTAGGCTTCCTACCATGTGATTTACCCCATGCTCAATGTCAAACCTTTAAACAAAGAGTGATCCACTACACCTTGTTGGGGGACATCCTTTACCACTGTAGCTATGATGGTATACTCTTGCGTTGCCTAGAACCACAAGAATCACAATGGGTTGTACAAGAAACCCATGATGGCACTTGTGGTGGCCATTTTAGTGGCATGGCGATTACCAAATGCATTCTTCGTATGGGCTACTACTAGCCTAAAATGGAGCAAGACTATTGTGAGTATGTCAAACATTGCATCAAATGCCAACAACATGCCAACTTAACACATTTACCATCCCAAGCACTTCAACCAATCCAGTCCATGTGGCCCTTCTCCCAATGGGGCCTGGATCTAATTGGAAAAATTACACCTGCATCCTCTAGCAATCATAAATTTATCATTACAACAACAGAATATTTTACAAAGTGGGTCGAAGCCATCCCACTGGTCCAAACTATAGGAGCCAAAATTGCAACATTCATCATGGAGCATATCATATGCCGCTTTGGAATTCCCTCCCAAATTATTTTAGATAATGGGAAATATTTCAAAAACAAAACTGTTCGAGCCCTGTGCAACAGATTTCACATACATCATAGCTTTTCAACCCCATATTACCCTCAAGGAAATGGCCAGGCAGAAGCTACTAATAAAACCATCTATTCTATTCTCTGTAAGACTGTAGCGGAATCTCACCAGGACTGGCATAATCAAATGCCCCTAGCCTTGTGGGCCTATCATACGAGCATTCATACTCCCACTAGGGCAACACCTTTTTCACTTGTCTATGGGGTAGAAGCTATCATGCCCCTTGAGCTGGAGATACCCTCTTTACGGATATCCATGAAAGATTTCATTGATGATGACACTGCTCGCCAAGCTCGTCTAGATCAACTAACACTCCTCGATGAACGTCGCATCCATGCCATCGAGCACACATGAGTATATCAAGATCACCTTCACCATGCCTACAATAGTAAGGTACATCAACATGAATATCAGATTGGTGACTTGGTTCTCAAAGAGAACCAACAAATCACAAGTCAACCTCACCAGCAACATGATAAATTCACCCCAAACTAGTTGGGTCCATTTATTATCACACACAAATATGGTTCAGGAGCATATCATTTGGCAAATATTGAAGGCCTTAATGATCCTGAACCCATCAACATCTTGCATCTTCATGCTTTCAATGCATGATTCATAAACACAATCACCATCACAAGTGTCACATAGTATTAGAAATAAATCATTAAGCACATCACTAAGTGAATCTGTTATTTCTGCTTTATTATTTCTGTATACATGTACATTTCACCTTTCTACCATTTTTATGCTCGGGGTATTTGTTTTTCCTTTTGTAGGACTCACACCATCAGTAGGAGAGCTCTATAATGGCCTCACCTACCACCATGCAGGACCATCTATAGCCACAACAAAAACCCATTACATCGATCGATCTCGCCCGACCACCAACCACCCTTCATACCAGGTGCTCCTCGCACTCATCCCATTTAGGTCACCACACTTCACCTCGACACCATTCCCCTCACCAATGAGGTTCATCCTATTCACCACACTCTAGTGATAGCCAGATCACCATGTCCTCTTTCGATGATAAAGAGGAATCCACCCAACCACAAGCACAAGGATCATCCTCCCATCCATCTGATGATCTCAAACATCACTATTCACCTCCAAGTCATCCACAACATCCCATAGGATCTTACCACCCACCTAATAGGGAATACATACCTCATCAACCTCACCCTACATTTCTACCTACTCCCCTTCCCAATGGTGAGTCTACCTATACCTAGGCTCTACAAGCCCATGCGGCCCAAGCTACTCAAGCCGATCATGCAAACATCCCTCTTTCTCATTCACATCACCACCTAGGGCCATCGCCTATGCCACCGGTCCTCAAGACACCACCTTCACCACTACGAGGCTTACCACCCCAACAAATCTTACAATCACCATAGTCATTCCATTCCATTGCTTCCTCATCATAGCCCTATCCTTTTTCTACCACACATCGAGCCATTCCATTCACCTTGGAATCTTGATCGCCCCCTTCCCCAATACCATCACCACCACACCATGAGATACAACATCTCATCTCCCGTATCAAAGCTCTGGAGTTGTAGATGAGCCACTATCATTGCCACGTTCACCCATGATAGTCTTCCATGACCCATCCATCTTCACCACCATGCAGATCCCTTCCTCAACCCCGAACTCGACCCATGCCAGAACCCAGACCCATGCCTCCATTACCAGATCATCTTTCACCTAGACCTCGCTCACCTCCACTAGAGCCATACATCTATCCTATGCCTATTCCACATACACCACTTTCTAAAATGTTCCATCATCTCATGCACCAGGGTCTTATTGACCTACCTGAGATTCAACCTACTGACCCCTCACATCCTAAACCATGCAATTACAATGAGAATCAATTTTACATCTACCATCACCAACCAGGTCATGATATCAAAGAATGCAGATCATTCAAAACCCTAGTGCACAACATGTTGCATGATGAGCGTACCCCATCACTAGAGCATTCTTTTCCATTTAGCCGACTTGTTAGTCCTCCATACCACATCACTCCTAAGACTTTACCACCTCGTAGTACCCTAATAGTGCCCACTCACTATATTCATAATATTTCCAACTATGGCTCTAGCCGCAACTCTAGCCATGTCATCACTTCACCATCCCACTCCCACCCAGATCTATGCCATTTTGCTCGATAGTAGTGTTAGTTACTCATCTTCTTCTATCTCATTCTTCTACTTCTTACATACATTGATTTATTTCTTCTCTTCTATCATTACTAGCTGTTGGTGATCCCCTTACCTTGATTGGTCACCAAAGCCTATTTCTTCTCACTTCTTCCACTTGTACATTCCACTTTTACATCTTCTTTCTTCTTGGTGACTATTACATACACTTATACAGCTCACAAGCTTATACATCTACTACACACACACACCCCACATGCTGGGGCAACCATGATCATAGCATCACACTTTTTGTCATCATTACATACTTCACTCATATATAAATAGGTTCTTCTAAAAATTATCTTTCTAAACAACATAACTTTCTTCTTGTAAATATCACATTCCTCCACTTGCATCACTTACAGTTACATTCATTGCACATATCCATATGCTTTATAGTTAAAATTTTAATTCATGTTTGTACATTCTCTCCCAAAATGTGCCTTAGTAGGAATAATACATGCACTTGTTAGCATCACCACCTGGATGTCCATTCCCCCTTTTTAGGATCAGGGTATACATAGGTGTCATGTTTAATTTTGACTACTCTATAGTTTAGGCAATCAAGTGTCACCCATAGCTACTGAGTCTTGTACATTCTTCTTATGGTCTTTTAGGCTGGTTCAACTTCTCTCATGAATCGCTCACAATAGGTTACACATTAACAATTTTGAGCCTAGGAAAGAGGACATCTTGAGTAGATATCACCATCTAGCGAATGGTATCCCCTACTCGTCCTATCACTTGCATGGTCAACATACGACCTGGGGATAAACAAAGGGATCAAGCATAAGCAAAAGGCAATAACAGAGCATAAAACAAACACCAATGCTCTTAGAATAGATGAAAAAATAAAAAAAAAGAAATGAAAAGAGCACTACCACAATCAGATAGGTCAACACTAGAACAGGGGCAGAAAAAAAAAGGAAATACCTCTTGATATCACACATGTTATGCTTATCGCCTTTGGTCCTTAGGTTCAACATAACACTATGGGATAATTCCAAAAACCTACCTACCAGTGGAATAATCTTACAGGTGACAACACATCTCTTACATTAGCATCTCGCTTCTGTAGAAATCACTATTGTGGATGGATGAGCTAGCTAGTATGGTAGCATCTACAATGGGTTAATCCTACCTCCCTCAAAATGGATAAATGAACATTACACATTCACACACATAGGTCCAAGACAGACTTTGAACCAGCCCGATCATGTTATAAGTTGCCACAAAACTTGTATAGCTAAGGGTTTGAGATTTGATTGTCATAACTATGTTAGTCAAAACCATTACACATGCCTTACATTATCCATCGACCCTAAAATCATGGAATGGATAGCATCCATACAGGTAAATGCAATGATACAAGTGCTTCCTTGGCGCATTTTAGTAAGTTCATACATGCATACATGCATCTATGTCAGATACATTTGATACACATTATAGTTATGCATTCATCCTACATGCATTTCATATCAAATTACATTTATTGCATTCATCCCATATGCATTTCAAAATCGCATCATAGTATCACAATTACTATACATACATTCATTACAAAATCATATTTGATATCACATCATATCGCATTGGAAATACAATCATAACACTACTCTACAATCCATTTATACCACAACACGATAATAGATCTAAACCATGTCATACATGTATATCTATTCATCAAGACATATCTACAAATTATGTTAAGCTAATCCATGCAAACATAAACAAGAACACATTTCAAACCATCAAAATAACACATGTATATAATAGCCAAAATCAACAAGGTATATATATATATCATCCATACAAAATGCCCAAAGGCTACAACCTGGGATCATGCCCATCATCATATATCATCAAACAAAATGCCCATAGGCTACAATCAATAACAACTATCCTAGCTCCCACTAGGAGTCTCCCCATAGCCCTCATAGCTCACTCGCATCCCAACCCAGCTCGACTCTACCCTAAACTCTAGAACTAGATCCATAGTAGGCTGATCCTGAACCTCAGCCCTAACACCTCTCTATCCCACAGTAGCCGCACTATGCTGACTCTGATGTGATGGCACCCACACCTATGACTGTGATCCAGACTGCACCACAATCTTACCATAATCGGGTAGAGGGATCCCATGCACCAACAAGGTAGTCTCGCACATCATCTTCTTAGCGGCCTCGACCACCAACTGACCAGTCAGAGTATCGATCGCCTGATCCTACCTAGACATAGCAGCCCTCATCTCCACCATGTCTACCTCCAACTACTGAATCTGATCATGCAACCTCTGTACATCCTCTATAGCTAGCCTCTCCAAAATATCACTAGGAATTTATTGTGCTATATCAACAAATACCCCAATATCAATGGTATCATCGATACCACCCATACCGGCCACCCTACCTCCCTCAGCCTAAGCTCCAATAGGCTGCTCCATCCCAACCTCTACACCCACATCCACCTCCTCTACCCTCACACCCTAGGTTCTCATCGAGGCACCTACATGACATCATGACCATCATAGAGGAACATCCTCCTCAATAGTAGTCGTACTCGCTCCCCCAGCTCGAGTCCTCCTACTCGTCCTCCTCTCTGGTAGAGATGCCCCAACAGCATGTGCCACCCACCCATCCACCACACCTCTCCCAGGCTCCCAAGACTATAGCACCCACCAGGCATCAAACTCTAGTGTCATCCCTACATCCCCTACATCTAAGATATCCATAGGAGGGTCTCTCTCCCCAACCCAAGGTGGTACAATAGGGCACTCTCCCCTATCTCCCTATCACCTAAAATAGATAACAGGAGTCCCTAGAACATCCTATCATAATCCAAACTAGCATTGTACTTGATCAAACTAAAAATACTTAGTCTATCAAGTATATCTCCCAACCAACCATCTACCCCATCGTATAGCCTACAACTGCTCATCATCCTCTCTCCAACTCACTCCACCCATCCATGGTCTCCATATAATATCATCTACCATCAACTCGCTAAACTTAATCCTCCACAAAATTGGATCACCCTCATGAGGCCTCTTCATACCCTACTCTACCTTCGTACTCCACCTCAAGGCATAAGGAAGCTCCTTATCCTCCACGTGTACAGGCTGAGGTAACAAAGAAGGCCTCTCAATGGCTATGTGTTCCCATGCCCATACCTACAACAAGGGAATCACACTCAATCCCATCCATCTACCTCGAACCACCTCATATAACTCATGATACGCTTGGGCCAGAAGCGCAGGCGCCCAGGCAAACACAACCTTGTGCTCCACCAGGTCACTAACTATGTCCAACATGTTCTAGGTAAATAGAAACCCAGAACTATCAGGTAGAGCATAGGTAGATATCATCATCATAGCCACACACTACCTATCAGATATCTTCTTCTGACACCACAACCACTCATAGTCCATCTTGGCAGCATCGATCTCTCTCCACCCAACCCCAAATAATCTCTCCAACACCTCATCCTTCCTCCCATATTCAATTGCCCTCATAGGAACACCCTCAATCGGAACCGATAGATGCGATACACATCCTCCAATGTCATGATCATTTCCCCCATAGGAAAATGAAAAGTGTTTCGATCTACATCCCACCGCTCACATAAGGTAGACACAAATGCCCTATTAGTGAAGATGCTCTTACACTCCCACACACCGCGAAAGTGTATGTCATCTAACCACTACAATTCCTCCTCAGTCTTCATCAACTTTTCAAAACCTTGCTTAAACTTTCTCACCCGATGACGAGGTTCAAGCGACTTCACCTATTCAACACACAACACAACACACATCAGTAACCCACATAACAAATCAATCACATATAACATCATCACTCAAAATTTACAAATTAAAAACATTTAATTTGACATGCATCTCGAGACAAAATAACATACAAATAAAATGATAAAACACATCAACAACACAATCACATATTTGGATACCCATTTTGTCATTTTATGGCAATAATCCAAACACATACGACATACAGTACACATTGGTCACCCAAACAACCAATAACAAACTCAACTATACAACTAATATGGCATGCAATCCAAAACATGATCAATTAATATGACATACAAAAAACAAATCACATTTTTGGATACCCATTTGCCCACTTAATGGTAAATGTGTCGACAAAATTCAGAAACAAAGCACCAATCAACACAGATCTAACAGTCAAATTTATCCTAAAAACACCAAAATCGAACACATATCCAGGCACGCAATCTAAAAATAATAGTCACATTTTTAGATACCCATTTGCCCATTTAGTGGTGGAAATTCAAACTGACATCAAGTACAGTCTACATCGGGCTCCCTATAGCTCATTTTTAGTTTACTACTATCTACACCGTGGCACGTAAATCAAAGGCATGTCAAATGAAGTCAACTACCAAAACAACTAACATTTTTGGACACCCATTTTGCCCTTCTACGGTGAAAGTGTTATCAGTTTTTAAATATTCTACCTCTAACATGGCAAATCTAATGCCCTAGAGTTCACACATTACACCTCAAACCATCGAATACCGAAATCACATCAAACGAAGTCATAAAAATAAAATAGTCACATAACGGAATACCCATTTCCTACTTTAGCGGACAAAGTGCAAAAACATATCGATGTCAGTACACTGTTACCTCACAAACTGACAGTCAAACTCTACACCTACTCTACCCATTACCCGGTCAAATTGGTGACAAAACAAATCCAATTGAAAAACCGACCGCACTTTTGGGTACCCATTTGGCCCGTTTATCACTATGTATTCAAATTTTACTTAAAAGTTACAATTTTTTTAAATCGGGATGAAAACCTCCCCCCTCATTCATATTTTCCCAAAAAAATAAAATACAAACAAAACAAAGTCAAAGATCACTTACCGGTGGATCCCCACGCCTGATGCCAGCTGGTCTACATCCCTTCATCATCCTGGCTCTCACAATCGCTAATCGTGCTCCTTGCATGCCATCAACTGCTCTCCCAAGTTGCTTTCCACACACGTGCATCATCCAAATGAGCCCCCACCATGCATATTTGGGCTAAAATACTACTTAGTTACCGTTTCGTGACCCAGGTCACGAGTTAGGTCAGAATCATGACCCAGGTCATGAATGAGGTCAAAATCATGACCCAGGTAGTGAATTCAATCAGAACACACCAAAACATCCCCAAAACCCTAGGAAAGTAGGGAAATGCCCTCTAAAACCCTAGGAGCCTCAAAAACTTACCTTTTAACACCACTTGCAAACACACATTGCATTTTACCGATAAACTTGTCACATTCATACTTTTGGACCACGTTGATCTGGTCACAAAAGCACAACAAACAACCATTGTCATTCTCAAGCAACTAGTATGGCATCGTAAATGTCATACAGATGCACAAAAACATAGCATTGCATTCACAATCATCCATTTCATTTTATTAGCATTACTTTTTATTTCTTTCCTCTTCTTCTCCTTTCCTTCTTCTCTTTTCCCCTTGGCTATCCAGTCAATGTTGTATGGTCATGCTTCGAGCGGTTACATACCTTTGATTAGATCCCATTATTTTCCTTCTCCTTCTTGGCTATCCAGTCAATGTTGTATGGTCATGCTTTGAGTGGCTACATACCTTTGATTAGATCCCATTATTTTCCTTCTCCTTCTTGGCTATCCATCCCAAATGTTGTATGGTCACGCTTTCGAGCGACTACATACCTTTGATTAGATCCCATTCTTTTCCCTTCTCCTTCTTGGCTATCCAATCAATGTTGTATGGTCACGCTTTGAGCGGCTACATACCTTTGATTAGATCCCATTCTTTTCTTTTCGTACTAAGCAATCATATTCATCATGCATTGGTATCTTTATCAATCGTTGCATCATCAAATCACCACATTCCATTCACCTCATTGTTGATTCCTCGTTTGAGGGGGTATTCATATCCAAAGTCAGCTTTGCATGCAACCACAACATCAAAAATCCAAAAGCGCGGTTAGCGCATTTGTCTACAAATTTTTTTGCTAAATATTATCATACGATTATAATCTCAATCCCAAACAGACATGGGTTACATCAGGAGAGTTACGCGTTACTATGGAGAAGTCAATCTAGCATTCATGTACATCGAGTACACAATGGATGATACGTTTGATCAATCCTAGCACAACATTTGGAAATGGACTTCATGACCACGCTGATATGGTCACGAGTTGATGATCCAGATGTTAAACTAGCTCAAATGGTTTGACACTTGTCACCATGTTCTCATCAATCAATCAACAACAAATATTTAGTTAGGCTTTTGTCCTAATCATACTTTTGGACCATGCTGATCTGGTCGCAAAAGCAAAGCAGTCAAAAGTTGTCATTCTCAAGCAACTAGTATGGCATCGTAAATGTCATACGGACTCAAGAAAATCACATCATTGCATTCATAATCATTCATTTTCCCTTACTAGCATTGTTTTTATCTCTTTCCTCTTTTCCTTCTTTCCTTCCTCTCTTCTTCCCCTGTGGACATCCAATTGATGTTGTATGGTCACGCTTCGAGTGGCTACATACCTTCGATTAGATTCCATTATTTCTCTTATTTTCCCTGGATACCCGATTGATTTGTATGGTCACGCTTCGAGTGGCTACATACCCTTTGATTGGATTCCATTCCCCTTCTATCCCTTTTCCTTCTGCACAAACCCTTCATATTTTTGTATTAAACTATGTTCTACACAGTATAGTACAAAAAGGGGCAAAATGTAGACACCCAAAAGTCACACATTGCTATTTTTGCATATCTATAGGTGATTCCAGACATCCCTAGGATATTGTAGACTATTGTAGTCATGTGTAGACATGCGTAGACATGCGTAGACATGCGTAGACATGCGTAGACATGCGTAGACTTCCATAAGTTCACCATAGTAACGTGTAGACTTCCACAAATGGCTTTCAGGTCCAAAACCCTAATAAGCCCTCAAAACTACATTTTATGCATCGAGATACCTTCATACGACAACCCGAGGTGATGCATAGCCCATTTACACTCAATTGACACCCCCATGGGGTATTAATTGGCAAAATCAATTAAAAGTCAATTATCAAATTCTAATTTAATGTTGACTTCACTTAAGCCCCTTTTTAGGGCAAAATTGGATTAATTAACTCTTAATTCATAATTAGTGTTAATCAAATCCTCCCACATGTGCCAATTTAGGGTTTCCTAGGGTTTTCTTTTAATCCTCCCCTAAACATGCTTAAGGCCTAATTAGGATTAGCACTAATCCTTCCTCACACATGTGTGAGGATAGGATATTTCCTACTTAGAATGAGATGTTGCCACATAGCATCTATTAACCTAACCCTAGTCAGAATCAAACCTAGGTTTAGTCTATCTAACCCCCCTTGCACCTTGCATTTGCCTATAAATAATGGGTCCTAAACCCCTAATTAAGTCTGATTCCCAAATTCAACAAAGTACTATTACTCTACAGAAATGGAAAGCCAATAGCACACAGTCCATTTTCGAAGCACACAAGCAGATTCTGATAGCACATAGAGGCACCCCAGCTGCCTTAGGATCGATCCACCGAAGATATTTCACCAGAAGAGCATCACAACTCAATTCGTAGCCTGCCCTGTGAATCCGGCCCCAATTAGCGACCCGGGTCATGAATTGCATCTGCAGGCCCCAAATCACTCCAGATTTGGGAGGTAAGCTCTATTTCAGTATGTTATTATCTTCTGCATATTTCATTTTTGTTTTTGTTATAGTTTTATAGTCATTTTTGTCTTCCTAAACATGGGGCCTGACTAAGGCAAGTGATGCGTAGTCGTTATACCATCATTAATTCTCAATGTGTTTGTCAATCCAGGGCTGTGTACAAGGCTATCTACGAAAGAAGAGGCAAAACAACTATAACTTAGGTCAATCTAGAGCAACAGGTTTTATTGGTGAAACCGGTTGTGTGGGGGGTTTTAGGACATTCCTATCTCTAAATTGCATGAATTAAACCTTAATCTAAGTTGCAGAATTGGAAACTAATCATTAACTGGCAGAAATGAAGTCTTGATTTACAATTACAAAATAAGACCTAATTATGTTGCAAAAATAACAGTTGCAGAATTGAAAGTCTGATCCTAATTGCAGAAAGGAAATCTAATTACTTTTGCAGCAATGAAAGTCTAATTCTAACATGGAAATGAAAACTGTCAAGGCTCTGTAATGTAAGGTTGTCAATCTTCTGTGCAGGGTTTGACAACAAAACATAAAATGCAAGAAATTGCTAAAAACAACAAATTCTAAAAATAACAGTCTGAAATAAAATGGAAGCTTTGCTGAAAGTAGAGATTACAACTAAAACATTAAGCACAAGTTTAATCTAAACATAAATAAACTAAGATCACAAATATTGTCAACTGTTTACAAGCAATTGAAATAACAAGTTCTACAACTCATTCTGTTGCAGCAAAATCAGAATAAAAACCTGCTTATTAGTCCTCCTCCTAGGTCTGGAAGTGGCCAACCTCCTTGTCCATAAGAAGGTATGAGTCTCTCTCTCTCTAGATCTTAATCACACTCATTTACAAGCAATATGAAATAGAACTGGTGCACTTTATTGATTAAAGAACATGATTACAATAATTCTATTGAAAAACTGTTACAGGACTGTAACAGTCAATTTCTACCTATTTTCTGCTTCTTCCTAGCTTCCTTACTTTCTACTTCCTGCTGCTACTACTACTACTACTAGGCTCAACCTGAACAGGAGCAATATTTATAGATGTCCTATGATCTAATTACAAACTGTGAATATCTCAAAAGATCTAATCCTACAATGCTGCAACAAATTCTGGTTTTATCCTAGAAGAAGATTAAAACTTGATCTTTCCCTTAATGATGGCTTTGGTCGGCAATGACGACAAAGACAGATGGAAGATCTTTTCCTTTACCTTTTCCAACCTTTATTTCCCTTTTTTTGGCTTCAAAAATCGGTCAACAAGTCAAAAAGCACATTCTGTTTTCATTCCAAAGATAAGTGGCTTCATTCCGAAGACAATGCAATTCTCATTCCGAAGATCGCTCATTCCGAAGATACTGCATTCTTCATTCCGAAGATCCGCTCATTTCGAAGACACTGCATTCTTCATTCCGAAGATCCGCTCATTTCGAAGATATCTGTTCATTCCGAAGATACTTCGGAATGAACAAATGTGTGCTTTTCCAGTGATTTCTTCTGCATCTCTCAGGTGGGTTATCTCTTAAGATCAAATTCCAATGGTCTTCATCTCTTTCCACATGTGAATTCCATGCCTTGCTATTTATGGACAGCTGGCTGGAATTTACATGGGAAAGACCAGTTTTTGCTGCACAGCAACAGTTTGCTTGCACTGTTGCCAGATTTAGGTGAAATAAATGCTTGAGACAAATCAAAACATGATTAGTGAAATGCTGCTATTATTCTAAGCATATCCCATTTTAGCAAGTCATAGCAAAAAGAACACAAAACTATGCAAAAAGCTATAAAAATCAGCATATAATATTCCAAATACATTGATCATGCAAAATGGTTAATATACAACATATTGAATCAACTTAACTAACATATCGGATAAAACATAAGAGTTTATAGGCAATTTTAGTGTTCAAAACATGTTATGATTGAGGCATTTCCAGGCCTCATCATTTTCCCCCCAACTTATATTAATGCATGCCCTCATGCATTCTCTTGGGCTATGGAATCACATATGTCCATGTTTAGATTCCATGACCTGTAGAATAATTTCTTGCCTATATAATACCCCCTATTTTCCTGAATGTTCCTGAGCCAGTCTTCAAACTGTTCATCAGGTTGGGCATCTTCCTCAAAGTAGAATGGAACTGGAGTAATGATGGTTGGAGGCCTAAACCTAAGACCTATCCAGTTATGTTGCATGATTTCAATCAACTGGATTACACCTTCTGCTCTTCTTCTGGACCATTCTAAGTTGATGGGGGAGATGGGTTCTCTTTTTCGCAAAGACATGGGAAGTTCATCCCATCTATTTCTGCACACTGACAATGCTGGAAAAAAATTGTGATCACAGAAATTGTTGAACCTGGCCACACAGTCCCTTAAGTTGTTCAAGTACATCCTCTTTACATCATCCCTGTTCATCATTGAGAAGTGTTGTCTGGTGATAACTGGGTGGTTTGGCTGGATTGCTCTGACTAATAGTTCAGCCTTTGTTTCAAGCTCTTTATTCTGCTTTTTCTCTTGATCCCAGTAAAGTTGATTCTGCAAAGTAGACATAAATGCTCTCAGCTGAACATCTCCAATGTAGATTTGAGGATGAAATTCTACTTCCTCTGGAATGAAGAAACTATGTAAAAATAGTTCACACAGGAGATTTTTCTGCTCAAAAGGACTGTCAAAGTATGCTTCCAAAAAATTTGTAGTGGTGTCCAATTTATATGGGAGGTTTGAACTAATCCTCATGACCTGCCATCTGAGGTATTTTTCCTTCAAAATAAGGCTGTAAAATCTGGCTGGTCGTCTAAATTGCACTAAAAATTCAGCAATTTGACATAAGTCAGACACCTTTCCTTTCAATGCCTGAATTTCTGTTTCCTTGGCTTCTAGCTGTTTTGCTTCCAATTTGAACTTTTCAGTTTTAGTGGCAAGCTGCTCATATCTAATCATCCAAACTAGCTATGTCTCGCATTGTACTACTCTAGAGACACAGTATTAGGTGGTCTGACTACAGGTGGAATCCTAGGTAGCAGATCAACTTGAACTCCTTTTTCTGCCACTTCTACTGGTTGATCATCTATCAATAATTCTACCTATACCTCCTTATTTGCTATTTCTATGGGGTTGTCATCAGATAGTAATTCTACTTGTACCCCCTTATCTGTTGTTTCTACTGAAAGTGTAATAGTTTGAAATGCAGGGACCTCAATAGGAGTACTTACTTGAACATTTTCTTGCTGTTGGGACTGTTCTTGTGTTGGTGGCTCATCTTCAACATCCTTAGCTATGCTCTTTATCATTTTTGAAGCATCTTCAGAACAAGAAGGCAATGCTTCGTAATGAGATGGTGTCTGCTTCGTAATGAACAGGCACTTCTTCATAATGAAGGGGTGCCGCTTCGGAATGAACGCCCATGTCTGTCTCAATAGAGTCATCTACCTTTGATAGACCCAAAAGCAATTGAGCTAAATTATCTTCATCAAAGGATACAGTTGGCTGTTTTTCAGACTGTGACAACATTTTTCTCAATTCTGCCACTTCCTGCTAAAGCTCTGCAATTTTTCTTTCCTGTATCTCAATGATGCTTTCTTTCTCCTCAATCCACTTGGTTTGTGTTCTGACAACACTTCTTGCTGCCCTCAGCTGCTCTGTGATGTCTTCCACTTCTATTTCTGCCTCAGAATCGATGTAGACAGATCAGCTATAGTTGGCTGCTCAACCAATATCTCTTCTTCTCGCAACCATTTGCTCTTGTTCAACAGGTTCTATGAAACTACTTATAATTGTATCCACCATATCTGTAGCCTCGTTGAACTCGTAGCCTCCTCCAAATTATCCCGCTCGCTTCTGCCTCGCCTATCTGTTCAGGGAATTCTAGAAAATTTTCAGAGGTCGGTTGTATTTCTGTGACATCTGGGCTGCTTTGTCCTTCTTCTTCCTCCATAACCTGTTCTGTTGTTTCTTTCAAATGGATTCTAGTGGACCTCCTAGTTCCAGATGCAAACTTCTTCTTTTTGCTCTATTTTCTGGTGTCAGCAGGGGTTGTGGGGATAGTTTTAGATGCCTCTGTTTCCCTTATTATTTCTTGTTCTGTTAAATCAGTAGTCACTCCAAAAAAATGAACCTTCTTTTGTTTTTCTGGCTCTGTTGCCAGTTCCAGATCCTCTTTTTCTTTGTTTCTTGGTTCGTGAAGTTGAGGGTTCAGGAGCAAGGTTTTCTGTTGCTACTGCTGGGTGTGGTTCTATTTCTGTAATAGCTTCTGTAGCACCTTCTGTAGTTTCCTCTATAGCATCTTCTGCAACATTTTTTAGCAACTGTTTCTTCTTCTACAAGCAACATCAACAAGATCTGGTTCTTCTTCTTCCTCATCTTCATCCCTAAAAATGACATCATTTAGGGTAGAGTAAAACCTATCAAAACTCCTAGGGTTTCCTCTAAAATGGTGTTGGCAAACTAGTTTGATGAGGCCATGGTGGCGAAGGCTTCCTTTGCCCTCCTGATATCTCTTTGCCATGTTTTTTAATTCTTGATACGGATATAGGGGAAGGTTTACCCTAACTTCTGGTTGCTTCTCACCATGTATGAGATGGTTTAAAATTCGTAGATGATGCCCTGATAACAACACATACTGCCCTTCACAGGTTAGGAATTTTATTACCTAGGTGGCTACTTCATCCCAGGGTTCCTGTAGGCTGGCCCTTTTTAACCCTTTGCATGTGTTGTTATGGGTTAAGTACTCTGGCTCTCTATCATTTTCTTCTACAAACTGATTAACTACATTTGCCAATGTATTCTTGCCAGATCTAGAAATTGAAATCCCTTCTAATGGCAGCTCAGTAATCTGACTTAAAATTTTAAGGGTTACCTCAATAGTCATGCCGTTAACATGTGCTCGGTTGTTTCTGAATGTATGGGCGAACATGCCAGCCAAATCTTCAGAAGACCCATTAAACTTATCCAAAAATGGCATAAACCCTCCATCTTCAAAAATCTGTAGGACTGCCAGATTTTCTCTGAGGTAGGTGGTATCTGACAGGTTCCATTCTGATCTTTCACCCCATATTTTCTGTTTAAAAAAATGTTCACTGCTATTGCTATTCCTCTGCTGGATCTCTGGTTTTTATGTTGCAGATTTGCAAGGTTTAGCTCTAAGTCTTCGCTTGCCTTGTTTCTCGTCTGCTTCTTCGAAATGAACCGTAACCTGAGCACTGTACTTCGCAAACACGTCTTCGAAAAGAAAGGTGGCACGCATTTCTACTGTTGCATCGAACACCTATCCGTCAATGATTGCATGGACGTCCTTGCCATCAGATCCACCTCATTTGGTTTTAATTTTTTTCTGTTTAGTCCGTAGATTCTCACATGCAAAATAAACCATATCCTTGCTGACACGTGTCCCTTTTTATCGTATGCAGCTAAAAGAATTTGATTTTTTTTGTACCTTGTCTTCTTGGATGCCACGTGGAAATGCTCTTTCCAAAGATTATAACTTATTGCGCAAACAAAACTTCATTCCGAAGATTATGACTTCATTCCGAAGACGAGTCTTCATTTCGAAGACAAATCCTCATTCCGAAGATTATAACTTCATTCTGAAGGTAGGTCTTCATTTCGAAGACAAATCCTTTTTGTAAATTTAAATCTTCATTCCGAAGATTAATCCTCATTTCGAAGATCAATCCTCATTTCGAAGATCAGGCTATATTGTGAAGGTAAATCGTCATTTCGAAGACAGATCTTCATTCCGAAGACAGATCCTCATTCTAAAGACAGATCTTCATTCCGAAGACAGAACTTCATTTCGAAGATGATGCAACAAATTGTCATTTCGAAGACAAAGCTTCTTTCTGAAGACAAAGTGCAACATTCATTCTGCTGTCATTCCGAAGACAATTTCAATCCGAAGATAATACAACAGGCACTGTGTTTGACATTCTTGTTCCGAAGATTAGGCAGAAATCAATATTTTCATTTTCAAAACATGTTTTAAGTATGCCAACTCTTATGAATACCTTTTATGCTAATGGTTAATCGTCATATACTATATACCAATCATTTTACAATGAAGAAATGTAAGAAATATATACCTGATAAAAATAGTTAATGCCAGTTTTGAAGAATGACCGCCTTTGTTGATGTTCTCACTGAGATTTTCTCGCAACATTTCAAAACAAGTGCACTTGGTGAATTTGTACAATGATGGTTCAGAAATTTCTCAAGGTTATGCATGCCGTAAAACTAGTTTTCATGCATACCAACCAGTAGTGCCTTAAGAAAAGGTTTTCACTGCTGAGTTATTCATTTTTCTCTCTTTTTTTTCTTGATTTTCCCCTTTTTTTTTACCTCTCCTTTTCTCTCTCTTCTCTTTTTTTTTTTTTGATCCTGACTATGCCCATGAAGGAATTTCATGATTTCCCCTGAAACCATGCCCATGAAGGAATTCATACTCAAAATTTATTCATCTTTTTGTTTTCTATTTTTTTTTTTTGTATTTTTTGCTTTTTCTTGAAATCCATGATCATGTCGATTGTTTTGAAGTGGAAGAGGGAATCTCTTCCACCTGTTGTGTATCCAAACTATCAAGTTGCCGCAAGAATTCATCTTTAGTCGAGGTGTATGGTACACCCCGAGGCGATGTCCATTTACTACCAACTTCCTTTGTGATCCATCAATAGGGGATAGGCGAGCCGCTCCATTGTCAAATACCTCTTCAATCCAATAAGGTCCCAACCATCTAGTTCTCGATTTTCTAGGGAAGTCTTCATAGCGAGAATCAAACAATAAAGCCCAATCTCCTTGTTGAAGTTTCCTCTCGCTGAATGTGACTATCATGCCATGGCTTCCTCTGCTCCTGAATTACCTCAGTTTGGTGCAGAGCATCCAATCTAAGTTCATCCAATGCATTCAGCTACAGAATCCTATCTGTCTGTGCCTACGATAATTCAATTCCAATTTCCAGTGTTGTGCGCAATGTTAGTAGCTCAAATTCAATAGGTAAGAGAGGCTTTTTACCAAAGACTAGTTCATAAGGTGTGAATCCAGAGAGTGGACTTCCAAGTAGTATTGTAGGCCCAAACTCGCTTCAGGTAATTTATCTAGCCAATTTCTCCTATGAAAGGCTACTATTTTTGTCAAGATGCATTCTAGTTCCCCTCGTTTGTTACCTCAACCTCGGCCATTTGCTTGTGGGTGGTAAGGTGATGATTTCCTATGTTTGATTTCATACAATTCTGTAAATGCTTTTATGACTTTGGATGCAAATTGGGGTCCTTGGTCTGTGGTGATAGACCGTGGAGCTCCAAATCTCTGAAAAATCTGAGTATACAAGAAATCAGCGACCTTCTCTTCACGAGCATGTTTGAAAGCATGCACCTCTACCCACTTTGTCAAGTAATCAATGCATACTAGAATATGCACCTTTCCTTGAGAAGGTGGATCAATAGGTCCTACAAAATCAAGCTCCCACCTCTCAAATGGTTCTAAAACCATTTGAGGCTGCAGTGGCATCTCATTTGTATGAGTGGGTTTCCCCATTCTTTGGCATGCATCACAATGCCTGATGTACTTTTTTACATCCTTGTGAAGAGATGGCCAATAATATCCTGTCCCTAGGATTTTCCTAACCGTGCTTTTTACAAAATAGTGTCCACCTAAGGGTTCATAATGACAAGCTCTAAGGATATCATACACTTCATCCTTTTGGATGCACCTACGTAACACATGGTTAGGACTGCACTTAAAAAGCATACCCTTAATCCATTCAAAAGAACTCTGTTTGATCAATTGTTTTTTCTGTTTTGAAGTGAAATGTGGAGGAACTTTCCTTGTGACCAAATAATTGGCTATATCTCGCAAACCAAGGTGATTGGACCGATATAGCAAATAGTTTTTCATCAAGAAAAGTGTCATCAACTAATTCCCCTTCATCCGTGTTCTCGCAACCTGGACAAAAAATCTGCCACAACATTAGCTTTTCCTGGTTTGTTGATTATAGTGATATCAAATTCTTGCAAGAACAAAGCAACCAACGAATAATTCTTGCACTTACCATAGGTTTATTCATCAAATACTTAATGGTTGTATGATCTGTGTGAATAAATATTTGATAACCTGTGATGTAATGCCCGAATTTGTTGATGGCATATATTATCGCTAGGAATTCCTTCTCGCTTGTTGTATAATTTTTCTCGGCTCCCGTCAAGTTCTTGCTAATGTTGTAGATGGTATAGTGTTCACCATTGTCAATTTGTCCTAATGCTGCTCCAATTGCTGTATTGGAGGCATCAATCAGTATGTGAAATGGTAATGTCCAATTAGGTCCTCTCGAGCACAGGTGGAGTTATTAATTTCTCTTTCGGAGCTTCAAATCTTCCCTGACACTTTGCAGTCCAGGAGAATTCAGAATCTTTAGTCAATAGGGCAAACATAGGACTGGCTATTGTACTAAAGTTGGGAATAAACCTACGGTAAAAACCAATGTGTCCTAGGAAGCTTCTGACATTAGTCTGAGTTTTAGGAGGAAGGAGATTCTTGATAATTTCCACCTTCTTTGGATCAACTTGGATCCCTTCAGGAGAGATGTGATGACCAAGAACTATCCCTTCCTTCATCATCATGAAGCATTTTTTTTGGATTCAAGGATAACCGGTATGTTTCACGGCAAGTTAAGACTTTGTCAAGATTTTCCAATGTAAAATCAAAAGTCTGTCCACATACTGTGAAATCATCCATGTATATTTCAACACTTTTGGTGGTCAGATCAGCAAAAATTGCTAGGACTGCTCGCTGAAAAGTTGTTGGGGCATTACACAAACCAAAAGGTAAAACCCTATAGGCAAATGTTCCCCAAGGACATGTAAAAGTTGTTTTCTCTTGATCTTCAGTTGCAATCTGAATTTGATTATATCCACTAAATCCATCAAGAAAACAAAAGTATCTTTTTCAGCAAGAGTATCTAACACCCGATCTATGAAAGGTAATGGAAAATGGTCTTTGTATGTCACCTTATTCAACTCTCTATAGTCTACACATACTCTCATTTTTCCATTTTTCTTAGGAACTATTACCAATGGAGAAACCCATTGGCTATCATAAATTGGGTAAATGAATCCTACTTCCATAAGTTTTTCAATTTCTTCTTTCACAATATCTCTTAAGGCAGGATTCAATCTTCTCTGGGGTTGTCTAACTGGCTTGACTTCTTCAGTATAGATTCTGTGGGTACATATATCAGGATGGACTCCTGACATATCTTTGTAGTTCCAAGCAAAAGCATGAACATGCTTCTGCAAGACAACTATCAATTTTTCTTCCTCTTCCCTAGCAAGTTGGTTGTAAATGTTCAAAAATTTGCCTGGTTGGACTTCTATTTGTTTTGTATTTAGAAGGACCGAATTCACTCCTTCATACCCGGTGATTAAGGGATTAAGAGGACATTGCTGAGTTGGGAGAAAAGAAGCAGTTTCTATTTTATTGCTGCTTGAGGGAAGCATATCTTGTATGGAACAGTGAGAAGGAAAAATCGGATGATGGTGCCATCCATGTGGTAGTGAAACAGAGTTTCCCTGTGATATTACGTATGGTTCATCTTCAGATTTTTTATTCTCCTCATTACTTAACAACTGTTGGATATTTTTTGCTTCTCCTTCTAAACCTTGTTCATGCAGAACATTCATCAGATTGTTTCATTTTCTAAATTTTCTGTGTCACCGAGGTCTTCTGTGTGTTCTCTTACTACTAAGGTAGCTAGTGTAGAAATGACCTCTTCTCGGTTCTTCATCCGAGTCAGAAAACCATAACCGACCTAAAAATTTGCTAGATGGTTTTGCAGGAGGATATAAAGAAATCTGTTTCGGATCAATACCATTTGAAATAGTCATATTTCTAGATCTGCAGCCTATGAAGGTCGCTGCAGCTTGCAAGCCAAGGTCTTCCCAAAATAATGGGATATCCATGTGCTAAATTTCTTGGCAGTAAAACCAAAAAATCTGCAGGGAATTCCCAAGAAGAAACTTCTATAGGGACATCTTCAATGATACCTTCAAGTTTTGCAACCGACCTATCACCCATTTCTAAAACTGTAAATGTGGGGCCGAGATGTTTGAGTTGTAATTGTTTCATTGTATCCTTGGTCATGACATTTATTGCAGCTCCTAGATCTACTAAGACATTTGATATTGGTACTGAACCTATGGTGACTGTGATAACTGGGCTTCCTGGATCACTATACTTTGGAGGTACTAGTTTTCCAGATAAGAGATCAGCTATCTTTCCTTCAACCTGCACAGTTTTAGGAAATGCTTTCTTTTTTCTTCCTGCTCTTTTAATGCACAAATTTTGGATAGTACTGTTAATCTCTGGTATTTCCTTAATGGCTTGCAATAAGGGCAATGATATAGTTAACTTTTTGAGTTCTTTGACCAGTTCTGACTCGAATTTTTTGGTATTGCATTGAATCTTTCAGGATATGGAATTATCCTTGGTAACTGTTCTGCCCGTGGTTTTGTCTCTTTCTCTATTGTTGGTTGGATTTTAACTGGTTCCAATTTTTCTTCTCGTCTCTATTGTTGGTTGTACTTTCTCTGGTTCCAATGATTCTTGCTCTTCATTTTCTTTAATTTCATTTGAAACTGGTTTAGGTACAACTTTTCCTGAACGAAGTTGGATGTTACTACAATCAAGAACATTAATTTCAACATTTTCTTCAGCTTCAACCACATAGACAGGAGGTGTTTGTCTCATGCTATTTGGATTAGTGACTGGTTGAGCTAGAAGTTGAGGTTGTTTCACTTGCTATGTTTGCTGCTATTTTTCTTGGAAATTTTGATTAGGTGCAGGCAACAAATGCCGAGTTTGACCTTGATTCCTTTGTCGCCTTGGATAGGACTGGTATTGCTGACTCCACTGTGGTTGGTTTTGCATCCAATGTGGATTAGTCTGATTTTGATTCCAGGCTGGATTGTTTTGATTCCAAGATGGGTTGTTTTGATTCCATGAGGGGTGGTTTTGATTCTGATTCCAAGCTGGGTTACTCCAATTTGCTTGTGGCCATTCTTGGGAATTTGTCCATTGAGGATAATTCCAAGGACGTTGGGGTGGTTCTCATTGTCCCCAAGGCATAGTACCAGGATTATGCCCCCAATTTGTAGGAAAACGAGGGGGATTTTGGTATTGAGAGAAATTTCCCCCTTGTTTTGGTCCAATGTAGTTGAGTTCCTCAGTCTGGTTTTCTAACATAGTTTTGAGTTGTGGTAGCAGGTGGCATTGATCGGTTGAATGCCTTTTTGAACAGATACTACAAATGGCTGAGATAGATGTTTTATTCAAAGGACATTCCTGCAAAGCATGTTTATTTCTACATCTTGGGCAATAAATTGCCAAGGGTTCTATGTTTTTTGCTTTTGCAGACATTTCCCCCAAAGTAGTGTTTAGGTGCACTAGAATATCAGTTTTGAAATTTGCAAGTTCCTCTATCAAGTCCTTCACATCAGTGCCATTTGTGCGGCTTTTTCTTCTTCTCTCGCTTAGTGCGAGAGTAATTCCTGCAGAGATCCATAATTTCCTCATTATCGAGAGTGGTTACATCCCCTTTTCCCATCAAATCCAGAACTTCTCTGGATTCATCTTGCAATCCTCTCAAAAATATGGTTTTACATAATTCCAGTTCTACAAGTCCACATCTCCTTTGAACAAAGGAGAACCTATCAAGATAATCTTCCAATGTCTCATCATCTTCCTGCTTGATTCTGAATAACTCATCTTTCCTATTCCTTACACGACAATATTCCTGATATTTATCTAAAAAGACAGTTTCCATTTGATCCCAAGTTCTTATGGAATTTGGCTCCAAGCTCATGAACCAGCGCAATGCTGAATCCTTGAGTGTTGAGGGAAAAACCTTAAGTTTTTGATTGTCATTTATATAATCATAGGTCTGACACACTACCTTGAATTCAAACAAAAACTGATCAGGATCTTCAGATACAACACCTCGAAAGGTTGGAAGTACTGAAGGTGAAATGGTTTTCATGGGAGAGTTTTGTGTTGGATTCAGACGAATAGGATATTCAAATGTTCTGGAAGGTTGGAGCATATCCCGATCATCTCCTTCATTATGGACATAGCCATGTTGGCCATCTATATTGCCTCCTTCTCCCATAGTTTCCTGTTTCCTAGGAGAAGTTAAAGCTTTCCAAATTGTTCTCTCAAGAGGTCCAAGCCTCTCCGTTGATGATGAGTCTCGATGAATTTTCTTCCTTACGATATTCTGATGATGATAAAATTGGTGATTTTCCTTTCTCAAAATGTTCTAATGATGGTGAGACTGGTGATTTTTCTATCAATCTTTCTGGTAGTTCAAACACAGGTGATTCACCCCTTAGGCATGAAGATCTCCTTAATGGAACAAGCCAGGGATCCTTTGGGGTAGTTCTACCTTTTTCATCCCTAGACTTACTCATTCATGTTTACTCTTAAATGACATAAATTAAGTCAATAGTTGTTATCTTCCTCAACTGTTGTATTCAGATTTTAACCTGAATTTTCATAGCTTAGTCTGATTACAACTATTGGACTGTTTGTTTTCTTCTAGCAACACTATTCCCCGACAATGGCGCCAAAATGATGCGTAGTCGTTATACCATCATTAATTCTCAATGTGTTTGTCAATCCAGGGCTGTGTACAAGGCTATCTATGGAAGAAGAGGCAAAACAACTATAACTTAGGTCAATCTAGAGCAACAGGTTTTATTGGTGAAACCGGTTGTGTGGGGGGTTTTAGGACATTCCTATCTCTAAATTGCATGAATTAAACCTTAATCTAAGTTGCAGAATTGGAAACTAATCATTAACTACAAAAATGAAGTCCTGATTTACAATTGCGGAATAAGACCTAATTATGTTGCAAAAATAACAGTTGCAGAATTGAAAGTCTGATCCTAATTGCAGAAAGGAAATCTAATTACTTTTGTAGCAATGAAAGTCTAATTCTAACATGGAAATGAAAACTGTCAAGGCTCTGTAATAGAAGGTTGTCAATCTTCTCATGCAGTGGTTTGACAAAGAAACATAAAATGCAAGAAATTGCTGAAAACAACAAATTCTGGAAATAATAGTCTGAAATAAAATGGAAGCTTTGCTGAAAGTAGAGATTACAACTAAAACATTAAGCACAAGTTTAATCTAAACATAAATAAACTAAGATCACAAATATTGTCAGCTGTTTACAAGCAATTGAAATAACAAGTTCTACAACTCATTCTACTGCAACAAAATCAGAATAAAAACTTGCTTATTAGTCCTCCTCCTAGGTCTCGGAAGTGGCCAACCTCCTTGTCCAGAAGAAGGTATGAGTCTCTCTCTCTCTAGATCTTAATCACACTCATTTACAAGCAATATGAAATAGAACTGGTGCACTTTATTGATTAAAGAACATGATTACAATAATTCTACTAAAAAATCATTACAGGACTGTAACAGTCAATTTCTACCTATTTTCTCGCTTCTTCCTAGCTTCCTTACTTTCTACTTCCTGCTGCTACTACTACTACTACTAGGCTCAACCTGAACAGGAGCAATATTTATAGATGTCCTATGATCTAATTACAAACTATGAATATCTCAAAAGATCTAATCCTACAATGCTGCAACAAATTCTGGTTTTATCCTAGAAGAAGATTAAAACTTGATCTTTCCCTTAATGATGGCTTTGGTCGGCAATGACGGCAAAGACAGATGGAAGATCTTTTCCTTTACCTTTTCCAACCTTTATTTCCCTTTTTTGGCTTCAAAAATCGGTCAACAAGTCAAAAAGCACATTCTGTTTTCATTCCGAAGATAAGTGGCTTCATTTCGAAGACAATGCAATTCTCATTTCGAAGATCGCTCATTTCGAAGATACTGCATTCTTCATTCTGAAGATCCGCTCATTTCGAAGACACTGCATTCTTCATTCTGAAGATCCGCTCATTTCGAAGATATCTGTTCATTCCGAAGATACTTCGAAATGAACAAATGTGTGCTTTTCCAGTGATTTCTTCTTGCATCTCTCAGGTGGGTTATCTCTTAAGATCAAATTCCAATGGTCTTCATCTCTTTCCACATGTGAATTCCATGCCTTGCTATTTATGGACAACTGGCTGGAATTTACATGGGAAAGACCAGTTTTTGCTGCACAACAATAGTTTGCTTGCACTCGTTGCATATTTAGGTGAAATAAATGCTTGAGACAAATCAAAACATGATTAGTGAAATGCTGCTATTATTCTAAGCATATCCCATTTTAGCAAGTCATAGCAAAAAGAACACAAAACTATGCAAAAAGCTGTAAAAATCAGCATATAATATTCCAAATACATTGATCATGCAAAATGGTTAATATACAAGATATTGAATCAACTTAACTAACATATCAGATAAAACATAAGAGTTTATAGGCAATTTTAGTGTTCAAAACATGTTATGATTGAGGCATTTCCAGGCCTCATCAATAAGCCCCCCATCACAATAACCCCCTGTTTGCAAGTCTTTCATAGATTATCTGGTAGATCTAAGGAAGAGGAATGACATACAAAAAACAACCCTACAGTGGCCTGCATACATCGAAGCCCACCTACACTAAGGGATGATAGAAAAAAGCATCAAATTTATTGTAAACTTGTTAGGAATAGATATGGATAAAGGGCATCAAGACCCCCTTGTAATGCATGCTCATTAATATCAATGGAATACAATTTCTCTATTTAAGGCATCATTTATGTTTATGTATTAAATTATCAAATGTCGTTTTCTACCTGTTTCACTTCCTTCAAAATTTTACTCCTATGCTACCATGTTATATCTAAGTGGTAAAACAATGAATTCCACACTTGAGGAGATTGAAATTCTACTTAAGAAACATGAGCAAGCCCTAATCAAAGATGAAGATATTGAATCCTCATCAGTATCTTTTGCCACCAAGGCATCCTTACAATCTATAAAAAACAAGGTTTAAAATTAGTAGAATCAGAATTAGAGAGGTAGATAACATTAGAGATACCCACAGTAGCCACGTTAGCAGCAGTATTAGTAGCCACATCAGCAAAACCAGTAGCAGCCATATTGGCAATAGCTACAACAATATAATTAGTAGCAAAATAAGCAACCAAGATGGCAAACAAGACCTCCTCAAGGGGGTCATCCAAATAGAGGACCTAAAAACAACAATCAACAAGGATGTCACTATTATGGCAAATGGAATCATAATATCACTAATTGCTATCAGATGCAAAGAGATCAAAGGGGTCCACAATATAATAACCTCAGCACATTGTATGTAGCAAACCAAGTTAATGTTGAAGATAGATATTGTTGGTATATTTATTTAGGGGAAGAAAAGCACATGACAGGAAGGTAATATTGATTGACCAAGGTTCAGCCTAATTCTAATCAATTCATTACTTGTAGTGATGAAATTTCCCTTCCCATTGAAGGTGTTGGGGAGGCACCACTTGCTTTGCATGATGGGAATAATATTTTTGCAACAAATGTTTTGTATGTGCCTAGTCTTAAAAGGAGCCTTCTTTCTATTGGGTAGCTTACAAATAAGGGCTATATTGTCTATTTTGAAAAATACAAGTGCTACATTTAGGAACCCAATGGCATTGTCAAAGCCATGGTAGCCAAAAAGGATGGTTTTTACTACCTCACCAAATCTGTAAATAAAACATCTTTGCATACAACAACTACTTTTTCTTTGGAGTACATGTGGCATGAAAGAATGGAGCATTTAAATTGTCATAATCTTCAATTGATGGAATGAAAATGTTAAGTAAAAGGACTTCCACATCTTAGGAGTCTAAATATTTTTGTGATCCATGTGTTATTTCTAAACACCATAGACAACCTTTTGAGTCAGGAAAGGCTTGAAGAGCCAATAGACCATTGAAATTGGTTCATTTAGACATTTATGGACCAATGTCTATTTTATATTATACTGGGGCAAAATACTACATCACCTTCATTGATGATTATAGTAGAAAGGTATGGATCTACCTAATTTAGTACAAAAGGCAAGCCCTTGATAAGTTCAAGGAATTCATGGCACTTGTTGAGAGAGAAAGTGGCTATCAAATCTCCACCTTAAGATTAGATAATGGTGGAGAATATGTCTCCAATAAATTCTTCAATTTTTGTAAGTATCATGGGATAATGAGGCAATTCACAACTCCTTATACCCCCAAAAAATGGAGTATCTAAGAGGATGAATCAAACAATCATAAATAGGGCAAAATCAATGTTACATGCTGCTACATTGTCTAACTCATTTTGGGTAGAAGTTGTTCTTAATGTTGTACACTTGACTAATAGGTCCTACACAAAGACATTACATGAAAAAACACCTGAAGAAGCATGGAGTGGAAGGATACCCTATGTGGGCCATTTGAAAGTCTTTGGATGTGATGCCTATGATCATATTCCTCATAAGAAAAGGAATATGCAAAAAATACATCTTTGTTGGCTATAGTTATAGTGCCAATGCATATAAGTTGTATGAGCCTATATCCAAGAGGATCATTATATCTAGAGATGCTATCTCTCATGAGTATCCCCCATATAATCCTCCTCCCCCTACTTTGGAATTAACTAATGAAACAGTTTCTCCCTTGATACATACAATATCATCTAATCCTTTCCCTTCACTCATAAATCAAGAAATTCCTCCACATGAAGAACTCCCCATAAATGATCCATGTACTCCATCTCCTTATAATACTCCATATAATGATCAAACCACATCATCCAATCCTTTATCTAAGTGGGTTCAAGCCACCATAGATGAAGCCCGAATTCATTTTCCCACTTATACAGGTAAAAGGCCTTCAACCCTAAGACACCAAGTGAATTATGCCGTCATGGCCAAAAACATTAGCTAACCTGAACCTTCTAATATCAAAGAAGTACTTGGTGATCCTAAATGGTTTCTAGAAATGGATCAAGAATTGGATTCCATTGAAAGGAATCATACTTGTGAGTTAGTTGATTTACCCCAAGGTAAATATACCATTGGCACAAAATGGGTGTACAAGGTAAAGTATAAAGAATATGGCTTATTAGATCACTACAAGGCTCGCCTAGTAGCTCAAGGTTACAAGCAACAAGAGGGAATTGATTATGAGGAGACTTTTTCTCCTGTGGCAAATATGACTACAATAAGGATAGTTATAGCTTTGGTAGCTCAAAATCATTGGCCTATATATCAGATGGATGTCAAAAGTGCATTTCTCAATGGTAACTTAAAGGAGGAAGTGTATGTGAACCAACCACCAGGGTACACAATTGAAGGCCAAGAAAAAAAAGTCCTCAGATTGAAGAAAGCTCTATATGGATTGAAGCAAGCACCCCAAGCTTGGTATTCAAATATTGACTCCTATTTCATCAACCTTGGTTTCACTAGATCTACAACAGAATCCACTCTCTATGTGAAACATTGGAGGAACCACATCATTTTGGTTACATTGTATGTGTATGATCTTCTCATTATAGGTGATGACACAAAAGGAATACGGTTTCTCAAGGAGGAATTATGCAAAAATTTTGAGATGACAGATTTAGGCCTCCTCCACTATTGCTTAGGCATAGAGGTATAAAAATAGCCTGGTAATATTTTTATCTCACGGGATAAATACATTTAATCTATCTTGGAGAGGTTTTGCATGGAGGAGTGTAAGCCCTCTCACTCCCATGGAAACCAGGTTGAAATTGGTTAATAGTGATGATGAATAAAGGGTTTATGGCACCCTTTACAGGAAGCTAGTTGGAAGTTTGATCTACTTAACTTCAACTAGACCAGATATTTCCTATTTAGTTGGCCTTATTTCCATATTCATGTAAGATCCTAAGAATAACCGTTGGATAATAGCTAGGAGGATTTTGATATTCCTAAAGGCCAAACCTCATCAAGGTTGTATGTATACATTATGTACTGATTTTTCATTGATTGACTACATAGATTCAGATTGGGCTAATTGTCCTGAAACTAGAAGATCCACATCAGGTTATTTTTTTAGTTGGGCTAGGGCTCTATTTCATGGAGCACAAAGAAGCAGAACACAATATAATTATCTTCAACAAAGGCTAAATATAGAGTAGCAGTTGAGACAACTAAGGAGGCTATTTTGTTGAGGTAATTACTTTAGGATATTGGGCTATTCATAAATGGTTCAACTTTCATATATTATGACAATCAAAGTACCATCAAGATGACCAAGAATCTGTTTTTCCATGCCAAAACAAAGCACATTGAGATCCATCATCACTTCATCAGATAAATGTTCCAAGAAGACATTATACACATGGAGTATGTACCAACTCAATATCAAGTAGCTGATATTTTCACCAAGTCACTTGGGCGAGATAAGTTTTCTCAGTTTATAAAATTGCTCTATGTATGTAATAGAAGTCAATATTAAGGGGGAATATTATCTAATGTTGACTTATTTTTCTATATTTAGGATAGTGCACATTAAGGAGGAATATTAGTGTAGCACCCTAAAATTGGCGCAGTAAAATTATAAAATTTACATTCACCTTAGTAAATAATTTAAAAATCAAATTTAACCTCCCAAACCGCCCGTTAACCGTCGGGTATTCCGTTTCCCCCTTTTTCGTGCCATTTTTAGAGGTTGTTTTGACCGTTTGACGATATCGTCGCCGATCGTACGATATCGCCCTAGATTTGACGATTTCGTCTGGACTAGGACGTCCAGACGATCTTGTCGCAAAACTGAATTTGCATAGTTGGAATCTGTTCCAACGGGTCTCCAATCTGGGCAGAAGCGTGTCTGCGCCGTTGGGACCCTTCCCCGTTGGAGATCTCCCAAATTGGGATGATCTCCAACCTCCCAACAACTCCCCCTAAGCCTATTTAACTTCTAGGATTTTCCCTCCCCAACCCCTGGCTGAATTTATCTGCAAACTGAATCCTTCTGCGCTAAAACATCATAATCTTATTTTTGCATTAGTCCCATAGCAATTTTGATGCAGGTATATCATTGATTTTCAACCGGAGCCAGCACCCATCGTCGCCGACGAACCTGTTCAAATCGGAGGCGATCCTGTCGAATTCGAGGCGATTTCGTACTGATGCGAGACGATCTCGACTACAGCCCACATCGAGGCAATCAGTGCCTGGAGTTTGCTTTTCTCAACTTTGTCTCTGTTATTTTGTTTTGCAAATTAGATAATATATTCAGTTTTTATCCTATTTTGCATCTGGAGTTCACCCATTTAGCTTAGATTGCATGCTAAGTTTATGATCTGCCATTTAAGTACAGTAATTTGCATTAATTTCTGTTCTTAAACATTGTTCAGTATTCATATTTCTATTTGGTGTAATTTGCCTCTGTTTGCACAGTAGGATTTTTTGGTATTTTGCATCTATTTTTGGTTTTGTAGGTCTCTGACGAATTCGTCTGACGAATTCGTTAGATCTCAGACGATCTCGTCTGATTGCGGATGATTCTCGTAGAATCTCGGACGATCGGGACTGCTTCAAAATCAGAATCTTCTTCAGACATCCGGATCAGGTATTCCCCGTTTTCCTCCTATAAATTCTCTATTTTTTGCTTTCAAATCTGTCTACTGTATTCATGGAACTTGCATTTTCATATAGTTTAATTTAGTTTCATTCGGCCAAACCTAGGATGAATGTTTAAGATTAAAACGAACTCATTAAACACATTCCAAAAACCTAGGCGTGGAAACTGCCATTAAATGTTTCCTGGTGAACCCACCATCCGTCGAAAAATCACCAAAATACACCTCCCTTGAGAGGCGGGACCTTCGCAAAGTCCTCTCGTCCGAGGTACCGCATCATCCTTTTCCCATCCTCCTTCCGGGCGTGGATCCTATAGCCTGAAGGTAGGGATGCGAAAAATTTGGAGCGATACATTTTGGTGAACCCGACGTGAATGCATCATAACCTTTTGAAAACAAAAACAAAAACAAAAAAAAAATTAGAACAATTAAAACTTAGATGCATTTTAAAACATTTAAGGTTCAAGGTCATGTTTAGATGGTAGCTCCTAAAAAGAGGTTAGCAGTTACTATCAACGTAGAAAATCAATTGGCAGCTATAGAAGTTAATTCTGTCCTTAGTATCCCTGAAACAAGTAGAACTCAATCCTTGTGGAACGAACTTGATAGGAGACTTAGTCTCATTTCATCTAGGACCACACAACTTAAACAGATTAAGAGGCTAGTCTTGGATAGAATCCCTGGATCCTCATCAAATAGTTTTTTATCATGAACTTCGGAGAGCCTGCCATAGATGGTTAGCCTATAGGAGAGCTTTAGTATCTTCAAAATTATTCAGCTTCGAGGAATACCTCGAGAATGCAGACATTGTACACCGATTCCTAGGCCTTGTAGAAGACCAAGAGGTTGTTCTTATAGATAGGGAAAGATGGAATAGAGTTCCTCGTGCTGTGTTATATCGAGAGTATTGCCACGAGCTTTACTTCTATCAACCAGCATCTGAGACAGATAATATTACCATAGCCCTTTTTATCAAATTCTTAAAAGAAAACTTTCAATTTGAAGAAGAACATTTCATGACCCCTGAAGAACTAGAGCCTATTAATGATGTTTATAAATTGTTCTTAGAAGACTAGCTCATTTACTTTCAGTCTTGTTATTGCGTGCATTTATTGTTTCATTTGCTGTCTTTATTGTATTATTTCAAAAAATTAAAGAAAAACTAAAAAAATCAAAAAACTTAGCAAAAACTTAAACATTTCAATTTCAAATATTATAGTAGGTATATAATAAATATATACCTTTTAATTTGTTGCATATATATATATATATATATAAATATATATATATTTGCTGAAATCAAAACTTAGCACCATGCCTAAACTTAGGAATGGTAAAGAAACTCTAGGAGAAGGAGAAGATTGGTTACAAGATACAACTGAAAACCCAAATGTCCTTCTTGGAGATACAAATCCGGAAGGAGAAACTCTAGGTCAATCAGATGAAGACTTAGGGGAAGATAAAGAACAAGAAGCAAATGTTAGAGAGGATGGATCCTCATCCCCTAGAATAGCTCCAAATGGAAATATTGCCTTTGACAATGCAGAGCATTTCAAGAGATTTCTCAGGGAAAACATTGATGACCTTAATGTGGCCATTCGCCTTGATAAAGGGCAAATTAGTAAAACTCAAGCAACCATGGAATATATGTGCAATATGCAGACTAATCCCTTGTCTTTCATTGATCAAGAAAGTGACAAGGGTGGACCATCCAATGCGGATATGGTCACTATAGCCCAAAGCATGTCAAAACAACAGGTCACCCAACCTCCTAAGGAACCTGTTATTCAACCTAAAATCACTCCCACACAAAAGAAAATTCCCTTCACTACTTTATTCCGCCAAACTATTGAGCAAAATGCTTTAAATAAATAGAAACCTAAAACTAAGCCAAATACAAACTTTCAACAATCTGGAATACAACATAATACAAACTTCCTCCATAATACTTTTCCTACCAATAATTTACACAACAATAACATGGCATCTAATCTGCATGTTCCTCCATCATATGCCCATAACACTCATGTCAATGCCCTACCAAACCAATATGGGGGGCAAACTAGTAATCTGGAAGCCATGGTGAAACAATTGGCTTCACGTATGGACCAGATAGATCCCTACCGTCCCTCGTATAATTATCGAGAGATCTCGTAGTCAACCTTTGGATCCCATAGTGGTAGCTCAACCATACCCTAAACATTTTCCCATGCCCGTCCTGCCTATATATAAAGGAACCGAAGATCCCATAGAGCATCTTCGCATGTTTAGGATAGCATGTCACGACATATCGCATGACGACTTGCTATTACTAAAAATGTTCCCCAAAAGTTTAGGTGGAATGGCATTAGAGTGGTACTATCAATTGCCCACTCACTCCTTAAGAAACTTTGAAGAAACAAACTGAATCATTTGTTCATCAATTTAGTGCCTACATCGAGAGGCATGTAACTATTAAAGACCTATACAATTTAAAACAAGATAAAGACGAATGCTTTGCTGATTTCTTAGCTAGATGGAGGCAATTGACAGGAAAGCTGCACTTTGTGCTACCCTATAGGGAAATGTTAGACATTTTCATCAACAATTTACAAGAACAACTCTCTTATGAGCTATCAATAGCTACTTTAACTACCTTCGATCAAGCTATAGATTTAGCTCGAAGAGTAGAAGATGCCCTCATTAGGAGAGGCCAACTTAGGAAGAAGGATGATGAGAAAACATCTAGAAATCAATATAAAAACAAACAGGTTGTCGGTGATGGAGTCACTGATAGCAGAAATGTTGCTAATGTCAATGCAACAAAGACAACAGAGAAATTCATATTGAAACCTCCTGACAAGCCTCCTCGAGAATTCACTAGATTAAACCAACCCTTATCAACTATTTTACCTCAATTGCTCGAAAGAGGTTTAATCCAACTGCCAGCCATCCGGGAGCCTGACCCAAGTATACCCGGATATAGAGCTGATTTGCATTGTGAGTTTCATAGAGGACCTGGACATTCTACCAACGCTTGTAAAATATTGAAGCATAAAATACAAGATTTGATTGACAATAATGAAATGGAAGTGCAAGCCTTCCAACCCAAACAAAACCCTCCTAATAATACTCAAAATACTGTTCCCCAAAATCAAAATCAAAATGCCAATCAAACTCTAGACATATTTCAACACCCTTTACCACGACATGGTAAAGAGGTAGCTAATCAAATTGAACATCATAATGTTCCCCCTCCTACTCGATATGTAGGAACCATTAGCGGACAATTACCTGTTCAGGATTCTCAAATATTTGACACAACCTTATCCCTGGTTACGACCAGGACCTTACATAATTTTCAAACTTCTGATTCTAGTGATATAGAATCAGATAGTGAAAGTGAAGTAGACACTATTCAATCGAATAGTTCTGAAAACGAATCAGATCCTATTCAACCTGTCACAGATGCTAATGTTCCAGAAGAACCATTTCCTAGAAGAGTCACTACTCGACCTTCTTCTAATATAGTCCTTCCTTATGAACAAGCCATAAATTCTCAACCGAGACCGTTTCAACGTCGTCATTATAACATTGTAGGTACCATCGGAGTCGTCACCCGACAACAAGCTCAAAATTCCCAACAAGAACCAAACCAGAACGATGGATCAGCTCCATTCGTTCTAAAAAATCCCATTAAAGGGAATCATACTTCTAATGCTCAACCTAAACCCCCTTATAGTATTAACGAGCAATTGTCCAATACCACGGCCAGAATTTCCCTTTTAGATTTATTACGATCCTCTCCCACCCATAGGGATGAGTTGATGCTTACACTGAGCCAAATGATGGTACCTCAAAACATTCAACCTGAAGCTATGGCCAATACTATCATCACTCGAGAGATTGATTGTATTGACTTTCGGGATAGAGATATCCCACAACACAGTTTACACAAGGATAATCCCTTGTATATTACTGCTTTAATTGGAGATGTGGCTGTCAAACGAGTCTTGATTGATAATGGCTCATCTCTAAACATTTGCACCTTTGACTTCTACCAACGATTTGGTTTTAGAAGTGATGAAATGAAGAAAACTGATATGATTATTAAAGCTTTTAATGACGAAACACAAGAAACATGTGGAGTTATTACCCTCCCATTGCAAGTTGGTCCTAGAACCCTTGAGACAACTGTGTTTATTGTACATTGTCCAGCATCGTACAATATACTTTTGGGTCGCCCTTGGATCAACGCCATGCGAGCGGTCCCATCAACTTTACACCAATGTGTTAAGTTTGAGTTTAAAAATTAGTTAGTCACTATTCATGGTGACCCTAGACCTTTTGATATGTGTGCTTTGGCAGAACCCGTTGGAGTGCAATTTTGCCCTGCTTTGTCATCCACACATTCTAGTTCTTCTTTTTCATCTAAAACTCGTGAAACATAAACCCATAACTTCATCTATTTCCCCTCCATTAACTTCATCCTCCCATAAAGATCAACAACCCTCTAAACAAATTATTTTAGAACCTCAAAAATATTTTAAAACTACAACCAATCCTTCAAGTTCTATTCCTATAATTTCGCAACCCACAGAAACAACTATCATATCTTCCACATCTCAAGACATAGGTAATAAGCCTTCTACATCTTATGCCCTTTCTGATGACCTCTTACCAGATTTATCTACAACCTTAATATCAGAAAAAATGAATGCTTTCATGCACGATTCAAACCTTTTAAATAAATTGCCGCCATCTCCTCGTACTTTGGGCCTCCCACAACCTATGGGAAGTACTTACCAAGTCGGGAGTTGTGCCTTCATTTATAAAGGATATGACTGGGGAAGAATCCCTCGGAATATCAAAACTCATCATGAGGGGTACGCTCGGTGCTATTTTACCAATGATTATATTAAAGCTAAACCCATGATGCTTAAAATGGGATATGAAGGGAAAGGCTTAGGACCTTTCCAAAATGGCATGAAAGAACCTTTCGAGGTAGAACCGTGGCCGGCCCGCTGTGGTGTGGGCCTATTTCCTAGTAAGGGTCAACCCTTTCCTTTTGAAGAGGATGATCACCTCATATCCTATCAAGATTATTTGGATAGACATGTTGATTTGCCTCTCCAAAATCAGTCATTTTCATGCAACATGCTATCCATAGCATACCCCGAAATGATTGTCGACCCCGATGAAGAATTGGAAGGAGATATCTTCCATGATGTCTCTGTTGAAGAGATGTTGCACAATGGGTTTTATTTTGATGGTTCTATACCAACTATAGCTCAACTTGAGGCCACTGATCCTCAGAATGAATTATCTAAATTAACCTTACAAGAATTACAAGAATTGGGCGTTTCACCCGCCCCACCTAACTTTGAAAGAGATCTACACATGGAGGTAGAAAATGTCATTAAAATTAATATTGGAACTGAGGACAATCCTCACATAATCAATATTGGATCAGAATTAAGCCCAGACAAACAAGAGCAATACATTACATTCCTTAAAGAGTATGAAGATGTCTTCGCTTGGACATACGAAGATATGCCAGGTCTAGACCCTTCTGTCGTCATGCACCATCTAGTGGTCCATCCGGATGCTAAACCTGTTAAACAAAAACTTAGAAAAATGCATCCCAAAGTGGCTCTGCTAGTCAAAGGGGAGTTAGAAAAACTCCTGAATGTTATCTTTATACAGGCTATTGATTATGCTGAATGGATCTCAAACGTAGTTCCAAGTCACCAAGAAAGAAGCTACCAAAGTTAGGGTTTGCACTGATTTTAGAGATATTAACGCTGCATGCCCTAAGGATGACTTTCCTCTTCCAAACATGGATCAAATTATTGACTTTACTGCCGAAAGTGGGATGATGTCCTTAATGGACGGATTCTCCGGCTATAATCAGATTCGGATAGCTCCTGAAGACCAAGGTAAAATAGCCTTTATTACCCCCTGGGGTACCTTTTGCTCGAAAGTGATGCCATTTGGCTTAAAGAACGCTCGGTGCAACTTACCAACGAGCTATGACCTACATTTTTCATGATATGATGCATGATATCCTACATGATTATGTAGATGATATTATAGCTCGCTCTCTTATTGAAAATAATCATTTAGATGATTTGCGAAAAGTTTTTAATCGATTACGAGAATATCTCATTCGGTTAAATCCAAGCAAAATGCATATTTGGAGTCAAATCCGGCAAATTATTAGGGGTTTTAGTTTCTTTACGTGGTATTGAAATCGACCCCCTCAAAATTGCGGCTATCACCGATATGCCCGCACCTACTAATATATCTGAATTACGAAGCTTACAAGGTAAACTTCAAGCTATCCGTCGCTTCATTGATAAGTCGGCGGACAAAACTGGTCCCTTTCTCAAACTTCTTAAGAAGGATGTCCCTTTCAATTGGGACACAGAATGTAGAGAAGCTTTTGAACTTCTCAAACAATACCTCCTTAATCCCCCGGTGCTTTCACCGCCTAAATCTGATCGCCCATTTCTTCTATATATTTCTGCTTCAGATTCTGCCTTAGGAGCTATGTTAGCTCAACTCGATGATGAAAAGCGAGAACGTGCTAATTATTATATTAGCCGAACCTTCATCAGTTATGAAACCCGCTATACAACATTAGAGAAACTATGTCTCGCAGTCGTGTTTGCTACGCAAAAATTATGACATTATATGCTTAGCCAAAAAATGTATGTCATTGCCAAATACGATCCCTTAAGGTATCTCATGAGTCGACCTTATTTATCGGGTCGCACAGCCAAGTGGGTTCTTGCTCTGAGCGAGTTTGATCTCACATTCATAGGACAAAAGTCTGTTAAGGGTCAAATCATAGCAGATCAATTAGTTGCTGCACCCTTAGAGTCTACTCATCCCCTCATTATCGAGTTTCCTGATGAATGCCTTCAATTAGAGGCAGACCTTGTTGAACAATGGTCCTTATACTTTGATGGAGCCCGATGCATGAGTGGGGTCAGAGTGGGTATTATTTTAATATCTCCGCAAAAACATCTTATTCCTCTCGTCCTTCAAACCGACCTTTGCTTGCACCAACAATACTGCTGAGTATGAAGCTCTAATCCTTGGATTACGAGCTGCTTTAGCGCTAAAAATTAAAAACCTTTTAGTTTTTGGGGATTCCCAATTGGTTATAAACCAAATTAATGAAGTTTATCAAACCAGAGATGATAAACTGCGCCCATATAAGGCCTATGTTTTACAATTAATGTCCTTGTTTGATCAAGTTACCTTGGAAGCCATTCCTCGAACTAGCAACCGTGCAACCGACGCTATGGCCGCCGCTGCATCTCTCTTGCCCTTGGAGTTAGACGACGAATATGCCACTATCATTATTCGTCGACTCCAGGAACCCGCTTCAAATAAGTCATGCTTAGAGCCTTTGGATGTGTTTCTAATCAATGAAACTACTCTTGAACCTTGGTATACAGACATATTTGATTTTCTCCAAAATGGGACTTTCCCTGCCAATTCTAATAGAAACCAGCGTCGGTTATTACGTCGACGAGCAAGTCGTTTTGTAATAATTGGCAATAATTTATATAGGAGATCTTTTGAAGGTATCCTATTAAGATGTTTAAATTTAGAAGAGTCTAAATCAGCCTTGAGTGAAGCCCACGATGGATCTTGTGGAGGACACTTTAGTGGTAGTGCCATTGCTAAAAAGCTCCTTCGGATAGGATACTTTTGGCCTACCATGGAAACGGATGCACATGAGTATGTGCGCCATTGCGACAAGTGTCAAAAACATGCTGACCTTGTCCATGCGCCTGCCCAAGAGCTGCAGGCTATTTCATCTCCTTGGCCCTTTTCTAAATGGGGCTTGGATATTATTGGCAAAATCAATCCTGTGTCTTCTGATGGACACAAGTTCATCATAACTGCCACTGAGTATTTCACGAAGTGGGTTGAAGCTATGCCTTTAGCTTCCTGCACTGGCACACAAGTTTCTAAATTTATTTTTAATCAAATTATTTGCAGGTTCGGAATTCCTGCCAACCTCATCTCTGACAATGGAACTCCTTTCAAAAATAAAGATGTTAAAAAATTATGTCAAAAATATAAGATTCAACATCGCTGGTCCACCCCCTATTATCCTCAGGGTAATGGTCAAGCAGAAGCTTCTAACAAAACTTTAATCAAAATTCTCAAAATATTGGTCAATAAAACTGGCCGTGACTGGCATATTCAATTATATCCAGCCTTGTGGGCTTATCGAACTAGTGTTCGAACCCCCACGGGCACTTCACCATTTGTTTTGGTGTATGGTGTCGAAGCAATTTTTCCATTTGAATTGGAAGTTCCTTCTTTGGCTCTGCTACTTCAAGATACCGAAGTAGGAGATGAATATCGTGCTGGCAGACTCAGTCAGCTGGAACTCCTCGATGAAAAATGCATCAATGCTTTGGAGCATCTCCGTGCTTACCAAAACAAGCTTAAAAGATCATATGCTAAGAAAGTTCGTCATCGATCCTTTGAGATTGGCGACCTTGTTTTAAAAGAAAATCAAAAAAATACAAACGCAACTAAGGAACTTAAAGGTAAATTTGAGCCCAACTGGCTCGGACCATACATCATTACTGCAAAATTTGAATCAGGAGCATATAAATTATCTACCTTAGATGGTAAAGAACTTAAAGAACCCATGAATATTTTACATCTCAAACGTTACTATGCATAAATTTGGTCATTTCCTTCATGTATATATTTGGTCAAAATTACTATCTTGTATTTCTTTCAATTTATTCAAAAACACCCAAAAACATTCATAAATCTCCAAAAATCTGTAAAAACTATCTATTGCATTTATTTAAAGCACTTGTTAAATTCTTTTTGCTCAAAACAAAAATCAAAATCTAAAAACAGCTATATGCTTGACTCTTTCGAAACCAAAACAATATACAGAAGAAAGAGAGAGTCAACATTCTCAAAACTTCTCAAAAGTGTTTATATATATTTTTCTTACAATTATTGCATTTATATGTTTTCAACTTATTTTGGATAAAATTAGCATTTATTTTGAATCCCTCACTTGCACACTCACAACAAATAAATATCTTGATTTTATCTGGCATGATTACTAATCTCTCTTATATCAAAGTCCACAAAATTCAATTAAATAAAGTTTGAGCATAGAGAATTGATCTTGTTATTTACTTAAACCAAGCACATCTTTTCACAATAAAATGATTATATTTGTAATTTCCATGTTTTGCTACATAGTAGAACTGATTTCTTGAGTGAAAAGTTTCCCCTGCTATCCTATCATGCACATGGTCTAGAATCTTTGAGAATTGGCAAAAGGACAAGCTCACCCCTACCTGAATAAAAATCCCTTGCTCTACAGCTAATCTGAGCAAGTATCCCTAGCACAGAAAAAGAGAAGAAAAATTCAAGAAAAAAGAGAAAAGAAAAATGTTATTTCAGCAATGTTCCAAGTATTATCAAGCAAAAGAAATACAAAAAGAAAAATAAGCAAAGTTCAAAAGAAAGCAAGAAAGCAATAAAATCCCTTTCCCTACCCTTTGAAAAGAAAAGAAGGGTTGATGAGCTTGAATCCCCGGAATTCTCAATTATTCAAAAACCGTGAGGTAAGCCCCATAACAGTGGTTTGTGCCCAACCCGCTTGGCCTTGGGTAACTCCTAGCGTGGCGATATGTCCGTCACATTAGCGACCTTCTTTTGTAAAGACCTATGTCTCGCTTATGGATTAGCTAGCTCTTGATAATCCGATCTACATAGTAGTCTAATATGGTTATATGCATCTACATCATGGTTAATGAACATTTATTTGGTTTTTTCAAATCACTTGTATCATAGTATCTTGCTCAAATCTGGTAAATGAACAATGCAATTGCACACACATTTGTATTTGAGAGATTTTGTCTATCATTATGATAAATCAAGATCGGAAATGAATTCACATATGCACATAGGGATTCCTTATAAATCTAACTTTTGTCTTCAAAGTACTTTGAAATATTATTTTTGCAATTTGTTGAAATAAATCAAGTACAGTTGTTTACACAAAGACAACTATATCATAGAAAAATCAAAAATTTCTTTCAAAACATATCATGTATATCGTGTCGACTTTCGCGACGATGGTATAGTTCCACAACCAAAATTGGAATTGTATGCCTAGCGCAAGTCCTCATTTTCATATTTCCTGTTCATCAAACATCAATCATGCAATAAAAATAACCTTTTTTGGATTTTCGCGATGACGGTATAAGTCTATACCTACATATTCTATGCCTAGCGCAAACCATTGTACCAATTTTATTTTCCATTTATCAAAAATCATAAAAACCATATGACTTAATTCATTATTTTACACAAATTATGCTTTTCAAAAGCAAACCCATTTTTCACTATTTTATGTCATTATGTCAACCTTTAACTTTGCAATGATGGTATAATTCCTAAGGAATTATTTACAAATTTTATCACACTTAGGGATTTATGCCTAGCAAAAATCATTTTTAACATTATTTCATGCATAATATTTTCATGGAAATCTGAAAACAAACCATCATCATCATCATCATTTGCACCATTGCACCAAAGTCTTAAGACAGTCTCTTAAGCACTCTTTTTACTTTTTAACAATATTTCTATAAATGGGACTAGCTTGACGACCGAGTGAGCAGCGACTCCATGAAATGGTCTATAATAGCGACAATGTCCTTTGAAATTATTGTTAGAAGTCTCTTTTTATTTTTATCACATTTCATTACAACCAATCAATTTGTTACATCAGATTATTTCATTTAAAATATTACACACATGACATTCAAATATAATATCTCCAACGACATAATTACATCCAATCATCACATCAATCAAACATTAAAAGCCTCATAAACATACACAAGACACAAGTCATATGATCAAAAATATCTCATCTATATATGTCACAAATATATGTACATCATCAAAACCGAATCGGTATGCCACAATCTGTACCTCGGCATACTCAATCCTCTATCAAACAAAAAATATATATAATACAACATCAATGTGCAGCCCTCTAGCCTCGAGAGCCCCTCGAGCTCTCTGCCTCATCTCCTCCCCCGCCCTGAGGTGGACGAGGTGGCCCCATCGCAGTCTGTGTAGTCCTAGTCCTCGACCGGGACGTGGTCCTCGATGACCCGATCCTGATCGGATCTGCGATGTTAGCTGGCAGGGGTAGTCTATCTACCTCTGGCACCAGCTGGAAGTATAGTGTCTGATAGAATGTCAACTGGGCGATAGCCCGTGTCAACTCTCCTGAGCTCGCCCCTCCGCCCCGTGCCCTGAGGCGTGCAATCTCATCCCGTAGCTGTGACACCTCAGCATGGTGTCGTGCAGCCGCATCCTGTAGCGTCTGCACCTGAGCCTGCAGATGATCTCTCTCCGCCCGGAGAGTAGCCATCTCGCTACTCTCTCCTGTGTCCACACCCTTGCCCTTATCGGGCGATGGTGGCCTCTATGGAGATGGGGGTCTCTCCTCCCTCCTCTCCCGCTGCCGTGGCCTCTCCTGTGCCTGTGGTCTCCTTTGCTCTCTCCCGCCGTGACCCTGGGCCGCCTCTATCGCTACCTGGTGCCGCCTCCCTATCCGACGCACGACCGCGTGGATCGGACCCTGAGCCCTCGTCATCCGAGGAGGGCGGATGCCTGCGTACTGGCATCGTAGCCGTCAGCTACCCCTGCGTCGTCTCCATCCACTGGCTGGATGGGGGCATCATCCGCATCCTGACTCCAGAATCGCTGCATGTCTGGAGCCCCGCTAACCGTGGTGTTATCCCGGATAGTCCGAGAAAACTCATAATCCCTGAGAGATGGGATCCCCTGCTGTAGACCGAACTGCCTCAAAACTCGGTCGTAGCGGTGGAGCTCCACCTCTCCCCTCTCCATCCTCAACCAACAGACTCGCCTGATGCGAGCCAGCTCCTGTCCATCCTCGGCCCACCCTGGGTGCCCTCTCCATGGTCTCCAGGTGATCTGATCCGGGATCAACTCATCTAGCAGTCTCCGGGACATAGGCAGGTCGATCCGTCGCTGTGCCCCTCTTCGGAGCCACCAGTAGAAGACTCGGGGCCTCTCCCCGTCTACCCCTATCAGTGGAAGCCCTACCGGCCTCCGCACCGCAATGTGCTCCCAGCACCAAACCTGTAGTAGCGATGTCATAACCAGACATCGGCCGCCCTTGTACACGACCCCATACAGGATCCTGTACAATCGGCATAGTACAAAGCTGCCCCAACAAAACCTGTACCCATGGTCCCGCATATCGTAGATCACATCTACGAGCATCCATGGTACCCTGCACCCGCTCTGGTGGCACAGCAGAAGTCCACCAACCACCCCAGATAGTACCCGTGTGAGTCTGGATGCCCCAGGCATCTGGCGTAGTGCCTCGATGTTCACTCCGCCCTTCTCCAGGGTGAAGCTCGGGTCACCACACAGCCGTCCCATAGCGTGGCCCTAGTTGGCCGTAGGAGTGATCATCCATCCTTATATGGGGATTCTCGGAATCCTCCATACATCCTCCAATGGTGGGATTCATCTCCCCTGTCGGTAGCCAAAAATAGGAAGACCCCGGATACCATCTCTCCGCTAGGGTCGTCGGTAGCCCCATATCTGTGGATATTTGTGGCATCTCCGCCACATGCCGCAAGCCGGCTCGTGCCAGCAGATCCCGCTCGCCTCGTGTGAGCGCGGCCAAGTCATCTCTCAATCCTCCATATTTCCATTCTCTCGCTCTTTAGCAATCCTCTCTCGCAACATAAACAATAAACAACAAATAATCATTAATCAATAATTCAAATAATCAATAATGCAAGTTAAAAATTCAATTTTTTGCAATTGATGATATCGCCCACTATTGGACGATATCGTCCCAAATTTGAGCATAATCGTCTCCGATTTCGTAGTTCGAAATCGTCTCTAATTTGACGAAATCGTCCCCCTTTCGACGATTTCGCCCTCGGGGAAATTGACGAAATTGAGACGATTTCGTCGAAATCGGGACGATTTCGTCCCGACGACGTCGACGGCCCAAAAACGGCCGCGATGCTCAAAATTCATCTAAAAACTCACTTAAAAAGCATGTAAATTCAAATTAAATCAGTTCTAGATCAGTCTAGACCCTTACCCGTAGACCGCGTCGGACCTCTGCTGATCTGTGCGTCGTCTCCACCATTTTTTCGCTTCAGAGCTCTCAAAACAAGAAAATGAACAAGAAAAATGAATTAGGGTTTTACCCTATTTTTCTTAATTTTATTCAACAATAATTTTTTGCTTTTTCGTGTTTTTACCTCAAACGTTCGATTTGGGTAAAAACACGGAGGGGGCACCATAGTAAGTTGTCGTACGATTCGACCAAGAATCGTCGCCTAAAAATGGGTATAATTTTTTGCTTTCTCGTAGATCGAGAAGAACTCATCTTTAACGCATTTTCTTCGGAAAATTCGCTAAAGAGGGGGCAAAATGTAGCACCCTAAAATTGGCGCAGTAAAATTATAAAATTTACATTCACCTTAGTAAATAATTTAAAAATCAAATTTAACCTCCCAAACCGCCCGTTAACCGCCGGGTATTCCGTTTCCCCATTTTCCGTGCCATTTTTAGAGGTTGTTTTGACCGTTTGACGATATCGTCGCCGATCAGACGATATCGCCCCAGATTTGACGATTTCGTCTGGACTAGGACGTCCAGACGATCTTGTCGCAAAACTGAATTTGCATAGTTGGAATCTGTTCCAACGGGTCTCCAATCTGGGCGTAAGCGTGTCCGCGCCGTTGGGACTCCTTCCCCGTTGGAGATCTCCCAAATTGGGATGATCTCCAACCTCCCAACAACTCCCCCTAAGCCTATTTAACTTCTAGGATTTTCCCTCCCCAACCCCTCGGCTGAATTTATCTCGCAAACCGAATCCTTCTGCGCTAAAACATCATAATCTTATTTTTGCATTAGTCCCATAGCAATTTTGATGCAGGTATATCATTGATTTTCAACCGGAGCCAGCACCCATCGTCGCCGACGAACCTGTTCAAATCGGAGGCGATCCTGTCGAATTCGAGACGATTTCGTACTGATGCGAGACGATCTCGACTGCAGCCCACATCGAGGCAATCAGTGCCTGGAGTTTGCTTTTCTCAACTTTGTCTCTGTTATTTTGTTTTGCAAATTAGATAATATATTCAGTTTTTATCCTATTTTGCATCTGGAGTTCACCCATTTAGCTTAGATTGCATGCTAAGTTTATGATCTGCCATTTAAGTACAGTAATTTGCATTAATTTTTGTTCTTAAACATTGTTCAGTATTCATATTTCTATTTGGTGTAATTTGCCTCTGTTTGCACAATAGGATTTTTTGGTATTTTGCATCTATTTTCGGTTTTGTAGGTCTCTGACGAATTCGTCTGACGAATTCGTTAGATCTCAGACGATCTCGTCTGATTGCAGACGATTCTGTAGAATCTCAGACGATCGGGACTACTTCAAAATCAGAATCTTCTTCAGACATCCGGATCAGGTATTCCCCGTTTTCCTCCTGTAAATTCTCTATTTTTTGCTTTCAAATCTGTCTGTTGTATTCATGGAACTTGCATTTTCATATAGTTTAATTTAGTTTCATTCGGCCAAACCTAGGATGAATGTTTAAGGTTAAAACGAACTCATTAAACACATTCCAAAAACCTAGGCGTGGAAACTGCCATTAAATGTTTCCCGGTGAACCCACCATCCGTCAAAAAATCACCAAAATACACCTCCCTTGAGAGGCGGAACCTTCGCAAAGTCCTCTCGTCCGAGGTACCGCATCATCCTTTTCCCATCCTCCTTCCGGGCGCGGATCCTATAGCCTGAAGGTAGGGATGCGAAAAATTTGGAGCGATACAATTAGAATATTATAATGTGCACTATGCCTCAGTTTGACACTTATCTTCTACCACTTGTCTTATGTCTTCAGTTTGAGTTCTCCAATTGGAGTTATGTCTCTTCTGCATAAAACTTGGAGTGGAGATTATGACACTTGTCATATCTACCTCAAAGGATTTATGCCTATATATTGTAATCATTTTTGTAAATATAATGGTGCCTTTTGTTTAGTCCCAAAAACTTCCTCTTCATTTTATGGATCTTTCTCCTCTTCTTGTTTTTCAACAACAAGAGCATCTTCTTTCACCTCCATGGACAAAAATAAGATTTCTTCTCTTTCACTATCGGAGAGAATTTCATAATTACTTTTGGAAGAACTACTTGCTTCCTCAACATAAAGACTCTTCTTGTGCCTTTGAAAGATATTCTTCTCATGTTTGCTTTGACCATGCCTTTTTTTATTTTCATGATAAAATTTTCTTTCCTTTTTGTATTCCCCTTCTTCTTCACTGCTACTACTTCCAGCTTGTGGTTACTGAGCTTCATAGTGACCAATGTTACCACAATTAAAACATTTTATAATATGCTTACCTTTGTGTTTTTTGGGTCCCTTCTTATATCTTCATACAAAGTTAGCTTCTTCTCCACTGCTTGATTCTTCACTTGACTTTGGTTCTTTATTCTTTGTCTTCTTTAAAGCTTTAAATGTGGCCTTCAATTTGGATGTTTGATATTTTTTAGTCCTCATATCATAAGTTGTGAGAATTCTGTGTAGCTCATCCATGGTTAATATTTTAATATCCTTCATTTCTTCAATCACTAAGACATTCACATCAAACCTTATGGGAAGTGACCTTAATATTTTTTGAACAATATTAGAGTCATCAATACTTTCTCCAAGTCCATGAATGGTGTTGAAAATTTCATCAACATAGAGTAGATATTTGGTAATATTTTCCTCATCTTTCATATTTAAGTCTTCAAACTTCCTTTTGTGGGTTTGAAGTTTTGCCATTTTAACCTTGTTGTCTCCTTCATATGTTCTTTGTAACTTGTCCCATAATTCTTTTGTTGAGGTGCATTGCATGACTTTCACAAACTCTGATTCACATGACCCACTTAATATTGCATTCACTGCATTGGCATTATTTTTAAATGATTTCTTGTCATATTTATCCATGGGAGGAGTTTTAGGCAGTGTGAACACATTCACAATAGATTGCTATATATCATAGCCATGTGCCATCAAATAGGTTTGCATCCTCACACTTCAAAAAGCATAGTCCCATCAAACAATGGATCCCTGCTTGATGAAAAAACTTCTTGGTAAGCCATGTGTGTTCCTGTAAGATATTTCTTCAAGTAGTTAGGTTTTCACAAAGGAACCCACTCTAATAACAATTGAAGAAACACACACTTATACTGAGAGGGGTGGTAAATAGTATAAGATAAAACTTTTACTTACAAAACAATAACCAATAATATGAATGCAATAATGAATCAATGCACAAAATTCCACACACACAAGAGACAAGGATTTTACATGGTGTAGACACCTAAAACATGTCATGTCGAGGTGACTACTCATATGGGACATGCTAGAAGACCATATGGAAGACCTTGGACAAATACCAAGGTATAGAAGTGGTTCTAACCACTCATTTAGGCATTTTGGCCTAACTAGTGTTGGTCGTGGTTGAGACCCATGGTTAACAGAGTTGACCACGCCTTAGAGCCGTGGCTAGCAGTCAAAATTAGTTGGACTTTGGCCAACCCAAATTCGGTTATAACGGCCAATTGGTTGTAGATCCAAGTGGTTTGGGGGTGGAAATATCCAGAAGCTTCCCTCCAACTGCTCCAGCTATCCATTCTTGATCTTGGCTTCCTCAAGAAGCTAAGACATAGCCTTCCTAGAGGTTATAAGAACCCCATACAAAATGGGAAATAAGAGAGATGCATAGGATAATTTGAACGATGAAGCCCTATCAAATTTAGTACTCACCTACTTGCATTGAGAGAAGTCCTTTAGCTAGCATTGAGATATTGAAATGACAATTGAAGTCATGGAGGTCTTAGGAGGCTAGAAGAATCAAGAAATGAGATTACGAGCAATCCATCAACAATAAGAACAATTCAACCACCAAATCTATCAGAGGACACAGAGGCGACCCTTGAACCATCAATTCATCAAGGAAATCAGAGATCTAGGCCATATTTGGAGGGCAAGTGCATTTTTGGCTTTGTCACGGTTGTCAACCATGGCTAACAGTGCTCACCGTATGACAGACCCATGGTCAGGTTCAATATCCATATTTCCTTGGTATTTAGCCATAGGTTTTATTTCATTTGCATTAGAATAGATAAATTAGGTGTATATTTGCTTTATTAGAGACTTTTTTTCTAGTAGAATTAAGATTTTAGGTATCTTTCTTCTCATTTGGCATTTGTAGTAAGTAGGACAAGAATGCTTACATTTCATGTTTTCATGCTTTTGATTTCATAATTAGGGCATTAGATAGATAATTTTGTCTTTCCTTTACATATTTCATGGCAATATTTCATGTTTAACATAGGTTTACCATGTTTCTTGCACTTTCTTGATTTCAAGATTTCATGGCATCTTTTTGTATAACTTCCTTTTAAAGCCTCATCAAGAGAGGCCTCCTTTATTACTAATATGCTTCTTGTTGTTTATTGTATGCAGGACTAATAGGGTGTTGACATGCAAGGCAACAAATACCTCTAATCATGGAGAAGAAGGTCATCGATACCTTGGAGCAGTTCGTGTGCATTTAGGAAGCCTGTGAATTACACCTACCCTTGCATGGGGATTGTTCTATGATTGTAATAATTGTATCACATTGGGTATCCCTAAGAGGGATGGATTTGTAATCGAGTTTCATTGGAAATTTAATAAAAAGGAAGCCCTACTTTGTGGTTATTTGTAAATTCATCTATCTTTTATGCTTTATGTGATGTTTCAATTATTATTAGCTTAGGTGTATGCTTCCTGGATTGCTACAGAAGGCGATCACGATGGGAAATCCAAATTTTATGCCACAAAATACTGATGCACTATGTTTTGTGATGACAGGTACTAACCATGGCTGAGAACCATGGTTAACAGTTGTAACCACGACTGACACCCATGGGCAATAGTTGCAGCCACGCCATAGAGCCGCGATCAGCAGAAAATAGACCGTACAATAGGCAGCCATATCATCATCGAACTTGGATCTGAGGTAATCTTCATTTCCCTATGTTTTTCCTATTTTTTCTGTGTCTGATTTTCTAGAATGCATAAAATGGTAGATTAATTAGGAAACATAACAAAAAGGTAAAAGAAAAGGATGAATCCCTAGGACCTTTTTTTAGTTTTTCCTACTAGTCGCTGCTAGGAACAACGGACCTCTGATTGCAGTCCACCCTAGTCTCCAGTGGTCTAGGCCATTTTATGTTGAGTTTGCATGCATGAGGCCCAATTAGTGGCCATCCCCTCATAGGTAGTTGCATTCTCTGAATTTCATTTAGCGTAGTCATGCAATTGAAAAGTGAAATATTCTTTTGAAAGCATGTAGAATCATTTGAGTGTTGTTTTATGCATTTCTATTTCATGCAAAGTAAAAGGAACCACACACACCATGACACATTGTAAATGCTAGTGAGTTGGAAGTCACATCCAACCACTAGTAGGGTTCAACGATGGTGGCAGTGATTTCCATCTATTGGCCCAACTCCCTCGAACCTTTTGTTACTAGACCAATACCGGACCCAATAGCCATCTCGTAGCCCAAAAAATTTGCATGTACTCCTCTTCGGAGGGTATGATGCTGATTGGGTGAGATTGGGTGAGATTGGGTGAGGGTCTGGTAGTACCTATGCTCCTTGACCATGTGTGGACTTCACTACCACACATTATAGGTTGGATTACATGGCCTGGAGTTCATTTCCAGGTTGTCGAGCTGCGAGTATATAGGTGAAAGCCCTTTAACAATTGAGTATATCATCAACATTTTGAAAACACGATGAGAGTTACTTTCTGATACAACAAACTTGGAAAACACATCAAATAGTTTAGGGCTCACAAACTAAAAATTAAAAAGAGATAATCATCATTGTTTACTTTGTTTGCCTTAAAAATTACATAAGAGATAAGATAATATCATGGTGCTTACACGGAGAGGCCGATCCGAGCATAGACCCGAGATCAAAGCCAAAGCTCCACCCAATGCACAACACAATGTAGAAGGCCCTCAACCACATAATCCTCCTGAACGTCATTCGATGAGTATTAGAGGGGATAATTCTACATGCGGGGATCCTATTGAGAATACCTCGATACGAGGAAGTGCTAGACACTCTTCGAGGCATAGATCAGAGCATGGGGCTTCCCAGCATGGGGGTCCCAAATGTGGTAGCATTTACTGTGATCGCACTCTGCGTGCATCCATAGGATCTACTAAGGAGTATGTCATAGAGGGATCCAGATTGGTACCCCTTCAACCTGTAGCTAGGGGAGGCTTGAGACCTCCACCATCTGAGTATAGACAGGTTCAAGATCTGCCCATTCAAGGGTAAACAGAGAGGGCCACTTTCAAGCGTAGGCCCATGTAGACTCCCTATAGAGGTGAGCCTTGTAAGATCACCATAGACATGTCTAAAGTGGGAGTTAATGGTATGCCACCTCATGAGCCTTGGTGTAGTAGATAGTTAGATGGTCTAGATAAAGTCCTAGGATAGCTAGGTTATAAACCTTCACCTATGCCCTCTCATTCTGTGAGTGTACATAGTGGAAGTATGATTAGGACCATCAGAGAGCCTAGAGAGTGCTCCAAGCATTCTCATGATATGTGTGCCCTCGCATCCCATGTGGGCATAGAGTATATGCGATAGCTAGATGTGAATGTCATCTTCATAGACAAGGGCAAGAGCATAGCAAATTAGTCCATTGGGGGACACACCCACAAAGCTGCTCGAATAGAGTGCACACACCAGAGGCCTCATACGGCTGATCACATAGATAGATCTCATAGACTGGTGTTAGAGCAGAGACATCAGATCCTCCAAGACCAATTGGAGGATGTTCATGTAGAATGAGAGTGCCTTAAAAATGAGAACACTCAGAGGCAAAGGTTCATAAGACAATGCTTATATGAATAGTGCATGCACGAGCAATGCATCCTTGATCAAAAGGAGCATGTTGAGAGGGAGGACCAATTGGCCAATGCTAGTTTACCTCCTCATAGTGAGTATAGGGAGCGCATTGATAGATGAGCTACTTCGTAGCTTGAGTTGCACCCTAAGCATATAGACACCCATACTCGCCATACGACCCAACATAGAGATCGGTGCCCTATGTTTGAACATCATGGGTATAGGTAGTATGAAGAAGAGGTGGGAGAAGAATTAGATCAAGAATATCCTAAAATATCCCTAGTCGAAGTGGATGATGAGCCTAGTCCTCCACCTCGACAGAAGAGGAATCTACCTCTGAAGGTGCCTCCAAGGCAATCCAGAGAAGAGGAGTTCCTATCTTCGTAGGCCTATAAGGCCTTGGAATAAAAGGTTAAAGCTATCGAGAAGCAAGGGACGACTTATCAAAATCCTACCTTGAACAAGATTCATAACGAACCTTTATGCCCATCAGTGCCTATTCTGGCCTATCCTGAGCATTTTGAGATGCCTAGGCTGGAAAATTTTAAAGGAGAGGAGGACACTCAGGAGCACATTATGAGTTTTCTAGACATGTGCTTTTAGATCGAGAGCAATGATGCTTTGCTCCTATGGACCTTCATTACGACCCTCTCAGGCCCAACCTAGGAGTGGTTTAATCAACTCAAGAGGTACAGTATCACCAGTTTTGAGCAACTAGTCGATGCATTTCTTGAACGCTTCTCCTTTGGCATCAAGAAAAAGGTAAACCTATCCGATCTGGCTACTTTAATGCAACATGATGATGAGCTAGTTATGGATTATGGGAAATTATGGAGAAAGATGATGGCAAAGCTACCATTCTCCATCCCTGCTTCTGAATTAACTCAAATGTTTATGAAAAGTTGTGCAAAGCACATTTTATTATTATTATAGTTGCAACAATATCAGACCTTCGAGGAGGCTTTGGCGCAAGCCAAAGTGATAGAGGATATCAAGTTACAGGAGGGTAACTTGAAGCTTAGAAATAAGAAGGAATGGAACAAGAAGAGAACTGAGAAACAATAGGCCAAGCTAGCCCACGTTAATCAAGTGGTTCTAAACCTTCATAAAGGGGATAAGGGGCAGCAACAATGAAATTATCAAGCCCAACCTCCTCCTATGTAGTATGAGCAGTGCAACAATAATCATAGGGGTAAGGATAAAGAAATATGCCCTCCTCGCATATTCACTCAATTATCAGAATCGTTGACATCAATTTTCCATCAATTATGCGAGGCAAAGGCAATAAACTTACCTGAGATTAAATTATTGGACCCTAATCAACCCAAGCCTAAGGGATATAAGGATGATCAATATTGCATATTTCATTGAATGAAATGCCATGACATAGAGGTATGTTGGTCTTTCAAATATTTAGTGCAAAATATGATCAAAAGAGGTACGCTTCTTGTGGACAACCCACAAGCGCCTAACAATCAGAATATGGGGATTTACAAGAATCCTCTACCCAACCATGAGGTACCAAGGAACAATGTTGGCCAAGTCAATCAAGTACACATCAAACCACCAACCCATGGGTTCATCAAAATGGTCAACATCATCACAAGACATGCGAGGTATGAAAGACCAAATCAACCTCCATTGCCCATTAGAGTCCAAGTTGCACCTCCTCCGAGGGCAACCCAGAATGTGCTAGGCCCACCAACTAGATCGGTGGTGACAATCAAAAGTAGGTTAGTTCAAAACCTACAGATGACTCCAATGAAGTTGTCAATTTATGAGATGATTTAGTAGTCTCCCAAGCATAGGGAGATGCTTATGGATATTTTAAGGTCCATAGAAGTGCAGTCCTAGGATCTTGAAGTATTCACACACTTTGTGGGACACGTGCAATAGTTTCAAGAACTGGTCATACAATTTTAGATCATAAAGTCAATATGGTTTCCATTGTCACAGTGAACCCGTCACTCCATATTATAGCATGTGTAAATCACATACCATTCAAGTAGGTTTTGATTGATACGAGATCATCAATCAATATAATCATGACCAAGGCATTGACATACCTAAAGTTACCAAAAATATACATTGTACCTTCTACCTTCATGTTGAGAGCTTTTAATGATGCATTATGCTCAACTATTGGCATGATAGTCTTACCTATTTAGGTGGGATTAAAGACCATCCCCATGATGTGTCATGTGATCGAAGGTGCTATGCAATACAACATACTTCTAGGGAGGCCTTGGATAAGAGAAATATGTTGTGTCCCTTCCATTCTCCATCAATGTATCAAATACGTGCATGAGGGATAGGTTCACGTGGTGCCTTCAGATGAAGAACCATTCAAATACATGAATTTAGCAGATTTATCGAGGGACTTCATTTTGAAGGGATAATCGGTTAGTATCTTATGTCACTATAGAACCACCTGAGACATATCACAAAGACATCTTGGTGGATATCGATCCATAGTATATACCAAGATATAACTTGGATGAACAAATCCATGAGGTAACTGACTATACAGGCCTGTAGGTTCATAGCGCTAGCATAGAAAAATATTTTGAGTCAAAATATAATTATGACAAGGACATAGTAGAGTTTGCCTTTGAGATAGGTGGACCCAGTTGCATATATGAGAGTGATGATGATGATGATTCCTCAAAAAATAAGCAATATGAGAATGAAACTGAGTTGGCTTACTTGATCCCTCTTGATTTACATCATCTGTTATCTTTGGAGACAATCATCGAGGATAAGCAATCCTCCATTGATGATAGCAGTTATCGAGAATGGGCTTTCACGGGGCCCCATATTCTTGACCTCCCATTTCTAGTTGGTAGTAGTGAGGGTTTGTATTATTAAAGTGATGATGAAGATGAAACAAAGAGAGCCTACTTGGGACCTCCCTACTTACGTCATTGTAATGCACCATAAACTGCAGTAGATATGCACAAAGATATCATTCTTGAACCGTGTCTCAGAGGAAGACCACCTAATTTGGATAGGATTTATCATATGGTATTCCTTGATTTACTGGTATTTGAAGAGCTCCTCAAGTCTAGTGATCCTATTTTTAATTGTGTTCATAGACTGGATCTAGAGATCCCCATACCCCCAAAACCACATCTCGAGGATGGAAGTTATAGAAATATAGAATCACATGTATGTGGTCCTAGAGATATGATTCATTCCATCAATATGATCTCCATTTATTTGACCACTCCACTTCACAACCTAGCCGATCCTCTCCAAACCATTGCATCTTGATGTAGATGCTATTGATTGGGATTGTGTTGACTCACCACTAGAGCTTGAAGATTTCTTCCCTAACGAAGAAATATTACAACCTTTTCATTTTGTACCAGGTTATGCAGATGATGTTTATCAGGCTAAGGATGCTTTCAATGTGGAACCCATAAACCTATAATATGACATCCACTTGATCCCTATACCTCACCATCTTGAGGAGGGATCCCACATGTCAGTAGAGGAAACCTTTGAAATGGATATCAATGATGATTCCATGAATTCTAGGAAGGTTAAATTTGGAGAAAATTTATCTCCTGATGAGCGTGCCAACCTCATCCCTCTACTAAAAGAGATACCTGATCTCTTTGCTTGGAATTATAAGGACATGTTAGGTCTAGATCCAAAATTGGTTACTCATAACCTTTCACTAGATCTCTCAAAGAAGCCAATCAAGAATAAACTTAGGAAGACGTATCCAACAATAGCCTTAATGGTTAAAGACAAATTGTAAAAGTTGTTGGATGTAGAATTTGTCATTTCCATTGACTATCCCAAATGGGTATCAAACATGGAACCTGTAGGAAAACCTGATGGAAGGATCTGTATATGTATGAATTTTAAAGACTTAAATAGGGCAACACCAAAGGATTCATTTTAATTTTCAAACATAGATGCTCTTATAGACGCAACTACGGGTCATGAAATTCTCTTCTTAATGGATGGTTTTTTTGGTTACAACAAAATTCAGATTAATCCCAAAGACTAGCATAAAACCATGTTCATAATGTCATGGGGGATATTTTATTACAAGGTTATACCATTCGACCTTAAGAATGCTGGTGCTACATATCAGTGAGCTATAACATATATCTTTCATGACTATATGCATAAGATCTTATAATATTATATCGATGACTTATTGGAAAATTTATTACTGTGTTTTGAGTATGCAGAGGTTCTAAGAAAGGTCTTCGATCGCCTGATAGATCATAATGTCAGGTTTAATCCTAAGAAGTGTGTATTTGATGTAACTTCAAAAAATATCTTAGGATTCATTGTTTCAAAATGAGGCATCGAAGTTGATCCAGTGAAGTTCAAGGCTATTTTAGAAATGCATCCCCCCACGAATATCAAAGAATTGATAAGCCTTCAAGGTAAAGTAGCATCCATACAATTATTTATCACATAATTATCAAATAAATATCTATCCATGAATCGACTACTACATAAGGGGGTCCCATTCAATTGGGAAAAGGACTACCAAGTAGCCTTTGCTGAGATTAAGCAATACTTGGTGATGCCACTAGTACTAGCTCCACCAAGATCAGAATTACAATTCTTGCTATATATATTGACAATTGATTTTGCACTAGGGACCATGTTGGCCTAGAAGAATGTGCAAGATAAAGAGCAGGCCATATATTACATTAGTCAAACCTTGGTGAATTACGAGCTAGGATATGCCTATGTAGAAAAGTTATGTTTAGTAGTAGTGTTCACTACAAAGAAATTACAGAACTATATTTTAAGTCATACGACGTATGTCATATCAAAATAAAATCCTTTGCAGTATATGATGAGTAAGATGTATTATAATATACGTACTGCAAAGTGGATCATTCTATTGATAGAATTTGATTTGGAATTCATTAGCCAAAAGTCCATTAAGGGAAAATTCATAGTTGATCAATTAGTTGAGGTGCCTCTCAAGAATAGTAGACCCCTCACCATTGAACTTCCTAATGACGTAGTCTTCGAATTATCAGAAGCACCTAAAATTGAAGAACTGGATAACAAATCTGACATGACCTTGTTCTTCGACAGTTTGAAGTGTGAGCAAGGGGTGGTGTAGGAATAGTGTTGTTTACACTGCAAGGTTCTCCTACGCCCTTGTCATTGAAGTTATACTTTCCTTGCACTAACAACAACACTGAATACAAAGCCCTAATTTTGGGCCTCCAAATAGTTATCGCCATGAAGATTAAAAGGTTAAATATATTTGGTGATTCCCTTCTCATTGTTAACCAAGTGAAGGGACTTTTTCAATGTTGATGTCCTATCCTAAAGTCCTAAAAATATCTTATTGATACTTATCTATCTCAGTTAGAATGGTATGACATCGAGGTTATCCCTCATTCATCAAATAGATTCATAGACACTATGGCATATTTGGGATCCTTAATCCCTCAAAATCCATCTATCGATTTTACTACCATCCATGTAAAAATGTTGTCACACTCTATTGTGTAGTGTGAAGCTCTAGATAATAAAGAATCAGTCAACATGATTCAGGTACAGCCAAACCATGAATGGTTTTATAGAGCCAAAGACTTTCTCAAGAGAGCACCTTGGGGGTCATTGATCTCGTAGGGTCCTATGTGGAATGGTACTACCATTCACCATAAGGTTTTTTCCCAGTTTGCATTTATAAATGTTAAACCGTAGGGGGAATATGTTATCTTGATATTTGAGGTTGAGGTCTATCGAAAATGGATGTCACAAATACATGACTTCCTAAAACTTAGTGTGATCCCTCAATGATTGTCGCATGCTGCAAGATGCATATTTAAATAGAAAGTGACAAAGTATGTCTTTTTAGAAGATATTTTATATCATCAAATCTACAATGGAGTTCTCCTTCATTTTCTTGATCCCCAAGAATCATCTTAGGTAATTTTGCAAGCTCATGATAGTACATGCAGTGGCTATTTTAGCGGCATGGCTATCGTTAAGCGCATCCTTTGCAGGGGATATTATTAGCCCACTATGGAGAAGGACTGCAATGTGTATGTCAAGAAATATGTTAAATGTCAGCATCATGCTAATATTGTGCACTTGCCATCATAGGCATTACAACCCATTCAAGAAGCTTTGCCATTTTCTCAGTGGGGTTTGGATCTAATTAGTAATATATCTCCTTCATCATTAGATCGACATACATTCATTATTATGGCTACTGAGTACTTTACTAAATGGGTGGAAGAAATCTCATTAACAATGACAACTAGAGCACGTATTTCTAAGTTCATACTCACCAATATCATAAGTCATTTTGGGATACCATCCAAAATAATCTTGGACAATGGGACATCATTCAAGAATAAAATTATGAGGGCTCCAATGTCCAAGTACAGGATCAAACATAGTTTTGTGACTCCATATTATCCATAGGCAAATAGGTAAGTTGAGGCTTCAAATAATATAGCGATGTCCATATTGAAAATATGATACAAGAACACCACAAATATTGGCACACCCAGATGCCCCTTGTGTTATGGGCTTATAGGACTAGCATTCAGACACCTATTGGGGCAGATCCATTTTCACTAGTCTATGGCACTGAGGCCATTATGCCCCTAAAGTTAAATATTCCAACACTACATCTCACATTGAAAGAGTTCATCGATGATGACACTGCACGAAAATATCACCTAGATAAATTGATGCTACTTGATGAACATCACGTGAATGTCCTTGAGCATCTCCACGTTTATCAGGAGTGCTTAAAAAGAGCTTACAATAACAAAGTCCATCTAAGAGACTTTGAGGTTGGTGATCTCATGCTAAAATAGAATCAACAGAACTAAAATTTACTGCCAGAACTATGAGATAAATTGGAAACTAATTGGTTAGGTCCTTATATCATCTCTGAGAAGATTGGACCTAGGACATACCACTTGACATTACTGGAAGGGGTTGAAGAGCCTGAACCTCTCAACATTCTTCATCTTAAAGTGTTTTATACCTAAAATAAAAGGCCCCAAAGGCATTTGTAAGCCCTTTGGGCACTCCATAAAATTCTCCTAAGGAATCTAAATCCTTGGGTCAAATAATAAAAAATAAAAATAAAATAATAAAATCCAAAAATTCAAAAATTCAAAAATGTAAAAAGAAGAAATAATATGGAAATTTTCAAAATCCATACACATGCACAAAAAGCTCCAAAGGCATCATAAGCCCTTTGGTCAAAGCACAAAAGGCTCCAAAGGCATATGTAAGCCCTTTGGTCAATTCACAAAAGGCTCCAAAGGAATGTAAAATCCTTTGGTCAAATCAAAATTTCAAAAATTCATAAAAATTAAAAAGCAATAAAATAAAATAAAAACATTTGCATTCCATTTACCACATGCATTTCATTTTCTTTGCACATACATGTCATATTGCATTGCATTAGGCATGTCCATCCATTGCACTTACATTAGGATAGTTTGTGTTTGCAATATTACAAACGACACCACATTTGTGTTTCAATCATGCTTTTATGCAGTATCATAATTATACGTCACCCTTGTGAGTAATTGTGTTTTTCAACACAACCTTTCTTGTTGCTATGAAGAATATACTAGGGTTTTTTGGTCACTCAGCCATACCTAGTGGTCTTCTCAAGATTTTGGTAGAAATATTGCTTTGCTTTTATAGATGAGGACTAGTTTTGATAGCCCTTAGCATATCAGAACCCTATCACTAATATCTAAACTAAAAAATCCTAATTAGGACAAGGAAAAGATGAATGATACGAAGCAGGACCAGGTATCCTGAGGTGAAAATTTTATCTTGCTTATCTCCCTATACAGATGGTCAGGAAAATATTGGTAATTGGTAAAAGGATAAGTTTACCCCCTACCCGAATAAATCCCTTACTTACAAATGAAGGAGAAAAATCCCCAAGTGAAATCCCAAATAAAGTAAAATCAAGTTCAAATTTTACAAAAATCAAATTAGTATCAAATCCTTTGCTCAAAGCAAAAGAAAATAATTACAAAATAAATAGTGGTTTTTATCACTAAAATATTAGTATAAAATAAATAGTGATTCTTATCACTTTATATGAGCAAGTATCCTGATAAATTGAAGAAAAAAAGGGGGTGATCTTAAATACCTAGAATTGTCAGCACTACCATACCTTACGCATGATGATATGTCTGATACATTAGCATCTCAATTTTATGCAAATCAATGTTTAAATGTGGAAGAGCTATATTTAGGTATCTTGTATCACCTAGTGGTCTAATCCAACTAAAATCCAAACCTAGGATCGGGTGAGCATGTGATGATCCTCATTACAACAATGGGCTGAATGAATCCCGCCTGACAATGAGGTAAGTCTTGTGTCTCATCAAATATACTCATTTGCACACATAGGGGTAATGAATAGTTAGGGTCTATCCTAGCAAAATTATTATATTTCAAAATTCTAGTATGGTCATTATACAACTTTTGATTAGACAACTAGGGTGTTTGAGTCTCATGGTAAACCTCAAAAATTTTCAAATAGCAACAACCAATTTTCAATGCAATTATCAAATATCATTTTTTTTATGAGAGTTTTTATTAGAACTATTTGTAATATAGGTTAGATACCATATGGATGTCAGAAATGATATTTAAATAGCCACTGACTATGTTATCCATATTATTTTAATTTACAAAGACTTATGAATAGAAACAATACATCATTGCATCTCACATAGGGGTGTACAATTTATCAATTTTTATACAAAGATATAGCAATTACATTTCATGATTGTTATACATTTTGTGGTGTCATCCATTAGATTGTTAAACCCATATTGCATTCATACATTATGTTTTAAGTGATTAAAACATACATGTTCATTTACATAGCATTCATCATGGAAAAACTATGCAATACATACATGGCATAAATTATGTCATAACATCATAAATTAAATGCATACAAGTACAATAAATTACACTTGCATTTAACAATAAACATTGCATACATATACTTGTTGACACTTTTGTCACATTATACAAGGGGTGGAAGAATAGCAAAAGTTTTGTATGATATTAATTATTACCTTTTAAAATGTATGTAAGTTATAGCAATTTTGGTTTTCCTAGCCATTCCCCTTGTACACCAAAGAAGATAGAAGGAGCTTCGCAGCTAGGATAGCTTCGCTGAGGGGAGGAAGAGTAAAATGAAAAGAACTTCGGGCCCCAGGTGTTTCAAAAGGTTACGTCGGGTGGAAAATCAGCGAAGTAGTTTTGTCGAAGAAAAACACAAGGAAGGCGCAAGAAAAATCTTCACACCCGAAACATTCCCAAAAGCATTTCGGGTAAAAGTTTTGCAAAGTAACTCTCCTTTAAAAAAGAGAAAATCCAAGATGCAAGGTGAATTGGCTAAGGCAAGAAAAGGACTTTGGGCCCGAAACATTTCTAGTGATCGCTTCGGCCCTAAATTTTGCGAAATAGTTTTTCCGAAGAAAAACATGAGGAAAGCGCCAAGAAAATCTTCGCACCTAAAGCATTTCAAAACTACTTCGGGTGGGAACCTAGCGAAGAGATATTCAAATGACAACTCCACCCGAAGAAGGAAGGCCCAAAAATAAAATTCCAAAGTCGTTAAGGCAAAAGAACTACTTCGAACCTGGAGCATTTCCAAAGGCTACTTCGACCCAAAAACTTGCGAAGCAGATCTCGAAGCAAACATTAAAAATGCTTCGCCAGAAAGTCACCGAAATACCCACCACGGGTCCCTCTGCCTGTGAACCATTTCTACTTTGGCCGCAAGCCTCCTGAACCATAGTTTCAAAGAAAGATCACGGTGAAGCATTTCCTTGAGGCATAGGTGAAGTAATTCAACCAGCGAAGTAGTAGAGCATGAAGGGCCCCACCAAAAGAGATCTACTTCGACACTCAAACCTCTTGAAGTTGTGCCGTGAAGCTCAACTATCCAAAGTACCAAACTCAAAGGAAGGATCTGCTTTAGCCCAAACCCACCGTGAAGCAGAATTGCAAGAATAGATCCAGCGAAGCACTTCCAAGGCATGCATTTCAAGCCAGGTATTTTCCTGAGGTGGTCAGTTACTTCATAAATACATTTTTCCTTGCTCGACAAGTTCATCGATAATTTTGGGCAATTGGACCTGAAGTACCAGTCCAAGAAGGAGAACCCATCAAGCACAGTGGCTACTCGAGTATTACACCCAAAAACTAAGGACATCTCAGGAAGCCCATTGAATGCCTATTTCCCTAATGGACCTAGTTGCAGTTGCTATTCTTAGTAGCCGATTTGAGAGATTAGTCGCAGCAACCACGAGGAGCTAACTTCTCGAAGATTGAGGATGCACTTCACTGATTTTGTGATAATGACTCAAAGGGTCGGGTCCTCTATAAAAACCCAAGCATTGTAATGAAAAAAGGGGGGAACTATCTGCTAGAAAGCTGCTGTAACTTGATGTCCTATGATTAATACTAAGAGACTTTGAGCTTAATTATTCTCTTTTATGCTACCTTCTGTGCTTGATTCTTCTATCTCTCCTCATTTGTATGTTGGATGATGAACTCTGCATCCGGTGTGCGGTTGGGGACAGTGTCCTAAAACTCATTTGGAAGGATACATAGGAGTTGGAAAACATCCTATTGACTTTCTTTTATGCTGCCTACCTTGCTTGATTCTTCTATCTCTCTTCGTTTGTAGACTGAGATGCTGAACTCTACATCCGATGTGCGATTGGGGACAGTGTCCTGAAACTCGTTCGGGAGGATACATAGGAAGGTTGATACTACGTTTCTTTCGTTTTACTCTTGGTGTTCCTTGTTGCTATTCAAGTTGTTTGTTAGCGATAGTGCTTCCTATTCTCTCCCACCTGAAATCACCAATCTCTCTTCCCTTACCCCTTTTTTATTTATTTCTATAACCATTATCCCTTTTATCTCTTTCATGCACTCTTATCTTCAAACACCCAAGTATTTTAGCATAGAAGCTGGCCTTTCTTCGGAGATTAGCACGAGGGGCATCTCTTCCCTTTGGTATTTCAATGTTGGTCCAGGTCTAGGGTGCGTACACTTACACAAAATCCTTACCTAGGTGGATTTGATGACCAACAGTTTTTGGCATGCCCGGTGGGACAGACTGTGTATGTCTCAGTAAGATCTATAACCAGTCAAGGCCCCATATTTTAAATCTCAAACCCGTCTTCACCGAGGCTAATAGTTATAACCAGTTCCCGGTGTGACCTGGTCAGTCTCACTTGACTAGTGGTAGTGAGGACTGATGCCTTCATTACTGAAAGACTTTTAGCATCTGGTGACTCTATTTACCCAAAAATATCTAAGTCGTAAAGAGCAGTATCCAAATCTATGCCTTCATGGCAAAAACCCCCATGTTTTAAGGAAGTTCGAGTCGGTGAATCTCTGGCTTGCCTCCATCTGTCAAAATCACCTAGCGACTCTGACTGAGCTGAAGATCTAGATTTATTGATCGTAGGTGCCTTTTTAAATCTGAAAGAAGACATACCATAGGAGTTAAGGTTTAGTAAGTAGCCTTGACCTCACAAGCGGAGAAAGTATGCTCACCTGGCAACTCCGACTTAGTGGCAAAGATCGTGATCTCTGCAGGCCACTGCTATAATGGAGGTGGTATGCTATCCCAGCTGGGATGATCGTGGCTCTCTGAATCTCTCAAGTTACCATGAAATTCCCAAAAGTGCCTTGAATGCAGTGACAAAATATGATGGCACTAAGGGAATGGCCTTAGAGCACCTTGAATATCTTATTGATTTAAGGTCCATCTTTGACATAATCCATGAAGATGTCATGGTCAGGCTCCTGTTCCTATCTCTGGAAGGAAAGGCAATGCAGTGGTATAGACTGCTCATGCATGGAAGCATCTGCTCATGGGATGACTTAGCGAGAGCACTACTCAAAGCATTTTATGGTTCCCAAGATCCCTTCTAGCTTTTGACGTACCTCTACACCATCAGGAGAGCCCCTCTAGAGAGCGTTACAAACTTCAATGTCCGATTCCGTAGAAGTTGGAAGAGAATTCCAGGAGGGGTCCAACCGACGCACGCCCAAGCCCACCTCTTCTATGTTCGGGCCTTTCACCCGGACATGGGCTTCCTCTTACTGTAATCAAGAGAATGAAGGTTTCCTCAAATTTTTGAAGAAGCAGTACAAGCAGAGCAGCTCCTGCTCCTATCTAGAAAGTGGCAGTGGGGGGAAACTCCATCAATTCCTATAATAATTACTGCTCCTATCTATCCTGCACAGTATTCATCATGGCAGACCCTTCATACTGAGTAGATTCTTGAGTTGCAGTCATTTGTAACTCAAGAGGCGGGTTCCATCCAAGCCCAACAATGGCAATATGTAAGCTTTGCTCCGACAATGAGCAACATGGTTGCTTGCATTCTCCATCAGGAGGTGGGTCGAGGAGAAGAACAGACTCAACTGGCAAAACCTGAGAACAAAGAGGGCACATTTTTACACCCTTTTTGTGTCCTAGTGGATGGCACACAGGTATTCAGCCAAAGCCCATTAAGCATGCCTCATCAAGAGGCTGAACCTGAAGAGATCTTGGAAGATTACTCCTTGCCGGAGGAGCCCTGTTACCACATCGGGAGGATGGAAGAACTTGTACCCAGCCCTCAGTTAGTGGATTCATTTGAATTTTGGTATTGGTTCCAGCCATCACCACAATCGATACCCACAAAAGACCCCCATGTGGCAAACTTCTTCACCACATCATTCATCACTAGTATGGGTACCAACAAGAGTGACAACCTGCCATGCTACACTCTGTTCATAGCATGGACAACTTCGGGAGGAAGTGATCCGAACCTCAAAAATCAACTAAAGTTCAATCGGATCTGGTCTGGACATTGCAGGTTTGTCGGATAACCACCCGAAGTTGAATTTATGGTGGCGGCATGCCGATTATGTCACAAAAAATTTGTGTAAATACTATAAATAGTTCGGCTGGTAAATAAGGTGTTGCTCAAAGACTCAGGTCGAGTTTTACTTCGACAACTAATAATTAAAAAAAAAAAAAAAAAGAGAGAAACTCAGGGACTGGGCGTACGAATTAGCTGACAGAAAATAGCTCGTAGCAAATTTTGTTGGCCGAGCAAGACTCAGACCGAGGTACGAAGGGTATTTTGCCAAGAGGAGTCCAAGCGAAACAGTTTTCGAAGGAGGACCGACGAACCACCTTCTGTGAAGAGAACTACTTCGGGCCCAAAGCGTAGAAAATCGGCTCGCACCAAAGGTTCGCTGCGAAGCATTTCAACCCCGACTTCACCAACCCTATGATGAAAAAGGCAAGGGCATTTAAAACATGCCTAGGGGAACGTGCCGACAGCCACCTTCAAAAGCGTCTAAAGTGGGCGAGTTAAATGAAAAGGTGGCGGGTACATCCTCTAGGGATTCGATTAGGGGAAAATTTCATGCTCGGGTACAAAGTGGCAGAAGGTCACGCTTCCAAAGCAAGCCACAATCATCATAACACACAGCCCTGTGTACCACTCCACCATACGACAAATTAAATGAAGTGATGTGAAGTTAATTATGGCAAGTGCCATAAATACTGGTGGTTGCCTTCTAAGGCTATATAACGCAGACTCCAGCAGTTGAGAAGCTACTTGCTCAATGATTCATGCAGACTTTGCTGTCAACCTACAAGCTCTTCCATCCAGTGCTTTCAAGCCTCCGAACCCCAGCACATTGCAGACTTCATCACCCTAAGCATCAACCATGGGAAAGAAGAACTCCAAGGAAAAGGGAAAGGAACCAGAAGTGGTGGCCCCCGAACAGCCAAATGCAAAGTGCCATGACAAAGGGCCAAAGAAAGTTGATTTTAGCCGTCGCCCTAAGAAACAAGTCATGGGAGAAATAGAGGATTTTGGGGATGAGCAACCTGAAGAACCGCCAGTTGATGCATGGGATAGGATCAGAGACACCAAGCTATCGAGGAGCATAGCTGAACTCAGGAACACCATTGAGTTCATGAAAAGTAGGCTCTCGGTAGACAACAAAAGAACTATCACTTACTACTCCCAGATATACTGGTATCTGATGCCTCCCACACACCACTAACCTGAGCTGATTGATGCCATCGTGTGAAACTATCAACCCACCTCCATGCAAGTGGTAGACGCCTCCGGCAACAAGCTGTTCTCCATTTTGAAGGAAGATGTCCAGGTAGCCTTTGCGCCATAGCAGGGCCCTCCTAAGGGGTACATAGTTCACAACATTATTCTTAGCAAACAAATGGAGAGGTTTGCGTCCTCTAACTACATGATCAATTTCTTGTAGTAGAGCCTCAAAAGCGGGCTCCCTTCTGGAAAATTGCCCCAAATGCCCCTACCCTTGGAGGCCTTCAAAAATGTTGACATCTTCTCCATCATTGCATGGGTGGCAGGCCTATCTATTGACGCTTCGGTGCACCCGTGGCAGGTGTCTTTGGCTGAGTGTATTTCCAGAGGGGAATTTTATGCCCCTGATGCTTCGAGGCCGAGCACCAACTCAGTATTTTTTGACTGGGCAGAATGGGTAGCCAGGACCCTACATACGCGGCTCACCAGCATGAAGAATGCTGGGACAAACAAGTACTTCTCGCCCTGTTCTCTTATTGTTTGGTTATTTTTCTTTCATGTACATAAAATTTTCCCTCATGTGGCTATTATGGCAAGTGGCGAGGATGGAAACCCTTTGCCTGTATACCAGTGGACCCTTCTCCTATTGAAGACGGAGTCCTATTATTCTTTTAACCAACAATTTTTGGGACCCGCAATGCACCTGCTAACAGGGTCTTCCCCTCGGGTTCCCCTCATCCTAAGGGACAAGGTGGTACAATAGAAGAGGGGAGACATTTTTTAGCTAACACAGGGGCTTGTAATTCGCATATTCGGCTTCATAGGGAAGCCTTTCCTACTGCCAGTCTATCCCTCCGAATATCAATTCGCATTGGAAGTCACTCGGTAGAGCGATGCAACAAACGCCATTTATGGCCATGGATAGAAATGGTCTCACACCTGTGATTTCCCTTTCAAAATGGGAGTTATCGAGGTGTTTGCCCTCAACCAAAATGTTTTGTTGGTGGAGAAGCTCGCCAATTTTGGCCTAGTCCAACTTCCTCAATAATGGCTCTATGACCCCTTGGGGGTAATGAGGGACCATATTCGATTCAAGAACTTCCACACCTGCCCCTATCCAAAAATTATGGAGCAAAGGAACAATTCTAATGGGAAGGATCTGGAGTGGCACTTGGACAAAATGGAAACGCTACCTCCTTGGCATGAGTTCTACCCGATGGAGGTCGCATATGACCCAGTTCGGCACCCTCTCCCGAGTCCCAACTCCACCTTCTAGAAGAAGTCAAAATATGATTTGAAGGAGGCAGTGAAATATTGGGACATGGCCTAGATAAGATAGTGGTGGATAATGAGGGTCCATCGCCAGAAGATGAATTCTTACGGTTTGTTGTCATCTGACAAGGACTTCACGATGGCCTATGAGGCCAATGCCGGGACATGGAAGCCCCTGTCCTTCACCGACCTCATTCCTCTAGCTATCCCAGGTTTGGGAAAAATCCCAAGAAGAGAAAATAAGACTTCAGGGCCAAATAAGGAGAAGAAGGCCAAAGCCACACCATGTAAAACACCTCAGGTACTTGTTGGAGGCCAAGACACGAGTTTCGAAGAGTCTAAAAAACCACTAGTGAGAATAAAAAGAAAGAGGCCAGAACAAGGCCCAGTGCCCTCGAACTATTCGAAGCGACCCCGTACAGGTTTTCAGAGTGCCTCCATCGGGTTTGTCCAAAACAAACATTGAAGGCGTAGCGCCACCAAGCGCCAAAACCGTCCCGGATATCAATGTCATCAATGTGGAGGAACTCCTCCAATCCGAAGGGGACACTGAGGCAGAAACCATGGAGGTTGAAAATACTGAGGCAGAGAAAGAATAGGAGACGGCTACACTTGAAGTCACTACAGCCGCTTTGCCAGGAGGGCACTCAGGTATGCATTCTCCACCTTTTGCTCAGGACTCACCCATGTCCACTACGACCACGGCCGAAGGTTCCCATCAGTCTCCCCTGCAGGGCCACTCATCCCATCACGCGTCACCCGTGGCTAGTCCAAATCCATCCCACAATCCCAGCAGGGACAAGTCCATCGATCCTACTTCACCTACTCATGCTGCCATTCCCTTGGTCGTTAGTAGGGGCGGGGATGCTACTTTGATGCCGAGTTCAACTTCCCACGATGTGGCCCCCATCGCTGAAATGCCCGCCACACCCACCGCCGAACCTTCTCGTGAGGCATCCCCCATCCATTCCCTATATTTGTTCACTCCTTCGACTGGAGATCTAGCCTTATTCGAGTCAGAGATGTCCTTGATCAAGGAATGCCCCCTTGTCGAGAAGCTGCTCCGATCCTGGAAAAATACCAACAAAATACTGAAGGAGGTGAGGAAAAGAAGAGGGTGCACGATGGCTCAAGTTGAAAAATGCACCATGTTTGATCTGAAAGCCAAGAAGATGCATAAAATCAAGAAGGTCCCTAAGGTACAGAAGCCTCTGGATGAAATGACTCCAGCAGACTATGATTACCAGGAAACACCTAAGGACCTGGTGCATTTGAATGTGGATAATGAATCGACATCCATGCATGTCCGAATCGAGACCTTTAGAGTGCATGCTACCATTGCTAACCAGCGTAGGTTGGAGGCAGAAATCACCAATGTCAAACTAGAGGAAGATCTGGAAAGGGTTCGCTCCAAGTTGGCAGAAGCTGAGGAGCAATGCAAAACAATTTTGAAAAAGGAAGCGCGTGCTCTAAAGTAGCAAATTCTATAGCTCCAGTGTACAGAGGAGAATCAAGCGCAAATACAGGCCAAAAATGATTTAAAGGCCAAAGAGCTTGAAGGCAAAGTCACTTCAAATGCAAGCTCAGCTATATGAGAAGGAAGACCTATCGATGTTCGATAGGAGCAGGATTAAGGAGATTCGTGCGCATCTACTTAAGAATTTCAGGTCTCGGTTTTCCAACGCCCTTTCCATATTGACCTATGTCACCGAAGCCCAGTGTGCTATTGTCGAGGGAGGACCAGTTATTGATGAAGTCACGCAGAAAGCTAGGAGCCAGCTCAAGTTGGCCTTTGACGTCTAGAATGCTAGATATCAGGACCTGCAGGTCACTGCAATGTCCAAGAAAGTTAGGGACTGGTCCACAGCCCAGGCCACGGTCCGTGCCTTCTTCTCCAAGATGCAAAAATCTCAAAAAGCTAGAAGCCTCCAGGACATTTTTGACAATGAGCAGCGTGCCTCAATGAATTATTTTCAGGACCTTTCTTCCTTGGGTTTCACGAGTTTCACAGATGATGACGGAAATATTCTAACTAAAGACGAGCTCAAACCAGTCTGGCTTCAGTTCGAGAGTGATGTCTTAGAAATAGATGGGTGGGCAGAGCCGATCTCAGAGGGGCAGATAACCGACTTCATCTTGAGACACTGCAAGATGGTAGCATGCCTAAATGATCTATTCATCAGGGCCAAACATGCTGACATTGAGAAAATTGATCAGTTTCACGTTCTAATAAAGGCATTACAATATCAGGAGCCTTTTCAAAAGGGTGCCTAGGCTCATGTTCGACGAACGATGAAACGTATCTAGGATCACCTTGAACCATCGCCGCAGCAAGAGGCCGCGCTATAGGAAGCCGTGAAGGAAGAAGAGGAAGAGGAATCAGAAGGAAGAGCAGAGGCAGAGGAAGGGCAAACCACAGAAGCACCCCAGGAGACAGAAAAAGGAGAAGGGTTTGAAGGGGATCAGTGACTCAGCAGCCCAATGGATCAGGGCTAAAGGGTTCTTTTTTCGAGGCGAGCTCGTCACCCCGCGAGCCGCAAAGAATGTTGACACTTTTTGTCACATTATACAAGGGGTGGAAGAATAGCAAAAAATTTGTATGATATTAATTATTACCTTTTAAAATGTATGTAAGTTATAGCAATTTTGGTTTTCCTAGCCATTCCCCTTGTACACCAAAGAAGATAGAAGGAGATTCGCAGCTAGGATAGCTTCGCTGAGGGGAGGAAGAGTAAAATGAAAAGAACTTCGGGCCTGAGGTGTTTCAAAAGGTTACTTCAGGTGGAAAATTAGCGAAGGAGTTTTGCCGAAGAAAAACACGAGGAAGGTGCCAAAAAAAGCTTTGCACCCGAAACATTCCCAAAAGCATTTCAGGAAAAAGTTTTGCGAAGTAACTCTCCTTTCGAAAAGAGAAAATCCAAGATGCAAGGCGAATTGGCTAAGGCAAGAAAAGGACTTTGGGCCTGAAACATTTCTAGTGATCGCTTCGGCCCCAAATTTTGTGAAACAATTTTGCCAAAACTTCGGCCCAAAAACTTGCGAAGCAGATCTCGAAGCAAACATTGAAAATGCTTCGCCAGAAAGTCACTGAAATACCCACCATGGGCCCCTTCGTCTATGAACCATTTCTGCTTCGACCACAAGCCTCCAAAACCATAGTTTCAAAGAAATATCACGGCGAAGCATTTCCTTGAGGCATAGGCGAAGTAATTCAACTAGCGAAGTAGTAGAGCATGAAGGGCCCCACCAAAAGAGATCTACTTTGGCACTCAAACCTCCCGAAGTTGTGTCGCAAAGCTCAACTATCCAAAGTACCAAACTCAGAGGAAGGATCTGCTTCAGCCCAAACCCACCGTGAAGCAGAATTGCAATAAGATATCCAACGAAGCGCTTCCAAGGCACATATTTCAAGTCGAGTATTTTCTCGAGGTGGTCAGTTGCTTCATAAATACATTTTTCCTTGTCCGAAAAGTTCGTCGATCATTTTGGGAAATTGGACCTGAAGTACCAGTCTAAGAAGGAGAACCCGTCAAGCACGGTGGCTCCTCGAGTATTGCACCCAAAAACTAAGAACAGTTCAGGCAGCCCATTGAATGCCTATTTCCTTGATGGACCTGGTTGCAGTTGCTATTCTTAGTAGCCAATTTGAGAGATCAGTCGCAACAACTACGAGGAGCTGACTTCTTGAAGCTCGAGGATGCACTTCGTCGATTTTGTGATAATGACTCAGAGGGTTGGGTCCTCTATAAAAACCCAAGCATTGTAATGAAAAAATGGGGGAACTATCTGCTATAAAGCTACTGTAACTTGATGTCCTACGATTAATACAAAGATACTTTGAGCTTAATTCTTCTCTTTTATGCTGCCTTATGTGCTTGATTCTTCTATCTCTCCTCGTTTGTATGTTGGATGCTGAACTCTGCATCCAGTGTGCGATTGGGGATAGTGTCCTGAAACTCGTTCGAAAGGATACATAGGAGTTGGAAAACATCCTATTGACTTTCTTTTATGTTGCCTGCCTTGCTTGATTCTTCTATCTCTCTTCGTTTGTAGACTGAGATGCTGAACTCTGCATCCGGTGTGCGATCGGGGACAGTGTCCTGAAACTCATTCGAGAGGATACATAGGAAGGTTGATACTACGTTTCTTTCATTTTACTCTTGGTGTTCCTTGCTGCTATTCAAGTTGTTTGTTAGCGATCGTGCTTCCTGTTCTCTCCCACCTGAAATAACCAATCTCTCTTCCCTTACCCCTTTTTTATTTATTTCTCTAACCCTTATCCCTTTTATCTCTTTCATGCACTCTTATATTCAAACACCCAAGTAGTTTAGCATAGGAGCCGGCCTTTCTCCGGAGATTAGCATGAGGGGCATCTCTTCCCTTCGGCCTTTCAATGTTGGTCCAGGTCTAGGGCGCGTACACTTACACAAAATCCTTAACTAGGCAGATTTGATGACCAACAATACTTTCATCATCAGTAGTCCATATACACATGTATATCATCACATATAATTATATATTCCATAGCTATCTAGTGCATGTCATCCATACATCACATCATATAGCATAAAATTAACATAACATATAAGCATTGCATCCATATGCATCTCATAAAACATAAACAATAAAACATATAAAATCCACACATATAATAAGTCTCAAATGTTAGATCATATATATATATATATATCTATATATATATATATATATATATATATATATATATATATGTACCAAAAATATATAATAAACAGTACATCAACATATGTCAAAAATACCTACAGGCTACATCTGTGTAGGTCCTCGACCTCACACTCAAAAATGGTATAATATTATATGTAAGATCAGTACTAAGAAGTTCCTGCACCCCCAGTCTGAGAGGCTTTGCCATCACCTCCATCCTCCCTATGAGTCCTCCTAGAGCTACCACCAGAGATCCTCTCTGACCTATGTGATATATGACTGGATCTAGCTGAAGACTGTCCTATCTCTCAAGTGTGAGTCCTATGATATCTTGGAGCCATGGACCTCTCAAGAACCTGACCACCGAGTAACCCTATCTCTCCCCTTAGAGTAGAGATGTAGGTAGCATCTACTGAACTATCACTGATGTGCTGCTACACCAGAGCTCTCAATCTCCTGATCTCTACCATCGAGTCTAGCCCTGCTAATCCCTATACTGCATGAGCTACTGGAGTAGCTGGAGGTGCTAGAGCAACCTATGAATAGGAGGGGTCCTCCCTCCCAATATTGAGTGCATCATGTTGTGCCCTCAAAGCATCTAGTTGGAACTATAGGAGGATACTTTGCCTTGTAATCCTTTGTATCTCTATCCCTACTGAATCGATCTTGGCCTATAGATCAGCCCTCTCCTACTCATAGCTATGCCACTAAGACTGCCCTACTATGAGCCAAGACTGTAGATCCCCAACCTTTTCCTATAAGGTAGTAATGGTGGTATCTCGATGTAGAAGTTATGTCTGCAAAGATCCTACCTAAGTCTGTAGGTTAGAAATCTAGGTTGTGAACTTCCCAATATCACTATCAGGTGTGGCCTCACCCTCCTCAAGAGTGTCATCCTCCTCCTTAGCTAGAGGTGCATCCTCTATAACTACCTCACCCTATTCACCCTTAGTCCTTTAACAAACTCGGTGATCGTGAGGTTTGACTTCTACTCCCTCAACACCCTCTATTGCTACGTCATCTAGTGTCCTTCCCAAGGGGCCCTCAAAGCCCTGCCATATCCTGAGTGTCCACCAGGTGTCATAATCGGTTGTAGTCCCTACATCTATCAGCCCTAAATCCTAAAATTCTTCATTCTTGTCACCTAGTGGAGTCACCCTAGACCAGGTCAAGTCCCTATCTAGATCAAGGTGATAGTAGATGGTAGGTGGCTCTAGAATGTCCTACCTAATCCTAAACTATATAGTGACACGAGAGAAGTAAAATAACTCTTGTACCTTAGACTTACATCCAAGGAACCATTTGTCTCTTCGTGTTCGATGTAGCCAGTCATCAACCTCCATCCATGGAGGACATTCTAGGTATAGGCACCAGTCCACTTGGCCTACCTGAAGTCATGAGAACTATCCAATATAGTAAGCTAGATCCCCTGCACGAGACCTACTCCTAAAGCCCTCCTACTCGTGAGGATAGCATGTCACATAGCACTAGTGCACCACCTCAATGGTGCCAACCTTGAGTGGTAGGCTAGTGGGATGCTCAATCCTAATATACTGCCATCTCCAAATCTAAAGTAGTAGGATGCAACCGATGCCTACTCTGCTCCTCTACATAATCTGGTACAACTCATTATAGAGTTGTGCTAGTAAGGCACTCCCCTAGGAAAGGATCATAGGATGATCATGAGGGCTCCCTAGGACCTCCATAGTACTAGCCAGGAGGTTCCAAGGGAACCTCACTCTAGAAGTATCAGGCAGGATGATCTACATGATCAGGTGCATAAAGATGGCTTCTCACCAAGAGAAGACCCGCTCTGTATACCAGTGCTCAATGTGGACCCTTCTGTGGTCCGAGTGTTGCTATGCTACATCACTATGATGGCCAAATATGTGATCAAAGACTTCCTACTTTACCTTAGTTTGCAAATATGTGATGGCCTCACCATCTATAGGGAGTTAGAAGATGCAATAGACATCCTCCAAAGTGATAGTCATCTCACCTATCGATAGGTGAAAGGTATTGGTCCGCGCATCACAGTGTTGAGACAATGCAATCATATAGACCTGATCAACTCAGATGGTGGGGAGGCGTAAGATGTAGCCAAATCCCATGGCCCCAAACCAATCCTACTCTTTTAGTTTCAAAAAACTATGTAGGTTACAAAGGATCTCAAATTACCTCGCCCTTGCGATTAAAGTCTGGTGGAAATCAAAATAATAAGGTAAAATATATTAAAAACAATCAAAAATGATAAAAAACAAGCTTAAAAATGACAAACAAAATCATAAAATATCAAAAACACCAAAAAAATGAAAAAAACACTTCTAAGATAAAAAAAACTAATTAAATATGCTAAAACATCAAAAAATTTGAAAAAATTAAAAAATTTCCTAAAGTGGTCGAACCGCGGTTCAGACCCACAGTTGGGATGGCATTCAATTTGATGAACTTTGGGATTTGAATCCTGCCATGGCTAAGAGTTGCGACCCCAAATTTGAAAATTGGGAACCGCACCTACTAGTCACAGTTAGGAGAAATGACCTTTTCAGGGTCATTTCCCATCTCGAGACAACAAAAAAAATTAAAAACCTAACCCTCTAAGATAAACCTAACTAGGGTGAGGTTCATTACCAAAATTTTAGTGATGTTAATTAGCCCATTATTTAGTGAGGTTAATTTTAAAATTGGTAAAAGAAAATAATGAGCGAGGGTTTGTGTGCTTCTACCTTAGTAGCACCGGCTCCTCTAGGTTGGTCTGCCATCGGTGTGGATGATAGTGAGGTCGAGTTGTGATAGTGTTCCATATCAAATTTGTCTTCTCACCTCTCAGAGCTCTCAGATTCTCAATTGCAATAGGAAATAATGAAATTTTAAAATTGTGCAAAATGCTTAAATATTTCCTATTTCAGCCCTGACCGTGCATGACAATCGTGGTCCCTAAATTAGGGTTTTCTGCCCGTGGGTCTAACTCGCAGCTAAGCAATTAGACATTTTTAGTTGCTTTTGACAAACTCGGCTAGCAATATGCAATAAATGCTCTCAAATCCCATCGTATGGAGTTCCAAAATGTTAAATTAAAAATGCCAACCTGATCAGAATTCAAACAAATTTGAAAAATAACAAAAAAAATTAGATAAATTAAAATCCAAATGCACCTTGTATCTAGTCATTTACCCTATACATTTGGCGGTTTTAGTGACTTGCGCTCCATGCAATTTGGAAATATAATAGTCCTTTTTTGTTCTGCATGTCCATAGAGTTTTTAGAAATAGAGACATCTTTAGAAAAGAGTTATTATAGAGGGAATAATTTGTCAAACGAATCGCACTCCATATACATCGGGGTCCATTGATGAAAAGGTACTAAAGAAAGTTTGAATCCAATTCCTACAGTTATGGATATAAGTGCAATCCAAATTCCTAGTGAGTTATACATTTGTGTATTTATAAGACCATTGACTATTTCTTGAAGCTCAATCTCCCCTCCGGATAGACCATATAGCCAAGAAAGACCATAAACCAGAATAGAAGAACTTGCTCCGCCCATAAGTAAATATTTCATAGTAGCTTCATTAGACCGTACATCTTTCTAGGTATATCCAGATAATAGATAAGAACATAAACTCAAGCAATCTAAAGCTACGAAGATAGTTACTAAATCATTAGCACCACATAAAAACATTCCTCCCATAGTAGTTGTTAATATGAATAACATAAACTCTGTTATAGCCATTTCTATACATTGAATGTATTCCATAGATAGAGGAATACATAGAGTTGAACATAGTAAAATGAGAAATTGAAATATTTTGTTGAAATTGTTCGTTTGGAAATTACCCAAAAAGATGATCATAGGTTCTTCTCCCCATCGAAATAGCAAGATTACTATGCTCAATATTAAACTTGTTAAAGAGATGAAATAGAACCAAAGTTGTATCTTTTTTATCAGAGATTAAATCAGTCATCAGAAGAAGAAATAGTCCAAAAATTAAGATAAATTCTGGAAAAATAGAATTTCCATTGAAGAGAAGCAAATTAAGCTCTTTCCTAAAAAATATTTAAGGGTATAATTGAAATTGAAGTTTTCATTTTTTACATACCAGATCATGAATTAGTAACTTTATGATTCCTGAATTATCGAGACTATCAATTCGATCTGGTATTTGTAATTGAATTGTGTATCCTATGATTCGGTGAAATCAATAAGTTATGTTCTCATTTGCTCATGATCCGAACGATCAAAGGAGTGAAACGATCATTGTATAATGAAAATACAATGACCATTGTATATGTATATTCACATGCAAAAATAAAGGAATGTAGATAAAAATAGGATAATCATGATACAATTTATACAATGGATCATTGCCAAAGAATTCTTACTGATACCAGACAATCATTATAATATGGAATGGATTAGTGAATCTGTCTCAAATTATCAATTGGATTGGGAATCTCGATCCGAATAATATTTGATTGGCAGATTGAGAAAGATCTGGATTTCCTGAAATAGGAGGAAGTGTGGGAAAATGTTCTTTTGTCTTTTTAGGAATTAAATAAGTACTTTACTTCCACAAAAGAAAAGGATCTGGTCGTATCTGAAAAAGAATAATTTCTAAAAAAATTGCTATTCACTAGTCTAATTTTTAATTTTATAGATTAGAATCGAGAGGCCTCGTAGGAAAGATGGCCGAGTGGTTGAAGGCGTAGCATTGGAACTGCTATGTAGGCTTATGTTTACCGAGGGTTCAAATCCCTCTCTTTCCGTATCTTTACCTTATTTTCTTTTCCATGGTTTTCCTAATATATTGAATCACAACCCAATAGGATCTCATCATCCTGGAACTCCATTCTATTTTGTAATAGAACGCAAATAAAAGAAGAAAACAAATATTGGTATGGAAAAATATTGGTATGGAAAAGGAGAAGAACATTGAAAAAAAAGCGGACAAGAAATAAATGTATCATGGATAATAAGATTGTAATATAACCTACAGGGGGATAATACAAATATAGATTGAACCCAAAAATGGAATAATTCTATATATTTGTCTACTTGGGGGGGGGGGGGAGGGAATGGGGAGAGAGGGGAGAAGGAAAAAATTGTTCAAGTCCCTAGGAATCCTTCCTTTTCATTCCCAATTTAAGCTCGATAGGAAAAATAGGACGACCCTTGTGAGAAAAACAAGTTTTAAATGTCCCAGTACTTATAGATCTTAATCTAGAGAATTTTATCTAGATTATAGATAAAGATAGAATCTATTCATAGATTCTCATAGGTAAGGGTAGAATTTGGGATAAATTTATGTTATGTTGAATGAAATTCATGGATGTGAACGATAACTAATATTTATTTCTATGGGAGATATCAGAATGATATTCTAATCATATCACAATCTACCATAGAAATATGGGAGATATCAAAATCATTTCTATAATGATACAAAATGACAAATCATAAAATATGAAACCTTAAACTAGAGGTGCATCCAGCAGGAATTGAACCTACGACTTCCCAATTATGAGTTGGGCGCTTTGACCATTCAGCCATGGATGCTCAATATGAGCCAATTCATATCAATAATATGATGACTAGGAATAGAATAACGCTTCCTAGGATTTGGACCTAGGACTCAAGACTTAAAGACTTAAGTCCTCCCAATTGGAGGAGAATATTAAAAAAAAAGAAATAAATAAAAGATTTTTATGGCCAAACTTTCTAGTGTTTAGATCATTTAAAATGATAGATAGAATGAATGGAATACTTGTTAAAAAGTATTCACATTGGGGTAAATTAGTCATCGCTGAATTGTTATGATTCATTTCAATCCCTAAGAAGGCCTAGACGACCGGACTGCTCCATGGGAAAGAGGTATTCATGTCGATTCTTCTATGATATTTTCAGCAGATCATCGAACAATATGATTCAACACATGCCTAATTGGAATTGCTATCATATGTTAGGATACAATAGGTAGTATATTGCATTATACTACATAAGTTGATTATTACATTTACTTTTCTACTTTCTACCATGTAGATATTTACTGTTTCAAATATCTAATGGTAAACTATGGTTAATTCCTAAATATCCTAGGTTAACAAACCTAAACCAAACTCTTTACCTCCTATGTCACGTTGGTTAGTGTGGATAGCAGGATTATATTTTGGATTACTATTTTGTAACCTATTTAAATACTAGGCTTTGCTCCTAAGTTTAGTTAATGCAAATTATCATTTTATTTAATCGAACTCATTCTCCTGGTCACATTGGTATCAGAGCTGGAGCACGGGATTTGAGCAGGAGCGTTGGAAATATGGCACCATTGGTGACCCTTAATTATTTTCAATAATTACTCCTTATGCTTTTCAATTCTCCTAAGGTTTTATTATTTATTTACATGCATCCTAATTTTATGGATAGTGAGTTGAGAGCCCCCACATAAAGGCACACTAGCATAGGGCATAGATCCCGATGTAGGGACCATTTGTCCCCGACCGTGATCACCACCCACAAGGAATTTTTTCCCATCATGGATCACGACCACCGAGATATCTCCTCTGGTGATCCAACCTGCAGGCTCATAGTTAGCCCACCAGAGTGTCCGAGGGTAGGTGGCCCTCACACTCCCTATGGCAAGGGGAGAGCTTTCTTAGCTTCCCCCCTAGGCCCACATCCCGAGACTGAGGTAGGAACGCATCGAGGGCAGGAGCGCCCTCACGTTTCCTATAGTATAGATCCTGAGGTGGGAACATATTGAGGGTAGGAGTACCCTCATATTTCTCATAGACCTACATGCACCCTGAAGTAGTGCTGATGTGGACTTGAATTGACCTACTGCCTAGGCGACACGTGGCACTCTGGCCACGCACCACTTGGCACCTAATTGGACCTGACCGAATGTGGACCTGATAAGACCTGATGTGACCTAACTGGACAAGACTCGACACATGGACACCCCCTTGCTGCATCATATGGACACCAGCAAAAGGAGGGCTCGAAATCGATTACCTGAGGTCAATCACGAGCTTAGTCACTCGTTCAGGCCTTTAAAGGACTTTGCATCCAAAACAGGATGCATGTGGGATAATTCCCACAACATCCCAAAGAAGCTCGTAGGATTCTTTAAGACTCAGGTGGTCCATCCTGAGAACCAATCCAACCGCTTGGTTAGTTGGCCAAGGCAGACGCCTTAGGCCAACGAGAGTCACAGGTTTGACTCCCACGCCCGCCAGATTGCAAAGGGATTAAATTTTGATGAAAATTTTATTACTTTTGGGATAACAAAGGTTAATTTTTTTAATGCTTAAATTAATTTAATTCTTAATTTTTTTTTAGAACTTTTCATAGTTTTTTGCTAAATAAATTGCATCAAGTTTTTTACTCTTAAATTGATGTTTTTTATTCCAAAAATTATGTTATATTCTATTTTAAAAAAAAACTTTAAATTTTTTTTTAGCATTTAAATTGAAAATAGAAGTGCCAAATTTTTTATGCAACTAAGCAATTGTCTTTCTTTAGTTTTCTCCAAATGTGGGGATAAAGAGACAAGGTATAAGAGACATTTTGTTGCTTAATTTTCATTAACATCTCCTATATTTTCATCACTCTCCAAAGTTTTCATGAAGATCAAATCTTGGGTAAGGAAAGCTCTTCGTAGACAAAGAATCATAAGAAAGAGAAACGAATTACGAAGGCAAACAACATGATCATATTTTCATCGTATGCTTTGTGAATATCGTAAATCCATTCCTCAATCACTTATCTATACTGATCCATGGAAGGGGTTGGATAGAAGCTATGGTCCCATGAGGATTCATGAGCCTTTTGATCCAAATGCACCACCTATTTTTGAGTGTTAAAAACAAAAACCAAGTCGTGTGTCGACTAGTCTAGAAGCCTTTCAAACACGTCGTGTGTCGGCTTGTCTTGAAAGGAGTGCTCTTATTTTTTAATTTTGTAAAAATTAAGGGGGGATAGAAGTCATATCTTGTGATTCTATTTTTTTTGCAAAATTATAAAGAGAAAGTGGGATATTTCAAAGCAAGAAAGGTACATTCTCGATTGTACTTGACACTTTCTCTTAAAAATTGATTATACTAGGTGCATTTTCGGTTGCATCCGACACCTAGAGTGATAATAATTTGGGTTGCTATCTTTTTTTTTTATTATTGCACTAAAAATCATGTTTTTTGTATGCAATTAAACAATCAGATAGAACATTGAAGAAGCATTTCACAAAACCCAAACTTCACTCCAAATTGTGCTACACCTTGCACAGGTTAAAACAAAGTCAATTTTATTCCCCATCAAAGGTCAAAATTCAAAACACCTTGATTAACTCTCTTTATTTGGCTTAATTTCCTCAAAATTTCCATCCTTCTTGAAGGGTGTTAAGGCAGGTGCCATTAAATATCCTAGAGAGCACAATCAAAAATATTTAAAAACCTACCCCTTTAGTTTGCTCTATTTGTTTGGCTTAAAATCCTCAAAATTTTCATCGCTTGTTAAGGATGTTAAGGCAGGTGCCATTAAATATCTTATAGAAGTAAATTAAACATCTTCCATATAATATTTTTAGGGTATAGTGCAAGATATAACCATCTTAGTCCTATCAATTTGAAACCTTCACCATGGCCATGATGCACAAGTATCTCACTGAGAGTCAACTGCTCAAAGGTTCAAATTATTCTGCATGGAAGACTAAGATGAAAGTTATCTTAACTATAGAGGATCTATGGTCTATAGTGGATGGAAGTGAAACTAGACCTCAATCAGCGAGGAGCGAGATCAAACAACTTTTGATAAAAAGGATAGAAAACTATCCTTAATGATCTTGCTAGCTATTACTGATGATATCCAACCTCATATCAGTGAATATAAGAATGGTAAGGAGGCATGGGATGCCTTAACAACCATATTTGTAGGGAAGAATCAATCAAAAATTCTTCACCTTCAAACACAGCTTCATACTCTTCATATGAAATTATGAGAAACAGTAGAGCTATTCCTCTATAGAGTGGCAGAATTGAAAACAAAACTGCAATCCTTAGGAGAAAAAGTGGAAGACCAAGTCTTGACCTCTATCATTTTGAGGGCTCTTTTCGACTTCTACAGAATCTTGATAACTTCATTACAAGTCTTTGGAAGGACAGTGACTTTTGTCGAGTTGGTAAATATGCTTCAAACAGAAGAAGCTAATCAACTCCAAATAGATGAGACATCTAACAATGCACTTTTCTCAAACATACAAGGTGGTAAGAAAAATTGGAATCAACAGAAAGGTTCTTCTTCTAATAAATACAAGGGTAAAGGCAAAGAGACTTAGAAGAAGAATCAATATTGTCAGATTTGTGACAAGGACACTCATGAAACCAAAATATGTTATTTTAAGAACAAATCGCCCAATGAACAAGGACACAAGAAGGGCAAATGCGAACCAAATAACAAGAATAAACAACAATAGGGACACATTGTAGCTGAAGATTCTAGTTTGGACTCTGAACGAGCACACAAGGTGCTCATGACACATATAGATTCCCCTCACAAGGACACTATGTGGTACATATATTTAGGTGCTAGTAAGCATATGACTGGTGATAAGTCCTGGTTTGAGATATTTGAGGCTCGAGAAGGTAGACCGGTCACCATTGCTGATGATCAAATATATTGAGTTCAGGGAGAAGGAAGTGTTTCTGTCTCCCTTCTATATGGAGAATGTAAAATTCAAAAAGTTCTTTATGTACCAGGATTGAAAAATAATCTCTTGTCAGTTCCACAAATCTTGGACAATCACATGAATGCCAATTTCAAGATGGACAAAGAAAATAAATGTTGCTTTATCACTAAGAAAGGAAAATAGATAGCAACAGGTTCATATAAATATGGTTTGTTTGTCTTAGATGCACTTACCTCAACACATACTACAATGGCAGTAACCACAAAAGAGGCCACACCTCTATGGCATAAGAGATTTGGTAGGATATTTACTAGAACTTAGTAAATATCAAATGGTTAAAGGACTGCCTACTCTTTCATCTACTTTGCCAGTGTGCTCAGATTGCATGTCAGGAAAGCAACATAGAGTACCATTTGAACCTAGCTCCTTTCAAGCTAATGTACCTTTGGAGTTGGTTCACACAAATTTGTGTGGTCCCATGTCTACTAGTTGTGGAGGAAAAAAGTATTTTCAATTATTTGTAGATGATCACTCATGCAAGATGCGGGTCTTCTTCTTGCAGTTGAATTCTGAAGCATTTACATATTTTCAACATTTCAAAAATCTTGTTGAGAAAGAATCAGGATGCTTCATTAAGACCCTCTGTTAAGATCGAGGGGGAATACACATCAAAGGAATTTTCCTCATTTTTACAAACACATGGGATAAAAAGACAGTTGACCACAACCTATTCTCCTTAGTCAAATGGAGTTGTTGAGAGAAGAAATCGATCCATTATGGAAATGGTTCGATGTATGCTTAAGGGAGCCAATCTTGAGCAAATTTACTAGGCTGAAGTTGTTCAAACTATAGTATATCTTCTAAATAGAGCACCCACAAGGGCTATTGAAGGTATAACTCCTCAGGAAGCATAGAGTGGAAGGAAATCCTCCATATCTCATCTACGGGTATTTGGGTGTAAGGATTTTATGAATATACCCAAGGAGAAAATAAATAAATTAGATGAGAAGTCCCTACCATGTGTTTTTCTTGGATATGATGAATTCTCAAAAGGCTATCGATTGATAGACCCATTTACCACATGTCACCAGAGATGTAGTGTTTGATGAAGCTTTCACACCCAACACTACATTAGTATACCTAGATGATGAGGAGCAACAACCACTTCCTTCTCCATAATAGAAAAAGCCTCCCAAATGGTATATGATCACAATGAAAGATTTCAAACTCACTTCTGCACCTGATATTACTCTCAATCATCCAAAGACACGAAGCATGACTCAACAAGAAAATATTGAAGCATCCACTTCAGTTAATGATCTTTGTGCAGATTTTCAAGACCTTTCTATTGATAGAGAGTTAGCAAGGAAAGATGATATGGAAATAAATGAGGAGAGGGTTTACTTGTCACCATTTGATGAAAATGAACCTTCTACAGTTGATGAAGCACTTAGACTACCTCAGTGGAAGGTAGCTATGGATGCATAACATAACTCCCTCATCAAGAATAAAACATGGAAGCTGGTAGATTTTCCTAAAGGAAAGAAACCCATAGGCTGCAAATGGGTTTACAAAGTCAAATATAAGGTAGATGGTACCATAGACAAGCATAAATCCCATCTTGTGGCAAAGGGATATGCTCAAAAGGAAGGCCTTTATTATAAGGAAACCTTTGCACCCACTGCAAGGATGACCACCATTCGAGTTCTTTGTGCTATGGAAGCACAATTTGGATGGAAATTACATCAAATGGATGTAAAAAGTGCCTTTTTGAATGGTGACTTAAAATAAGAGGTATACATGACTCAACCCCCAGGATTTGTTGAGGAAGGCCATGAGCAACAGGTTTGCAAGTTGGTCAAATCATTATATGGGCTCAAAAAAGCCCCAAGAGCATGGTACATTAAAATGGATAGTCACCTACTACAACACGGATTCAAGAGAAGTCCATCTGATGCAAATCTCTATATCAAGAACACAGATTCTGAAATAGTGATTCTTGTATTATATGTAGATGATCTGATCATCATCGGCAATTCATAGAAAATTATTAGCACCGTGAAATATGACTTGAAAGAGTCATTTGATATGACAGATCTGGGACTTCTCCACTACTGTCTTGGCCTTGAGATAGAACAGAAGAAGAATCATCTTAGGGTGACTCAACAAAAGTATGCCAAGACTTTAGTAGAAAAATATTGTATGACTGATTGCAAGTCCAAGGCAACACCGATGGAATCAGGGCTTCAATTATCATGGTATGATGATTCACCACAGGTAGATGGCACACTATATAGACAAATGATTGGAAGCCTTATCTATCTGACCAATACTAGACCAGACATTACTTATGTTGTAAAGTATCTTTCTCGGTTCATGCAGGAACAAAAAGCCTCTCATTGGAAAGCAGCTAAGTGTGTTCTTCACTACATTCAAGGTATTGTAGAATATGGTCTAAAGTACAAGAAGAATAACTCATTCTTCTTACAGATTTATACTGACTCTGACTACACTGGACCCTAGATGATAGAAAATCAACATCAAGATATGTGTTTCATCTTAGATCTAGTCATATATCATGGCATAGTAAAAAGAAATATGTGGTTGCTTTATCTTCAATAGAGGTAGAGTATCATGTTGCACGAGGATCTGTGTGTGAAGCGATATGGTTAAGTCGCATCTTGGCTACCATGGGCCTACCAAAGAAACTTCCTATTCACATGTTTTGTGACAACTCAGGTGTTTTGAACTTGGTCAAGAATCCAGTCCATCATGAATGCACAAAGCATATTGACACAGATTGTCATTTCATTCATGATGAAGTTTCTAAGCACATAATCAAGCTCCAATAAATTCCCACCGATGAACAGGTTGCTGACATCTTCACCAAGGCACTTGGATGTGTCAAATTTGAGTTATTTCAAAGTAAAATTTGTATATCAAAGTAATGTAATAAAGGGGGGATGTTAGGGTAAAATAGATAGTATATTGCATTATACTACATAGGTTGATTATTACATTTACTTTTCTACTTTCTACCATGTAGATATTTACTGTTTCAAATATCTAATGGTAAACTATGGTTAATTCCTAAATATCCTAGGTTAACAAACCTAAACCAAACTCTCTACCTCCTATGTCGCATTGGTTAGTGTGGATAGCGGGATTATAGTTTGGATTACTATTTTGTAACCTATTTAAATACTAGGCTTTGCTCCTAAGTTTGGTTAATGCAAATTATCATTTTATTTAATCGAACTCATTCTCCTGGTCACATCATATTGATTTCCTAAGAAGGCCTTTACAACTAGACCACTCCATGGGATAGAGATGTACAATTACTGTTAATAGTTGCAATCATAGCTAACTAGGCCTTGTCAAGTATTCAAATGCTAAACTTTAAATTGTTCAAATTTATTCATAGTGGTCAAGTGACTCGTCGCTTTATTAATTTTCATTACCCTCATTGACTCGTTGCTTGAGGGGGTAGTCATAATATCATAATCATAATCAAATTCAAAAGAAGATCCCTTGATCTTGTCAAAATTGCATTCATATTACAAATCATTGCCAAAAACTATCATAAGCTTACCCTCTGCTGGGGCAAAAAGCAAATATGACAGTTAAGTTAGTAGCTCTCCTCCTTTAGAATATATATGGCATAGAATCCTATAGTATCCCTGAGATGCCCGATCACCATTGGAGCTTACCAAAGCTTTTTCAATTTAAGCTTTCAATCTAGTTGGAAGCAATGATTTTAGGATGCATGTCTTCTTTGCAGGATTTGGGCATATAATGTTTATCAGATTAATGATCATCATCCAACCTATGATATCATTTTAGGATGTCTATTTTTTCTTAGAATTATTTGATCTCATAATGCATCTCAAAAGGGGCATCTATAGACACCTAAAACACGTCATGTCGAGGCAACTAATCATATGGGACATGCTAGAAGACCATATGGAAGACCTTGGACAAATACCAAGGTATAGCAGTGGTTCTAACCACTCATTTAGGCATTTTGGCCTAACTAGTGTTGACCACGGTTGAGACCCGCGATTAACAAAGCTGACCGTGCCTAAGAGCCATTGTTAGCAGTCAAAATAATTTGGACTTTGGCTGATCTAAATTTAGTAATAATGGCCAATTGGTTGTAGATATGAGTGGTTTGGGGGTAGAAATATCTAGAAGCTTACCTCAAACTACTCTAGCTATCCATTATTGATCTTGGATTCTTCAATAAGCTAAGACATAGCCTTCCTAGAGGTTATAAGAACCCCATACAAAATGGGAAATAAGAGAGATGCATAGGATAATTTGAATAGCGAAGCCCTGTCGAATTCAGTACTCACCTACTTACATTGAGAGAAGTCCTTTAACTAGCAGTGAGAGATTAAAATGACAATTGAAGTCATGGAGTTTTTAGGAGGCTAGAAGAATAAAAAAAATGAGTTTATGATAAATCCATCAACAATCGAAACAATTCAACTACCAAATATGTCAGAGGATACAAAGGTGACCCTTGAACCATCAATTCATCAGGAAAATCAGAGATCTAGGCCATATTTGGAGGGCAAGTACATTTTTGGATTCACCACGACTGTCAGCCATAGCTAACATTGCTCACCATGAAACATACCCATGGTTAGGTTCAATCTCCATATTTCCTTGGTCTTTAGCTGTATGTGTTATTTCATTTGCATTAGAATAGATAAATCAAGTGTATATTTGCTTTATTAGAGACTTTTTTTCGATAGAATTAAGATTTTAGGTATCTTTCTTCTCATTTGGCATTTGTAGTAAGTAGGACAAGAATGCTTACATTTCATGTTTTTATGCTTTTGATTTCATAATTAGGGCATTAGATAGATAATTTTGTCTTTTCTTTACATTTTTCATGGCAATATTTCATCTTTAACATAGGTTTACCATGTTTCTTGTACTTTCTTGATTTTAAGATTTCATGGCATCTTTTTTGTATAACTTCCTTTTAAAGCCTCATCAAGAGAGGTCTCCTTTATTACTAATATGTTTCTTTTTATTTATTATATGCAGGACTAATAGGGTGTTGACATGCAAAGCAAAAAATACCTCTAATCATGGAGAAGATCATCGATACCTTGGAGCAGTTCGTGTACATTTAGGAAGCCTACGAATTACACCTACCCTTGCATGGGGATTGTTCTATGATTGTAATAATTGTATCACATTGGGTATCCCTAAGAGGGATGGATTTGTAATCAAGTTTCATTGGAAATTTAATAAAAAGGAAGCCCTACTTTGTGGTTATTTGTAAATTCGTCTATCTTTCATGCTTTATGTGATGTTTCAATTATTATTAGTTTAGGTGTATGCTTCCTGGATTGCTACATGTGGTAACACCCTTTAGGAATAAAACCATGGCAAAATATTGCTTATATTACTTCAATAAAATTTGTGGGCACTAACCCACAGGAGACACCAAGCCCCTTTTATAACAATGTAGGCAAAAACCTACAAGAGACACCAATCTCCTCTTACAACAACGTAGGCACCAACCTACAAAAATACACCAATCTCCTTGAGGCACCAACCTAAGGTCTGAAGGCACCAAACTTCAAATACAACACTAATCAACAAACTTAAATAGATCTGATCTAAAATCTGATCAATAAAGGTATCAACTTTTGTTCACAAATTTGATCAATAATTCTGCTAAAGTTTATCCCAAAATCTGATCAATACCTTATGGCTCCCAACTAAATCCTTGATTTGGATTTTTATAATAAAAATTAATTAAAGTATAAAATTAATTAATAAGGTTTGACAACCTTATAACTTCAAACCTTATAAAATCAAAAATTAATCTTATATGAATCACCTTATCTCTCCAAAACAAAATAAAGGAATGTACTTTATAATAAACTCTTAATTTATTTTCATACCTATCGTATGACTTCTTGTGACTGGCAGCACGACGTCCACCCTGAAGTGGTCAACGATTATTATCCATGAATATTGTCATTCTCGGCCTCGACGTAGATCTTTACATGGAATTTGAGGTTAGTGACCATTACTGTTCGGGTAGGTGTACATATAGGTGAGCTTTGCCACGTATTGCTTGGGTTGTAAATAATTACTTCAGTGTTCAAGAGCTTGGAGACACTCTTGTTATCATTACACACAGCCAAAAGATAGGACCGCTAATCCCAAGGTATAGTGACGAACCTGGAAACAGTCTTAGATTTCTGTATTTCAAATTCACAACTACCATGCTCCTGTTTCTACGTCACTCTCTATGAATGATTCTTCCTTCTAATATCCTTTTATGGTGCTTTACCTTCTCCTCAACACTCGATGTTCCCCTCAATGCTTGATCTCAATGGTGCTTCAACTTTCTACTTTGTGGTTCCTTGTTTCACTCTATGTGGTAACTTCAACTCACTTTCGAATGGTGATTGGTCTCCCTTTTCTTCATTCTATCTTGCTACGGTTTTTGGACTAATTTTAACATCCAATATGCTACCTTAACTTGACACCTGCAAAGACGTGCTATAGTCCTCTCCTCCACCACGTCATCATAGTCTTACTATGATAGATTTTTTTCTGCCGTATCATTGTCACAAATTTGTTTATCTAAAAATTGCACATCCTTTTCGTACAGAGGTCCATAGGCTTTTCCAACTGGTCCTGCAACATTTCTCTTCTACTATTGAATACCTTCAATAAATTATTGATCATATTCACTCTCTTTCTTCCTTCACAGGTAACACACAGACCACACTACTTCATATTTGACACTACTTATTATTCAAAGATATCCCATCATTGTCCCTATCCTTTTACTTTTGAATGTGGAAACCGTTAAATTTGTGACCAGTTTGCATCTTCGAAGCTCATGAAAACGCCAACTACCACTGAGTTCTTTTCGTTGCTATGCATCCAAAATTCCAATGCTTCTTAAATATTTGTCACCACTCGTAGAACTATATTTTTGTCGCCTACGAGTTCACTTGCTGCCTAGCGATTTCTTTTTGCTGTTAAACATTAAAAGATGTGTTCCCCCTTTCTTTTTCGTATATCATCGGATGGTGAAATAAGTATATGTTTTCTCTACCATGCTATAGTTTTCCTTCACCATCCCTTATTGTAGCTCCTCAACCTTCTCAAACATCGGCTTCCTCAACTTCAACCTCGGTGTTGCCACCACCATCGAAGCTCAACTTTGCGCTACTTATATATATCGAAGACGTTCACTTCAAAAATCATCCAAAAATATTACACTTTTTTTCATTTATACATAAACATTTCAATTGCTTTTAGCGCCCTAATGGTTGGCCTATATCACTTTCATATTTAAATCTTTAGTTTAAATATGTTAACATTTTGCGAGGGGGTTTAAATATTTAATTAAAATATTTTAATCTTTTTATTTAAATATATCAAAAACTTTATATTATATTTTATTTTAAAACATCACTTTAATATTTAAATATTTAATTTAAATATTAAACCATACACCACCACTTTTTTCGCCTAAGCACACCATGGTTTGCCAACAACCAAGTCGGCCTTTGACATCAATGACAAATCAATAATTCTAACAATCTTCCCCTTTATCATTGATGGCAACCCTGCAAAGAAATTGTACTTTACTACAACAGGATCAAAAGCTGCTCCCCTTGACAACCTGCTTTCTCTTACTAAAATTCCCCCCTTTCACATCAATGGCAAAGTCTTCTCGTGGCTAAATGATAAGGCACTTGAAAACACCCTGCTACTAACTACTCTAATTGATATGTTCAATGATGAGATGGGAGTGAAACTACTCCCAACTTACTATGCTCCTTTTCTTGTTCCATTTCTTTTTCCAAACTTTGGAGGACATATCCTTTTGAACAGTTTGACCATCCTCCTTACTTGATTTTGGAAGTTCAGGGAACACCGTTCTACACCATTTAGTCGTATACCCAAAATTATCACATTTGTAACAAACGATGTTGTAGCCCATGAGAGGTGTAAATTAATTGAAATTCCTCTTGGTGAAGCCAAAATTATTTTTAGCATGAACCCTATAATGTACAACCTTATGACCAAATTAGTGACATGAAAAGTAATAGCCTCAAAAAAATATTGAAACCTGTCTGATTGCCTTGGAGGATATGGCCGCATGGTTCTCTCATTGTTGTTTCTATGATGGTCCTTGGTCCATGATGATGCTTTATTTTCTTCCTTCTTGATGCTTCCACTTCTCAACACATTAGTATAGGTCTTAGGCTCTTATTTAATTATTATTTTTTGATGCCTCTACTCCTTTTGAGCTTGACTCCTCCTTTTGTTTTTTGAATTTCTTCAAAACTAAGTCCAATTTTTATAATCGAAGATCTCTGTGGTTTGATAATATCATCCAATATTTATGTGCTTTTTCTCAAACTTGATATTTTACTGTAGATTATCATTAGATTTTTCAACTTCCTTCCTTAGGGAGACAATTTCATGTTCCAGTTTTTCACACTCCAACTCTTTTCCCTTTAAATGCCTAGTCATAACTTCTTCAATCCGCTTTGCCTCTTCAATTTTAATTTTTATGTTGATAAGTTCTTGTGAAAACTTTGCCTTTGTTTTCTCATCCTCTTGTACTTGAGTCTTCAATATTGAGTTCTTCTTTCTAAGCATCTTCACCTCTTTAAGAGCAACAAGTTCCTCTTCTATGTCAACTATATATTCCTCTTCATTTTCTAGATATTTCTCCTCTTCTTGTTTTTCAACAACAGGAGCATCTTCTTTCACCTCCATGGCAAAAAATAGGATTTCTTCTCTTTCACTATCGGAGAGACTTTCATCACTATTTTTGGAAGAACTACTTGCTTCCTCAACATAAAGACTCTTCTTGTGCCTTTGAAATATCTTCTTCTCATGCTTGCTTTGACCGTGCCTCTTTTTCTTTTCATGATAATTTTTTTTCCTTCTTGTATTCCTCTTCTTCTTCACTACTACTACTTCCAGCTTATGGGTATTGAGCTGCATAGTGACCGATTTTACCACAATTAAAACATTTCATAGTATGCTTACCTTTGTTTTTTTTGGGGTCCTTCTTATTTCTTCATACAAAGTTAGCTTCTTCTCCGCTACTCGATTCTTCACTTGACTTTGTTTCTTTACTCTTTGTCTTATTTAAAGCCTTAAACATGGTCTCCCATTTGGATGTTTGATATTTTCAATCCTCATCTCATATGTTGTGATAATTATATGTAGCTTATCCATGCTTAAGGTTTTAATATCCTTCATTTCTTCAGTTGTTTAGACCTTCGCATCAAATCGCATGGGAAGTGACCTTAAATTTTTTTGAACAATCTTAGAGTCATCAATACTTTCTCCAAGTCCACAAATGGTGTTGACAATTTCATCAACATGGAGTAGATATTTGGCAATATTTTCCTCATATTTCATCTTTAAGTCTTCAAACTTCCTTCTATGGGTTTTAAGTTTTTTCCATTTTAACCTTGTTGTCTCCTTCATATGTTCTTTATAACTTGTCCCATAATTCTTTTCCTAAGTTTCATTGCATGAATTTCACAAACTTTGATTCACATAACCCAAATAATATTGCATTCATTACCTTGGCAATATTTTTAAATGGTTTCTTGCCATATTTATCCATGGGAGGATTTGTAGGCAGTGTGAACCCATCCACAATGGATTGCCATATATCGTAGTCATTCTCCATTAAATAGGTTCACATCCTCACACTCAAAAACATAGTCCCATAAAAAAATGGAGCCCTACTTGATAAAAAATCTTCTTGGTAAGCCATGTGTGATCCTGTAAGATCTTCCTTCAGGCAGTTAGGATTTCATGAAGGAACCTTCTCTGATACAAATTGAAGAAACACACACTTATACTAAGAGGAGGGGTGAAAAATATAAGATAAAAAAATTCCTTATGAAAAAATAACCAATAATATGAATGCAATAACGAATCAATGCACAAGGATTTTACGTGGTAACACCCTTTTGGGAGAAAACCAAGGAAAGATATTTCTTATATTACTTCAACAAAATTTGTGGGCACCAACCCATAGGATACACGAATCCCATTTTATAACAATGTAGGCACCAACCTATGGGAGACACCAATCTCCTCTTACAATAGCATAGACACCAATCTCCTTGAGGCACCAACATCAGGTCTAAAGGCACCAACATTCAAATACAAAATTGATCAACAAACTTACATAGGTCTACTCCAAAATCTTATCAATAAATAAATTAACTTCTACTTACAAATTTGATCAATAACTTTGCTCAAGTCTGTTCCAAAATCTAATCAATACCTTATGGCTCTTAACTAAACCCTTCATTTGGATTTTTAGAATAATAATTAATTAAGGTAGAAAATTAATTGATAAGGTTTGGCAACCTTATAACTTCAAACCTTATAAAATCAAAAACTAATCTTATATGAATCACCTTATCTCTCCAAAACAAAATAAAGGAATTTACTTTATAATAAACTCTTAATTTATTTTTATACCTATCTTATGAATTCTTATTACTAGTGCCATGGCATCCACCCTGACCTGGTCAATGATGGCTTCCCTGATGTAGTCAATGATGATTCTCCATGAACGTTGTCATTCCTTACCTTGACGTAGATATTTACAAAAAATTTGAGGATAATGACCATTACTATTCAGGCAAGTGTGCATATAGGTGAGCTTTGCCATGTATTGCTTGGGTCGTCAAGAATTCCTTCAATGTTTAATAGCTTGGAGACACTATTTTTATCGTCACACATAGCCAAATGACATGACTGCTTCTCACTAATCCTAAGGCATGCCTGAAGGTTAGAATTTCATGTTTCTTGCAACATTGACAACCCTAGAAATAGTCTTAGATTTTTGCATTTCGAATTCACGACTACCACACTCCTATTTCGACATCTCTCTATGAATGAGTGTTTCTTTGAATGTCTCTTTGATGGTGCTTTACCTTCTTCTCAACACTCGAGGTTCCTCTCAATTCTCGATCTCAATGATACTTTGACATTCTACTCTGTGGTTTCTTATTTCACTTTGGGTGGCAACTTCAACTCACTTGCTAATGGTTATTGGTCTCCCTTTTATTCATTCCTCCTTGCTGCTATTTTCAAACTTATTTTAAAGTCCGATATGCTACTGTTAGTCAAAAAGTGACTAACTACAGAAAAACATCTGATGCACCTTTTTGCATATTTTCCAAGAAGACCGAAGTGGCCCATATGCTAAAGATCAAAGAAAAAGAAAAACACCGCAAGGAGGAAAAAGTGTCGCGATATCACGACATGTTACGTTTTCGTGATCAAAAGCAAGGAGAAAGAGCAAGGAGGAAAAAGTGTCACGATATCACGACATGTTGCATTTTCGTGATCCAAAGCAAAGAGAAAGAGCGAGGAGGAAAAAGTGTCGCGATATCGCGACATGTTGCATTTTCACGAGCAAAAGTAAAGAGAAAGAGCAAGGAGGAAAAAGTGTCGCGATATCGCGACATGTTGCTTTGTCGTGGCCAAAAGGGAAAAAGTGTTGCGATATCACGACATGTTGCATTTTCATGGCCAAAATACAAGAAAGAAAAGGTGTCGTGATATCGCGACATGTTGCATTTTTGTAGCTAGAAGTGACAGAAGAGCAAGGTAAGAGACGAATGTCATGATTTCGTGACATGTCTCATTTTCACGACGGGAGGCAGCAAAAGAGCAAAGTAAGAGACGAATGTCACGATTTCATGACATGTCTCATTTTCGTGGCGGGAGGCAGCAAAAGAGCAAAGTAAGAGACGAATGTCGTGATTTCGTGACATGTCTCATTTTCACGACTGGAAGCGACAGAGGAGCAAAACAAGAGACGAATGTCACGATTTCGCGACATGTCTCATTTTCACAGCTGGAGGCGGCAGAAGAGCAAAGCAAGGAAATAATGTCACGATTTCGTGACATGTCTCATTTTCACGTTTGGAAGCGGCAAAAGAGCAAAGCAAGAGATGAATGTCACGATTTCACGATATGTCTCATTTTCACGACTAGAAGCGACAGAAAAGCAAAGCAAGGAGAATGTCGCAATTTCGTGACATGTCTCATTTTTGTGGCTGGAAGCGGCAGAAGAGCAAAGCAAGGAAAGAATGTTGCGATTTCGTGACACGCCAGCTGTAAAGGAATAAAATGTATTTTTGGCAATCAAAGGCATGCACTGACACCAACAAGTGATTTCTGACATGATTATCAGAAATCTAGGATAGAGCAGGCTTGCCAGATGATTGAAAATGTGATAGGCTCGTCTAGAATTTAATTAGCAAAGAAGATATCTAATTCATAGAAGACTTGTTGTGTATTATTAGAAACTACAAATGATTGCTTGTAAAATAGTAAGATGTACTTAGAAAAAGATACTCTTTTAGGGTATATATAGGGGTGAGCGACTCCAAAAAAAAGGTCAGCTCTTGGACGTTTACAAGACTGAATGCATGTACTTCGAATACAAGCAATAAAATCACATCTTCCATTGGCTTCTGGTTCATATCGTGCAAGTGTATGTATTAATGTTCTTTATTTCTGCTTACAATATTGAATTGTAAATTGAATTTGTTCTTATATCTGAACTTTCGTAATACATAAATCATATTGTTGGGATGAGAATCTAATATATATGCATGTTAAACAAAATATCATAAATCATATCTGAAATTATATAGTTTCTACATGGAAATGTGTTTAAATGCTTTGGATAGAAGTAAGTAAATCTGTCTTTGTTGTTGTCTAATCTGCACCATATAAAATTTCTAGCTTAGGCTATATTTCCCTTATCTCTTGTTCCCATTTTCTCTAAAAAAACTTAAAGGAACCAGCCTTCTCTAGAGACTAGACAGATGATCTCAAGCAAGATCTGTCTATTCAATATTGGCAAAGTCTAAGGCGCAACACTATTAACCGAAGGCAGATATTGTTCCAAAAGCTACCTGAACTTGGCACCCAAAGAGATGTGCTATAGTCCTCTCCTCCACCACATCATCATAGTCTAACTATAATAGAAATTTTGTTTTTGCCTTGCTACCAAAAAATTATTTATCTATAAACTGCACATCCTTTTCTCACAGAGGTCATAGGCTTGTCCAACTGGTCCTGCAACTCCTCTACTCTACTGTTGAAGACCTTCAATAAATTGTTGATCATATTCACTTTCTTCCTCCCTTCGTAGGTAACACATAGTACCACACTACTTTGTATTTGGTGCTACTCATTTTTCAAAGATACTCCATCATCATCCCTATCCTTTTAATTTTGAATGTGGAAGCCATTAAATTCATGACCAGTTTACATATTCAAATCTCATGAAAATTCTAACCACCACTGAACCCTTGTTGCTGTTACATGGCCAGACCACCACTGCATCTTAAATAGTTGTCACTGCTCATAGAACTGTATTTTTGTCACCTACGAGTTCACCTACTACCTATCAATTTCTTGTTGCTATCAGACATTAAAAATGTGTTCCCCTTTTATTTTTCTTATATCATTGGATGGTGAAAGAAGTATATATATCCTCTACCTTGCTATAGTTTTTCTTTGCCATCCCCGATTGCAGCTCCTCAACCTTCTCGAACACCGACTTCCTCAACTTTGACCTTAGTGTTGCTACCTTCATTGAAGCTCAACTGTCCGCTACTTATATATCTAAGATGTTCACTTCAAAAATCATCCAAAAATATTTCACTTGCTTTTATTTATACATAAACCTTTCACTTGATTTTAGCACCCTAATGGTCGGTCCATATCACTTTCATATTTAAATATTTAATTTAAATAAGTTAATCTTTGGCAAGGGGGTTTAAATATTTAATTTAAATTTTTAAATATTTTTATTTAAATATATCAAAAACTTTATATTATATTTTTATTTTAAAACATTACTTTAATATTTAAATATTTAATTTAAATATTAAGGCATACACTACCACTTTATTCGCCCAAGCACACCATGGTTTACTAGCAACCAAGTAAATATTTTTTTTGTTTTCAATTCCTCCTTTGATTTGTTGTTTAAGGACACTTTAAAATATGCCCAAATATTCTTCAATTTTTAGCACTATGTCACCTTGAACTTGTTGTCCTATGACTCTTCAACTTCTACTACAAAAATCAACAATCTTCTTCACAAATGAGCCTTCAAATATTCGTGGTTGTCCTCAAACTTCTCAAAATGGTGGCCTCTTCAATTATTTTTTGTCCTTAAACCTTCTTGTCAAATTCAAACTTCAAATCTGATCCCTTTCATTGTCCTCTTCCTCAAGAATATGAATATCTTGAGGTCTTCAAAAATATTCTCAAATTTTGGCAAACTTCTTGCCAAATACTTCTTCCTTTTGGGGTTGTTGTCAAATGGCGATAATTTTCCTAAATTTTTCTTTTCATGAGCTTCTCCTACTTGCAATATTCTAACACAAACTTTCTTCAAATTGCCTCCAATGACCACTTCTTCAACTTTACAATGAGGCCTTATCTAGACTTATTCTTCTTTTTCTTCTTCAAATTCTCATGAGACCTTTTCCTTGGGTCTTCTAATTCAGCAACTTCTCAAATTATTCTTCTCAAAAACTTCAATGAGACCTTTCCTTTGGTCTCTTCAACTTCCAACTATGGAAATTCTGCAATGAGATCTCTTTCTTGGATCTCCAAATTTTGTTGCTTCTCAAATATTCAATAGGATATTTTTCTTGGTCCTCCTCTATCTTCAATATTCTATGGTTACCTCTTTCTTGGGTCTCCTCAATCTTCAACCTATAGTTTTCAATATTCAATGAGACCTCTTTCTTGGACCTCCTTAATCTGCAATGTCTACTCTTTTCCTACAACTGAAAACTAATCCTTGCACAAGGAAAACACATAGACTTTCAGGTAACCAAAGGTGAATTTTTCACTATCTATTGTAGGAAGCTTCTCAACTTCTGAGAACTAATTTTTTCAACAAAAAACTTAAATAGTAGGAACCAAATACATTCAAATTTCAAAAAATTTAAAATCAATAAACTTCACTAGTTATTCTCAAAACTAGTGGAAATAAATCTATGTTGAGTCCTAGTATTCATGATTTTTCTTTCAACCCTATGGAAAGACTATCCAAATAGCAATCTATAATCTTCTTCTATCTATAAAACTTTTAAATAGGACCTCCTTCTTAGGTCTCTTAATAATCATCAATTTCAAGGTCTATGTTCAAGACCTATAAATTTCCTTCTATTTTGAACTTGCTCTTGGAATAGGTAAATCTTAAAACTTCATTGATTTTACTTCAACAAAGTGAAAAATACTATCTTCCCTAGTTTTCATTTCCAAAGGTAATTTTTTGAACTTCACTGGTTTCTCGTTAACTAGTGGAAATCTCCTTTGCAATTTTAAAACCTATGCAAGATAAAACCTTGTTGTGAATCTGATACCACTGTTAGATTTTGAAGCTAAATTCAAAGGACTATTAAAGCTAACACCCACAATGCATGCAAGAGTTTTGGTTTATTTGCATTACAGTTAGATTTTGAATCTAAACACTTAAAATAAAACAACCACAAGATCTAAAATAAATTTATAATATGAAATATAAGATAATGACAATATTCTAAACATATAAAACTCATAAATAAATTCTACAATAACTCATAGAATTACCATTAACAAATGCTCATAAAAATTGTATCTCCATTGAATAAATATCTCAAATACACCATACTTCCACACACTCTCATTCTACAATATATATATCTCACACACACATAGACATATATAATGGAATGTGACTCTTCATATAGAGCACTCTTGGCCTTCACTCTTCTTGAGACTCTTCACTATCCTACTCTATGGACTCATGTGCACATGGACTATTATGCACATTTACATTACCAAAATACTTTGCACACTTGTGCATTTATTACATTGCATAAAGTAAATACTCACACTCTAATTTAAGACACTCTCCTAATTTAAAGATGTACCAAATAATTTAGTATATTCCAACAATTACTATATGATTAGTATTATGGTGAAAATCTTGATTTCATAAGTGGATAAACAATCCATTCACTTGGTGGCTCCACACTTGAAGAATTTAAGAGCTTTGAGAACTTTATTGGGAGACATATATTCAAAATCTTATGATCACAAGATCAGAGGCCAAGAAGCTTAAATAATACCTATATTTTGTTGAGTTAAAAACTTTTAGGGTATTAATAAAAGTAAAATCACTTTATCCCATCTAAGACTCATCTATCTAGAGTCTAATTCCTCTATAATCCATTCATCAAGAATCACCTAGCACTCCTATGCCTAGGATCATGATTGAAAGAATCTACCCTATATGGACTAGTGTTGAAGTTCTCAATCTATATAATCTTCATGATATTATATAGGATGTACTCAAAGTCTTTCCCTCATATTATGATAAAGAGAAATTTTCTTATGAACATTGTCAAGATATAATGCATAAAATCATCCATGAATATATAATGATAAGGTTATTAGCCCTATATTTCAAAGGTAAGATACTAATTTGATATCACTCTTTAGAAAAAAGTAGCATCAACACAAGGGTGAAATTGACTGAACCCTTCATCCTATAATTCAATGATGTGGAGGTTTTCTTTTCACTCCTCACTCAGTTTACTTCCATATAAAGGCATCCATAGGAAAACATCATTGATTTCAACATATAGTTCAACAAGACTTGAAGGAAAATCATGTAGGAGATAAGATCTTTCCAAGCTCAATCCTACATCTATTATTTCCAAGATTTTGTTTTGGACTTAAACTTGCAAATCCAATAGTTAAATAAGATGAGACATCCCTAGATATTTCAAGTGGCTATAGTATTAGAAAATTCCTTGATCTTGGTTGGTAAGCTTCCTCCAAAGGTTGTGGTGACGTATTTTCCAAAAATTCCTTAGTAGAATCAACAAGCCTTACTTTTGGCTTCCTCAAACCCATTACTAGCTACTTTACCTACAACCATGCACTATACTCAACCTACCATTCCAACCATTCAATTACAATATATGCCTATTATGGAACCAAAATAATTATCAAATATGTAGAAGTTTAAAGCAATTATAAATAATATAACAAACAAGATCATTGTAATGGAGCAATAAAATTTTGAGATAAGATTCAAAGGGTACTAATAGATAAGATAGCCCTATGTCACAAAAGGCCAAGGAGATTCAACCAACAATGTATTCAAAAAGAAAAAATATTATGGTTGGAGACTAGGAGGAAGAAATATCCATAGCCCAAGAGGATTGTCGATGTTTGACCTACAATGATACACATAATACCAACACCTATATGATTTACCAACATCAATGTCATTCAATTGTAACTTAGAAAGCTAAAAGGAAGTCAAAGGGTTAGTGGTAATGCTTATAGACCTAGATTAAAATCTCTTGTCTAAGGAACCTATGAGATTTGGTACATTTTATATGTTAACCAGATCTAAGAGGAGACCTCTCTTGGTAGATCTCTAAATGGTTGAGGTTCAATAGGATCCCACTTAACTACAAAGAAATAGAATAAATATAAATTTAAATAATAGCCAAATCCACAATAATACAAGGCCAACCAAGAGGAAACCTAGGAAGAAGCCTTGAGGAAGTTTTGTTTCCCCTTATTCATGAGGAAGCAAAGGCAAGAAGAAATGCAATAGTATCAAAAAATATTTGAGGATTCATTCCAAAAGGATGAAACGTTGTTAGAAGATTCCATATACATCATTATAGAATATTTGAAAAGGACTCCCTCTATAGATAGCTTGTATTATGCTTTGTTTATTCTTGGATAGATTTATCTACTTAGAGTAGTCCTAAAGAACATAACCCTAGGCAGATTTAAATTTGGCTTAAGTTTAATAGACCCTAGGGATGGACAAGAATATGCCTCCTCCCTTATATATATCTTTATGCATGGAAAAATGGGTTGTGCACAATATCATTGTGGAATCTAGAGCTATAAAAATACTTATTCCTAAATTTATATATGATACAATGGGTATGGAATATATCCAAACTAGTTTTAGCATGCTACAACTAGATGGAACACCAATTTGAATGTTCAAAGTATTTAAGGACATACCTATGGTACTGAATAATATTTTAAAGGTCACAATAATCCAAGAGGTGATATTGTTTTATCACCTCCTCTCTTTGGACTATGCTTATTGTAGACACCCAATTTTGACACACTAATAATGACTTCCCAAAACTAGTTGTAAACACTCCAAAGCTTCCCAAAATTAGTTCTAAACTTCACAAAACATAAAAATTATCATTCCCCGTCAATATAGACACCAAAATTTACCTTTACCAAATTTTCCACTCTGACCAAATTCACTAGTGATGAATTTGGTAAGTTGAGTGGCAAATTTGGTAAAACTGCAAAATCAACATATTTTGACCAAGACTAGTTTTTACCAAATTCACCACACCTATGGCTAATTTGGCTAGTGGTGAATTTGGTAGACCTTTAAAAATTCAAACTATCCCAAATCTAGTCTAATTTGTTATCAAACTCACCACTTACAACCAAATTCACCACACCTATGGTGAATTTGGTAAATAGTGGTGAATTTGGCAAAACAACCAAGAATCTTTCACATGAACCAAGCAACCATGTATCAATAATCCTTTCACCTCTGACATTGATCCTACATGCTTAAAGAAGGTCTAGGATGCATTTATTTAAATTTATTCTTGTCCATTCCTCCCTCCAAGTCCTCTTGCAAATCCTATTTAAGGAATGCCATGGGGTAAGCATTTGGTAAGGCAATTCATTGTAGCAAAGCTCTATCCATATTCTCTTAGAATTAGCATTTCTCTCTTTAAAGCTCTTCCTAAGAATTACATAGATTTTTACCAAGTATTTGAGCATCCTTTGTGATTATTGAGATCAATTCAAGCAAGGCAAGGAGGACTTGGGAGAAAGGAGGTCACCATTGGAGGTAAGAAGGAGATCTCTCCTAGATTCCTTCTCTGCTCTCACTTTGATTCCACAACATTTTGTCCTCTAGGTTGTAGCCTTGCTAACTTGACACTTTTTTTATGCATTTCATCTTATATGCTCCAATTTCTATTGTAGGATTTTTATCCTTTTCTTTGGCAGCCTCTAACTCTATTTTTACAGCATTCTAACAGTGTTTCACAGCCTTCTTGTTCAATTTTAGCATCCTTACTATCATCTCTAACACTTTTTTTGCAGGCTATCTTAGTTTACATTTACTTTTATCATACTTTACCTCTAATCCTCTATTTTTCAAGATTTTTATTGTGCTTTTCTTTGCATAAATTTTGGATAAAATATTTACTAATCTCTTATCTACAGATTTTATATCTTGCCTACAACATACTAATCCTTTTTATTTTCCTCCATGCAATTTTTCTTTCATATGTTAAGCATTTTTGCTTTCTATTTTTCTTCTTCAAGCATTTACATATCTATCTCATTTTATGAACTTTGTTTTCAAGTAAAAGTCTCTTGTCACTTAAGCATTAATTTGTTTTTCTTAAAATAAATTGATTACCTCTTACATTTTCTAACATTTTGTATTGGTATTTAGATCCTCTTTTTTGCTTCCATTATATCAAGTTTCAGTTCTATTCTTTCATGCTTACATATTGTTCGTTTAATTTATGTTTTAAGTAATTTCTTAACATAGCTTACTAAATTCTTAAATCTGTCATCATAATTCACTGTCATAATATTTTTGGGAATTAGTTTAACCCTAATTTAGCATTATTTAACCTTCTATTTTCATCCCAAAGTCTCTTATAATTCTAATTGTTTAGACTTGCATACCCCTAGGGGGATTTCACACTTTTATTCCATGATTAAAATTTTACTCCTTCAATTCTCTATTTCATAGGTTTATTTCCTAGATTTTCTTGTACACATACCTTATAAAATATATTATAATCTTTTCATATCAATTTCAGTTGAAACCCCCTTTGGATTGATCTAAAATATACCCTAAAACTTAAACAATCCTACCCAGTACTAAATTCATCATCCATATGGTGAATTTGACAAACTCAAGTTTCATAGGTTCAATACTATGATTTCATCATCCTTAGAACTTCTAGATCACATTAGGAACCTTCCTAGGAAGTTTCAGTCCAAAAGCATAATCAGAGCTAGCCAAAATCAACCCTGAAAACTCAAAAACCTCACCCAGGACCAAATTTGCCATCCCTATGGTGAATTTGGCAACCAGAATCACAAAACCAAATTTACCACTTAGACCAAATTTGCTAGTGGTGAATTTGGCAATAGGCCAAAACCCATTCTAGGAAGGTAAGCATATTCATTTTGTTTTTGCAAAATAGGGGGTCTAATCAGTAGGAAAGATAGTTTATCACCTCACTACCTTTAGATAGACCCCCAAAGCATGAAATCTAATTTTTTAATTTTTGTGCAGGTTTTACCAAATTTGCAACCCCTATGGTGAATTTGGCATTAGTGGCAAATTTGGCATTTTTCAATGGTGAATTTGGTAGATAGACTCTAGGATGGGTAATCCAACCACTTGACCCACCCCTAGCTCAGCAATTTGTGTTTTCCTGCATTTTGTTTTTAATTTTTTTCTATTTTGAAATGCAACTTATTTAGAATCAGAACATCTTATAAAAATCTTCTTTCTTTATGAGATGGTCGCATCGATAGAAGCCCAAGAACCATAAATTTGGGTCTTATACTTCAATAGAGCAAGATGCACAAAAGGCCCAGGGTAGGAATTATCCTATTCATTCCATGACAACAACTCATCCTATTATCATTTAAGCATCACTTTTCTTGCACTAACAATACAACATAATACGAAACACTTATTCTAGGTCTTAGGGCCACAATAAATATAAATATCAAAAACATAATGATATATGGTGATTCACAACTAGTAATCAACCAAGTTAATGATACCTATCAAACCAAAGATGAAAATCTAAAACCATACAAATACATTGTAGACTTATTAAAATCTTAATTTGATCACATAACAATAAAAGCTATACCATATTCTAGCAACCACCATTCTGATGCTATGGCAATAGCTGCATGTCTCATCCCTCTAGAATTGGAAGATGAATAAGCTTCTATTATCATAAGGTCAATTAAATAACCTTTTGTAGTATAATCATGCTTACTACCTCTTAACATATGTAACATCGAAGCATATATGCCTCAAGCACCTTGGTGCCAAGATATTTTCTATTTCTTCAAAAAGGAATATTCCTCGAGGGATTTAACTCTAGAAAACATAGACAATTTAGGCTAAGAGCTTGCAAATATGTCATAATTAGGGATATTATATATTAATTCTCCTTTAAATGTATACTTCTTAGATGCGTAAACTCATATGAGGCACAAACTCTCATAAAATAAGTCCATGATGGATCATGTGGTGGTCACTTTAGTGGACTAGTTGTAGCCAAAAAGCTCCTTAGGATGGGCTATTACTGGTCCTCCATGGAAAATGATACTCACAACTATATCAAGAAATGTGACAAATGTTAACAACATGACAATATCATTCACACTTCATCTCAAGAACTCCAAACTATCATGTATTATTGGATTTTCTCCTCATAGGTATTGGATATCATAGGAAAAATAAACCCTCAATCATCTAAAAAATATAAATTCATTGTTATAGCAACAAAATATTTCACTAATTGGGTTTAGGCAATGCCCCTATCCTCCACCATAGGTATTCAAGTATCAAAGTTTATCTTAAATCAAATCATCAGTCAATATGGCATCCCTTCAACCATAATTGCATACAATGGTACACCCTTTAAAAATAAAGAGATTGCTAAAATGTTTGCCAAATACAAAATTCAATAGAAATGGTCGACACCTTACTATCTGTAAGGAAACGGACAAGTTGAGTCCTCCAACAAAATGCTAATCAAAATCCTTAAGAAAGTAATCAATAAAAATGGTTGAGACTAGCACTTACAACTTTACCCTATCTTATGGGCATATTGTACAAGTGTATGTACCCCTATTGGGGCAACACCATACGCATTAGTTTATGGTACCAAAGCAATTTTTTTATTTGAATTGGAAATACCCTCTTTAAGGGTCTTACTGCAAGACTCTTCGGTAGGAGATGAATACATTTCAATCTACTTACAACAACTAGAACTCCTTGAATAAAAATGCATCAATGCCTTAAAACACCTTAGAATGTACCATAACATACTTCATGAGCTTACAACAAGAAAGTACATCATAGATCTTTCAAAGTTGAGGATTTGATCCTCAAAGAAAATCAAAAGAACACCAATGCCAATGTCGATCTTAAAGGAAAATTCAAGCCTAATTGGTTAGGACTCTTTATTATCATAGCAAAGTTTATATTAGAATCCTACCACCGAGACACATTGGACGGCCAAGAACACAAATAACCAATTAACATCAATCATCTTAAATGATACTATGCATAAAGCACATCGAGTTCTTTACCTACTCATTTGATTGATACACAATAAGAACCACCATATAATCATACACACTTCATCCCTTGCATGCTTGCCTTGTTTTCTTGACAAAACCATCAAGAGAGGAGAGTTTACTATGATGCAAAGACCAATCCTTATTATAAATATATCTACATTGCATCCACCTAGGCTAACTAATATGTTGAGTAAACTCTCTCAGTCCAAAAATTGTGTCCTCTAAAATCTTCCTCTATATCTCATTTCGCTACTATCATCCTTCTATTCTTATCCCTCTCTTGGATTAAGTGATGTATGACGTGATTGTACATGACCCTGATAATCCAACCTTTTCTCTTTATTTTTTCCCAATATTGTGGATAATTAAAAAATAAACTACAATCAAATTTCTATCTATCTCACTTCTTCTATCAAACATTACACATGACTTACTTTCTTTTGTATTACATAAGTCATATCATTAATTTCAATAACATTCTACAACATTATTAACAATACATATCTACAATACTTCTCAACAAAAGAACCTTTGTATTCTATCAACATTCATGATTATTCTATAGGCTCCTCAAAGACATCTCTTTCTCTTCTATAATTCAAAACAACGTATTATATAAGAGAATTTAAGAGTTGTCTATCAAATGTATTATGACATCTATTCATCGTATTCCTCACATGTAACTCATCTAATAGTCCATTCAGGGATGAGAAATCACATTCAACTAATTTCTTATAAATTCATAATCATTTGTGAGTTCTACTAGTTACTAGTTGAATGGGTTCTCTTCCCTGATTAGCCTATCATTCAAGTTCATAAAATCATACCTAATACATCATAATCTACTTACTCATTCTGTAACTAACCCAATTTTTACTACTCATCCACTTCAATTATATATATATATATATATATATATATATATATATATATATATCTTCCATAAATAAAAGTACATAATCATAATCTAAGATAAAGTTATTCCAAGTGGACTATAAGTAAACAAGGCAACAATTATCAAGAGCTATTAAGACTTGGTCAGAGTCACTCTTGAGTAGAAGTGACCAGCTTCTACAAAAACTACATACCACACCGATGGTATGAGTACATGCCTTGAAGATGAAGTAACCACACCAATGGTTAATCATCAATCTTAGTTCCTACCCTCATCTCCATGATGGGACCACTAAGATAAAATAAAAATCACTACATGTGATCAAACTTACACAAGCCTTGGAATAATAATCTTAAGCATGATTATCTTCCATTATCCCTCATAATATTTATTTGATCATCTTTCTCATTTAAGGCATCTCTTTGGTTATATATCTGAATTAATCTTGTTACCAGGAGGTATTTTTATCATCATCATGGGAGTACCTAATCCACATCTCCTTCGAGCACAAAATTAGAATGCAAGATTTTACTGAGCTACAACTCAAGTATAAATTACAATCTAGGGCTTCAACCCCTCCAAGATCCTACTCGGATTATACCAACTGGTTATCAATTTCTATTTTATTACTATAGCATTTTTAGGTTAAAACATCCATAATTTTTTATTAGCACATCATTACTATTCTACTACTTAACCATATACAACCATCAAAGCAAAGCATATAATCCATTGCATCATATTCTCTAAGTCTACACATCATTTATACATTAAATATACTTCTCATTGAAAGGTAAATACATGCAATAAATTATTGATACTAATTTAAATACAACATTCACCATCTATTTAATCAACAAAATATTAGAGATGAAAGTAACATCCATAATCTATTTAATCAATAACATATTGGAAATAAATGCAACATTCATAGGAAATGACAAAGCAAACCATAAATTAAGGTGACATAGTATTTATCCTAGGAACCCTCATGGGAAATAAACCTAGCCTCCAAAATATGTATTTTCCTCACATTTCATAAACTTAGAGTGTCATAATTACAATATAGAAAGGTATCACACGGATCCTTTTCTAAATCAATTATACAATTACAAGAGATAAAATCGTCTCTTATAAAATCGTCTCTTATAAAATCAATATGCAAAAAAGGAAACACCGATTTTCTTTATCTAAGACATTGATATAATACATAAGAATATTACAAATTCTTATACCTTCATGTTTATGAATGATACTCAGATACATGTTAAGAAGAAATCTCTTCGAATATTACAGAGGGAACCCCATAAATTTCCTCGATAATGAAATCCAAATTCATTCTCTCAGATTGATACATCATCAATCCATCATTTAATGAATTAAAGTCCCATACCTTTAATTAATTAAAAAATGACTTCTATTTAATTAATAAGTCAAAGTCACTTTTTCATAATTTACCACTATTCAATGCAAATTATGCTACTATCTCCTAAAATATTTTATCATTAAGTATAGACTATATATTTTTCAGAATAGTTTCTCCCAATCTAATCTAATATCTCTTCCAATATAATTTAACAAAATTTAAACTAATTATCTATCCATTCAATAATAAGTATTGAAAACATCATCAATACACAAATCTCATCATAACATTACCACTTAGAATCATCTATTACTGCATAATTAACTGAATTAAAGTACTGCAATAATAGAATTTACAAAATATTTTCATAGAGATGTCATGAAATTATGTTTCTATAATATGTTAGACACAATAAGTCTCATTAATTTTATCAAAAATCCCACCAAGGAGTATCACACTATGGTTTGCTAACTCTTACCATGAGTTAACTAGATATAAAATAGGTGTCATTAAAGACAAAACATAATCTCAAAATCTAATTTTAGGATATTTACTGTAGGCACCATATTGTAGCCACTAATACTCCATCCTAACCATACCACCATCCACTTGTCCACCATACACATTTCCCGCCCTCAAAAGGCCCACTTTAGCGCTTTCCTGCCATTTTCTAACCCAATTGAGCTTATTTTTATATTATTTTATATTTAATATAATATTTTATATTATAATATATTTATTATAAAATATGTATTTATAAACCCAATTAACCATAGTCATCTGATCCAATCTAATCTCCATCGTCCATCTTCATTAATCCATGCCACAATTAAAATACAATCTCAGCCCTAGGATATGATTTAATCTTAGCCACACGATCTAAAGTGTTGAGCTAAAACCCTAAGAAACCCTAAGGTTGGATTATAAGTAGGGGCATTTGTAAATGCCCAAACCCTAGAATGTTCAAACCCTAAAAATAGTTGTGCCCTTGAGAGATCCCGATGAAGCTGAAGGTTGCAGAACTCTAAAGATCCCAAACCCTAGATGATCATAGGACCTCCATCATTCCAGCCATCCCCCATATCCATCCTTTCCACCTCACCCTTCGCAATTTCCGTTGTTGCCACTTTTGCCCATCCACTGCATTCGCTGCACACCCCATGATTTGCTTCTGCAGATCCATCCTTACCCATAGGTGCACTCTCGAGCATGCAAAGCTCATTGCAGAAGCTTGACAGGCACTCACTAGAGACTACCATTCAGTAGGTGTACACCAGATCCTGTAAAGCTCACTGCAAAAGTTTACCAGGCGCTCGCTAGAGCCTGCCATATCTTATAGGTGTGCACTAGAGCCTGTCGTCATCATCAAACACCCCACGGACCTGCTGCACCACATCTACTGCTTCTACTAGGGTATCACACCAATGAATCTACAAAAAAACATCAACAAACAAGGTAAATCACTTATTGGTTGTTATATTTCATATTATCTCATTATGTTCACATTTCATTGCCATAACTAGGGTTTTGTAAGTGGTGATTTCTGAGGGCTCACACTGTGGAGCCCTCATTTGTTATTACTAATTTCCTTTGTTTATTTGTGTGCAGGATTTGATAATACATCAAAAGCATTGAACGGCTATTGAAGCTGGAGTGGCCCGATTATGAATATCAAGAAGCCCACTCAACTTTGTTGGGAGCAAGACACACCATTTTAAGACACTTCATTACTGTAGCTAGGGTTTCGGAGAACCCTAGCATCTCATACATCTTCGTATCAAATACTCATTGATTACAGATTGTATCAAAAGGAGTTTATTGGCTCCACCCATATTTTAAATAAAATTATATTTTTGTACAATCTTATGTTTCTTTGGGTTATTTTCTTTCTTTATTGTTTAAGTGTCGTGTCCTTGTCTCTACATTTATGTATCCTAAAATTCATTTTGGAAAACCTATTTTCCTTTATGAAAGCATCCACCTAGATGTCCCTTGGTTTACATTATAAAATTATGGATAATTCCCATACCTTCTCCAAGAATGGACACCAATCCATCCTTCAAAATCATTCAGTTTTCTCTATTTAATTAAGTTCATTTATCCATTTTATGATTAAACAAACAAAAGTCTATAATCCATATGTTTATTGGTTGTACTATAAAATTATCAAGATTACACACTATGTACCTTGAATTAATTAAATTTGTTTATCATTTTTACCATGAACACATAATATTTTGTTATCTATTTCTACTCAAAATCTTAGAACATACAAACAAAAGTATATAATCTAAATATTTATTAATTACATTCTTGCCAAAATCTTTGGTATATCTACTATACATCTGTATATCTTACAAAGTGATGGATTTATACCCAATGAAAGTATCTCAAGGTTGTTGTCCCTTGGTCCTTTCACCATGATGTGTTGTGTCTGTACTGTCTACTTGAAAGGCTTCTCAAGAAACTACTTGAGAAGTCGTTCTAGTTTTGTTCTAGTTTATCACTCAAGTTGCTCGAGTTGTTCTCCCTCATCCACATTGTACACTAATAGTTGGCTAATATGGAACAAGTAATCCATGGATCACTAGTGCATAAAAATAGGAAGCCAATAACTTAGCTTTGTAGTCATCCCTTGCTTGTCATAGATGTGCATTTTTTGCATGCAAGGATGCTACTATTGTATCCCTTCAGTAATGAATTTTTGCTAACTCTATCTGGATCCTCTCTTGATATTTAATGGTGAATTATTTCTCAATATCCAACATAAAATTTTCTTGTACCTATTTATCTACTAAGTCCAATTGTTGGGTCTCTAACAATCTAATTCATTTCTTCAGCACTTTCACTTCGTGTTGCACTTTTCTCATGGGCGCAACATTTTCAATGTTTGATGGTCCTGCTTCTATTTCTATCCAATGGTGTACATGTATTTTGGGAGATTATTCCTCTACTCCCTTTTCATATGAATGCTCTTCCTATATGCCAATAGCCTTGGCTATTTCTCTCTTATCTTTTGCATCCTCTTTTGAATCTTCCTCTTGTTATCACCATTATGCGACCCACCAACTATCATAGTCAGGGGTTGTACCATCATCATCCTCCTTTAGTATCCATATAGCCTCATCAGGTTATAATTCTAATGGCTCCATTGGTGGAGGTATCACTACTTTTCTTCCCTTTATTGTATAAATCATGGATGAATCTGGTATTCGTGTGTAATACTAAACTATCGCAATACTTGAGTATATTTAAAATACTCGTATTACATATTCATATGTCCAATCAACCACCTTGCTTATTGCACACAAGTAAGTTGTACTCCATCTTCTATCCATACTGGTCCCTCTCTCCAAGGTCTCTAGATTACATTTTAGGATTGTAAATTTTCCCAAATAGAGCAAAATCGCTTTCTATTGCCTTCAAGTGGCTTGCTACTGGTCCACTCCTTTCCCCTCTACCACATTAATGCATAGGGTACCTCTGGCCCCACAAATTTGTGTGCATCATAGGGTAGCCCTTGGGGTCTTTCTATGACTATGTGTTCCCAGGCCCAAATTTTTAGTAAGAAACTACAACTCAATCCATTTTTCTTCATTGTTATTAACTCGAACAACTCTCTATAGATCTGAGCCAACAATGTTGGAGCCCATGCATATACCTCTGAATTCTCCACTAAATCTATACTATTCCCAAAAAATTCCATGGAAAATTTGCACCCCTTACTTCCAATAAAATGATACTTGATATGAGTTCCATTATTACAACATTTCTATGTGTCAGTCTACCCATCACATAGTGCAGTTCAAATGCTATACCACCCTTATCAATGTTCACGCTTCTCCATTTGGCCCTGAACACTCTTTTCAAAATATACGCCATTTTTGCTTCATTGGCCACAATCATTGTGCATCCTTCTACCGGTATCCAGTATATCCGATATACATCTTATAAGGTGATTGTTATTTCTCTAGTGGGTAAATTGAATGTCCCTCTACTGGGATCCCATATTTCAACTAGGGCTAACAGATAACACTTGTTTGCTCGTACTAGCTCCAAATGAGCTGCTCCTTCACATCCAATATTTTTTAGCCATTGTTAGTCATCAGTATCTATTTTATCCCTAGAATTTTGAAATATTGTTCTCAGTGGGTGATGTACTCGGATGATCTTTAATGATATTATCTCTTTTGGCTCTATATTATCGCAACTATTGGTTCTAGCACTATTAGAAGCCATCACTCAGAGTGTATGTTCCAAAAAATCAACTACTATAAGTAGGAGGATCAAGAGGTACACTATGGTGTTTGCTCCCAATATCACCAATATTAATAGGGTGAACCCTAATACAAGAAAAATTGTATTCACTGCCATGAATAATTGAAAGGTTAATCCTTCTACCAAAATTGAGATAAAATTTCCTAGTTATAATTCTATGTAACATAACGATGGAGTATTCCCAATGGGGAGGTGTTTTCCAGAGGTAAGAATGATTCCTAGGTTAAGTCTACCAAATCGAACAGTCTTCTAATTCCTTGAATGACCACTGTATGATCTATCAATTGCTTTTATGAACCTCAAATACATACACTGTATGATATCAGATCGTAAAATTACCAATATGATATGATATTACACTCAAAAAAATTAACAAATGTTATTTTGGAGGTTGCCATACATAGTTTTGTAATCGTTCAAGCCAATTTATCAAAACTGCAAAATCAGGTAAGTTCTTGTCAATTGCCTATTTTACCAAATAGGGTAATAACTCTTTGTACGATTTATAGGATGTACGATCCAAAGGTACAGTAGGATGTTAATTACTATACTCTTCTACTCCAATCTCTCTTTGAGATGTTTTGTAAAGGTTTAACAACCTAAACAAGATAGTTTCATTCACAAGCAAAACATCCAATCCAGACTAGTGAGAGATTTCATCCAAGTAATTACATCCAAAAATTGTATAGTCTGCTTTAGTACATCTTTGCCATCATCCTCATACTCCTAGATCATTCTCCATAACTCCACCAGTAACAATCTGCTCACAAAGTTGCAACAAAGCCTACAACTAACATATAACAGTAAGGAAGAAACTCAATTACATAATGATAATCCACAATGCATCAACCATACACAACAGGATCATACACTATCATCCACAATATCTGTTATTCTCATTAATGGTTATCAAATCAGTTACAATGTGAAAAAATCTCTCATAGTAATTGCAATAACTCATAAATATGTCTATCTCTCTACTCTAACAACTAATAACCAATAAACTAGTAGCCAAACCTACAAATTCAAAAATGGGGTCTTATATAACATTGCCTAGGTCGTTCCAAAGTGATTCTTGAGAAAATATGTTATTCACAACTGCCCATCTACAATTGAATACATTATTTTGGAAATTTCCTAATTTTAAACCTTAGATTAGCAAATCCATGTGACATTTCATCCCAAAATTATATTTCTTTTGCATCTGAGTGAATTTCGGTGCGCCCTGTATTATTTGCCACTGCTTTGTACAGTTTCCCACTTTAGTTGTGCGATCCCTTGTACGATTTTATCCCACTGTATGATTTCCAAAAACTTGAGAAAATCATCCCAAAATTGTCAAAATATAGCAAATCACCTTTTCTTCTTCTAGGAGGTGGATTTGTTGCCTACATCTACCCTCCCCTTTATTTTAGTCGATGTCCTCAACGACTCGTTCTGCTTATTTTTTTGGGATTCCATTCGGGATACCTCAGCCTCCAAGTCCTTGACTTGGTTCTTATACATTTCTCATTCATTCTTTAGCTTGGCCGCATAGCTCCCCATATCGATGACTTTGGATCCATGAAGGTTAGCCTTTTTCTCGATAGCTTTCACAAAGTCCATCATCTACTTTTCTTTTTCGGAGGTACTCTTTGTCAACTTCTCCTTCCAATGAGTTTTTTCTCGAGCCACCACTTGGAGTTCCTCATTCTTCTCATAAATGGTCTCCAAGTGGTGTTTGATGTTATATTCTAGAGCTCGAACCTAGTCTTCTTTGGTCCTAACTTGAGATTGCTTCTCAATTACCATCTCATTGAGCTTCTTGCTATCTCTTGTTAGCTCCTCTATCTGCTTGGCCTGTGTAGCCATTTGCTCATTATTTTTGATCATCTAAGCTGTCAGTTGCTCATCCTTCACTTTGAGTTGTACCTCCAACTCCTTAATCCTATATTTTACCATCTAGAAAATATATCACTTATCTTCTTCAAGTGTTGCAATCTTGGCTTCAGACTCTACTCTGAGGCCTAATAGATCCTCCTCCAACTTCTTCATTTTCTCATTTATCATAGATCTACTTTTTTGTAGTTCATCTTCCATTGCGGCCAATTCCTTTTAAGTGGTTGCGGTCTCTTCTACTTGTGCCTCCTTGAGCCGATGTATTTTTTCCAACCCAATGCTTAGCAACTCTATCTAGTGTGTTAGGATGTTCAAATTCCATAGGGTAATGGACACTCCTATAGTGACCCTTCTATATTCCACTTCTATCGTATTGGTTGGGTAGGTTGGATGACTCACTCGATCCAAATAAATCTTCGGGTCTTTCCTACAGTTTGTGACTGTCCCTTCTGGCAAGTCTTCTCTTCCCAACATCATTGTTACCTCTTCCCTGGTAATCTCCATGGATGCTCTCCATGGATATTTGCTATCTTCTTCATTCACTCCACACTATTCACCCATTCTGTTATCCACTCCAAATCGAGAGATACTTGTTGCTCCCATAGCTTCAGTTCTCCTATGTGGCTAATACAGAATTCCAATTTGGTACTATTTATCATGTGGCATAACTAAGTGAAGAAGTTTTCCACCTTATCCTCTATTCCACATGCCTCCTCTTTCATTGTGATTATCTCGAACCGTGGTATCTCCAAGAGATAACTGGATTGCAATCCTCATAGTTATTCATCTGTGGGAGACCTTAATTCTTCTTCTTCTCTAAGGTGGCTAGAGTTTCCTCCAAGCTCTCTAAGTGATCTCTTAGTATCTATCTTTTCTCAAGGTGGATATTATTTCTCTCTTTTCTCCTCCTCCTTGTTATCCATAATATTTATGATCTCTTCCTGAGATCGCTGCTTAACTTATTCCTGGGCCTTTCCTGCTTCGGTTAAGCCTCCCTGTGGCTCCTTTGTGTTTTCCTGAGCTACTTCCTTATCCCTACCATCCACTTGTTGTTCCTCTGTCATATTTTCTTCTTGATTTTTCTATGCATCCCCAAATGTGACTTGTTGAGCAACAAGTTGTTCTCCTTATTGTGGCACTTCTATACCTTTCAAAACTTCTTGCTTGCTAGAGCCTCCTGATACAATTATGTATCGAGTCTTCTTCTTGGGCTCTATTGCTGTGGTACTTGGTCCAACTCTCACTTCTTCCTGGGTAGTGGCTACTCCATCATACCTGACCACAATTCCTCAAAATAATTCAAAGGCATCCATCCTCTCAAAATGATCAAAAATATCCGAAGAGTGTACTATTTTCTCTGCCTCCACCCAACACAACTCATCCAGCTCCATCACTTTTGAATATAACTATTCCATTCTCTATACATTTGGAGCTGGTCTCCCTGCCATTCTTTCTCATTGCCTCCTCATCCTTATCTATATAGGACTATTCTCCCTTTCTTGCTTGAGATGTTGCTCCTACTACCTTTGTGTAGGTACTTGTTATTATAGTTTTGGCTCCAACCGTCTAGAATGCTTTCTCTGATGATGTACATCGACATCCTCTTCTAGATAATTATCTTCCTGAGCTTCACTCTTGTGTCGCTCACTCCTTGTGCATGGTTTCTCTGGAGTAATATTATCTATGGGTACAACCTTTACCTATCTCAATATTATTGGTTGGCCCTGCCTGATTTCTCTAGATGGCGTCAACCCTGGAAACTGCATTCTGGCTTCTATGACTACATTCAGAAGCAATCCTATAGCCTGAAAGGCCATCCCAAAATTATTTGGTCTCTTTGTCAATGCTTCGTGCATTCTTCTCTCCATATAGGTACCCTAATCATATGGAGTCCCCTGGGTAATACCTTATGCATACTGGGCCATCCACATTGGCATCTATGCTGCCCTTATATCGCCTAACAGTTGAGCCATGATTGTATTCATTGCACATGCCCAATGGTCATTTTGTAACTAGCTCTATTTTATTTCACATGTTCCTGCACCAGAAATCTTTGCTTCTATCAACAAATTAACAGTGGTCATGGTGGTCACCAGGCAGTATGCTTCAGTTGGGTCTACCAATTTCTTAACTATATCCATGCCCTTCGTCAGCAGCCCAAATGTTCTTTTGAAGGCTTCCACCAAAAATTCTACCTTCACTGACTTCTTGCCCACATTGACATAGGTTGTCCTCATCACCGCATTATATGCTTGAACTATCTATAGAAGATAGTTATGGAAGAATGTTTGATGAAACGGTGGGATCTGTGCAATGATTGACACTTGTGCATTCTCAAATTTTTTCTTCCAGGGGTGAGACTTATTCTTCTCATCATTCCACCATTTCATGCATGCTTCTGCTTCATGTTGTATGAATGTAATATTTGATAATTCCACCTGGCATTCCTCCTGCCCACTACTCAGATCTTCTTATTGCTATTGCACATGCACTTCACTCCTCAATTCCATTCATGAGGTAGTGTCTTAGGCCATTCTTGCCTCTCTGTGACTCGGTGGTGTTCTATCCAGGTGTTCCCACCAATGGCTCTGTCTCCTCCATGACCTATATCCTCCTCTCCTCCATGGATGATTACCATACCTTTTGTGAGACTAAAACTGATGCCCGAAGTGTTGTCAAGAATATACCTCTTTCATGTAGTAGACCTAGTGATCTCTCCACCCTATGTGTTGCAATCCACCTCAATCGGCATCCAAACTCTTATGTTGAGATCATTCCTCCAACATCCTGTCGATTACTCAACTTCCTCCTTCACAATTAAAAATGCACCAAAAATCATACAAGCTTAGAAAAGCATACAATGTACTATTCTAAGTCCTGTGTATGGTTTTATCATCCTTTGTCTTCTTCCAGATCATACACACTTTTAGTAGTTCTTCCTTTTTACCTCATCAATTCTTCAAACGGTCAATTTTTTGTCAAATCGTACCATGACGGTCTGAAATCGTACAAGCTGCCAGTACTTTATATGCTACTGGCTGCCCTCCCCTTTAAAATTTGTATGATTCTGTACGCTTTCGTATGATCTCTTAAAAACTACTAAAAATGGTAAAAAAAAAAACCTTCAACTTGCACCCTTCTGCCTAGAAATCATACAATTTGCCCTCAAATCATACATTACGTCTTTGCTAACCCTCACTGCTAAAAAATCTTGGAGTTTTGGTCTCCTTTCCCAATTCTTCCACTGACCCAGTTGTCATATTGGCCCGATCTATCCTTTCATGTTTTTTCTCAACAAATCTTCCACTCCTTCAATCTCGACGTAATTTTCTTTACTTTGACAAAATTATGGTTACACTGTATGGTTGTACAATCTAGATTTTTCCCTCCTCACATCTCCCAGCTCACCTTTTCTATATTTCTCATCTCTTTAGGGTTTCAATCCTCTGTTTCCTTACACTTTCCCCAATTTCCACCACTAATATCTTCTTCCTCTGGCTTTAATCAATAATTTCTTCATTCAAAATCTGTACGATGATGTATTCTGACATCTTTGGCTATAATATCATGAAAATTTTCAAATTTTCCCCTTCTATGAAGAAAAAAACCTAATAAAACCCTAAATTTTTTAAAAAATAGGCACCATGTTGCATGCTTTTTCCATCTCCACTGCTAGATGATTAACAACTCAATAGTTGGTTTCAAAATTTTGTCTTTTCCCCCTTCTTTTATTCCAACCGTTGCTTTACCGCATGTCGCATTAAATGGGTTAGTTGGAAAATTGTACATAGTACGATCTAAATCGTACCATACGACCTCTTGTACGATTTGCATGTCAGTCTTACTTTGTACGATTCTCTCTTTTCACTGTACGATTTCATTACTTAGAGGAATTTTTGCTTTATTTTCTCTGGAAAGGTCATCGTTTCCGGTTTTCAACCTCGCCCTTCCTAATTGCGTCTCGAGGGATTTTCACAACTAAGGCACAATTTTTTGTTTCTCATTTTTTTTTCTTTATCTTCTTTTTTTTTCAATCCTAGTCTAATTATACTTACCTCTTGGTAATCGTACAGTGACATTCATCTGTACGACCCCAACCCACTCTTGGCCTCGAGGTTCAACCATAACGTTCTGATTAGTGGTATCCTCTTGTACCTCTACTTGACTGTCTTTGCCTGTGATGTTGTTGCCTGTTCATTTGCCCTCCTACAATGTGTACAGTTTGGTATTGTTGATGAGGCCTGGAAATGCCTCCATCATAGCATGTTTTGAACAACTAAAACTTGCCTAAAACTCTGTGATTTACTTTATATACTAGTTAAGTTGATCTAATATGTTGTGTATTAATTGTTTGCATGATTGATGTGTTTGGAATATTATATGCTGATTTTTATAGTTTTTGTGTAGTTTTATGTCACTTTGCCATGACCTGTTACATAAGGGATATGCTTAGGCTGATAGCAACACTTTACTATTCTTATTTTGATGTTTCTCAAGCATTAATTTCTTTGAATTTAGAAAATAGTGCAAAGAACTATTACTATGCAGTAGAAACTGGTTTTCCTGTGTAAATTCCAGCCAACTACCAATGAATGGCAAGGCATGGAATTCACACATGAAGAGGAATGAAGGCTATTGCAATATGATCCTGAGGACTAATCCACCTGAGAAATGCAGCTGAAATCAATTGAAGAGTACATAGTTGGTCATTTCGAAGATCTTCGGATTGAGAAATACAGTCTCTTCGGATTGAGCGAATATCTTCGGATTGAGCCACTTAGCTCCGGATTGAGAACAGAAAGCACTTTTTGACCTGTTGACTGATTTTTGATGGTGGAAAAAGGGAAAGAAGGCTGAGGAGGTTAAAGGAAAATATCTCCCATATAAATTTGTCGTCCTTGCCATCCAAAGCCACAATTTATGGAAAAGATCCTCTTCTAGGATAAACCTAGGGAATACTACAGAATAACAAGAATTGATTTGCAGAGTATATTTTTTGTTGTAATTAGATTTTAGGCATCTATAAAAGATAGCTCCCATCTAGGTTGAGCTAATAATAATAATAATAGAAATAGTAGTAGAGAAAATATAGATAGAGAATAAGTGAGAAAACTGAGACTATTACAGTTCTGTAATAGGTTTTAGCAACAGATTTGTAATCATGTTCTGAATCAATAAAGTACAAGTTTTTCTATTCATTATATTATGTTTGAGTGTGAGTAAGATTTAGAGAGAGAGGAACTCATACCTTCTTCTAGAAAAGGAGGTTGGCCACTTCCAGACCTAGGAGGAGGACTAACAGACAGGTTTTGTTCTGATTTTGCTACAGTAGAATAAGTTGTGAAACTTGTCAATTTCATTCTTTTGTAGTAGTTAACATCCATTTCAGTCCTAATAATTTATTTTCTATTCAAGATACTTTTGTGATGTGATTAGCAGTAGATCTGATTAGTCTTTTTGCTTTCCAACAACTTTCCAATTTACTGCAATTTCCATTTCTAGCAATTTATAGTTTTCTGCAATTTTCCTGCATTATTGTTTTTGTTGTCAACCCCTACATAGAAGATTGACAACCTTCTATTATAGAGTATTGAAAGGACTTAATTTTAGTTTTCATTATTGCAAGAGTAAATAGACTTTCATTTTGCAACTGTAATTAGGTTTCCAATTCTACAACTATAACTAGGGTTTTAATTCTGCAATTTAATCAGATTTCATTCTTGCAACTATAACTAAGGTTTCATTTATGTAATCAACAATTAGTTTTCATTCTTGCAATTATATTAAAGTTCAATTTATGCAATTTAGAGGTAGAAGAGACCTAAAAACCCCCACATAATCAGTTCCACCAATAAGACTTGTTGCTCCCAATTGACCTTAAATTATAGCCCTGTTCACTCCTTTCGTAGATAGCCTTGTACACTACCCTGGATTGAAAAATTCATTGAGAATTAATGATGTGCTTAATGACAACGCATCATTTTGGCATTGTTAGGGAGAGTGTTGTTAGAAGGTGTCAATAGTTCAATAGTTATTAATTAGACTGAGTTGTGAAAATTTAGGGTAAAATCTGAATATAACAGTTGGTTAAGTAACAATTATTGACTTATAATTTATGTCATTAAGGAGTAGGCATGAATGAGTAGGCCTAGGGATGAAGAAGGCAAAATTATCCAAAGATATCCCTGGATTATTCCATTAAGAAGATCTTCATGCCTAAGGGGTGAATCACCTGTGTTTGAACTACCAGAAAAACTAAAACAAAAACCACCAGCTTCATCATCATCAGAATCTCCTGAGCAAGAAAAATTACTAGACTCATTATCAACAGAAGGTTTTGGACCTCTTGAGAAAGAAATTTGGATAGGTTTAACTATTTTTGAAGAACAAGAAATTATGGCAGAAAGAGGCAATCCAGATGGGGATGACCAGCATGGTCGTGTCCATAATGAAAATGATCAAGATGATCAAGATGTGCTCCAACCTCCTAGAACATTTGAATATCCTATTCTTTTGAATCCCACACAGAACTCTCCCATGAAAACAATCTCACCTTCAGTGCTTCCAACCTTCTAGGGTGTTGCATCTGAAGATCCTGATCAGTTCCTATTTGAGTTCAAAGTAGTGTGTCAAACCTATGACTATATAAATGATAATTAGAAACTCAAGGTTTTTCCTTCAACACTCAAGGACTCAGCATTACGCTGGTTCATGAGCTTACAACCAGATTCCATCCAAACCTGGGATCAAATGGAGACTGTGTTTTTAGACAAGTATCAAGAGTATTGTCGAGTAAGGAACAGGAAAGATGAGTTGTTCAGAATTAAACAAGAAGATGATGAAACATTAGAAGATTACCTTGATAGATTTGTGTTTGTTCAAAGAAGGTGTGGACTAGGAGAACCAGAATTGTGCAAAACCATTTTTCTAAGAGGATTACAAGATGAATCCAGAGAGGTATTAGATTTGATGGGAAATGGGGATGTAAGTACTCGTAATATGGATGAGATTGTGGATCTTTGCAGAAATTACTCTCGCACTAGGCAGAAAAGAAAGAAAAAGAGTACAAATGGCACTGATGTGAAGGACCTAATAGAGGAACTTGCAAATTTTAAGACTGATATCCTGGTACAATTAAACACAACTCTGGGAGAAATTTCTACTAAAGCAAAAACCATAGAACCTTTAGCAATTTATTGCCCAAGATGTAGGAATAAACATGCCTTACAGGAATTTCCTCTAAACAAAACATCCATTTCAGCCATTTGTAGTATTTTCTCAAAAGGACATTTGACTGACAAATGTCATCTGCTACCACAACTAAAAACTGTCCTAGAAACTCAAATAGAAGAACTCAATTATGTGGGACCAAGACAAGGGGGAAACTTTCAACAGTATCAAAATACCCCTCATTTTCCTACAAATTGGGGAAACAACCATGGAAACATGTCTTGGGGACAGTCAGAACCACCCCAACGTCCTTGGAATTATTCTCAATGGACAAATTCTCAAGAATGGCCACAGACAGGTTGGAATAATCCATCCTAGAATCAAAACCAGAATAACCCATCATGGAATCAAAATAACCCACCATGGACTCAGAATCAAAGTAATCCATCTTGGATGCAAAATCAATAGCAGTGGGGTCAACAATACCAGTCCTATCCAAGGCAACAAAGAAATCAAGGTCAAACTCAGAATTTGCTACCTGCACCAAATCAAAATTTTCAAGGAAAACCAAATCAACAAATGCAATAGGTGAAACAACCTCAATTACCAGCTCAACCTGTAATAAATCCAAATAACATAAGGCAGGCAACTCCTACCTATATGGCTGATTCTGAAGGAAATTCAGATATGCAAATTCTGGATTGTAGCAACATACAACTACGTTCAGGGAAAGTTTTACCTGAACCTATTATAATTGAAGTGAAAGAAGATGAAATTCAAGAACCTATTGAACCAAGCAAAGTCAAACCAACAACGAAAGAAGAAGAAGAAAAAATAGAACCACAGGCAGAACAGTTACCTTCATCAGGGATAATTCCATACCCTGAGAGACTTAACACTACAACAAAAAATTTTGAATCAGAGTTAGTGAAAGAACTCAAAAAATTAACCATATCACTGCCCTTATTGCAAGCCATTAAGGATATACCTATGATTAAAATAACTATCCGAGATTTGTGCAATAGAAGAGCAGGAAGAAAAAAGAAAGCATTTCCTAAAACTGTTCATGTTGAAGGAAAGATAGTTGATCTCTTGTCAGGAAAACTAGTACCTCCAAAGTATAGTGACCCAGGAAGTCCAGTTATCATAGTGATCATAAGCTCAGTACCAATATCAAATGTCTTAGTTGATCTAGGAGCTGCAATAAATATCATGACCAAGGATACAATGGAACAATTACAGCTCAAACATCTCAGCCCCACATTCACAGTTTTAGAAATGGTTGATAGGTCAGTTGCAAAACCTGAAGGTATCATTGAAGATGTCCCTATAGAAGTTTCTTCTTGGGAATACCCTATAGATTTTTTGGTTTTACAGCCAAGAAACTCAGCACATGGCTATCCCATTATCCTAGGAAGACCTTGGCTTGCAACTGCAACAACCTTTATAGACTGTAGATCTAGAAAAATGACAATTTCAAATGGTATTGACCTAAAACAGATTTCTCTATATCCTCCTGCAAGACCTTTAAGCAATTTCATAGGTCAGTTATGGTTTCCTGACTCATATGAAGAACCAGAAGAGGTTATTTCCACACTAGCCACCTTGGTAGTAAGGGAACACACAGAAGACCTCCATGACACAAAAATTTTAGAAAATGAAACAGTCCTAATGAATGTTCTGCATGAACAAGGGTTAGAAGAGGAAGCAACCAATATCAATCAATTGCTAGTGAGAGAAGAAGGTCAAAGTTCTGAAGAAAGGCCATCTATACCATCACAGGAAACATCTATTTCACTACCACATGGGTGGCACCATCACTTGATCTTCCCTTCTCATTGTTCCATACAGGATATGCTTCCATCAGAAATCAATGAGACAGAAACTTCTTATGTCCTCCCATCTCATCATTGTCCTCTTAATTCCCTAGTCAACAATTGTGAAGAAGTAAATTCAGTCCTTCCAAATACAAAACAAATAGAAGTCCAACCAGGCAAATTTTTGAACATAAATAGCCAGCTTACTAGGGAAGAGGAAGAAAAATTGATAGTTGTTTTGCAGAAGCATATCCATGCTTTTGCTTGGGATTACAAAGATATGTCAGGGATTCACCCTGATGTATGTACTCATAGAATTTATACTGAAGATGTCAAGCCTGTAAGACAGCCTCAGAGAAGACTGAATCCTACCTTGAGGGATATTGTGAAAGAAGAAATTGAAAAACTTCTGGAAGTAGGATTCATTTACCCAATTTTTGATAGTCGGTGGGTCTCTCCATTGGTTATAGTGCCTAAGAAAAATGGAAAAATGAGAGTATGTATAGACTATAGAGAACTGAACAAAGTGACATACAAAGATCATTTTCCATTGCCATTCATAGATCAGGTGTTAGATACTCTTATTGGAAAGAAATATTTTTGTTTTCTTGATGGATTTAGTGGATATAATCAAATTCAGGTTGCACTTGAAGATCAAGAGAAAACAACCTTTACCTGTCCATGGGGAACATTTGCCTATAGGGTCTTACCTTTTGGTTTGTGTAATGCCCCAACAACATTTCAGTGAGCAGTGTTAGCCATATTTTCTGATCTGACTACCAACAGTGTTGAAATATACATGGATGATTTCACAGTCTGTGGACAGACTTTTGACTTTACATTGGAACACCTTGATAAAGTTTTAACTCGTTGTGAAACCTACCAGTTATCCTTAAATCCAGACAAATGTTTTATGATGATGGAGGAAGGAATAGTTCTTGGTCATCACATCTCTCCTCAAGGGATCCAGGTTGATCCAAAGAAGGTGGAAATTATCAAGAACCTTCTCCCTCCTAAAACTCAGACTGATGTCAGAAGCTTCCTAGGACACATTGGTTTTTACCATAGGTTTATTCCTAGCTTTAGCACAATAGGCCATCCCATGTTTGCCCTATTGACTAAAGATTCTGAATTCTCCTGGACTGCAAAGTGTCGGGAATCATTTGAAGCTCTGAAAGAAAAATTAGTAACTCCACCTGTGTTAAGAGGACCTAACTGGACATTACCATTCCACATACAGATTGATGCTTCCAATACTGCAATTGGAGCAGCATTGGGACAAATCGACAATGGTGAACACTATGCTATCTACTACATTAGCAAGAACTTGACAGGAGCTAAAAAAAATTATACCACAACTGAGAAAGAATTCTTGGCAGTAATCTATGCCATCAATAAATTCAGGCATTACATCACAGGTTATCAAATATTCATTCACACAGATCACACAACCATTAAATATTTGATGAATAAGCCTATGGTGAGTGCAAGGATTATCCGTTGGTTACTTGTTGTTCCAGGAATTTGATATCACAATAATCAATAAACCAGGAAAAGCTAATGTTGTAGCAGATTTTTTGTCCAGGTTGCAGAACACAGAGGAAGGGGAATTAGTGGAGGACACTTTTCCTGATGAAAAATTATTTGCTATATCTATCCAATCACCTTGGTTTGCAGATATAGCCAACTATTTGGTCACAGGGAAAGTTCCCCCACATTTTACTTCCAAACAAAGAAAACAATTGATCAAACAGAGCTCTTCTTTTGAATGGATTCAAGGTATGCTTTTCAAGAGTAGTCCTGACCATGTGTTACGTAGGTGCATCCGAAAGGATGAGGTATATGATATCCTTAGGGCTTGTCATGATGAACCCTCCGGTGGACACTATTCTGTAAAAAGCACAATTAGGAAAATTTTAGGAACAAGATATTATTGGCCATCTCTTCACAAGGATGTGAAAAAGTACATCAGGCATTGTGATGCATGCCAAAGAATGGGGAAACCCACTCACACAAATGAAATGCCACTACAGCCTCAAGTGGTTTTAGAACCATTTGAGAGGTGGGGGCTTGATTTTGTGGGACCTATTGATCCACCTTCTCAAGGAAAGGTGCATATTCTGGTATGCACTGATTACCTAACAAAGTGGGTAGAGGTGCATGCTTTCAAACATGCTCGTGAAGAGAAGGTCACTGATTTCTTGTATAACCAAATTTTTTAGAGATTTGGAGCTCCACGGTCTATCACCATAGACCAAGGACCCCAATTTGCATCTAAAGTTATTGAGGCTTTTACAGAGTTGTATGAAATCAAACATAGGAAATCATCACCTTACCACCCACAAGCAAATGGCCAAGTTGAGGTAACAAACAGAGAATTGGAATGGATCTTGATGAAAATAGTAGTTGTTCATAGGAGAAACTGGCTAGATAAATTACCTAAAGTAGTTTGGGCTTACAATACTACTTGGAAATCCACTACTGGATTCACACCTTATGAACTAGTTTTTGGTAAAAAGCCCCTCCTACCTATTGAATTTGAGCTACTAACATTATGCACAACATTGGAAATTGGAATTGAATTGTCACAGGCACAGGCGGATAGGATTCTACAGCTGAATGCATTGGATGAACTTCGGTTGGATGCTCTGCACCAAACTGAAGTAATTCAGGAGCAGAGGAAGTTGTGGCATGATGGCCACCTGCAACAAAGAAAATTTTAGCAAGGAGATTGGGCTTTGTTGTTTGATTCTCGCTATGTGGACTTCCCTAGAAAACTAAGGACTAGATGGCTTGGACCGTACCAGATTGAAGAAGTATTTGACAATGGAGCAGCTCGCCTCTCTCCCATTGATGATTCACGAAGAAAGTTGGTAGTGAATGGACATCGCCTTCGAGTGTACCATACACCTCTGACTAAGGAGGAGTTCTTGCAACAACTTGATAGCTTGGATGCACAATAGGTAGAAGAGATTCCCTCTTCCACCACAATTGCCATAGATTGAGCATAATCATGGATTTCAAGAAAATAGAAAAATACAAAAAAAAATCAAAAAACAAAAAGATGAATAAATTTTGGTTGTGAATTCCTTCATGGGCATAATCAGAATAAAAAAAAGAAAAAAAGAGAGAGAAAAGGAGAGGTAAAAAAAAAAAAAAAAAAAAAGAGAAAAATGAATAACTCAATAGTGAAAACCTTTTTCTAAGGCACTACTGAGTTGGTATGCATGAAAACCAATTTTATGGCATGCATAACCTTGAAAAATTTTGAGTCACCATTGTACAAATTCACCAACTACATTTTTTTTTGAAGTATTGTAGTAAGCCTCAATAGAGCATCAACAAAAGCAGTCATCTTTCAAAAACTTGCATTAACTTGTTTTAACCAGGTATATGTTTCTTGCACTTTTCTCATTGTAAATATTTGATATATAGTATATGACAATTAACCATTAGTATAAAAGTGTTCATAAGAGTTGGCATAAGCAAAACATGTTTTAAAAGAAGAATGTTGGTTTCTATTGTATCTTCGGAATGACAAGTCCAACCTTGTCTTCGGATTGAAAATTGTCTTCGGAATGACAAGTCCAGCCTTGTCTTCGGATTGAAAATTGTCTTTAGAATGACAAGTCCTACTTTGTCTTCGGAGTGAACCTTTATATTTGAAATAAAATTTAATCTTCGGAATGAGCACTTAATGTTATGTTTCCACATGGCATCCAAGGAGGGAGAAAAGACATGATCAACAAAAATTTTGACTCCATGTGATCATTGACACATGTCAGTTGGTTCAGCGAGATTTGTCTCATCTCGAGGAAGTACGAAATCATGAGGAAAATAACTAATAACATGCCACCACCGTTCATTGTTGATAACCATGCATGTGGGAAAATCATGCGCAGATCGGATGAGCTAAGGAGATTTGACCAAGGACGTATATCCAATGATTGATGGATAGGTGTCCAAGTCAAAAATAAGGAAGCATGCCACTCTTCATTTCAAAGACGTAATCACTGATGCAACATGATTACAAGAATTTATTTTTAAAGAAGAACAGAACATTACAAATCCAAAGAGAAAACCCTATAATTCTATAGAAACCAGAAACCAGTGACCTAGCGGACGGTTATAGCAGCAGAGGTGAGCAGTATTTTCAGCACAACAAGAACAAAAAAATGGGATGAAAGATAAAAATGGAACCAAAAGATACTACCATCCTTCGAGAGATTCCAGAAGTGTTGCAAATTTTTGAATATGGAGGGTTTATGCCATTTTTAGACAAATTCGATGGAAGCTCTGAAGATTTGGCTACCAAATTTGCCTGCACATTCAGAAACAATAGGGTGCACATCAACGACATGAGAATTGAGGTAACCCCTAAAGTTCTTAGTCAAATTACTGAACTTCCATTAGAGGGTCTTCAAATTTCTAGAACTGGCAAGAATACACTAGCAAACATAGTTAGTCAATTTTTGGAAGAAGATGATAAAGAACCAGAATACTTGATAAATAACATGTGTAAGGGTGTAAAGAGGACCAGCTTGCAAAAACCCTGGGATGAAGTAGCCACATGGGTAATCAAGTTTTTAACCTGTGAAGGGCAGTATGTAGTTTTATCAGGGCATCATTTTAAAATTTTGAACCACCTTAGACATGGTAGGCAACAACATGAGGTTAGGGTAAATCTTCCCCTATATCTACACTAGGAGCTGCAAAACATGGCAAAATACTATCGAGAGGGAAAAGGGAGCCCTTGCCACCATGGTCTTATCAAATTGGTCTGCAAGCATCATTTCAGAGGAAACCTAAGAAGCTTTGATAGGTTTTACTCTGCTCTGACTGATGTAGTCTTCGAAAAAGAGGATGAGGAGGAAGAAGACACAAATGTTGCTACAGAGGAGGAAATAGATGCTGCTATAGAGGAGGAAACAGATGTTGCTATAGATATTGCTGCAAAAGCAATAGAGTACCTTTCCCCAGAACCTTCAACCTCACAAACTAAGAGAGGGTCTAGAACTGGCAATAGAAAAGGAAAATAGAAGAGGGTCCATTTTTTTGAGAATATTGTTGATCTGACAGAACAGGGGAGTGAAGTTCCCAGCAAAACTAGAGAAGAGACAGAAGTGGAAGCAGAGGAAATTCCACCGGAACCTGATACAATTCCTACAACCCCTATTGACACAAGAAAATAGAGTAAGAAGAGAAAGTATACACCAGGAACCAGGAGGTCTACAAGACTCCACCTGAAAGAAACAGAAAAATAGATGATTGAAGAGGAAAACAACCAAGGTAGTCCTGATGTCACAGAAATACAACTAGCCATTGTAAATACCACCTTGGAGGATTTTTTAGAATTTCTTGAACAGTTGGTTGAGGAAGAGTCTGGACAAGACAATTTTGAAATTGATGCAAACTTGGATGCAATCATAGATAACCTTATGGAACCTTTTGAACAGGACCGAACAGTTGAAACAGAAAGTGATATAATGGTTGAGCAACAAACTACAGATAATTTGTCTACATCAGATTCTGAATCAGAAGAAGAGGAGGTGGACATTGTAGAATAGTTGAGAGCAACCAAGAGTGTGATTAAAACACAAACCAGATGGGTTGAGGAGAAGGAAAATATCATTGAAAAACATGAAAAAAGAATTGTAGAGTTGCAACAGGAAGTGGAGGAACTAAAGAGCATACTATTACAATTTAAAAAATAGTCAACTACAATAGATAATGAGGAAGAGTTGGCTCAATTACTGCTTGGATTATCTAGGGCAGATAATTCTTCCCCCTTGATAGAGGCATATTTGGATGAAAACACAAGAGCTCATTCCGAAGCAGTGCCCTTCCATTTCGAAGCAACACCTTCTCAATCCGGAGATGCTCCAGAATCGATCAGGAGCCCAAAAAAGAATATCTATGGAGAGTCACAACAGTTATGTCTGCAAGAAACACCAGCACAGGAGCATTTTGAACAGCAAAATGTAAATAATCAAGTAAGTGCTCCTCTGAATAATATTTTTGTAGAAGTAGGGATACAAGTAGAATTGTTGTCAGATGTCCAACCAGTGGAAGTAGCAGAAAAAGGGATACAAGTAGAATTGCTATCAGATGTCCAACCAGTAGAAGTGGTAGAAAAAGGGGTACAGGTGGAACTGTTGCCTAAGTTTCAACCTATAATTAGACCACCCAATACTGTATCCCTAGAGTAGTATAATACAGACATTGCTAACTAGATGATCAAATATGAAAAGCTTGCCACACAGGTTGAGAAATTGAAACTAGTAGGAAAACAATTGGAGACAAAGGACACAAAAATCAGTGCATTGAATGAAAAAGTAACTGACCTGTGTCAAATTGCTGAATTTTTGGTTCAATTCAGAAGACCTGCCAGGTTTTACAGTCTCATTCTGAAGGAGATATATCTGAGATGGCAGGTTATGAGAATTAGCTCAAGTCTCCCCTATAAACTAGAAAAAGCTGAAGAGTTTTTGGAAGCTTACTTCAACAGTCCTACAGAGCAGAAAAACTTGTTATGTGAGTTATTTCTGCATAACTTTTTCATTCCAGAGGATGTAGATTTCCACCCCTAGATTTGCATAGGAGATGTGCAATTGAGAGCTTTTATTTCTACCTTACAAAATAAGTTTTATTGGGACCAAGAAAAAAGGCAAAATAAGGAAATTTAATTAAGAGCTGAATTGTTATCCGAGAAATTTAGCCAAATCATCCAATTATCATCAGACAACATTTTCTCATGATGAACAAGGAAGATATATAAAGTATGTATTTGAGAAATTTGAGGTACTGTGTAACTAAATTCTAAAATTTATGTAATAACAATTTTGTTCCAGCATTATTGAAGAACACAAGCTTATACTAAGAGGGGGGTGAACAATATAAGACCTCTTTTTACTTTTTCCTTTATACTTCAAAATAGTAAAGCAATATATCCAAAGCAATATCAAAGCAATGTACAATATCATCCACAAAGTGACACCAATTTTAACGTGGTTCACCCAGAATGGCTGGGCTACGTCCACAAAACTTTTCTCTAAAATTTATCTCAAAGTTCTTTGGGAATCCTTCCCAATTACAATGTTTATGAGCCTCGACCCAAAGGAGATATCTTCCCCCAATCATAATTTATGAGCCTCTGCTCAAAGGAGATACCTTCCCCTCTGCTCTGGAAATGATCCCTCAGAAGATCAACTGCCTCTACCTCTTGCCAGCACGTGGAACTCCTTTCCATCGAATACCTCCTGTCCTCAATGCTTAGCCTAAGAGACCTCTGCCTTCTATGATCATGTCCACAACAGCTCAGCAACCTGTACCAAACACAGTCTGTCGGTCTAGTACAAGTCTTCCTCTATTTGTCAGATCTGTCCAACTCTTGAATAAATCAATCCTCTACATACAAGCCTTCTCAAAGACTTGCCAACTGTCCTCAGGTTCTTCTCATAGAACCAATGCACCTTTGTCCTCAATTTCTCTAATAGAACTATCAAACTCAGCTCACAAGTCCTCTGCTAGGACCTGTCCAAATCTGCTCACAAGTCCCCACCGGAACCTATCCAAAACTGCTCACAAGTCCCCACCGGAACCTATCCAAAACTGCTCACAAGTCCCCACCGAAACCTGTCCAAAAACTGCTCACAATTCCCCACTAGAACCTATCCAAAAACTTAGCAAGCTCACCAAGAAAAAATTTCTTAGTAGGAAATCACAAAGTGAATTGTTAGAGACCCAATGTGATTTTTCAAACTCATAGAAGCATAAAGAGAATTGTTAGAGACTCAAAATGTTCTATACTCAAATCCCAATCTCAAAACTCAACTCAAATCAACTCAGCTCAATCTCAATCTCAAATCTGAAAACTCAACTCAATATCTGAAATGGATAGGATAGAATGTTTTCTTTCAAGAACATGAAACCCCAACAATTTCCAGCTATGCAAAGAATCACATAACAATGATACTCATGTTCTTTTCACCATCAATTAGGGTTTCAAAAACAATGCTCATCAAACAAGGTTTAGTCAACCAACACCATTCAACTCAACATCAACCTTGAAGCATTCAACCAATCATCACAATAAAAGGAAACAAGTAGAAATCCTTTTCCCTCCAAATATATTTGAACAAAACAGCCACCAACACAATATCACCAAATGCAAAGAATAACTTGCTCAAATCAACTCAATGGAGTAAGCCCAATATCATGAATCAAGTAAAGCAATAACTTGATCAAACAACCTCTATGGAAGAAACTCAACCATCAAACTCAAAACAACCAACCAAGGGTTCCACCAACTCAATGCAAGTAGCAAGACTCACAAACATAAACCCTAGTGCACAATGCTTCCACTACCTCAAACCAGAATTATGCATTCACCCAAACTCTCATCAAGGATAACAATGCATAAGAAGTCTTCAACAAAACAAAAAATAGGATTTACACCCAACAAAAGGAAACCTAGTTGAAAACATTTTCACTCCAACCTTATTTCAGAAAAACATACACCAATCATACTCATAAGGAAAATGTGCCCATACCTTTTTGGAGTAGAAGAAAATTGATCCTTAAAGCTGTCACCACACACAACCCTCAAACTTCCAACCAAGTTAGGGTTAGAACCAAGATAAATGAGCATATATACAAACTTTCCTCAATACACCTTTTAGCTCCTCTTCTTTAAAAACAACCACCAAAGAAGCTAAAAACACAACAACCAAAACTTACACCTTATATCTCCATTTTTAAATTTAGCATAGCAAAAGACTAATCTCAAAAATACAACCAAAGAAACATCCCCTTATTTCTCCTATGTCTTTTAAACAATGCTAAACAATACCAAAAATCATATCAAGAAAATAATCACACCTTATAATGGTTGCCCTTGAAGAATCTAAAATTTGTGGCACAAAACACGTTTTAATAAAAACGTGACTAATCCATGCACAACTCCCTCCACGGGGATCGAAACGCAGACCTCTGCCTATGCAAGGCCCAAATGCAGCCTTCGCTGCCACTAGCCCACAAGGGGCTTACGAATTCCAAGACGGACTTCCTTCCACATAAACGGTCAAGCTTTTCGAAATCTTTTCAAACCACGAGCTCTCCTCTTTTGCAACGTAAATAGAACATTCGATCACAGCCAAACCAATTAATTGCCTTCGATTTTCCAAGTGTGTTTAACCTTAGGAACCTTCTCATATTTATAGTCCATATGTGGACTTTAGAACACGTCGGTTGCAAAGAAAAGTAATTTCGAATTTAATCGAAATTTGCTTTCTAAAGGGTTTAAAAACCCTTAAAGTATTTTTAATAAATTAAAAATAATTTCTCCCTTAATTAATTAAATAATTAATTAATTAAAACCTTTAAGGGTTTTAAATAATAATTAAATAAATAATAAAGAGAACCTTCATTGGTTTTAATAAAAACCATTGCCAATGGAATCTCTCCGGATTCTCTTAAAAATATTCTCTTGGAATCTTCCACCTTTGAAGCCAACACATCCTCTTAACATTAATGTCATTTCCTTTTGACATCAATGACAACTCATAGACAAGAAGCTAGGATCTCAAACCCAAAATTGCCAACAATCTCCCCCTTTGTCATTGATGGCAAACCATGCTTCTCAACAACACAGAAACTCAACATAAACAGCTCCCCCTGTCTTGAGGCTCTCCCCCTTACTCATATCTCTCCTCCTTTGTCATCAATGGCAAATGGTCACCTTTGGGGCTTAGGACTAAGAATGAGCTCTTAGCTTAGTCCCTCCCCCACCTCCTGTTGAGGTGTTTAATTTTGAGGTGGGAGTAAAACTCCCAATAGGCACTGATCATCATCAGTGTCTATAGCTACCTTACCATGTCTTCTCTTGTTCTCCTTGTCCATATTCCTGTTCTTGTTCCTGTCACTATTCCTGTTCCTATTATCATTCCTATTCTTGTCCATGCCTTGATCCTTGGACCTGATCATGCCACTGTTCCTATTCCTATACCTTGAAAGTTTAGCTCTACACTGTCTAGCTGTGTGACCTTCATTGTTGCACTTATAACAAGTAACAATGTTATTTCTTTTAGGCATACCTATTCTTTGAATCCACCTGTTCTGACTAACCCTGTTCCTGTTATTAGCCTTGCAAAAAATTTCCTTGTGCCCAAACTGTTGACAAGAGTAGCAATACCCTTGAAAGAAACTAGCACTTCTGAAATTGTCATTTACCTTCTTCACTTGAGCCATGCAATGTGAAGCCATGTGACCAAACTTATGACAAGCAAAACATCTGCCATTAAACTTTCCCGTAAATGACCTTCTAGGTCCTGTAAACTTTCTCCCATTTTTTTGTTTCCTATTTTCTGTTTCTGTGCATCTATCACTCAAGGACTCCTTTTCTGAAATATTTTCCTCATCAGAACTCTCTTCCTTTTGGATTCTATTACTAGACTCTCCAACTTGTTCCTTGTGTGGCTTAACAAAACCAAGGCCTATTTTATATGTTGTCTTTCTTTGACCTTTGATGAGTGACTTAACCTTTTTGGAGCTATCTTGAAACCTGTAAAGCTATATTAAATAATTAATTAATTAAAACTTTGAAGGGTTTTAAATAATAATTAAATAAATAATAAAGAGAACCTCCATTGGTTTTAATAAAAACCATTGCCAATGGAATCTCTCCGGATTCTCTTAAAAATATTCTCTTGGAATCTTCCACCTTTGAAGCCAACACATCTCTTAACATTAATGTCATTTCCTTTTGACATCAATGACAACTCATAGACAAGAAGCTAGGATCTCAAACCCAAAATTGCCAACAATTATCACATAGCAGAAACATATGGGCAGAACTTTCCATGTCTTTACAGAAAATGGAGCCTATCTCCCCCATTAATCTGGAATGGTCCATAAGAAGAGCAAAAGGGGTGATACAACTAATTAAAATTATGTAGCATAACTGGGTAGGTCTTAGATTTAGGCCTCCAACCATCATTACTCCAGTTCTCTACTATCTTGAAGAGGATCCTCAACCAGATGAGCAGTTTGAAAATTGGCTCAGAAACCTTTAGGAGAACAGAGGATACTATATAGGCAAAAGGTTGTTGTACAGATCATGGAACTTGAATATGGATATCTGTGATTCTATAGCCCAACAGAATGCATGAGGATATGCATTAATATAAGTTGGGGGAAAAATGATGAGGCCTGGAAATGCCTCCATCATAACATGTTTTGAATAACTAAAAATTGCCTAAAACTCTATGATTTACTCTATATACTAGTTAAGTTGATCTAATATGTCGTGTATTAATTGTTTAGATGATTGATGTGTTTGGAATATTATATGCTGATTTTTACATTTTTTGTTTAGTTTTATGTCACTTTTCCATGACCTGTTACATAAGGGATATGCTTAGCCTGATAGCAACACTTTACTATTCTTATTTTGATGTTTCTCAAGCATTAATTTCTTTGAATTTAGCAAATAGTGCAAAGAACCATGCATCGTGCGTAGAAATTGGTTTTCCTGTGTACATTCCAGCCAACTACCAATGAATGGCAAGGCATGGAATTCACACATGAAGAGGAATGATGGCTATTGCAATTTGATCCTAAGGACTAATCCACCTGAGAAATGCAGCTGAAATCAATTGAAGAGTACATAGTTGGTCATTCTGAAGATCTTCGAATTGATAAATACAGTTTCTTCGAATTGAGCAAATTTCTTCAGATTAAGCCACTTAGCTCCGGATTGAGAACAGAAAGCACTTTTTGACCTGTTGACTATTTTTTTATGGTGGAAAAAGGGAAATAAGGCTAAGGAGGTTAAAGGAAAATATCTCCCATATAAATTTGTCATCCTTGCCATCCAAAGCCATAATTTATAGAATCTTCCTCATCCTCTACCTCCTCTAATTACAACATCATTCATATTCCCATCGTGTTCTGGTCATCTACCTCTTCCTATTCCTCTTAGAGGTCCTTTTCCAGTTCTTCCTCTTATTCTTCGGTCATAAGGATTAATATCTACCAACTTGATATTAGCTAGTGGACTCCATTTTAGTGATAATTGTCGTAAGGTTCTGACTCTTCTATCAGCTTGTACCAAGCGATACCTCCATATTATTTCCTCAAAGGATATCTGGGGGGATGAATATGCCAATACTACTCTATAATCATTCAAAAAGTCTATTTTAGAGCTAGAGTCAGTCTGACCCTCTTCTCTTTGTTCTGCCCAATCGATTGGCAAACTCATTAATCTCTCCAATTGGTGAACTTCCCTCCTTTGTCTTCTCAGCTGCTAGTGAGCTATTGCATATGCCTATGTATCATTCTTGGGTTTGTCTTGTTGAACTCCCTCGAATTGCCTTGGTATCAATGCTCTAAGTGGAATACTTTGATTCCTCTAAGGATTATGAGGATTATTTGGTTCATCCTCATATGTACTAGGCTCTCTTACTAACCATGACATTCATTCATCACCAAAATCAGTCATACCTACTATATTTTGGTGTAATTCAAGTGATGTGGTGGTCTCCTTTATATCTCGTCAAAGTACTCCTATGCCCTCATTTATCATAGGTTGCTCACTTGGTGGAGGTGGTAAACTTGTGCTTGTGCCTTTGTTTCCTTCACCATTTCTTGGAGTTAAGTCTTCAACATCCTAAGGTTCACTTCCAATATATTGTAATCTAACTACCCTATGTTCATCCAATATTTGTACGGTACTATCCAATTATTGAATTACTTGCACTCTTAATCTCGCATTGTGACCTCGTAGTGTTTGATACTCTTCCTGCAATTGTTGGGTTTGCATTCTCATCCTCTACTGTAATAGCCCTATCTGAGACAATGGGTAAAGTTCCACTAGTTATTCTTCTATTCTTTCCTCCCTAGCATCCTCTAGAATTTCCATCTCAAATGTTTCCACTCTATCTTCGTTGCGCACTGTCAGCCTTACCCTTCTTCATCCTTCCAATTTTTGAGGTAGTTTCCTATGCTCTATCTATGGGTACCTCCTGTTCGAAGATCTTGGTAATAGTGCTCTCTCCTGATAGCATTCTGTGGCTAGAGGGATCCACTCTTTTCCCTCTCTTATGGTCCCATCAGCCCGTCTGATATGTACTCATACCATTCTTCTTTCACTGGGTCCAGGTGCCAACTCCTATTGTTCAATTATTGGCTGCCTCTCCTCCATTTCAGCAAATAGTCTTGTGAGTCCCAAATTTGGCTCCTCCTATGGTAGACCTGGCTCACAATGAGCCTTTTTTTTAGCGTCTTATCTTCTTCTTCATTCAATCTCTTCTCAAGCAATGAATAAACATTGTACTTTGTAAGGCTTCAACTTTGAGCCATTTACAGTGTTGGGTACCTTCGTCCCATTTGCGTTCTGCAACTTGACCACTCCATTATCCAATACTTTAATCACTTTATAAGGGCCAAGTCATAACATCTTTAGTTTACCTGGCTTGATCTCCTGCTTCCCATTAAATTTGAGAACCAAGTCCCCTGGACTAAGTTCCAACTTCCCCAAATGCTTGTCATGCCATATATTTCATCTCTTTTGGGCTATCTCAATCGCCCACTGTGCCATGACTCTTCTTTCATATAGTTTGATTAGCATCATCAGTCATTCCTCCAAACTTTCTTGATCTTCCAAGTGATGCTCTACTACAACTCTCAAACTTGGTATCAAAAACTCGACTGGCACCGCCGCTTCTTGAACATACATCAATTGTAAAGGGGTATGTTATGTTGTTGGTTTAAAATTTGTTCTATATGCCCAAAAAATGGATGGTAACCTTTCCTTATAGTCTAATCCTTCTATCCCATAGGTCTTATATAGAGTTAATACTAAGACTTTATTAGTTACTTCCGCCTACCCATTCACTCTCGGGTAGTACAGACTGGACAGGGAGTGTGAAATCTTAAACTCTGTCATTAGCATCTTGATAATCTCATTAACAAAGTGTCATCCATGATCACTCGTTATATGTAGCGGAATACCAAATCTTGTGATTACCTGCTCGTACAAAAATTGTGATGTACTTTTGGCATAATTATTAGGTAATGCTCTTGCTTCTACCTATTTTGTGAGGTATTCCATTGCCACTATGATATATCTACATTTCCATATTTGAGATGTCTTAAATGGTCCTACGAATTCTAAGCCCCAAATTTTGAACAACTCCTATGGTTTTAATGGGTGTAAGGTCATAAAGTCCTTCTTGACTAGTTTACCTGCTCTTTGGCAAGTATCACAAGCTTCCACGTGTTCTTTTGCATCATTGTACAATGTGGGACACCATAGACCTTCTAACAATATTTTTTGTATAGTCACATCTGGTCCCATGTGTCCCCCTACTAAGACTACATGGGCTTCCTTCAATGTCGTCTTAACTTCTTCCTCCATTACACATCTCCTCAAGATACCATCACTTTCTATCTTGTATAGCAATCCTGGTATTATCTAGAAAGGTGCTGAATTCATGATTATTCTCTTCTTTTCGGTTGTCTTCATCTCTTGTGGCAACTCCCCTGTGGATAGGTACTGGACAACCAACTTGTACCATGATAGCACAACATTGATGGAAAATAATTGTGCATCTATAAATTCATCAAGAAATCTTGTTCCTGCTGGCACCCCTGATCGTATTCGATACAACTGGTCTGCAATAACATGCTTCTTGAAATGTCTCACCACAACTCGGAATATGAACTCTTGGAGCATAACAAGCCACATACCAACTCGTCCTTGTATTACTGTTTGGTTTATTAAGTACAACAATACCTAATTATCGATATAAAATGCAAAGGGCTTTGCCAATACATAATGCCTAAAAACTGCATATACCATCCCCAAGGCTTCCCTTTCTATTGTACTATAATTTCTTTTTGACCTTGACAATAGACGACTAGCAAATAAAATCGGCTGATCCAACTTAAATTGTCCTTCTTGTGCCAACGCACATCCAATTGCAAATTTTGAGGCATTGACATGGACATGGAATTCCTTATCCCAATTTGGAAACACCAAAATCGGACTACTTACCAACTTAGCCTTCAACTCCTCAAAGGGTCCCTTGTGCTCCTCTATCCATTTGAAAGGAATATTCTTTTTTGTTAAAGAATCTAATGGGTAGGCTACATGTGCATAATTTTGATAAACCTGTGGTAATATCCTATTGACCCAAGGAAGGTTTTGAGTGAACTCACGCCAAAGGGTTCTTCCATGTATAATATTACCCAAATTTTATCTGGATCTGTCTTCAATCCTTCACTGCACACAATGTGTCCTAACAATTTTCCATATGGTACCATTAGAAAAAACTTTGTTGGATTCAATGATGTTTGTGCATTTCTGCACCTACTCATACACACTAAGAGATGGAAGATGCTCCTTGATCTTCCCATAAATGGACCAATCATCCAAATTTTTTTTGAAATTCCCCATCGTCAATTGGTCAAATATATACAGTATGATGCGCTAAAATGTAGTTGGGGCAATACAAAGTCCAAATGGCATTCAATTATACATGTAGATGCCATTCTCCACAAATGTGGTCTTCAGCTTATCCTCCTCAGCGATGCTGATATGATTGTATCCTGAGAATCCATACAAAAATGAATAGATCTCATGTCCTACAACTTATTCCAAGATAGAATCTATGAATGGAATAGGAAAGGGATCCTTAATGGTCACTGCATTTAGACTCCTAAAATCTATGCATATCCTTATCTTATCGACTTTCTTTTTCAAGGTGATTACTATAGGTGAAACCCATTCACTATTCGTCACCCTAAATATAATTCATGCTTTCAACATATTTTCTATCTTTGTATTCACCAATGTCGCATCCTTGGGATTCATTCTATATGGCCTCCTCCTAATAGGTTGAGAACTAGGCATTAGTGTAATCTTATGAACACATAACTCGGGTGGGATTCCTTTCAAATCCTTATACATCTATGCGAAGACATCCTTGTACTCCAAGAATATATTGAAAGTTGCTACCTTCAATACGGGATTCCAATCATCGCCACAGTGGACTATCCTAGGTTCTTTCTCCATTACTAGATTGATATCCACTATCTTAGGTCCTTCATACTTGATATTTTCTGGCTCACTCATAGCTTTCATTACGTTCTCTAGATGTGTCGGTCTTGTATCAATCTCTACATATCCTACTGTATACTCCATAAAGTTTTTTGGAAACATCCACTTCTCTTATGTTTCCTTATAATTTTCTTTACTGACTTTCAGTTTGTCTTGCTTTTCCTTGATATCTTCTGACTCAATACAGAGGCAATTGGGTTGAAACATCTCGTAATACTCCATTTTCCAATGAATAAATCCACTATCAGATCGAGCTTCATCCTCGCTACATTAATCTATGTACAACATTCCCTCTCCATCAGGTTCGTGTCCTTCATCCCCTGATGAGTTTTTTTACTCATCAGTTGTAGCTACATCCTCACTAACTCTTTTATTAGCTAAATTGATCATGTATTTATGTTGTCCTTTATTGAATATGATCTTGTATCGCTCCAAATTTTTTGCACCCTTACCTTCAGGCTATAGGATCCGTGCCCGAAAGGGGGATGTGAAAAGGATGGGACAATACCTCGGACTGAGAGGCCCTTTGAAGGTCCCGCCTCTCGGGGAGGTGTATAAGGGTGAATTTTCGATGGATGGTGGGTTCACCAGAAACTTTTGAATGGCATTTTCCACGCCTAGGTTGATAGTGTGTTTGATGTGTTCATTTTTATGCTTGATCATTCAAGTCCTAGGTTTGGCCGATATGAATCTAAACTATTCTATATGCCAATGCGGATTTCAATGAATACAAAAAATAGAAATAGATGCAAATTACAGAGAATATGCTAACCAGAAGAATTCATACCTGATTTCGGATGTCTGATGGAGATTCTGAGTCTTGTAGCAGTTCAGATCGTCTCAGTTTGCACATTATCGTCTGATATTTCTTGGGATCGTCTCAAATCACAGAAGGTCATCTGAAATAGGATAGAATCACTTGAAATCTAACGAATTCGTCAGAAACCTACAATCACAGAAACAGACACAAAATACCAAATATGCAAAGCAAAAAAAGAAAAAAAAAAAAAAAAAAAACCAAAAAAAAAAAAAAATGCAATAAATTTAATGATTGATTTTACCTTTATCATGCAATTATGCTAAATGAGGTGAACTCCAAGATGCATAAAACATAGTAACTTAAAACAGTGCAGAAATATGTTATGGAAAATGCAACAAAGCTTAAGAAAATGCGAACTCTAAACTCGGACTGCCCCCAATCTGGACTACAGTCAGGATCGCCTCCAATCGTACGAAATCGTCCGCAATCGTCCGAGATCGTCTGCGACGATCCAAGCTAGCCTCGACTGAAAAATAGTAGAATTCCTGCAATAAAAACAATGTGCAAGCAATAATGCGAGGGAATAAGGAGCTAACTCTGCAATGAAATCCTATCAACAAAGGGGTTGGGGGTTCAGGGAGAATCAACAAGAATTAGGCAAGGAGGCAGGGGGATAAACTAGAAAAATCCTAGTTTATATAGGATTAAAAAGAGGTTTGGGAGGTTGGGGATCATCCCAATCGGGAGATCTCCAACAGGGAAATCTCCAACTACGCAGTACACGCTTCCGCCCGAGTTGGAGAGGTCGTTGAAACAGAAGCTAATTATGAAAATTCGGTTTTGGGACGAAATCGTCTAGACGTTCTATTCCAGATGAATTCGTCAGATCGGGGACGATTTCGTCTAATCTACGACGATATCGTCCAACGGTCAAAACAAATCCTAAAAATGGCACGGAAAACGGGGAAAGCGGGTAAAAGGCGGTTTAACGGGCAGTTTGGGGTTGAAATTCAAATTTTAATATTTTATCTTTTTACTAAGGTTTTAACCGTGCCAATTTTAGGGTGCTACATTTTGCCCCCTCTTTAGCGAATTTTTTGAAGAAAATGCGTTAAAGACGAGTTTTTCCCATTTTACGAGAAAGCAAAAATATACTCAATTTTTTAGACGACGATTCTTGGTCGAATCGTACGAATACTGACTATGGTGCCCCCTCCGTGTTTTTACCCAAATCGAACGTTTGAGGTAAAAACGCGAAAAAGCAAAAATTTAAAATGCTGAGTTTTTTAAATAAAATTAAGAAAATAGGGTAAAACCCTAATTCATTTTTACTATTCACTTTGACTGTTCCAGAGTTCTGCAGAGAAAAAAATGGTGGAGACAGCGCACAGAGCGACAGAGGTCCGGCACGGGCTACGGGTAAGGATCTAATCCTAGTAGATTAGGTTTAATGGAACTTTATGCAAGTTGTTTTGATTTAAATTTGATTGTTTGGGGCATCGTGGCCATTTTTAGGCCGTCGACGTCGTCGGGACAAAATCGTCTCGATTTCGTCGAAATCGTCCCTAGATCGTCGATTTCGTCTGACGGTGAAATCGGCGAAGTAGGGGCGATTTCGTCCAACAAGGGGCGATTCCCAAGTTGCGAAATAGGAGACGATTTCGTCCTCACAAAAGACGATTTTGCCCAATTGGGGACGATATCATCCAATGGTGGACGATATCATTTTAAACTTGATTTTAAGTTGTTTAATTTGATGTTAATGATTGGTTTATTAATGATTTTGTTGTTTTATTGTTTGTTTTGCAGAAGGGGTTACTAAAGAGCCGAGAATGGAAATACGATGGGCTAAGAGATGACATAGCCACGCTTGACTAGGCAGAGCATGACCGACTTGGACTGGTCGGCCTACAACATGTGGCAGAGATGCCACAAGTGCCGACTGACATGGGGCTACTAACAGCCCTAGCAGAGAGGTGGTATCCGGGGTCGTCCTGCTTTTGGTTACCGATAGGGGAGATGGCTCCCACTCTAGAGGACGTATGGAGGATCATGAGGATCCCCATACAAGGACGGCTAATGACGCCTATGGCCAATCAGGGCTAGGCGATGATGAGGCTCACTGGAGACCCTAGCTTCACCCTGGAGAAGGGCGGAGTGAACATCGAGTCGCTACGGTAGATGCCCGGGGCATCTAGGCTGACACGGGTTTTGGTAGGAGTTGTCGGTGGCTTACTGCTTGTGCCACCAGAGCGGATGCAGACTACCGTGGGTGCTCTCAGACATAGTCTACGATATGAGAGACCACGGGTATAGATTTTCATGGGGGAGCTTTGTACTCTGCCGCTTGTATAGGATCCTGCATGGGGTCGTATACAAGGGAGGTCGATGTCTGGTTTTGACATCGCTGCTGCAGGTTTGGTGCTGGGAGCACATTGTGGTGCGGAGGCCGATAGGGCTCCCATTGATAGGTGTTGACCGGGAGAGACCCCAGGTTTTCTACTGGTGGTTGCAGAGAGGGTCACAACAGTGGATAGATCTGTCGATGTCACGGAGGTTGCTAGATGACCTCATCCTGCACTCAGCATCACCTGGAGGCCATGGCGAGAGCACCCCGGGTGGGCAGAGGATGGGCAGGAGCAGGCTCGCATCAGGTGAGTCTGCTGGCTGAGGATGGAGCGAGGAGAGGTAGAGCTCCACCGCTACGATCGGGTACTATGGTAGTTCGGTCTACAATAGGGGATCCCATCTCTCAGGGATTACGAGTACTCCCAGACTATTCGAGATAGTACTACACTGAGCGGGGCTCCAGATATGCAATGATTCTAGAGTCAAGACATGGACGATGCCCCCATCCAGCCAATGGATGGTGATGATGCCGAGGTTGCAGATGGGTACGATGCCTGGTACGTAGGCATCCGCCCTCCTCGGATGACGAGGGCGTAGGGTCCAGTGCACGCTGCGGTGCGCCAGATGGGGAGGCGATGATAGGCTGCTATTGAGGCAGCACGGGGTCACGGAGGGAGAGAGCAGTGATGGATCCCATAGGAGAGATGCCAGAGGATGGCATGGGCTCCATAGAGGCCATGGGAGACAGGGCAGAGGGAGGAGAGACTCCCTTCATAGCAGGGGGAGAGACCACCATCGCCCGATAAGGGCAAGGGTGTGGATGTAGGGGAGAGCAGCGAGACGATGGCTCTTTGGGCTGAGGCTGCCCACCTCCGAGCTCAGGTGCAGTCACTGCAGGACGAGGCCACTCAGCTGAGGATGTAGGTACGGACACTGTAGGATGAGACTACACGGCTCAGGGCATAGAGCGGAGGGGCGAGCAGGGATGAGCTAGTGCGGTCTATGATGCAGACCACATTCTACCAGGGGGTATACTTCCAGCTGGTTCCAGAGGGCCAGAGGGTACAGCTGCCAGCCAACATTGCAGAACCAATCAAGCTGGGATCGACGAGGACATCCTCCCGATCGACGACGAGGACCCGAGATACATCTCGGAACTCTATGGGACCACCTCCTCCACGTCAAGGTGGGGGAGGAGATGAGGCTGAGAGCTCGAGGGCTTCTCGAGACTAGGTGTCTATGGACTATAGATTTTGTAGAGATTGTTGAGAGGATTGAGTATGCCAGGGTATAGATTGTGGCATACCAATCCAGTTTTGATATGATGTAAATAATTTTTGGATATATATATATATATATATGATCTTGTTTCTGATGATATGACTTGTTCATATGTTTTTATGATGCTTTAATGTTTGAATTGTTTGCTTATTGGATTGAGGATTCATATAATTATGTCGTTTTGAAATATTATAATTTTGATGTCATGTCGTAAGATTTTAAATGAAATAATCTGATGTAAACAATTTGGTGGTTGTGGTGTGATTTGATAAAAATAAAAGGGACTTCTAACAATAATTTCAAAGGACATTGTCGCTATTATAGACCATTTCATGGAGTCGCCGCTCACTCGGTCGTCAAGCTAATCCCAAGGATAGAAATATTGTTAAAAGTAAAAGAGTGCTTAAGAGACCTGCCTTAAGACTTTGTGTTGTAATGATGGAGATAATGATGGTTTGATGATTTGTTTTCAGATTTTCATAAAAATAGTATGCATGAAAATATGATGTTGCTAGGCATAAATTCCTAAGTGTGATAAAATTGTGAACAATTCCTTTAGAATTTATACCATGGGTGCAATATTGAATTTTGAACATAATGTCATGAAATAGAATAGGTGTTTGTTTGTTTGTAAAGCATAATTGTGTAACATAATGATGCAAGTCACATGTTTTGATGAATTTTGTTTTAAAATAAATGGAAAAGAAAATTAGAACGATGGTTTGCGCTAGGCATAGAATTATAGGTATAAACTTATACCATCATCGCGAAATCCAAAGAAGAAAATAGATTGTTGGTTTTATTGCAAGATGCATTTTTGACTTTTGATAAACAGAAAAATAATAATATGAAAATTTTGTTTGAAATTATTTTTGAGATTTTATGAGAAGATGTATGTAATTGCTTTTATACAAAACAAAAATTCTGAAATAAAAGGATAAAATTATTCCGAAAAGAGTTACAGAGATATTTTAAATTATCTCAAAGAGAAATGTAGATTTATAAGGAATCCTCATGTGCAAATGTGAGTTCATTACCAATCTTGATTTATCATAATGATACAAAATCTCTCAAATACAAATGTGTGTGCGATTGTATTGTTCATTCACCAATTTTGAGCAAGATAATTTGATACAAGTAATTTGAATTAACCAAATGAATGTTCGTTGACCATGATTTATATGCATGTAACCGTACCAGACTACTATGTAAGTTAGGTTATCAAGAGCTAGCTAATCCATAAGCTAACAGAGGTCTATACAAAAGAAGGTCGCTAATGTGACAGACATATCACCACGCTAGGGATTACCCAAGGCCAAGCGGGTTGGGCACAAACCACTCGTTATGGGGCTTACCTCACAGTTTTTGAATAATTGAGAATTCCAGGGATTCAAGCTCATTCACCCTTCTTTTCTTTTCAAGGGGTAGGGAAAGGAGTTTATTGCATTTTGCTTTGGCTTTTCACTTTTGCTTCTTTTTTTTTTTTTTGTACTTTTGTATTTTTGCTTGATATTTGAGATAATGCTGAAATATTGCTGTGATGATTCAAATAACCTTTTTCTTTTTCTTTGTTTCTTGAACTTTTCTTTTCTTCCTATGCTAGGGATACTTGCTCGGATTAGCTGTAGAGCAAGGGATTTTTATTCTGGGTAGGGGTGAGCTTGTCCTTTTGTCAATTCTCAAAGATTCTAGACCATGTGCATGATAGGATAGCAGGGGAAACTTTTCGCTCAAGAAACCATTTCTACTATGTAGCATCATATCGAATGTGCAATGAAATCATTTTAATGTGAAAAGATATATTTGGTTCAAGTAAATAACAAGATCAGTTCTCTATGCTCAAAACTTTATTTAATTCAACTAGTGGGCTTTGATATAAGAGAGATGAATAATCATAACAAATAAAATCAAGAGATTTATTCATGTGAATGTGAAAGTGCAGGATTCCAAATAAATACTAATTTATCCAAAATAACTGAAAATATAACTGCAATACTTCACAAATTGAGAGGTACAAAGATAAAAGACGGTTTTGAAGATTTTGATGATTTGGATGTTTTTGGTGTTTTTATATTTTAAGTTTATGAATTGAAAGAAATACAAGATAGTGGTTTTTTTTTTTTTGAAATGTTTTAAACAAATATATACAATGATGAAATGACCAATTTTTACGCATAGTAACGTTTAAGATGCATAATGTTCATAGGTTCTTTAAGTTCTTTACCATCTAAGGTAGATAATTTGTATGCTCCTGATCCAAATTTAGCATTGATGACATATGGTCCAAGCCAGTTGGGCTCAAATTTACCTTTAAGGTTTGTAGTTGCATTAGTATTTTTTTTATTTTCTTTTAAGACAAGGTCACCGATCTCAAAGGATCGAGGATGAACTTTCTTAAGATATGCTCTCTTAAGCTTGTTTTGGTAGGCGCGAAGATGCTCCAAAGCATTGATGCGCTTTTCATCTAGAAGTTCTAGTTGACTAAATCTGCCAGAGACGATATTCATCCCCTACTTCAGTATCTTGAAGTAGTAGAGCTAAAGAAGGAACTTCTAATTCAAAGGGAAAAATGGCTTCAGCACCATAAACCAAGACAAAAGGTGAAGTTCCAAGGGGGGTTCGAACACTAGTTCGATAGGCCCACAAAGCAGGATATAACTGAATGTGCCAGTCTCGACCGGTTTTATTGACCAATTTTTTGAGAATTTTGATTAAGGTTTTATTAGATGCTTCTCGTTGACCATTACCCTGAGGATAATAGGGAGTGGACCAACGATGTTGAATTTTATATTTTTGACATAATTTCTTGACATCTTTATTTTTGAAACAAGTTCCATTATCAAAAATGAGATTAGCAGGAATTCCAAACCTACAAATAATTTGATTAAAAACAAACTTGGAAACTTGTGTTCCAGTGCAAGAAGCTAATGGCATAGCTTCAACCCACTTCGTGAAATACTCAGTGGCAGTTATGATGAATTTGTGTCCATCAGATGACACAAGGTTGATTTTTCCAATGATGTCTAGGCCCCATTTTGAAAAGGGCCAAGGAGATGAAATAGCCTGTAGCTCTTGTGCAGGCGCATGGACAAGGTCAGCATGTTTCTGGCACTTGTCGCAATGTCGCACATAATTATGTGCATCAGTTTCCATGGTAGGCCAAAAATATCCTATCCGAAGGAGTTTCTTAGCAATGGCGCTACCACTAAAATGTCCCCCACAAGATCCATTGTGGGCTTCATTCAAAGCTGCTCTGGATTCTTCTAGATTCAAACATCTCAATAAGATGCCTTCAAAAGATCTTCTCTACAAGGTATTACCAATAATCACAAAGCGACTTGCTTGTCTACGTAATAACCTACGCTGGTTGCTAGTGCAACCATCAGGGAAGGTTCCTTTCTACAAAAAATTAAATATATCAATATACCATGGTTCAGGAGTTGTTTCATTGATGAGAAACACATCCAAAGGTTCTAAACATGATTTGCTTGAAGTGGGTTCCTGGAGTCGACGAATAATGATGGTAGCATATTCATCGTCTAACTCCAAGGGTAAAAGAGATGCAACTGCAGCCATAGCGTCAGCCGCACGATTGCTAGTTCGAGGAATAGCTTCCAAAGTAACTTGATCAAACAAGGATAATAACTGCAAAACATATGCTTTATATGGGCGTAATTTATCATCTCTGGTTTGATAAACATCATTGATTTGGTTTATGACAAGTTGGGAGTCACCGAAAACCAATAAAATTTTAATTTTCAATGCCAAGGCAGCTCGTAATCCAAGGATAAGAGCTTCATATTCAGCAAGTGTTATTGGTGCAAGCAAATGTTAATTTGAAGGATAGAGGAATAAGATGTTTTTGTGGAGATATTAAAATAATACCCGCACCAGCCCCACTCATGCATCGGGCTCCGTCAAAGTATAGGGACCATTGCTCTGAATGGTCTGCCTCTAGTTTAAGGCATTCATCAGGAAACTCAATGATGAGGGGATGGGTAGATTTTAAAGGTGCAGCAGCTAATTGATCTGCTATGATTTGACCTTTAACAGAATTTTGTCCTATGAAGGTGAGTTCAAATTCGCTTAGCGCAAGAACCCACTTGGTTGTGCGACCAGATAAATACGGTCGACTCATGAGATATCGCAAAGGGTCGAATTTGGCAATAACATACGTTTTCTGGATGAGCATATAATGTCGTAGTTTCTGTGTAGAAAATATGACCGCAAGACATAACTTCTCTAATATGGTATAGCGAGTTTCATAACCGATTAAGGTTCTGCTAATGTAATAATTAGCACGTTCTTTCTTCTCATCGTCAAGTTGAGCTAACATAGCCCCTAAGGCAAAATCGAAGCAAAAATGTACAAGATAAAAGGACGATCAGATCTAGGTGGGGAAAGCACTGGAGGTTTGAGGAGATATTGCTTAAGGAGTTCAAATGCTTCTTGGCATTCTTCGTCCCAATGAAAAGAGACATCTTTCTTAAGAAGCTTAAGAAAGGGTCCAGTTTTGTCTCCCAACTTGTCGATGAAGCGGCTAATAGCTTGAAGCTTACCTTGTAAACTTCGTAATTCTGATATATTTGTGGGTGCGGGCATATCTGTGATAGCCGCGATCTTGAGAGGGTCAATTTCAATGCCACGTAAAGAAACTATAACCCCTAATAATTTATCGGACTTAACTCCGAATATGCATTTAGCAAGATTTAGTCGGATAAGATATTCCCTTAACCGATCAAATACTTTCCTTAAGTCATTTAAATGATCATCTTCTTTGATGGAACGAGCTATGATATCATCTACATAATCATGTAGGATATCATGCATCATGTCATGAAAAATATAAGTCATAGCTCGTTGATAGGTTGCACCCGCATTCTTTAAGCCAAATGGCATCACTTTCCAACAAAAAGTTCCCCAAGGGGTAATAAAGGTTGTTTTGGCCTGATCTTCAGGAGCTATCCTGATCTGATTATAACCAGAAAATCCATCCATTAAGGATATCATTCCACTTCCAGCAGTAAAGTCAATGATCTGATCCATGTTGGGAAGAGGAAAATCATCTTTAGGGCATGCAACATTAATGTCTCTGAAATCGGTGCAAACCCTAACTTTAGTGGCTTCTTTCTTAGTTACTGGAACTACATTTGAGATCCATTCAACGATAGTCAATGGCTTGTATAAAAATGACTTTCAACAGTTTTTCTAGTTCTCCTTTGACTAGTAAGGCCACTTTGGGATGCATTTTTCTGAGTTTCTGTTTAACAGGTTTAGCATCCGGATGGACTACTAGATGATGCATAACTATGGAAGGGTCCAAACCTAGGCATGTCTTCATATGTCCAAGCAAAGACATCTTCATAGTCTTTAAGAAATGAAATGTATTTATCTTGTTTTTCTTGACTCAATTCTGATCCAATATTAATGATGTGAGGGTTATGTTCGGTTCCAATGTTAATTTTTATAACGTTTTCAACTTCCATATGTAAATCTCTCTCAAAATTAGGTGGGGCGGGTGAAACACCCAATTCTTGTAATTCTTCCAAGGTTAGCTTGGATAATTCGTCTTGAGGAGTCGAGGCCTCAAGCTAGGGCTATACTAGGTATAGAGCCATCAAAATAAAATTCATTATATAACAATTCCTCAATGGAAATATCATGAAAGATATCTCCCTCCAACTCGTCGTCGGATTCGGCAATCATTTCAGGATAGGCTATGGATAGCATATTGCAGGTAGAAGAATTATTCTTTGGACACAAAGAATCTTGTTTATCTAGATAATCTTGATAACATACGAGATGGTCATCATCCTCAAATGGAAAGGGCTGACCTTTACTAGAAAATAGGCCCACACCACAAGCAAGTTTGCCACGGTTCTACCTCGAAAGGTTCTTTCATACCATTTTGGAAAGGTCCCAAACCTTTCCCTTTATAGCCCAATTTAAGCATTATGGGCTTAGCTTTAAGATAATCATTAGCAAAATAGCATCTAGCATACCCATCACAATGTGTCTTAATGTTTCTGGGTATTCTTCCCCAATCATATCCTTTATAAATAAAAGCACAACTCCCGACTTGGTAGATACTTCCCATAGGCTGTGGGAGGCCCAAGGTACGAGGAGAGGGTGGGAGTTTATTTAAAAGGAGGGAAGTCTGCATGGCAGTGTTGATCTCTTCTAATATAAGAATTTTAGATAAATCGGGTAAGAGCTCATCAGTGAGAGCATAAGAGGTAGAAGGAACATTTCCTTGATCTTCGGATGTGGAAAGAATGCCTGTAGTGGATGTAGATGTCATAGGGATATTGACGGGTGAATCTAGAGGTATGGAAGATATAGGAGTAAAGCAAGAAGCATTGGGTGTAGGTTTAGGCTCTTTTCGAGGTCCTAATGTGGTTTGTTCAGAAGATGGTTGAGCTAAATGTATAGGTGTAGTTGAAGGAGTAGATGAAGTTATGGGTGTGTGTTTCACACGTTTGGGTGGATGATAAGAATTAGGATGTGTGGATGACAGGGTAGGGCAAAATTGCACTCCAACAGGTTCTGCCAAAGCGCACATATCAAAGGGTCTAGGATCACCATGAATGGTAACCAACTGGTTTTTAAATTCGAATTTAACACACTGATGTAAAGTGGAGGGAACCGCTCGCATCGCATTGATCCAAGGGCGACCCAAAAGTATATTGTACGATGCAGGGCAATGTACAATAAACACGGTCGTATCTAGGGTTCTAGGACCAACTTGCAAGGGTATAGTAATGACTCCACATGTTTCTTGTGTCTCGTCATTGAAGGCTTTGATAATCATATCCGTTCTTTTCATTTCGTCACTTCTAAACCCAAATCGTTGGTAGAAGTCAAAAGTGCAGATGTTTAAAGATGAACCATTATCAATCAAGACTCGTTTAACAACTACATCTCCAATTAGGGCAGTAATATATAAGGGATTATCCTTATGTAAACTATGTTGTGGTATATCTCTATCTCGGAAGTCAATACAATCGACTTCTCGAGTGATGATAGTATTGGTCATGGCTTCAGGCTGAATATTTTGTGGTACCATCATTTGGCTTAATGTGAGCATTAATTCATCCCTATGGGTAGGAGAAGATCTTAAAAGATCCAAAAGGGAAATTCTAGCCGTAGTGTTGGATAATTGTTCATTAATATTATACGGAGGCTTAGGTTGAACATTAGACATATGATTCCCTTTATTGGGATTTTTCAAAATAAATGGAGCTGATCCATCATTCTGAGTTTGATCCTGTTGAGAATTTTGAGCCTGTTGTCTGGTAACGACTCCAATGGTACCTACAATGTTATGTTGAGGATGATGAATTGGTCTCGGTCTAGCATTTATGGCTTGTTCATTAGGAAGGAACTGATGAGAGGAGGGTCGAGTAGTAACTCTTCTTGGAAATGGTTCTTCCGGAACCATAGAATCTGTGATAGGTTGAATAGGATCTGATTCATTTTCAGAACTATTCGATTGATTGGAGGTGATGTCTATTTCACTTTCAGTATCAGATTCTACATCACTAAAATCAAGTGTTTGCGTATTATATAGGGGTCTGGACGTAACTATGGATAAAGTTGTGTCAAATATTTGAGGATCAGGAATAGGTAATTGTCCACTAATAGTCCCTACATATCGGGTAGGAGGGGGAACATTATGATGTTCGATTTGATTAGCCACCTCTTTACCATGCGTTGGTAAAGGATGTTGAAATATGTCCAATGATTGATTGGCATTCTCGATTCTCGACTTTGAGGGGTGCTCTTTTGAGCGTTATTAGAAGCATTTTGTTTAGGTTGGAAGGCTTGCACCTCCATCTCATTATTATCAATCAAATCTTGTATTTTATGTTTTAATATTTTGCAAGAGTTGGTAGCATGTCCAGGTCCTCTATGAAAATCACAATGTAAATCAGCTCTCTATCCGGGTATAGTTGGATCAGGTTCCTGATAGCTGGTAATTGGATCAAGCCTCGTGCTAGTAATTGCGGGAGAATGGTTGATAAAGGTTGATTTAACCTAGTAAATTCTCGAGGTGGTTTATCAGGAGGTTTCAATATGAACTTCTCCGTTGTTTTCGTAGTATTAATATTAGCAATGTTTCTACTATCAGTGACTCCGTCACCCACAACTTGTTTATTTTTATACTGATTTCCTGGATGTTTTCTCATCATCTTTCTTTTTGAGCTGACCTCTTCTAATGAGAGCATCTTCCACCCTTCGAGCTAAGTCTATAGCTTGATCGAAGGTGGTCAAGGTAGCAGTTGATAATTCATAGGATAGTTGTTCTTGTAAATTATTGATAAAAATATCCAACATCTCCCGATAAGGTAACACAAAGTGTAGTTTTCCTATCAACATGTCTCCATCGAGCTAAGAAGTCAGCAAAACACTCATCTTTGTCTTGTTTTAGGTTGTACAAATCTTTAATGGTTACATGCCTTTCGATATAGGCACTAAATTGATGCACAAAAGACTCAATGGTCTCTTCAAAATTTCTCAAAGAATGAGTGGGTAGTTGATAATACCACTCCAATGCCATCCCCCCTAAGCTTTTCGGGAACATTTTTAGTAATAGCAAATCATCATGTGATATATCATGACATGCTATCCTAAACATACGAAGATGCTCTATGGGATCTTCAGTTCCTTTATATATAGGTAGGACAGGCATGGGAAAGCGTTTAGGATATGGTTGTGCTACAACTATAGGATCTAGAGGTTGACTACACATCTCTCGGTAATTGTACGAGGGACGGTAGGGATCTATTTGGTCCATACGGGAGGTTAACTGTTTCACCATGGCTTCCAGATTGCCAGCTTGTCCACCATATTGGTTTGGTGGTACATGAGTATGGGATTTGTGAGCGTAAGAAGGCGGAACATAAGGATTCGATGCTATGTTACTATTATGCAAATGATTGGTAGGAAGAGTATTATGAAGAAGATTTGTGGTAGCATTATGTTGTATCCCGGATTGTTGGAAATTAACATTTGGTTTTGTTTTAGGCTTTAGTTGATTTGAGGTATATTGATCAATAGTTTGGCGAAATAAAGTAGTGAATGAAGGTTTCTTTTGTGTAGGAATAACCCTTGGTTTGGTAACTGTGCACTCTAGGTGGTTGGGTAACCTGTTGTTGTTGCATGTTCTGGATTATAGCAGCCATGTCCAAATTGGACGGTCCAGCTTGATCACTTTCTTGATCAACAAAGGACAAAGGATTAGTGCGTGTGTGATATATATCTTCTAGGGTTGCTTGAGTATCACTAATTTGATCTTTATCCATATGGACTCCTCTATTAAGAGTGCCAATATTATTATTGAGAAATTTCCAAAAATGGTCCATGTTCTCAAAAGTAACAGCTTCGTCTGGAGTTATTTTAGGAGATGAGGATCCTTCCTCTCTATCATTTTCTTTTTGTTCATTTGCGTCCACAAATTCTTCTTCTTGTTGGTTTAAGGTTACTTCTTCTTGAATTGGTTCTTCAAGAAGGGAATCTAGTTTATTGGTTTTTCCTAACCAATCTTCTTCTACTTCAATTTGTTTTCCATTCCCGAGTCTAGTCATTGTGTCTAAATTTAGGTTTTAGCAAATATATATTAATATATTTGCAACAGATCTTGGGAGGTATATATTTTAATTATATACCTACTATAATACTTAAAAGAAAATGTTTTGATTTTTTTTTATTATTTTTTTATGATAATTTTATTTTGTTTTTGTTTTTATTTTTATAAAGACAATAAACAACACACTAAATACAAGAAATAGCAATAATAAAATAATAACTTAGTTTTCTATAAATAGTTTATAGATGTCATTGATAGGATCAAGTTCATCAGGAGTCATAAAATGCTCCTCTTCAAATTGGAAATGGTTTTTCAGGAACTTAATGAAGTGTGCTATAGTGATATTATCTGTTTCAGATTCTGTTTTGTAAAAATAAATCTCATGGCAATATTCTCGATATAACACAGCTCTGGGAACTCTATTCCATATTTGTCTATCCGTAAGAACGACCTCTTGATCTTCTATACGAGACAAAAATTTATGTACTATAGCTGCATTATCGAGGTATTCCTCAAAGGTATACAACTCAGAAGACACAAGGGCTCTTTTATCTCCTAACCACCTATGGCAAGCTCTCTGAAGTTCATGGTACAAAATCACTTGATCGGGATCCAAGATTCTATCTAGGACAAACCTCTTGATTTGCCTAAGTTCAGTTGCTCTAGATGAAATGAGATCTAATCTCCTATTAAGTTCATCCCACAAAGGTTGAACCCTATTTGTTTGAGGTACTCTAAGCACTGAAGTAATCTCTATAGCTGCTAATTGATTTTCAACATTAATGGTGACAACTCGTCTTTTATTATAATCTACCATCTAAATATGACATGCAATCTTTGATTCTAAATGCATTTATGTTTTGTTTTTTTTGTTTTTGAATTGAATTGTTTTCAAAAGGTTTTTAGTTTTCACGTCGGGTTCACCAAAATGTATCGCTCCAAATTTTTTGCACCCTTACCTTCAAGCTATAGGATCCATGCCCGGAAGGGGGATGTGAAAAGGATGGGACAATACCTCGGACTGAGAGGCCCTTTGAAGGTCCCGCCTCTCGGGGGAGGTGTATAAGGGTGAATTTTTGATGGATGGTGGGTTCACCAGGAAACTTTTGAATGGCATTTTCCACGCCTAGGTTGATAGTGTGTTTGATGTGTTCATTTTTATGCTTGATCATTCAAGTCCTAGGTTTGGCCGATATGAATCTAAACTATTCTATATGCCAATGCGGATTTCAATGAATACAAAAAATAGAAATAGATGCAAATTATAGAGAATATGCTAACCAGAAGAATTCATACCTGATTCCGGATGTCTGATGGAGATTCTGAGTCTTGTAGTAGTTCAGATCGTCTCAGTTTGCACATTATCATCTGATATTTCTCGAGATCATCCCAAATCATAGAAGGTCATCTAAAATAGGACAGAATCGCCTAAAATCTGACGAATTCGTCAGAAACCTGCAATCACAAAAACAGACACAAAATACCAAATATGCAAATGCAGAAGCAAGGGATAATGATAGAAATAACAGCAAACATGCCTAAATAATAGTGTCTAATAACAAATGAGGAAATGCAGTAAATTTAATGATTGATTTTACCTTTATCATGCAATTATGCTAAATGAGGTGAACTCCAAGATGCATAAAACATAGTAACTTAAAACAATGCAAAAATATGTTATGGAAAATGCAACAAAGCTTAAGAAAATGCGAACTCTAAACTCGGATAGCCCCCAATCTGGACTACAGTCAGATCACCTCCAATCGTACGAAATCGTCCGCAATCGTCCGAGATCGTCTGCGATGATCCAAGCTAGCCTCGACTAAAAAATAGTAGAATTCCTGCAATAAAAACAAAATGCAAGCAATAATGCGAGGGAATAAGGAGCTAACTCTGCAATGAAATCCTGTCAACAAAGGGGTTGGGGGTTCAGGGAGAATCAACAAGAATTAGGCAAGGAGGCAAGGGGATAAACTAGAAAAATCCTAGTTTATATAGGATTAAAAAGAGGTTTGGGAGGTTGGGGATCATCCCAATCTGGGAGATCTCCAACAGGGAAATCTCCAACCGCGCAGACACGCTTCTGCCCGAGTTGGAGAGGCTGTTGAAACAGAAGCTAATTATGAAAATTTGGTTTTGGGACGAAATCGTCTGGACGTTCTATTCCAGATGAATTCGTCAGATCGGGGACGATTTCGTCTAATCTACGACGATATCGTCCAACGGTCAAAACAAATCCTAAAAATGGCATGGAAAATGGGGAAAGCGGGTAAAAGGCGGTTTAACGGGCAGTTTGGGGTTGAAATTCAAATTTTAATATTTTATCTTTTTACTAAGGTTTTAACCGTGCCAATTTTAGGGTGCTATAGATCTGATTCTTTCCCCAATTGTGATTAACTTTGGACACTCGTAGCCATCCTCTCCCTAAGAGAGCATCGTATGCATGTTTCTATATTGAAATCGCAACAAATTCCAAGACAAATTCTTGCTCAGCTATCATAAATTGTTGTGCAATCAAAACTCCTTTGATTTTAATATCATTTTAGTTAGCCCCATACAATCGGAAGCTCGATGCCCATAGGGATGGAGCGCCTAGTTCTAGCCAAGTTCTTTCTGGTAGCACATTAACACTGGAACCTCCGTCCATGATCACTTGTGTCAATTTGTGCCCCAAAATCTCCATATGCATTAATACAAGCTTCTTTCCCACATAAATCATTAATATAGTAGGATCCATAAATTGGTCTTTTCGTCCTTCCTCTAAAATTGGCTGGATCTCTACTTCCATCACCTTTTGTGGTTGCATTTCCTCCATAATTTCTTTCTGCAATTCTGGGATAGCTTTGAATAAGTCAGATACTTTAAGTTCCACTATGGTATCCAACACCTGTGCTGCTAGGCTCTCCACAACTATCTCCAGTTCTGATGGTTTTTGTAATTCCCTTCGAATGCTTGACTCTCCTTGCTTAGTTTTCTCAATTTATTCTTGCAATATTTTCTTTGTTTCTTTCCAGCGTTGCTTCTCTTTTGCTGGCTCTAAATACTTATCCTTTTTAGCCATATTCCTCATCATGACTAACACTTCCTAAGTTTTCTATTTAACTTAAGGAATTTTGATGTCCAAATAACTCACATTCTATGGGTTTCTCAAACTCACCTGCTTTGGAAAATTCTCCTCCTTGTGATTCCCCGGATCACACCATCTACACATGTGTGTAGTACTTGTTTGCAGTACTCCTTACATCGGAGGTGCAGGACAATTCTTTGCAAAATGCCCCCACTCTTGGAAATTGTGACATTGTATGATTGATCTACCGTCTGAGTCATATTGTAAGTGACTTTTTCCTCCTTATCAATTACCTTGATTCTATATGCCACCTCTTCTGCTATTTTTGTAACTGCCACTCGTTGCTTGTTGGCCACTCCCTTGGGCCTGTGGTTTTTGTTCATGCTCCTGGATTGATAGTACCTATGGACGGGTTCTTGCATTGTAGGGACAGAGCATTACCTCATTCCCCATCACATTACAAATATGGAAATAGTAATTCTTTGGACACTTTATATTTTTATGTCCCTCGCTTTTGCATTATGTGCACCACAAATCATTCCTATCCGATTTGATATTTTGCTCTTTAACAATTTTATCAAACGGCTTACAAAATGATGCTACCATCCTCTGGATAGTGTCTTCTTCTTCACTATCTAAATATTTCAACTTGTGATGAGACAAGATTCCCATGTACGTCTGTTTTGATTCACTCTCAAAGGTCTTTGCATGTTTCAATGCTTCTTCATATGTGTCAGATGGTACTCCCTTCATTTTTTTCTTATATTTTGGTAGTAACCCATCTACGAACCATCATTTTATCAACACATCTACCAAGGGCATCTGCATCTTATTGACTAACTGCTTTAGTTGATGGTTATAGGATTTTATATCCTCATCTGCTTTATGTTTTTTTATGAAAAGCTTAATGACTATGTATCCATCATCTTTCAAAGATCGAAATTACTCAATGAATTTCTCCTTTATCTGATTCCAATTCTGAAAATCAACATTATTTTCTCTCTTTAGGTACCAGTCTATTGCCAATCCCCTCAAGGTGGTAGGAAATAGGACTACCCAATCCTCCAATCTGTCTACACCATTTTATCTCTAAATGGTTATGCAAGTTCCTATGTGTCGTGTGGGATCTTCCTTACCCTCACCTGAAAATGGTGGACATCTTTGTTTGGCTGCTATGTTAGCCATCTTAGGAAAGTCATCGCTCTCACTTGAGGTATCCCATAGAATCTCTATTGAATTCCTCCTTGGGGTGTCCTACTTTCATTATTATCAGAAGTATCAGTTCAAGGTATCTTATTCTGTTCCATCACTCAGTGACCAAATTCTCATGCATCCTCACTCTGCGACCTTCTTCGTTGGTGCGACAGATATTATCTTGGTCTATCCTCCTGAGTCCCCGCATCCTGTTGCCTTGGTGTCTTTCTCCCATCCTCTACACCATCTCACAACCATGTTGCTACTTCCTTAGGTCTTACCATCCACTCTCCATCATTGTGCACTTTCTCTTTGTCATCGATCTCTATGATATGTGGGTCTTCCTCCTTGTCTTCTGTCTCAATAAACAATATCTCGAAGTCTCCCTCTTCGGATGTCCAAACTTGCTCTATTTCTAGTTTGTGTGTACTTTGATCTGAGTTACTCGTGTTTCCTCTTTGAGCAATCCTTATGATCCTTCTTACTAGAATGTTATCTCATGGTTCTCTTCTCCCACGGCTTCATGTACTGGTATCCGTCATAAAAAATCACCTCCAATTTTTTAGTCAAATTCAACCCGTTTTAACAAAAATGCCAGATTTGATAAGGAAACTGTGCCAAATGCAACACATCGATGGAGTATTCCTAGTGGGGAGGTTTTTTCTAGAGGTAATAATGATTCCTAGGTTGATTCTACCAAATCGAACAGTCTTCTAATTTCTTGAATGACCCTTGTACGATCTATCAATTGCTTGTACGGACCTCAAATACATACACTGTATGATCTCATATCATATAGTGATCAAGATGGTATGATATTGAACTCATAAAAACTGATAGATGCTATTTTTGAGGCTACCGTACACAATTTTGTAATCGTTCAAGCCAATTTACCAAAACTGCCAAATCAGGTAAGTTCCTGTCAATCACCTGTTTTACCAAATCGAGTAACTCTTTATATGATTTGTACGATGTATGATGTACGATATGTATGATCCAAAGGTACAGTAGGATGTTAATTACTATACTATTCTGCTTCAATCTCTCTCTGAGATATTTTGTAAAGTTTTAACAGCCTAAACAAGATAGTTTCATTCACAAGCAAACCATCCAATCTGGACTAGTGAGAGATTCCATCCAAGCAATTACACCCAAAAATCATACAGTATATTTTAGTACGTATTTTACATAATCCTCATACTCCTAGATCATTCTCCATAATTCCACCAGTAACAATCTGCTCACAAAGCTGCAACAAAGCCTACAACTAACATATAACAGTAAGGAAGAAACTCAATTACACAATGATCATCCACAATGCATCAACCATGTACAAAAGGATCATACACTATCATCCACAATATATATTATTCTCGTTAATGGTTATCAAATTAGTTACAATATGGAAAACTCTCTCATAGTAATCGCAATAACTTAGAAATATGTTTATCCCTCTACTCTAGCAACTAATAACCAGTAAACTAGTATCCAGACCTACAAATTCAAAAATTAGGCCTTATATAATGTTTCCCAGGCCGTTCCAAAGTGGTTTCTAAGACAATTCATTATTCACAACTACCCATATACAACTGAATACATTATTTTGGCAATTTCCTAAGTTTACACCTTAGGTTAGCAAATCCATGCGACATTTCATCTTGAAATTACATTTTCTTTGCATCTGAGTGAATTTCGGTGTGCCCTATATGATTTGCCACTACTTTGTATGGTTTACAACTTCGGTTGTACGATCCCTTGTATGATTTTCTCCCACTGTACGGTTTCCCAAAAATTGAGAAAATCATCCCAAAATTGTTAAAATTTAGCAAATCACCTTTTCTTCTTCTGGGAGGTGTATTTTCTACCTACACTCTATACCATGCAATGTTAGAGTTATTACCTTGATTTTGTTTTCTCAATCATCCTTTGAGGTCCATTCCCTTTCGTAGATCGTGAATCAGTATTCTTGGGTCGTCTAATTTGTTTTCTTCAATTTTCAAGAAGATAACATATTTTGATGCACTTTAGAATTCATTATCATGACACACGTGTCCTTCCATTATGATTTCTAGCTTTGTATAATGTTCCATTATCAACCCTTCGATGACTCCATCAGACGGTTTTGTACACACTTATTTAAGTACTCTTTGCTTAAGTACCATCTTCAAATTTGGATATTATTGCTCTGTTGGCAATGGTCGCATTCATGCACACCATTTTTAGGATGTCATCTCAGTGTGTTGCATCAATAATTACTTTTTATTGACACAGTTGATTTTGGTTATTTATAGTTAATCCTATATTATTTTGAACTAACTTAGCTTAATCATCGGTGTACACCAGTTTCTTATATGCAGATTTTAATACCACATACACTAGATGAGAAAATTAAACTATACTTGAGTAGTGTATAATGTACCATTAAACCTAACCATCATTGGAGTGGTCGGTCGCTTATTACTCTACTGTGGTGATGGTATGTGGATGGTGACTTCATCTTCCTAGTGGTTTTCCCGTCTTGCATTCTTTCTCCATTGCTAATATATTCAACTCCTTCCTTTGGAAAATTACCATATTTGTATCTAGAGACTACTTTATCTCTTCAATCAATAATATAAAATATTCTTTTATCTGGTATCTAATCATAATTAGTCCCGGTTATCCAATTTTTGTTGGATATTTCCAACAACTATACTACTGATGGACCTGTAAATATCCTGATAAGGTTTGACATACTTGTGGTCATTCCTTATCACATTGTTATTCTAGATCTCTTTAAACTATCTCTATTTCCCTTTTTATATATAGAGCGTTATCTATGTTTCAACCAAATATTCTAGTTTTCTCATGTGGATAATAATACCACATGCATGATGTAGTGAATAGTTCCCCTGTTTAAATAGCGTAGCACACCTTATTAAGATTGACCACCACCCGGGTGGTCGGGTGGCATAATTTTCTAGCAGAGTCAAGTTTCTTAGGGAGGTTGGTGAAGTCTCATGGGGCGGTGATATTGGGGATATTAGAGCTACTTGGTGGAGTCCCAAGTCTTATGTCAGAAGATGTTTTTTGTGAGATTTGGGATATTTTCATGCTTGGATGTGATATTTTACTATCCTTGCATTCCTTCATCATATAGGGATTTTAGGTTCTGGTGTTGTTGGACGACTTTCATGTTCAATAATGGTTCTGCCATTACACCATAGCCTTTGATTGGAAAAAACCTGAGTGTAATGTAACATCGATAAAAAATATAAATAAAGAAAATATTTTCTTGTTGATAGCTATCATGCAATATCCCATTTCTAGGTATGATTATAGTCATTTATCCTAGAATTTTAACAATTAATATGTTGTTAATAATAGTTTAACAACCATATCTCAAGTGAGAAATCAATATATTTGAACCAACCTATGGTTCTTCTTGCCCATATATTTTGCTAACTTGGATCTAACTAGAATCCATTAGTTAGTCTCAGCTCTAATACCAACTGTAACAACCCCAATTGTTACTACTCATCCACTTCAATTTTTTTATATATATTTATCTTCCATAGAGAAAATGACATAATCATGATCTAAGACAGAGTTATTCCAAGTGGACTGTAAGTAAACAAGACAACAATTATCAAGAGCTATTAAGACTTGGTCAGATTCACTCTTGAGTAGAAGTGACCAGATTCTAAAAAAACTACATACCACACCGATGGTATGAATACATGCCTTGAAGATGAAGTAACCACACCAATGGTTAATCATCAATCTTAGTTCCTACCCTCATCTCCATGATGGGGCCACTAAGATAAAATAAAAATCACTACATGTGATCAAACTTACACAAGCCTTGGAATAATCATCTTAAGCATGATTATCTTCCCTTATCCCTCATAAGATTTATTTGATTATCTTTCTCATTTAAGGCATCCCTTTGGTTATATATGAATTAATGAATCTTGTTACCAGGAGGTATTTTTATCATCATCATGGGAGCACCTAATCCACATATCATTCGAGCACCAAATCAAAATAAAAGGTTTTACTGAGCTACAACTCAAGCATAAATTATAATCCATGGCTTCAACCACTTAGAAATCTTACTCGGATTATACCAACTGGTTATCAATTTCTATTTTATTACTATAGGATTTTTAGGTTAAAGCATCCATAAGTTTTTAATAGCACATCATTACTATTCTACTACTTGACCATATACAACCACAAAAGCAAGGAATATAATCCATTACATCATATTCTCTAAGTCTACACATCATTTATACATTAAATCTACTTCTCATTGAAAGGTAAATACATGCAATAAATCATTGATACTAATTTAAATACAACATTTACCATCTATTTAATCAAAAACATATTAGAGATGAATGTAACATCCATAATCTATTTAATAAATAATATATTGGATATAAATGCAACATTCATAGGAAATGACAAAACAAACCACAAATTAAGGTGTGACAATATTTATCCTAGGAACCCTCATAGGGAATAGACCCAACCTCCAAAATATGTCTTTTTCTCACATTTCATAAACTTAGAGTGTCATAATTACAATATAGAAAGGTATCACACGGATCCTTTTCTAAATCAATTATACAATTACAAGAGATCAAATCATCTCTTATCAAATCAAGATGCAAATAAGGAAACACCGATTTCCTTTCTCTAAACCATCGATATAATACATAAGAATATTACAAATTCTTATACCTCCATGTTTATGAATGATCCTCGGATACATATTAAGGAGAAATCTCTTTGATTATCAAAGAGGGAACCCCATAAATTCCCTCGAGAATAAATTCTAAATTCATTCTCTCATATTAATACATCATCAATCCATAATTTAATGAATTAAATTCCCATACCTTTAATTCATTAAATAACCACTTCTATTTAATTAATAAGTCAAAGTCACTTTTTCATAATTTACCACTATTCAATACAAACTATGCTACTTACCTCCTAGCATATTTCATCATTAAATAAAGACTATATATTTTTCAGAATAATTTCTCCCAATCTAATCTAATATCTCTTCCAATATAAATTAACTAAATTTAAACTAATTCTCTAGCCATTCCAAATAACGATTCGTTCTCAATCATGCACAACTATAGCACATCAAGCATTAGTGTGGGCTATAGAATTGCTTTATGTTAAGTGATCTTAGTATAACAAGTAATTTTACCTAATTATAGCCATCCCTATATTCTACAATGGCACTTAAGTTTTCAATATAATAAACCTATTTCACCCAACTTTCCCTCAAGGATAATAGAAATATCTCTTATTAAGATTATTATACATTTAATACCACTTTGATACAAAATTTGCATCTAAAATTCCAATCACCTTATCTACTGATTTTTGAATATTTACAATCGAACTAATCTCGTGGTATCCAATTCAGAGATTGCTATCTAACTGATTACCTTTCTTACTCTTTTGATTATAAAGGAATTTTCCTACTAAGGTGTCAATTACTTATATTCGTTTCCTAAACACCCAATGGGTTCTAAGGATTAATAAAGCTTCTAATGATTTAATCCTCTTTTAAAAAAGAAGTTCGGTCTCTTTAGCAAGAGACCAGCAGTCACCTGGTCGTCTAATCTATGGCAACGTCCTACAAAGTCAATCATATTTCGCAAGAGTTGATACTTAATCCCTAAATCAACTGTTATGATATTGACGTCGTCCACCACCTAGACTAATCCATATGCTATGTGGCGGTATATCATTCACAAAAAACCAAGTCTAGTCACGTCAAAGGTCCATTATTATTTTTTTACTACTCCTACCGATCAATACCTCAAACGATCAATTAAGTAAAACGCAATGTTATCAAAAGACAGGTTTCCTAATTCGAATATTTACAACCAATAAAAAACTTTGTGAAGATCGAGGATCTTACCATGGTTAGTGGTGATCGATAGGATATCACATTCATTGTTTCACTCAAATTATGCACCTTATTGATTGAATTATTTACAAAGTTGGTATTTACATGCTATGTCCATACCTTTACAATTAGAAGGCTACTACACAAACCACTAAAGACAACATATTTTGAGAGTCAAGCCATCATGTATTCAGAGCAATTTTAGGACACGTGGCAGATATTAGGTGAATACCGTCTATTCAATAGATCATTTTATAATAATTTGACATCATAAGCTTCAGTAGTATGCAACTCGAGGAGATGAAGCGATTACAGAATTTTGAAAGGCTCTCTACAAATCACCCTATCGAATGGGATTGAGCGCACACTTCGGATTGAAGACATGGTCCAATCTAATAGACCCGAGTTTTGCTAGTGAATAATAAAGACTATGCCTTACTATATTTTGGTACTCTTTTTAGGGTCGGATCGAGTCTACCTTTTTTAAGAGACTCTTGGTGTAGACATGGTGAAAATAATCTTTATCTGTCCCATAGTCAAGACAGTTTCAAACTTGTGGGGTTTTCTGAGCATAGATTCGTAAGCATCTAGTTTCAGTGTTCAAGATGAGCCTTGTGCGATTTGGTCTTACCTTCTCATGGAATAGAAGGGAACAATACCAACGATAATACGATTATCCGACATACAAATCTAGTTCAATTTAATATAGGTGAAGACAATCACTGGAATACCAAGGTCATAGGGTCTATTTTTAAATAAAAACTTTAACCTAGCATCCGTAGAGGCCGAATCATAGTATCACCATACAGATCAAAACCAAGGTCTATTATATCAAGCTCACGCAAATGCAATTGACCTAATAGATAGACTATAATAGTCCTCCAAGAGAGCATCAGGTCTAATCCTGTAATTTTCACTAAAACAGGATTTCAAGCTAATTGAGTTTACAAGTTTGGGCATAAATCCCACATGTACTACACCACCAGTATAACACCATAATAAGAGTACTTTCATTCTAGTTAAATTATAACCATCCAATTGTGGCCATAGAGATGCCACCGGTGATGGTGGTGGTAGTCGGGCATCGAGGTGCTACTCCAACAAAGGAATAATTACGTCTAATTGTATGTCTTCTAAGGTATCATGAGATTTTCTCCTTCTATGTTATCTAAGGGCATCACATGGTTGCAGTTGCTACTCATTTAAGAAGAATATTCAAACATAGGCTCGATTGTAGAGCTTAAGCTTCATACATAAGTTAAGATCACATAAGAATATTCAAACATAGGCTCGATTGTAGAGCTTAAGCTTCATACATAAGTTAGATCACATAACAGGTTGAGTAGTCGCATGCATCCAAAACCCCATATAAAGGCATATAATTAAATTGGATCAAAATAAGTAGATTCGTAGACCAAATATTAAATCAAAAACCCAATAATACAAGCATTGGGTTGTTAAGGTAAATTGACATTATTACATACATTCCCCTATTTAAACATGAAATGTAAAGGAAGAGGGGAGGGGGGAATGTTTAAAATGTAAAGGAAGGGGGAAGGTCTGACCTGGTTTACCTCTATTTGTCTTCCATGTTCAAATGGTCTCCTTCCTTCTAAAAAAATATTCTCTCCCACTTCTACAAGCCTTCAAAATCCTCACCTCCATGCCCCCCATGGAGATTTCTTTCTTTCCCAAAAACCAAATAGTGGTTTTATTATTTTAATATTAAAAAATACACATTTTAACCTATGTGGAGAGAAAGTCCCAAAAGTAGAAGAGGGTCCACAATAGAGATAAGGTAGGTGGCCTTGTTTTGTTGTATCCCTTCTTCATGGAGACAAATATCCAACTAGCACTATTAGAGAATAGGTTAGGTGTATAACTGGAGCTATTTGTGATAAGAGATAATATCCACCTAATTTCTACTAATGAAATTAGGCCAGGAATAAGGGATGGATAATTCCTTATATTACTTAATAATTTTAGAGTCCTTTTTAGTCTCATCAAAATTGGAAAAGGTTTGTGAGTACCTAATTGTATCAAAATTAGGTTATTTACACCTAATTTATTATATTGTATTAAATTTTTGTAAAAGATAAATTTCTAATTCATCTTTCACCAAGACTCTATTTATCTTCTAATTAAATTAGATTAAATTATCTTCTTTGAAAGATAACTAATCCTTCCCTAAATCCTCACAAAATCCTTTAGTTAGAATTTTGTAGAATTCTTTAGGGTTTACGACCCCTTTAGTTAGGCACTAATTGATCCCCTTGATCAATTAATAGCCTTTTAAAAAGGTTCAATGGGGATGGGTCGTGACACATTCGGTTGGTCGTGAGGGCCAGGAGTCATCTAATCATCCATTGTCATTTTGATTAACAATTATTTGTCAAATTTATATAGGAATGGATGATTAAGGGTACTCCTCCCCGCTTGACATACCATTTTTAGTACGCAATCGAGCTATTTTTAGTATGCAATCGAGCATAAATTAGATTCTCATGCTATATTTCTAATAAGTCATATGAACTCTAAGGCTCCCTTGATCCAATGACGCATAGATTTACAACTTTCCCTTAATCTCATTAGGCAATGGATCAATGTTACCTTTACTTCCTCTCTGATTTATTGCATCAACATGCTATCATACATCTTAAAAATCTCAATTATTGCCTTTGATAATCCATGAGATTATCAGAGACTTTATTGATCCAATATCTCGTAGATCTACAATCATTTGTATACCTTACCAGGCATTGGATCAATATTATCCTCGTAGCCTCTTGGATCATATCATTGGTATTCTATAAAAAAAAAATCAAGTCTCTCATAGACTGTTGTCTAAAAGGGTCTATCAAACTATGAAGCTTGATAGATCCAATGCCGTGTGAGCATGCAATTACTTGTATGCTTCACCAGATATTAGATCTATATTATCTTCTGTAACGATCTAAAAAACATACACCCTACTAGTGCATCAATTAAAATTAAGTATTAAAGCAATAAATAATGGACAACAATGAATTTAACAAGAAGATAAGATTTCCTTTTATTAAAACTTTGTCAAAACTTGATTACATTTACGTCCCTCTTAGGGATACTCAATTTTGATACAATTGATACAATATTGAAGACCCTCTAAACGAGGGGGGGTGTAATCCACATACTTTTTAGAAGGTACACGAACTGCTCAAGGCCAAAGATAGCCTTCTTCTCACGTGATTGGAGGCATATGTTGATTTGAATACCTTGAAAATGAATAGGTCCTGTAAACCCTGCATTCAAGAAACAACATGAAATGATTTAATGAAAAAGGAGACCTCTCGATGAGGCTTTTGATGGAAAATTGCATAAATCGATGATAAAGAAAGTAAGAAAACATATAAATCTATGAAGATATGCAAGAAATAATTAGATTACTACAAAGCATATGAGGAAAGCATGAAATCTAACCATTAGGAAGCCTAATTAACCATTATAACTTGAAAAGCATGAAATTAGTCTAGATTGACAATTGCAAGGAAATGGAAGCAAATCTACATCTAAATCCTAAATATAATTGGTCAAATTTTTGCTACATTGTTAATTTATGCTAGATTAAACTAATTGCATAATTGAAAATGTAAATCTAATGCTAAAAAAAAAGAAATAAGGGATCAAACCCTCATCGTGGGTTTGTGGCACAGCTGGAACTGTTAGCTACGGTTGATAGCCAGAGCTGAGGCATAAATGTATTTGCTCTTATAATAAGAGCTTGGATCTCTGATTCCTTCCACAAAATTGATGATCAAGGGTCACCTCTATGTCCTCTAATGGATTGGCAGTCGAATTTGTTGACATTCATTTTCAATTGGCTTGATTGTGTGATTGATGCTTCTTATTCCTTAGAAAGATCCATTGGCATATTCATACTTGTCACTCCACAATTGGGTAGCATTTTGACTCTCCTCAAGGGGTTATCAATTTGTTATCTATTTCAGTAGATCTTTGTTATGTTCAAATGCAAATTTTCTCCAGGCTTCTCCCAAATTTGTACTGGGGTCTTATAGGACTCCTAATATCTAATCTTGGCTTACTTAGGAAGCCAAGATCAAGATCCAGGAGTATGGATCATTTGGGAGGAAATATCTTGAAGCTTCCCCACCCAAAACCATTTGAATCTCCATTGCCCAGGCCGTTGTAACCAAATTTGGCTCGACTCGAGATTCAAAATAGTTTTTATGCTAGTTGTGGCTCTGAGGCACAGCCAACTCTATTAGCCATGGGGTGTCAGTCATCGATAAGAATGAGTTAGCCAACTATGCCCAAATTGAGTGGTTAAAACCACTACTTCACCTTGGAGTTGTCCAAGATCATTCATATGGTCTGTTTGCATGTCCCATATGAGTAGTCGTCTCGACATGACACGTTTTAGGTGTCTACAGATGTCCCTTTTGAGATGTGTTGTGAGAACAAACAATGTTGAGCAAAAATAGACCTCTTAGTATGATGTCGTAGGTTGAATGATGATCATTGATCTGATCAACATTAGATGCCTAATCCTACCAAAGGGTACGCATCTTAGAGTCATTACTTCCAACTGAGGGAAGGCTTAAATTTATAAAGCTTTTGCAAGATCCAACGATGATCGGGTAGCTTCAATTCTACAATAGTATTGATAGGTGGAGAGCTACTAACTTAATTGTCATATTTTTTTTTCCCCAGCAAAGGGTAAGCTTATGATAGTTATTGGTAATGACTCGTAATATGAATGCAATTTGACAAGATCGAGTGATCTCCTATTGAATTTGATTATGATAATTGATATTATGACTACCCTATCAAGTGACAAGTCGATGAGGGTAGGACAATTGAATGAAGTGATGAGTCACTTGACCAATAATGAGCGATATAAACAATTAAAGGTTTTAGAACTTTGATTACTTGGAAAGGCCTAATTTAGCCATGATTGTAATTATTAATAGTCATTATACATCTCTATCCCATGGAGCAGTCCGGTCGCAATGAACTTCTTAGAAAATCAAAATGATAGCAATGCCAATTAAATTTATGTTGAATCATAATGTTTGATGATCTGCTAAAAATATCATAGAAGAATTGAGATAAATACCTTGCTCCCGTGGGGCAGTTCGACCGTTGTGGCCTTCTTAGAGATTGAAGTGAAGTATATCAATTCAGCGATGACTAATTTGTCCCAAATGGCCTTATGGTAATTTACTCATCTTGTTGAATTGCATGGATCGCAAGTCGCTACAGCTGCCCAGTGTATAGGGTAAATAACTAAATACGAGGCACATTTGAAATTTGAATTATTTGAATATTTTTGTTATTTTCTATAAAATTTGAGGGTTTCGAACCATTAGATATTTTTTATTTTGCATTTAGAAGCCCCCCATGGTTGAATTTTTAGGGTATCTATGTCCATATGCTAGCTATGGGTGTCAGACGTAGCCAATTTTTACAATTTTCTTAGTCATGACTGATACCCGTGGTCGAAAAACCCTAATTCTGCACCCACGGTTGTCAGGCATAGTTGAGGGTAAAATAAAAAATTTAAAAGAAAAATGTGTCATTTTAATTCATTATTTTTAAATGTGCTACAACTATCCAAAGAGCTCTAATAGTATAAAGTCACATTTCTACTCAGAACACTACCAAACCATACACTCACCCTAACCGATGGCCGACCAACTGAAGGTATCCACCAGTGGAGGCACTAGTGCTCCGAAGGTAGTACCACAAACCATCATTTATTGCACTTACCAGCTTAAAATTAACCTCATTAGGTAGCCAATTTTTACAATTTTCTTAGTCGTGACTGATACCCATGGTCGAAAAACCCTAATTCTACACCCATGGTTGTTAGGCACAGCTAAGGGTAAAATAAAAAATATAAAATAAAAACCTACCATTTTCAATTCATTATTTTTAAATTTGTTGCAACTGTCTAAAGAGCTCTGAGAGGAGAAAGTCACATTTTGACTTGGAACGCTGCCAAACCATACACTCACCGTAACCAATGGCTGAACAACCGAAGGCATCCACCAGTGGAGGCACTAGTGCTTCGAAGGTAGCACCACAAACCATCATTTATTGCACTTACTAGCTTAAAATAAACCTCATTAAGTAATGGGCTAATTGAATCAAATTAAATTATCGATAACAAACCACACCATAGTTATATTTAGATTAGGTTAGATTAGATGGGTGGGTTGTTATTTTTGGGTTTTCTAGGATGAGAAATGACCCCAAAAAGGTCATTTCTCTTAGTCACGGGTGGCAAGTGTGACTCCCAATTGGTAAATTGATGGCCGCGACTATCAACCGTGGCAGGATTTAAATCCCAATGGTAAAAAAATTGACATTTGTCATCGATCGCGGGTCCCAGCCGCGGTTAATCCACTTTAGGAAAAAATTTCAAATTTTTAATTTTTTTTTTTACTTTTTCTCCAATTTAATTGAATATTTTTTACTTTTTGAAGTGCTTTTTCAAAATTTTAATTTGTTTGACCTTTTTCAAGTCATTTTTTTAATGTTTTTGATTAATTTTATGTATATTATTTATGCCTCCCTTCAGAATTTGACCGTGAGGGCAAGGGAATCAGATATCCTTCATACCCTTCATAATGGCCTTAATGACATTGAGCAAGCCTGGTTTAGAGCCATTAGATTTGGCTATGTTTTGCAGCTTCTATCTATCAGAGTCAACCAGACTTACATGATCACTTTGGCTCGTTGCTGGGATGTGAGGACCAATACCTTTCACCTACCCACATGTGAGATTATTATGACTTTGGAGGATGTCTACTGCATCTTTTGGATCCTTATCAATGGCGATGCCATCACGTATTCATCCACAGAGGTGAAGAAAAAAGTGTTCCAGAGGATATTTGGCACTAGGAGTGATGAGGTGCAAACAGACTCAGACCATTGCAGGGTCCACATCAAGAATTGGTACCATTAGAATATCTTCTCATGGCTAGCACTTGTACTTATGTAGTTGATAGTCTAGATTGTGTTGCCTGACACATCAAGGTTGAATTTCCCTTGGAACCTCTAGGCCAGGACCCAAGACATGCTAGCGAGCAGCACTAGAGAGCCATTGATCTTATCCTAGGGGAGCACTCTACTTGCACAGCTCCATGATGAGCTATATAGGATCACACAAAGGAACCACATGTGAGTCTATTGCAGTCTCCTACTACATATTTGGGTGTGGCAGCACATCACAGTTGAGCATCCCATGGGACTTCCCCATTGGATTATCAATATTGCTAAGGAGAGCCATTGTTATACTACGTGCTAGCCTCGAGAGTCTGAGGTATTCAGGAGTAGGACTCAAGCATGGGATATGCAGTACTACATTGATCAGCTTGCATGACTACGACTTGGGAAGGTGGTATGGATACCCTACTTGGATTGTCTTGCATGGAGGGAGGTAGACATATACCTAAGGAGGATGTGGTGTGATAGATGGCTTCTTAGGTGCAAGCCTAAGATATGAGAGTTCTTCTACTTCTCCCATGTGACCCAATAGTTTGGGATTTGTAAATATATTCCTCCTATACCCATTATCTACCACCATATTAAGGAAGAGAAGGACTTGGCATGGCCTCAGGTGACTCCACTAGGGGATGAGGATGATGATTTCTAGGAGTTTGGATTGCCATACATAGAGACCATAGTAGACTATGATGCATGGTGGAATACCAGGTTATGGTGGGATGACGACCCACTAGGTAGGGCTAGGTATGGAGTAGAAGGAGCAGAGGTATATGAGGTATATCTAGAGGGAGTAGATACTTATGGGCGATGAGTGTGCCAGCAGACAAAGGGTAGGTGGGATGAGGATGTAGGTGATGAGGAGCTCCTTACAGAGGAGGATGAGGAGGATCTTTATGATGAAGTGTCCCAGCTCAAGGCCCATGTGGTTAGCTTACAGACATAGGTAGTGACCCTCCAAACATTGATTTTAGATAGGGACACTTCTATTGCCACTCTACAAGCATAGGTTAGAGCTATGCAAGATCAATTAAGACAAGAAAAGGATCAGTGATGGGGATACCAGGATGAGAGCACTCTTCACCTGGCATAGATTGAGAGTGTCACTATAGCTCTAGATAAGATGACACTTCAACAGGATCTTATACAGTCTCAACTAGAGCTCAGGACTCATGAGAGGGATCTAGAAATGAGTGCACGAGGTGAGCCCTCGAATCTACAAGCTACTCTTGTGGCTCTAGCTGTACATGAATATGTAAGTTTGGATTTCGATGTAGATATCAAGAGGCTACAGGCTATCATCCAAACCCATCTCATTCAATATGAATTAGATGCTTCTGATATTTCTCATCTAGAGGGATAGGTTGAGCTGCATGGGAGTAAGATTCTAGAGAGGTCCATAGATCCAGGGACCCAGAGGACTCAGAAATGAGAGACAAGGCAGTCTTCATATTTAGGTGCTAGCTCTAGGAAGACTCACAAGGAGGGTGGCACTGGTGGAGGAGACTCACAGACTAGGGGTGTAGGCGTTGCCTAGTACATGTCTTGTTAGATGTTTGTACTATTTTTGGGTGTAAGGTCGAGGACCTACACAGTATTTTTGGACATATGCCTATGTACCTTTTTTTTAGACATATATATATATATATATATATGATCTGACATTGATTTTTGACTCATTATATGTGTAGATTTATTTATTTTATGTTTATGATATGCATATGGATGCAATGCTTATATGTTATGTTTATTTTATTTTATATGATGTGATGTATAGATGAGATGCACTAGCTATATAATGGATGTTATGACTAGATATTGTGATCTAGATGTGTAGATGGACTACTATGATGTATGTTTATGGATGCACTATTTGATGTTTAAATGCATGTCTAATTTTATGTACTTATTTGCATTTAATTTATGATGTTATGATATGATGAATGCAATGTATGTAATGCAGTATTTACATGATGACGATCTAATGTAAATGAACATGTATGTTTTAATCACTTAAAACATAAGGAATGAATACAATATGATTAACAATATAATGGATGACACCACATAATTTATAACAATTATGAATGTAATTGATACATCTTGTCATAAGAATTAATCAATTAAACATCCATATGTGCTATGAAATGATGTATTGTTTCTATTCATAAGCTTTTGTAAGTTAAGAAATATGCACAACATAGTCAGTGGCCATCTAAATATCATTGTTGATATCCATACGGTATCTAACCTATGTTATGAAAACCCCTCACCAAAATTTTTTTTATAAAAAGAAGTTGATAATTGAATGATTTGATATGAGTTGTTGCTATGTGGGAATTTTTGAGGTTTTCTATGAGACTAATCACCCTAGTTGACTTATCAAAAGTTGCATAATGACTATACTAGACTTATAAAAATTATTTTTTTGCTAAGAAAGACCAATATATTCATTACCGCTATGTGTGCAAATGAATATATTAGATGAGACATAAGCATACCCCAATTCTAGACAGGATTCATTTAGCCCATTTTTGTATTGGGGATCCTCAAATATCCATCCGATCCTAGGTTTAGACTCAATTAGACTAGACCACTAGGCGATACAAGCCACCTAAAGCTATCTCATTTGTAAATTACTTATACCTACCCCAATGTCAAGCGGGATTCATTCAGCCCATTGATGTATTGGGGATCACCCTATGGCTTTCAAGTATTGACCATTTCAGGGATTCAAGTTCACCCCTTCTTTTCTTCAATTTTATTGGGATACTTGCCCATATATAGTGATACAAATCACAGTTTATTTTGTGTTTTGTTTATTTTTTTGTTTTGATAAAGGGATTTTACTTTAATTTTATGATTTTTCTCCTTTTTATGTAAGCAAGGGATTTCTTCGAGTAGGGGGTAAACTTGTCTTTTTGCCAATGACCTCTACTCTAGACCATTGCATCTCACAAATGAGCAAGTAACAAAATCTTTCGCTTAAGGTGACCTAGACCACTTTGTAGTGTTCATCATTCCTTACCCTAATTAGGATTATTAATGTGTTTGATTAGTGATGGAATTTTGATATGCTAAGTGCTATAAAAACTAGACCTCATCCTCAAAAGAAAAGAAAGATTTCTACCAACTTTTGAGAAGACCACTAGGTATGGTTGAATGACCAGAAAACCCTAGTATATTCTTCATAGCAATAGGAGAGGTGATGTTGAAAAATACGATTACTCAAAAGGGTGATGGAAGATGATAATGCATAGATGCATGATTGAAATACAAACATGGTGTCGTTTGTAAGATTGAAAACACAACCTATCCTAATGCAAGTGCGATGGATGTAAATACCTAATGCAATGCAATTAAATAAAATGCATGTACAAAATAAAAATGCATGATGCAAATATTTTTTTGAACTTTTATGTTTTGCAATTTTTTTAGGTTTTATTGCATTTTTAATTTTTATGGATTTTGAAATTTTCCATATTTTTTGGATTTTTGAATTATTATGTATGGAACACCTTAATATGAAGGATGTTGAGAGGTTCAAGCTCTTCAAAACCTTCAAGTGATGTTAGGTGATATGTTCCAAGTCCAATATGCTCTGAGATAATATTTGGACCTAACCAGATAGTCATAAATTTATCTCGCTAGTGCTACAAAAGGTTTGAATTCTATTGGTTCGATCACCAACCTTAAAGTCCCTCAGATGGACCTTATTATTGTAAGCTCATTTTAAGCACTCTTGGTAAATGTGGAGATGATCAAGGGTATTCATGCAACGTTCATAAAGAAGCATCAATTGATCAAGGTGAGCCTGCCACGCAGTGTCATCATCGATGAACTCTTTCAATGCGATGCGCAACGTTGTAATCTCCAACTCTAAGGTCATAATGACCTCAACACCATATACTAGTGAAAATGAGGTTGCCCCAATGGGTTTATGAATGCTAGTCCTATAAGTCCATAATGCAAGGGGTAACTGGATGTGCCAATATTTGTGGTTTTCTTCTATCGTCTTTTTCAACATGGCTACCACTATCTTATTTGAAGATTCAGATTACTTTTTTACCTAGGAATAGTATGGAGCCACAAAACTGTGTTGTATATTATACTTAGATGTTAAATCCTTCACATTTTTGTTATTAAATAAGATTCCATTATCCAAAATTATCTTGGATGGTATCCCAAAATAAATAATGATATTGTGAAGTATAAACTCTATAATATGTGCTCCAATTGTCATTGTTAAAGGGATTGCTTCCACCCACTTTGTAAAATACTCAATATCCATTATAATAAATGTATTCTAGCCCAATTATGGGGGAGATATCTTACCGATTAAATCCAAATCCCACTAATAAAATGGCCAAGCCGCTTGAATGTGCTATAAGTCCTACGATGGCAAGTATGTAAGTTTAGCATGATGCTGACATTTAACGCATTTCTTGACATACATGGTGCAATAATTATCCATAGTGGACCGATAATAACTCATTTGAAGGATGCGCTTGACAATGGCCATGCCGCTAAAATGGCCATTGCATGTATCATCGCAATCTTGAAAAATTACCCAATATTATTCTTGGTTCTCAATACAACGAAGGAGAATTCCATTGCAGCTTCTATGGTACAAGATGTCTCCTAGTAAGATATACTTTGTCACTTTCTATATGAATATGCATTTTACGACATACGAACATCCCTACAGAATTAAACCAAGCTTGAGGAAGTCATGTAATTATGACATCCAGTTCTGATAAGCTTTTGATTGACTGAAAATATGAATTGTTCCTCTGGTGTTTTGCTATGCACAAATGTATACTAAGATACAACCTTGTGGTGAATGGTGGAGCCATTACCTGTAGGACCCTACGAGATCAAATACCCTCAAGAAGACTTCTTGAGAAAGTCTCTAGCTTGATAGAACCATTCATGGTTTGGTTCTATATGAATCATATTGATCGATTCCTTGTTATCAAAAGCCTCATGCTGCATCACAACATGTGATAGAATATTTACATGAATGGTCATAAAATCGATAGATGAATTCTAAGGGATTAAATATCCCAAATATGCCCTAGTATCTGTAAACCTATTCGACATACGAGATATTACCTCGATTTTGTACCACTCTAGCTAGGCTACATAAGTGTCAGCAAGATCCTTATAAGCTTTCAGGATAGGACACCTGCATTTAAAAACTCCCTTCACTTGATTTACTATGAGAAGGAAATCACCAAAGATATTTAATCATTTAATCTTCATGGTGATAATTGTTTGGAGACCCAAGATTAATGCCTTGTATTCAAAATTTTTGTTAGTACAGGGAAAGTCTATAGTAAATGACAAGGGCATTGGAGCACCTTGTGGCATGAATAATACAACTCCTGCACCACCCCCTTGCTTACACTTCGAACCATACAATAACAAGGTCATATCAATTTTTTTATCTGGTTCTTTGGGTTTGGGTGCCTCTGATAATGTAAATATTGCATCATCAGGAAGCTCTATGGTGAGAGGCCTACTATTTTTGAGAGGCACCTCTACCATATGATTAGCTATGACCTATTCCTTGATGGACTTTTGGCTGATGAATTCCAAATCGAATTCTATCAATAGCATGATCCACTTCGTAGTATGTGTATTGTGATATGTCTTGGTCATCATATACTACAAAGGATTTGTTTGGATATCATATACGTCATATGACTCAGCATGTAATGATGCAACTTCTTCATTGCAAACACTACTGCTAAACATAGCTTCTCCACCTATGCATATCCCAGCTCATAACTCACCAAGGTGCGACTGATGTAATATATCTCTTTCTCTTTGTCTTACATGTTCTTTTGGGATAACATGGTTCCCAATGCAAAGTCAATAGCTAATATATAGCAAGAAATACACATCTAGTCTTGGTGGAGCTAGTACTGGCGGCATTGCAAGGTATTTATTAATTTCAGTGAAGGCCGCTTGACAGTACTCATCCCAATTAAATGGGACCCTCTTGTGTAGCAGTTGATTCATGGATCAACATTTATCTAATAATTGTGTGATAAATCACTTTATGAATACTACTTTACCCTATAGGCTTATTATCTCTTTGATATTTGTGAGAGGATGCATTTTTAATATTACCTTGACCTTCATTGGGTCAACTTAGATACCTCATTTTGAAATGATGAATCCCAAGAGATTTCCTGAAGTTACGTCAAATACACACTTCTTAGGATTCAACCTGACATTATGATCTATCAAGAAATTGAAGACCTTTCTCAGGAATTATACATGCTTAGAATGTAGTAATGACTTTGCAAACAAGTCATCAATGTAATATTCTAATATTTTGTGCATGTAGTCATGGAAAATATATGTCTCGCTAATATGTGGCACCAACATTTTTAAGGTCGAATGACATTACTTTATAACATAATGTTCTCCATAGAGTTGTGAATGCAGTTTTATGTTGGTCTTAAGCTTTAATCCAAATTTTACTGTAACTAAAAAAAATTTCCATAAGGGAAAGCATCTCATGACCTATAGTTGCATCTACAAGAGCATCTATGTTGGGCAACGAGAATGAATCCTTTGGTGTTGTCTTGTTGAGGTCTCTGAAATCCATACAGATACGGATCCTTCCATCAGGTTTTTCTATAGGTACCATGTTTGATACCCATTTAAGATAGTCGATAGAGATAATGAACTCTACATACAACAACTTCTATAGCTTGTTTTTAACCATTAAACTGACTATTGGATGCATCTTCCTGAGTTTCTACTTGGTAGGTATTTTGGATGGATCTAGCAAAAGGTTGTGAGTAACCATTTTCGGATCTAGTCCTAGTATATCCTTGTATGTCTAAGCAAAAATATTAGGTCTCTCTTTTAGTAGAGGGATGAGGTTGGCACACTCATCAAAATATAGACTCTCCAAATTTAACCTTCCTAGGATTAGTGGGATTATCACTGATATCCACATCAAAGGTTTCCTTTACTGACATATGTGATCCCTTCTCAAGTTGGTGAGGCATAGGAATCAAGTGGATATCATCAGCTAGGTTTAAAGGTCCTATATCAGAATTTCATTTAGCATCATAAACATCATGTGCACAACCTAGCACAAAATAAAAAGGTTGCAACATTTCCTTGTTAGGGAAGAAATATTCAATCTCTAGTGGTGAATCAACATGATCCCAATCAATAACATCTACATTCAGATACAATGGTTTGGAGGGGTCGATTGGATTGCAAAGTGGAGTGGTTAAATCAATGGAGATCATATTTATGGAATGTATTAGATCTCCAGGACCACATGTGTGTGACTCTATGTTGATATAACTTCCATTCTCGAGATGTGGCTCTAGAGGTATAGGGATCTTCAGATCTGGTCTATGAATAGACTCAAAAGTGGGATTGCTTGGCTCAAGGATCTCCATGTATTTTGGCATATCAGGGAAGACTATATGATAAATCATATCCAAATTGGGTGATCTCCCTCTGAGGTGCGATCCATGTTAGACTCATCGATACACCTCTTCGATGTCAACTAACTTATGTTAATGGTGTAAATAGTGAGGCCCGAGATAGGCTCTCTTAGTATCATCTTCATCATCGCTATCGTATATGATTCCTTCACCCCTACCCACTAGAATTGGGTGATTAGCAAGATGAGGCCCAAGGTAGGCCCACTCTGTTTCATCCTCATAGTCACTATCGACCATGAAGAATTTCTCATTCTCGCCCATTTTCTCCATGGGTAATAGATGATACAAATTTAGAGGGCCTAAGTAGGCTAACTCAGTTTCCTCCTCATTTTGTTCATTGTGTGAGGATTGCTCATCATTATCTATTACAGAATCACAATTGGGTCCATCACTTTTGATAATGGAATCTTCTTGCACTTCCTCATAAACAACTTTTGATTCAATGTCAATTATTGTACCCAAATTTTGGATCTGCATATCTATATCATCGGTAGCTTGATGATTTTCATTGTCCAATTTGGCTCTTGGATTATCTCCTTGATTTACCTCTACCATGATGTGCTCATGATAAATCTTTAGTGGCACTTTTGAGACATAGGTTACCAGCATATTACCCTTTTGTAGATAAGAAGGGTTAGGGTGATAAGGATTCCAATCCACATCATCCCCTAAAGTGAGGTTTAGATGATCTAAATATGTTGCTAGGATCTAGTCTTGTCCTTGGATATGATAGCCTAACCCAAACCTATCATTTGGTAGCTGATACTATGGTTTTATGGGAACTCGGTGCCCTTGCTCAAATAAGCCTATGATGTAACCATACCAATTGTAACGTTCAAAATAGCACAAGGTGAATTTAGGGTTAGATAGGTAATGAAAATTCACCATAAATGGTTCATCATCATCCTCATATATGGGCATGTGATTTGTCAGTTTATCAAGCCCTCCATAAATGAAGTTTATTTGGTTAGGCGGCACCCCCAGTAGTACCAATGTTCCCATGGGAAAGTGATGGGCTTGAGATCAGCCCATATCCTATGTAGTTTTGATAAATGGTATGAACATCACATTCTGCATGATATTCCACTAATCCAGGATTAACCAAATGTATGGTCACCTACGATGCAGATGACCCTATTGAAGAAGCAGGTGAGGCAGGTTGAGGTGCCTCCTCAACTTTATTTTGAGCATCCCATTTGTCCATGGGACTAGGACCCTCAACAATTGCTACTTTGGGTGCTTGCTTCATCTCTTTCTCACCCAATTTCACTTTAAGCTTCTTATCATTCCTCAAGCATTGTGGATGTTGTAGGTTTAGTCGAAGTTATTGTTGTGTTCTCTAATAACTATGGTGCTACCATGGAAGGTCCTACACACACTCATTTTAATTTACCTTCTAGATGTTTGATTGGTAACATCAATCGTATATCCAAATGCATTGAGGGGAGAATGAAATCCTTTAAATAATCAATTAGGTCCACATATTTGAATGGATCTTCATCATAAGGTACCATGTGAACTTGTCCCTCATGTACATATTTTATACATTGATGTAAGATTGAGGGAATGCAATGTATTTCTCTAATCCAAGGCCTCCCCAAGAGGATGTTATACTGCATGGCACCTTCGATCACATGACACATCACAAGGATTGTCTTAAGTCCAACCTGAATCGAAAGAACTATAATACCTACCATTGAGCATAGTGCATCATTTAATACTCTCAAGGTTAAAGTAGAAGGTACAATGTGTGACTTTGGCAACTTTAGATGTGTCAATACCTTGGTAGTAATTATGTTGATTGATGACCTTGTATCAATAAAAATACATTTGAATGGTGTGATTTACACATGCAATAATATGTAGCTATGGATCTGCTAAAGCAGTGGAGACCGTCTTAATCTTGTGATCATTGAATTGAATCACTAGTTCACTACACTATTGTACATGTCCCACGAAGTTTGTAAATGCTTAAGGGTCCTGGGACTGAAATTTGATTGATCTTATAATATCCATGAGTGTCTCCCTATGCTTAGGATAGTAATGAATCAGTTCATAGATTGACAACTTCGTTGGAGTCATCTATAGGCTTTGAACTAGCCTACTCCTGAATGTCACCACCAGTCTAGTTGGTGGGCCTAACATATTTTGAGCTAGCTATAAAAACCCAAGTTCAACCTACTTGGTTTCCAGTGTTCAGGAAGAGGTAAAGGAAAAAATTTCTTTGTTTTTATACCATCCAACTATTTTATCATCTTAGAGCACCCTAAAATTGGCGTAGTTAAACCATCAGTAAAAAGATTAAAAATTTGAATTTTAACCCCGAAACCGCCCGTTAACCGCTCACCTCATTTTTTATGCCATTTTTAGAATTTGTTTTGACCATTGGACGATATCATCGCCTATCTGACGATATCGTCCCAAATCGGACGAATTCGTCTGGAATAGAACGTCCAGACGATTTCGTCCCAAAACCAAATTTTCATAATTAGCCTCTATTTCAACAACCTCTCCAACTCGGGCAGAAGCGTGTCTGTGCGGTTGGAGATTCCTACGTTGGAGATCTCCCAGATTGGGATGATCCCCAACCTCCTAACCTCCCCCTAATCCTATATAAACTTGGGATTTTCCCAGTTTATCCCCCTGGTTGATCATTTCCCTGCAACTCTAGTTTTTTGTTGTATTAGAACATCCTCGCCCCCATCATTTGCATTTGTATTTTCAGGTTTTATTGCAGGATTTTACTGTGTTTCAGCTAGAGGAAGCTCGGATCGTCGCAGGTGATCCAACATGATTTCGGATGATCCTATCGAGATCGATGATGATCTCGTACGATTGCAGATGATTTTGACTGCAGTTCAGATTGGGGGCAACCAGAGCCCCGAGTTTGCATTTTCTACCTTTCTTTCTTATTTAATTATGCATTAGATCAATTTATTTTTGTTCTGCATCCTGGAGTTCACCTCATTTAGCATATTTGCATGATAAAATTTAAAATAAGTTATTAAAATAGTGCATCCCATTTGATTTGCTATCTGGATTTATTATTTAAGCATCTATACTATTATTTCTATCATTTTGCATCATTCTTGCAATTGCATTTTTGGTTTTTGGTGTCTGTTTCCATGATTGCAGGTTTCTGATGAATTCGTCTGATGAATTCATCAGGTTTCGATGATCTTGTCTGATCTCAGATGATCGCCTATGATTTGGGATGATTCTGTACAATTACAGATGATCCTATCATATCCGGGATGATCTGGACTCCTACAAGCTTCAGAATCTTCATCAGACATCAAGAATCGGGTGTATTCCTCTCCATTTCACATAGTCTCTATATTTAGGATTCATTCATGTTTGTTGTCTTCATATAAACCCAAAATTTCATATAGAATAGCTTAGATTCATTTTGGCCAACCTAGGAATATGAATGATTGAATATAAAATGAACACATCAAACCCATTCTCAACCTAGGTGCGGAAACTGCCACTCAAAGTTTCCTGGTGAACCCCACCATCCATCAAAAATTCACCCTTATACCCCTCCCCCGAGAGGCGTGACCTTCAAAGGGCCTCTCCATCCGAGGTATTGTCCCATCCTTCTCGCATCCCCCTTCCAGGGCACGGATCCTTTAGCCTGAAGGTAAGGGTGCAAAAAATTTGGGCGATACATTTTGGTGAACCCGACGTGAAACTAAAACACCTTTTGAAAACAATCCAAAAAAAAAAAACACATTATTAAGAACATCTAGAATCATTAGAAAACTGTTAAATTTGCATATCATATTTAGATGGTAGATTATAATAGAAGACGAGTTGTCACCATAAATGTTGAAAATCAATTAACGGCCATAGAGATTACTTCTGTGCTTAGAGTACCTCAAACAAATAGAGTCCAACCTTTGTGGGATGAACTTGATAGGAGATTGGGTATTATTGAATCTAGATCTGCAGAACTTAGGCAAATTAAGAGGTTTGTCCTAGATAGAATCCTGGATCCTGATCAGGTGACTTTGTACCATGAACTTCAGAGAGCTTGCCATAGGTGGTTAGCAGATAAAAGAGCACTTGTGTCTTCAGAATTATACACCTTTGAGGAATACCTTGAGAATGTAGTTATAGTACATAAATTTCTATCTCGTATAGAGGATCAAGAAGTCATTCTTACAGATAGAAAGAGATGGAATAGAGTTCCTAGAGCTATGTTGTATCGAGAGTATTGCCATGAACTTTATTTTTATAGGTCAGAGTCTGAAATAGATCATATTACCATAGCACACTTTGTCAAGTTCTTGAAAAACCACTTCCAATTTGAAGAGGAGCATTTCATGACTCTTGATGAACTTGATCCTATCAACGATATCCATAAACTATTTATAGAAAACTAAGTCATTCTTTTTATTATTGTTATTTCTTGCAACTAGCATGTTGTTTGTTATTTTTATACTTGTGAAATAATAATACAAAACAAAAATAAAAAAAACAAAACAAAAACAAAACATTTCCTTTTTAAGTATTATAGTAGGTATATAGTTAAAATATATACCTCTCAACCCTACCGCATATATATATAAGTATATATATTTGCTAAAACCTAAGTGTAGCACAATGCCTAGACTTAGGAATGGAAAACAAACCGAAGAAGATGAAGATTGGTTAGGAAGACCATTAATTGACCAAAATGTCCCTCCTGAGGACCAAGTTCAGGAAGAAGAAATCCTAGACCAGCAAGAAGAAGAGCTTGTTGTAGCAAATGAACAAGAAGAAACTAATAGAGAGGAAGGATCCTCATCCCCTAAAATGTCTCCGGGAGGAGCTATCACTTTTGAAAACATGGAACAATTTTGGAAGTTCATTAACACAAATATTGGTGTTTTTAATAGAGCAGTCCATATGGACAAGGATCGAATTAGTGACACTCAAGCAACTCTAGAAGACGTATTTCACACACGCACTAATCCCTTGTCCTTTATTGAACAAGAGAGTGATCAAGCTGGACCATCCAATTTGGATATAGTAGCTGCGATCCGGAACATGCAACAACAACAGGTTACCCAACCACCTAAAGTGCCTGTTAACAAGCCTAGGGTCATTCCCACACAAAAGAAACCATCATTTACTGCTCTATTTCGCCAAGCTATTGAGCAACATACCTCAAATCAACAAAAACCCAAAACAAAACCAAACACCAATTACCAACAATCTGGGATACAACATAATACTATTACAAATCCCCTTCATAATACTCTTCCTACCAACACTTTGCATAATAGCAATATAGCATCTAATCCTTATGCCACACCATCATACACTCATAAATCCCATACCTATGTCCCACCGAACCAATATGGTGGACAAACTAGTAATCTTGAAACCATGGTGAAACAGTTAGTTTCCCGCATGGACCAGATAGATCCCTACCGTCCCTCGTACAATTATCGAGAGATGTGTAGTCAGCCTTTAGATCCTATAGTTGTAGCACAGCCGTATCCTAAACATTTTCCTATGCCTGTCCTGCCCATATATAAAGGAACGGAAGATCCCATAGAGCATCTTCGTATGTTTAGGATAGCATGTCATGATATATCACATGATGACTTGTTATTACTAAAAATGTTCCCGAAGAGCTTGGGAGGAATGGCATTAGAGTGGTATTATCAATTACCCACTAATTATTTGAGGAATTTTGAAGAAACTACCGAGTCTTTTGTTCATCAATTTAGTGCCTATATCGAAAGACATGTGACCATTAAAGATTTGTATAACTTAAAACAAGACAAAGATGAATGCTTTGCTGATTTCCTAGCTAGGTGGAGACAATTGATAGGAAAATTGCACTTTGTGTTACCTTATAGGGAGATGTTGGACATCTTTATTAATAATTTGCAAGAGCAACTATCTTACGAATTATCAACTGCTACCTTGACCACCTTCGATCAGGCTATAGACTTAGCCCGAAGAGTGGAAGATGCTCTCATTAGGAGAGGTCAGCTTAAAAAGAAAGACGATGAGAAAACATCCAGAAATCAATATAAGAATAAACAAGTTGTGGGTGATGGAGTCACTGATAGCAAAAATATTGCTAATGTTAATGCTGCAAAGACAACGGAGAAGTTTGTACTGAAACCTCCTGATAGACCTCCTCGAGAATTTACTAGGTTAAATCAACCTTTATCAACTATTCTACCACAATTATTAGAATGAGGCTTGATTCAATTACCAAATATCCGGGAACCTGATCCAACTATACCCGGATACAAAGCAGATTTACATTGTGACTTCCATAGAGGACCTGGACACACTACCAACTCTTGTAAAATATTAAAACATAAAATACAGGACTTGATTGATAACAATGAGATGGAGGTACAAGCCTTTCAACCTAAGCAAAATCCTCCTAATAACGCTCAACAGAACACCACACAAAACCAGAATCAGAATGCCAATCAGTCATTAGACATATTTCAACATCCCTTACCAAAACATGGTAAGGAGGTGGCTAATCAAATTGAACATCATAATGTTCCTCCTCCTGCCCGATATGTAGGAACTATTAGTGGGCATTTACCTGCTCATGAGCCAGAAATATTTGACACAACTTTATCCATGGTTACAACCAGGCCTCTATATAATATTCAGATACCTGATCTTAGTGATACAGAATATGAGACTGAGAGTGATATGGAAATCACATCAAATCAATCGAATAGTTCTGAAGATGAATCGGATACTATTCACCCTATCACAAGTCATATGGTTCCAGAAGAACCATTTCCAAGAAGAGTCACTACTAGACCATCGTCTCACCAATTACTTTCTAATGAGTTAGCTATAAACGCTAGACCAAGACCCATTCATCATCCGTAGAATAATATTGTGGGTACCATCGGAGTTGTTACTAGACAACAGGCTCAAAATTCTCAACAAGATCAAATTCAGAATGGTGGATCAACTCCATTTGTTTTGAAGGTTCCTAATAAAGGGAATCATGCACCTAATGTTCAACCTAAACCTCCTTATAATATTAATGAACAATTATCAAATATTACAACTAGAATTTCCCTTTTGGACCTCTTAAGATCTTCTCCTACACATAGAGATGAATTAATGCTCACATTAAGCTAGATGATGGTACCACAAGACATTCAACCCGAAGCCATGGCCAATACTATAATAACTCGTGAAGTTGATTGTATTGACTTTCGGATAGAGACATACCTCAACATAGTTTACATAAAGATAACCCCTTGTATATTACTGCTTTAATTGGAGATGTAGCAGTCAAACGAGTTTTGATTGATAATGGTTCATCTTTAAATATTTGCACTTTTGACTTCTACCAAATATTTGGGTTTAGAAGCGAGGAAATGAAAAGAACTGATATGATCATAAAAGCTTTCAATGACGAAACACAAGAAACATGTGGAGTTATTACCATTCCATTGCAGGTTGGTCCAAGAACCTTGGATACGACCGTGTTTATTGTACATTGCCCTGCATCGTACAATATACTCTTGGGTCGCCCTTGGATCAACGCGATGCGAGATGTTCCCTCAACTTTACATCAATGTGTTAAATTCGAATTTAAGAATCAGTTGGTTACCATTCATGGTGATCCAAGACCCTTTGATATGTGTGCTTTGGCAGAACCTATTGGAGTTCAATTTTGCCCTACGCTGTCATCCACACATCCTAATTCTCATTATCCATCTAAACATGTGAAACTCACACCCACAATGTCATCTACTTCTTCTCCATCAGATGCACCTTCACATATAGCTCAACCATCTTCTGAACAAACCGCATTAGGACCTAAGAAAGATCCTAATCCCACAACCAATGTCTCTTGTTCTACTCCTATAACTTCTATACCTATAATAGACCCATCTATTGACACCTCTACACCGTCTATATCCACCAAATGCATATTCTCCGCATCAGAAGACGTAGGAAATATTCCTTCTACCTCTTATGCTCTTACTGATGAGCTCTTACCCGATCTATCTAAAATTCTTATATCAGAAGAAACGAATGTTTCTATGCAAGATTCCCTTATTTTAAATAATTTGCCACCATCTCCTCATACCTTGGGCCTCCCATAGCCTATGGGAAGTATTTACCAAGTCGGGAGTTGTGCCTTTATTTATAAGGGATATGACTGGGTAGAATACCCAGAAACATTAGAACTCATTATGATGGATATGCTCGATGTTATTTTACTAATGAGTATACTAAAGCCAAACCTATAATGCTTAAATTGGGATATAAAGGGAAAGGTTTGGGACCTTTCCAGAATGGTATGAAAGAACCTTTTGAGGTAGAGCCGTGGCCCGCTCGATGTGGTGTGGGCCTATTTTCTAGTAAGGGTCAGCCATTTGAGGATGATGACCATCTTATATGTTACCAAGATTATTTAGATGAACGTGATGCTTTGCATTTAACGAATAAGCCATTCACATGTAATATGCTATCTATAGCTTATCCTGAGATGATCGCTGAATCCGACGATGAGTTGGAGGGAGATATCTTCCATGATGTCTCCGTTGAGGAATTATTACATAACGGATTTTATTTTGATGGCTCTATACCTAGTATAGCCCAGCTTGAGGCCACGACTCCTCAAGATGAATTATCCAAGTTAACCTTGGAAGAATTATAGGAATTGGGCGTTTCACCCACCCCACCTAATTTTGAGAGAGATCTACACATGGAAGTAGAAAATGTCATAAAAATTAACATTGGAACCGAGGATAACCCTCACATAATCAACATCGGATCAGAATTGAGTCAAGAAAAATAGGATAAATACATTGCATTTCTTAAAGAATATGAAGATGTCTTTGCTTGGACATATGAAGATATGCCAGGTTTAGACCCTTCCGTAGTTATGCATCACCTAGTAGTCCATCCGGATGCTAAACCTGTTAAACAGAAACTTAGAAAAATGCATCCTAAAGTGGCCTTACTAGTCAAAGGAGAGTTAGAAAAACTCCTGAATGTTATTTTTATACAAGCCATTGATTATGCTGAATGGATCTCGAATGTAGTTCCAGTAACTAAGAAAGAAGCTACTAAGGTTAGGGTTTGTACAGACTTTAGAGATATTAATGTTGCATGCCCTAAAGACGATTTTCCCCTTCCCAATATGGATCAGATCATTGATTTTACTGCTGGGAGTGGAATGATATCCTTAATGGATGGATTTTTTGGTTATAATCAGATCAGGATAGCTCCTGAAGATCAGGCTAAAACAACCTTTATTACCCCTTGGGGGACCTTTTGTTGGAAAGTGATGCCATTCGGTTTAAAGAATGCAGGTGCAACCTATCAACGAGCCATGACTTATATCTTTCATGATATGATGCATGATATACTACATGATTATGTAGATGACATTATAGCTCGTTCTACTAAAGAAGATGACCATTTAGATGACTTGAGAAAAGTATTTAATCGGTTAAGGGAATATCTTATCCGATTGAATCCAACCAAATGTATATTCGGAGTTAAGTCCGATAAATTATTGGGGGTTATAGTTTCTTTACGTGGCATCAAAATTGACCCTCTCAAGATTATGGCTATCACTGATATGCCCGCACCCACAAATATATCTGAATTACGGAGTCTACAAGGTAAGCTTCAAGCCATCCGTCGCTTCATCGATAAGCTGGCGGATAAAACCAGATCCTTTCTTAAGCTTCTTAAGAAGGATGTCTCTTTCCATTGGGACAACGAATGTCAGGAAGCATTTGAACTCCTCAAACAATATCTTCTTAACCCACCTGTACTTTCACCACCTAGACCTGATCACCCATTTATCTTGTATATTTTTGCTTCAGATTTTGCTTTAGGAGCTATGTTAGCTCAACTTGATGATGAGAAGAGAGAGCGTGCTAATTATTACATTAGCAGAACATTAATTAGTTATGAAACCCGCTACACAACATTAGAGAAGTTATGTCTAGCAGTCATATTTTCTACATAGAAACTATGCCATTATATGCTCAATCAAAAAACGTATGTTATTGCTAAATCCGATCCCTTGCGGTATCTCATGAGTCGACCTTATTTATCTGGTCGCACAACAAAGTGGGTTCTTGCGCTAAGCGAGTTTGAACTCACGTTTATAGGACAGAAGTCTGTTAAGGGTCAAATCATAGCAGATCAATTAGCTGCTGCACCCTTAGAGTCCACCCATCCCCTCGTCATTGAGTTTCCTGATGAATGCCTTAAACTAGAGGTAGATCATTCAGAGCAATGGTCCTTATACTTTGATGGAGCCCGATGCATGAGTGGGGCTGGTGCAAGTATTATTTTGATATCTCCATAGAAACATCTCATACCTCTATCCTTTAAATTAACGTTTGCCTGTACTAATAACACTGCTGAATATGAGGCTCTAATCCTTGGATTACGAGCTGCCATGGCACTAAAAATTAAAAATCTATTAGTTTTCGGTGATTCTCAACTTGTTATAAATCAAATTAATGATGTTTATCAGACCAGAGATGATAAATTGTGCCCATATAAAGCATATGTATTACAATTAATATCTTTATTTGATCAAGTTACCTTGGAAGCTATTCCTAGAACTAGCAATCGTGCGGCTGACGCTATGGCCGTAGCTGCATCTCTTTTACCCTTGGAGTTAGATGACGAATATGCTACCATCATTATTCGTCGACTCTAGGAACCCACTTCAATTAAATCATGCTTGGAACCTTTGGACGTGTTTCTAATCAACGAAACTACTCCTAAACTTTGGTACACTGATATCCTCAATTTTTTTCAAAATGGGACCTTCCCTGAAGGTTTTAATAGAAACCAGCATCGGTTATTGCGTAGACGAGCAAGTCGCTTCGTAATAATTGGCAATACGTTATATAGGAGATCTTTTGAAGGTATCCTATTGAGATGTTTGAATCTAGAAGAGTCTAGATCAGCTTTGAGTGAAGCCCACGATGGATCTTGTGGGGGACACTTTAGTGGTAGCGCCATTGCTAAGAAGCTCCTTAGGATAGGATATTTTTGGCCTACCATGGAGAATGATGCACATGATTACATGCACCATTGCGACAAGTGCCAAAAACATGCTGACCTTGTCCATGCGCCTGCACAAGAACTGCAGGCTATTTCATCTCCTTGGCCCTTTTCAAAATGGGGCTTAGACATTATTGGAAAAATCAATCCTGTGTCATCCGATGGACACAAATTCATCATAACCGCCATCGAGTATTTTACGAAGTGGGTTGAAGCTATGCCCTTAGCTTCTTGCACTGGAACCCAAGTTTCCAAATTTATTTTCAATCAAATTATTTGTAGGTTCGAAATTCTTGCAAATCTCATCTCGGATAATGGAACTTGTTTCAAAAATAAATATGTAAAGAAACTATGTCAAAAATATAAAATTCAACATCGTTGGTCCACTCCCTATTATCCTCAGGGTAATGGCCAAGCAGAAGCATCTAATAAAACATTAATTAAAATCCTCAAAATACTGGTCAATAAATCTGGCCGAGATTGGCACATTCAATTATATCCTGCTTTGTGGGCTTATCGAACTAGCGTTCGTACTCCCACGGGCACTTCACCTTTTGTTTTGGTTTATGGCGCTGAAGCTGTTTTTCCCTTTGAATTAGAAGTTCCTTCTTTGGCTCTGCTACTTCAAGATACTGAAGTAGGAGATGAATATCGTGTTGGCAGATTTAGTCAACTGGAACTCCTAGATGAGAAGCGCATCAATGCTTTGGAGCATCTTCGAGCCTACCAGAACAAGCTCAAACGAGCATATCTTAAGAAAGTTCATCACCGATCCTTTGAGATCGGCGACCTCGTCTTAAAAGAAAATCAAAAAAATACTAATGCAACTAAAGACCTTAAAGGTAAATTTGAACCTAACTGGCTTGGGCCATATATCATCACTGCTAAATTTGGATCGGGAGCATACAGATTAGCTACCTTAGATGGTAAAGATCTTAAAGAACCTATGAACATTATGCATCTTAAGCGCTATTATGCATAATTCTGGTAATTTCGTCACTGTATATATTGTACATCTTGTCTCATTTTAGTAAATTCATATAAAAATTTCAAAAATAGTAATATTATGTATTCTCTCAATTCATAAATCAAAATCAAAATATAAAAAAATCAAAATCATCAAAATCTTCAAAAACATCTTTTATTTTTTGCACCTGTCAATTCTTGAAGTATTGCAGTTATATTTTCAGTTGTTTTGGATAAATTAGCATTTATTTGGAATCCCTCACTTTCACACTCACATGAATAAATATCTTGATCTTATTTGGTATGATTATTAATCTCTCTTATATCAAAGTCCACAGTTGAATTAAATAAAGTTTTGAGCATAGAGAACCGATCTTGTTATTTACTTGAACCAAGTATACCTTTTCACATTAAAATGATTTCATTGCAAATTCAAAATGATGCTACACAGTAGAAGTGGTCTCTTGAGCGAAAAGTTTCCCCTGCTATCCTATCATGCACATGGTCTAGAATCTTTGAGAATTGACAAAAGGACAAGCTCACCCCTGCCCAAAATAAAAATCCCTTGCTCTACAACCAATCCGAGCAAGTATCCCTAGTATAGGAAGAAAAAGAAAAATAAAATAAAAAAAAAAAATCATGAGAAAAAGAAGCATTATTTCAGTAGCATTTTGTACCATCTCAACAATATTTCAGCATTATCTCAGTATCAAGCAAAAATACAAAAAAAAAAAAAAGAGAGAGAAAAGAAAAGAAAAAGCAAAAAGCAATAAAATCCCTTCCCCTACCCTTTGAAAAGAAAATAAGGGTGAATGAGCTTGAATCCCTGGAATTCTCAATTATTCAAAAACTGTGAGGTAAGCCCCATAACAAGTGGTTTGTGCCCAACCCGCTTGGCCTTGGGTAACTCCTAGCGTGGTGATATGTCTGTTACATTAGCGACCTTCTTTTGTATAGACCTATGTCTGCTTATGGATCAGCTAGCTCTTGATGACCTGACTTACATAGTAGTTTGGTACGGTTATATGCATATAAATCATGGTTAACGAACACTCATTTGGTTAATTCAAATTACTTGTATCAAATTATCTTGCTCAAAATCGGTAAGTGAACAATACAATTGCACACACATTTGTATTTGAGAGATTTTGTATCATTATGATAGATCAAGATCGGCAATGAACTCACATATGCACATGGGGTTCCTTATAAATCTAAATTTTGTCTTTGAGATAATTTAAAATATTTATGCAAATCTTCTGGAATAATTTGATTTTCTTACTTGAGAACATCTGCTTAGCGTAAAAACAATTACATACATTTTTTTTTCAAAATCCAAAATTTCTTTCAAAACATGTTCAAAAATCTAGCAATAAAGTCACATTTATATATTTTTGACTTTCGCAACGATGGTATAGTTCCTAAACCTAAATTGGAATTTTATGCCTAGTGCAAGTCCTCATCTTATATTTTCTATTTATCTCAAACTCAAAAATCAACTATGCAATAAAACTATTATATCAATTTCTTCTTTGGATTTCGTGATGATGGTATAAGTCTATACCTAAATATTCTATGCCTAGTGCAAACCATCATTTTAATTTTATTTCCCATTTTTATCCATAAAAGCATATGGCTTAAATCATTATGTTACACAATTGTGCTTTAAAAAGAACGAAAACTTTTCTATTTCATTTCATTATGTCAACATTCAGTTTTTTGTGACGATGGTATAATTCCTAGGCAATTGTTCAAATTTCTATCACACTTAGGAATTTTATGCCTAGCAAAAATCATATTTTTAATATTTCATGCATAATATTTTCATGGACATCTGAAAACAAATCATCACCATCATCATTTTTCATCATCACATCACAAAAGTCTTAAGAAAGTCTCTTAAGCACCCTTTTACTTTTAGCAATATTTCTCTACCGGGATTAGCTTAATGACCTAGCGAGCGGTGACTCCATGAAATGGTCATGTAACAGTGACAATGTCCTTTGAAATTATTGTTAGAAGTCACTTTATTTTTTTCATCAAATCACACCACAACAACCAATTTGTTTACATCAGATTATTTCATTTAAATTTTATGGCACGACATAAAATTATAATATTTTCAATGACATAATTACATGAATAATCAATCAACAATTAAAATATTAAAGCATCATAAAACATATGCACAAGTCATATCACAAAAAGAATATATATATATATATATATATATATATATATATATATATATATATATATATATATATATATCAAGAAATATATGTACATCATATCAAAATGGATTGGTATGCCACAATCTATACCCTGGCATACTCAATCCTCTCAAAAATATACAGTCTATAGTCAATGTGCAGCTAGTCTCGAGAAGCCCTCGAGCTCTCAACCTCATCTCCTCTCTCACCCTGAGGTGGAGGAGGTGGTCCCATCAGAGTCCATGTCGTATCATGGGTCCTCGATGTCGATCGTGAGGATGTCCTCGATGACCCCATCCTGACCGGCTCCACAATGCCAGCTGGTAGTTGTATCCTCTAGCCCTCTAGAACCAGCTGGAAGTATACTCCCTGATAGAACATGGTCTGAGCAATAGCCCACGCCAGCTCCCGCATGCTCACCCCTCCACTCCGAGCCCTGAGTCATGTAGCCTCATCCTGCAATGTCTACACCTGAGCTCGTAGGTAGGCATTCTCCACTCGAAGAGCCGCCATCTCACTGCTCTCCCCCACCTCGACACCCTTGCCCTTATCGAGTGATGGTGGCCTATCCCTCTACTGAGAAGGGAGTCCCTCCTCCCTCCTCTCTGGCTATTGCGGTCTCTCCGGAGCTTGTGGCACTCTCCAACGTCTCTCCTGAGGAGGCCATCATTGATCCCTCCCTCTATGACTCCTCACTACATCGATGGTAGCCTAGCACCGCCTCCCCATACATTGCATAATAGCGTGCATCGAACCCTATGCCCTCATCATCCGAGGAGGGTGGATGCCTGCATACCAGGCATCATATCCATCTACTACTCCTGCATCATCCCCATCCACTAGCTGAATGGGGGCATCATCAACATCCTGACTCCAGAACCATTGCATGTCTAGAGCCCCACTCAGTGTAGTATTATCCTGGATAGTCCAGGAGTACTCGTAATCCCTAAGAGAAGGGATCCCCTACTGTAGACCGAACTACCTCAAAACTCGGTCGTAGCGGTGGAGCTCTACCTCTCCCCACTCCATCCTCAACCAGAAGACTCACCTGATGTGAGCCAACTCCTGTCCATCCTCTCCCCACCCTGGATGCTCTCTCCATGGCCTCCAGGTGATCTGATCTGGGATGAGGTCGTCTAGCAACCTCCGAGACATCGATAGATCTATCCGCTGATGTGACCCTCTCTGGAGCCACCAATAGAAAACCTGGGGTCTCTCTCGGTCAACTCCTATCAGTGGAAGCCCTATCGGCCTTCGCATCACAATGTGCTCCCAGCACCAAACCTATAGCAATGATGTCAGCACCAGACATCGACCTCCCTTGTATACGACCCCGTAAAGGATCCTATACAAGTGGCATAGTACAAAACTACCCCAAGAAAACCTGTAACCGTGGTCTCTCATGTCGTAGACCACATCTAAGAGGAGCCATGATAACTTGCATCCGCTCTGGTGGCATAGAAGTAGGCCACCCACCACCCCTACCAAAACTTGGGTCAATCGAGATGCCCCAGGCATCTGCCTCAATGCCTCGATGTTCACTCCACCCTTCTCCAGGGTGAAGCTTGGGTCGTTGCACAATCGCATCATGGCATGGCCCTGATTGGCCGAAGGAGTCATGAATCGCCCATGTATGGGGATCCTCAAGATCCTCCATACATCCTCTAGAGTGGGAGCCATCTCCCCTATCGGTAGTCAGAAGCAGGATGACCCCGGATACCATCTCTCTGCTAGGGTTGTCAGTAGCCCCATGTCTATAGGAATTTGTGGCATCTCTGCCACATGTTGTAGTCCAACCTCTGCTAGTCTGTCCCGCTTGGCCTGATCGAGCGTGGCTACATCATCTCTGAGCCCCCCGTATTTCCATTCCTGACTCTTTAGTAATCCCCTCTGCAAAATAAACAATAAAACAACAAAAAAAAAATCATTAGTACATAATCATTAAAATCAATTTCATCTCATAAAAAAATGATATCGTCCATTATTGGATGATATCGTACTAAATTTAGTAAAATCGTCCTTGGTAGGATGAAATCATCTCCCTTTTGTTCAATTTAGGGATCGTCCTTTATTGGATGGAATCGCCCCTATTTCTCCAATTTCGTCCTTAGACGAAATCGGCGATATAGGGACGATTTCGACGAAATTGGGACGATTTCATCCTGACGTCGTCGACGGCCTAAAAACGGCTACGATGACCAAAAACAATTAAAATTTAAAGTAAAAAATTAAACAAATCAAGTTAAAAACATAATGTATCAGGTTTAGATCCTTACCCGCAACCCGCGTTGGACCTCTGTCGATCTGTGTGTCGTTTCCACCATTTCGCCTGCAGAGCTCTGAAACAGCGAAAGTGAACAGTAAAAATGAATTAGGGTTTTACCCTATTTTTCTTAATTTTATTTAAAAACAACAACATTTTTTAAATTTTTGTTTTTTCGTGCTTTTACCTCAAACGTTCGATTTGGGTAAAAACTCGGAGGGGGCACCATAGCAAGCAGTTGTACGATTCGACCTAGAATCATCGTCTAAAAAATGGAATAAATTTTTCTTTCTCGTAAAGCATGAAGAACTCGTCTTTAACGCATTTTCTTCAGAAAATTTGCTAAAGAGGGGGCAAAATGTAGCACCCTAAAATTGGCGCAGTTAAACCATCAGTAAAAAGATTAAAATTTTGAATTTTAACCCCGAAACCGCCCGTTAACCGCTCACCTCATTTTTTGTGCCATTTTTAGAAGTTGTTTTGACCGTTGGACGATATCGTCGCCGATATGACGATATCGTCCCAAATCGGACGAATTCGTCTGGAACAGAACGTCCAGACGATTTCGTCCCAAAACCAAATTTTCATAATTAGCCTATGTTTCAACAACCTCTCCAACTTGGGTAGAAGTGTGTCTACGTGGTTGGAGATTCCTACGTTGGAGATCTCCCAGATTGGGATGATCCCCAACCTCCTAACCTCCCCCTAATCCTATATAAACTTGGGATTTTCCTAGTTTATCCCCCTGGCTGATCATTTCCCTGCAACTCTAGTTTTTTGTTGTATTAGAACATCCTCGCCCCCATCATTTGCATTTGTATTTTTAGGTTTTATTGCAGGATTTTATTGTGTTTCAGCCAGAGGAAGCTCGGATCGTCGTAGGTGATCCAACATGATTTCGGATGATCCTGTCGAGATCGGTGATGATCTCGTACGATTGCAGATGATTTTGACTGCAGTTCATATTGGGGGCAACCAGAGCCTCGAGTTTGCGTTTTCTACCTTTCTTTCTTATTTAATTGTGCATTAGATCGATTTATTTTTGTTCTGCATCCTGGAGTTCACCTCATTTAGCATATTTGCATGATAAAATTTAAAATAAGTTATTAAAACAGTGCATCCCATTTGATTTGCTATCTGGATTTATTATTTAAGCATCTATACTGTTATTTCTATCATTTTGCATCATTCTTGCAATTGCATTTTTGAGTTTTGGTGTCTGTTTCCATGATTGCAGGTTTCTAATGAATTCATCTGATGAATTCGTCAGGTTTTCGATGATCTTGTCTGATCTCAGATGATCACCTATGATTTGGGATGATTTTGTACAATTATAGATGATCCTATCATATCCGAGATGATCTGGACTCCTACAAGCTTTAGAATCTTCATCAGACATCAGGAATCAGGTGTATTCCTCTCCATTTCACATAGTCTCTGTATTTAGGATTCATTCATGTTTGTTGTCTTCATATAAACCCAAAATTTCATATAGAATAGCTTAGATTCATTTTGGCCAACCTAGGAATATGAATGATTGAATATAAAATGAACACATCAAACCCATTCTCAACCTAGGTGCAGAAACTGCCACTCAAAGTTTCCTAGTGAACCCCACCATCCGTCAAAAATTCACCCTTATACCCCTCCCCCGAGAGGCACGACCTTCAAAGGGCCTCTCCATCCGAGGTATTGTCCCATCCTTCTCGCATCCCCCTTCCGGGCACGGATCCTTTAGCCTGAAGGTAAGGGTGCAAAAAATTTGGGCGATACACATCTATATAAGCATGCATAAACCTAAACGGATGCCATTTTGCTACAGACAAAATATCCGAGAGGGTGAGATTGGCCAGATCCTAGTTGTAAATGCCATGTCATACTTCCACTCCTACCCGAGTAACCAAGTATTGGCAGGGGTTCTCCTACTCCAGGGCCCATATCACCTGGAGCTTGAACGCTTATTTTCCCCTATACCTACAGTGAGGTAATAGCGTGTGCATGCTAGGAATGATGACAATTCACTTCCTTGAATGGCATCATGAGGTTACCAATACCTGGCTCACACTCCAGAGGTCTTAATTTTGCATAAGCCCATATCATTACGCAGACTCCCTTAAAACCTCTATCTGGATTCTAGATGGGTTAGTCTAAGATTTATGCCCATATCATAAATCTTTTATTCTCCTTATATATCCGGAGTTTGACTTAACCAAAGTTGAATGAGAGCTCCGCTCCCCATTCAAAGGCTGGAGACATGAATGCCTTCCATATTGATTGTCTACCCACAATATTTAAAGTTGTCTTCCCACAACTTCTTTGTTGTCTCTTCATAATTTTTATACCATTTTAAAATCTTTTGGTCTAAGTATTCAATGCTTGTATGAGTTTATAGGTAAATTGAAGAAAAGCCTTTCCGTTACTAACTTTATTATTACATTAAGTCGTACATAATGCACAATATAAACATAATTACTCTATGCTAAGTTACACTATGCTATTACATATATTATTAACTTAACATCCTAAAATAAACCCTTCAATATACTAATTTTTAAGAGAAACAAATCCATCAAATACTTTAAGCTACTAATTCTATCAATCAAAGGCTTTCTATACTACCAGTGAATATTATTACCTTGATAGAATAAATATAGTGAATATTGTTACATTGATAGATTAAATATATTATGCAATATTTAGTATGTTTTCATCCTATCATTAAGGAAAAGCATAACTCCTTTCTAAAGCTACTACTATACTATTAAATTCTTTAAGTTATTAAAGGAAACTAAATTTAAATAAACTAATAAAACAAATAAATTCTAATTATTCATCTAACCATTAGTTAAGGGTTAAGCCCTCAAATCATAAAAGTCAATGATTATGGCTCATCATCTAATTCTTTATAAGTGTTATGTACCCTTCATATATACAGAGGGTTTAATAAGCTACCCATAAGTCAAATACAACAAGTATTTGTTTGACCAAAGCTTTCATGTTTTTCATGTCCAGATTATAATAACCTCACCAGCTAAAATATAGTTTTCTTTAAAGTTTTAAAATAAATCCTTCTCTTTCCTCGTGTTTTATTTTGCTATTTTATTTAATAAAATTTAATGGTATTTACCAAAGTGGACGGAAGAGTCCCAACCAAATTCCCTTTCCTACCACAGTACCAGAGTTCATAGGGTCAATTTTAGCAAAATTGAAGTTCAAACCTGACTGCTACTTGCTAAAGCATTTATATAATTATTTGCTAAAAGCATATTTAAAAAAAATTAGACATAGATCCATCTCACCTTACAAATATTAAATTTAAAATAACTTGAATCCATTTAATAGCAATACTATCCAATAAATGGTAAGTAGAAGATTATTATCTTAAAAGGAGTGGTGGTTTAGTTCACATTTTTTTTTTTTGTTCAAGCTATCTCAGGTTTGCTACTAAATTAAATTAAATTTAAATTCAACTTATCAGTGATACCTTGGCCATAAATCAGTTGTGTCATAATGCAAGGAAGAAATCCGGTAAGAGATATAACAATATCTACAACCATCATGACCTACCGGTGGTGACATGCAGAAGAGGTATTTCCTGGTGTTGGGCAGCTACATTTTTCCTAATTTTAATAATATTACAGATAAAATGATGCAGAGGATACATTTGCTAGATAACTCACGCAGTAACCTCCAAAGGTAAGCTCAACCAAACTAAGAACCATAAGAATTTCACCAACCCAAATATACTTCCATTCCATGACTGTATACAGTTATCAACGTCTTCCACAATTTTTATCATTTCCAGAAATACTCAAGGTTGTAGAAAACATATAATATAAAGCTAAATATTTACTAAATATTTTCTTTACTTGTATTACAATGATGGACTCAAAGAAGAAAAATCTCTCTCGCTCCCAAGTGAGGAATATTTCAGTATCCCCTTAGCCAAGAGTCTTCCTGCATCCACCAACACATCTTCCTATTTTCACTGTGACACCTATCTTGATGGCAACGACCGAGAGAGGATAGGATGTTGGGTCAGATCGACCCATAAATGAATGCAATGCATACCTATTTTTTATTACATACAATGTACAAACAAACATATGATATTCAACTAGCAAATTATATAAACATGCGGTCATTCTTTCCCCAATTAAACATGTACAACCTCAACCCTTCAATAAACATTGTTTTCAACATCAGGTGCACACAGTAACACTGGTTTTATAGAATATCCACCACATTAATCAAGACAAATTTTATTCCTAAATTAAACTTACGTTACCAAGCTTTTATAGAGCAATCCAATACATTATCCGGGTAATTTTTACACAGGAGTTAATCATTGTATAACCTAGCCAAACCGGTTTTAAAACAAATAAATTCTTTCAACAGTCTTGAATATTTTCAAATAAGGAAAGCACTTATGTATTCTAATTTTTACTGAACAAGCAAACATCCAAGAGAGTTAAAAGCCCTACCTGAGTTCAATCCTTGCAATCTTCCAGAAATCCACATAATTCATCCACACCAAAGCTCACAATCCATCCCAATTCACCACTTTTCCCACCATGTCCCTAGTTTCTCCGGACATTATTTATAGAAACACAAGGGTAGGGTTTTTGTGACACGTGGATGGCTCATGCATTCTAAATTCTTTAACTACCGCCAGGTGGAGTTGGGCTTCATAGTATTTTTTTCTTAAAAAGCTAAAACATGTTCTATTTTTTTTTCATTCATATATGTTTTACTATGCAGACCGACATTCCCCACAAATTTACCTATCTGGGCATGCCATGATTGCTTCAACCTCTCATTTACCATACAAAAGAAAACATATTACGAAAGACCTTCTCACAAGGCTTCACACCAAATTGTTTATCTATATATAGATACACTCTTACTGAAAATAGTAATAATATTAATAATACATAATCTAGGAGCACTTAAGTTTTGTTCACACTTCTGAACTGAGCAACAATGAATTCACTCATCTTATAACATTATATTTATATAGGTACACAAGTATAAGTCTTTATTGAAGTAAATCAACCATTTTCACAGTTTATAAGAGTTTCTTTCTCCCAGGATGACAAAAACTAACATAGACATCAAATTAATTAAAACAACAGAAATAGTCAAAGAGTCCGACCTGGTTAAAAAAAGTGCAGAGTACAGGCTTTGAAATCCACTCTGTTATTGTTCACGCATATCAGACACCATGACCCAAAAAGCACACCCCCCAAAGTCTCTTGTTCTTCCCCGTATGTATAAATATTAAGAGTATTTACATATTTTTTTATTGACAAGTGGGACCTTCATGCAAATTCCTTTATCGAGCAATAGCCAAGTGGTAGCCATCAAGAAATCGCCAAGTGGTAGCCATCAAGCAATAGCCAAGTGGTACACCCACTCCAATTTTGAAGCAAATATAACATGCAAACATAATCCAATATGCATTTAAAAGAAAACATATGTTTTCCATATTTACATTTGTATTTTTTTTTTTTATTATATCTGAACAAAATGATATATAAAAATACAAGTTTATAACTAGATCATGCATCATGCAATGATGAAGATGAATATTTCACACACAATATTATCTTTTACAAACAACACCAAAGAAACAAATTGAAGCTAAAATATTCAAGGTCGTGAAAAATAAAACAACCCCAAAACAAAACCTTCAATCATTATTATCTTATAATAATATATATATATATATATATATATATATATTTATTTATATATATATATATATATATATATATATATATATTATTGTTATTATACATAACATCAAACAACAAATTAGATCACCACTTTAGTTTTTCTCCAATTCTTCTCTCTTCTGGAAATTGATGTTATTATCTACCAGAAGAGAGTAGCTCCTGTGCTCTCAACACTTTCTTTGCCATTGGAGATTTAAAATTCTTTATTTATTTTAAAATAAGCAAAACCTATATATAAGATTCTATTCATTCATAAAATGCAATCATATGGATGCAGCTATATGAATACTCCCTGTGAGAGCTTCCATGTACTCTCGGACCATGGTGTTTTCCACACCTACATAATATCCCTCCTTACCTCTCATGGTCGCCTCCTCATCTACCACCTGAAGGAGGGGTACTTGATCCACTAGATAATGCCTTGTCTAGTCACTTGATATCACCTTGTTAGTCCAGAATATGGACACATGCTCCTGATGATACAATCCTTATTTTCCTCTATCTCCCGTCTCTGTCGAGAGTGGATATCCATCTTGTCTGTCTTGCTAGCTAGATCCCTCAACAGATTCTACCTGGACCTGCATCCACCGAACCATCAATAGTACCATATTCTTGCGAATAAAACATGTAAACTAACTGGTGTATTTGAGAGGGTTGTTACATACTCTCCCCCTAAGACTAAACACAATCTCTGTGTTTGTAGTGTATAATATAAAGTTAGACAACCAAATGTAAAAACACCAAAATATTTGATCAACTCCTAAGAATATACATTTATACAAATTATTTATATATAGCAAAACCAAAAACATTATCATATCTTTGTTCACCAAACATATTTCTTGTTAGTTCACTTTTCCTTCAATTTGACCAGTTCAAAGTTTGGTGGAATGGTTCTTAATGCGGTGATGGTTGGGCATCAGTCGCAACATAAATCCTATGTTCTGGTTTCTCAAGATCTTTTCCTCGATTTCCCTTTTCATATAACAGTGATTACATGCAGTATAATTTTCAGCATATTATATAAAAAATCATCCAGTTTTAATTGGACATAAAAGGAACTATGACATATAATTTTTTGCCAATCATAGTTTTAATCACACCAAATTTTCACAAGTCCAGGTAAATTTTTTCATATTTCCAGACTTTACAACTAGTTATGCATGTTTAAATCTTCTCACTGGCTTTGCCCAAAAGCCTTATCATGCTTAAGTCCATATCATTAAGCATGCTCTTCCATAAGCACTTATGTCACTGAACAAGTCAAAATTTATATTCTCTTTGTCCACCATTACCCCATGGTGACTGGTGACTCATAATAGGGTGCAAGCCCCCATTTTTTCTACATCCTAATATCTGATAGGATGAAAGCCTTCTTGTATTCAAGTTATTATAGTTTTATGCCCACAAGTTATTATAGTTGTCTACCCACAACTATAAAACATAGTTCTCGTTTTGGTTGGTTCATAGTTTACATAGTGATTTTTTTGTTACTTTTATAGTTGGGTAGGCTTTGATTAGAATCATAACAGAACTAGGAACCAATATTTCTCTTTTTCAGCTTGCAAGATTAAAACATAAATGGAAATGCTAGTGCTTGTCTCCGTAATGAGCTACAAAAGCCAATTTATATTGTCGTGCTCCACTGTCATGGACTATATCACAACGAACTTGGCAATCCTCATTGAGCATTCGACCAATTCCAAAACTCAGACTAGTCTCTAATCAATGCATCCTATGCCCAGTATGCAAATATTATCAAGTATCCAAAATATATCAAAAATCATCAAAATGCAGAGCTTAACAGAGCAATCTATCAGAACGAGCAATAGTATATTTACTATAATTTCTTTTTAGTCACAAATCCAGGAAACCTTAAATATATACATATATATACATATTTTTAAAGTTCAAAATAAGGAAAATATACATGTATAGCATTGGTTCTTATATGAATTACTATCCCTTTTGCCCATTTCCTTAATTCGGTAGCAAAAATCTTGGATATTCTACTTAATGATCACGATTTTCAGTGATATGACTTTTTGATAACTTTCCTTTGCCCTTGAATTTCTTAAAAGGGCATTCATGTGGATAATGAGGTTCTCCACAAGTGAAGCATCTTAACTTCGGTGCTCGAGGATTTACACTCGAGGTTTTACTTTCAATACTTATTTTAGGATTCCTGATGTTCCTTTCCTTGTCTTGATTGCCTTGTTCGATAAAAGCTTCCATTGTCCTTTCTTGTTGCTCTATCTACTCTGTTAATAACTTAATTACTGATACCAATTGTTCCATCTGTCCCTAAAATGATTTAATTATAGCTACAAGCTCATCCATTTCTCCTGATTACAAAAAAACTATCTCAATTTTTAATTCAAATTGTATGTTAATCTGACATTTATAAACAAATATCAAACAAATATAATAAGAATTATTCCAAACACATTGTCTAAAATGAATCACTACTAATATTTCATAATACGGGTTAGCTACTTAAATTATTGATTATTTCTCTATAGAGATTCCCCTTTGAAGTTCTTTGCGAATAACTTGTCTCCTTGAAAATCTAAGGCTTTCGAGAGCTTTTTTTTTTCTTTTTATCAACCCGACAGTGTCGGTACGTCCCATGATAGAGAAGTCATGTATATTTTTTATTTTCTACAAGGTTTTAAATTGAGGCCATATCCAGACTTATTATTGTAAACTTATACCTTGAAATCCCTACTTCCTTAGAGAATTTCCATTACTTCTTTAGGATCATATTGGAATCATCATTCTTTAATTAGATTTGTGGTATTTTGCTACCATTTTTCATATCCTTAGTCTACTTAACCCATACTTGCATTCAAATTGGGCCATTAATTCATGTTGTTGAGCTAGCTAATCCATCGGTATTTTCAGATTATCATAGGGTTCCTTGTTAAAATTTCCCTATCAAGGGCTAAGTTAACTATTTGATTTAAGGTTTTGAGAATATTCTAAGTCATTTTATCTTCCTTGGCCATAGACTCCATTTTCCTTTAGCTATTTCTTTAGCAACACTTGTTCTTACATTTTTTCTAAGGACTCATTTTAGGTTCTCGATCAGCCCTTTATGCTGAGCAAAAACCATAGATATTTTGAGGAACTAGCTCGTAGTCTAGATGTCATTTCCTATTATCTAAGAATTCATGTGGCTCTGATACCAACTGTAAAAACCCAAGTTCAACCCACTTGGTTTCCAGTGGTCAGGAAGAGGTAAAGGAAAAATTTTCTTTGTTTTTATGCCAGCCAACTATTTTATCATCTAGATAAGCATGCATAAACCTAAATGGATGCCATTCTACTATAGACAGATATCCGAGAGGGTGAGATTTGTCATATCCCAATTTTAAATTCCATGTCATACTTCCACTCCTACCCGAGTAACCAAGTATTGGTAGGGGTTCTCCTACTCCAGGGCCCATATCACTTGGAGCTTGAAAGCTTATTTTTCCCTATACCTACGGTGATGTAATAGCATGTGCATGCTAGGACTGATGACAAGTCACTTCCCTAAATGGCATCATGAGGTTACCAATACCTGGCTCACACTCCAGAGGTCTTAATTCTGCATAAGCCCATATCATTACGTAGACTCCCTTAAAACCTTTGTCCGGATTCTAGATGGGTTAGTCTAATATTTATGCCCATATCATAAATATTATTACTCTCCTCATATAGAATTTGGACAATTTTTTTAATGGATTCTGTGTAATGATATGGTCCTTCAAACTGAAGACATTAAGACCTTCCAATGGAGTGTGATCCCACAATTAAAGTTGTTAACCTCATGATGCTCTTCAAGGAAGTGAATTATCATCGATCCTAGTATGCACACGCTAGTACCTCATTGCAGAGTATAGAGAAAGAATAAAAGCCTTCAAGATCCAGCGTTATTATGGACATTGAGTAGGAGAACCTGCCATATAAAAACATAGTTACTCTATGCTAAGTGGCACTATGCTATGGCATATATTATAAATTGGGATCCTAAAATCTAACCCTCTCAATATACTATTTTAAGAGCTACAAATCCATCAAATACGTCAAGTATTAAGTCTATAACCAAATGCTTATACTAGATGAATAAAATACTTTGATGGTATAAAAATAGTGAATATTGTTTCCTTGATAGATTAAATATATTATGGAAACTAAGTAGGTTTTCATCCTAGGTCATTACAGGAAAAGCATAACTCTATTCTGAAGCTACTACTATACTATTAAGTTCTTTAAGTTATAAAAGGAAACTAAGTTTAAATAAACTAATAAAACAAATAAATTATAATTATTCATCTAACCATTAGTTAAGGGTTATGTCCTCAAATCTAAAAAACATAAAAGTCAATGATTATGGCTCATCATCTAATTCTTTATAAGTGTAATGTACCCTTCATATATATAGAGGTTTTAATAAGCTACCATAAGTCAAATACAACAAGTATTTGTTGGACCAAAGCTTTCATTTTTTTCATGTCCAAAATATAATGACCTCACTAGCTAAAATTTAGTTTTCTTTGAAGTTCTAAAATAAATCCTTCTCTTTCCTCGTGTTTGATTTTGCTATTTGATTTAATAAAATTTAATGGTATTTTCCAAAGTGGACAGATGAGTCCCAACCAAATTCCCTTTCCTACCACAGTACTAGAGTTCATAGGGTCAATTTTAGCAAAATTGAAGTTCAAACCTGACTGCTACTTGCTAAAGCATTTATATAATTATTTGCTAAAAGCATATTTAAAACAAATTAGACATAGATCCATATCACCTTACAAATCTTAAATTTAAAATAACTTGAATCCACTTAATAGTAATACTATCCAATAAATGGTAAGTAGAAGATTAATATCTTAAAAGGAGTGGTGGTTTAGTTCACATTTAAATTTTTATTCAAGTTGTCTCAGGTTTGCTACTAAATTAAATTAAATTTAAATTCAACTTATCAGTGATACCTTGGCCATAAATCAGTTGTGTCATAATGCAAGGAAGAAATCCGGTAAGAGATATAACAATATCTACAACCATCATGACCTACCGGTGGTGACATGCAGAAGAGGTATTTCCTGGTGTTGGGCAGCTACATTTTTCCTAATTTTAATAATATTACAGATAAAATGATGCAGAGGATACATTTTCTAGATAACTCACAAAGTAACCTCCAAAGGTAAACTCAACCAAACTAAGAACCATACAAATTTCACCAATCCAAATATACTTCCATTCCATGACTGTATACAGTTATCAACGTCTTCCACAATTTTTTATCATTTCCAAAAATATTCAAGGTTGTAGAAAACATATAATATAAAGTTAAATATTTACTAAATATTTTCTTTACTTGTATTACAATGATGGACTCAAAGAATAAAAATCTCTCTCGCTCCCAAGTGAGGAATATTTCAATATCCCCTTAGCCAAGAGTCGTCCTGCATCCACCATCGCATCTTCCTATTTTCACTATGACACCTTTCTTGATGGCAACGACCGAGAGAGGATAGGATGTTGGGTCAGATCGACCCATAAATGAATGCAATGCATACCTATTTTTTTTTATTGCATATAATGTAAAAACAAACATATGATATTCAACTAGCAATTTATATAAACATGCGGTCATTCTTTCCCCAATTAAACATGTACAACCTCAACCCTTCAATAAACATTGTTTTCAACAACAAGTGCACACAGTAATACTAGTTTTACAAAATATCCACCACATTAATCAAGAAAAATTTTATTCCTAAATTAAACTTACGTTACAATGCTTTTATAGTGTTATCCAATACATTATCCGGGTAATTTTTACATAGGAGTTAATCATTGTATAACCTAGCCAAACCTGTTTTAAAACAAATAAAATTCTTTCAATATTCTTGAATATATTAAAATATGGAAAGCACTTTTGTATTCTAATTTTTACTAAACAACTAAACATCCAAGAGAGTTAAAATCCCTACCTGGGTTCAATCCTTGCAATCTTCTAGAAACCACATAATTCATCCACACCAAAGCTCACAATCCACCCCAATTCACCACTTTTCCCACCATGTCCCTAGTTTCTTCGAACATTATTTATAGAAACACAAGGGTAGTGTTTTTGTGACACGTGGATGGCTCATGCATTATGCATTATTTAACTACTGCCAGGTGGAGTTGGGCTTCATAGTATTTTTTCTTAAAAAGCTAAAACATGTTCTATTTTTTTTCATTCATATAAGTTTTACTATGCAGGCCGACATTCCCCATAAATTTATCTATCTGGGCATTCCACGATTGCTTCAACCTTTTTTTTTCCGCGGCCCCCCCACATGGGTGGATTGCTTCAACCTCTCATTTACCATAAAAAAGAAAACATATTATGAAATACTTTCTCACAAGGCTTCACACCAAATTGTTTATCTATATATAGATACACTCTTACTAGAAATCAGTAATAGTATTAATAATACATAATCTAGGAGCACTTAAGTTTTGTTCACACTTCTGAACTGAGCAACAATGAATTTACTCATCTTATAACATTATATTTATATAGGTACACAAGTATAAGTATTTATTGAATTAAATCAACCATTTTCACATTTTATAAGAGTTTCTTTCTCCCAGGATGACAAAAACTAACATTGACATCAAATTAATTAAAACAACAAAAATAGTCAAGGAGTCCGACTTGGTTAAAGAAATGCAAAAGTAACATAGACATAAAATTAATTAAAACAACAAAAATAGTCAAGGAGTCCGACCTGGTTAAAAGAAGTGCAGAGTATAGGATTCAAAATCCACTCTAATATTGTTCACGCATATCAGACACCATGACCCAAAAAGCACACACCCAAAGTCTCTTGTTCTTCCCCATATGTATAAAGATTAAGAGTATTTACATATTTTTGTATTGACAAGTGAGACCTTCATGCAAATTCCTTTATCGGGAAATAGCCAAGTGGTAGTCGTCAAGCAATCACCAAGTGGTAGTCGTCAAGCAATAGCCAAGTGGTACACCCACTCCAATTTTGAAGCAAATATAACATGCAAACATAATCCAATATGCATTTAAAAGAAAACATATGTTTTCCATATTTACATTTGTATATATATTTTTTATTATTATATCCGAAAAAAATGATATATAAAAATACAAGTTTATAACTAGATCATGCATCATGCACTGATGAAGATAAATATTTCACGCACAATATTATCTTTTACAAACAACACCAAAGAAACAAATTGAAGCTAAAATATTCAAGGTCGTGAAAAATAAAACAACCCCAAAACAAAACCTTCAATCATTATTATCTTATAATAATTTTTATATAGATATATATATTTTATTATATTATTTTTATTTATTTATTTATTTAATATATATATATATATATATATATTATTGTTATTATACATAACATCAAACAACAAATTAGATCACCACTTTAGTTTTTCTCCAATTTTGATCTCTTATTGCAATTGATGTTATTATCTACTAGAAGAGAGTAGCTCCTGTGCTCTCAACACTTTCTTTGCCATTGGAGATTTAAAATTCTTTATTTATTTTAAAATAAGCAAAACCTATATATAAGATTCTATTCATTCATAAAATGCAATCATATGGATGCAACTATATGAATACTCCCTGTGAGAGCTTCCATGTACTCTCGGACCATGGTGTTTTCCACACCTACATCATATCCCTCCTTACCTCTCACGGTTGCCTCCTCATATACCACCTGAAGGAGGGGTACTTGATCCACTAGATAATGCCTTGTCTAGTCACTTGATATCACCTTATTATTCCAAAATATGGACACATGCTCCTGATGATACAATCCTCATTTTTCTCTATCTCCCATATCTTCCAGGAGTGGATATCCATCTTGTCTGTCTTGCTAGCTATATTCCTCAATAGATTCTACCTGGAACTGCATCCATCGAACCATTAGCAGTACCATATTATTGCAAATAAAATATGCAAACTAACTAGTGTATTTGAGAGGGTTGTTACACTGGCCTTTGTTGAGGTGTAATGTAAACCCTAATGGGAGCTAGAGGTGGATTTGTATGGTCATACCTCCCTTGTATTGTGATAATATTTACCATATCGATGAATCCTTTAGTTGGAAGTTCAACCCACACTTGATTCACATGCCCAACATTGTTCCTCGGTGGCTCATGATTTGGTAAGGGGTTCTTGAAGATCCCCATATTCTAGTTGTCTAGAGCCTGAGGGTTGTCTACAGTTATCTCTCCTCTTTCGATCATGTTTTGTACTACATGTTTGAAACTCCAATATCCTTTGATGTCATATAACTTCATTCTATGAAAAGTGTAATACAGATCATCGCTATATCCCTTTGGCTTGGGCTGATTAGGGTCTATTAACTTGATCTCCGATAAGTTAAGGGTCTTGACCTCGCATAGTTGATGGAATATCAATTTTATCAATTTTTGCAAAGGTTTAAACTGGTGAGGCAGATGTTGTTCTTTATTCTTACCTTTCTTGTTATTATTGTGTTGGTCATACCGCATAGGAGGAGGTTGGGCTTGATAGTTATTTTGCTACCCCTTATCCCCTTTCTGGAGGTTTAACATCACTTGGTTTACATGGGCCGGTTTGGCCTGTTCTTTATTATTATGGGTGTTCTTCTTGTTTCATTCCTTCTTGTTCTAGATCTTCAAGTTACCCTCCTATAACTTGATGTCCTCTATTACCTTGGCTTGTGCTAAGGCCTCCTCAAATATTTGATATTGTTGTAACTGCAGAAGTAATAATATCTATGGTTGGAATGGTAAATAGCAACTTTACCATTATATTTCTCCATATTTTCCCATAATCTATGATTGGCTCATCATCATGTTGCATCAAAGCAGCCAGATCAGATAAGTTCACCTTCTTCTTGACATTGAAAGAGAAAAATTCAAGAAATAGATTAGCTAGTTGTTCAAATATAGTTATGCTATACCTCTTAAGTTGATTAAACCACTCTTGGGCAGGGCCTTAAAGGGTTGTGATGAATTTTCTTAGCAACAGAGCATCATTGCTTTCGATCTGAAAGCACATGTCCATAAAGCTCATAATATATTCTTGAGCATCTTCCTCACCTTCAAACTTCTCCAGCTTTGGCATCTTGAAATGCTCGGGATACGCTAGAATGGGTAAGGAAGGGCATAGAGGTTAATTATGAATCTTTTTCAAGGTTGTATTTTGATAAGCCATCCCTTGCTTCTCTATAGCTCAAACCTTGTCTGCTACGGCCTGATAGGCCTTCAAAGATAGAATTTCCTCTTCTCATAGAGATCATTGGGGAGCCTTTGGACGTAAATTCTTCTTTGATCGAGATGGAGGAATAGGCTCATATTCCACATCTACTAGGGAGATCTCAGGATATTCATGTTATTTATCATCTCTTGCTTCTTCTTACTGCATATGCCTATGATGTCTGAATGCTTGGTGCTACATCATGTTTTGGGCCATATGGTGAGTACGGTTTTCAATATGCTCAGGGTGTAAATCAGCATACAAAGCAACCCATCTATGAGTGCACTCCCTATATTCACTACAAGGGGGAAAATTGGCCTGAGCCAATCGATCCTCTCACTTAGCACCCTCATTTTGATCAAGTATGCGTTGTTCACGTATGTTATTCTTGAAAAGACATTGTTAAAAACCTCTATCTCTGAGTATTCTCATTTTTTAGGTGCTCACATTCTACATGGAAATCCTCCAATTGATCTTGGATAATCTATTATCGTTGTTTTAACACCAGTTTTTATGATCAATCTATAATATTTGTCGTATGCATTATATGGTGTACTCGTTCTGTCTGAGCAACTTTATCGATATGACCTTCGATAAAATGGTTTACCATGCTCTTACCTTTGTCTGTGTAGATGACATTCATGTTCTGTTGTTGTCTATACTCTATGCCCATGTGGGTTGATGGGGCAATTATACTATGAGAATACTTGGAGCATTCTCTTGGCTCTCTAATGATCTAATGTGTGCTCTCACTACGAGAACTCATAGAATGAGAATGCACAACTGAGGTTTTATACCCTAGCTGGTCTAAGACTCTATCTAGACCATCCAATTGTCTAGTGCACCATGACTCATGTGGTGGCATACCATTGACTCCAACCTTAGACATATCAAATGTGAACTTACCAGGTTGGTTGTTGTTTAGAGTCTATGAGGGCCTATGCCTTGAAGCAACCCTCTCTTCCTGCCCTTGAATGGGCATATTTTCTACTTATCTATTTTAAATTGGTGGGGACCATGAGCCTCCCTTGTCTCGAGTATGGATGGGCACTAACTTAGTTATAGTTCCTTCCTCAATGATGTACTCTTCAGCAGATCTAGTGGATCCACGAGGTGTACAATCATGATATATACTCCCATGCTCGAAGGGCCTATGTTGGGATTTTCTATACTTAGATCTATCTCTTTAGGCATGTGCATTGCCTCCTCTAGGTGGGGTATTCTTATGAGAATCCCCGTGAGTAGATTTATCCCCTCTAATGTTCACCGAACATCATCCGGGAGGATCTTGTGATTGAGAGTTCTTTGCATTGTGTTGTGCATTGGGTGGAGCCTCAGCTTTGACCTTGGTTCTATGCTGATATTGATTGCTTTGTGTGACAACCATGATGTGGTATTATCTCGTATGTATATTTTTTAGGTAAACAAAGTAAACAATGATTATTATCTCTTTTAAATGTTATTTGTGAGCCCTAACTAGTTTGATGTGTTTTGATATTTATTGAAAACTTAAACTACTCTCATCATGTTTGAAATTATTGATGTAATACTCAATAGTTTAAGGTTTTTCACCTATATGCTCATAGCTTGACAACCAACAATGAAATTCATAGTCATATAAACCCCCAAAAATGTGGAGATGAAATCCACACTCGAGTAGGGAGCACAGGTCCTACTAATCCTCATCCAACATCCCGTGCATAGTGATACACCCCTTTGAATAGGAATGTATGTTATTTTGCATGGTTAGGAAAGATCTTGAAGTCGACATTGTCCAAGTAACAAGGTTCGAGGGATTTTGTCCAATGGATGGAAATCATTGCCACCGTCGTTGAACCCTACCAGTGGTTGGATATGACTTCCAACTCACTAGCATTTAAGTAGTGCATGGTGTGTGTTTGTTCATTTTATATTGTGTATGAAAGTAAAAATACAACACCAAGCACTCAATGCTCTTTCCTAAATACCTAATGATAAATATTTTTAATGTTTAGAAAGATGTATCTATATTATTTAGATGAAATTCAGAGAATGCATCTACATGATAAACTTGGACACTAATTGGGTATCAAGTAAGCAAACTCTACAAACATAACCCAGACTACTAGAGACTAGGGTGGATTGCAATAAGATGTCTGCTCTTCCTAGCAAATACCGGAAGAAAACCTAAGAGAATCTAAAATTTTAATTTTAACCTTTCTCTATGTTTTCTAATTAAACTGACTTCATCTACTGCATTCAACAAAATAAACATAGGAAAACACAAGGAAATACCTCCTACCTAAAATCCAAGTCTGATGTAGATTTTATTATCTGCTATTTTTTTGTTCTCTACTAGCTACAAATGTTAGGCATGGCTAATACTATTAACTGCGGTTGCTAGGCACGACTAAGGCTGTTTACTATGACTTTTAACTATGGTTGAGATCTGTAATAAAAAAATATAGCAAGTCATTCAGTGATAGCATAATTTGTGGGTTCCTACTATGATCGCCATCTGTAATGATCTAAAAAGCATACACCCTACTAGTGCATCAATTGAAATTAAGTATTAAAGCAATAAAGAATGGACAAAAACAAATTTAATAAGAAGATAATATTTCCTTTTATTAAAACTTTTTCAAAACTCGATTACATATATGTCCCTCTTAGGGATACTCAATTTTGATACAATTGATACAATATTGAAGACCCTCTAAACGAGGGGGAGGTGTAATCTATAGACTTTTTAGAAGGTACACGAACTGCTCAAGGCCAAATATAGCCTTCTTCTCACGCGATTGGAGGCATATGCTACCTTGAATGCCCTAAAAAAGAATAGGTCCTATAAACCCTACATTCAAGAAATAACATGAAAGGAGTTAATTATAAAGGCGGCCTCTCTTGATGAGGCTTTTGATGGAAAATTGCATAAATTGATGATAAATAAATCAAGAAATCATATAAATCTATGAAGATATGCAAGAAATCATTAGATTACTACAAAGCATATGAAGAAATCATGAAATCTAACCATCAAATTCCTCACGTACATGTAAATATTTACATATGCATTAGGTAACGGATTTGTATATTAAGAAATTCAATAACATTGAATATTTCTTTTTAAAAGTAATTTCACTTTGAGTTAAACAAAATAACAACACAAAATCATTTTGCAGGCTCTTTTGCAAAAAAAAATACAACCATTTAGCAAAAAAAACACTACTTTACTTCATTCCTGTGCAAACAATACTTGCAAAATCAAAACATCTACTTTGCAAAAATATTCTACTACTTTGCAAAAACATCTATGATGTTCATTCCATTAATTTTCAATACCTCTTGCAAATATCAACCTCTATCACTTTACAAAGATACTTTGCCAAAAAATTGCAAAATCGAATCGTAAAAGCATTTTCAGAGATCATTTTATTACTTTACATAAATGTTTGCAAAAATTGCTCTCTAGTGCTTAAAAAAATATTCATAAAAATAATTATCATCATTACTCTGTAAAACGCTTGCAAAAGACCTCTCTAAAAATTTGCAATACATTGTACAAGAAAAAATATCTCACAATAATTATAATTAACATCAAAAGCATTTATCAAAGCTTTGTAAAAGGCTTGTAGAAAAATATTCTTATCTACACAATCAAATGTTTCATAAAGAATGGCATTTGAACACGGATAAGAATCTATCTAAATATTTCATCTACACAACTAAGTGTTTCATAAAGAATGACACTTAGACATTGATAGAAATCAAAACAATATTTCATCTACACAACTAAGTGTTTCATAAAGAATGACACTTAGACATTTATGGAAATAAAAACTATCTTTCATCTACGTAGCTAAGTGTTTCATAAATAATGGCACTTAGACATTGATTGAAATAAAAAGTATCTTTCATCTACGCAATGAAACTTGATGGAAATCAAAACTATCTTTCATTTATGTAGCTAAGTGTTTCATAAAGAATGGCACTTAGACATTGATGGAAATCAAAACTATCTTTCATATGTGCAACTAAGTGTTTCATAAATAATGGTACTTATACATTGATGGAAATCAAAACTATATTTTATCTATGTAGATAAGTATTTCATAAAGAATGGCACTTAGACAGTGATGGAAATAAAAACTATCTTTCATCTATGCAGGTAAGTGTTTCATAAAGAATGACACTTACACATTTTCACCTACACAATCAAGTGTTTCATAGAGAATGACACTTGAACATTCATGAGAATCTTCTATCTTATCTATGCAACCAATTTTTTCATAGAGAATGGAACTTAAACATTGATAAGAAGCAAAACATTATTTACCTATGCAATAAAGTGTTACTTAGAGAATGGTACTTGAACATTGGTGAGAATCCTCTATCTTATCTAGGTATCCAAGTGTTTCATAGAGAATGACACTTGGACATTGACAAGAAGCATAAATTTTTTCACCTATGCAGTTAAGTGTTTTATAGAGAATAGCACTTGAACATTGGTGAGAATCCTCTATCTTATCTACGTAGCCAAATGTTTCATAGAGAATGGTACTTGGACATTGATAAGAAGCATAACATTTTCACCTACGTAGTCAAGTTTTTTATAGAAAATGGTACTTGAACATCGGTGAGACTCATATATCTTATCTATACAGCCAAGTATTTCATAGAATATGGTATTTGGATATTGATAAAAAACATAACATTTTCACCTACGCAGTCAATTGTTTCATAGAGAATGGCACTTGAACATTGGTGAGAATCCTCTATCTTGTCTACACAGTCAAGTGTTTCATATAGAATGGCCCTTGAACATTGATAAGATACAAATAACATAATATACGCAGTTAAGTGTTTCATAGAGAATGGCACTTAAACATTGACAAAGGACAAGTACCCATCTACACAGCCAAATATTTCATAGAGAATGGCATTTGAACACTGATGAGAGGAAAAATATTTTCAAAACTATATACTTAATTGTACATACTATAGGTACCTCATGTACATAGTTAAATTTTCATAGAGAATGGAATTTGAACACTCAAGAGAGGAAAAATATTTTCAAAACTATATACTTCATTGTACATACTATAGGTACCTCATCTACGCAGTCAAATTTTTCATAGAGAATGGCATTTGAACACTAATGAGAGGAAAAATATTTTCAAAACTATATACTTTATTGTACATATTACAGGTATCTCATCTACGTAGTCAAATGTTTCATAGAGAATGTCATTTGAATATTGATGAGAGAAAAAATATTTTCAAAAATTAAATTCTTTAAAAACTTATTATAGATACCTCATTATTCTTTAAATGATATTATGAATACGACATCATAGACCACCATTTAAACATAATGATATCATGGTACCACCTATGGGAACACAATTAAAGGTATAAAATTTGCCTTCTAAAAAAAATTAGCATTCTCCTATATCAGGTCTAGATACCACCGATCACGCACACATTTCAGCACTTCCCACAATTGGGGCATCTCCCCTCATTCATATTATTCCTAAAATCTCAACATCATCATATCAAATAAAATCAAAAAATCAACATATCACATCACCATAAGAAACAAAATAGTCAAAAACACCACATCATAAGTAAAAGTAACAATCATAATTATATATATGCCTCGCAACATACAAGCTAATAGAGAAGGTGTATCACAAAAAGAAAAATCGATACACTCAACTCATTACAAGAGGATGCACCACAATCCAAAAAATTGGTGCACTAACTCCTAAACATCCCTAATATCATATAACAAGAGGATCCAACCTCCCTAGAATCCCCTTCTAGAGGAGGATGAGGAGGCAGCTAAATACTGATAGTCCTCTAAGTATCACTCACCATTGCAACTCTTGATCGTGATCCTGAAGTAGATGGTGATCGCTGCTCCGTAGGAACTACTAAGTGATATAAATCATGATAATGTGTTGCTCTACCTCGTGCAATCTCAACCTGAGATGACAAGTGACACACCTACTCTTTGAAATCTGATCTCATAGCCTCCATAGATGCCCTAGAAGCTATCAACTCATACTGAAGTGGTCTTATAATGATGGTTGTGATGGTCCCATATAAGCCTCATCTCACCATAGCTTAAGCATCATCTCTCTCTTTTCACCCACTCCATATAAAACCTAAGGATAGTAATGATCACCTAATCGATATCTTGCTTCTCCATAACTCGATCCAAGGATTACTGGAGCCTAGAAATAGTCCCTCCACTCTCCATCTCCACTCAAACCACCTCATCCCTAATTTTGGTCACCTCCTCCAATAGCAAGGTCTTTTAAGCTACTAACTGACTCCTCACATCATCCAAAGTGTGATAGAGTACCATCAGCTCTACCTTTGTAGCATCCACACCTATCATACTAGGCCCCTCACCTCCATTAAGATCCAGCCCTACTCCACCAAAATCCTACCCACCTAAACTCGATACCCCCTCCACCAGCTGGGACATATATAAGTAGGATAGCACTCAATGGAGCCACATCTAAATGATCTAATATCCTCACCCTCTTCTTGGACATCCCCCTCCACCAGCCCTCTATTCCATAGCGATGCTTAGCTGCTCATAGGGAACTCAACATTTTCTACAATATTTGCCTCTAGTCCCTCGATGGTGGATCCAAATTCAATAAATGAGGTCTAAAATACTTGTACCAAGCACCATAGTTTGATGTCACCCCTACATCATACAAAGTAGGATTAAAAACCATGATATCATCCTCAGTGGTCTCCAAGTGGTAACAGGATCCATGGGATCCCACCAGGTCTCACGATGCACTCATTGTATCCAAATCTCCCCATCAATTGAAATTCCTTATACCTATCAGGACTGGTGAGTCACTCGATCATATCAATACAAATCATAAGCCTTATTCCCAACATATATCTATTTAACCCTTCTTACCCTATCTAGCTCCTTATGGTCCTTAGATCACACATACACATCTCTCCATGTCTGTCATGTGATGTGTGTCGCTTGCATATCATCAATGAGATACCTCGACCATGTCATATTACAAGAAGAGGGATGAATGCATCTATCCCATCTATAAATTATATGAATCTCATGGTCAATACTCCTCATAGCCACTATGGATCATTGAAAAACTATATGTTCTCACACCCAAACCTGAAGCAAAGTGTAGCAAGTCAGACTCTACCCCTGTCGATAGACCACTCTATACAAAGCATGATATAGCCTGGCTAAAATAGCTAGAGCCCAAGCATAAAAAATCTAGCTATCCCTCAGCCCTACTATGATCCATCCCCATCCCCATAGCATGAAGCTCCTTCTAGATTCACTCATCATCATCCAGAATACCACTGCTACCAAAAGTGTAGTTCTCTGGTCAATGTGCCCCCTAATATAAGCATCATTGATCCTCAACCCCTTCTTCATCCCTAATAAGTCACCATCCTTTGAAAATACTAGCTTACTAGTAACAATGTTTATCCCTAAAAAAATAAGGACTCCTTGGACTGACACCTTGAGAATGTGCCATACATCCTCCAAAGTAAAGGTCATCTCACCCATCGATAATATAAAAGTATTGGTATATGGATACCACCTCTTCGTAAATTCCATCAGCAATGAGTGATCAAACTCTAACTTAGGCATTTAGGCAACATAGTATAGCCCTATCACTGATAAGAGTGCCACATCCTCAACATTTTGCTCATCCTCTAAGATGCTCCCCAAGCACTTACGATGATGTTCCTATATCATCAAAACCTTTACTGCCCATCAAAAACCATTCAAAATACAAGTTAGAAATATCATCAAATCATCTCAAAATTTCACAAAAACACTTCCATTGGATAGCCCTATAAATGATCTTTCTAGCAAGTATTAATATGCCTATATTTCCACTCATATCAAGGTCAAAAAATGCAAAATAATTTTTTTTGTTTCTTGACCAAATTTGCCATTGGCGCCAAATTCACCTCTACAAAATTTGCCACGGGGACCAAGATTGCCAGTGGCACCTCTACCAAATTCACCACTATCACCAAATTCACCACAAGTGCTGAAAATTTGTAAAACAATACCCTAAATACAAAATTTTTAAGATAGGATGAACACCTACCTATCGGTATCTCTCCGATACTTTGATTGTCCCTTGAACCATGTTGGCACAATGTGTCCATCCTCGGATATGAGCCATCCTCTCTAGCAACTCTATCTCACCATCTCTAACTTTTTGTAACAGGTAAGAGTGCAAATGAGTTCACTTTCACCTCCTCTTTTATATTTTAAACCCTCGGTTTATCAACCATAACCAATCTAAAGCACCCCGTATCTCAGAAATTTGCTCTAAAACCTATAATCAGATACATGGTTTTTAGACATCATGTTTTCGTAGTAAGAAAATTTTGTAAGACCAAACAATGTTCTCTAAATATCGAGACAGACAAAACAAGGCATATATACAAAATCATCAAAAATAGCAAAAATATCGATCAATTCTACAAATCAACAAAGCATCACAACAACAATATAGCATAAAATTAAAATTGAGTATCAATACTTAACTTTTGACATAATATCTTAGATAGTACATCAAAAATAGGATAAAATATAGACAACCAATTTTGACACATTAATTGCGACTTCCTAAAATTAGTCGCAAACACTCCAAAGATTCCCAAAACTAGTTCTAAACTTCACAAAATATCAAAATTATCATTCCCCATAAATCTGGAAACCAAAATCTACCTTTACAAAATTCACCACTTTGACCAAATTTGTCAATGGTGAATTTGGCAAGTTGAGTGGTGAATTTGGCAAAACTACAAAATCAACATATTTTGGCCAAAAGCCTATTTTTACCAAATTCACCATACCTATGGTGAATTTACCTAGTGGTAAATTTGGTAGCTCTTTCAAAATTTAAACTATCCCAAATATGATCTGATTCATTACCAAAATCGCCACTCAAAACCAAATTTTCCATACCTATGGTAAATTTAGAAAAATGGCTAAGAATATTGCACATGAACCAAGCAACCACAAATCAAGCATCCTTTCACCTCTGCCATTGATCCTACATGCTTCAAGAAGGTCCAGGATGCATTTGCTTGAATTTTTCCTTATCCATTCCTCCCTCCAAGTCCCCTCCCAAATCCTATTTAAGGAGGCCATGGAGCAAGCATTTGGAAAGGTAATTTTACTATAGCAAAGCTTTATCTATATTCTCTTAGAATTAGCGTTTCTCTCTTTCAAGCTCTTCCCAAGCATTGCATAGGTTTTTACCAAGCATTTGAGCATCCTTTGTGAGCATTGAGAGCAAGGCAAGGAGGACTTGGGAGCAAGGAGGACTTGGGAGCAAGGAGGTCACTATTGGAGGTAAGAAGGAGAGCTCTCCTATCTTCCTTCTTCTCTCCTCTCACCTTGATTTCACAACATTTTTTCCTCTAGGTTGTAGCCTTGCTAACTTTACCCTTTTTTTTTTTGTATTTCATCTTATATGCTCCAACTTTTATTGTAGGATTTTTATGTTTTTCTTTGGAAGACTCTAACTCTATTTTTGCAGCATTCTAAAAATGTTTCGCAGCCTTCTTGTTCAATTTTAGCATCCTTACTATCATATCTAACACTTATTTTGTAGGCTATCTTAAAAATGCACTTACTTTTATCATACTTTACCTCTAATCCTATATTTTGCAGGATTTTTATTATGCTTTTCTTCGCATAAATTCTGGATAACATCTTTACTAATATCTTGCCTACATATTTTATATATTTCCTACAACATTCTAATCCTTTTTATTTTCCTCCACACAATTTTTATTTCATATGTTAAGCATTTTTGCTTTCTATTTTTCTTCCTCAAGCATTTTCATAACATCCATCTCATTTTATGAACTCTATTTTTGAGTAAAAGTCTCTTGTCACTTGAGCATTAATTTGTTTTTATTCAAATAAATTGGTTGCCTCTTACATTTCCTAAAATTTGGTATTGGGATTTAGATCCTCTTTTTTTTGCTTCCATTATATCAAGTTTCAGTTCTAGTTTTTCATGCTTACATACTATTCATTTCATTTAAGTTTTAAGTAATTTCTTAACATAGCTTACTAAATTCTCAAATCTATCATCATAATTCATTGTCATAATCTTGTTGGGAATTATTTTAATCCTAATTTAGCATTATTTAACATTTTATTTGCATCCCACAATCTCTTATGAGTCTGATTTATCAGACTTGCTGACCCCTAGGGGGATTTCACACTTTTCTTCCATAATTAAAATTGTATTCCTTCAATTCTCTATTTCATAGGTTTAATTCTTGTATCTTCTTATGCACATACCTTCTAAAATATATTAGAATCCTTCCCTATAAATTTTAGCTGAAACCCCCTTTGGATTGATCTGAAATCTACCCTAAAACTTTAAAAATCTTGCCTAGTACCAAATTCACCACCCCTATGGTGAATTTGAAAAAATCATATTTCAAAGGTTCAATACTCTAATTGCATCATCCTAAAAACTTCTAGATCACTTTAGGAACCTTCCCAAGAAGTTTCAGCCCAAAAGCATAATCAAAGCTAGCCAAAATCAACCCTAAAAACTTAAAAACCTCATCTAGGGCCAAATTCTCCACCCCTATGGCAAATATGGCAACCAGAACCACAAAACCAAATTTGCCAAACAGACCAAATTGGCAAAACCTAGTGGTAAATTTTGCAATAGGCCAAAACCCATTCCAAGAAGGCAAGAATATTCTTTTTTTTTTGCAAAACAGGGGGTCTGATCAGTAGAAAAGATAGTTAATTACCTCACTACCCTCAAACAGACTCCCCAAAGTAGAAAATCTAATTTTTTTAGTTTTTGTGGAAGTTTTGGTACTTGTTAGTGGTAAATTTGGTATACAGACTCTAGGAGAGGTAATATGGCCACTTGGCCCACCCCTAGCTCAATAATTTTGTTTTTCCTGCATTTTGCTTTTGATTTTCTTCTATTTTGAAACATAACTTATACTTATTTTGGGAAATTAATGAATCCTAGTTAGAAAACCTAAGTCAATTACAAAATATTATAATTTATTCACAAAATGCATTAGTTTCTTTACAAAACACTAAAAGACTAATCAATTAAGGAGCCCTAGGTGTGGTTTTAGCATATCATTCATATTCAAGTATGTAGGCAAGAAATTGAAAAAGCATATGGCTGCATTTAGGCTAGCTTATTTGGGTACATCTCTCTTTGTCTATCCTGAAATTGAAATCTCCTTAGTCTAGTACATTCAAAACTTGAAGTGCATCTAGGTCAGATCTTGTTTGCTTGCATTTGTGTGATTAAAACTAGGCATTGCATTTTAGATGGTCCTAATGATTTAAGTTCAAAAATTTTAGGTGTTTGTCGTAATTGAATCCATAAACACTGTAAAACAAACATTACATCAACCTCATACAACCATAGGAAAAAGCATAAAAGCAGGGGTCTAGTTGTGTTGAGGATTTTCACATCCTTTGGATCTCCTTTGAAAAGAGATCTTCTAGTGGGGAAGTAGATATTCTAACGAATATCCCCCATGCACACTTGAAATTTAATTATATCTAAAGGGAAAGAACACAAGGTTTTCCCGCTGCCTACACTTATCAAGAGAATCCATAACCAAGCTTGGAAGATATCTATCTCTTGACTGCATGGTGAAGATCAATAAACAAGAAATAAACCATGCACAAGTGTTTTTCCTTTGATCATGTCAAAAACAAGCATTTTTCATTACTTTCCCCAAATAATAGGATACAAAAGTAAAGAGCCCTTTTAAAATTTCTAAATTTCCCTTTAATACCCTATTTTCCATTTTCCCTCCTAAAACAATGCATTTGAAATTTGAATTTCAGAGGCAAACTTGCCAGGGTCATAACTTTGCGTTCATTGCTTTGATTAAGGGCATGAGATGAACTGAAAATCCTTTTGGCTAACTGAAAATCCTCAAATTCAGCCTCTAAGGCCTTCAAAATTCACCTACAAGTTTTACTAGTTTTACAAAATTAAACAATTACAATTTTTTTTTGGTGATGCAAGATCACTCTTACACCACTATATGCTCTTGCATCAGTGCATGCATATGGTGATTCCCCATAAAGGAAGAAATTTCAAGATCAATGTGGAGAATCCAAGACCTTATCACATTGAAAGGATGGAGGAAGATAATGTCAATATGGTTGAAGATGATCTAGAATACGTAGAATATATGCCTGAATAATTGCTAATGGAAGATGAGTTCTCACTAAGTGATTTCAATACTATAATTAGAATCAAATAGGGAACTTATTATATACTATATTTAAATATCCAAAATATTCTAGATATCATAAAGTAGGTATTCCAAAGAATAGACAAGCAAAATCATCAAAATTTTGCATTGCTATGGTCTAGACATTACCAATTTCAGTTAATGGGTAAAACTGAAAATATATGGCATGAAAAACCATCTAAATATTGTACCATATTGTAAATTAAGTGGCATTTAATATAAATCGAGTATTTAAATAAAATCTAGGTTGACTAGAAGGCTATTATCTAAGTAATATGGTTGCATTAAAGGGAAGAGTGAATCAAGGTGCTTGCACGAGCCAAAGATTTAGGAAAAGTGCTTTAATCATAGCAAAAATCACATGGGCATCAATGCATTAAGAATATTTCTATTATTAAAGGCTTATAAAATGCACCCACCAACTAAATGCAGCTCACCAAAAATATTAAAGCACTAATCCATTGTAAACAGAAGCTATGGGTAGCTACGTATTTCCCTTATCACAAAAGCTTTGTAAGAATTGTCATGGAATCAAAGGAGTCCAAGAAGTTTTTTGACCTTCTAGAAAATATTTTCAACCTATTATTGACCATTAAGTTGAAGCTTATGAGGGATACAATAGAGTATAAGGCTACAAAATTATCAATGGACCACTTGGCTTCTTATGCCCAGTACTCCTTCTTAGGGTAATTCATTCCCAAGAGAGTAAATCCTTGTCGAGAGCTGAACAAAGTTGTTGGACAATATGATGCAAATTCTAAGACTATAAGAAATGTTGTTGACTAGGTAAATTTCTCCCTTAAGCCTAAAAATATTATAGCAACCTTTGTTAGGACCATTCCCCCTTATGCACCCAAGGCATTTTATAAATAATACTAAACTACTTATTATATCAGTAGAATAGTTCACTGGATGAATAAGTAATTAATTTAAACTATGAAAATATTCCTGAAGGTCTAATTATCTTGGTTGATTTTCAAGTGCATGCCCAAGATTTTTTTATATCCTAGCTATTATTTTAGCTTAGATTCAGAAAAACATGTGCTTAATTATTAAATAGCCATGTCCTATGCAATTAAAAACCATACACATCCTATCTATTTTGACTGGGCTATATTACTTAACTTTGAAATTCATAAGCAACTGGTAAATTTTAATCATGTAGATTTTTTAGATATCCCTCCTACCTAGCCTAGCTTAAATTATTTTGCAAATAATAAATATTCCCATGCCTTAATATTCAAAAGTAAGTTTCTAATGGGAGAGGTTTTTGGGTAGTAGATTGGATGCCAACTCTTTAGACATCTATTTTTTTTAATTTAAATAAGTTTTTCCTTAGACTTGCTTTTTCATGTATAAAAGGAGAGGTTCCCTGGCTAACAAAGAAAATAAATAATTTAATATATATAGCTAATGCATAAATTAGAGACTAGTACTTTGCACTAGAAGGCACCATAATAAGGGTATATTGCTTCATAAAAGAGCTAATTTTGCTACCTTATTATGTCATAGACTAGATTTTTGGCCTAGAATTTTACTAGTAGATGGACTATGTGGATGCACACTTAGGTGTTAGGGTGAATAAAGGCATACTCTTTCCTTTGAGCTATGGGTCAATTACTCTTAAGTATAAAAAATTATCGATATATTGAAGTAGAGGCTCCTACACATGTAGCTAAAAACCATGTCAAATAGGTGGACTATGACTTAGATGGTATTATAAAGTCCTATTTTGATAAAATGAATAAGAAACCCCTACATTTCAACATAATATAATGCCAAAAGTTAAAAAATAAAGAAATATGATAAAAGAAGAGGGAGCTAAGGTGAAAGCAAATCCTAAGGATAAACATCCCTCATGGTGGAGGTTTTATGAGGCAAAAAACAAATATGACCCTAATAACAACCCAAACCATGTGATTAAGAAACATAAAAATATACAATGTGATGAGTGTCGTCAACTCTTTATCATTTAATCATTATGTGTCAATCCAGGGCGGTATCCAAGGCTATATACGAAAGCAGGGGTTAACGAACTAATTTTTAGTTCATCTATATCATGGCATTATTCATGAAACAATTAGTGTTTGGGGGTGTCATGTGTCCCTTTTAATATCCTAGAAACTAAAACTGAGTGCCTACTTATCCTTGCATAATTGAAATTCACACAGTTGCAGAAAAGAAAATCTAAACTATTAAAAATGACAGAATTCAGTTGACAAAATTTAAAATAACAAAATTGAAATCATAGAATTAAATATAACAACAATGAAACTTTTTCAAAATTGAAACTTCACACTTGCAAAAAATGAAACCTAAGACAATGATGAAATTCAAAGGTTGGTAAGCAAATATTGCAAATCTGTAGCAAACTGAATTAACAAGAAATTCTCTGATGCAAACTGGAAATATAGACTGGAAATGCTGAAGCTAAAAAAGAAAATGTTATGCTATAAAATCTATTCTAGATGACTTAACTATAATGCATTCATGTGCCACATGTTATATGAAGTTTAATTCAATATTAACCATGTAAAAAGCTGTCAGATTCCTGCTAACCTGCTGCAACAAGAAATTAGTAGAACTCTGGCAAGAGTAATCCCTCTTCTAGACCTGGAAGTGGCCCTTGCTTCTTGAACCAAAAGAGGGAAAAAGTACTTGCTCTACACTATCAAATCCTCACACTAAACTCAAAAGCAAACATGAATGATAAAATTGTACCTTTATTCAATTTGTAGTAACATAACAATAGTGCAAGGGCAAATTTTGCAGAATACTATTCTGCTACAATACAAGGATACAACCTTAAACTTATACTAATATTTATCCTCTAGCTCCTATATCCTCCTATATGCTCAACCAAATGGGAGCATTTTATTTATATAAGTAGGGTACATTATTGATAAATTTTTGTGCTACAATATAGGACTGTTACAACTGTGGCAAAACTGTTTCCATAATGCAAGGATATGATCCATTACTCCTTATCCATTTCATCTTCTGGAATGCATCCATTGAAGGAAAAGTGTTGGAAAGGATAGGGATATCCTTTAAACAGTTGTAACCACCATTTACTACCTATTTTTTGCTTTTAAAGGCACTTTTGACCAAAAATATTGTTTCTGCGCTCATTTCAGAGCTGCTACAGAATATTAGGTAGCAGAATAGGGTTTGCAAAAATTCTTACACCAGAAACGCATGTGACCAGTTGTGATGGTGGAAATAATCTCCAAGAGTGCCCAAAAGACTAATTCCATCTTGTGCACCAGCTAGAGTAGACAAATTCCAAGCCATGATGTATATGTACAACTAGCTGGAATTTGTATGGAAAAATTCATGTTTTCTACATAGTCAACTGTTGACAAAGTTCTTGGCACATTTTTGGTTATTCAAAGTGAGTAGACGGTGGGAAAATCTTGTGAAAGAAGCATAAAACCAAATAGATAGCAGCACCTTAACATTAATTTAATGCAAAATATACTAAATAATACAGCTGAAACAGATTATAAAACATAGATAAACAGTCAAAATAGGTCATATGCACTTTATCATTCCAATATGCAAACATCATCATATAATGCATAGTATCACTAAAATTAGTACAAAATCAGATCATAAGTGGTTCCAAATAGTTTAAAAAGTTATCAAAAGCAGTCTTTGTATGAGGTAATGTTCTGCCTCATCACAATGGTGGAAAATGGATGGACTAAAAAGAAAATCCAAGAATGGTGAATTTTTTGATGTGAGGCAAGCACACAAGGCATTAATTTGGCATAAATGCTAACCAAAAATTTGAGAAAATGTTTGATAAAGATACTCAAAATCAATATGAATAGAGGAGTGATGACTCTGAGGGAAAATACATTTTGGAAGAATATTGGGAAGAATAGGCCAGCTCCTTTATACAAGTAGAGCAAGTTCTAAATGTTGTTGCTTAAAATTGATAGGAAGCTCTACCATCACCATCAATTGAAGAGATCCTTCAACAAACATATACTATAGACATTGGAATTATGGAAAATATAGGCTATACTAGTGATAGTCTAGGTCCAACAACCTCTAGACCTATAAATCCTCCTTACGCACCACTTGATAGGGGCAAAGTTGGATTAGGCGCTGACATTCTTCAACTTTTTCCCATGAAATTTCTAGTCCCATAATATTAAATCCCCGTGAAAAACATACTGAAAAGGGTGACAAAGCAAAAATGTTGGGGTATTCTTTGGAGTAAGAGGGACCAAAATAAAATAAAGGTTTGGCTAACACCTCAATCCATTGAAAATATTCTAGAGAAAAAGCACAAGGACTAGGTATGTCTTATCCACCTCCTCCTCCTCACTCTACCCAACCACTTTATTCCCTCCTCAATCTACTCTTCCACCTCCATCTCCTCCTCATCCATATCCTCAAAATAGATACCTATTGGATCATATCCTAAAGCTACTACCACTTCTGTATCTTTAGATACCCCTCAAGCTCTTGAACCTACACCATCCCCATATTTTGAAGCTCTTCAAACCATTCCTTCTATACTTGTATTTCCTTTTATGCCTCCCCTCCCTACATTGCATTCTCTTTTTTCTATGTCCATTCACACTCTCCTAGTAGCTCTTAGTCTATGATCAACCTAATGGATGGAAGTGCACTCTTGATTGTAGGACCAATATTGGATGGTCCAATATTTCTCCTTATCCAACCTCTAGAGTAGGCTAGTTCCTTATTGCAAAACAAAAATAAAAATATGGGGGAAGATTAGAGTGAGAAATGAAGGGTTAGAGATAGAAATTGTGGATTAGATGCGAATGACATTTGGCTAACAACATTGTCATATACTATGCAACACACACTACAACTAAACTACATACAAAGCCTAATAGACCAGTTACTAGGTAAAGTATCATTAAATATGAATTAAGCCTAGATCATGCTCTCTACTACTCCAATAGCTCTTATCACCCTAAGCAATTTTTATAGAAGAAAATAGAACCACATAACTGACACTAATAATCCTTAATATTCCAATAGTTATGCCTAATAGAATAGACTACTAGACCTTCCATAGAGATTTTAAAAAATATTTAGGGCCTACAAAGAATCCACATATGAAATAAATCAACAATATAATGCTAACAAAGGTCAAACAACAAGCTGATTTATTAAAATTATAGAGAAAAAGTACATAGTATACAATAGACAAATACTCAATTTGTGAACACTCATATTAAGGTAAATATCGCTATTTATAGATTTATATACTATTAGAGTACATTACATCATTTGGGTCATGTAAATGTACCACCTTTGGTACGTAACTAGAGTAGGAGTTTACTTGAGAGTAAATTTAGTTACTTCAAGTATTGTAATAAATGCACAAGTATCAATGTGCAAGTTGTAAATGTGCATGTAGTCCACATGTACATAAGTCTTAGGTAGAGTAAGGGCCAAGGAATCTATCTTCCTATATAAAGGCCTCATAGTGAGTGTTTTAGAGGAAGTAGAAAATATAGAGAGTGTGTGTTATAGTTTAGTAGTATGGTACAATGTAGTCCTTTCATATATGTTCATGAAGTTCATATCCTCTATTATATAGCATTGTACTATTTTTGTCATTTTTTATTGGTTGTAAAAGGGTTTTGAAAGGGACCCCAAATATTTAATAAATAGGATAGGGAGAAGATATCCACATGGATACGGTCTCCACAAAGAGGAAAATAGTACAGGATATGATCCTAGAAGGACTAACTTGAAAATAATTAAATTAAAAAATGGGATCATCCTTCACGAAAAAGCATTAGATACGAAAAACTCGACTTCTGGGAACACGAGACAAAGGAGAAAAATTGCATAGAATATTATACTGAAAGGACCATCTCTACAATATTCAAATTGAAAAACAAAATCATCCCGCATGGCAAAGCACTAAAATCAAAGAAATTTGGCTTATGGGAGCCCAAGACAAAAAATTTAAAAATATTTAAAAATAGATTCCCACCTAGAATGGCACGAGAAAGCTAAAATAACAAAAAATTAAAAGAAAATTTAAATATAAATTCCCACCCAAGAGGGGCCAGGAAAGAAATAACTATAGGTAGAAAATTGAATCGTGGAATTTTATCCAAAGGGGGCTAAGAAAACCAGGAAACAATCGAATAAAACTACCCAACAGAAAAGAAACTAGAACCTTGTTTTCTGCCTAGGAGCCAACCGGAAATGAAAATCCATCTAGTGGGAGCCTAAGAAAAGTAGTTATAAATAGAAAAAGAAGGGATTTTCCACTAACCATTACAGCTTTGAGAAAATATAAGAGTTTACCTACAGAAAAATGAAATCTCATCCAGAAGGTCCAAGACGACCACAAACCTACCCATAATGGGTCAAGAAATTTGAACACTAAGTGAGATGCCCATCCCACTCAAATTCATTAATGGTATATTTTTGAGTTATTTGCAGATGTTCATCTTATTATTTTCTTACATATTATTATACCATTAGTTTATAGTTATCTCAGATTAGTTATCTTACATATTGTGGTTGTACTACCTCTCATCAAAATCTAATAGTTGTATCAAAGCTAATAGTGGTGTCAGAGCACATGGTAGATCAGATATGGAAGAGGAAGAGGCACAAGTGAGACTGAGAGAATTTTTGAAATCTCATTTATATAATTTCTAATATTATATTTGGCTAGAGTCTTTTCACAAGGTTATAGAAAAACTCATGAAGACTAGGACTCGACATGGATTCCACTAGATTGATAAATCAACTAGTGAAGATTCACCATATTTAGATTTAGAGTTTCTTCCATTATAGTCCTAATATTTTGCTGCAGAAAAAAGGAGATTCAAAGTGAGTTGGAAAGCTTCCTACAAAAGAGCTAGGAAGAATATCTTCTTCAAAATCAATCCAACACTAGAAGCAACAAATAAAATAATGGATATTTAGAGGCTTGAAGAAAAGGTCCCATTACTAGAAATTCTAGACTTGTAGAGTGTAGAAGAATAAAAGGCCATCGTAGCCTTACTACTGATTCAAGAGACTCTAGAGAAGAGTCCAGAAGAATATTAGAGGTTGGTGATCTCCATTAAAATGCTACAGATTATAGAAGTGAATAACGACTAGCAAGATCTTGTTCTAGAATTCTAGCAACAACAAATATTTAATATTCGAGAGGAAGATCTCATTACCAACACTTTCATAGTAGAAGGTTAAACAAAAGGTCTTATTTGGAAGGCCGGAGAAGCTGTGAGATTGAATACCTTGGTAAGGTCTCAAGGAGAGACAAGGAGAAGGCTTGGAGAGCCTTATTTCAAAATTTAAAGGTCATTAAAGGATTTCCTAGGAGAACGCATTGGAGAAATTTACCAGCAAAGGAAGAACTTGGGATAATTATCGCTATCTGATAACAAGCCCAAGGGAGAAGGATTTAGTAAAAAGTTTACAAAATTATAGAATATATTGGTGAAGACCTCAAGACTTTAAGATTCTTGATAATAAGGCCTAGGTTGAAGTTAGAATTCGACAAGGAGGTTGAAGGAGAAAGAAGTCTAACATTACTACCAAACCAAAAAGTTTGAAGATTGCCTTAGAAGGCTAGAAGGCTCATTTGGAGATAGGAGTTTGTTGAATCTATAGCAGAATACTTAAAGGGTTCTTATAGGAAAATCTCAACTACGATTTAGAGGAATTCCCTACCAAATTTTTGAGTTTCAAGGACAACATTTTAGTGCAAAACTTGATTGTGAAAGGGAAGCAATTAGGACAACATTGCTAAGCTGCAAAACTTCAAAAAAGTTACAAAGTCCATCCTGAAGGTTAATCGAAGTCACCTATTACAGTTAAAGGGTAGCAAGTTAGAGGGTTTTCAAAGCTGCAAAAATATGAGTTAAAGAGCTGCTTAGGACAACCAATAATAGTTGCAAATTCATCGAGTTAAAGGTATCAATAAGGTGAGTCTAATCACCTAGAAATCCTTCATCTAAAGAGATCATTAAGTTAAGCAAATTGGATGTAAATAGATTCATTATTTGAACTTTAAATTAATTTATTATCAAGTTCCATTAAGCGCCATATTAGAGTTTCAAGAAGTTGCAAAGAGAAGTGTAACAACCCAAGTCTAGGTTATCCATTCAAGTCTTGCACACTGAAATCACAAAGTGAAAATTTTTATTGATTTCTAGATATGACAAAAGGTGCAAGTTTTGATGGCCACCCAATATTTTATTAGTATGAGGTATAGAAAATCCTACGTTTGAGAATACTGATTGTTGTAGATGATCTCCCAAGTGGTCGATACTGGTCAGATCCCTTAAAAAATGTGTTTTTTTGTGAACCTATCCTCTCACCCTAAGAACCAGGGTTCATGGTTGGGATTATCCTCTAGGCCCCATAACACCTAGATGGTGCATGCATAATTTTCCCATCCCTTGGCATGGAGGAATTAGGTTCTTTTGGCCTAATTTTTGTCCTAGAATTTAAAATATACAAGGGGGTAGTGTAAATATGCCTTGTGCCTAGTTGAGGGCCCACCTTCTCTAGAGTCAACTAGGGCCTACATTACACTGGCTCAGGTCCAGGAATCTATTGTCATGGCATAATTGATGGGGAGTTATCCCATACCAACTCATCACTGAGTATACTAGCATTGGTTCCTTGCTAGTTATCTTCTAGTGCTATTATCCTACTAGTTATCTCCCAATCATACAATGAGCAAGGAACCCTCATTGTACTACTCATACAATGACCTGGAGGTGACATACCATACCGCCTCACTTGTTCTTGGTAAAAGGACCTCCCAACCAAGATGGTTTTCCAAAAAATGACCTCTCTCAAATCACAGTGATTGCCCTACCTACAACCATCGGTGTTGGGTATTTTATGATTCATAGTGATTGACCTTCCTACAATCATTGATATTGATCATTTAATGAGTTATAGTGATTTCCCTTCCGATAATCACTGGTATTGAGTGTTCCATGAATCTCAACAATTACCCTTCCCACAATCACAAGTATTGGGTGTAAGGTAACACCATTCTCCTAGATGGTTAATTCTTCATCCTTTCTTTTAAGGTATTTAAGTTTATTGATTCTAGATTTTCTATAGAGGTTTCCATACTTCACATATCTATTAATTCAATTTAATTCAGATAAACATATTATCACAATATTTATTTTTTAATAAAAGATCACCTTTACTTCTATTTTATAAAGATATGGCATTTCTTCTAAAAATAAGATATTCTTCTAAAAATAAAACATCAAATCCTAATGTATGATACCCACGCCTTAAACATAATATCATTTCATACTCTAATAATATATCAAATCTAACCATTCATATTCTTTCCAAGTTAATATGAAACTAATTAAGGTCAAATATCAACTAAATAAAATATAATCTACCAATAAAGGGCCTCTAACCTTGAGCAATAAAAGTTTTTAATGCTAAGTAGTGACATTTCTTCAATTAAAATTTAATATGTAATATCTACTTAACAGATATGTCAAATATCTCAATACATATTATATTATTTTAACTCGTAAAATTTAACTTCAATCTATCACATTCCTATGCTAAAACTTTAACAATACGAAATATTGAAAATATTATTATTTTAATTCTTTCACTGGCACAAAGTAACGAAAAGGTTGGGTGCCCAAACTTTTCTTTTGACAGAGCCGGATGTTTTAAAAATAAATAATTCTAAGTCTTTAAATTTAGATTCATAGCTCGTAAAATATTGGTAAAAGTCATAGAATACCATAAACATATTAATAATTAGAAAAAAAAATATATTATCTCTTTAATGAAGTTGTTCATAATGAACCAAGCATCAACAACGTCAAAATTAATAAATAAATTTTGCTCAAATATAATATAGTAAATAGAGTTTAATGGCATTTATCCTTATAAGATTTTAAGGGGCTTACAACACTTAAATAATTCTTCAAAGCATATAAAAAACTTCCAAGTAATTAACTGAAATGACTCTATATGTGTATTTATATATACATACTTTTACTAGATTTATTTGCTGGTGATTAAGAAGTTACTTTTCTAAGGTAAGATATTTTAAAACCAAATTTAGCATGAGTCATTACACAATCCTTTAATATCAGTTTTCTATTAAATTAAACTTTCAAATTTCATTTAGTAAATAAAATAGGTGACATCCTAATTTTATTTTATTTTTTAAGCGAAAAACTCCTTGGAAGGTCGCTTTGGTCTAAGATATCACGAACAGGGGGTTCTACACCGTCAAAGTCACCCGGGGTCGCACCCAACCCCGCCCGCACCAACATTATCAATTGGATTTTGGATACCCAATTCAACTTTTTGGTAAGGTGGAGATTCGAACCTGGGACCTCCCTTGGAGGATTGCCCTCTCCTCTCCAACTCACCTACAACACCTGGGTTGACATCCTAATTTTATTAATAACTTATTGATACTATAGATTAATAAAGATAACCTTTGATAAAGATAAAATTTTACCCATTTAACCCACTTCTACTAAATGCTATGCTAAAACAAAAATAATGAGCAACGATAAAACGAAACATACATAATATTATTAAACCATCTTCTTATTGGTAAGAGACTTGTTGTGACCTCATCACAACACCCCAAATTGGGGACCCACTTGCAAAATTGTTTTAAAATTTTGTTTGAAAATGTTTTGTGATATCTTGGTTTATAGCTTTGTGTATAAGTAGTTTGGTGTTAATGTTATTTTGTGGTTTGTTTTATTTTAGTTGCAATATAAGTTATGTTTAAAATGTATGTTATTTTAAAATATTTATAAGTTAAAGATCAAGTTTAAAAGTTTTTAAACTTTATAATTTTAAGTATTTTAAAATTTATGTTATTTTCATGTAGTTTTGTTTGTTTTCTTTTAAAATTTTATTTTAATAAAGTAATTGTTTTAAGGTTTATGTTATTTGTGTTTTAAAGCTTATGTTATTTTATTTTATTTTTCAAATAGATTGATGCTTTCTAATAAAAGGTTGTTCACTTGTTTTTGTAGGTTTGAAGCGGTTTTTAAGAAGTTGGACTTAGTCAAAAGTTGGGTGCTAAAACTAATGCGGTTGTTAGGATCCTACTATAAAATATACTACACAACATACTCTTAACTCAAATAAACACACTCTCACACATTTGCTTGGGAATAAACTCACAGAAACATTATAACAGTATTCAGAATTAAATGTATATGATAACATAAATTACTTAAAAGGAACAATCTCACAATAGATAGAATCACAGGCCTCTTTGAGGTGGCAACCTCCTTCAACACTTCATTAATTTGCAAAAATATGATTACATTGGTGCCTTTTCGGGTATTTAAAGAGTTTCCTTCCAAGGTTGGCTTACATGCAAAATGCCACCTGGATTACATGCATAATGCCACTCGAATTACATGCATAGTGCCACTTTGAATTACATGCACAATGCCACTTGAATTACATGCATAATGCCACACAAATTACATGCACAATGCCACTCGAATTACATGCACAAGGCCACCTTACCTAACCTATCTACCATGTGTTACATAGAAAAGGGTGCCATTTGTCATAGGCACTACCTAAGCTAAAACTTAGAACATTACAAAATATTAATCATGGGTACTACCCACGTTCACTAGGAATTATTACATCAAGGAAGTTATTACATTAAGGGTTAGGATGAGATCCTAACGTGCCCTTCTCCTTGAAGAAGCTTTGTCCTCAAAGCTGAAAATGAGGAAACTATTGCTGGAGTTTATGGAGAGACTCCCATGTAGCATCCTCAGGTTGAAGCCCATGCCACTGAACAAGGACCTCTGTAATGGTACGGTTGCATAGAGTGCATGTTCGACGATCCAACAGCCACTCAGGTGCAAGTAATATGGAGCCTTCTTCATCCAATTTAGGGAGTGTTGATTGAACTTGTACCTTTGTGCCCACAACTTTCTTGAGAAGGGAAACATGAAAAACATGGTGGAGCTTGGAAGTGGGGGGAAGAGCCAATTTGTAAGCTATAGGGCCAATCCATTGTAGAACCTGATAAGGACCATAGAATTTTGGAGTGAGCTTCTGACACCTGCGAAGTTGTAGGGAAGATTGTTTGTATGGCTGCAAGTGAAGGAAGACCATATCACCCACATCAAAAATGTGCTCAGAACGATGTTGATCAACTTGTTGGCACATCCGATTCTGGGCCATGTTCAAATTTTGCTTGAGTTAACGGAGGACCTCGATGTGTTGACTTAGAGCATTGTCAACGACCTGGACCTTGGAGCTGCCCAAAATGTAGGAGGAAGGCATGAGTGGAGGGCACCCATAAACTGCCTCAAACGATGTGAGTTTGGTGGCGGTATGATAGGAAGTGTTGTACCACCATTCGGCCAAGGAAATCCATTTTTCCCAATGAGTAGGATGATCGAAGGCAAAGCAGCAAAGGTAGGTTTCCAAGAATTTATTAACAACCTTTGTTTGACCATCCGTTTGCAGATGGTAGGCTGAACTCATTTTGAACTGAGTCCCCTGCAACTTAAACAACTCTTGCCAAAAATTGCTAGTAAATGTGGGATCACAATCAAATACAATGGAGGCTGGCATGCCATGAAGGTGAAAGATGGAGTCAAGAAAAATTTGGGCAATAGTGGATGCTGTGTAAGGATGGGTTAGGGCACAAAAGTGATCATACTTTGAAAGGCGGTCCACTACCACGAAAATAACTGACTTCCCTCTAGATTTAGGTAGCCCTTCTATGAAGTCCATGAAGATGTCAGTCCACACCTGCTCTGGGATCGGTAATGGTTGAAGAGTGCCTGAAGAGCGCACTGTTTCCCCTTTCATCCTTTGACATGTGTTGCATTCAGCTACAAAAGAGCGAATGTCATGTTTCATACCTTTCCAAAAGAAGGTGCACTTGAGTCGTTCATAAATTTTTAGGAACCCTGAATGGCCAGCAGATGGAGTAGCATGTGATTCCTTCATGAGGATCTCTTGAAGTGAGGACTTAGGAGGAAGAACCAGGCATTGATGGTAATGTAGATCCTGGACATCCCAACTATATCCTAGTGTAGACTCTAGATCATCCATAAGTGAAGCAACCAAGTCTTTCAAATATGCATCCTGAATTATTTCTTGACGTAGGGGTTCAATCCACTGGGGCAATGGTGCAGAAATGACACACAACATACTAAGGATCTCAATTGGCGAGAGAGAGCATCCACCATAATATTCTCCTTTTATTTTTTGTACGTGATGTCATAATCATAGCCCATGAGTTTTGATACCCACTTTTGTTGCTCGGGGGTGGCAACCCGTTGTTCTAGAAAGTATTTTAGACTCTGGTGGTCAGTTTTGATGGAGAAATGGCACCCAATGAGGTAAGGTCGCCAATGCAGGACTGCATGCAATATTTCCAACATTTCCTTGGCATATGTGGATTTCCCTAAATTGTGATCAGATAGGGCTTTGCTGGTGAAAGCCAAAGGGCGTCCTTCTTGCATCAATATCGCCCCAATACCATGACCAGAAGTGTCACTTTCAATGAAATTTTTTTTAGAGAAGTCTGGCATGGCTAAAATTGGAGTGGTGGTCATGGCATGCTTGAGTTCCAAGAATGCTTGCTCAGTCGGCCCTGTCCAAGTAAAAGAATCCTTCAACATGGAGGTGAGGGAGGCATCTATCTTTCCATAATTATAGACAAATTTACAGTAATAGCCCATAAGCCCTAAAAATCCTTGATGTCCCTTGAGAGTGTGAGGTTTCGGCCATTCTTGGACTACTTGGATCTTCTTAGGGTCAACCTTGACACCATCCTTTGAGACAATATGTCCCAGATACTCCACTTCAGTCAAACCAAAGAAACACTTGGACCTTTTTGCAAACATTTTATGGTCGGCCAATAGTTGTAGGGTTTGATCAATATGCTTGAGATGCTCTTCCCATGTGTGACTATAAATCAAGATGTCATCGAAGAACACAAGGATGAAATTTCGCAAAAAAGGGTGAAAGATGTTCATCAGGCTTTGAAATATGGAAGGAGCATTTGTGAGATCAAATGGCATTACCAAGAATTCATAATGACCTTCATGAGTGTGAAAAGTAGTTTTAGGAATATCTTCATCCTTGAGCCGAATATGATGGTACCTAGAGCGAAGGTCTAGCTTGGTGAAGTACATGGTCCCATGTAATTCATCTAGTAATTCATCAACCACAGGGATAGGAAATTTATCCTTGACAGTTATCTTGTTGAGTTCTCGGTAGTCAATACACAGTCACCAAGAGCCATCCTTCTTGAGGACCAGTAAGACTGGTGTAGAGTAGGGACTAGTACTAGGCCGAATGATACCCGCCTTGAGTAATTCCTGTATCATTGTATCAATCTCTGACTTCATGGCATGAGGGTACCTATATGGTCTAATATTGGGAGGTGCACTATCCAAAAATAATGGAATGGCATGGTCGTGAGAGTGATGCGGTGGTAGTGTAGTTGGTTCCGCAAAGATGACCTCATGTTTGTGGAGAATCTGTTGCAAGTCTTATGGGGTTTCACCCATTTGAGAGGTGGATGGTTGGATGGAGAATAGTTGTGCAATGACCCCATGTGAGGATTTCTTTAGCAATTTCTCCATGCCATTTGAACTAATAATTTGAGGTGTTCCTACTGGGTAGCCCTTGATGATGTGTGTTTGTCCATTTTGGGAGAACTGCATCCAAAGTTCAATAAAGTTCCAATTGATAGTGCCCAACATACTCAACCATTGAGACCCTAAAATAATATCACATCCACCCAAATGGAGGGCAAACATGTCCTGCTTGAGTTCATAGTACCCTATCTTGATTTTAACATTGTGACATTTTCCTTTACAAGGTAAGGTTCCACCATTTGCTACCATGACCTCAAATGAATTACAAGTGTGGATATAGCAATTTGCTCGTTGAGCAACTCTAGGGTCAATGAAGTTGTGCGTGCTTCCCGAATCCATAAGGATGGAAAGACGTTGGCCCTTGAAAAATCTCGTAACCTTCATGGTTTGTGGAGTAGTAATGCCTGCAAGAGCATGGACTGTAATTGCTATCTCAGGTTCCCGTTTCACTTCTTCTTGTGGAGAAGGTGTTTTCGGAGGGTCCTCATCCTCATCACTCTGGTCAAAGTTATCAAGTTCTTCAACATCTATCAAGAACATTTTTTTGTGTGCACACTTATGCCCTTTAAAAAAAATTTCATCATAATTATAACATAATCCTTGGGCACGACGTGCATCCATATCTTCTATGGTTAGGCGCTTGGGTGCAACAGGTTTATTATCAACTGGATGTTGGGATCGAGAAGGAAATGAAGGTCTATTTTGAGGAAACTTTGATGGGCGCCTTTGGGCAGAGAGTTTAGATTTGACCAAACGGGCCAAACTGATAGCTTCCATCATAGTTTGTGGTTTCAATATTCTTACTTCCTCTTGGAGTTCCCCCTTCAACCCACTGATATAAAAACTCTAGAAGAACCCTTCATTCAATCCTCTTGTCTTATTGGCCATATTTTCAAACTGAGCTTGGTATTCACAGACTGACCTTGTTTGTTGTAGTTTGGTCAAGGCCCTTGTAAAGTCCTCATACTCACTAGGACCAAATCGAGTGAGTAGTTGGGATTCAAAATTCTCCCAAGAGAGATTTGGGTTGGCAATACATAACCATTGAAACTAGTGTAGAGCCTCAAATTCCAAGTTGAAGGAAGCCATCCGGACTCGATGAAATATGGGGACATTATGAAGTCTAAATATTTGATCAACCTTGCATAGCCACCCATCAACATCCTTCCCACTAAATTTGGGAAAGTCCAATTTGGGCATTTTAAAGGATGGATCATGGTCATGATTCCTTGGAGAACCCTCAGCTTGGTGTTCTATTTTGGGTGGTCCTCTTTTTAGTTTGTTGTCTACTTATGTCAGTGCTTCTTCTAAGCGGTTACTAGTGGCCTCATGCTCTAGGCGAAGACCTTGGACTTCTTCCCTTATGGAGTGAAAATCCGAGTGCAAGTTCTCAATGGATTTTGTTAAGGATTCCAAGTGGTCTAGTTCTTTTTGATATCCACAGGAACCCTGGGCCATTTTGAAACCTTTTGTGACTAGTTACTAAAAATATAATTGTTTTTAGGACTTACTATTGTTAGTAAGTGCCCAAAAAAGTGCTTGGGTGCTATATATCAAAACAATCAACTCGAAGAGGTGGTCACAATGAGCTATATCTCTCAACACTAATTTTTGGCACCCCAAATTTTTTTTTTTATCTCCTATTTTGCTGAGTCTAACGGTGTTTACAGTTTTTGATTCTGAGCTATAGAGTAAAAGTTCAATATTGGAGCACTATCTATAACTGGCATCATGTCATGCTCTCACTGGTTGGCCCAGTATTGACAATATCTCTCCAATATTCTCTATATTTTGTAGGTGACTGTTATGACAGTTTTGTTCTGACCCTGAAAACTGTAAATTCTGACTTGACTGTGCTGACCTCTCTGACCTGAATGTCCTGACTGTGACTGCTACTATAAATTTAATTGTTATTCTCTAGACTGTCAACTTAAGTGTCACTCTCATGGTCTATCCTGAATGCATGTACTTTCTATGATTTTTTTAGTAGAGGACTCCTTTATCATATGCTCACTTTTGGGGATTTTGAAATGCAGGTTTACAAATAGGGAGGTTTGGTTTTTTTTTTTTTTTTTTACAGGTTGAAGTTTTAATAGAACCAGGGAATGCTAGGTAGAGGAGTATGTACCACCCATAGGCCCTCTATTATACCGACAATGACGAACAATAGTGCTCGGACCAATATTTCAGGCCACTACTCAAGGAGGATTCCACACATACCCTTGAGCACACTACTTGCCTCTCTAACAATACGGGAGGGTAATCGTCCAGGATGTTGTGTCCCGTATACTATGAGTAATACAAGTCCAAAAACCTTCCTAATGGCTAAAATTTTGTTTAAACCTATATGGTCTCCTGATATACCCAAATATACGTGGGAGCTCAAGTCCGTGCGCGAGTTATATCTGAGGCCTGGGTATTGGAGCCTGATCACCCCTCACTTCACTAGACGCTTTATGGGCTATCTAGCTTAGCCAATAACAACAGATCCTTCATGATATTTTAAAACCCCCGGAACAGGGTTTCTACCTACTCAACTAAAAAGATTTTTTTTTTGGTCTGGAAAAAAAATACACTGTATTTTTTGGATTTTTTTTTTTTAAAGAAAAATAGGAATTATTACATCAAGGGTTATTACATTAGGAAGTTAATACATTAAGGGTTAGGATGAGATACTAACAGTGGTCAAGCACCCTAGAAAATTTTATAAGGTATATCTGTTAGTTTCAAGGTGCACATAGTCATTGAACAACTCATCATTGTTCACATGGCAATTGCGTGATGATAGAGTATATGGTGACACCACGAGGTTAGTGTGGGATAAAAGAAGTTTATTTTTGAAGGGAACATGATGATAATTGTTGTGTCAGGGCAATATGGAAAATCATTTTATTCACCTAATCCACGGTGAAACGAGCAAAAGATGAGAGATGGCAGTAATCAACAGTAAAAGGATATTGGGACCCGAAGATCTACTGGATGCTGCATCTGTTTGAAAATATAATGTCAAAAATATGAACCTGATGTGAAAAATTTTAAATTCAATATTTTTAATCAAACAATTTTTTTTGATAATAAAAAACAATATGTTGTGATTTTAGCAATATGGTGAATTGTTAAGGTCATTGTTGGAGGAATTGTCCAATAAAGCTGAGCAAGGGTCAACAAAACGCAAGTAGAAGATATATACATATTTATGTTGAATATGATGGTGAACAGTGCTGGAGAAACACAACATAACATGGAAAATTGGAGATTATGTAGCTCGATGCGATGATCATAATAAGACGTAGAATGGAACGTTAGTAGTGTAAGAACTGAACAGTGGATATCATTGACAAAAATGCAAAAGCAGTTGAAGAAAATCATACAGTAGTGAAGTCAATATCGGTGCTTGTTGTGAGTGGCACCCATAAATAGTTCTTGGCTATTGCACAACTACGAAGAAAAATATTCGGATGGCGATGGAATTCAATCGTATATGATGAGGGAACTAAATTTCATACATGTTGTAATGAAGGACAAAGACAACAATCTAATCACGATGGCATATACTGGAGATCAATGGCCAATTGGACATCATAATAGTTGTGAATAATTTTAAGCATAAGGATATTCATCTTTATCACTGTATTTGAGTGGTGAAGGCATTTATTCATCTTTATCACTGCGTTTGGTCAGTGAAAGCCTTAATATACACACCTCCTCATTATCATCGTCGTAGCATGATATGATATTGGATATGTGAGAGTATTCAAATATTGCAACAAGGTGATGAGGTATTATGATGATGCAATGAAATGGAGGGTATATAACAGGATGTAATAGGGAATATCCTCATCAAATATGAAAACATAGAAGTGGTAACAAGTTGGTTTGATCGAGCTATGCATAGAGAAGTAACGTCAGTAGAAAAAGTGAATAACGGATCTGTGGAACGCGATTATGATCTCATTAACAAATTTAATGAAGATACAATGTTTATATTCTAACAACGGTAGTATGTATAAAGGATTAGGTCAAAATTAGTTGGAATATCATATTAAAGCCATTGTTGTAAAAAGGTGATTTCCATAAGTGTGTTATACAAAACGTTACCTAGAAAAAATTTAAAATAATTAGTTTCGGTTATGAAACAAGTAATGCAACTAAATGGAACTGAATGAGTGAAAAAAGAATGAATTCTCTCAAATTTATAAATAGGAGAAGAAATATTGGAGAGAAGGTTGAACAGGTTGAGAAGGAAAGAAGGAATTGGAAAGAAGCGAAAGAGGAAAATCTACTTGCACAAAGGGTTACAAATTTTGGAATAGCGTAGAGATTTTGGAAAAGTATTAATTGTAAGATCTATGAATTTTTATCAAATTATTTCATTTAGACAAGCATGAATATGGTGTCTTAAATTTAGTTAATAATTTGATATAATTTTGTTTATTCAGAGTTCCATAGAAGATAGCACTAGGTTTATTGCAGGACTGTGTTGAATCTGGTCTGCATAGATTTAGTTTTAAAATCTGAAATATTCTGTTCAAATATTGCTTTGTAGTCTGTTGTCCACATTTTAATTTCATTTCTTTACTCTAATCTTTTGATTTTATTTCAATTTTAATTTTTTGAGATCTAAACCTAGTTTGATATTATATAGTTATAAATTATAACTAGGTTTCATATTGATTTATTATCCAAATATTTTATGAATATTTGGACAAATCAATATTATATTACAGAGAAGGTTTTTACCCTAATTCAGGAATTATAAAATTATAAATTTTATGATTAGGGTTAAGTTTATTTCAAGTGAATTTACATAAATGCATTTTGAGAAATAAACTATAAGATATTATAAAGTTTAAACTTTATAATAGGGTTAATATTTATTCATTCTTCAAATATTTAAATTAATTTATATTTGGAAGAATAAATATAAGATTAATTTGAAAGTTTATTTAGAGCCCTAATTCAATAATTATAGAGTTGTAAACTTTATAATTAAGGGTCTAAAGTTTATTTTACCATCATTTTACGTAAATATGATTTGTGAATAAATTTTAATTTAGTTAAGTTGTTCAAAATTGATTTATAAAAGCCTTTAATATAAAATTTTGAACATTACTTAGCATGAATTTTATATTGAGATCATAATTAAATTTGCATAGTCTAAAGGTCAAGTTGGACATCAAATTTAATTATTAAGTTTCAATTTTAAGAAAATAACTTTTAGGAGAGATTGCATATGATGATGTTAAGTCAAAACACCTAAAATACAGGCCTCTTGTTATCAGTTACTTGTTTACCACTGAGGTAGTTTGAGAATTTATTTTAATACGTTTTCATGATACTTAAACACATTAAGTGAAAGTACCTTGGAGAAAATACATCTTTCTTTGCAAGAGAGTATTTCAATCCTAACCGTAGGGTGATTATGTAATTAGACAAAATCATACCTCAACAGAATTGGCACTAGAAGAAGGGCCTAAAAATAAGTATTTAATTTTAAAAATTTGAAGTTTGTTCATTTAAAGTTAAATTTTTTTTGACATTTCCCTATTTATGATGCATTAATGTGGATCTGTTATAAATTTGGAAATATGGTTAGAATTCAATTGTTGAAATTTTTTCACACATAGTATTTCATGTTGAAATTGGTTCAATGGAAGAAAATTATTTACCCCATTATAAGCATGATGGAACGATTACAGCTGAGGAACATAATCAGGCATATAAAAACATTATGTTTCACTTTCAAATTATGCATGAATATGTTATCTGTAGGATTTTTCCATACACATTGGATGAAGTTGCTCATGATTGGTTTATTAATTTACCTGTAGGTTCTATTAATTCTTGGGCTCAACTAGAAACAATATTTCTTGAAAATTTTGGAACATTGGTTGACATGGATTTGTTATCAAATCAGTTTGCCTCTATCTGTAAAGAATCTAATGAATCTATGAGCCAATTTAATGATAGATTTCATAGGTTGTATACCGAAATAGAGTCATATTTCATAATTTCAAAAGAAGTCCTTCAATTATACTTGGAAGCCTTAGATATTTTTACTTCTACATGCATAAGGATAAGTCTTAAAAATCCATCCTTGTATAGAGCTTACAAGAAGGCGATATCCATAGAATAAAAGTGTATTTAGAAGGAATTGATGTGGACCAACAATGGTGTATTTTGAAATATATTGAGTTAGATCAATTATCATTACTTAATCCTAAGGCTCAAAATCAAATGTCACCCATGAGTTAGGTTGAAACACAATCTTCTCTCATGGTGAACTATTATTTAGGAAATATGGATTTAAACCAATATCGATCATCTAATTTAGCACCCTCGAATCATATGATGTCTAATGTGAATAATCAATGGGATGAAGTTGAATGTCTAACTTTCAAAACCACCCTAGATATTATCTAAGAGGAAGTACAAGTTTCAAAACCAACATTTATCAATGAGGTTTGTGATAAAAAAGCTCATCAAGATGTAGAAATTAACTCAGTTTTAGAAACATGTGAGCCTTTAGAAACAAAGGAGTTAGAGCCATTATTCACAAAGGAAGAATGGGATAAATTTATAAAGCAAAATACAAGTTTTGATATCACTGAAGAAGGTCTTGACTCACTAAAAGTGGTTGAAAATAAATTTGAGGGGAAATCAATAGATGAATATAAAGAGTGGCTAGAATATATGATAGAAGTTCATCACTTGTTCTCATAAGATAATTATTATAATGATCCAGAAAGCCAACATGAGCTAAGTTGTGATAAGTTAGAAATAAAAGGCTTAGAATCATTATTTACAAGTGAGAATTGGGATAATTTTATAAAATAAAATTCCGGGATTGATCCACTTTTAGAAACAAGTGAGCCATTAGAGAATAATTTCTCATGGTTGGTTATGAATGCAGATTGTAGTGATCACGCAAATTTAAATATAGGATTTGATTCCACTGGAGAAACCCTTGAGCAACCAAGAATGGTTGAAGATGAATTTGAAGAAGAGTTTCTTGAAGAATTTGAAAATTATAAGGAAGATGCAATAGAGTTTCATCCCATGGGTCTAGATGACCATTATTATAATTGTTTAAAAAGACATGAGAAATCATTATTTGTTCACAATCCAACTGATGAAATGTCTATTTCACTTGATATGCATGATGTTGAAAATTATTTTTCAAATGAAGATTTTGAAATTTCTATGCAATCAGAAAATGACGTGCCACTTGTAGAAATAGAGAAGGTTTCAAAATTCAATCACTTTGAAGATGAGTTTAATGCACACCTTGTTGAAATTAAAAATGAAAACATGGTAAATGTTTCTTATGACTTATTTATTAAGGATGAAAAAGAGGTAAAGTCATCTATTTTACCCTTGACTAATGAAAATTTGAATACAAATTCATGTGAATGGTTTGGGTTTAATGTTTATGATGGCCCAAAGGAAAATTTTGATCTATTTGAAGTAATTCAAGGGTTTTATCAAGAAGATTTGCTATTTAATACATCTTGTGATCAGCCAGATTTATGGTTTGAAAAGGATGGGCATATGTTTAATTGGGTGCCTAATTTTGGCAAATTTGAAAAGCAGGTATTACATGACGATAAAGAGATACATGATGATAATGATGGAGCTCATGAAGAAAAAAGAAGAAATTGCAATGGCTCACCAAAATTTTAGAAACTTCTACTCATGATATGTTGATCATGGATGATAAGGTAGAATTTTTTACCTTTTATTATTGATGGAAATTTTGGCATATAATTTGTATGATGTTCCTTTATATGCTCATGATTTTGATAATAAAATATCAAGTGTTGTTAATAAGGAATTGGAAACAACTTCTAAATATATTGCCATAAATAAAATAAAAGAAAACATGATTGAAACTTTGAATCAAGTCCATAGACAATTAATTATTAAATCTAAGATTCAATCTTGTAATGATTCTTGTTTAGGAGACATCTTGGATGCTTGCAAATTGTTGTACAAGTTCAATTGGACTAAAAACATTGAAAATGAATTGGTTTCAAAAATTTTAGAAATAGGCTCTTTCTTGCAATACCTCATATTTGAAAAAGAAAGCCTAATTCTAAATCATGAATTGAATTGTGAAAACTACATTTTAAAGAATAAACAAGAAAGAATTAAAAATCAATCATTGTCTTACCATTTCAATGTGTTGAAGTTTCACTATAGGATTGATAATATAAGTGAATCAAATTGGAAAAATGAGATAGGCACAATGAGAGGTTCTATTTTTGGCCTAATCTTATTTTTATTGGATTCCTGTAAAACCTGGTATGCATATCAGGATAGGTGTCTTTTAAACGATGAAAATCACATTTGGGATCCAAAAAAAATATAGCTTAAATGTTTGCATCATCTTGTACATAGTGTATACTTTTTTTTAAATTGTTTTGGTTTTCTTGTTCTGATAGTTAATTTTTTTTTGTAAGCTTGTCAGTTGGTTTTTTTTTTGTGAAATTTTGAATGTGTTGTTTGTTATGTTGCAATAAATTGGATTTTGCAAAAAAAATTGAAGTTTAGTTTATGTTGTAATGTTGTTGTTGAGTTTGATAAATATTGTAGTGAGGTTTTCCTTGATTGAGGTAGTTGTTGTAAGGACACTGAACACTTGATGATTTTATTTGGTATTTGTTCTTGTGTCATTTAGGACAAAATTACCTATTTTGAAAATATCTAAAACTTGAAGAAAAATAAAGTGAGATGTTTAGTGTATATCGTTATGAATTTGGACTAAGACAATGAAAATTTGATCAATGGAATCATCTTGCAAAAGCTTCACAAGTTCTACAAACACATTAAAAGAATATATTTTGAAAATCTGGAAGGTTAAAGTTTGTTGGTTTTGAAAATTAATGTGAAAATTAATATACTCAATTTAGCCTTACATGATCTCTAACCCAAATGGCAGGTGAATTTTGTAAAGTAACATCAAGCTTGAATAAAACAACAAGCAAAAAAAATACAATGGAAAGTAAAGACAAATTAATCACCATAGTCTAGATAGCCTTCACCAGGGCTATAGACGCCTGACTGGAAGTGGAGCTAGGTCTAGACTGAAATAAAGAAAAATACAAAATGTAAAATTCACCTAATATTTGGGAGATTCAGATAATATTGACCGGGGCTATAAATGCTTGGTCGGTAGTAGAGCAATGTTTGAAGAGAGTAATGTAGATATATAATTCAAAGAGAAATTTTATAATAGCCTAAATGTAAAATTGATAAATGGAAATCCGAATGGTTTTAGGGATATAAAATAAACCACATTGGACACATCGATCAGATGCAAATGATTTCACCATTTGATGCTGATTTTGTCTATTCACATTCTTTGGATATTACTGATGCTTATGTTTCTAATGTTTGAGTTTTATTGGTTTCAGAGTTGGGTTCTAAGTCTGGAATGTTTAGGAGCATTCCCCAATAGAGTCACCATTTGTTGTGACCTCATCACAACACCCCAAATTGGGGACCCAATTGCAATTTTTTTTTTAATTTGTTTGAAAATGTTTTGTGATATCTTGGTTTATAGCTTTGTGTATAAGTAGTTTGGTGTTAATATTATTTTGTGGTTTGTTTTATTTTAGTTGCAATATAAGTTATGTTTAAAATGTGTGTTATTTTAAAATATTTAAAAGTTAAGGATAAAGTTTAAAAGTTTTTTAAATTTATAATTTACAGTATTTAAAAAATTATGTTATTTTCATGTAGTTTTGTTTGTTTTCTTTTAAAGTTTTGTTTTAATAAAGTAATTATTTTAAGGTTTATGTTATTTGTGTTTTAAAGCTTATGCTATTTTGTTTTATTTTTCAAATTGATTTATGGTTTCTAATAAAATGTTTACTTATTTTTGTAGGTTCGAAGCAATTTTTAAGAAGTTGGACTTAGTCAAAAGTTGGGCATTGAAACCAACGCGATCAAGCACCCTGGCATGTTTTACAAGGTATATCCATTATTTTCGAGGTGCACATAGTCATTGAACAACTCGTCATTGTTCACATGGCAATTGCATGATGATAAAGATTATATGGTAACACCACAGGATCAGTGTGGGATAAAATAAGTTTGTCGAAGGGCACATGATAATCATGTTATCATTTATACAACATTGTGGTGCACACCTTTTAGAAAGTGAGGGTAGCTTGCTTTGTCCCCAGACATGAGTTAAGTCAAAAGAGTGAGCAGGGCACAAGATAGTTTTGGTCTGGAATACAGTAAACCTCAACTTCGTAAAACAAAAATGCTAAGCGATAGCAAAGAGTTGCGCTCAAATTCTTAGTGCAATGCATTTGTGCTCAACCTAAGGAGTGCATTGTTAGTTTGCACCAAGTATTATTGCAAGATAGACTTCATGCAAAGGAGAGTGTTGTTAGACAGTAAAGCATTAGTCTCAATATTATTGATGTGGTAGGTTTAAATAATACAATAGGTAGCTTAGAATAGCATTAGGGATATTTAGGAAATAATATCCCCTAAGGTAGGAAGCGAGTGAATTAGGAGTCCTCCCCCCTAAGTCAGCTAACAACTAACCTACTAACCTAGTTACGTAGTCAAAATGACTACAACTACTAACTAACCCTAGGTAAATAGTAATAGGTAATTTACTAGTGGTAAAAAGTAACAAGCTACTTTTTACCATGCGGTAAATCAACTTCTACTTAGGTGAAATTTACAAATTACCTAAATGAGGTAATAATCATAGTTACTAACATAGTAACTCTAACATCCCCCCTTATTACATTATTTGGGTAATACATACATATCCCTCTATACAACAATATTTGGGTAAAGTATATAATTGCCCCAATACAGTGAAGAAGATGTTGATCTGCTGGTTCTTTGCTTTGCTCTGTCACAGTGCTCTGGCTGCTCCTAAGCAAAAAGTGGGTCATTCCTCACTTTGTCTTCATGCCAATGAATGTCCTTATGGTAATCACATCATCCAACCGAATTGCATGGGTAACCAGCCATTGCAATCGCTAGGTGTAGTAGAATAGATCACTTCATACAAGGTTCATTCATTTACAATATGAATTTGCAAAATATAAGGTAGCTAAGGTGTCGGTCGCTGCCAAAAATGCACCCTTATAAGTTCCCCCCTTCTCGTTGCAAAACATAGTGTAATTAATTTCTGAAGGAAGTGTGACTAAGGTGTCGGTCAAAGCCGAAAATGCACCTTTATAAGCCATCTTCCCTTTTTACAAAAATTGTGAAGAAAAGAAATTTATATCCCCCCTCAATTGCAAAAAGTGTGCAATGCAAGAGTGTTGTGAAGGATTTTACAAATATTGCCTCCTAGACAATTTTACATCACAAAAAGTCGCTCCTCTTGTTACAAGTACTTCAAACACCTAGAATTTGCTATTTATGAAGCCTAAAAGAGGTACAAGCACCCCTTATTGCAAGGTCTTCAAACAAAATACTTATGCTATTTATGAAGCCAAAAAGAGGAGAGAGAGAAAATGGTGCTTTTGCCCAAGGGACACATGTGTTTTCCCTCTACAAAATTGTTCTAGCAATTAGCACTCTATGTGCTTTCTCTGAACCAGAATCAGAATCCGAATGAGACACTTCACTAGAAAGATGGCTTCTGTGATGTGCCTTTGCCATTTTAGTTTTGCTTGTTTTGAAACCAACACTGAATGGTGTCTTGGTTTTCATTTTTACAAGTTTTGCAAAACTATGGTTTCTAGGCAATTTTATCAAAAAGTTCACCAAATCATCCTTCCTTATTGTAAGAACTTCAAGCATGATTGCTATTATGAAGTCTAAAAGAAAAGGTATAATTTGTATGATGACTTCTACTTTTATGATTGCCTTTACAAGTTTTATTTCCCTCTTGTCAAAAACTATGTTTGAAGGAAGAAAGGAATTATCCCCCTTTAGTGCAAAGGATTGCAACTTTTTAAGGTTCCTTATTTTCAAAAAACTTGTTCTTTCTTTTGATTACCCTAAAAGAGTACCAAAATATAATTCACTCAAACAGATATTTAATGGCACCTGCCTTAACACCCTTCAAGAAGGATGAGAAGTTGGAGGAAATTAAGCCAAACAAATAAGAGTGAATTAGGGGTTTTGTTGATTTAGGAGAGAATATCAAGTGAAATTGGCTTTAAATCTATGCATGGATGTACACAAATTTGTGAAATTTTGAGGTATGGATGTTCTTGATTATATGACTTATAGTTGCAAAAAGAATGATGCAACAATCAAACAAGAAATGGCCTCAAAATTATTATCACCTAGTTTGCCAATTAAGGTGTCAAGTAAAATCGATAATGCACCTTTTTAAATTTTTGCAACAAAATGTGTGTTTTGTGTTGTGCAAAAAATGATATTTTTATGTCTCCTACTTTGTTTTCCAATTTTGCAAAATAAGTACAATGTTGTCTTCCCCCTTGAATTTTGCAAAATGAACAATTTGAGCACTCCTTCCAAGACAAGTCGACACACGACCCGCGTTTGGAAGGCTTCCAGAACTAGTCGACACACGACTTAGTTTTTATGGACCCAAGGTTACAATTTCTTCTCAATTTTGCAAAAAAAAAGAATGTGCAATTTCTTGTCTTTTATCCCTCCTTGGAGAAAACAATTGCACAAATGTTTGTCTTTGAATTTTGCAAGTTTTGGTGTCTCCTTGTTTTCTAATTTTGCAATAAAGAATCAATATGTGTTTGATTTTTGTCTCCCTTTTATGGTGCAAAATTGACAAGGTTTGAGAAGAGTTATAAGGGCTCTCTAATTTGCAACAAAAGTGTGCTCTTTCTATGTCTTAATCTCCAGTTTGTGAGAAAACATAAGCACCTTAGAATTGGTAGTTTGCAAAAAAAATAGCCCTATTTCATTTAATTCTAATTTGCAAAATTTTAAAGAAAGTTTAATTCAAAACATTTTAATTAATAATAAAAACTAAAATAAATGTTTTAAAAAATAAAACATTATTTAAAATTTAAATTATTAAAAAAAATAAAAAAAAAAACTTTAATTAAAATTGCAAAAAAAAAAATTACCTTAGGTTTTGTTGCGGCCCTGTGTAAAAGAATAGAGCGCTCGGCCCCGATGGGAGTCGAACTCCCGACCTCCCGTCGGGCAGCGCCTTAGAGCTGGCCCTTCCGCCGGTCGGGCTAGCTGGCCCGACGGAGACTATTGGGAGTAGCCTTCATGTTGAAGGCTCCCCCTCCCGTGGAACTGCAGCGAGCGCGCTTGCGCGCACTCGTAAGCCTTTTAAAAAAGGCTTGGGACATTTAGTCCCACATTGCCCATGCGGCAATGTTAATGCTGCATAAAAGCAGCAAAGCACGAGAAGTGCTTTGATTGCCCTCGGGCAATCAGGGTCCAGTCGGACCCCTTTTGCTGTCGCCCATATGGCACGGTCAGAGGGGTCCACGTGTCAGGTGGCACACGTGGTTGTCCGCCACATGGCCACCACATGTCTAGTCTGATTTTGGTCCATCATCCAGTGGCTGTCTGCCATGTCATCTCAGTCAGGTCCACATGTCATGGTGTAGTCAGCATCTGAGTCTAGGTGGCAGTGCCATGTGTCAGTCACTCATTAGTCTGAGTTAGCACCTCAAGATCTGTTCTCTGGTGCGCGTGGGTCCCTCCGATCATCAGATTTTGTTGTCTATCGATGATGGGTCGATCTGGTCATCAACTAATGAGGGCACGCCTGCTATAGTGTTTCGATCATCGAATCTAAGTCTGGTACCCGCTCCATGGGAGGGCTATCCTGCCCTCCTTGGCGGGCTGGTCACTTGTATCCGACCGTCGGTTATCGAAGTATCCTCTCCGATCAACGGTGGTCAGAGGGGTGCGTTGGCCCTATTATGGGCATATCCACATGGGCCTGTCAAGCCTAATAGGTCTGATAGCCACCTGCTATCATATTTGTGGGCCTGAGAGATCGGGACGTAGCCTGATCGCAACAACAATCCACCTAGGATGAGGGGGATCGGGTCGCTGCCGATATGGGCGATCCTCCTACAGGATGTGAGACTAGCCGAAGAGTTTGACCTGGCCGATCAAGCTCCTATGGGCCCTCCCTTGACCCTGTCCTGTGGGACAGGAGAAAAAAAACTTAACCTGGGTAGGCGGGACCAAAAAAAACTTTTGCCTCACCTCCCGTTACCGCTCTGATACCAATGTTAGACAGTAAAGCATTAGTCTCAATATTATTGATGTGGTAGGTTTAAATAATACAATAGCTAGCTTAGAATAGCATTAGGGATATTTAGGAAATAATATCCCCTAAGGTAGGAAATGAGTGAATTAGGAGTCCTCCCCCCTAATTTAGTTAACAACTAACCTACTAACCTAGTTACGTAGTCAAAATGACTACAACTACTAACTAACCCTAGGTAAATAGTAATAGGTAATTTACTAGTGGTAAAAAGTAACAAACTACTTTTTACCATGCGGTAAATCAACTTCTACTTAGGTGAAATTTACAAATTACCTAAATGAGGTAATAATCATAGTTACTAACATAGTAACTCTAACAAGTGCAACACCATTTGATCTATCAAATCAAAGCAATAGCAGTGCAATACCTTTATGCTCTGCTTGAGGAGCGCAACCCACTTTGACCGATCAAAGCGCAACACCAGGTTTCAAGAAAAAATGACTAAGTTTCAATGAAGGACGTTGCACTCATTTCTACAAGTGCTAAGCTATTGTGCTCCCATTCAAATTGCTTCATGCTTTGAATTTTTAAAGTGCAGTGCAACTCCCAAAGAGAATACCCAAGGATGTTGCACTTAGTTTTTAGAGCGCCAAGCAGTGTCGCACTTGATTTGAGCGCAATACCTTTTGATTGGTCAAAACCCAGCACTATTTCAAAGGCATCAAGGCATTACTCTCCATTTATCTAGCATAAGGCAAATACACAATAATATTATGTGCTTTAGCTTTTGATCTTTCAACATCGATGTGACTCCCAATGCCCCAGACACTTGCACTCTATTTCTCCTACGCAATGCATTTATGCTTCATTCTTTTATGCTTTGGTGGTTGACTTTTGAGCGTTTGGCAGATGTGCAGTGAACTAGCTACACTTCACCTCTTGAACTTTTTAACTCTGACGTTGGTTCTGAGATCACAAGATGCTTTTGCTATAGTTCTGAAGTGCAAGGCAGTTTTGAGCCAAGAAACAGTAGGATATAGGTAATGCTTGCATCTAGCACCTGTTCTTTCTAGCCCCCTTACCAAATTTTCCCAAAAGCACTTTCCACCAATGAGTTAATGTGCATCCTTATCCATCCAAGCGTATTTGGTCTAAGAAGTTTCTAGACTAGATATTTCAAGATTTAGAGATCCTATCTTTCACAGAAGTGGTTCCAGTAAGTGAGGAGGTAGCGCCAATAAGATGATCCCGTTAGAGCATTTAAAAGGCTTCAACTACATTTCAAGGAGTCATCAGTCCTAGCCATGCCTAATTACTATTTCATAATTGATATTCCTTGTAATTTTTATCTTGGCTATCACCGCCACATTTTTTAGGTGTGCATTAAATATTTCAAGCGATAGAATTCTCTATATAAATCTATTATTTTATTGTAAAATGATGGATGTTTGCTAGAAGCTTGATGTAATACGAATTATGCTATAAATATAGCTGATGTATGGATCTAATTATGGACTTATATTTTGTGTGTATATCTTCTATTGCTTATCTTCTATTAATTCTTTGGTTTATCTATAGCCTTGAATTCTAGTATCTGGATTTAGCTTTTTATAAAACAGAAACCCTTGAGTAGCCCTAGAGATTATGCATGTTAGATGCCTGGTTTTAATTTTTGTTAGTTGTCTATATTGAGTGCTATTTGATTTGGTGTGCAGTAGATTTATCATGTTGTTAGTCCATCACCCCTATTCTATTTGGCCTGTGGCCATATTTCCCATTCCTTTTAGTCATTTAATCTCTTTCCTATTCTCTATCCTCAAATAACCCTAGTTAGAATAGCAAGATAACTAGCCCATCTGGATATTGATATGGGAGGCATTTATTCCTCTTAGTATTTCAATGTTAATTGTTTCTAGGGTGCATGAATAGAAAAATTCATACCTAAGACAGATCTCTGACCAATAGTTTTTGGTATTCCTAGTGGGACCCCAATATTCCACTCTAAAAGCAGTATTAAGAAGTTGATGTTCATATTATTACTGAAAAATCCAAACATATGGTGACTCATATGAACTCATACACCTTCGAACCTCATAGACTAGCTTAAAATATCACACCTTCATGAGTACGATGTGGTAGGCTAGAAATACATAAGAATAAATTGAGTTCTTCGAGCTTGACATCGACGCTCTAAAAGAATATCCTACAGTGGTCAGGCCGAATATCCCATTGGATGGGACATATTCATAAGAGGTTATTTTTGCTTCACAAATTTTGATTCCCAATAGCATAATAACTAGCTTGCCCCAAAATCCACCGAATTCCCAAGATCGTCAGAATACTTTGGTTCCACCAAATGCTCAACCAAGTGCTCCAACTATTCTTACTATTATGGCTTAGCAAGTTCTACCAACTCCTCTAGCTCACAACTCCACTCACCCATATGGCTCAACAAGCTCTTTCCAGTAGTTCCTGACCTAGAACCATATGGGACCCCTTTCCCTATAGGCTCAGCACCAAGTATCGATCACAACATTGAAAGCTTTACCCATGTATGATGGAACAAGAAAGACAATGCATGAGCATATTCAAGACATCATAGGAATAGCAACCATTCACCAAATCATTGAAGAAGATGTTATGGTGAAGTTGTTGGTGCTTTCACTAAGAGGTAAGCTCCTCTACTTGTACCGATCACTCCCGACCGATACCATCACTTCATGGGACCAATTAGCCAGGAAACTTATAAGGGGCTTCAACGAACAAGCATACCCCTTTTCTTTGTTGTACTAGTTCACCACTATCCAAAGGTATCCTCAAGAGGAGATAGTTGACTTCAATGTCAGGTTCACCCGAACCTAGTAGAGAGTCATCGACAACCTTTGACCCACACCAGAGCAAGTGACATTCTACTACCTAAGATAATTTCATTTTGATATTAGCATGAGAATCCAGTATGCTAACATCAACATATTTCCATAATTATACCAGTAGGTGCAGAAGGTGGAAGGTAACTTGGTAGCCATTGGAAAGTTACCTCCAAAAGTGACTACATCAATTTACCTGGATTTCCCATAGAACATGTATCCGAGTACATCTACTCTACCTACATCTTAGATGTACCCCAATCAGTCGTGGACTCCCAATACACAAAATTAGGCAGTACCCACTCCTAAATTTTAGGTACTGACTCCTCATTATCAAGTACCTCCCACTCCTCAACTTTTGGCTCCTCCTTAGTATCTAGTGTTGCCTGCACCATTGGCACCATTGCTATTACTCGTGCCCATGATTCAGATAGCTCTAAGTGTAGATCAAGCCAAATAATTATGGGATGTGCATGCATTTATGAAAACTATGGTGAACGATATGGCTATCATGACTAAAAGACAAAATGATCAAAGCTATTCACCAAGGATATTTTTACCCCTGGCCATGAGGGAGCAAGCTGCCCCCATCAAAATACCTCATGATAATAACTCTACAATGTTAGAGTACGATGAAGCTAGCTCATCTGGTAGGACCTATTGGTGCTCCACCTACAACAACCTGCATGGTGAGGAAACTTGCATGGTTCATCTGAACTATATGCAAACACTTACATACAATGCACCTGAAGGACCGTTAAATGTGATAAAAGGAAAACTAATCATAATTGCATGATTTCCCCTATCGAACAGGTCTCTGTTCTGATGAGGACAAGAAAAAATATAATAAAGTTCAATCTGGTTCAGATGGAACCACTCAAGGTGCTTGTCAATCCCAAAATACCAAGTGATAAAGCATCCACACCATCAAAAAAGGAGTTATTTCAAGTATTAGAACCGATGGACACTACTCGACTAAAGGATTACATACCTCCAAAAGCAAGAGGAAGGACCCCTCAACCATAAGCTTCAACCTCTCAACCCCTAATCGAAGCAAGATATCAGGCAAGAGAAAATCTAAGATACCCCTCGATGACCAAGCACTAGAGAGTGGAAGCAACATAGCAGTATCAGACTCGGTATAAAATCACTAAAGACGGAGGTGAGTCTAGTGCTGGAGCATACAGTGTCATCAAATAATTAAGGAAGACTCCAACTAAAGTAAGCCTCTTTCATGCACTTTAACTACCTGGTCAAATCAACCTATTGCAAGAATCCCTCAAGTATGTTAAGGGCAAGGGGAGACCAAATCAGACCGTATTAACAAAATTGTTGACTACCTTCACCACCGATAAGAATGGTCCACAACAATTTTATCTATCCCTTAAGATGGAAGAATGGATCATGCATAATTGCATGGTTTATTTTGGCACTGCCACCACTATAATGCCCAAATTTGTATGTGAATTTATTTGCATGGAATACACCAGGGGCAATCCTAGAGTGCTTCAACTGGATGGGACTACGATTAGAATAGTGGGGGTCATCAAGGACATCCCGATCATGCTGCATAAGATACCACAGATCAAAATAATTTAAGAGGTCATGGTAGTAGACTTGGAGCCCTATTTCAGCATGTGTTTATCAAGGGAATTCACTACCAAGCTTGGAGGCTATTTGTCTCTCGATTATTCTCACCTGAAGGTCCCCTTCAAAGGAAAGAGAATAAAAAATTTTAAGGAAAAGCCCTCCACCTTTCTCATTGAAAATATCTAGGATGTAGAAAAACTCATAGAATCAGTCAACATCATTGATAGAGTAGAAGAAGTAGAAGAAAATGTAGAGATGATGGAGGAATCTCTTTATGAGCTGTGCATAGAGGTTTAATTCTCTATGTGTGATTTTAATGCTATGATATAATTGGATATTGAGTGTTATTCGATTACCAAGCCTAAAAAGGATAAAGTATTGAGTGACAGTGACCCCATGGATGACCAACTATGGAAGCTCTTCTTCGATGGCACTTGATGCAAGAATGGTGCTGGAGCTGGAGTTGTCCTCATCTCTCCTTTCAGAAATCAAAAGATATACTCGTATAGAATCACTTGGAGATGTAAAAATAATGTCATTGAGTATGAAGCCTTATTTTTGGGGTTATGAAAAGTGGAGAAACTAAGAATAAATCAATTATAGATCTTCGACGATTCAGAGCTAATATGTAACCAAGTGATGAATAAGTGTGTTGCCAAGAAAAACTATTTAAAAGCATATTGTAATAAGGTATGGAATCTGCTTGAGTCCTTCTTTGCTCTCAACATTCAATCCATTTCATGGGATTAGAACAAGCATGTTGATATTTTAACGTCTATTGAAGTTAGGTGCTTCCTTACCAAGAATATAATGCAAAAGCGAAAGGTAGTGAGGGTGATCTATAGGCCCTCGATGCCTAATAAGAATATTGATTGGCAAGTTTTTGATAATGACGATAAGATCAACTTTTTGATTGATGAAGCAGGAAATACCAAAAAAAGAGCTCTCGATGAAGAATAATATGAATGCCTAATTCAGTTGAAAAATAACCACCTCCCTAAGGGTTTTATCACCCTTGAAAGCTTATTTGGCTAGGATGATAGGTCTCTTCCCCACAAAATTAAGGTGGATGCAAGAGAGTAAGAAGAGCTTGAAATAGAGTCTAAGAATTCGATTAAAGGAGGAACTGATTGCATGCCACTGGAAAAAGTGCAAATCAGAACCCTTTGTAAAGAATATCTAAACATTTTTGTTTGGAGCTACCGTGACCTTAAGGGGTATGACAAGTCCGTCTTCTAGCATACCATCGAGCTCCATGAGGGAGTTAAACTTATCAGGAAAAATAAGATGCCTATCAACCCAAAAATTGAGATGATGATAAAGGCCAATCTCCTGAAGATGCTCGAGGTAACAATTATATATCCCATAAATCACTCTTCCTGGGTGGCAAAACTTGTCCTAGTCTATAAGAAGAATGGAGATATCCGCCTCTGTGTAGAATTTCAAAACCTCAATCAGACCTGGCTAAAGGATCATTATCCACTGCCCCAAATCGACCAAATACTTCATGTGGTAGCTAGAGCACAAAGGTTCTCTTTATTGGATGAATTTTTAGGGTATAATTAGATTTGGTTCAAAGGTGAATACCAGTTCAAGACCGCCTTTACCACCAAGTGGGGCACCTTCACGTACCAGTGCATGTTGTTCGGCCTCCCTAACACTGGCACAACTTTCTAGAGAGAAATGGACTTGACCTTCGATGAGTTGCTCAATTGCATCATTGTTATATATCTTGATGACATGACTATTTTTACACAAAATGGAAGAACACAGTCTACATTTACGACATGTGTTTTAGAAATACCAAGAATTTGGGATCTCAATAAACTTGAAGAAGTCAATCTTCATGATCAAGGAAAGCAAGCTCTTGGGCCATGTCATCTCTAAAAAAGGGCTAGCCATAGATCATGCTAGGGCGGAAGCTCTCCTCAAGATCCCCCTGCCAACAAGTTAGAAGGGCCTCTAATCCTTCTTCAGGCAGATTAAGTTTATTCGAAAATTCATTTACGACTTCACCTAGGTAGTCAAGCCGATGATGAAACTTCTTAAGAAGGATGTCGAGTTTCGATGGACCGAGGAAAGAATACAAGCTTTCAAAGAGATAAAAGAGCGAATCACTCAAGACCTCGTTCTGGTGAAACTCGACTACTCCAAGTATTTTATCCTTTACATTGTTGAAGAACCAAAGAGCTATGCGGTTGTCCTTACCTAGAAAAATGAAGACGGAGATGAGTGGCCAATTGCGTTCCTAAGTCAATTTATCCTCTCGCATGAGGAAAAGTTCAATTTCATCAAAGAACAAGTCCATGTGATGATGAGATCACTGAATAAGTTTCATCATTTCATCTCTTAGAGTAAGACGATAGTGTACATGATACACCTGGACGTTAGAAAATTCATCATTTAAGGTGAGATTCACAACATAATGGTAGGTTGGATCTCCAAGATCCAAGAGTTCGATATAGAGGTTCGACCCACTAAACTAGTCCATGACCGAGCCTTGTGCCAAGAGCTTACCCGTAGTGTCGCCTCAACAATGACGACTTGCCAGTGGTATGACCCAGCGTAGGAGGGCAATTGTACAAATTGGTCTTCATATGGTAGATATTGGATAGAGGACCTAGTGGAGTACTTCAGCACAGGATAGTACCCTTCTAGCCTCAACTCTTTGCAGAGGAGGATATTCAGGATTCAGGCCTGTACATACATAGTGTTGCCTAGTGGAGTGTTTCATCGAAACATTGATGGTTTCCTCCTAAGATGTTTCAGGGGAACAAAAAAAGAGAAAATCTTGGATGAATTCCATTATAGAATGTCCAGAGGCCATTTTTCAGGAAGGAGTATGGCCTTGAAAATAATAAGGGTAGGCTATTATTGGCCCACCATTTTTGTTGATTCCTTCAGTGTTAGCTAAAAATGCAACAAATGTCAAAGGTATGTCATCTACACTAAGAATTTTTCTCTACCTCTACACCTGATTCAGGTCGAGGCCCCATTTCACCAATGGAGTTTAGACTTCATTGGGATAATAGAGCCCAATTCTTTAGTAGGGCATAAGTATATCTTGACGGTAATAGACTATTTCACTCAGTGGATAGAAGTAGTGCCCACCAAGCGGGCTAACCAGGATTTGGTCATCGCCTTTATAGAATGCCTCATAACCCTTTTCAGGATACCAGATGCCATAGTGACGGATAATTGTTCCCATTTCATTGGGGCCAATATGTGCACATTCGCTAGTAAGTACGATATTTACATGAAAACTCCATCAAATTATTACCCTTAGGGCAATAGTTTGGTGGAGTCTACCAATAAAAAACTTACTTTGGATCCTAAATAGGACATTAGAAGACAACAAGCGGACCTAGCATCTGCTTTTATATTTTGCATTATGGGCTGACCAAATTTCCATTAATAAATCCATCAAGACATCCCCATGCTCCTTGGTGTACAGGAAAGAAGCAGTGCTTCTTGCACATATCAAATTGCCCGCTTTGTAGTATCTTCGATCATTAGATGGTGAGGACAAAGAGTTTGATCCTATCAGCATCAAGATTGCCCAACTATTGCAGTTGGAGGAGGAAAGATATAAATCCTATGAGGCTTTCATGAAACATGCCATCACCACGAAGAATTGATTCGATAAAAAAACCTCCGATCGGACCTTCCAAGTTGATGATTTGGTGCTAAAATGGAATGAAAAAAGTCCAATCCCAAAAACCATGACAAATTTAACGCATTTTGGGAGGGTCTGTTTTGGGTTTCTCAGGTCCATTTGGTGAACTCTTTCACCCTGCAATATTTGAACGAGTTTACTTTGTCATTATCAATCAATGGCCTTCATTTTAAGGCGTACTACTAGTGAGTGGTACTACAAGAGGTTTTTATCAGGCTATATATATTTATATTTTCCTTATGTATGCATATTTGTTTCTTCTAGAGTATATCTCTTCGCCCCATTTTGCGCTATCAATAGAGTATTTTTTGGGGCCAGGACTCTAGCCAAAAGAGGGGCTCTGATGAGTTCGTTATTTTATTTCAATTCTATTCATGTTTTTATGTTGATCCAAACATAGAAAGGAAGTAGCAGTTCCAGGAATTTTAGCATTTCCTATCAATAAAAATGTTGCAAGTAGCAAAGCGCATCACTATCCATAAAATGAGAGTCTAGCTCTCTCGCAAGAGTAATATTGTACTTCAATGATGCTAAGTAACTACTAGGTAATGCATAAAAATAGTGGGTGCAATGCCCGTGCACCTGGTTTGAAGAGCGCAAAGCAATTTTACTCTAGTTGGAGGACACAAGATGAGCTTCATGCAAAACAGAGCGCAACACCCTTTGAACGGTCAAAGACCAATAAAATGAGCATTGTACCTTTGCACCCCTCCTTAGGAGTGCAACACATATTAACTAGTAAAAGCATAACATTAAGTGCAAATGACGAAGTGCCTAAGTATATTATGAAGTATTGCACTCCAAATGAGGAGCACAAAGCTAATGTAGGGCTAGAAAGTACGCTTTACACTTTGAATTTTCAAAATGTAGCACAGTGTTCAAGGGAAGGATGCAGGTAGAGTGCCAAGGTATTTCACTCCCTTCCCCAAGCACAAGAAAAATTCAGAGGTGATCAAGGTGCTTTCCCTATTGACTCTTCAACTCTAGCACTGGTATCGAGGTCATAAAGGTGTTGCACTCCAATTAACAAGCGCTAGGTCAATTTGTAGTAAAAATTAGTGCTTGGGCATTTGACTTTTCAATTTTAGCACGCAGCCCTAAGCTCCAGGTGCTTGCACTTAGTTTTTGGTGCACTGGGCCAATTCACGAATAAAAGGAGTGATTCATCCCTTGACCTTTCAAACATGCAGTGCTGATTTTGAAGAGAAGGTTTAAAGGTGTCCCAAAAATGTTGCGCATCGATTCGAGTGCACCAAGGTGTTGCACTATGATTTCAAATGCCAAGTTGTTGCACTCAGATTTCAGTGTGTAAGGCAATAATGGAACCAAGGAATTTGCATTAGCATGTAATTTTCAATCCTAGTACCAATCCCAAGGAAGTTGTTGCACTCTGACTTGAGGGTGCACCTCGATTTCAACATTCCCAAGAAAAAATAAATCTTGCACCCCAATTTTTGAGTGAAGGTCATTCATTGGCCTGGAAAGCAATGAAAGTGCATTTGAATCAATGGGGATTTCCCTCTCTCCCATATGCCAAGAACCTTTCTATAAAATCTTGGGTGCGCAGTCCAAAGCAAAACATATTAGGAAATAAATGCAACAGGTTTGGTGCATCTCATATTCTATGGAATATTACGGCCCACTCTATTATTTGGCATTGGGAGTTGTACCTCACCATTGATCACCGTGCATAAGATCTTCCATGACACCCTTAATCGTTCTAGGTATTTACTCTACCCAAATGACATTAATGTAGGTAGGTGCATGCCTGAGCTATAAGAAGGCACCCTACACATCAAGTATACCTAGAGAAACCCTTGTTACATTCAGCTTCGAGGACTAGGCGATGCTTGTATTCTTGATGCCTTTAGTGTAGCTCTAATTGAGACTATGTCTTTATCCTGTTGCTATACCCCTTCATGAACTCTCTTATGTTATTTCTATGTCTATGTTGCTAAATTTCTTTTGTAGATGTAGGCTTCATAATTTAATGCAGGTATAGAATACTTTCAAACTTGCACTCCAAAATCCTATTATGTGTCTTTTGAATAGCAATCATACTTTTTCTTAAACAAATGAAATATTACATTGCCTTTACTTCCTACATTGTTTTCATATCATAGAATATGGCATTACAGATAGCTCCTTCGAGTATTGGATTGATGGCAATGCTTGCACTCTAAAATTTAGCTTGACTACAATTTTCTAATTCTACAAATGCTTTCAGCCTTCAAGTTTACACTTGTTGTCTTTGAAATTTAGCTTTCTTATTTTGGACATTAACTTGTCCAAATCTATCCTTTTTTCATAATTTATCCTTTCACTTTGATCGAATCTAGTTTCCTTCTATATGACTTAATCATATGAGCAATGTAGTGATCTTGTTGTCTTCCTTTTTTGTCCTTCTTGCAAGTGCAAGTGCAGGTGCAGGATACTCATACATTGGATCACTAGTGCAGGGTGCTCTCCAAGATTAAACTCATACTATGTTGTCCTCTTGAATACCTACAACCATTAATCCTTTAAACTTCTTAAAAATACCCTTAATCGCCTTTAATATGCAGCATTTTCTGCCTTGTATATGATTCCAAACTTCTTTATTCAAATATATTATTGAACAAGATTTTTCTTTAAATATTCTCAGATTTAATGGGAGAATCCTTTACTATGCCTTCAACTTTGCTAATACTTTCTGGCTACTCTTGAATCTATATTTAATATTTACTATTTTGACTTCTTTACTTCTTATAGCTCCTTTGAACCTTAATTATTCCCCTTGCTTCTTTATATCTACGGGCTTATCGTTGAATGGTGACAATTATCCCAATCTTGGTGTAAGCAATCCTTCTGGAGTTTTTTTATCTTTATCTTCTTTCTCTCTTAAATATAACTTCCTGTATTCAAGTTTGTTCTTCTAGATTTTAATATTTTTCTTGATTAAATATATTACCTTCTCTAGCTTCAAGACTTCTTATTGTGATGCTATTGTAACGCTTCACTTCCTTGTGGCAGTACTATGAATGTTGCCTTGTGTTATCTAAACTTGTTCTTTTTCTTTAACTATGCCCTTGTGGATTTCAAATTCTACATTTCTCTTTTTTTATCCTAAATTCTCTGACTTTGTTGTCCAATGTGTACTTCTAATATGTTGTCCTCTATGTGCTATGTGTTGTCATTTAACTAGGACTGTCCTCAAGACTTTCTATTGTCTTGAAATATTCTTGAAGTCTTCTTGCTACCTTCAATTTTTTCTTAATGGTCTCTTTTCTTGCTAAGGACCAATAAACCTTTATCAAGGACCTTTTCCAATAGGTCTTCTTCTCTATATTTAATCTTTAGTAGGACCTTCTTCTTGGGTCTCTAAATCTTCCTTCAATGAGGCTTCTCTTCTGGAGTTTCCAAACTCTTATCAATCTCAAGGTATATCTTTGAGACCTTAAAATATATTTTAGATTGACTTATATTTTAAATATATTTTTGGAATAGGTAAACTCAATCTATCTAAAACTTTTCAATAATGACCAACTTTTCTTCTTGAGTTGGTTCTCTAAAATTTGTATCCTTAATCTTCATTGGTTTTTCAACCTAGTGGTAAAACTTCTCTTCACTGGTTTTCTTTCAACCAGTGGTATTAATTCTTGGCTTCACTGGTTTTCCTCCAACCCAGTGGTAATACCTAAACTTCACTGGTCTTTCCTTAGCCAGTGAAAATATCCTTGGACTATTTACAAATTTTAAAAACCTGCGCAAGTAAACTTGTTGTACCTGTGATACCACTGATAGATTTTGAAGCCTAATACTTAATGGAAATATTACAAAAAAATAACCATATAATCATACCTTAACTTCACTAGTTTTCCTCCAACCTAGTGGAAATACCTTAACTTCACTGGTCTTTCCTTAGCCAGTGAAAATGTCCTTGGACTATTTACAACTTTTAAAAACTTGCGCAAGTAAAATTGTTGTAGCTCTGATACCACTGATAGATTGTGAAGCCTAATACTTAATGGAAATATTAAAAAAAAATACCATAGAATCATATATAAAGTTGCAATATAATGAACTCAATAAAGATAATAATAACATAGAAATAACTCATAATATTGAATAATCACATAGAAATGCTCACAAAAATACTGAAAATAATATATAATAAAGGTCTATTAATGCATACAATAAGTAATGCATTTTTTATACAAATTACAATGCATAGTCATAAATATATAATAGTACGTGACTCCTAATATGGTGAACTCTTGACCTTCACTCTTCTTTGTAACTATTCACTTTCTTATTCTAAGGATACATGTGCACTCTTACATAATGGACACGTGTGCACACTTACACTCACAACACTTGCACACATAATTGCATGACACGTGCATTTCCTACACATTATTACAATACATGAAATGTAAAATCACACTCTAATCTAAGGCACACACCTAATCTAATATTGTACCAAGGTGGTACATTGGCATGTACCAAATAATTTAATATTCTCCAACATTTTTTACATGTGGAACAGGCTAAAAAAAAATGTAATTTTTATCCTTTTTTTGCCATGTAGACCAAGTTGAAAAAAAAAATGTTATTTTCATCTTCGTTTTCTTTTGAAGAACACAAGCTTATACTGAGAGGGGGGGTGAACAGTATAAGACCTCTTTTTACTTTTTCCTTTATATTACAAAATAGTAAAGCAATATACCCACAACAATATCAAAGCAATGCATGAACACATCCACAAAGCGACAACAAATTTAACGTGGTTCACCCAGAATGGCTAGGCTATGTCCATGGATAAAATCTTTCACTAAATTTTATCAACCAAAATTTTGGGAATACCTTTCCCGATTACAATGTTTATGGGCACCAACCCAAAGGAGACACCAATCCCCTAATCTCGAGTTCGTGGGCACCAACCCACAGGAGACACCAATCCCCTCGCTCTGCTCTAGCTAGTGATCCTCTAGAAGACCTCTACCTCTGCTGCCCTTAGAAAATGGGACTCTATCCATAGAAGACACATGTACTCCCTACTCTGGCTGGAGACCTCTATCCTCAACTCTATCACCTCCAAAACTGGTCCTCAAATTTGCGCTAAACACAGTCCTTCGATCTAGCACAAATGTCCTCGTTCTCTTTCTCTGATCTGCACCAAACATAGTCCTTTGGTCTGGCACAAATGTCCTCAAAATTGTACCAATATCTGTCCTCAACTGGTCCTCAAATATGGTTCACAGAATTTTTTTACAAGCTTCCACTAAAGCTTGCTTGATCTTCACCCAAGTCTTCACCAAGACTTGTCTCAGATCTGCTTTGCAAGTTCTCACTAGAACCTGCCCAAACTGCTCCACAAGCTCAAAAAAAGCTTGCTCAAATCTGTCCAAAAATCCCTCTCAATGATTTTTCCAAAACCATCAAGGCATGCGCACTATCTCCGAACGTCACAAAAATGATGCACCCAATAGCTTTGCACTTTTTTGCTCTCTATGTGCTCTGCTTTGCACTTAGCTTGATTCGGCACTACTCGCTCTCTACACACCGTGGACTTAACTTGCACACTATCTTTGAACTTTGCACTTTTACAATGCATTTGTTCACTCCACAACTCTCCAAACAGCCCTCCTTTTATACTAACACTTTCAAGATCAAAACCTTGATCTTAGTCGGCTACACAACCCTAAACTACATCGACTGCAAACCCTAATCTTTGTCGGCCCAAATTTAACTTTGTCGGCCTCACTGCCTCTGCAACTCTTTTGTAGCTTCTACCACGAAACTACAACATGTCGCGATATCGTGACACCTTTGCAACCGTACACTTTATTTTGCCTTTTGTCGCGATATTGCAACACTTCAGCCTTTGTCGACTTTAATCACATTCTTGTCGCGATATCACGACACTTCTGAATTAGTCAGCATCAACTTTGCTTTTGTCGTGATATCACGACACTTCTCCCTTCGTCGACCTCCTTTCTGCTTTTGTCACAAAATTGTGAAACTTCTTCTATAGAGGACCTGCATTCTGTTTCTGTCATGAAATCATGACACTTTCTCCAACCGAACGCTGCCACCTCAATCTATCACGAAATCATGACACTTTCTCTTCATTACATTCTTGTCTTGTCTGCACTAGCGAAAATGGAACATGTCATGAAATCATGACACTTTTGCCTTTGAGCTCTTCCTCCTTGAATTTGTCACGAAATCGTGACACTTCTAGCTTTCGTACATTTTCTTTGCAGCCTGTCACAAAATCGTAACGCTTTCAGCTTTCGTACGACTTCTTTGCAACCTACCACGAAATTGTGACGCTTCTCATTTCAAACTCTTCTCTTTTTTGCATGTCACGAAATCATGACAGTTCTTACTTGGAACATTTTCATCTGCAGCATGTCACGAAATCGTGACATTTTATCTTGCTTCCACTTTGTCTTCTAACTTGTCACAAAATCGTGACACTTTTTCTCCTTAGCGCTTTTCTTTTCTTCGGGTTGCGAAAACTCGACATGTCGCGATATCGTGACACTTTTTCTCCTAGACTCTCTCTCCTACATTATGTCACAAAATCGTGACACTTTTTCTTTCGGACTCTCTCTCCTGCATTATGTCGTGAAATCATGACACTTTTTCTTTCGGACTCTCTCTCCTACAACATGTCACAAAATCGCGACACTTTTTTGTCCGTTCAACCTTCCTTGCAATATGTCGTGAAATCATGACATTTCTGACTCGAACATTCTCTCTCCTCTTTGAGTCGCGAAACTGTGACATGTCGCGATATCGCGACACTTTTCTAAAAAGATTTTTCTCGTCGGCTTAAGTCACGAAAATGCGACATGTCACGATATCGCGACACTTTTCTAAAAATCTTTCTTTCGAACCTGTCATGTCGAACCTTCATCAAAACAAATTATTTGACATTAATTCAAATTCCTTCAATAGCTTCTTGACATCAATGACAACTTATTCACTTGAGCAAATGCAATGTACCCAAGGTACCCAAAATTGCCAACAATCTCCCCCTTTGTCATTGATGGCAAACCTTTACTAAAAACACGTCTCAAGAACCAAAACTGAAACCAACTGTGCTAACAACTGAGAAACTGTGCCCATAACTAAGAATCTTCCTTTGAAGTTTTGCTCCCCCTAACTTGAAGCTTTCCTCTTCCCTTGAAGCTCTCCCCCTTACTCATATCTCTCCCCCTTTGTCATCAATGGCAAAGGGTCACCTTTGGGGCTCGGGACTAAGAATGAGCCTCTTAGCTTAGTCCCTCCCCCACCTCTTGATGAGATGATTAATTTTGGGGTGGGAGTAAAACTCCCATTAGGCACTGATAATCATTAGCATCTATAATTTCCTTTTCGGGCCTTCTCTTGAACTCTTTGCCCGTATTCCTCGTTCCTGTTCCTGTCACTGCTCCTGTTCCTGTTATCATTCCCGTTCTTGTCACTGTTCTTGTTTTTGTTCTCATCCCTCGTTCTTGTTCATGCCTTGATCCTTGGACCTGTTTATACCACTGTTCCTATTCCTGTACCTTGAAAGTTTAGCTTTACACTGTCTAGCTGTGTGACCTTCATTATTGCACTTATAACAAGTAACAATGTTATTTCTTTTAGGCATACCTGTTCTTTGAATCTGCCAGTTCTGCCTAAACCTATTCTGATCAAACCTGTTCTTGTTATTTACCTCGTAATAGACTACCTTGTGACCGAACTTTTGACAAGAGTAGCAATACCCTCGAAAGAAACTAGCGCTTCTGAAATTGTCGTTCACCTTCTTCACTTGAGCCATGCAATGTGCAGCCATGTGACCAAACCTGTAACACACGAAACATCTGTCATGAAATTTTCCTTTATTCGACCTCTTGGGTCCCGAAAACTTCTTCTTCTCATTCCGAATTTCATTTTTTGTTTCGTGCATCTATCATCCAAGGACTCATAATCTGAAATATTTTCCTCATCAGAACTCTCTTCCTTTTGGAGTCTCTTACTAGACTCTCCAGCTTGTTCCTTGACAAAACCAAGGCCTATTTTATCCATTGTCTTTCTTTGACCTTTGATGAGTGACTTAAAATTTTTGGAGCTATCTTGAAACCTGTAAAGCTTATCCTTGTACTCTTTAGTTTCCTCTTTCAAAGAAGCCATTTTCTGTTCTAACTCACTATACTCAAGAACCTTAGACTCTAACTCATCCTTGAGTTCTTGTATCTTAGCCATAGAGAAGTCAAGACTTTCTATAAGATCATCTCTCTCCATACAACATTCATCTAATTTATCCTTGAGTCTAGCATTCTTCTTTCTTTCCTTTCTTACTATAATATGCCTCTTCATCACTAGAAGACTCATCACTCTCTTGAAGCTGTTTACCCTTGGATTTCTTGGTAGCCTTGAAAGCTGCCTCTTTCTTGACATCAACCTTCACTTGAGTTCTCAACACAAATGCTGCAAGTATACTATGGAGCTCATATTTTTTCAACTTATCCAAATCTTTAGCTTCCTCAATAGAAGAAATATTTTCACTAAATCTATTAGGAAGAGATCTTAAAATCTTATCACAAACATCATTTTCAGCAAGCTCAAGACCTAAGTCTTTCATGGAGTTAACAACCTCATCCATACGAAGCATGTAGTCACTAATATTTTCATCATCATTCATCTTGAGTTGTTCAAACATACCTTTGAAGTGTCTCAACTTGGCCTTTCTCGACATTTGAATCACCCGTATGAACCACTCGTAGCTGTTTCCACATTTCACTAGCTATTTTGCAGTGAATCACTTTGGTGAGATATTCTTTCTGTAAGCCTTTCAGGATTGCGTTCATTGCTTTTGAATTGTTGTGATGTAGGAGCCTTTCTTCTTTAGTATTTGGACCATGTACAGGAATAGTGTACTCATCTTCAATTACTTCCCATACCTCATTACCAAGTGCCATTAGATGAACCTTCATCCTTGCACTCCAAAGACCAAAATTTGATCCATCAAGTATAGGTGCTGCATTGCCACTTGAATAATCCATTGTGTTCTTTACTAGCTTTTCCTTCAAGCTGTTAAACTTTCTGAAGGCACACGCTCTGATACCAATTGAAGAACACAAGCTTATACTGAGAGGGGGGGTGAACAGTATAAGACCTCTTTTTTCTTTTTCCTTTATATTACAAAATAGTAAAGCAATATACCCACAACAATATCAAAGCAATGCATGAACACATCCACAAAGCGACAAAAAATTTAACGTGGTTCACCCAGAATTGCTGGGCTATGTCCACGGATAAAATCTTTCACTAAATTTTATCAACCATAATTTTGGGAATACCTTTCCTGATTACAATGTTTATGGGCACCAACCCAAAGGAGACACCAATCCCCTAATCTCGAGTTCGTGGGCACCAACCCACAGGAGACACCAATCCCCTCACTCTGCTCTGGCTGGTGATCCTATAGAAGACCTTTGCCTCCGCTGCCCTTAGAAAATGGAACTCTATCCACAAAAGACACTTGTCCTTCCTACTCTGGCTGGAGACCTCTGTCCTCAACTCTATCACCTCCAAAATTGGTCCTCAAATTTGCGCTAAACAAAGTCCTTCGATCTAGCAAAAAATGTCCTTGTTCTCTTTCTCTGATCTGCACCAAACATAGTCCTTTTGTTTGGCATAAATGTCCTCAAAACTACACCAATATTTTTCCTCAATTGGTCCTCAAATCTGGTTCACAGAAGTTTTTTACAAGCTTCCACTAAAGCTTGCTTGATCTTCACCCAAGTCTTCACCAAGACTTGTCTCAGATCTGCTTTGCAAGTTCTCACTAGAACCTGCCCAAACTGCTCCACAAGCTCAATAAAAGCTTGCTCAAATCTATCCAACAATCCCTCTCAATGAAACCATCAAGGCCTATGCACTATATTCGAACATCACAGAAATGATGCACCCAACAGCTTTACGCTTTTCTGCTCTTTGTGCGCTCTGCTTCGCACTTAGCTTGATTCAGCACTGCTCGCTCTCTACACACCGTGGACTTAACTTGCGCACTATATTCAAACTTCACACTTTTACAGCGCATTCGTTCACTCCACAACTCTCCAAATAGCCCTCATTTTATACTAACACTTTCAAGATCAAAACCTTGATCTTAGTTGGCTGCACAACCCTAAACTACATCGACTACAAACCCTAATCTTCGTCGACCCAAATTTAACTTTGTCGGCCTCACTACCTCTGCAACTCTTTTTTAGCTTCTATCACAAAACTACAACATGTCATGATATCATGACACCTTTGCAACCGTACAATTTATTTTTCCTTTTGTCGTGATATCGCGACACTTCAGCCTTTGTCGACTTCAATCACGTTCTTGTCGCGATATCGCGACACTTCTGACTTAGTCAGCATCAACTTTTCTTTTGTCGCGATATCGCGACACTTCTCCCTTCGTCGACCTCCTTTCTGTTTTTGTCATGAAATCATGACACTTCTTCTATAGAGGACCTGCATTCTATTTCTGTCGAGAAATCATGACACTTTCTCCAGCTGAACGCTGCCACCTCAATCTGTCGTGAAATCGTGACACTTTCTCTTCCTTGCATTCTTGTCTTGTCTGCACTAGCAAAAATGGAACATGTCATGAAATCACAATGCTTTCACCTTTGAGCTCTTCCTCCTTGAATTTATCGTGAAATTGTGACACTTCTAGCTTCTGTACATTTTCTTTACAGCCTGTCATGAAATCGCGACGCTTTCAGCTTTCGTACGACTTATCTGCAACCTGTCGCGAAATCGCGACGCTTCTCATTTCAGACTCTTCTCTTTACTGCATGTCACGAAATCATGACATTTCTTACTTGGAACATTTTCATCTGCAGCATGTCATGAAATCATGACATTTTATCTTGCTTCCACTTTGTCTTCTGACTTATCGCGAAATCACGACACTTTTTCTCCTTAGCGCTTTTCTTTTCTTTGGGTCGCGAAAACCCAACATGTCGCGATATCACAACACTTTTTCTCCCGGACTCTCTCTCCTGCATTATGTCACGAAATCGTGACACTTTTTCTTTCGAACTCTCTCTCCTACATTATGTCACGAAATCATGACACTTTTTCTTTCGGACTCTCTCTCCTGCAACATGTCGCGAAATCGCGACACTTTTTTGTCCGTTCAACCTTCCTTGCAATATGTCACGAAATCGTGACATTTTTTACTTGAACATTCTCTCTCCTATTTGATTTGTGAAACTGTGACACATCACGATATCATGACACTTTTCTAAAAAGATTTTTCTCGTCGGCTTAAGTCACGAAAATGCGACATGTCGCTATATCGTGACACTTTTCTAAAAAGCTTTCTTTCGAACCTGTCATGTCGAACCTTCATCAGAACAAATTATTTGACATTAATTCAAATTCCTTCAACAGCTTCTTGACATCGATGACAACTTATTCACTTGAGCAAATGCAATGTACCCAAGGTACCCAAAATTGCCAACATCTTTGTCATGTGGAACTAGCTAGAAAAATACAATTTTGTGATTTTTCTACCATGTGGTGGCTGGAAAATGTATAGTTTCGCAATTTTTTGCTCCTAATTTTTTGGCACATTATTTTTTATGTTAATTTTGGTGCATATTCTAACAATATACTATTCTAGTGCACTTTGGTAGCAGACTATTCTAGCATATTCTGGAAACAGACTGTTTTGACGCATTATGGTAGCATACTATTCTAGCACATTCTAGTACATGGTCTCATTCCAAAGAACTATTTTATGATAATAAATGCTAGTTGTAGGAGGTGCTTTTAGCTATCATGGATCTAACAAGATCTGACATTTGATAAATTTCTTACACATAATAAATGATTTTTTATGTTTTATTTCATAAAATTCAATAAATGATTCTATAACCTTGGATGTAAATTGTGGTCCCTAATATGAAATGATAAAGCGTGGGGTACCAAATATTTGAAAATTTTGGATATAAAAAAAATCAAATACCTTTTCTTCACGAGCATGTTTGAAAGCATGTACTTCATCCACTTTATCATATAATCAATGCACACTATAATGTGTTGCTTTCCTTGAGAAGGTGGGTCAAGGGGTCCAATAAAATATAGCCCTCATCTATCAAATGGTTCTAAAACCACTTGATATTGTAGACGAATTTCATTTGTTGTGGTTGTCTTACCCATTCGTTGGCATGAATCACAATGTCATATGTAATTCTTTACATCTATATGAAGTGATGGTCGATAATAGCCTACACCTAAAAAATTTTGAATGGTGCATTTTACTAAATAATGTACTCATGTTGGTTCATCATGACATGCATGAAGGATGTCATACACCTCATTTTGTCAAATGCATCAACATAAAACATAATCAGATCCACATTTAAATAGTAGACCATTAATCCACTTGAATTATGAGCTTTTTTTAATTAAATGTTATTTTTTCTTAGGAGTGAAATAAGGGGGAACCTTCCCATTGCTAGATAGTTGGCAATATCAGCAAGCCATGGTGATTGTACTAAGATTAAAAGTAATATTTCATCAGAAAAAGGAATCCTCTACTTGCTCATCATCACCTATGATGTTTAGTCTTGATAAGAAATCAACTACTACATTAGCTATGCTAGGTTTATCGACCATAGTTATGTCAAACTCTTGTAGTAGTAGTAACCATCATATTATTCATCCACTAACCAATGGTTTATTTGTGAGGTATTTAATTACAATGTGATCAATATCAACAAACACTTGATACCTAGTAATATAGTGATGAAATTTATTAATGGCATATACCACTGCTAAGAATTTCCTTTTAGTAGTAGCATAATTTTTCTTAGCTCTTGTCAAGTTTTTTCTAATGTAATAGATGGTGTAATGCTTTCTATTTTCTACTTGGCCCAAAACTGCCCCATTTGTAGTGTTGGATGCATTGGTTTAGATGTGAAATGGAAGTTTTCAATTTAGACCTCATAACATAGGTGGAGTAGTTAGCTTTTCATTTAATGTGTCAAATGCAATTTGACACTTCTCCATCCAATTGAATTCATAATATTTAGTCAATAAGATAAACATGAGACTTGCGATTGTACTAAAGTTCTTAGTAAAATTATAATAGAAATCAATGTGACCCAAAAACTTCTAAAATTTGTTTGAGTTTGAGGTGAATGCAATTTTTTAATAATATCTATCTTTTTAGGATCTACTTGTATTTATTTAAATGAGATATGGTCTCCAAGAATAATGCCTTCATCCATCATCATGAAATATTTCTCAAGATTTAGGGCTAAATTGTAGATTTCACAATGGGTTAATACTATATTATGATTTTCAAAGGTTTCATCAAAATTTGCATCACATACTGTGAAATCATCCATGTAGATTTCAATGCTATTGTTGGTCAATTAAAAAAAAATAGTAAGAACAACTCATTAGAAACTTGTCAGGACATTGTAGAGCCTGAAAGATAAAACTCGATAACCAAGAGTTCTCCATGGGCAAGTGAAAGTTATTTTATCTTGATCTTCAAGAGAGACCTAAATTTTATTGTATCACTAAATCCATCAAGAAAACAAATATACTTTCTCCCAACAAGTGTATCTAACACTTGATATATGAATGGTAATAGAAAGTGGTCTTTGCATGTGGCTTTATTTGATTCTTGATAATCAACACACAAATATTACCATTTTTCTTTGGAATGATAACCAATGGGGAAACCCATCAATTGTTCAAATAAGGTAAATGAATCTTACTTCTAATAATTTTTCAATTCCATGTTTAACAATGTCATGTAGAGAAAGATTCAATCTCCTTTGTGATTGTCTTATAGGTTTAACATCCTCAATATAAATACGATGAGTACATGTGTCTGGATGAATTTATGTCATACCTTTGTATTCATATGCAAAAGCATTGGGATGTAAACTTAACACATTAAATAATTTTGCTTCTTGTTCATTATAGAGCCAACTATTGTTAGAGATATTGAGTTGTCATTAATGTCAAAGGTCGAAATATCTTCAAGGATGAAATTTTGAGTTGTCATTGATAATAACGACAGAGATATCTTCAAATGTGATTTCATATGCTTTAATATTTAAATGAAATATTTAAATATTAAATTGGAAGGTTTAAATTTAAATCAAAATATTTAAATATATAAAAGTCTAAATAAAGTGGAATGTTTATATTTAAAACAAAATATTTAAATATATAAAAGATAAAAAAATTTAAATTGGCATGGGCCGACCTCCTTGAGCGCACCATACAAAATAGAAGCTAAAAATTCAAATATTCAAATAATGGTCTAAAGGTCGAATCCCCTTGGTGTCTGTTTTGTTGTGTTTTTTGTTCTAAATAGCACAAAGAAGGAGCAATATAGTTTATGGTGTGCCTTTGGTTTCATCCACTGAGTTAGCCCAATCAGTTGTGTAGCCTGAGCTAGGGCATTGTGGTGCAAAATGTTAGAAGGCTGAATCTCTTCGATGCCCATTTTGCTGCAGCATTTGGATAGCGCAACGAAGCAGTTAGATATTTTGTTATACATTTTGGTTTCATCTGTTGCACCAGGTCAGTTGGTCACGAGCCTGTGTTAGGGTGCTATGCTTCTAGAGGTCATAAGATCGAATCTTATCCTCAGTTGTAAAAGGTAAGGGTAAAGTTTTTTTTTTGTAAATTAATTAAAATGGAGATATAAGGGTCATGGTGTTACTATAAAGTTTTATTTTTGCAAATTAATAAAAGGGAGATATAAGGGTCATATGGTTATTATAAAGTTTTATTTTTGCAAATTAATAAAAGGGAGATATAAGGGTTATGTTGTTAGAATAAAGCTTTATTTTGTAAGTTTTAAAAGGGAGATATAAGGAGTTATTTTTAAGCTTTATTGTGTATGTTTTTAAAAGAAGTGATAAGGGTTTAAAGTGGTTGATTTGATATTTAAAATCAAGAAGGAAAAAGAGAATTATTGACTAGATTTGAAAAGCACATGCAAGAGGAAGATCATCATTATTGAGGCAGATTTGGAGGGCACAGATTTGGAACAAGTCAAGGTGTCAAGGAATAGAGTAAGAGGATTAAGTGCACATATTCACCCAAGCATTCAATTGACAAGGAAGGACAATTCAGCCATTTCAAGAAGAAGAAAAGGTGCACATGATAGTGGAAGAAGAGCAAGGTATTAGCATCTCCAAGTCAACACACAAGTAAGTTATCCAATGCTAGACTTGAGCTACCTTTAAAATGTAATAAATGTGAGATATGTGGAAGCGACAGACTTAATGAATGTGAAGAACATATTGGCCATTTGAAGCTTACTACATTAGTGCATATCATCCTCTATATGTTCATGAAGATAAAATATTTTTGGGTAGAATATGTGTGTATTGCTTTTAGTTGAAGAAAGAAAAGGTGAAGAACTTGATGCCATTATTGATCAAGTTTTGGAGCAGATTTAAGTAGTGTTTGTGAGCAGGTTTTGGAGTAAATTTGAGAAGTGTTTGTGAGCAGGTTTTGGAGTAGATTTGAGTAGGATTTGTGAGTAGATTTTAGAGCAGATTTGAGAAGGTTTTGTGAGTAGGTTTTGGAGCATATTTGAGCAGGTTTTGTGAGTAGGTTTTGGAGTATATTTAAGAAAAGTTTTTGAGAATATTTAGCAAGTTTTGGAGTAATTTGAGAAATGTTTAAAAATTGAGCAAGGGGATTGGTGTCTCCTATGGATTGGTGTCCATGAACTTGAGCAAGGGGATTGGTGTCTCATATGGATTGGTGTCCATAAACTTGAGCAAGGGGATTGGTGTCTCCTATGGATTGGTGTCCATAAACTTGAGCAAGGGGATTGGTGTCTCCTATGGATTGGTGTCCATGAACTTGAGCTAGAGGATTGGTGTCTCCTATGGATTGGTGTCCATAAAATTGTATAGGGGATTGGTGTCTCCTGTGGATTGGTGTCCACGAACTTGTATAGGGGATTGGTGTCTCCTGTGGGTTGGTGCCCATAAAATTTATTGAAGAAATATATAAGCAATATTTTGTCATGGTTTTCTCCCGAGAGGGTGTTTCCACGTAAAATATTTGTCTCTTATGTGTATGGTGATTTGTGCATTGTTTCATTATTGCATTGATATTATTTGAAGTTATTGCTTTGGAAAGAAAAGAGAAAATTTTTATCTTATACTGTTCACCCCCCTCTCAGTATAAGCTTGTGTTCTTCAATTGGTATCAGAGCAGGTTCCTTCGTGAAAGCCTAACAGCTTGAAGGAAGATCTTACAAGAACACACATGGCTAGCCAAGAAGGTTTTTCATCAAATAGGGCACCATTATTTTATGGGACTAACTATGCTTTCTAGAGCATAAGGATGCAGACTTATTTGATGGCACATGGCTATGATATATGGTAATCCATTGAGGATGGGTTCACACCACCTACAACTCCTCCCATGGATAGAGATGGCAAGAAACTATTTGAAAATAATGCTAGGGCAATGAATGCAATATTAAGTGGGTTATGTGAATCAGAGTTTGTGAAAGTCATGCAATGCACCTCAACAAAAGAAATATGGGACAAGTTACAAAGAACATATGAAGGAGATGACAAGGTTAAAATGGCAAAACTTCAAACCCACAGGAGGAAGTTTGAAGACTTGAAGATGAAATATGAGGAAGATATTGCCAAGTATCTACTCCGAGTTGATGAGGTTGTCAACACCATTCGTGGACTTGGAGAAAATATTGAAGACTCTAAGATTGTTCAAAAAATCTTAAGGTCACTTCCCATGAGGTTTGATGCAAAGGTTTCAGCAATAGAAGAGATGAAGGATCTTAAAACCTTAAGCATGGATGAGCTACATGGAATTCTCATAGCCTATGAGATGAGGACTAAAAAATATCAAACATCCAAATGGGAAGCAACATTTAAAGCTTCAAAGAAGACAAAGAATAAGGAACCAGAATCAAGTGAAGAATCAAGCAACGGAGAAGAAGCTAACTTTGTGCGAAGGAATAAGAAGGGTCCAAGAAAACACAAAGGTATGCATTCTGTGAAATATTTTAATTGTGGTAACCTTGGTCACTATGCATCTAATTGCCCACAAGCTAGAAGTAGTAGCAGTGAAGAAGAAAAGGAATATAAGAAAAAGAAAGAAAGAAAATTTTATCATGAAAAGAAAAATAGGCATGGTCAAGGCAAGCATGAGAAGAAAATATTTCAAAGACACAAGAAGAGTTTTTATGTTGAAGAAGCAAGCAATTCCTCCAGTAGCAATGATGAAAGCCTCTCAAATAGTGAAAGAGAAGAAATCCTATTTTTGGCCATAGAAGAGAAAGAAGATGCTCCTATTGTCAAAGACCAAGAAGAAGAGAAAGATTCAGAAAATGAAGAAGAAGCCATGGTTGACATAGAAGAGGAACTTGTTGTTGCTCTTGAAGAGTTGAAGAGGGTTAGAAAGAAGAACTCAAGATTGAAGGCTCAAGTACAAGAGGATGAGAAGACAAAGGTAAAGTTGTCACAAGAACTCATTGACCTGAAAGTTAAAATTGAAGAGGTAAAGCAAATTGAAGAAGGTATGGTTGAGCAGTTAAAGGCAAAAGAGTTGGAATGTGAAAAACTGGAACATGAGGTTGTCTCTCTGAGGAAGGAAGTGGAAAATTCTAATGATAAGCTACATAGGTTTGGGAAAAGCACAAAAATCATGGGTGATATTATCAAAACACAAAGATCTTCGATTATAAATACTGGACTTGGTTTTGAAGAAGGTCAAAGGAAACAAAAGGGGGAGTCAAGCTCAAAAGGAAAAGAGGCATCAAAGAAAATGATTAAAGAGGAACCTAAGACCTATGTTGATGTGTTGAGAAGTGGAAGCATCAAGGAGGAAGAAAACAAAGCATCATCAAGGAACAAGGTCCATCACAGAAACAACAATGAGAGAACCATGCGGTAATATCCTCCAAGGCAATCAGACAGGTTTCAATATTTCTTCCATGGTTATTGTTTCTCATGTAACCAATTTGGTCATAAAGCTGTAAATTGCAGGGTCCGTGCTAAGAATGATTTTGGCTTCACCAAGAGGAATTTCAATTCATTTGCACCTCTCATGGACTACAACATCATATGTTACAAATGTAATAATTTTGGGCATACAACTAGATGGTGTAGAACAGTGTTCCCTAAACTTTCGAAGTCAAGCAAAAAGGAGGATGGTCAAAATGTTCAAAAGGGTATGACCTCCAAATTTTGGAGAAAGAAAATAGAACAAGAAGAGGAGCATAGTAATTTGGGAGTTTTACTCCCATCTCATAATTGAAGTCTCAAGAAGAGCAGGGAGTAAGGGGGCATTGTCAAGTGTCTTATCTTACAGCCCCAAGGAGCCTTTGCCATTGATGTCAAAGGGGGAGAATTTTAGTAAGGGGGAGCAGCTTGTCAGGGGAGCAGCTTGTGATCATGTTGCAATAAAGGACAGTTTCATTGTAGGGTTGCCATCAATGACAAAGGGGGAGATTGTTAGAAATATTGAGTTGTCATTGATGTCAAAGGTAGAAATATCTTCAAGGATGAAATGTTGATGTCAAAGGAAATATCTTCAAGGATGAAATGTTGATGTCAAAGGAGAAATATCTTCAAGGATGAAATGTTGAGTTGTCATTAATGTTCAAGGCAGATATCTTCAAAGGTGATTTTAATATGCTTAATAATATTTAAATATTAAAGTGGGAGGTTTATATTTAAATCAAAGGATTTAAATATTAAAATTAAATAATAATTATATTTAAACAAAATATTTAAATATATAAAATTAAAAAATTAAATGATGGGTCGACCTCCTTGAGCGCACCATGCAAAAAAGTTTGAAATTCAAATATTTAAATGTTGGGCCGACTTCCTTGGGCGTGAATGACAAGCATATAAATATGAGGCATTAATTCACTTTGGCTAATGGCATGAAATTCGAATATATCCATCGTGGGGAGAGCGAGCAGTGAGTAGAAGACAAAGGAGGAGAGGAGCGCAAGTTTGCGAGTAGCATGAAGAAGGAGAATTTAAATATTTTATTCTGCCACTTTGATCTCATCAAGTGGTTAGCCCATCCGGTTGCCTAGCTCGCATTGGAGCACTACGATGCAGAAGGTTCGAGGGTCAAATCCCCTCGATGCCTATTTTGTTGTATTTTATTGTTTGAAATAGCATGAAGAAGGAGCAATATAGCTTATGGTGCCCCTTTGATTTCATCCATTGGGGTAGCCTAGTCGGTTGCCTAGCCCATGTTAGGGCACTACGATGCAAAAGGTTAAAGGGTCAAATCTCTTCGACACCCATTTTGCTAAAGAATTTGAGATAGCACAATGAAGGAGTTAAATATTTTATTGTACCTTTTTGTTTCATCTTCTGTGCAAAGCTCAATTGGTCACGAGCCCGTGTTAGGGTGCTACGCTTCTAGAGGTCATAAGATCGAATCTCATCCTGCTAATTGTGCAAGGTAATTATAAAGTTTTTTTATTAAATTTAATAAAAGGGAGATATAAGGGATAAATTTTATTTTAAAAATAAAAGGGAATATAAGTATATTAATTTTTATAAAAGGGAGATATAAGATGTCATGTTATTAGTATAAAGTTTTATTTTTGCAAATTATAAAAGGGAGATATAAGGGATATGTTGTTACAATAAAATTTTATTTTGTAAGTTTTAAAAGGGAGATATAAGGAGTTATTTTTAAGATTTATTGTGTATTTTTTTAAAAGAAGTGATAAGGGTTTAAAGTGGTTGATTTGATATTTAAATCAAGAAAGGAAAAAAGAATTATTGACCAGATTTGAAAAGCACATGCAAAAGGAAGATCATCATTATTGAGGCAGATTTAGAGGGCACAAATTTGGAACAAGTCAAGGTGTCAAAAGAATAGGATTAAGTGCACATATTCACCCAAGCATTCAATTGACAAGGAAGGACAATTCAACCATTTCAAGAAGAAGAAAAGGTGCACATGATAGTGGAAGAAGAGCAAGGTATTAGCATCTCCAAGTCAACACACAAGTAAGTTATCCAATGCTAGACTTGAGCTACCTTTAAAATGTAATAAATGTGGAAGCGACAGACTTAATGAATGTGAAGAACATATTGGCCATTTGAAGCTTACTACATTAGTGCATATCATCCTCTATATGTTCATGAATATAAAATAATTTTGGGTAGAATATGTGTGAATTGCTTTTAGTTGAAGAAAGAAAAAAGGTGAAGAACTTGATGCCATTATTGATCAAGTTTTGAGCAGATTTGAGTAGTTTTTATGAGTAGATTTTGGAGCAGATTTGAGCAGAGTTATGAGCATTTTGGAGCAATTTGAATTTGAGCAGGTTTTGGAGAAGAATTGAGTAGTGTTTATGAGTAGGTTTTGGAGTAGATTTGACCAATGTTTGTGAGCAGTTTTGGAGCAGATTTGAGCAGGTTTTGTGAGCAAGTTTTGGAGTATATTTGAGTAGGTTTTATGAGCAACTTGAGCAAGGGGATTGGTGTCTCCTATGGATTGGTGTCCATAAACTTGAGCAAGGGGATTGGTGTCTCCTATGGATTGGTGTCCATAAACTTGAGCAAGGGGATTGGTGTCTCCTATGGATTGGTGTCCATGAACTTGAGCAAGGGGATTGGTGTCTCCTGTGGATTGGTGTCCATGAACTTGAGCAAGGGGATTGGTGTCTCCTATGGATTGGTGTCCATAAAATTGTATAGGGGATTGGTGTCTCCTATGGATTGGTGTCCATGAACTTGTATAGGGGATTGGTGTCTCCTATGGGTTGGTGCCCATGAAATTTATTGAAGAAATATATAAGCAATATTTTGTCATGGTTTTCTCCCAAGAGGGTGTTTCCACGTAAAATATTTGTCTCTTATGTGTATGGTGATTTGTGCATTGTTTCATTATTGCATTGATATTATTTGAGGTTATTGCTTTGGAAAGAAAAGAGAAAATTTTTATCTTATACTGTTCACCCCCCTCTCAGTATAAGCTTGTGTTCTTCAATTGGTATCAGAGTGGGTTCCTTCGTGAAAGCCTAATAGCTTGAAGGAAGATCTTACAAGAACACACATGGCTAGCCAAGAAGGTTTTTCATCAAATAGGGCACCATTGTTTGATGGGACTAACTATGCTTTCTGGAGCATAAGGATGCAAACTTATTTGATGGCACATGGCTATGATATATGGCAATCTATTGAGGATGGGTTCACACCACCTACAACTCCTCCCATGGATAAATATGGCAAGAAACTATTTGAAAATAATGCCAGGGCAATGAATGCAATATTAAGTGGGTTATGTGAATCAAAGTTTGTGAAATTCATGCAATGCACCTCAACAAAAAGAAATATGGGACAAGTTACAAAGAACATATGAAGGAGATGACAAGGTTAAAATGGCAAAACTTCAAACCCACAGGAGGAAGTTTGAATATTTGAAGATGAAATATGAGGAAGATATTGCCAAGTATCTACTCTGATTTGATGAGGTTGTCAACACCATTTGTGGACTTGGAGAAAATATTGAAGACTCTAAGATTGTTCAGAAAATCTTAAGGTCACTTCCCATGAGATTTGATGCAAAGGTTTTAGCAATAGAAGAGATGAAGGATCTTAAAACCTTAAGCATGGATGAGCTACATGGAATTATCATAGCCTATGAGATGAGGACTAAAAAATATCAAACATCCAAATAGGAAGCAACATTTAAAGCTTCAAAGAAGACAAAGAATAAGGAACCAGAATCAAGTGAAGAATTGAATAAGAGTTAGCTTCTTCTCCTGCTTGATTCTTCACTTGATTTTGGTTCCTTATTATATCTTCTTTGAAGAAAAAATAAGGAACTATAATCAAGTGAAGAATCAATCAACGAAGAAGAAGCTAACTTTGTGCGAAGGAATAAGAAGGGTCCAAGAAAAAACAAAGGTATGCATTCTATGAAATGTTTTAATTATGGGGATGCTAATATTCAATCTCTTCTTAAAATTGGATCAAATAATAGTCCACTTCTATTGGAAACTAAAAACCCTCAAAACTTCAAAATTCCTTTTAGATTTGAAGTTATGTGAATGCAACACCCTGATTTTAGGGATAAAATTATTCAGTGGTGGCAAGCAGACATTCAAGGTTCACCATCTTACAGATTGGGGAAAAAGCTCAAAATAATCAAAGAAAATCTTAAGATTTGGAACAAAGATATTTTTGGAAGTCTATTTGAGAACAAACATGCTATTAAAAACCACTTGGTAGTAATTGAAAAGTATATTATGGTTGGTAATAGTTACAATGATGTGTTGAGGAATGAGGAAATATCTCTCTTGTCATAATATCATAATATCATTAAATATGAGGAAACCTTTTGGAGGCATAAATCCAGGGCAATTTGGCTCAAGAAAGGTGATTCCAACACAAAACAATTTGCATCTCTACCCTGAGGAACAAAAGCAACAATCGTATCAAAGAATTACTAAGATAGGACGGAAGTGTCACATCTGATATTGAGGAAATCAAGTCTTAAGGCATTTCCCATTTTATGTAGTTGCTTGAAGGCTCTCATCCTGATCCAAATTATAGTGATGCCAAATATTTTTTGATCTAACATATACCCCAATCCATTTCAGAGGACATCAATTGTAAGTTATTAGCTAGTCTTTTTGATGATGAAATCAAGCATGCCCTCTTTTCCATGAAACCTGATAAGGCCCCTAGTCCTGATGGTTTTCCCGTATGTTTTTTCAGGATTTTTAGGATTTTGTGGGACCTAATGTGTGTGAAGTGATTAAGTATTTTCAATCCTCCAATATTATCCCACATAATTTTAATTCCATTTTCATTGCTCTCATTCCCATAAGCCCTAATGCAAAATCCTTCAATGATTTTCATTCAGTGATTCTTTGTAATGTTGTCTACAAAATCCTAACCAAAGCCTTAGCCAATAGAATGAGAGACGTTATGCCTCTTATTATTGACCACTGTTAGATAAGCTTAGTTCGAGGAAGGTCCATTTTGTATGGGATTATCTCTATTCATGAAACCTTGCATTCTAATTCTTTCACCAAAAAGGTTGCTTTCCTATTGAAATTAGACATGAACAAATCCTATGATAGGCTGAATTGGGATTTCTTACTGGTTGTTTTAACCAAATTTTGATTTCATCAATATTAGCTCAACTTGATTAAATGATGCATTTCTTCTTCTTGGTTCTCCATCCTAATCAATGGATCACATGTTGGATATTACCTAGCAGCATAGGCTTAAGGAAAGGGGATCCTTTATCCCCTATCTAATTTATCATTGTTGTTGAGGCATTAGGAAGATCAATTCATGCAGGTAGAAGAACATGATTAATTTCTAGAATTAAGGTGACATCCCAAGATGGTCCTATCACCCATCAAAATTTTTTTGATGACACCTTATTATCCACTTTTTCTTTTGTTATCGAAGCTAAGGTCATCAAATATTTACTCCATCTATATGAAGTAGCGGTTGGACAGAAGATAAACTTCTAGAAAAGTAAGCTATTCTTCCTTAATACTCCATATAGAAGACAACTCAAAATTGTAAATATTTTGGGATGTGCTATTTCTACCTTGCCAACCACTTATTTGGGATTACCTTTATTTGTTGGAAATGCTTCTGAAGATCTATGGAACAATGTTATTGAAATATTTTAAAAAAACTAACTAGTTGGAAGGGCAATTTACTATCTCAAGCAGGAAAAGTTATCCTTACCATGGCTTTTTTGCAGAGTATACCTATATATTTTCTTTCAGTATTTAAAGCTCCAACTAAGGTTTATCAAAATATTGAACAAATTCAAAAACATTTCCTCTAGACAAGGTCTGAAAACAAGAACATATTTCACCTAGTTGCATGGGATAAGGTTTACAAACCAAAGGATCAGGGAGGAATTGGCCTTAGAAGGATTAATCTATTAAACTTAGTTCTTCTAGAAAAGAAAGCATGGAGACTAATTTCAGGAGATCAAGTGGAATGGGTCAATATAATTAAAAATAAATACCTACAGCGTTCTAAATTGTTTAGTGATCGGGCACCATCTATAGGTTTAGCCTTCTCGAAATCCATCAGCTTAAAGAAATAGATTCTAATAAATGGCCTAATATGGCATGTTGGATATGGAAAAACAATAAATTTTTGGGAAGATAAGTGGATAGGAAATCAGCCACTAGTTGAAATTCCTAGTTTTAGAGCTTTGAAAGAATTCACCAATTCTTTGTTTGGCTATCGGGTTGCTAATTTTTTTACCATCTCAAATGAGACATGTTATTGTAAAAGGATTAAGTTTCCCCATATATCAGTAGAAATTGCATCCTTAGAAGCCCTATTATCTACATTTACGTTGCCATTAAGGATTGCCAATGATCATCCAATATGGGAACCTTAAGACACAGGGAAATTTTTGGTCAAATAATCTTACCAACTCATCCTAATCCCTGAGGAAGTTCTAATCCCTTTCAGAATAGTGTGGATAAAACACTTAAATCCAAATATATCCTTCTTTTCTTGGCTAGCTATTCAATATATAATCCTCATTGTTTAAAATATTATCAAACATGGAATTCCTCTCCATAATAGGTGTTTCCTATTCCTTTCTGATTAGGACTCTACAATTCATATCTATCTCTTTTGTTCATATTCCAGTTCCATCCTAAATAAGTTATTTTAAAAATTTCAAATTAGTTGGGTAAAACCTCCATCCTGAGTTGACCTTTTTTCTCAATGGCCCAATCCTTTTCACAATCCTTGTCTCAAAGGTATTTGGAAATTTTATCTTCATCATTATCTTTGGCAGATTTGGTTAGAGAAAAATAGACATGTCTTCTCCAGAGAAGCCAAGGAGTTAGATTCCATCACCAACATAATCACATTTTTTGCCAAGGAAAATTCTCTTTCGAAACCTTTTGATCCTTCTCCTATCCCCCATTTTTAATCTTCCTTACTTCAATCCTTGCAAGTTTCCTTATAAAATCCTAACCCAGGTAGTACTCAAACCTCGAGAAGCAACATCAAATGGATACCTCTTCCACAGGGCTGGGTCAAGTTTAATTTTGATGGATTTTCCAAAGGAAACCCTAGCAGAGCTAGGACCGAGGGAATATTAAGGGATCACATTGGAAATTCCATTTTTGCTTTTGCAAAATCCTTTGGAGAACAATCAAATATTTTAGCTGAAGCAAAAGCATTATGGAGGGACCTTCAACTAATCAAGCAATTTCCAAGGAAGGTCATCATAGAAGGGGATTCCCTAAATATTATCAATTATTTAAAAAATGCTAAATCTCCAACATGGAAGGTAAGAAGTCTCATTGAAGAGGCTCGAAGTTTTCTCCTGTTCCAACATGAAGTCATTGTTCAACACATTTTCAAGGAATCTAATGGGGTTGTTGATAAACTTGCTAACATTGGAGCTTTTACCCCTAGGAATGTTGACTTGGACTGACACTCTTCCACATGGAGTTGATGAAATTTCTAGCTTGGAAAAATCACAAAATCATCAAAATGATTAACATTCATTATTTCATGTTCAGTGGATCAAAAAGGTGGTGTTTTATAGGCCTCACTTTATCATGTGTTATGTATCTTTTCAAAATCACCTTTTTCAAACCGACCTTTTCCATGATGAATTTTATCCTCTCTAGGCACTTATTATTCGGGCTATTTTTGCAAATCCCTCTTGTGTTATTCTTATTCTTTGTGTCACTTACCCTTGTCATAGCCTTTTGCCTAAGAGTTTCAATTTTCGTGTCATTTCTCCACTATCCACTTGGGGGGTTCCTTCTCATTCTTTAATAAGAGTTGACCCTTTGTCCATGTGTTACTAGACCAACCTCACCCACCATAATTCTTCGTTTCTTGCTCTTGTCGCTTGTTTTCCATGTCCTTCTCATTTCCTGATCTTCGTCATTTCCCAAAAACCTTTGATTCTAGTTGCTTTGTGAGCTTTGGGAGGGGATCACGATTCAAAACTTGATAAGGCAAACCCTCCAAGGAGTGGCACACTTCTCTATCCCCATGGAAAATAGCAACTATTGGGACCATAACCTACTTGTGAAACGTTGTTCTGCCTCCCATGATTTCTTGGATTTGGTTTTCTCAAGGACTTGCCTTTGTGCGAGGAGAAAATCTAGTGACTTCCAAAAACTTCACCCCTGGCACTAAGAGTCATGGATCCAAAAGGAATAAGGTGGTCGAAGGTCAACAGGATCCAAAATTTATGCAAAAATGAAAATCAAGGTTGAGACAACTCCCACAAGGTGTTCACAACACCTCAAAAACAAGGAATTCCAAAATCAAGGAAAGGCACAGGACGTTGCTAAGGATGATCTGGATGATCCAGTGGAGAAGATCCTTCAAAAATATGTTATCAAGACCACATAAAGCATGATTGCTCACCTGGAGAATGCCATGACTATGATTTTGGGAGAATTTTCACAAATGAAAGAGCATAGGAATGCTCTAAACCTCCTATTTTTCTGTGATAATTTTGCAGAAGATACTCCTGTTGTTGTTGAAACTAAACCAGATGTTAAGGATGACAAAGTTGTGGAAATTGAAAAGGATGTCATCAAATATATCCCAAAGGATGATATTAAGGATGTTAATAAATATGACAAGGATGACTCTGTTATTACCTAATCAACTTCTGTTGTGTGGCCTTACAATTTTTTCCCTCTTGGGCTTTTCCCATTTCTTTTTTAGTTTGTTCATGTTTTTCTTACTGTTCTCAAGTCCTCAAGGATGCTTGTTTTTTGTGTTTTGTGCATCCTTTTTGTCAAATGATGTAGTAAGGTGTTAGGGCACATTTCAAATGCCCTCATAAATATAAAATATTTAAGTTACCAAAAAAATAAATGTTTTAATTGTGGTAACCTTGGTCACTATGCATCTAATTGCCCACAAGCTAGAAGTAGTAGTAGTGAAGAAGAAAAGGAATATAAGAAAAAGAAAGAAAAAAAAATTATCATGAAAAGAAAAATAGGTATGGTCAAAGAAAGCATGAGAAGAAACTATTTCAAAGAAAAAAGAAAAGTTTTTATGTTGAAGAAGCAAGTAATTTCTCCAGCAGCAATGATGAAAGCCTCTCTAAAAGAGAAGAAACCCTATTTTTGGCCATAGAACAAAAATAAGATGCTCATGTTTTCAAAGACCAAGAAGAAGAGAAAGATTCAAAAAATGAAGAAGAAGCCATGGTTGACATAGAAGAGGAACTTGTTGTTGCTCTTGAGGAGTTGAAGAGGGTTAGAAAGAAGAACCCAGGATTGAAGGTTCAAGTACAAGAGGATGATAAGACAAAGGCCAAGTTGTCACAAGAACTCATTGACCTTAAAGTTAAAATTGAAGAGGTAAAGCAAATTGAAGAAAGTGTGGTTGAGTAGTTAAAGGCAAAAGAGTTGGAATGTGAAAAACTAGAACATGAGGTTGTCTCTATGAGGAAGGAAGTGGAATATTCTAATGATAAGCTACACAGGTTTGGTAAAATCACAAAAATTGTGGGTGATATTATCAAAACATAGAGATCTTCGACTATGATGACTGGACTTGGTTTTGGATAATGTCAAAAGAAACAAAAGGGGGAGTCAAACTCAAAAGGAAGAGAGGCATCAAAGAAAATAATTAAAGAAGAGCCCAAGACCTATGTTGATGTGTTGAGAAGTGGAAGCATCAATAAGGAAGAAAACAAAGCATCATCATGGTCCAAGGACCATCACAAAAACAACAATGAGAGAACCATGCGGTAATATCCTCCAAGGCAATCAGACAAGTTTTAATATTTCTTCCATGTTTATTGTTTCTCATGTAACAAATTTGGCCATATAGTTGTAAATTATAGGATTTGTGCTAAGAATGATTTTGGTTTCACCAAGAGGAATTTCAATTCATTTGCACCTCTCATGGACTACAACATCATATGCTACAAATGTATTAATTTTTGGCATACAGCTAGATGGTGCATAATAGTGTTCCCTGAACTTTATAAGTCAAGCAAAAAAGAGGATGGTCAAAATGTTCAAAAGGGTATGTCCTCCAAATTTTGGAGAAAGAAAATAGAACAAGAAGAGAAGCGTAGTAATTTTGGAGTTTTACTCTCATATCATAATTGAATTCTCAATAAGAGCAGGGAATAAGGGGGCATTGTCAAGTGTATTATCTTACACCCCTGAGGCCATTGATGTCAAAGGAGGAGAATTTCAGTAAGGGGAGTAGCTTGTCAAGGGGATCAGTTTGTGATCATGTTGCAATAAAGGATAGTTTCATTGTAGGGTTGCCATCAATGACAAAGGGGGAGATTTTTAGAAATATTGAGTTGTCATTAATGTAAAAGGTAGAAATATCTTCGAGGATGAAATGTTGATTTGTCATTGATAATAAAGGCAAAGATATCTTCAAAAGTGATTTCATATGATTTAATATTTAAATGAAATATTTAAATATTAAAGTGGAAGGTTTATATTTAAATCAAAATATTTAAATATATAAAAGGTTAAAAAAAAATTTGCATGGGCCAACCTCTTTGAGCGCACCATACAAAAGAGAGTTTGAAAATTCAAATATTCAAATAATGGACTGGACCGACCTCGTTGGGCATGAATGACAAAAATCATATTAATATAAGGCCATTAATTCACTTTGGCTATGGCATGAAATTCGAATATATCCTTCGTGTGGAGAGCGAGCAGCGGGTAGAAGACAAAGAAGGAGAGGAGCACAAGTTTGGTGGTGTAGCAAAGATCGAATGAAGAGTTTAAATATTTGTCCATGCCACTTTGATCTCAACTGAGTGGTTAGGCCAACCGATTGCCTAGCTCACATTGGAGCACTATGGTGAAAAAGGTCTGAAGGTCGAATCCCCTCGGTGTTTGTTTTGATTTTTTTTGTTGTTCAAAATAGTGTGAAGAAGGAGCTATATAGTTTATGGTGCACCTTTGGTTTCATCTGCTGGCTTAGCCCAGTTGATTGCCTATCTCAAGCTAGGGCATTGCGGTGCAGAAGGTTAGAGGGTCAAATTTCTTTGATGCCCATTTTGCTGAAGCATTTGAGATAGCGCAATGAAGGAGTTAAATATTTTGTTGCACCTTTTGGTTTCATCTGCTATGCTAGCTCAGTTAGTCATGAGCCCGTGTTAGGTTTTGCACTTCTAGAGGTCAGAAGATCGAATATCATCTGCAATTGTGCAAGGTAAGGGTAAATATTTTTTTAATTTTGTAAATTAATAAAAGGGAGATATAAGGGTCATGGTGTTAGTATAAATTTTTATTTTTGCAAATTAAAAAAATATATAAGGGTCATATTGTTATTATAAAGTTTTATTTTTGCAAATAATAAAAGGGAGATATAAGGGTCATGTTGTTAGTATAAAGATTTATTTTTACAAATTATAAGAGAGATATATAAGGGTCATGTTGTTAGTATAAAGCTTTATTTTATAAGTTTTAAAAGGGATATATAAGGAGTTACTTTTAAGCTTTATTGTGTATGTTTTTAAAAGAAGTGATAAGGTTTTAAAGTGGTTGATTTGATATTTAAATCAAGAAGGAAAAAATATAATTATTGACCGGATTTGTAAAGCACATGCAAAAGGAAGATCATCATTATTGAGGCAGATTTGGAGGGCACAGATTTGAAACAAGTCAAGGCTTCAAGGAATAGAGTAAGAGGATTAAGTGCACATATTCACCCAAGCATTCAATTAAAAAGGAAGGACAATTAAACCATTTCAAGAAGAAGAAAAAGGTGCACATGATAGTGGAAGAAGAGCAAGGTATTAGTATCTCCAAGTCAACACACAAGAAAGTTATCTAAGCTAGACATGAGCTACCTTTAAAATGTAATAAGTGTGAGATATGTTGAAGTGACAGAATTAATGAATGTGAAGAACATATTGTCCATTTGAAGCTTACTACATTAGTGCATATCATTCTCTATATGTTCATGAAGATAAAAGAATTCTAGGTAGAATATGTTTGAATTGTGTTTAGTTGAAGAAATAAAACTCAAGAAAAGGTAAAGAACTTGATGCCATTATCAAACAAGTTTTGGAGCAAATTTAAGTAGTGTTTGTGAGTAAGTTTTGGAGCAGATTTGAGCAGTATTTGTGAGTAGGTTTTGGAGCATATTTGAGTAGTTTTTGTGAGTAGGTTTTGGAGCATATTTGAGCAGGTTTTGGAGCAGATTTGAGCAGGTTTTACGAGTAAGTTTTGTATTAGATTTGATCAATGGAATTGGTGTATCCTATGGATTTGTGTCCATGAACTTAAGCAAGAGGATTTGTGTCTCCTATGGATTGGTTTCCACGAACTTGAGCAAGGGGATTGGTGTCTCCTGTGGATTGGTGTCCACAAACTTGAGCAAGGGGATTGGTTTCTCTTGTGGATTTGTATCCATGAACTTGAGCAAGGGGATTGGTGTCCACAAACTTGTATAGGGGATTGGTGTCTCCTGTAATTTGGTGCCCACAAAATTTATTGAAGAAATATATAAGCAATATTTTATCGAGGTTTTCTATTGAGAGGGTGTTTCCATGTAAAATATTTGTCTCTTATGTGTATGGTTATTTGTGCATTGTTTCATTATTGCATTAATATTATTTGAGGTTATTACTTTGGAAATAAAAGAGAAATGTTTTATCTCATACTGTTCACCCCCTCTCAATATAAGCTTGTGTTCTTCAATTGATATTCAAAAACTTTCTTGGTTGAATTTTAATTTATTTTATGCCAAGATGTACTGAATTGATTCCTTCAAAATTACTTACCAGTGAGTTGAGAGGACAATGATATGGAAATGAAAATGGAATATTCTAGTTTCTTTATCAAAATCGATTCCCAAAGGAATTAAATTTGATATAGGGAAATTAAAGGGTGAGAGGAGATAATGATGTCATCCATGTGCCAAATTAAAAGAGTTGTTTTGTATCGAACCGGGTGAAAAATATGCATGCTCTTGTTCTTTGGCATTCCATAGTAATCGATGAACAATAACTAGTTCATATTCAATCCTTGAGTCATATAATGTATTAATCAAAACAATCTCATATTCAAAGATAACTCTTGTTAATGGATCCAATTCATCTACATGATCTTTTAAAACTATGGTAGACAAGATTGAAATATTCTCTTCATTTTTATCTTCTAATTTAAGAAACCAAAAGCTACCAAAAAAATTGATTGAAGGTTTTGAAGGAGGATATAACAATATTTTTTAAGTGAATTCCATTAGAAATGATCATATATATTGACCTACAATCAATAAAAGTGGTTGTTATAGCAAGTCAAGGCCCTTCTAGAATTAATTGGGTAACCATTCACAGTAGTTTGGGATTGTAATATCAGATAATAGACTAGATATTCCCATGATGAAACTATGATAGATAAATTTTATATTATTCCTTTTGGTTTAGCAACTAATCTATCAGCCATTTCCAATATTATAGATGTAGGATTTAGAAATTTAAAATTTAATTTTTGCATTGTATCCTTTCGTTATAACATTAATAGTTGCCCTAGGTCAATCATAATGTTAGATATCTAAAGTGATACTATAGTTATTGTGACTATTGAGATTCATGCATCAACATATTTTGGTGGAATAAGTTTTCCTACAAGGATGTCTGCTAATTTTTCAACTACTTGTATGGTTTTAGGATACATTTTCTTTCTTCCTTGTTTCTTTATACACATTTCCTGAATAGTCTTGTTAATTATAGGTACATCTTTAATAGCCTATAGTAAATGGTAATATTTAAATGTTTAAACTCCATTACCAAGTTAGATTCTAAAGTTGTTTCTATTATTTCAAATTGCTCAAGATATGGTATGTTCTCTGATGAAGGGAGAAATTTTTCTTTAGGGAGGTTCTCTATTTCTTTTTTTTTTCTTTTTGTGGTTGCGTAGGTGTACATGGTTCTGTTAAAGTAGGTGTTTAGACTCTAGCTCATGCTCACCTAGGTACTTTATTTTTATATTAGTTTAGTTTATTTTTCCCACCCACTTTATGTGTGGATATTTGTTTTTATCTTATTTAGATATTATGGAGATATTTGACATTCTTAGGGAGCTGCACTTATTGATTACATTTAGAGGGTTGAGACCTTTTCTCCACATATCATATTGCACATCCCTCTTTGTATGGTGGATATTTATCCTTATCTATTTGTTGATCCTATGGTTGTGGTGGATCTTCCTTGCCTATTTAAGTAAGGATTTTCGATTGTACTCATAATCAATTCTAATATATGATATGATATTGCAATTTTTGTGTTAGCTTTCATTATCTTATTTCTATTTTTTAGTCTCTCTATTTTGGTTAATGTGGTGTTGCTTCAACCCCTTGATCCTTGTGGTTTGGTTCAATGTTTTTTTATTTTTCCATTGTCCCTTTCATGGTATACAAAACACTCAAGGAAATAGCAAATTGTATGATGCACGCACAGGATTTATCTTCCATATTTTGGTTTGAGGTAGTAAATTGTACGAATTACATTCAAAATCACACACCTCATCGAGATATTGAGCAGATGACTCCAAAGGAGGCTTGGATAGGGAGTCAATCATGGGCTCATGTTTTTAAGAATAAAAGGAAAATTTTGGATAGAAAGAGCAAGCCACTCATTTTTGTTGGCTATTGTGAGGATATGAGGGCTTATAGATTATTAGATCCAAATACACATGAAGTTCTTTTTTGAACTCATGTCTAGTTTGATGAGCATTATTCTCCAATTGAGCCCAATCTTCCTACTCCTCCATCCTCATCTACTTTTTACTTTGAATATGGTTGTTTTAATGATGATCACAATGAGTATGAAGATATTGTTGATATAGTTGTAAAGTTTTCTACACATGTTGCCCTCATGCCTAGATAGGCTCGAACTATAGTTAAGAAGGCAATACCTTTAACTAAAGGTCTCTCACCTTCAAGGTATACTTTTACTTTTGGTATAGGTCGTATTTGTATGGCAATTTGTGTTTATCCATAGAGTTTTGATGAGGACCATGGAATTTAAGAGTGGGAGGATACCATGGATGATGAGTATTGCAATCATGTTGATCATTATAGGCCCAAGCACATTGAGATTCATATGCACTTCATTCAACAACTTATCTAATATGGAATGATTAGCTTGGACTACATTCCCACTCAATAGTAGACTTCTGACATCATCCCTAAACCCTTACCATATCCTAATTTTTATTTATTTTGAGAGATGCTTGAGGTGAAGGAAGTTCTCCTTGGGGGGTGTGGATGAGGCCACCTTCCTTTCTTCTTCTTCTCTCTTTCTAGCTGGATGGTTTTCCCACGTGATTTTCCCTTATTTTGGTTCAAGAGCTTATGGATACACATTGTATATGAGTAACTAATCAAGCCTTGCTATCGAGACTCATAATATGGATACACCACTTCTTTTTTATCCCTAGATTTTCTTTAGGGGGGGTGTTAGAGTAGGTGTTTAGAGTCTAGCTCATGCTCACCTAGGTACTTTATTTTTATATTAATTTAATTTGTTTTTTCCCACCCACTTTATGTGTGGATATTTATTTTTATCTTATTTAGATATTATGGGGATATTTGGCATTCCTATGGAGTTACACTCATTGATTACATTTGGAGGGTTGAGAATTTTCTCCATAAATCATATTGCACCTCCTTGTTTGTACGGTGGATATTGATCCTTATCTCTTTGTTGATCCTATGGTTGTGGTGGATCTTCCTTGTCTATTTAAGCAAGGCTTATCCATTGTACTCATAATCAATTTTGATATATAATATGATATTGTGGTTTCTATATTAACTTCCATTATCTTGTTTCTATTTTTTAGTCTCTCTATTTTGGTTAATGTAGTGTTTCTGCAACCCCTTGATCCTTGTGGCTTAGTTCGATGTTTTGCATGTTTCCATCATTTCTTTTAGGTTCTTGTTTATTCTCATTATCTCATTTATATAATGATATGTGGATTAGGTTTAGGAAGTGTTATTCTTGAATGAATTGGATATTGTTACAATCAATGAAATTTAGTATGGTTATATCTTCTGATTTAGCCATATAGCTAGGGGTTGTTTGTCTAGTATTATTGGTATTTGCCATAGGTTGAGCTATAAGAGGAGGTTGTTTTACTTGTTATTATTGTTGTCATATTTGAAGTAAATTATGGGCAGGACCAGGTAACAAACCTTGTTGTTGATTTTGATATTGATGTTGTCCTTGGTACGATTGGTGTTTTTGTACCCATTGGTGATATTGCATTTGTAGATGTAACCATGGTGTATTTTGTTGATTCAAAAATTAATTCATTTATCTAGGTAGAGACCATTCTTGGGATTATGCCCATGGTGGTTGAATCTAGGGTTGTTGAGGTGGTTGACCCCACGCTTGTTGGTATGGATATTGAAGAAAATTACCCCCTTGTCTTTGTCCTACAAAATTAAATTCTTTTTTAAATTGAGATTACTTTTCCATGATATTTTTTTAATCTAGGTAATAAATGGTATTGGTCTGTAGGATGTCCTTCTTCATAAATACTACATATAGAAGATATAGAAGTCTTGTTTAAAGGGCATTCATAAAGAGCATGCTTATTCCTGCATCTTGGAAAATAGATGGCTAAATATTCAATAGACTTATTATTTGTGTTTATTTTATATAATATTGTGTTAATATGCACTAAAATATCATTTTTTATATCAACAAAGTCTTTCATTAATTCTTTTAGGTCATTTCCATTATTATCATTTTTACATCTTCTATGTCTTGTATGAGAATAATTCATATAGAGTTTAATAATTTCTTGAAAATAAAGCTTATTTATGTATTATTTTCCCATAAGATCCAATATGTCTCTTGAATATTATTGTAACCTCTCTATAATATGGTTTTACTTGATTGTAGTTCTACACCTCCATATCTCTTATGAACAAAGGCAAATGTATCTATATAATCTTCCAAAGTTTCATCTTCTTCATGTTTCATCCTAAACAATTCATCCTTTCAATTCTTAACTCTACAATGTTCTTGATAGTTTTCCAAAAATATTCTTTCTATCTCATCCCAAGTTTGGATAGAATTAGGTGCTAACCTCATGAACCATCGTAGTGTAGATATTTTAGAGTGGAAATGAAATAGTTTGATTTTTTTGTTGTTGTTTGTATAATCATAAGTTTAGCATACAACCTTAAACAAAAATAAAAATTGATCAAGATACTTGGAGATTGCTCCCCTAAAAGTTTGTAATACATAAGGTGAAATAACTTTTATGGGAGGATTTTGATCAAGATTTAATCAAATGGGGTATTGGAAATTTCTGGCAATGTTGCTAATTTCACTAGTTTGAAGGACATTACTAGCTCTTTCTAAATTTTCTTGTAAGTCTACCATTATATGTTCCCAACAATAAATATAAATCCTTTTGAATTATCTTTATGGTATAGATTTGTCAAGAGTAGGTAGTGTTGAAATCCTATTTTGTTTTACTTGTAATTGTCTCTTAGGGGATCCTGCACTTGAAGCTAATAATTGTGATTCTTCTAAAATTTCAATATTTTTGGGAATCACTACTACATGCAACTCAGGAGTGGGTATAAGGTCAGCCTATCATCATGGATATCTTCTTCCTGTGGCTTGTGGTCAAAAGGATCTAGAACCTTCCATGAAGGTTTGACTTTGGCCCCTTAAGATTATTTTTATAAATTTATTTTATTATTATTATTATTATTATTATTTTTATTTTTTTGAAATTAGAGGGAAGGGTGTGGGAAAGGTGAGGGAATGAAAGTTTCTAAAGTAGATATAGGTTTAATCAAGAGGATTAATTTAATAAAATGGGGATTAAGTGAGGTTATGATATTTTTTAGGGAAATTAGGGAGAGGAAAGAGAAAATCTTAGAAAATAAAAATAATTAGAATAGTTAGGAAGGGATTAGGAGGGTTTTAGAGGAATTTAAAAAGAATTAGAATAAATAGATAATTAGGAGAAATTTTAGTGAATATTAGAAGGGATTAGCGAGGGGTAGCATAAACTAAAATAAATTAGAAGGATTATGAGGGATTTAGAAAGAAATTAGGTAAGTTAAGAAATAATAGAGCAGAATTAAGAGGAATAAAAGAAGAAAGAGAGATTAGAAGAAATTAGAGAATATTAGAGGACAATTAGAGGGTATTAGGAGAAATTAGGAGTGATTAAGAGGGAATAAAGGTAGTTAGAAGGAATTAGGGGAGTTTAGAAAATAATTAAGAGAAATTGAAGGAATTAGAGGAGAGTTAGGGTGAATTTGAAGGGATTTAGATGAATTAAGAGAGGATTTGGAAAATTTAAAAGTAGTTGGAAGGATGGTTGCAAAATGGTTTCAAAATGACACTTTTTGGGTATCTACAAATGTCTCTCTTTGTATCTCATTGTGTGTAAACACGATGCGGTTCAAAAATTGATGACACCATTTGGATTGATGGTGGATAGAAATGAAGGATTGATGGGGGTTGGTGAGAGAGGAAGGTGGATTTTGGCTTGAGGAGGGTGACATAAGATTGTCCCAAATCAAGGAAAATGTAGGATGCCCCAATCAATAAATGGAATTATGTCTTTAAATATTTGCCTTCAACAGATTGATGAGCTCTATAACAACCTAGAAATCTAGCTAAACTAACTAAAGTATAACAAATAAAAAATTTAAACATATGTTCGATAGGTTTCTTCATATCCCCATCTAGCATGTGTCATCCTACGAAGATATCTAAAACCTAATCTAATATTTTAAGTTGTCTATCTCATCTCCATGATGAGCCAACTTATTCCCTTATTTAATCTACCAAAGGATACACCCATCCCTATACCATACATAAGTCTGTCTGTGTAGATATACTATGCGTATTGCAAATAAGCTATCAATCTCATTCCTCGAATGAGTTAACTTATCTTTTTTGTCAATCAAAAGGGTACGCCCATCACTACACCATATATAATTTCATCTATGTAGGTGCACTATGCGTAGTGAAAATAAGTTATTAGTCTCATCTTTGTGATGAGCTAACTTATTCCATCCCTCACTCCTAGTGATAACCAAATCCCTTTTAGATTTAAATGATTGTTGAATGTATCTAACTAATTTAGTTTTAAGAAGGTTCCTTGTAATAACAATATTTCCTCAAAGTTACTTCACAAGGGACCCCAAAATATGTTAAGCCTTACTTCTCTACTTAACATACATAAGCATATGCATCTTTGGATATTATTTCAAATTTCTTAACTACATTAAACCATTAGGATCTTCTGATATTTCTTTTCTTAGAATATATTATTATGTCTACCTACTTCATTAAGAATTGGATAACATCTATGATAACATCAAAGAAAGTACTTAAATAAGGTACCATTATCCATCTAAACATTAATACAACATGTATGAAAATATAGATCCTTTATAAATAAATAGGAGATACATATTTCATTCAAATATTACATAACCTAAGTATGGTAAAGGATTCCCCACACTTTAAATAATTATGCATTGCAACTAAGAGATTGCTCAACTAGATTCTACTCCAATATGTCTTCCATAACAAGTATTTACTATAACATATATCAAGGGTCAATATCTTGGTCTAGATTTCCTCCTTGTTCCTTCTTGCTTTTCCACAATTTTATGGGTGGTACTAAGGTATTAGAGAAACTCATGGATATTTATGAAGCATGCATCTATATGCATTTACTAAATGACTTAAGAAACAAGTGCATAATATAATTTTGAATGCCAAATTGTAACTATACAAACTACTCAATGCAATTTTTCATAAATCATTCACTCAAACATTAGAAGAAAAATCCCTAATTTCCCACATCCATTATTTATCTCATAAAAAAAGAGATTCATTTTTATCTTTTAGGAATGAAAGTCATTTTTCATTTATCCAATACTAAGTAGTTCAAAAATCCTCTCTTTAATCAATCAAAGGTTCATGATCTTCATTATAAAAAACCATTTCTTTAATCAATTAAGGTCCCATACCCTTAACTAATTAAATACTTACAAAACCCATTTCTTTAATCAATTAAGGTCCCATACCCTTAACTAATTAAATACTTACAAAAAATATTTCTTTAATCAATTAAGGTCCCATACCCTTAACTAATTAAATACTTACAAAACCCATTTATTCAATCAATTAAGGTCCTATACCATTAATTGACTAAATACTTATAATATCCTTTCTTAAGAAGATTAATCCCTCTTTAAATAAACATATAAAGAAACATTCCTTTCGATTCTTATAAAAAAACATAGCCTGTTGAATATCAACCTTAAAAGGGAATTTTCTTATTTCCATTGGTCAACTCAGTTGATTAACAATCAAGTATAGGTGGTCAAATAACATGCAAATCAGCAAACTAGCTGCACCAACTATTGGTGCATCACTCTTTGCCAAGTGGTGTTAAATATATAGGGGGTGACTCCCCCTATATCAAGTTCTACAATGCTCCCATGGGGAGCATGTGGGACTAAACCCACCCTGCACAACAAAAAGGGGGTGTAGAACTGGATTCAAAACTAAGCACGACTAACCGATAATTAGACGTAGCAAATCATGCAATAGCGCATAGGTGGGCTATACAAACATCGATCAATGGATATTATAGGTCCACATGGTGTAAAGATGAAGGCACCCCCAACTAGATACAAGCAGCCCCACTTGGTGGTGGCCTAGACCAATGAGTTGTGGTTAACAACCTAGGGGGTGTCTACCTTATTAAAGGGATGTGAACGCCCCCATATCCCTGATGTGGGATAATTCTTTAGTAATACTGAAATGACCTTCCTTTATTCCATGCTTCTCAAGCATGTATTCGTCATCACAATGAACTAAAACACCCTGTAAGGTTTAGACTTAGAGTAAAAGGGGAAGATAGGGTGGTGAAAATGTTTAAGTGTCATCATCCAATTAAAACAGATGCCCATGCCTAATATAAACTTGTTTCCACAATGTAGCAACCCTTGGCTTCAATCATTTATCAAGATAGAACAATACCCAACTATTCTTCGAAGCCCAAATTATCGTAGTAGGATTCTTAAAAACTTTTAAGGATAGCTTAGTTCTCTAGCATCCCCTGCAACCAAGAGAATATTGATATCAACACAAGAATAGAGCGAAGGAGTAAGTCAGTTTCAATTTTACTAGCAAAGCCATAAGGTCTTGGAAACATCTGACTTGGGATGACAATCCTCCATTGAAATCTTAGCGAAAAAGGAGGTGTAGCTTTATGAAACTAGCTTGAAATAGGGTAAGGGACGGTCGACATAGGTTGATTAAATAAACATGTATAAGTTTCTAGAAAGCATAGCTAACAAAATAAACCCACCATAGTTTAATATACACTCCTCTAATTATTAAAACGGGGATGTAGGCCGACCAACGTTCTTCAAAGGAGCAATAATTTCAAAGGTTGCATGACATAATTCTTTAACTAGAAACTACAGGCTGGTACAACAAAATACAATGACATTATCTTAACAAAAAGCTTCTATGTATTTTGAAAGTCTAGTATAAATTTTTAAAACTTAACGAAAGCAAAACTCCAACCTAAATTTTCCTTGCAAAAAAATACTTCTCCAACTCGAATTTTCCTTGCAAAAAAATACTTCTCCAATGGTTGGCTCCCTATTTTTGTCCTCACTTTTTTATTTCAGTTTCCAAAGAAGAAGAAGGATCCTCCTCCTACCTTCCCTCGACCCCTTTAGCGAGGAGGAAAATCTATGTACCCACCCCAAAGTCTTTTTTCCACATAAATATCATCTACTAAATTAAAAATCCATCTACCCAAGGCGGCCCTAAAGGGGATATTTGAATTTAAAAATAGTTCTTCCCTTTTCAAATATCTTGCCTCCAAATAAGTATATTTATTTCTTTCTCTAATTTATGAAAGATGAATTTATTCATTTATTTTTCTAATTAATATAAGATAAATCTTATTAAGTTTCTTTATCTAATTAAAACAAGATAAATCCATTCATTTTATTTATCTAATTAAAAGGTAAATAGAGGATTAAAATAGAAATTTAAAGCATTAGTATTTATAATATTGAATTCAATTTAATTCAAACCATAAAGGTCATTGATCATTCCTTATTTAAATAAAATACCCATACTAATATTAAACATTAGTATGGTATTTAAGTGGACTAAGGATTAATGGAACCTCTATATCCATTAAACCTTTACAAGGGTAATTCATTCTTTACCCAATATTTTACACGACACATGTAAACAAAGTCAAACATTCAAGTGCATCAAACAAGGTGGGTTGCCTATCGCAAACCCAAATCACCTATCCTAGCCGAAGACTTACAATAATTTCTAGGTTTCAACTTTATGCTAAGGATGGTTGGATTGTTGACAATCACCCTAAAGCAAGAATGCATGCCTATATGAGGGTAGTAGTTCATGTTACCTTGAGATGCCTTAATCATCATTTTCCTTTTCAAGTACCCCATTATCGATGGTCAATTCTACCTCTTCCACCCATGGATGTACTTTGTCCTACACATAAATAATACATCAACAGTACCATATTCCTCAAATATAAATCAATATAAACATTGCATAACCATATAAATGCATTAAAACTAGGCATAAAATAGTCATTCATCAATACATAGTCTATCATGCAAAAATTCTTGGCAAGGTGGGGTTATGAAAATCTGACTTTGATTTGGTGGGCAAGTCAGTCATATGGTGGGTGTCCTCTCGATGCTACCATTGATTGTAAGTGGGCTTACGTGGTGCCACCTTGATGTAGCATAGGCATGTAGACCCTTACAGGCATTGGCATGGCATGTACCAAATTGGTTGGATTGGAGTTTTGATTAAAGAAGATAAGTTATGTTATTTTGCCTCAACAAAAGGTATTTAATGATAGCCTTGGGATAAGATTCTTGGACACATGCAACTCCAAAATTGTGTGTTTGAGTATTAGACTTGTTAGATTTTGATGTAATGTGCAATGGGAGATAATAATCACAAGATGCAGAATAATATAAAAGAAAGTAAATTTTCAAGATGATTGAAGCATGCTTGAATAGAAAAAACATAAATGAATACAACATAGTTATGGACGAAATGAACACTCCATTAATGAAGCTACTTAACTACATTGTACCAATCACCAATAAATGGTGATATACACATCCCTGCACTACTACCTATGACTATGTTGTAAGAAAATCTATCTATTTATGTCCCTCTTATCTTATCTAATAATGAGGCCTTTCTTATATAGGAAAATAGGTTCCTTGGCCAAAACTCTACCTAGATGTGAAAGAGACAACTTGCACATATATAGCTTGCATATTGACACTCGTGCATTTATTAAATTGCATGAAGTAACTAGATAAATTTCCCCTAAAGTAATATAATGTCCTAAGTATGTACCTTGGAAGATGCATTTACATAACACAAATTATGGAATAGACTCTAATTCTAAAACCCCCTATATTATATTATTTAGGTATTGAAGACTTTAGTCTTCAATATGGATCTTCCTCTTCATATTGATATTGGTACTCTTCCTCTGTATTCTTTGTAAAATGTTCAAGCAAATAATTATTGTCTCTACAGTATGTAATATTTGCTTATAGAGCTTTCACCTCATAGGTGTTTGTGGTTTCTTCCAGTTCTGCAATTTCTTCTATCCTCTGAGCCAAGTGTCCCTTCTGATTTCTTTTTTAATATTCTAGTTGAGGATAATTGGTTGCTCGCTAAAATTTCTATTGATGAGGGTTCCTCTGATATTATCTAAATTAATTCCCATTGTACATATGATTTCCTTGCTTTTTATTTTTGAGATTGAATATGCAATAGTTGGTACTATGACATTTCTTTATGCATATCTAATAATACCATGTTTTTCATCCTCTTGCTGAAGTAATATTTCCCTATGGATTATATTTCGATGCAATTGCAGTGTTAGTCATATCATCTTTCATAGTATTTTCTACTTCATATTCTTGAAGTATATTGACTAGGTCATCAAAAGAAGTATCTTTGCTTAAAACCTGTAAATATCTGACCAAATGTTTATAGTTGTTTGGAAGTTCTCTCATGGTTACTTGAGTGAGAAGTTCATCCTTAATTGTTTATCCTAAGGTCAATAGTTTTCCTTTGATATTTTCTACCTTAGGAATAGTTCTATGCTCTCACCACTATTCATCTTTAATGAGTGAAGTTGACTTTGAATATGAAGAATGGTCGCTTTATTCTTTCCTTAAAAACTTTTCTCTAGGCTTTTCCATGCACCTGAAGATGTTTTGGCTGAATTGATATATGGTTGAATCTCATCAGTGATAACAAAAGTAATTATCATAAAGGCCTTTGAATCATTTTCCTCAAAATTTAGGATTTATGTTTCACCTGTGGTAGGTCTCTGTGTTTTCCCTTTGATGACATCCCAAAGTTTTTCATATACTAAGATTGCTTTCACTTTGTTTTTCCAAGAGAAATAGTTTGGACCCTTGAGTAGTTGAGATTCTACTAGGAAGAATTTATTTGATGCCATTTGAATCACCCTAATATCAATTCTTAGATTTTTTGGACTTCCTTATGTCTCCCTAGAGATATAATATAGTTATTTTGTAAATATATAGTTCAATCTTAGTTAATTTTGTACAAATTTTATAAATATCAAAAATCAACTTCTTAACACCTTATTAATCCTATTGAACTAAGAAATTTTCAAATTTAAAGAGGTTTTAATGTTGGATTTTTTTTGTCCCCTTAGATAAGTTTTGAGACAAGAATATTATAATTTTCTAAACTTAATAAAAAGCTTTAATAACCCCTTTTTATATCCCTTGGATTATTTCTAATTTTCAATAACCTAGTTTGGAGTTGTAGCCCTTGACTCCAAAATTTAAAAAATTAGAAATATATTAATATTTATAAATTTTAAATGAAATAACTCCAAATAGTATTCCTTATTTCTCCTAGGTTATGCTTTGCAAATATTAGACATTTTTAATATTTAATTTCCCTAAGTTTTACTTTCAAATGAAGATTGATTCCTTCCAATAATTCAACCTTATAATATAACCTTATAACTCCCTTTATATGGAAAGCAAATTAGATGGAAATTGTACCTTTATAAAACCAACAGTAGACTATCCTTGGGTGTTGTGAGTAATGGAAGATTCTTCCACTTGCTACTTGCTTCAACACTCACTTTAATGTCGTTTGACCAGAATTAATATGCTTTTTTGTTTTCTATCGGATTGTCCTCCAAGCTGTTGTCAATAGCTATCGAGCTACTATCATGATACAACCTGGATATTACCGAGTCACTTCAAACTAGTTTTCTACCATTGATGCCTTTAATTGACTATCCTTTCACCTCCTTTCCCACCCTTTTATGGAAGATTAACTTGATTTTTGTGACAAGTATCACAACTATTACGTATGAGCGCTCATTCCTTTGTAATGCACCAGCTTCCTTGTTTAGTGCTTCTTTTGTACTATGTAATGGATGAGTGCTCCAGTGGGTGCTTGCTTGAGTCTTATGGAGGATAACAAGTGCCACCTCCTTAATATTCCTTGTAACTCCTGCATGAGGATTCTTGAGTGTTGAAATATAGAAATATTATGCCAAGTGGCATTCAAACACTTTGCATGAATACATGTGCTATAACGCTTCCAAGGAGAGTATAACTCCTTTCATATGCCTTCTCTTAGCTTGCTTCATTTCTTGGATAGCAAGAAACCTTCTATTTTGTAGGTGATTTGATGAAGCATTGTGGAGCTTTGAATGGTGATTTTGAATGTGATATTGGTGCTTCCTTTGGTGGACTATATTCACCAAGTTTGATACCTGAATGTAGCACCTTTTCTCCTTGTCTACTATGCCTTCAATATGTTTTTTCCTGTGCTTATTTTGTAGTGTCGATATCCACTTGCTATGTTGTTCGTCCATGTTGGTAGAAGTAGATTTTATGCCTTCCCTTCATAGATGAGCTCCCTTTCTATCTATGTAAATGTAGCTTGATAACCTCCTTGTGTGGGATTTGATATTGCAGGCTTTTCCATCCAAGCTATGTGGAGAGTGAGCCCTTTGAGTGGCTCATTTTATCATGGAATAGGAGTGCAAACGTACGTCCTTCTTTGGTTGGCTTACCCTCTAGATTTTGTACCTTTTGAGGCACCTTTATATCTACTTTATTCCTGCGTATGACGTATTTTAGAAGTGCAATACCATGTAACCTTACATGTATATAAAATTTTCTTTATTGCACCTTTTTCTTGCACTCTTTTGCAGGTCTAAAATTCTGCCTTTGTAGCAGATTTTTGAATGTAGATATGAGGGTTTTTAGGATGTCTCTTTATCTATACTCCTTACCATTTTTGCTTGGAAGATTTGATGATAAATCCAAGACTTGAATAATGTAGATAGAATATTTTTGTGAAAGTAATTTTCTGCCTTTATAACAAAAAATTAACCCTATAATGCTTTGGATTTGAGACTCACCAAGTCTCAATATTTAAAGCTTCTATTTATGTTTTTGGTTTGTTGTATTCTTCTCCAAAACTTGGATAATTCTAACCTTTTTCAGTGGCTTCTCTTGGCCCCAATATGCTGCAGATTTTGTGCTTTAATAGTGTCTTTAGACACTTGATACAAATCATATTTTGTGTCCTTCAAAAAACACAACTAATTTCTTTTTTAGAGTAGTATAATAGTGCAAGTCTTTTATTTTTGTTGAAAAAGCCATTATATTAATAAAATAATGTCTAATCATACAAAAAAGGTTGGTGGGATTAGCACACCTAGTAAACCAACACATTAACTACTGTGGTTAGGAGTACATAAGAGTATTAGAATAAATCCACAAAATCCATATAACAACCACCAAAACAGTGTCAAATATGCGTTCAGAAAGAAAGGAGTCAGGAAATCACTGCCAAGTGGAAGGCCTAAAGTTTTCCTCCATAAGGTCTAAGTCCATCCAATAGTTGAAGATGTCAGAGCCTCTCAACCATCAACAATAGTACCACTAACAATACAAGTCTATGCATTTGGTATAGTTTCACCCCAATTAGGGGCATCATCTTGCTCAGGAGGCCAAACATCCCAACCAGAGGCCAGGCGATATGGGCCTCTAGCTCTAGATTCTCCACATTTGTGTTGTGGGGGGGGTTGGGACTAGTGTGTGGTAGTAGAGGGTTGTGGTCAACGATGGGTTCCCCAATGAGTTAAAAACTAGGACTTGGAAGGGTAAGTAAGAGGCATACGACTCATAGTGTAGGGCGCATTCCCCCAATGATCCATGAGGGTACATAAGTACTATAGCTCCACATGTACTTTTTCAACTTGTACTTGAATATGTAACCAGTAATCAAAGAATATAGCATATTTATCAACAATAGAGAATACACGCCCGACATATTGCTAAGAAAAAATAGCTCTATTATGGGACTTCCAAAGATAAAACAGGGTATCAATTCTAAAAATATTTTACTTTTAATGCACTAATATTACACCTTATCACTCCAATCAACTCTCAAATTAATGCACTAACAATTTACTACAACTAATCAAGAATAACCTAAAATGAATCTTTAAGAGTTATTTTGTAATTTCACTACAATTAATATTGTAGGACTTAGTCTTCTTTTTCTTTTTCCAAAGTAGATGATAGGTAGTTGATAGAAGTAATTCATAAATATAATCAACTCCTAATCAATGTGCAAATGAACCTAAAAAATAATATTTCTTTTTGCACTTTTGAATACTATAATCTAATTGGAACTTCAACCTAAATTCAAGTGCTTTAACAAATTTGATAAGTAATCCAATTAATGAATCTACTTGCACAAAGAAGTTGCTTACCTTTTTTTTGAAAGTCTCTATACATATTTTGTTGCTTCTGTAGAGGATGTAGATCTTAGTTTCTAGGATCACCAAGTTGCTGCTTTGAGTAGGATCCTGTAGCTCTTTGTATACTATTTTAAACAACTCCTTCTGCTTTCTTTCAAGACTGGAATTTCTTCATAGATATTTTCTATTGATTTCTTCTCTTTTGCTTCAGGTTTTGTATTGATTATGAAGAAGACCTTCCTAAATTTATTGTAGGAATTTTTCCAACTCATTGAATCTTCTTTCCCTACAACAAAGTATTAGTATTAAAATATTTATTTTGCTTCTGAAACAAATATTCTCTTCGAATTATTCTCCAATATCAAGTCTTCTATGGCCTTTTTCAGTATCAAGGCTTTTGTGGCCTTTTCTAGTATCAATACTTCTATGACATTTTTATGTGCTAAGGCTTCTATGGCCTTTTCTAGTATCAAGGCTTTTGTGGTCTTTCTAGTATAAAGACTTTTGTGGCTTCTCCTTCAAGGATCCTATGGTATTTTTGTGTGAAGGCTTCTATGGCCTATTCTTCAACTTGTGAAGTTCTTCAATTCAAAAATGAAGATATTTAGTCTCTTGGCTTCACCAAAACTCTTCACTAGAATTCTTCTTCCGAAATATTCTCCTCTTGCACAATGAACTAATCTCTGCACTATGAAGGCACGCCGACCTTCGAGCAATGAATTTGGAGTATCCTAGCTTTCTATTGTAGGAGTACCAATCCTTTAATAATTAATTATCTACAAAAAAATAAACTTGAGATAAAAGTTAGTAAATTCTAGATATCCTGGATCTTCACTAGATGATCTATCAATCCAGTGGATTGAGTGTTGAGTCCTGGTCTTCACAAGTTTTTCTTGTAACTCTGTGGAAAGACTCTAGTCAAGTGCAATATTAGTATTTTCTAGAACTAAGATTTCTTTCAGTCCTCACTCGTGACTCTCCCTAATTATACCACCTAGATTCTTCTAACAACTTTTGATAGTGGTTGGTCCAGCAGCATCGATTTGAAAAAATACTTAGGCTCAAAGATAATGGTGGTTTCCCTATTAACCTACATAGACTAGATCTATCGTAGCTCTGATATAACTGTTAGTTTTTGATGTAATGAGCAATGGGAGATAACAATCACAAGATTCTGAATAATATAAAAGAAAGTAAATCTGCAAGATAACTAAATTATGCTTGAATAGAAATAACATAAATTAATACAACATAGCTATGGAGGAAATGAACACTCTATTAATGAAGCTACTAAACTACATTGCACCAATCACCAATATATGGTGATATATACAACACTGCACTACTACCTACGACTATGTTGTAAGCAACTCTATCTATCTATGTCCCCCTTCTCTTATCTAACAATCAGGACTTTCTTATATAGGAACATAGGTTCATTGGCCAACACTCTACCTAGATGTGCAAGGGATAACTTGCACATATACAGCTTGCACATTGACACTTGTGCATTTATTACATTGCATGAAGTAACTAGATAAATTCCCTTTAAAGTAATCTAATGTCCTAAGTATGTACCTTGGAAGATACATTTACATAACATAAATGATGGAATAGACTCTATTTCTAACACTTTTTTGGGATAATTTTATGGGTATTGTCTACCTCCTCAAGTGATGAGTTGATGGAGAGAAGGGATAACAATAATGAATCGCTTAACAAATAGGGGAATGTGTGAGAGAAGGATTGATGAGATGGTGATAGGAGGCTTGGGATGTGTTGTCTAGTTTTTTTATAACTATGAGTGTCCTTATGGTAATCAAATCATCCTACTAGAGTGCATGGATAACCAGTTGTTGCAACCCCCAAGTTGACTAGAGTAGATTACTAGGTACGAGGTTCACTCGAGGATCTAGGCTAGGTAAACATAAATGTAAATCTAATCCAAGAAATGTAATCTAGGAAAGCAATAAAATCTAACCTACAAAAGCAATAAATGGCATGAAGTAAAATTTAATCTAATGTAGAAAAGTAAATCTAATCTATTGCATAGAAAAATAAAGTTGATGCAATAAAGGAAAGCTAATCTAATGAAAGTAAATCTATTCTACAAACATGAAAGGAAATCTAATCTATGGCTTTGCTTTTGCTAGAGCAAAATGGGGTTGTAATAAAATTTAATCTATGAACATGAAATGAAATCTAATCTATGGTTTTGCTTTTGCCCAAGCAGAATGGGGCTCTACTTTTGCCCTAGCAAAATGGGGCTCCAATTTTTTCCTAGTGAAAGGGGTTGTAATCTAATATAATATTAGAATATGAAAGGAAATATAATCTATGGCTCTACGTTTTCCTAAGGAGAATGGGGTTGTAATAAACTATAATCTATGAACATGAAAGGAAATCTAATTTATGGCTTTGTTTTTGCTCGAGCAAAATGGGGCTCTACTTTTACCCTAGCAAAATGGGGTTGTAATCTAATCTAATATATGAACATGAAAGGAAATATATGGCTATGCTTTTTTTTGAGCATAATAGGGCTCTGATTTTACCCTAGCAGAATGAGGCTTTGATTTTGCCCTAGCAGAATGGGGTTGTAATCTATTCTAATCTATGAACATGAAAGGAAATCTAAGCTATGAGATAGGAAAGTAAATCTAACCTATGAATGAAATAATGATCTAGGAAAGGAATAAAACCTCATCTACGAAAACAATAAATGGCATGAAAATAAATTTAATCTAATGTAGGAAAGTAAGTCTAATCTACTGCATAGAAAAATAAATTTAATATGATGCAAGAAAGTAAAGCTAGTCTAATGCATGAAAGTAAAGCTATTCTAATGCATGAAAGGAAATTTATTCTATGAATGTGAAAGAAAATCTAATATATGCCTCTACTTTTAACTGAGTGGAATGGGGCTCCACTTTTTCCCAATCAAATTGGGGTTGTAAGCTAATCGAATTTATGAACATGAAAGTAAAGCTATGCTATGGCTCTACTTTTGCCTGAGCATAATGGGGCTCCATTTTTTCCTGAGCAAAATGGTTTTTATGGTTGAATATAATATATGAACATGAAAGGAAATCTAATATAAGGATAAAAAAGGAAATATAATCTATGAATATATAAGGAAATGCTAAACGAAGGTAGGATTTGATTGCTTGATTTGATAGGGAGAAGATGTGATACCATGAACATCTCCCAAGTTGATCGATCGATTGTTTGATTTATTTATGGAGCAGGTGTAATACCTTTAACACTTAGCCTAATTTTAAAATATTTTCTCCATTCAAAGGCACACAATTATCAAATATTTTAGAATGTATTTATATAGATGCAGCTACATAAATACCACCTGTGTGAGCTTCCATGTACTCACAAACTGTGGTGATTTTTCACACCCCATCATATCCCACCTTACCTCGCACGGTCACCTCTTCTTAGTCTGCCTGAAGGAAGGTTACTTAGTCTTCTTGATTATGCTTTGCCTACCCCAATATTTGGATACATGTTCCTCTCATGGTCGCCTCTTCTCAGTTTTCCTGAAGGAATATTACTTGGTATTTTTAATTATGCTTTGTCTACCCCAAAAGTTGGATACTTTTTCTTGCAACCACATTTCCATCAATAGTACCATATACTAATAGCAAAAGCAAGAAAATTAATAGCTAAATTTGAAGGTATGTTACAATAAGGTTGTATTTTATATTATTCAAAGGGAGTGCAAAAGATAGTTTCTTTTAAGGTTTATACCTACACATTAAAATAGGAGTTAGATATATTTCGATAGAAAGAAAATTATCATCTTCCTATTATATAGTTATAGCAAATAAGACTACATTAAGTTATAGAGATTATAGTTCTCTACAAGGAGCAATTACTAAGTGCATATTTCAAGGAGTAATAAGGTGAGATTAATATTGCACTATACTAGTTGTTATTTATATGCACTAAGTACTTTTAGATTGTAGTGAAAATTAGTGCATATTACAAGTTATTTTTAAGGAGTAATAAGGTGAGATTACTACTGCACTATTCCAATTTTTCTTAAGAGCATCAAGCTTGCAGATATTATTGGTGCATTAATACTAGTTACCCTTAAGTTTTAAAGTTCATTAAGAGATTATCATTGAAGGAAGTTACAGTGCACAAAGTTGGGTAGAAGTGAAGTGTCTAAAGATATTATTGAGCATCCATAACCTACAGCATATCTTGGTTAAAGTAAGTCACCAAAATAAGAAAAAATAATAGCAATATTGCTCTCAAGAAGCCACCATATCAAGAATATTAAATGTCATGAAAAAATAATATATTCGACCTATTATCCTGGTGCAAGTTAAGACATTACAATGGCCAAGCAAGGATGGTTACAAGGCAGTCATTTCTACAAGGTAAAGGGGCAGATTTCAAGCGTGAAAAGAGAGCCATCAAAGGGCTCATATTGATCAATAATCAAGGTGTCTAAAGATACTATATCCACCATAAAATCAAGTGCCTATAGCAAGCTTCAAACTTACAGCATCAAGCCAATACAAGGAGGCTATTACTGACTATTATCTACATAGAAGGAACAGTACTAAAGACAAGCACGAATAAGCAAGTTACAAGAAGCTTTACCCAAGGTAGAATATGAAGGAACCATTGGCTAAAACAAAGCTTCCATAGCCACAATTGGAGTGTCATAGAACCTCCATCGAAGCATTCCTTAATGCCTTAGCTAGAGACACCCACACGACATCTACGTTAGCTTGGAAAGAAGGCATTGGAGATAAGTTATCAAGAGCATTTGCTGGCAAAGGATATACAAGTTTTAATAAATTGGAAGGAATGTCTATATGCAGAAAACTTGAGCACCACATTTAATCTAGAGCCAAGGTATCTTGTGCTACTTGACACAACCATTCTAGGCACCCTCACATTTCTCAATGTATATCCAGGAGAAGAATGCTCAAGGAATAATCTAATGTCTATCTTTGAGTTGGTTATAAGCATCATTGGGAGGTTACTTGCCACAATAATCATTGTAAGGAGGAATGGGTGTTGAAAGAACCTAATTCTCAATGCCCATATTTAACATAACTCTTAAATACCACTTGTTCAAAGTTGAAATGCATCTATGCTATTTAAAGCACCTAAACTCGAAGGTGGAGAAAAAGTGTATCCATAATGAGCAAGAAAGAGTACCCATACACAATGAAATATGAGCGAAAAACATTAAAGGTTTGAATTCAAAGTTTATAAGAGGGTCAAAATAGCTTTAAAGACTTGTTGCCATTGGCATACGTCTACCATTGAAGGAGAGTAGTGCACAATAAGACAACACACAACACTCAGTATTTAGGTGTTGGAGCATTATATTTTTTTTTAAGTGAAAAACCCCTTATGGGGCTACCTTGGTCTAAGAGAACATGAACAGGGGGTTCTACACCATCAAAGTCACCCGAGGGTCGCACCCAGCCCTGCCAGTACCAACATTATCAATTGGATTTTGGGTACCCAATTCAGTTTTTTGGTAGGGTGGAGATTCGAACCTGGGACCTCCCTTGGAGGATTGCCCTCTTCTCTCCAACTCACCTACAACACCTAGGTGGTGTTGGAGCATTATCAAGGTAAGGTTTTTACCTTAATTGAATTGCTTTCATTAAGGAACTATAAGGAATATAGCATAAGGTTGAAACCCTTATATTATTTACTTTGGAAATAATAGCAAAATCAATCATAATTTTGAAAGCAAATTTATAGGAGATTTATATACTTAAATAGTTTAATATTTGAAATTAAATACCATAAGAGATATAAGGGTTTCTAATTGGAAAATTAAAATTCTATTATTGCAAATATTATTACTTTCTAATATTCCAAATTAGGGAGTTATAAGGTATACTACACCAAACATAGTTTATTGAAATTTAGAAATATTAAAATATTGGATATTAAGGGCTATAAAAGGAAGTTCATTATTTACTTAAAGGAGTTGGAATTATTTACTTACACTTGTCTCATACTCATATAAAAGGTATAAAATAAATCTAACTGTAGACACCAAAATCTGGCACCCTCTAGATCACATTCACCACCTCACCATCAAATCCTGCATAATAAAGATATATGCCTAAGTTCTAACTTAGGGATATAAAATCCTGCACATGATTCTATTTTCCTAATTTATTTAATTAGGAAAATCACCCTAGGATACCTTGTCCACACATTGGACATGTGTCCTGGACACTTCACTTAGAATCTTTGCCACATCTCACCCACTCTTGTCCCCTTTTGTCTTTGCACATAGGACAGATTCCCAACACCCATGTTGCATCTAATCCACTTTGTCCCTCTTGTCCCTTCACATAGGACAGGATCCCATGTTTCACTCCACTTGCAGCCACATCACCCCAGTTAACTGAGGCACACTGGATGACTCACTCTAACTGCCCCTTCCACTTAACAGCCCAGATTTACCACTTGGCAAACCAGGCTTGCCACCTCTCACTTCCCTCCAAAACCCCAGGGAGCCTATAAAAGCATCATTGATCCATCAAGAAAAGGGAGCTGAATTTGCATACCGATAGGCTGCCAAAATATGCCTAGACCCGACGAGAAACTGAGAGCGTGAGCTCGAATATGATCATTGGCATGCATCCCGAGGTGACCTATCATCTCAGCCGAAATCGCCCACCCGTGGTTCTATAGTCAAAAATGTGCATCCATGGTTTCGCAACCGTAGGTCCATGGTTTCCATCCCGTAACCACATTTCCACGGTTCCATAGTCCCGAACAGAGATAAGTAATCGAACATGTTGAGCAAGGTTTTTATTAATTGAATATTTTATGTTATCTGCTTTGCATATGCATATCAGTGATAGGTTTATAAATAGTATTGGTTTTACCGCTTGACTATACAGGTGCTATTAATCCCCCTTGCTGGTTTTGTATGTGTACAGGTAATAGGTACCTTGAATGAGTTGTTGAAGCTGGAGTGGTCCCTTGCTGGATACCAAAGCCCCCTCACCCCTTTGAAGCTGTGACGAAGGAATGAAGAACACCACACCCTACGAAAGAGTCGAAAGATCTCCCCTCCTCCATCGAAGCATTGCATATCAGATAGACAAGAAGAAGCATTGTAACATTGCTCCCAACACGCTTGGGGCAATTCAAAAATCCTTTTGTAACACATTGTATCACCATTAATACAAAAGGGGCATTTTGGCAAAATTACTTCTCTCTCTCTATTTTTATTTAAATAAATTGTGTTCAGTTCTTTGGTTACAGAAATGGCGATCACGGTGGGACCCCCTAAGGGTTCCATTTTGTTTTGCCTTGCTTTTTAAATCTGTTTACTAATCTCTGTCTGCACCTACAGGTTTCGGGAATTCGAGATGCACACGGATTCGACCTTAGATCGACACTTTCAAAAAACCTTGCGGCCGAACTGTTCACTGTGGAAATGCAGAGACGCGGTTTCTATCTAAGTAAACGTAGATACGTGGTTTGAAAATGTAGAAGCATGGTTGTTGCATGGGAAACATGGGTCGACGGTTTACAGTAGGAAGGAGCGGAAGGAACATAGGTCTGTACTTCATGCTTTCTGTTTCATTTTTGCCTTAGTTCTAGTTTAGATTGCATTTAAGTAGATTAAGAGTCCTAATCCTGTATGCCTTTGTGTGCACTTAGGTCTTAGGGATAGGAGAAAGAACTTAAAATTTTGCATTCACACATAAAATAACAAGGAAAATTTGAAAAAAAAATCTGCATTTGCATAGTAGAAAATAGATCATTTTGCATTCACCGGGTTAGGAATAACTCAGGTGTTTATTTCAGGTTTGGGTCTATAATATTATTCTATTTCTGTTGATAGAAAGGACCCACGCATCCATGGTTGGGATATCCCAAACGCAGATGCACGGTTGGCAAACCGTGCACCCATGGTTTACCAGAACTAACCGCGCATCCACGGTTAGCCCTGTTAAACAGAATATGATTAAATTAGACCTAAAATTGGTACTTTTGCCCCTGATTTGTTGTTTTTCATTCTCTTTTTTCTGCTTTTTTGCATTTAGGCCATTGAAACAGAATTGCATAGTAATTTTGCATAACACCCTAGTTAAACAAAACCACCACACACTCACATAAACATTGGAAAATGATTGGATTTCATCACCGTCGGGTTTGGATTTCATCACCGAACCACCAACATTATACCCTATTCTTAGCCAAGGCCGATTCCAAGATCCATCATAACCCATGGGTGATAGCACGCATCTCTCTTCGGAGAGGTGTATCGTAGACTATGGGTGAACTGGGTGAGGAATTGGTAGGACCTGTGCTCCCTGGCCGTGTGTGGACTTCATTACCACACATTATAGGTGGGATTACGTGACCTAGAGTTCATAGCCAGGTTGTCGAGCTATGAGTATACAGGTGAAATCCTAGATTCATTTAGGGCAAAACATTGAGCACACGTCTTTTTCATTTTTCAAACAAATTTAAAAAAAAAATACGAAAATCTAGCATCAAAAATTTTGTGTGTTTATTTGCTTTGTGTGTTGTATTGCATTGTATTGTCACTTTACTTGCATAGATAGTCTCACTTCGCATCTTACCACATAGTAGCGTATGGTAGTGACTCGTAATCAAGCTAAGAAACTAGTGTCAAACCAAAGTCAGTGGTCTTCCCCTATGGCCTCTCAGTCTGGCAATGTCCCTCACACTTCGGTGGTGGGACAAGTAGGTATGCCCCTTTCTATGTCCCAGAGTCTTGATGTAGGGCCTTCTAATAATACCCCCAACATGGACATAGACATTATGCATAGAGCTACTCACACAACCATACCTGAGACACCTAGGAGTGAACCTCCTACGGTGGTAGACAGTCAGGTCACCATGATAGATATGGATACTATTAGAATGTACTTGAATGCAGCTGGAATGGTCTTCCCATCATTACCACCACTCTCCATCCCATCACGTGTCATACCCTCATCACAACAAGAATCCATATTCACCTATCCGTAGTAGTTAGAACATATTTTCACCAATCCTCTCTTTGAGTTGGTTGCTGTAGCATTGGCCAATCAACCATCATCATCCAACCAAATTCCCCCCACATTATCACAACAAATGACCATTACCACTAATCCCTTGTATGAAACAATTCCTATTGTTTCGCAAGCCCCAACATCCATTCCTCCATCCACACTTGTAGGACATACGTCTCATACCATTCCATAATCAATAGCGATACATTTTTCTACTTACCCCCCATCTACCTCCACTACCATGGTTATTTCACAACCAACTCAGTCCACCACATCACAGGTAGCAGTCCCTACGTCAAATGCAATTGCTATGCAACAAGATTTCTTACAATTGCAGCAAATGATTTTAGATAATGCTAACCGTAGAATGAACCCTGACCCTAACCAGCATTTGCAAGGGATTGAGAAAAATCTTCCACCTACATCTCATCAACCTAATGCCTTTATCCAAGATCCATCTTGGGTAATGCATCCTCCCTCTACCACTATGGTTCATAATCAACCACCACACCCATATGCTAACATAGCAGGTCAGCATAATATCATACCTCCATCACCCCATCCATATCATAACATCCCTCAACATCCATACCATAACACATTTCAGCCACCCATGTCTTATCACCCACAACCTACATACAATCCACCCCATTACCAGCAACATCAAGTACATTCGAGTGTCAGTCCTGTAGATGACCCTAGATACCAGTTTCTACAGAGTCAGATTGATAGTCTTGCCATGCAAACTCTAGGTTTGCAATACCAAAAGCCAACTTTGAGGCAACTACTCAATCACCCTATTCATGCTTCGGTACCAGAGCTGCCATATCCACATGATTTTCAAATACCGAAGCTTGAATTTAAAGGGGAAGAGGATCCCCATGAGCACATAACAAGATTTGTGAATGCATGCTTCAGAATCAAAAGCAATGATGCATTACTATTACATACATTTCCTCAAACATTAGGGGGAGAAGCCCAAGACTGGTACAACCACCTGCCACATCAAAGTATTTTTACCTTTGAACAACTAGCGGACCAGTTCCTGGAAAGATTCACCCTAAATGTTAGAAAACAAACAACATTGACTGATTTGATTTATCTAAAACAATATGACGATGAATCAGTCTATGACTTTGGCAATAGATGGAGATCAGTCATGATCAAGTTACCATTTTCACTCCCTATGCCAGAGATAATATGAATGTTCATGAAGAGTTTTGGTAGACCCATCTCTTCATTGCTACAACTACAATAGTATAGAACATTCGATGAGGCACTCGCCCAAGCAAAACTGATTGAAGAAATCAAAATTCAAGAAGGTGAGATTAAGCCTAAGAAGAAAGAGTGGCACAATAAGAATCAAAAGGGGAATAACCATGGTCAGTCCAAGACCGCATAGGTTAATCAGATAGTTTTGAGCCAACCACAGTCAAATCAACCAGCTCAAACACAAATCCAACAACCCCAACAACAACAACAACCACAACAATCAAATTATCAAGCGGTTCCACCCCCACAGTAGGCACAAAATTAGACACAACCTGCGGAAAGGCAACAATGTCATTTTAAGCCAAAAATAAATTACACACCAGTACAAGAGCCATATTCATTAGTATTTCAGAAGTTGTATGTGGCAAAACTTTTTAATTTGCCGAAAATGAAACCTGATGATCCTAACAAACCAAAGACAAAAGGTTACAAAGAACACCTCTTTTGCATCTATCATAGACAAAGAGGACATGATATTGAAGGTTGTCATGGATTTAAAGGAATTGTGCAAGATTTATTGGAAGTGGGTACAATCAAAGTTGACAACCCACTAGCCCAAAATAACCAAAACCTAGGCATATATCAGACACCTTTGCCACATCGAGAGGCAAATCAACAACCGATGGGAGCATCAACTTCTACAGTTCCTCCCAATCAGGTTAATTATGTGTCTCAACTGCCACAAGGTTTTGTAGGGGCTATCAGTATAGTTACCCATGGACAAAGGTAAGCTAATCGCACAACTCAAGCTCCGACAACATCACCAACCAATGTGCCCATACAACTTGGATCGAGTGGGCCACCACCACCTTTCCACAACCACCCTGTTGTTACACTGAACAACCGGTTAACACAGAGTTTGAAAATGGCTTCAACAAAATTGTCAATTTATGAGCTAATACAACAATCAACACCTCATAGGGAAGCATTGATGGAAATTTTAAAGTCTATTCAAGTACAATCAGAAGACCCCAATGCATTCAATTCCTTTGTGGGTAGTGTGCAAAAGTGCATGGAACCCTCGATAGTATTCTATGACTTTGAGGAAAAACAAATATCAGCAGATTCACCTGATCCACCACTGCACATAGTAGCTCACATTGACAGGAAACCCTTCAAGAGAGTGCTTATTGATATTGGTTCTTCAATCAACCTCATTACCACACCTGCCATGATGAAGCTCAACGTCCCATCATCTCACATCACAACATCCACATTCACTCTTAGGGCCTTTAATGACGCTTTATGCTCAACTGTAGGGAATGTTGTTCTTCCCGTCACCATGGGGGTGAAAACAATACATGTTCTCTTTCACATCTTGGAAGGGGAAATGCAATATAACATACTTCTTGGATGCCCTTGGATTAGGGAAATGAAGTGTGTGCCTTCAACATTGCATCAATGCTTAAAATATGTGCATGAAGGCAAGGTACATTGCATACCAGCTGACACTGAACCTTTCAAGTACTGCAACTTTATTTCAAACCCATATGAGCCATTGCTTCCATCAACACATCTAACCATCCAACCACTAGTCATTAGAACCATTCCATCCAGCACCACATCATCAAAAGCACCCATTCCAGAAGAGTTGCCTATAGTTGACCCAAATTTTGCATCCAAAAGCGTTAGCTCAGTGCATCCTTCAAACACCGCATTTCATTTTCAAATTACACCCACCCATCCTACTAATCAATTGCCAACTCCATCTAGTACACTTCTAGATCCAAAGCAACCATTCACATTCAAAGCACAACCCACATCATCAACCACTACTTCATAGTCATTAGAACCCGTAGTCTCACAAATAGGGCCACCTATTAGAGATAATCCACCACCACCAATAGAGCCAAGAGCTAATGCTCAAGAACCCTCTTCATCCACTGAGCCATTAGCCACACAACCATCTAGAGTTGCAATACATCTCGCCAATCCAAGTATTGGTGAGTACATTATTGAAAGTGTCACAGTTACACCACCTATTGAGTCAGTCAGGGATTACGGTCACCCTCATGACCCACCTTTAGCTATAGGTGATCTGTATAGAATGGGTTCTCAAACAAATGCAATCAATTTCATATACGGAGGGGTAGATTCTTCATCTGACCCACCTCCTCAAGACGACAACTTTTTACAAGAGTTTAATGAAAACATTGATTATTTGTCTAACCCAAGTTTCCCAGTGAGATATTTTTGAAGGGTTAATTGGCAAGGATATGGACTTGGAAGACATGAACAAGGTCCTCACCACATAATTGAACCAGAATACAGAGAGCCAAGTGACCGCTCCGGTTTAGGCTACAAACCTTCCATCGCAAGTTCCTCTTTGAATCAAGCTTTCCAAGAACTTGACATAGAATGTGAAGAAGAAGAGGAAAAGAGTGATGAGGAGGATGAACCTGATGAGGAGGATGAACCTAATGATGAGGATGAACAAATAGAAAGTAGATACCAAATCTACAATTTTTACCCTCAAGAGCAAGCCTTACAACGAGAAGTAGATTATGAAGATCCTACTGAGTTGGCATACCTTAGGCAAGACCCTGAGCCACTAATACTAGGACCTCATACAAATGCTAATGGCTTCTGGATGAGTGACAACGATGAACCCGATGAAACTAAAATGATTTTCATCAACCATGCTCTTGAGATACAAGCCAGGAGAATGCTCCAAGCTGAAGCACGTCCTGAATGGCTTAATCAAGAAGAAGAAGAGCCTCAAGAAGAGATAATATATGGAGAAACCATGCAAAGAGATAACTGGTATCAAAAGAAGTTTCCAATAGACCGCACACTTTTTTGGCTAAACAAAGAGCGTGAGGGTCCTGAACCAGAACCTCCTCCATCACATTGGCAAAGCATGCAGCACAACCAATCACACACATTAGGTCAGTTGCAACCTAGAGAATATGAGTCATCAATTCTTGAATCGCAACCACCTCATTTCCATCAAGTCAACATGATTTCTGTTGATTTGCTCACCCCACTCCGTAATCCATATGATGAGACAAAACCGATCCATATCGACACTAGTCTCATAGCCATGGACAGGATTTCATCCCCGCCATCCACTACTGAATTCATCCTATCCGAAGAGTTGTTGCACGCTTCAAACGCTTATATTCCACAACAACCTTCATCATCAAACAATTCAGTTTTTCAAACTGAGATAGAGGGGGAAACCCCAGACACATTTGAAAATGTGGTAGATGATATCCACCTCATCCCAACTCCACATCAGCTAGAGGAAGGTTCTCACATGTTAATTGAAGAGTCTATAGACGTGAACCTTAGTGAAGACGCGGATAATCCCCAGATTGTAAAAGTGGTGAAAGAATTGTCCGTAGAAGAAAAAGAGTGCATCATAAACATGCTTATCAAAAAGAAAGAAGTGTTCGCATGGTCCTACAAAGACATGCCTGGCTTAGATCCGGACTTGGTAGTCCACAACCTTACGCTAGCACATGATGCCAAGTCGTTCAAGCAGAAGCTTAGGAAAGTCCATCCAACAATCACATTAATTATGAAAGAAGAGCTGCAAAAGTTATTGGATGTACACTTTATAGTACCAATCGATTATCCTGAATGGCTTTCAAACATGGTACCCATTCACAAACCGAATGGGGGGATACGCGTATGCACTAATTTTTGAGACTTAAACAAAGCGTGTCCCAAGGATGATTTTCCTTTGCCGAATATTGATCAATTAGTAGACTCCTATGTTGGTCATGAAATGCTTTCCTTAATGGATGGTTTCTCGGGATACAACCAAATTCGGATTAATCCCGAAGATCAACATAAAACAACATTTACAATGCCTTGGGGGACATTCTGCTACAGAGTGATGCCTTTTGGGTTAAATAATGCAGGAGCTACATATCAGCGTGCCATGACGTACATATTTCATGATTATATGCATAAGATAATCGAGGATTATGTAGATGATCTTATTGCTAAATCAAAAATGCGTCTTGAACACATAGATGTGCTAGAAAAGGCATTTGATCGATTGATAGAACATAAGGTAAGGTTAAATCCTAAGAAGTGTGTATTTGGTGTCACATCAGGAAAACTTCTAGGATTCATTATTTCCAAGCGAGGCATTGAAGTAGACCCAGGCAAGGTAAAAGCAATATTAGAAATGTCACCTCCCAAAAACTTGAAAGAGTTGCAAAGTTTGCAAGGAAAAGTCCAATCTATTCGATGATTCATTGCGCAACTCTCAGATAAATGCAGGCCTTTTAACCGCCTGTTACAAAAAGGAGTGATATTTTCTTGGACAACTGAATGTCAGGAGGCATTTGATGATATAAAGAAATATCTGGCCTCACCGCCAGTTCTTACGCCACCTAGAACAGGAGTCCCATTTCACCTATACATTTTTGCAACAGATTTTGCTTTAGGGACAATGCTTGCACAAAAGAATGAGAAAAATAAAGAACAAGCAGTTTACTACATCAGTCGAACATTGGTAAGTTACGAAACAAGATATGCTTATGTCAAAAAGTTATGTTTAGCAGTGGTTTTCACCACTAAGAAACTTAGACATTACATGCTAAGCAATACCACCTATGTTATAGCTAGATAAAACCCTCTGCGATACATGATGACTCGCACTTACAACAACACCCACACTGCTAAATGGATAATGCTTTTAACAGAATTTGACCTCGAATTCATAAGTCAAAAATCCATAAAAGGGCAAGTGATAGTTGATCAATTAGTGGAAGCTCCACTACACAATGATAGACCATTAATAATTGAGCTTCCCGACGATTCAGTATTTTCTATCACAGAACAAGAAGAAGTAGTTTCACCTGAGGACGAAGCAGATATGACAATGTTCTTTGATGGATCCAAGTGCGAAAAAGGGCAAGGTGCAGGAGTTGTGTTTTACACACCTGAGGGAATACCCATTCCCTTATCATTCAAACTTGACTTCACATGCACTAATAATAATGCAGAGTATGAAGCCTTAATACTAGGTCTTCATTCAACTATAGCAATGGGAATAAAAATATTAAGCATTTTTGGTGATTCTCAATTGGTTGTCTACCAAATAAAAGGAGAATACCAATGTAAAGAACCAGTCTTAAAGAAATACCACGAAGTAGCAATAAGGTTGCTAGAAAAATTTGACTGGTATGAAATTAGTAACTTGCCACGATCGACAAATAGATTTGCGGATGCAATGGCTTCCTTGGGATCTCTCATCCCTAAAAATGAACATGGAGAAGTGCAACCGCTAATCATAACAACAATGTCTAAACCATCAATTCAAAAAGCAGAATCTATAGGTGAGAAGAATGTTTGTTTGATACATGTCGAACCTTACAATTCTTACCTTGATGAGATAAAAGACTTTCTCAAGTCAGGCACACTACCAATAGAAATGACACGAACTACAAAAAGAACATTCAAACAAAGAGCCATTCATTTCACTTTACTTGGAGATGTGTTATATAAACATGGTTATGATGGAATATTACTACGATGTTTAAATCCAATTGAAGCAGAAAGAGCAATATCAGAAGCCCACGATGGTACTTGCGGTGGTCACTTCAGTGGAATGGCAATTGCAAAAAGAATATTGCGCATGGGATACTATTGGCCGACAATGGAAAATGACTATTGCAAATACGTCAAAAGATGCCAAAAGTGCCAACATCATGCAAACTTGACTCATGTGCCATCACAAAATTTGCAACCAATTCAAATTCTTTGGCCATTTTCACAATGGGGCCTTGACTTGATTGGTAAAATAACACCTGCTTCATCAGGACAACATAAATTCATCATAACCGCCACATAATACTTCACAAAATGGGTGGAAGCAATTCCAATGACCACTACGACTGGACCTCGAATAGCGGAGTTTATACTTCAGCATATTATCTGTCATTTTGGAATACCCTCAAAAATAATTTTTGATAATGGAAAGTCATTTAAGAATAAGGATGTTAGAGCATTGTGCAACAAATTCAAAATTCTACACAGTTTCTCAACACCTTATTACCCACAAGCGAACGGGCAAGCTGAAGCAACCAACAAGACAGTAATATCTATTCTCAAGAAATTGGTAAAAGATAATCATCGAGATTGGCATACTCACCTCCCTTTAGCACTATGGGCTTACTAAACAAGCATAAGAGCGCCAACGGGAGCAACGCCATTTTCACTAGTTTACGGTGCAGAAGCTATATTACCATTAGAGCTCGAGATACCATCCTTGCGAATCGCAATACAAGAATTCATGGATGATGATACAACTAGACAAGCACGTCTTGACCAATTGACAATTATTGATGAGAAACGTATCAATGCTCTAGAGCATTTACGAGTATATCAAGATAGAGTCAAACGCGCTTACAACACAAAAGTCCATCCTCACGAATTTCAAGTGGGGGACCTAGTGCTCAAAGAAAATCAACAAAATACCAATGCTTTACCGCACTTAAGGGATAAATTTGTAGCAAATTGGTTGGGCCCATATATTGTAAAGCAAAATTTGGGACAAGGAACGTACAGACTTTCCAATTTAGAAGGGAAATTGGAGCCAGAACCACTAAACATTATGCACCTAAAGGCATTTTATGCATAAAACGACTTGCAATATATGTATATATATGTACATGGCTAAAAAAAAAAAAAAGCAAAAGATTTCATTTTACAACATTGCATGCATTTCACATTGTAAATAGACATATTTTTAATTACATTTTGCATATTGCATTTGCATTTCAATTATATGTTCATACACAAAAAAAAACATATAGTTGCATCCATCCCATCCCTTGCTCAATAATCTTTAATAGTGGTGATGATACGACCAAGAAAACAAGTTTCGAGAGTTGGGGGTATTCAACTAAGATTCTTTACAACTCACAAAATCATACACATCATATATCATATATCATACAATTTTCAATCACTCAAACATATCTAGTGAAATAAATCAAACTTCATGACGTGTCCAATTTTCATTAGGACCAAAGCACTTTTATCACATTAAGAAATATTGAGTATGGTAGATTGACCCAAAGCAATCTGGAACCAAATACACTTTTACAAATCTTAAAACATCTTGAATGATAGAAAGATAATGCCAATTTGGGTAAACCTCGAAGCAAAAAAAGTAAAATTCTTCGCTTACCCTATCACGCAACATAGTCCAAAAAAATAGTGGTTATCACCACTACCACAGTGAAACAACAAATATAAATAAATGTAGAGTAGTAAGGATAGGGTCACATTCTCATCATACTTCGGTTGAGAATCCGATTCCCCAAAACTCTATACAAAAATAATTACAAACACACACCACATATCTCTAAAGCTGAAAATATCGTACTATGTTCCCCTCAGAAAGCTATGTAGTCATCACAAAGGCTTAAAGATCAAATCATTGGACTATGGAGTGAGCCTCCACCGGGGCTATAGACGCTTGACTGGCAGTGGAGTAAACTCATGCAGGGTGACATGTCTCTCTCTCAAGAGGGAGACCTCTGAATGCACATACAGGTAAGCTAGCCAAAAGGAGAACCAATAAAAGGTACCATCCAAATCACTCAATATGGGGCAATAAACATCACAATCACATGCACTAGTTCTGGATTGCTTAGGGTCATCGACACGCAAGATTTAGTAAATGAACTTCACTTGCACACAATATGGTCCTAAAGAAAGTAAGATAACATCAAGAAAAAATGGTTGACATTACTAGGTTCTTTGAGTCTCTAAAAATCTATTGCAGTTACATATCAAAAATCAAACCAAATCCATATCAACATTCACATTTCCTTCATACATACCACATACCTCATCAACAAAGAATCATCAAGTGGGATACCCCCAATTGCAAAAATGAACAAGTAAAGGTCAAATACTCTGAGCTAAAAAAAAAAAATTACATGAGCAACATGCATACCATCATTTAGTTACATGAATAAAAATCAAATGCATTTCACATATTCATTTACATTCATTATCATAGCAAAAAGATAAATATTAGATTGCATCATACAAAAAAGCAACACATAAGCAAGAGAATGCATATACAAATAACACATGTGAATCCCAAAATAAAAATGCCATGTATATATATAAATACGAAAGTCTACAAAGTACAAAATGCCCGAAGGTAGTATACATCGGAGCACTGAGGCTCATACTAAGATAAAATATACAAAAAACAAAAATAATGCAATAAAACAACTAGCTAGCACCAGCAGGATCCCTCCGTGGACCCTGCGTTGTAGAAGCCCCGTGAGAGCTCGAAGTACGATGAGTCCTATGACTCGTCTCGGTCCCTCGAGTAGCAGTGGCAATAGATGATGAAGGAGGAACAGGCAAAGGAATCTGATGCTCATGAAGAATGTTCTCCAACATCTCGATGTAGATAGCCTACTTACACATGCTCCTCAAATCAACACCCTGATGAGCGACCCTCTGAGAAATCTCAGCCCATAGAGATGCAATAGTTGAAGCAACATCGTCCCCTCCAGAACCTGACTGCAACCGAGAAAGCTCACCCTGTAAATGGGTAATCTCGTCGCCAAGTCTAGTGATCTTTGCATCCTTAGTAGCAAGAGAATCGCTGCTAGGTCCATACCACAAACCATCCACCTCATCCTGTAGGCGAGTCACCTCACCCTAGTACCATGCTAAATCGGCCTTCACCCGACCCATCTCCAACTCTAAACTATCTTTCTCAGTCTGGAGAATACCCACTCCTCCTCTGATCGTCGAGGAGGTGCACCCTCATAATCACCACCAGCCTCCTTAGGTTGCTGAACATCTGCACCCATATTAGCTCTCGAAGAGCTACCTCACCAGTGCTTCATAGACAAAGAAACCCATCCACCCACATCTACATTGTCACCACTCCCATCATCATCTATGACAATACTAGGAGTCCATAGAGGCTGACTAGCAAACCACGTGTAATACTCAGTAGTCGTACCCACATCATCCAAGTCAAGCACCTCCAAGTTTGATTTGTCAGTAGGATCATCGACTCGTCAGAAGTCAGGAGCAACAGGCAACCCCAAATCATCACCCTATCACCTATACGTAAAAGGCACATAAGGAACATCCTGAACGAAATGCTACACACAAGAGAACTGGATGAAATCCATATCCCTCATATGGGCACCAACAACCCATCGTCCCCGCCTGATGTGATGAAGATCTACTGCATCTGTCACCCAATTCAAACCTCTCCAAGGCTGCCAGCACATCAAGTCCCTAGTCAGAGAACTCAAGATATCTCTGTACCCCGAGGCACTCACAACTGATCGACTAGTCTCCTCGCTAAGTATCCATATGTATGCATGAGGAGAAGTAGCATCTACACCACAAGGTAAACCAACCAGGAGACCAATGATAATGTGCTCCCAACACCAAATCTAGAGCAAAATACTGCAACCCAAGCCCTTACACCCCCACCTATTCACCTTGTATAACTCACTGTACACCTCACAGAGAAGAGCGAGAGCCTAATCTAATCGACGAGGATCAGATATGAGATATAGAACAATGGGAATCTGATGGTAACAACATGTTACTCAATATGTACATCATGAAAGTCAACAATGCACCAAGGCAATTATCTGAATACAGGTCCAAATAGGTGATGCCACCCCTGCTGCAGTATACGTCCCACATCTCACCAAATAGAGGGAATAGAGTCTCTTTTTTGTCGAGGCCAACTCGAACAGCAGGACCCTTGACAGGAACACAAAATATACGGTAGATATCCTTGAGAGTGACAGTCAGCTCCCCTATTGGGAGCTAAAATGTACCCCTATCTGGATCCTAGCATTCAACAAGTGCTAAAATAAGATCCTCATCATCTTGGACAGTGCCTAACTGCCCGCAATCGTCTAAACCAATGGTCTATAGCAAAGTCCAATCATCATCAAAAAGTGCTTTTCGCACTTTTTTAATGGTCCTCGGCCACCTATACAGAGCATCAAGAAGCTTAACCTAAAAATAAAATATATAAAAAAAACAAAAATTAGCACAACATGCTAGAAATAAAAACAAAAATGAAGTACTGATCCAAGGGATAGAAGTGCACAATTATCAACAATGGTCGAAATCACAATTGAAACAAAAACAAAAATATCCATCTCATTAAACCATTATCATTTGTTTCATCGCTTTCATCATTTCATATCTTCTCCATCAAATCAACAAATTTAGTTTCATAATCAAAGTCAACACTCAATCATGCAAATTACATTCATTAAAATGAGCATCTTTTCCATGATTGGGGTAACACAAGTTGAATTTTATTTTTTACCATCTTATACAACTCCCCTTAAAATGCAAATGGCTACAAAAATATTGCAAAACCCTCCAAATAATCATCTCACATCATCATCATCTCAAGTGAACCTTCTACCTAGTGATTTACTCTAGACACCTAGTGGTTGCAGTGATTGGTTGTCCATGCAATCCGGTAGGATGAATAAATTACCATAAGGACACTTATTCAAAATCATTTCATATCATCACGTTTGAAATCAAATTAGGTTGATCCTTCAATTTTTGAGTGACTTGCATTCAAGCAGATTTGTCCAAGGTTGTCATTGGCACCTACTCCGTGGGGTTACAAAACATGTAAAACTTATACTTCATCATTTTGCATTAATGAATTGCTAACATTCATTAGAACAACAAGCTCCTAGGGTGATTTTTTCCTTTACTTCATCACCTTGCATGTAAATCAAACCAAAAGGTAAATTTGCAACAACACAGGTCGACCCCAAACTTGGGGCATCCAACTTTATCTTGATTTTCAAAATTTGCATAACATCAAATCATTTATTTTTACAAACATCATCATCATCATCATCACATAATTTAGTGAACCTTGTATCTAGTGGATTATCCTATACACCTAGCGGTTGCAGTGACTAGCAATCCATGCAATCCGGTCGGATGGGTAGCTCACCATAAGGAAACTCATTCAAATATTCAACATCAAATCACTATGACATTAAATTAGCTAGGTCTCTAAATATTTGACCTTATATGTGTTCATAACATATATGCACAAGGTTATCCTTCAACCCCTTTCGTTGGATCAAAAGCGAAAAACAACCAAAAACAATTTGGTAATAATCAAAAATCACTCGAGTATCAAATTCCCAAACGACTGGTTCCTTGAACCCATCATTTGGAAGGAATTGCTAAAGTCACAATGGAACAAGAACTCCAAATGTGGTTGAAGATTTTACCACACATTTTACAAATCAACGAAACCAAAGGTGAATTTGCAAGAACACAAATAATCCCAAACTTGGGGCATCAAGTTGGTCAAAATAATATACATTTGCATCAAATCTGCATCATTCAATCAACCACCTCCTTTCATCATCCACATTTGGTAAATTGGCTCATGGGTTTCATCCTTTACCCATTTGCCAATTGAGGGGGTAAGCAAGCAAATCAAAAATTTCAAAAAAAGTCATTCATTCTTAGCATCGAGAAGATTTGAGTCCATTCCTCCATCAAATAAAACCACGTGTCTCTTATTTTTGCACCATATTGTGTTTCACACAACACAGTACAAAAATGGGCATCTGTAGACACTAAAATCTAGGTATTTGCATTTCATCACATAATTTTACATATTAAATTATATGCCTAGGTCTAAACTTAGGCATATAAATTACTGCATATTTCACCCACATTGCACATCACAATTCTACATAATAATATATGCCTAAGTCTAAACTTAGGCTTATAATTCCTACACATCATTCATTCACATTGCACATTTTAGTTTTGTATAACATTATGTGCCTAAGTTTTACTTAGGAATAAAATCCTGCACATAATTATATTTTCTAGAATTTATTAAATCTGGAAAATATGCTCCTAGGATACCCTCTCTCTTCACTTGACATGTGTCCTGGCCACATCACCATAACCCCTTTGCCACCTCTCATACACCCTTTGTCCCCTTTATCCCTTCACATGGGGCAACTCTCCACACTTCACTCCACTTGCACCTACCCACTTGCCACATCTCAACCCTCACTCCACACTTCACTCCACTTCCACCTACACACTTGCTACATCTTACACCTCACTCCACACTTCATTCCACTTGCACCTACCCACATGCCACATATCCCTAGTTAAGTGAGACACTTCTAGTGACTCACTACAACTACCCAGGATAGGTGACTACCCAGTCCCTACCACTTGGCAGCCCTAGCTTACCACCTATCCTTCCCTCCAAAAACCCTCAAAGGTCTATAAAGGCACCATCACATGAGGAGAAAAGAAAAGGGAGGAAAATGCTAATGTTATGTTGCTCGGATTATGCTATGTAAGAAATCATAATAATCATACTTGTTTTCTATTTCCATTATGCATTAGTCATTTAGCCATATTCATTGTTCATCTTCTATATTCATTTTGCATTAGTCATTTTCATTACATTTATCATATTCATTGTGACAGGTGCTACTAAACCCTCGTCCATTTTCATGTGTGCAGATTCCAGGTTCAGGATTCAACAAGCTCAAGGTCATCATGGTGGTCACAACAAACCCACCTCCCACATTGTTGTAGCATGAAGAGACGAAGACACCATATGTTTGATTTGTAAAAGGGATTTCCCCCTTTGGACATCTTATTGTAAAATGCACCCTCAAAGGGTCAATTTGTATCCCAAGGGACCACTTTCCCGAATATAATACAATGTTTCATCTTTATTGCAATGGTGTTACTTTTTATGCATACAAATTGGCGATCACGGTGGGACAAAGGGAAGCTCTCACTTCCCTCCAAATTGGATATTAAGGGCTATAAAATGAAGTTCATTATTTACTTGAAGGTGTTGGAATTATTTACTTACACTTGTCTCATGCTCATATAAAAGGTATAAAATAAATCTAACCATAGAGAAATTCAAATTAATAAGTGCATAGCTCATTAGGAGAGATAAGGTGAAATAGGAGTTGATTATTGTTATTTACAAAACATTACAAAACCAACTCAAAAGGTGAAATTTTACTTACTAAACACTTTATTAAGCTTATAGAATATTTTAAACCACTAGGGAGACATAAGGAATCCTACAAAACCTAATTTTAGAAAGGTTTTATTAAATTGGTTCATATACTTTAAACTGGGGAGTCATAAGGTAGTCTACTACAACTAAGGATCTATCAAAAGTAACATAAAGAGCTAAAACTAAGAAAAATATCTACCTTAGATAATACGGTGAACAATGATATGAAAAAAATATTATAAAGGAAAGACCAAGTTTCATAAAAATTGGAATCATGAACCTAATTATAAATTTGAAGCAAATTTAGACCTTACTTCAAAAGTGATTCATACTGAAGCTTTAGAAGATAACTTTGATAATATGGAACATTATCTGCATGCTCGACTCACTAAAGCAATTGATAATGGAAAATAGTGATATCTACTTCCTTTAGATTTTGGTAGCATATTGTATATGGCATTACTTACATACAAATGTTACAAGAATGAGAATATAGAACAAAAAGGATTAAAGAAAACAAAACTGAATGAATCATACTTAGAAAAAAATTTCAATCCTCATGTAGTATTGGTACATCAAGTTCTATTAACTCAAGATCTTATCATGATGCCTTAAGTGTTTGTTCACAAGCCTTTGTACACAACAAGAATAATAATGAAGAGGACAAAGGAAAAGAGAACATACTTTTGTAGGAATCAGGTGAAAGTAATACCACTTATGAAAGTATAGAAATTGTACATAAAAGGAAAGACAAAGAAGTAGAAGAGGAACAAGGTCAAGGAGGCATACAATTCTAGGTGAACTAAACATAATACAAAGTATCAAATCAATTTAAAGACTATTCAAGATGAAGATAAAGTCTTTTGATAGTATCTTGGAGTTTCCTCTTCTCTGTCTTGTCCAGATTTGGTTTACATATTGATTGTATCAACCTAGTAAAGGCATGTATCTCAGGAGCCAGCTTCTCTATCTTAATTAATGGATCTGCTACTGATTATTTCCAGAGTAGCAAAGGTCTAATACAGGGTGACACTATTCTGGCCACTATTATGACCGCTCATACCTCTGTTCCCCAAGCCAAAATCATCAATTCCATTCTTCTCCCCTTTGAGTCTGCTGCTGGCCAAATAGTCAACTTCTCCAAAAGTAAAATGTATTTTCTCAATACACCCCCAAATGGTAAACTAGCACAGCTAATATCCTTGGATGTACCATTGCTGACCTTCCTACTGCCTACCTTGGTTTTCCACTTTTTGTTGGTTCTACCAAAAATTATCTTTAGCTTCCAGTCATTGAGAGAATTCACAAAAAATTGGCAGGATGGAAAGGAGGGCTCCTTAGTCAAGCAAGAAAGGCCACCTTAGTCAAAGCCACTCTCCAGAGCATCCCTATTTTTTTTTCTCTATATTTTGCATTTCTTTTGATATTTGTAATTAGATTTAATAGCTCCAGAGTAATTTTCTTTGGTCAGACTCAAAACACAAACAAATATTCCATTTAGTTGTGTGGGAGAAAGTATGCTCAAAGAAAGAAAATGGTGGTATTAGCATCAGGAAGGTTAGATAGATGAACCTAGCCCTCATTGCCAAGTAAGTATGGTAGATCCTTCAAAATGAAAAGTCTCTATGGGTTGATATCATCAAGGTTAAATACATCTGGAATCAACCAAATTTTTTGGATGATCCTTCACTTATTCAAGGGTCTGCCACCTAGAATTCCATCTTGTGTACAAGGGAGATAAAAAAAAAAGGAATCCATTGGAAACTTGGAAATGTACAGAAGATAAGTTTTTGGGAGAACAAGTGGTTGTGTAACATCCCTCTTTAGAACTGTCTTGATTTGATATGCCTCAAAATCATGATTGATATGTTTTTTGGTACACAAGTTTGCAATTTTATTGAATTTGACGGTAAGTGCTGGAAAAGCCTTCCTCATGGTGATCTAAATGAAGACCAAAAAATAGATAATCTTGTTTTATCTAACATTTTGCGTCTTTGTGTTATTCCCAACTGTTCAGTTGAATATAAGCTCCTATGGGAACCCAATGAGAATGGGATTTTCTCTGTCAAATATACCTACTTCCTTTTTGAAAACCTAGGACAACCATGGTTTCCTTCAAAGATCATTTGGAACAAACACCTTATTCCCAAAGTCTATTTTTCTTTTGGCTTGTTGTTTAGGACAAAATTCTCTCCATTCCAAATCTCTAGGTTTGAGGGCTCCCCATTCCTAACTGTTGTTACCTTTGCAAACAGGGTTGCGAATCCGCCCAACATATTTCCCTCTCCTGTCAGTTCTCCCTCAAAGTTCTTTGCTCATTATTTTCCACTATAGGTATTTCCTGGGCTCCTCCCTCCTCTCTAAATGACCTTTGTTTACAATGGCCAAATTTCTTCAAGAGCTTTCGTATCAAAACATTTTGGACCTTCTTTCTTCCTCATTTCCTATGGGAATTTTGGTGTGAACAAAATTCTAGAGCTTTCAATAGTTCAATCCATTATTCCAACTATGTTCTTTCTAGAGTTATCCACGCATCAGCTAAAAACCTCTCTATTGCTCAAGAATATGGGTGGTCTGAGTCCCCGAGTGAATTTCGGTTAGCCAAGTCTCTCCGGCTCCCTTCATGTAATCTTTCCCCTCCCACTTCTATGGTTGATCGATCGCTTTTCAAGTGGTCTCCTCCACCTTTGGGATGGATCAAGTACAATTTTGATGGTGCAGCCAAAGGCAACCTAGGACCGGCTAGTGCAGGCGGTATCTTTAGAGATCACTTAGAGAAGATCTTGTTGGCATTTTCAAGAAATCTTGAAGTTCAAACCAATCATTTTGTTGAGCTCGAGCCCTCTTACAAGGTTTTTCTCTTGCCTAAACTTCCCTAACCTTATTGTTTAAGGTGACTCCATGAACATTGGTATAAGAATTCAATTAGAGTTAGTATGGTAATTCTATTTATTACCTCATTTGGTTGTTAGGGTAGTTAGTTATCTACCTAAGGTTTCGCTTAACCACTTTGTTAGCGAATATTTGTTGTTAATTAGTTAGCACTATTTAGTCATTAGTTAGCTATTTCTATGGGCTAACTATAGCCTAGATTATATTATTTAATATTTAGTTGATTAATGCAATCTATCTCATTTCCTATAATGGTATTAGAGCTTAAGTAGCTCTAATCTCATCCGTAGCCCAAGAGTAGAAGGTGCGATTACCAAGTAATCGATGGGTCTGTATTGACATCTGTCAAAGTGCAGACCAGTTATCTGGTTGTCTCGGCTCGAGTTGATTTTCATAGTTGACCTGTCTACCATGTTTACTCTGACTCTATCACCACAGCTTTGACGCACTCTCAATTGGTGGACACCGAACACACACCGACGTGGGAGCAGACATAGGGAGTAGATGTAGAGGCTCGACCTAAGGTTACCACCATACGAACGGGACAACGTGATCCCTGGATCTGACCTTAGTGGAAGACGTGTCAACGTGGATGTGAGATGATAACTTGAGCATGGGAATATGGACAACGTGGATGTGAGATGATAACTTGAGCATGGGAATATGGACAAAATGTTCCTACGTGGCTTAGATCTGGTGAAGACATGCATAGGAAGCAATGTATTACTCGGGTGGTATAGCCTACACTATGGCAGATAGTGAATTTAGTGCATTTTTACAATTATAAACTCCTTGGGTTTGGTTTACCCATGCATGTGGGATATTATATCAAAATATATCCTTGTGATTCAGTAGTTTTGCCAATGATCGCATATATTGTGAGAAGCAACGCAATCTGAAAGGTCGACTGATCAGTATTCCTTCCAATTGACGAGCGCATTCCTGACGACGAAGAACCATACATAGTCAGGAAGCACTGTGCACTAAACTTATAGATCTGGATTTGCAGGATGATTTTCTTTGAAGCACAGATCTCCATGGTGCACGACGGTGAATAGTCTCGAATGAATGTTGGAGGAGTGCATTGCAGACTAACATTCACACCTACTATAGGAGTGTTTTTTGTCGCCTTATAGTGGAGTATTCTTCATAGAATCCAGTCTGAAGATAGATCGACAGCCAACGAAAGGATATTGTTTTTACAGAAGCTGCTAGAGAGGTAAGAGATGATCATAGATATTACAGATGCCATGGTGCTAGAAGTTAGTGGAGTTGTGGCATGAAAATACACCATGTGGAGAGTCGTATTCACATGGTATCATCACGTATTTTGTGCACTAAAGGAGGATTGTGCGTAGTGGAAGTGAATTTTTGCAAATTTATTTGCAGGGTGGAGGGAATTTGATGCCCCCTCGTAGAACGACACCAGAGAACCTCCCATATGCAGTAAATAAAGGTGTGTAAGCAATCATGATCATGTTTTTAAATGCCATTGAGCAGACGTTGGACTACAGACACTGGATTTGCGTAGCAAGAGTAGACTACAGACATTGGATTTGTATTTGCAAATTTGTTCATTGCTCTCAAAGCACTACAACGTAGATATTGATGTTTTTGATTTTCCATAGATAGAGCGATGTCAATTTTTTAATAGGTGATCCTTCCATGGTAAATCGTTGAAGGACGATAGCTAGTGTCAACGACATCAGCAACACATAAAATGCAATCGATATCGCTTATTCACGCGAATGTCATTTTAATGCAATCTATCTCGTTTACTATCAGATATCATACAAGCTACACAAACAAGCTCGTAGATCCTTTTTTAGCTAGGACAAGGTAAAAATAGAGCGATATTGTTTCTCCGAGAGTTTTTTTTAATGCATCGCGAAGGAAAACCAGTTTGTTGTACCAAGCCAAATAGAAGCTGTGGACCGAATTGACTCTACAAATGTTGATTTGTGTCTTTGATAGCTTACTCCAGCCTCTCATATCATAAACTTTGTAGATCTACAGAGAACAAACAATTTTACCATAAGGAATCATAGGAGGGATTTACCGCATTGGACGACTGATCTATGTAGAAGCCTTTCACTCTGCTGGTGTAAGTTTGCAACCGTTGTTGAAGGCATATCGCTTCCACTCCAATACGGCCAACTCATCCAGCGCCAATCCACTTTATGGATTTTTGTGTTGGATTTTGTTTTGGCCCGATTGAAGAAGCGATATTAGAACAGATCTCAGCCACCCATAGAAGTTTAATGCATATGAAGGATTTTAGCTTTTGATAGTGCATACCTAGCGACCTATGTGGCACAGGATTTTTCAGTGGCTCTCGATGATTTTCGATTGATTTGCAGATAAAGTTTTGTGTTTTGCATTAATCCTTGGTGGAAAAACAAAAATAAAAATTACTATTCTCTCCAAATTGCATGGCTTGACGGTTTGGTGACCGATGCTAAAGCTTGTCTCATCATTTTTTTTGCTATCCTGGTGACATAGTGCCTTCAGAGATCCAAGCAGCGATTCTGGATGATCTAAAAAATTGCATACAGACCGCGATCCTCGTAGACGAAGGCTCTGATCATTTTCTTAGAGGTAGATAAAAGTGACTTTGCATTCTAGGTTTCACGGTGAAAGAGATAGCGCGCCACGCACATCGCCACCTAGAAGAAGTGAGACGCCATCCAGTGGAACGCACCACCAAAGAGGAGCAGCACCTGTGTGGAAGTTAGCCACGGGAGATTGTCTTCTAATAGGGAATCTTTTCCTAATCTCTTCACCGGTAATAGCAACCAGGTTGGTTCAAAGCCTAGCGCTAAGGCACTAAAGCACTGTCGAGGTTGGGGGTTAAAACCCCATTGGCGCCCCAAAGGTATTTTTTAAATTTTTTGGTTTTTATAATTTTGCTTTAATTTTTTTAATGATTAAATTTTGTTTTCATTTAAATATTTTATTTCTTAATTATTTTTCTTAATTAAGAAACTTTAATATTTTTTTGTTAACAATTTTTTTTCATTAAAATTATTTTTGCATTTATAAACCAAATTTTTATACCTTTATCACACTTTATACAAAAAGGGAGATCAAACATTGTTCAAACCTTGTCAAGGCAATCAACAAGGCATAAAATCATCAAAACTCAAACCTGTTTTTTTAGGCTTCATAAATAGCAAATTGTTTGTTTGAAGTCCTTATAAAAGGGGGGGCTTACCTCTTTTTAGGTTTCATAAATAGCAAACTTCTTTTTTTTGAAGTACTTTACGAGGGAGGGGATTTTTTGGTGACATATTGTGCTAATATGCCTACGAGGCAATCTTTGTACGAGCCTTTTGAGGCTTCATAGTTGCATTTTTTTCACTAAAGGGGGGATACTTTTTTTCTCTCCACCATCTCCTATCTTCCACACAAGGGAGATATAATTTTGCAAAACAAGGGGGGAAGACTTATAAGGGTGCATTTTTGACAATGAATGACACCTTAGATTATTTTTACAAAATTTCATTGTAAAAGGTGGATTTTCGGTAGAGACCGACACCTTAAATATGCGCAGATAAAAGAAAAAGAATGTCCCAAAATAAAATGATGCATGTGCTAAATCAGTTAAATGTCCTTAATTTCCACCAAATATGGAAGGAATGGATTTTATGAGGATGAATAATACCTTACACTACACAGTGGTGTAAAATCCATTCTCAAATATTTTGAAGACCTTCATAATAATGGTGTTCAAATCCCTATAAACGTCATAAGGGCAGTCTACATATCATTGATTTCTCTTGACATTGCACAACGTAAAGTGAACAGGGACATTAGAGAGGAAACAGAGGTCAAACCCCTAATGGTCAATGTTTGTAGTGACACAAGTGACCTTCAGCCCATGGTGGTGAATGCTTGTTGTGACACATGTGACCTTGAGCCCATGATGGTAGATATCAGTTGTAGCACAAGTGATCTCATCATAGTATCATATTTTACTTGTGACACTAGTGACTTAAAAACTGAACCTCCTCAAAAAAAGCACCATAATCTCATCAATAGTGACAAATGCCATATTGTTAAAAACATTGATGAAGATGATGAAATTGGGTGTTTTGAAAAACACACCAAAGGATATGGATCCAAATTGATGAAGAAAATAGGATTCAATGGTGAGATATTAGGTAAACATGAACAAGGCATTAAAACTCCAATAATGCTAAATGTTAGGGCAAAGAATGAAGGCCTTGGCTATTCTAGACAAGCAAGTACCAGTAAAACCATGTTTGTAAACCCTAAATATCCTACAACTCCTAAAAAGTATTGTTGAAATCATTATGGAAAAACATGACATATTGCAGCTAAGTGTTGGAAATTACATCCGTGTGATTCATGTGGATGTATGAATCACTCTTCTTCAAGATGTCGGTACAAAGTGAAAATGGCCAACAAGGTTCATATTGATTATGGATGGACAGATATCACACAATGGACCATGATGAAATAAATGTTGTATGGTTTCTACCGAAAAGGTAAAACCTATGGTAGACTTCAAGGCAAATCCAGTGATAGACCGAGTTGCAGTCCCAGAGATAATGACCTAGAGATAGACCTAAAGACAAACCTAGAGATAAAGTTCCAGAGGTAGATCTACAGGCATATTTAGAGGCAATGATCCAGAGGCATATTCACAGGCAGATCTTGAGATAGACCCAGTGGTACAAATCCAAAGGTATGCTTAGAGCTAGAGCCAGAGCCGAAGACAAATTACGAGCCACCATTCTTTCATTTCTCTTCTTCTTCACTATATTGGGACAATTATATTATTACCCAAATAATGTAATAAGGGGGATGTTAGAGTTACTATGGTAATTCTATTTATTACCTCATTTGGTTGTTAGGGTAGTTAGTTGTCTACCTAAGGTTTTGCTTAACCACTTTGTTAAGCGAATATTTATTGTTAATTAGTAAGCAGTATTTAGTCATTAGTTAGCTATTTCTATGGGCTAACTATAGCCTAGATTGTATTATTTAATCTTTAGTTGATTGATGCAATCTATCTCATTTCCTATCACCTTTTAGGCACCCAATCAGCATCTTGTAATATCTCCAACTTAATCTCCAAGGCAATTTTTTTTTGAGCTCTTCCTCTAATGTCACCATTCAACATGTCTTTAGGGAAGGAAACCAATTTTTTGATGTTCTAGCTAACTTGGGTGTTGCTTTACCTAACTTTACCATTTGGAATGAAAGTTCTCCCCCACCCCTGGTTGATGGTAATCCCATATCGGTTTCCTTTTTATGAGCTCTCTCAGAGTTCATATTTCTTGGTTAGATGCATATTCTCCATGTTGTGGGTCACTTTCTTACCCAATTTGTTTCCTTTAAATAAATGGTGGAATTTTTCTTCCATGCCAAAATTTGCTCCAATTAAAACTTCATATGTGTCTTAATCTAGATATTCCACCTCTAATTGGATAGCGATTCCAAATTTTATTTTCAAATATTTCATTGGTCTATAGGATTTTTCTAAGTTCAGAGATTCTATTTCTACCATCTATTCTCATGAGTGGCTTCACCTTGATAGAATGAATTCTCAAGGCACGTGGAGCTTGTGGTTCAGCATGGAGATTGTCTTTGCAAGCCATATGTGGAGATATTGTAATCACATCATATTTATTGATTACCACCTATGGGATTTTTATCACTTGGTATATGACACACTAGAGCTAACTATTGCCTCCCCCAGACACATGAGCAGATGCCCTTCTGGAGGAGTACAAGTACTGGCTATAATATCTTGTGGTTTCTTTTCCATTTCATGTTGCCCCTACGAGGGCTTCTTTTATTATTTGTTGAGGCTTCCTCTTTTTCCCCTGGGAGGGCTTCTTTGTCTATTTTTGTCTCTTCTTGTTTTCAAAGAAGGTGTCTCCTTTTTGTTTCTGATAGTTGGGAGAATTGTCCCTAATTAGAACTTTTTTGTAAAATGTTACGGGAACCTTTCAAAACCCCTCTTACTAATCAAAAAAAGAAAAACTGAGACAAAAAATATAATGAAGAAACCTAGAGAAAATAACTCAAATTTCAGAACCAATACAGAGATCCATATTGAAGACTAAAGTCTTCAATACCCAAATAATGTAATACATGGGGAGTGTTAGAGTATATTACATCATTTTGTTCATGTAAATGTACCACCTTTGGTACATAAATAGAGTAGGAGTTTACTTTAGAGTAAAGTTAGTTAGTTACTTCAAGTATTGTAATAAATACACAAGTGTCAATGTGCAAGTTGTAAATGTGCATGTAGTCAATATCTACATAAGTATTAGATAGATTAAGGGTCAAGGAATCTATCTTCCTATATAAAGGCCTCATAGTGAGTGTTTTAGAGGAAGTAAAAAATATAAAGAGTGTGTGTTATAGTTTAGTAGTATGGTACAATGTAGTCCTTTCATATATGTTCATAAAGTGTTCATGTCCTCCATTATATAGCATTGTACTATTTTTGTCACTTTCATTAATGTTATATTTTTAAGTTATTTGCAGATGTTCATCTTATTATTTTCTTGCATATTATTGTGACATTAGTGTATAGTTATCTATAATTAGTTATCTTACATCTTGTGGTTGTACTACCTCCCATCAAAAGCTAACAGTGGTATCAGAGCTAACATATACTACCCTAGCTAATGATTACAAGGATGGTCTGTCATAGGCACAATGTAGCTTGGTCTAGAGCTCATGCTTCATCAACATGTTAGGAAGGAGTGCACATCACTTTTTGCTTTGATTTTTCTATTTGCTTTGATCAACACCACATATCATCTGTAGCATCCACATGTCTTTAGTATATTTATACCACATAAATATACTTAGCCTCTCCAATCATACCTTGTTGTACCAAATATTAGGTTTATAAGGAGTTTTGCTTATGATCAGTAGAACCCAATGCTATTATAGGTCCTAGGAGACTACCTATCACTTTCTTGTAACCACCTTGTCCTAGATGAATGAGAAGTGTCTAGGTGGATCATTTCTTTAACATGCATAATTTTCCCTAAAAGATACCTAAGCCATCCTTTATCATCATTTTTCGTAAGTCTCTACTAGTCATTGATAGTTTAGGGACTTAGTCAAAGCTATCATAAGGCTTTAGAGCTTCAAATCACTATAAAATAATTGACCACCCATGCATATGATCAGAATGATTCTAGCTAGCTATGTCCCCTGGCCATGACTGGTCAAGGTCATTATGCACCTCAGTTGACCTTATCTTCAAAATTATTTGACCACATTCTAAAGTGATTAGGCTATTTTGCCTTAGCTAAATTTTGTGCCTGATGAGTTTCCTTTAAGCTTCCAACCAATCACATGCAAAAATTTCTCTAGTCTAACATGACTTCCTTACATCTTAATCAAAAGTAACAAAATTGATAGTTCAGCAAAATTTGTTAGGCACTGTCCATGTGGGAATTTCTAAGAACCCATATTACTCGTGCCTACTAGGGATTTTTGCTTGCAAAAAGGAGAACCAAGGTAGTCGTGTCCATTGGGTAATGGAGTCAAGCAATGGCAAAAAGAAGGAAAAAAAACAAAAAACAAAAAACTAGTTGATATATACTATTTTACCAACATTGATTAGGCCTTATCTTTTATTGAGATGGTACCACTAGGCTCTTTTAGCCCATTCTACCATGTCACTTTGCTTCCCAACAATGGAATATTTCCAGATCCTTTATTTTATGTCTCCCCAAACACTATAAATTATGGTGATGTTTGCACAAGCAGATCCAAGGTGAAATTTGCATTAGAAACTTCTCCCCTTGGATTTGGTTGAAAAACTAAATCTAGCTCAGCTATCATTCAAAAGGATATGAGTATAGAATTAATTTTCTAGTCTAGTGGATCAACATTACCTCATGGCATGGGGAGCTTTAAACTTTAGATTAGCTTTCTTTGTAGACCCTTCTTTGTAAATATCTTCAAAACATCAACTTGATAAATTGATGAGGCATCTAGACTTTCATCTTGTGTAATCTTGGGTGAGGATTCAACATAAAAATATCCCATGATTACCCTCAAGAGACCTCTACTTGAGGTAAAGAACTTGGAAGCAAAGGTCATGTTCCTTGAGCACCAAGTCTAAATTGAAGCTAAGAAGGATAGGATGACCAACGAGTGTTTGTAATGCTCTCACTTTATTTATTTTTTCAAACTAGAGTATGTCCTAAGGTTGTATGCGATAGAGTTCTTAGAACTGCATCCCAAATATCAGGGCTCTAGACTAGCCTATGGAAACTAATAATGATGATGTCTTTGCAACATTCATAAATAAAACTATACTAAATTTCACACTTATTACTAAAATAAATCCTATTTAAATGCAAAAATAAATCAATTAATAACTCATACTTCAAGTGAAATAATTAAGATAAATCAAACTAAAATGAAACACAATCCATTATTGAAAAAAAAAATAATGCTAGAATGAACCTAGATTTAATGAAAATCATACGGCATAAATTAAATAAAAATAACAAGCTAAAATGAAACTAGAATTAATAGAAATCATATTGCAAAATTTAAATGGAAAGAACAACACACACTTGCAATAAAGTAAAGCAAATTATACTATGCTAGAAAACAAAAATTAATGCAAGCAAACTAAATTTGAAAGCAATTCATCAATTGTAACTATGTTATTTAATTGTTAAAATAAATGACAAAAAAATCAATAATAAAAACCTGCAACTAATCCTAATGGTCCTTCCACTATTCCAAAGAGCAGGCCCTTTCTCTTAGGTTTAGCAAGAGGAAGAAAGTTTTAGCAAAAAAACTAGTCTAAAGGGTCAAAAGCTCATATGCAAGAAAGCTGAATAATTCAGTTTTAAGATGGAAAGTCAAATCACTGCATCCTTTATTCAAACTTTATTACAAATTATTATCTCTACGAACTTTTCCCAATAGGAATATGGTATTATTTATAACTAATTTTCTAATTGTTCAGCCTATGAACATGGTGAACGGGGTTTATTTCAGGAAATAACCTATTTCTTAATTGAATACATAAGCTTGTATGTTAAATATGACCAATCAAATTAAATTACTAGGTTGAGTTGGATAAGTCCTATCTCTACACTTTTGTTGGTTGTTTACTAGCTTGGAATAGATCTAAAGTAATATAAAACCCCCATCATGATTTCTCAGCTTCAATCTACGTGCAACAAGGTTCTTGTTATCATGTTTAATTTAATTTCAATGTGGGACAATATTAGGGGCTCTAGAATATGTGACAGGTCAAATTCCACTTTCATGCACATAAACACAAATCCATGTGTACGCTAATTGGTTGGAATTTAGTTCAAACTCGCGACTCACCCATTTGACGACATTCTTCCATGGCAAGTTGACTGCTTAATTTATCATTTTCTCCCATTTTGTAAATATTCTAGAGTGTTTCTTCTCTAACTATTCTAGTGTTTTTCTTGGGTCCTATTATTTAGGCATATGTATTGTTATGGTTCCCAACTATTGCATAGGTTATTCTAGCACACAACTATCGCCAGATTATTGTTGTTGTATGGCAATGTTGAAAAAGTACTCCAAAGGGGTGTTTAGCTAATCACTTCAGATTAAAAGATCTTATGCATAAAACTTAGTAAATTTATTACTATTTTATTTCGTCCTTCAAAAAGAATAAATCATGCAATTAGTCTTTAAAACACATAAAAATCAATTCAAAATAGCTAAAGGAAACATATTCTTTAATTGAGTATAATAAAATTTAATATCAACATAAATAACAATTAATAATTGGTAGGTACTATAGTATTTTGATAAAAATTTGAAAAAAAAAGTTAAATTGTTTGAAAAATGAGACACTTTTATAGTCTCATCACTCCTCCCCATTGATTCTTGTAGTCCTAAAATTTTTGCACTCATTTCCTTTAGGCTAATGGATCCGTGACTCAAAGGGGAATGAGAAAATAATGGGTCTACACCTTAGAGGAGAAGCACTTGATGTTGTTCCCTCTTTGGTGATTGTCGATGAATGGGGTGGGGTTCACTAGGAAACTCTTGTTATGGCGGTTTCTACGCCTAGGTGAGGTAGTATTTTGATTTGATTGTTTTGTCTCACATACAACCTAGGTTTGGCTAGAATGCAATTTTTACCTAGCTAGATGCAATTTTATATTCAATGAAGACAAGGGCAAACAAATTTTAATCTAAGAAAGCTTTGTAAATACAAACAAGAATGCAATGATGCAAAGATGAATGTTTTATATTTTTGTAAGTTTTTCTATGATTTTTAAATGCAAGTTATCCAATGCGATTAAAGCCTATGTTTTTGGGTTTCTTTTATTTTTCAATGCAAAGAGTGTGTAAAATAAATAAGATTGTAGATTTTCGAAAAATAGAGAATTTGGGTTTTATACCCTACCTGGATCTACAATTTGAAGTTTGAATAAATTTGGATCTGGACTACGAATTCACATCTTTGAATCAATTTCGGTCATCTGGATTTGTCAAAACCTACAACTTTCACAATGACACACTAAAAATTTTAATTAGGGATGGGGGATCTGCATAGGTCATAGTGAATTGTGATCTGCAATAGTCAGATCCCCTTGGATCTTTAATAACCATTGGAAAAATATGAAATCTAATAATCTGATGCAAAGCATAACAATTTTAATGTAGCAAAGAGTAATAAAATGTGTGTAAATTCCTTTAAGATTACGCAATATTAATATGACAAGATTAACAATCAGATTTTTGCCTTCATATTTAATATTATTATTATTATTTTGATAAATTACACATAAAAAAAGAAGACTATAAAGATAATGATTATAAATAAATTAAGTCTATATCTGGGTGCTCAACAATGCAACGATTGATGAAGATAATGAGAATAAATGGTTTAACAACAATACTTAATTTACATTCGATTATTTTCCCCCATATTTAATTTTCTATAAATTTATAGATCTAGGCAAATTCGTAATAACTTGACCTGCATATAGTTTTTTAGTATTTTAGAGGCCTAAACATTATCAAAATGAGTCAAATCATATACCGTTGGAAATCTCTTTTCGAGCCCTATCCAACGGTATAAATTTTAGGGAAAATAGAGGTGACTTAATTAGATAAAATTCAACCCGAAGGTGATATTATATTTTAAGAGAAATAAATAAAATATAAAATATGATTGTAAAATAAATAAAATGATGATTTTCAAGATAATTAGAAGAAAATAAAAACTTGCTTACAATGGGGGTATCACGGGTTTTTATTATTTATAATTCAAAGCAATGAAAACTATCGACAACATTCTTCAAGTAGCTTCAAGTATTCAACCTGCAAAAGAAAAGGGAAGAGAAAACTTGTTCTGGATATTTATCTGCAACAGAAAATTATTAATCCATAAGCATCTCCCAATTCAGAACTTTCATTGCCCTTAATTTCTCAATTCCTCTCCCTTATTCATTCCCGTGATCTCTCTCTGCTTCTCTCCCCCGACTTGGGATATGGAGCCCATATATTTATCATTCTCGTGAGATAACCAACCTGGGCATTTTGTTGAGTCATTCTCATTATATCAGTAAATTGTTAATCTAAATTATTTGCTAGCCCACATTAGGGCTTAGTAAATCAACAAGAAAGACTCCTTCTATTTAAATAGTCTTTGAGAAAAATTAAATAAATTTTATAAAGTTAGATGTGCGTTTTCTTGTGATTTACGTGACAGCTAGACATGTACATAGTTGTTTTTGCAGTTTGAGGGGTCAAATGATGTTGGAATTGGACATATAATATACCGTTGAAAAGCTCTTTTCAAGATCTATCCAATGGTATAATATTTGAGAAGAATAGTGATGATTTAATAAGGTAAAAATTCTCTTTAAGATAACCTAAGTTTTTTTAGAGGGAAATCTAAGGGTTTTTGAGAAAAGTGACTTATCTTAATGGGTCAATTTTTCTTATCTACAATTCTAATGCATTTTTTTATACATTCCATCTGTCTAAGGTTGCATATATATCCAATTCCTTATATAGACTGCTCCAAAATTTATTTTTTGGAGAATGATACCCTCTATATCTTTGTATCTCTTCTAACCAATCCTAAAACTGTCATTTTGACTATGGATTAGTAGCAAAGTAGTATGGAACAAGGGTAAGCATAGTTGGTAGGAAAAAACATAGGCCTATCCACTCATGTTGTAGTGTTATGATTATTTTAATCATTATTATTGATTTCTTATGGGACCACATTAAATTGGTTGTTGAAATAGCATCTCTTTTTTGTAAGGTGATAGATAACTCATCCCACATTTTTCTTCCTGCATAGTGGCCTCATGGCAATCCTAAATGAAACTTTTCCAATATTTTTTGCTTTTTTGATTCTCTAGCACACCTCAGAAGCACTTCATCAATGTTCTTATAAAACAATCCATTTGGCAACATAACATACCTAATGTCCTATAGTCTGAATCTCCTTCTTTGTGAAGTATTCAGATGTGAAGGACACCTTCCTGAATTTAAGTATTCAAAAAGGACCTCTATCCAATCATGGTCACATGAGGAATGATTAGCTAGATTACTTTCAATTATTGAATCTTCATACTGGTAAACCATTGATTCGGAGGCAGTGCTCTTTGCAAGATCTTGACATAATACTTGACATAATGCTCGACCATGAACTAGCTTGGTTGGCCAAATTTCGATATCATATTCCTAGATTTTAGAAACCCAACCAGCTCTCTTATATCCAAGCTCGCCTTGGATAATGAAACTTTGGACATCTGGATGAACAACATAAATAATTGTTTTACTCTATGAAACAAAATGTCGAAACTTCTTCAAGGACTTCATCACTACATACACTTGCTTTTCTATGAAATTGTATTTTTTTTCATGTAATTGGATAACTTAGCTCAGGAATGTAATGGGCCACTCATTTCTATATTTTTCCTTCTGTGTGAGCACAGTTGCATAACTCTCTTATTCACCAATTGCATAAAGGATAAAATCCTTTGAATAATTGGGTTTTATCAAAACAGGATCTTGAGCAATTCTTTCCTTGATTTCCTAGAATGCTTGTTTCCTTTGCTCAGTCCATTTGAACTCAACATATTTCTTCAAGATTTCAGTCATTGGTTTCACAACTTGGGAAAAATTTACAATAAACTTTCAGATAAAATTAATTTGACAAAAAAATAACTGTAAACCTTTGTTGTTAGTTGGTAATGAAATCTTCAAAATATCCTTAGATCTATCTATATAAATAGCTAAATCCTTTCTAATATTACATAGCCCAGGAGCTTTCCCTCCTTCACTACAAATATAGACTTCTTCGGGTTGATGGATATTCCAAAATATTAAAAAAAATCAAACACTTGTCTTGAATGCATGTTGTGCTCCTCCCTATTGTGAGAGAAGACAGTCATATCATCCAAATAAATAACAATGACTCAATTTAGTAACTCACCGAAAGCCACATCCATCATTCTCTAAAATGTTGCTCCAGCGTTCGAGAGACCAAAATGCATTCGTTGATAGGAAAATGTACCCCGTTTTGTGGTGAATGTCATTTTGTATTGGTCTTCATCCTTGACCCATATCTAATTGTAGCCATAGAATCCATATAACAGAGAAAATCTTTGAGCTCTTGCAACTATGTGAAGAATCTGATCAATCTTTGGCAAAGGATAATGATCCTTCAAAGAAGCCTAATTTAAATTCTGAAAATCAACACACAGATGAATATCTCTATTTTTTTCTCACAGGGACCAAATTAGCTACCCATGTAGAATGCTTGATTGGGTAAATAATTTTAGCTTCTAGCATTTTCAATAGTTTAGCTTCCATCAGAACTTCAATTTTGGGGTTGACTGGTATTTGTTTCTATCTAAAGGGTTTCACTCCTTATAGTTCAATAGTATGCTAGATCACATTCTTGTTGTAACCTTTGAGGTCCTAATAACTCCAAGCAATAATGTCTAGAAATTCATGGTATAGCTCCTTGATCTGCTCAAGTTCTTCTGGAGTGCAATCAGTTCCAACCTTGATTGACGTCTCAGGTTCCAACTGTAGCTCAATGTACTCCTTCTCATCTACTTTGAACTTATGTTTTTTAGCTCTATTATTTTTATCAAAGAGACTTTCAAGCATAATAAATCCTTTTGGGATATGATTATTTCTTAGCTGGATCAGTCCCTCTGCTTCTCTTTCATCGAGTGTTCTTCCTTCCACAGTACTAACTTCTTTTATCAAGAGGTTCATGATCTGCTCATCACTTTCAAACACTTGTCGGTAGATATTCTTATTAGGAACTGAAGGCCTATAAACTAATCTCATAGTCTTTGGTTTCTTTACCATATGCTCAACTAGAGAAAGGTTAGCACCAAGGGATGCCAAAATATCAACACGCTTATTTTGTTCTGATGAAATCGCTTGGATATTTAACGTCATGTAAGCTTCAAATAAATACTAGAATTTATTGCAATACGTCTTCAGATATTGCTACTTGGAGACACACTTGTTAGTCACTTGATTGACAATCAGTTATTGGATCTCCAAAAATCTAGAGTTGTTTGATCCCAAACTTCTCTACTTTCTTCAAGCCTTGGAACAATGCTTCATACTCAGTAGTATTGTTGGTATAGCTTCAAGTCAATCTATATGAATATCTTATATATACCAAAATGAGAGATGAGGATAATTCTTGCTTCGATGCCATTTTTGCATCTTGCACCATCAAAGTAGAGCTTCCACAACTGATCTGGAATATGATCTTGATCATCAGACACCTTCACTTTAGCCTTTTAAGGCTTAGTAATGGAGTAACAACCAATCTCAGTTTCCATTATCACATTCAAATAACTCATTGAAAATTCATCTTTTGTACAAAGCTCATCCAGAACTTCTTCCATTAAATCCTATTCTTCTAGTTCTTCAGTGACCATGTTGACATAATCCATGAACTTTTCTTCTTCTTCGATCCTCTCTACATGAAACATGGAAGGCTTCTCATTGTATATTTAGATTATTTTTCCTTTGAAAATAACTTCTAGGTGATAGTAATCCAAGGAGAGATAACCTCCCAATTTGGCATTAAACTCTCTTGAGAGGCACATGTTGAAAAATAGCGCTAGGTCAACTACAACCACATCTTGGATCACAGTGATTTGAGGCATATTATGTAGGACAATACAGATATTTTTAATGACTCCTACTGTTATTATAGGATTAATGTCCAACTGTAAAACTCCTAGGCTACTCCTGGTATATTCCATGCCCATAACATCACACACCACCTTTGGCATGATAGTTGTTCCAGCACCAGAGTTGATCATGCAGTTATTTACAAACCAACCCTCCATATTGAGAGATAAATAAATTGGTGGTGGTCTATTATTTCCAGTAGCCAAAGTTGTAAGCGTTTGAGCTAACACAATCTGAGTGGGATCCTTTTTTTCTCTTTAAAAAACTTCAAGGATTCTTGCAACAAATCAACTTGTCCAAGTAATTGCAATGCATTATAGAGACTAACCTTGGCAGGAATCTTCTTTAGTTCTTCAACAACATTATACGTGGATGAACAAGACTCCCTTCTTTCATCAGTAGCCTCATACTTGCTTTGATATTGTTGCATGGCTTCCACCCTCTTATGCTTGGTCAAATACGGGTATTTAAGGCGTTCTTTTATCTGTTCTTTCATCTTGGCTTGCATTTGTGAAGTTGATGCCTTTGCTTGAGAGATTATTTCTTTTGCTTGTGTAGGTAAGAGATATTTAAAAAAAAACATATTCTTATGACTTAGATGTTGATACAGGTGCATTTTCCTATGTTTTTTTCTTGTCATTCTGCACCTTTGGCTCAACAGGAACCTTCAATAGCTTCATATTAGCTAGATCTACTCTGACTAGATTTTTTGTAGCTCTTGTAAGAACTAAAACTTGTTCTACAGAAGGAACCATAAAATTATGATCAGCTTCTCTAATCATATTGATTTGACTACTGGACAAACTATCTACCAATTTTTGCACATAGTTCAGATGAACCATGCAATTTTCTTTGCCATGCAAATCATTGCAAATAGAACACCAATATGTTTTGTCTAATGGGCCAGTTTCTTCATTTGTCAACACGGTTGGATTCCTTTCAAGAATCTTGTTGGTCAAAGTTGCTTGCTCTCTAGTGATTGGCGAAGGTTGAAATCTTGTAGGCTAGAAATATCTCTCAGCTTACCTCTTCTTAATAGTTGTGATCTCATTGCTCATTGCTCTCGTTCTTGAGTTCATTTATTGCATCTCTTGCAGTAACTTCTCTTGGGGATCAATATTTGAGGGTGCTAGAGGAGTTGGTAATGGAAGTGGTACTAGTGGATATGGCAATGTTGAGAATGGAACTGGAGTGGGTAGTTATGGAATGGAAGGGGTAGGTAGTTTCTAAATAGAAACTATTAGGGTTTAAGATGAACTTGGGTTCCATGACCAGATACATGGGGGACGTTGGTAAAGACTAAGAAGATGCATTGGAATATAAATGTTGTGTGAGATAAGTAAATATAGGCATCATCATCTTTGATGGGAGCTTACCAATAGCAATCATATCAACTTCAGCCTTTTACATGATAGAGTACAAGGCCAAGAATGTATCAACATTGGATTGATGGATGGCCATGCTAATATCAGAATTGAAGGCTCGAAGATAATAAAATATGACTTGTTCGTGAGTCGGTCAAAGAACATCAGGGACTCTACCAAGTTCGAGTGAACTTAAAATTGAAGTCAATGATTTCCTCTTGTGGATGCCTCTGAATGTTTGTAAATTGATGCAACAAAGAAAAAGGATTCACTTTTTCATTGAAGTCTTCTATCATTAACTCAGCCAATTGGTCCCATATGGTAATAGTGACAGGTGGTAAGGATCGATACCAATAAAGCATCTTCTCTCTAAGAGAGCACAAGAAATCTGACCATGACATTTTCATCTATGATGCTATGGATAGTTGCCAAAGAAGCCACATCTTGAACATGCTCATAAGTTGTTTTTCTTGTACCATTGTAAGTAGGAAAATCCTTCAATGTTTTTGGTAGGATTAGGTTCTGAGCTTGCATATTCAAAGCTCCAGAATGATTCTAGGCTAGAAAATGTCTTAGTGGCAGTGTATTTTGGGCCATTTTGATCGAAGTGTTTACTTTATGAGGAACACTAGTGGAGGTACTAGAAGTACTTGAAGGAACAAAAAATACATCAGATACCTGTGAAGATGTTATAATTGATGGGACATTTGGAGAGACTAACCTATGATTCTCTCATAAAACTTGGGTGTCAAGATCAAAGAACTCAATAATATTTTTTGAATTTTTGGCCTTTGATCCCGTGATCATGATGTAAAGCTTTTGCCAACTTCACGTTCAGAGGCTTCCCGATAAAACTGAGTTTCCAGATGTTCTAATCAAATAGAAAAATATGAACATCAAATCTTAATACTGCTTAAGGTGGAACTTTCAATGTCCCACTGGGTCTGCCAAAAACTATGGGTCATGAATCTAAATAAGTATAAAAATATGCTCTCTAGACCCAACCAACATTGAAATACTAAAGGAAAGAGATGTCCTTTAGGCCAATCTCCAGAGAGGGTTGGTTCCCTTACTAATCAAAAATTGGTGTCAAGCTTATGGATAGAAATTAACAGAAAGATATGGGAAATATGGTTGTAAGATAGGAAAAGAGAATGGGGATAAACTAACAGCCAAATAAAAAAATCAAGTTTGAATCAGCATATAACAGAAATAATAACACAAGAACCAATCACATATTGCACATAACACTTCCAATTAGCATTTCAAAATTTATTCCTTCATCAAAAAATAAATTCAAATACACAATTTTAACTTATCTAACAAAGGCAATGAATATAGCAAAAATGACATGCAAAAAGCAATCACATACACAAGTGATCCAGGAATCAGTCCAAATTATTTCAATTGATGCAAAAATTAAAACTCAAAGATTTTTTTTAGCAAAATGTTCCCCCCTTCTTACATCAAGTTTTTTAGTTTTTATAGAGGATTTCACCTCTAAAATTAAATAAGCATTAAATAATATGGTGGTAAACTATTGCTTGGTCAGCGAAAAAAATCTTTTCGGGAACAACAACAAACAAATCAACTAATGCCTTGGGAAGAGACCAACAATTTCATCACATGGCATATCGAGACTTAGTAGGAATCATCGACCAAATTTTAATCTCCATGACGGTGCCTCAAAAATGAACATCTACCACAATGAATGGTACCTTGAAATCAACAGGATCACACTAGCATCAAAGGTGCAGCATTTAATTTTGGCCACTCTTCAACAATAATTTAGGATATTTTACTTTCTTTACCCCATGAATTGAATCTGCCAATCCTTGGTTTTCCAAAAATGATTTGCACTGAAAGCATGGAAGAAATGAGTGTCACTTTTGAAATGGACTTTTGCTCAATCTTGCACCCAAAATGATATTTTGCTCGAGTTACATCTAAAATATTTTCACCAAGACATTTCACTCAAAATTTATTTTACTAAGGAATTGGGCAAAAATAGAATCTCGATGTAAAAAGAGGTGAAAATGAATTTCGCTTCTACTTGGGGCGCAAATGGAATTTTTTTGTGCATGGGGAAAAATACCAAAAATATGATTTCGTTGGTGCCTGGGTGAAAATGGAATTTCACTATGCATGGGGTAAAAATGGCATTTCGTTGGTGAAACTACTTAGAAGTGATTTCACTAGCAAAAATGCTAGAAAATGAGTTCGCTAGCAAAAATACCTGGAAGATGTTGCGCTTGGGGGTTTTGCTAGTGAAACTACCAGAAGAGGATTTCACTATGCTTGGAAGAGAAAATACCTTGAGGATGATTTCACTATGCTTGGGAGCGAAAATGCCTAGAGGATGATTTCACTATGAAATTCGTTCTATACTTAGGCAAAATTTGACAAAATTTAAATGTGACAAAAAAACCAACCCGACCATCGTTTTCGCTAAAAACCAAGTGACAATGGTATATTGCTGAAGAAAAGGGTGAAATTGACTTTGACCATTGAAAATGCATAAATCTTGACAAAAATGTCTTATTTATTTTTCTAGAGAAAACATAAAAAGTTAAAGAGGCCAACATCAATGCAAAATTTATGTTTATACTTGGAAGTTTTTACAAAAAAGTTTTAGTGTGGCAAAATTTCCAATACTATGCTGGCATGGATATGATTGAGATACCTTTCTCTAATGGTTGCATTACCCATCAAATAATGTGCACTAATGAGGGCTCTTGGATTTGGTTGATCATACCATAATAAGATCCTAGGTCCTCTCTCGCTAGACTTATACTATCACACCTTAATTTTCCATTACAGTTGATTACACATGGTGGAGGTGAATGCTCTTAATTGAACATCATCAATGAGGTAAGAATTACACATCCTCTAGAATTGCAAATTTGTGAAAATGAAATTCACATAATAGATCCTTTTGTTCTTTTTGACCATGTAAAAATACCTCAACAAAAACTTCTACAGTAGACAGATCATGGGGGAACTCAAAGTAGATTCTCATTACCTCCATCTATAATTCCACTCTTTTAGAAACAAGTTGTAAATTTGGGTAGGTTATCTGCACTCGACTACCTATTCTACGATGTGGTATAGGTCCCTGATCTTTATCTTTAAAGTTGTTATTTCCTCACTCTATTTCCTAAACTGTTCTTCTAAAGCACATAATGTTGTAAGGTGTCCCTCCAAGTAATGGCATCACCTCATCCACCTTGATATTGTTGCATTATGAGCATTTAAGGTGACCATACCCTATGGAATAACAACAGTCAGATGAGGGACTAGAATTTCCAAAGGTTTAGTTTGTGTTGCTCTTTCTATAAATTGTTCAATATTCACTATCTCAATGATGTCCAAGGTTCAAACCCCACTTTGTATGAGAGGACTAGGGCCCCTTATAAAAACATGTGTAAAAAAAAAAAAAGTTGTAAGCTTACTGTAGTGGTAAGGGCTTTGGCTTCTCTTTGAGAGGTCCAAGGTTCAAACCCCACTCAATATGAGGGGACCATGACCCCTCATAAAAATATGTGTAAACTCATTGAAAAATGATAACCTATTTAAGTGCAATTTTTTGCTCTATTTCAAGTTGTTCTAGTGCATCCTGCTATGTGAAAGTTGCTAGAAAAAAATTCCAACAAAGTAGTACTTTTTGGCCACCTAGAAATTTTAGGAAAGCTAACTTTTTTTGCTAGCTAGAAAAATGCAATTTTTGTCCTTTTTCAGATACCTTTTGAAGCCCAATACTTAATGGAATTATTACAAAAAAATAATCATAGAATCAAATATGAAGTTCCAATATAATGAACTCAATAAAGATAAGAATAACAGAGAAATAACTCAGAAATACTCATAGAATAATCACAGATAAATGCTCACAAAAATATTGAAAATGATATAGAAGAAATGTCTACTAATGAATGCAATAAGTAATACATTTTTATACCAATTACAATTCTTAGTCACAAATATATAATAGTATGTGACTCCTAGTATGGTGCACTCTTGACATTCACTCTTCTTTGTAACTCTTCACTTTCCTATTCTAATAATACATGTGCACTCTTACATAATGGACACTTTTGCACACTTACACTCACAACACTTGCACACATAATTACATGACACTTGTGCATTTCTTGCACATTATTATATTACATGAAATATAAACTCACACTCTAATCTAAGACACACACCTAATCTAATATTGTACCAAGGTGGTACATTGGCATGTACCAAATAATGTAATATTCTCCAACATCCCCTTGTATTACATTATTTGGTTATTGAAGACTTTAGTCTTCAATACAGTCTTTATCTTTCAATTTACTTTGCATTGTATACCTCCTTTATCTTGATCAGGTTCCTTTTCTTCTTGCTTATCTTCTTCTTTGGTTTCAGCTTCATGTTCTTTAGTTTTTATGTTTTCTTGAACTATCTTATTATCATTAGATTCTTGTAAAAGAATTTTACTTTTGCCTTTGTTCTTTATATCACACGTCTTCTTTGGTATAGTGTCTTCTAAACATTCACTTAAAATATCATGATAAGATCCTAAATTAGATGAACTTGATGTAGTAATATTACATGAAGAATAAAATATCTTTTCTAGAAAGGATTCATCTATTTTTGCTTTCCTCTTGAGAGATTCAATCAATTCCTTTTATTTCATGCTTTCTTCTTTGTAATATTTGAGTGTCAACAATGCCATATATAATATGCTACCAATATCCAAAGGAATTAGAATATTATATTTTCCATTATCAATTGTTTCAATAATCCTAGCATGTAGATAATATTCCAAAGTTTCAAATCTTTCTTCTATTGCTTCATTATAGATCAATTTTGAAGCTAGATCTAAGTTTCCTTCAGTTTTTGTAAGCAAATTTTTTATTCCAATTTTTATGAAATTTTCCCTTTCCTTTATAATTATATTTTCCATATCATTATCCATTGAGTTCTTGAATGTAGACATCCTTTTGACTCCCTAGTTTGTGAATAATAAATATTTCAAGTTTCTAAAATTTTCAAAAACCTTTGATGTTGAATTCCTTATAACTCCCTAATTAATTAGAAACTATAAAACTAAGAATTTTGCAAATATAGTTTTTCTATGTTTGATGTAGAATACCTTATCTCTCCACAATTAAATTTTTTGCAAATATTCTAAGATTTTTGAATTAAAATAAAGCTTTCACTACTTATCTCTCCAAGAAAAATGCTTAAAAAATAATTAAAAAACTTATTATTCTAAAAACACACTTATCACTCCAAAATAATCTTTAGAAAACCTTTAAAAACCAAAAAAAAAATTAACTCCTTATCACTCCACTAAAATTTAGACAAATCAAAAATTAATTTAATTTATCCAATAAACCCTAATTTTACCTCCTTGAAAGGCGCTGCTTCAAATGGTGACTTTTCGTTGGCAAGTTCAATAATGTTTTTGTTGTGCTTCCTGACTTGAGAATGTGAGAATTAGTTGGAAGATATTTACATGGACCTCTATCTGAATTCTTCTGAAACAGTTTTTCAAGCTTCTGTCCTTCACCTTCTATTCTTCTATGTGTCACCTTGGCTCTACCTATGGAAAATTCGATTGGATTTCCAAATGTTTGTAACATTCAGCTTTCTTGGGTGCATGCAAATGAGACATTTCACTGACATTGGCTATACTGAGCATTAGACTTTCCAACACTTAGCTTCTACCAAGTGGCTCTTAGTCTTGCACTTCAACCAATGTTCAATTTGCTAACCTTGTGTGCTTCTCCAATGCTTGGAATTCATCTTCACTTTTTCACCTTCCTCTGACACTTCAACGCTCCTTTCTTGAGTGTAACAGATGGCATCTCAGTGCTCCTATCGAAATGCGACCAGTGATGTTCCAATAATCCTCCTTTGGACTATGATAGGCAGTTTTTTAGTGCTCCTTATGGACTATGACAAACTTTGTTCCAATGCCCTTATTTGGACTATGATGGGTGACATTTTTGTGCTATGTTTAGATGCTCCTCTTTTTAACTGTGAGACACTACTTTTAGGTGTTCTTCTATGGCTATGTAATGGCACTAAGAAATGATATTGCATCATCCTTGTTACATTCAGCTCTGAGGACTAGGCGATGCTTGTATTCTTGATGTCTTTAGTGTAGCTCTAATTAAGACTATGTCTTTATCCTATTGCTATACCCCTTCATGCACTCTCTTATGTTCTTTATATGTCTACGTTGCTAACTTTATTTTGTAGATGTAGGCTTCATACTTTAATGTAGGTATAGAATACTTTAAAACTTGCACTCCAAACTCCTATGATGTGTCTTTTGAATAGCAATCACACTTTTTCTTACACAAATTAAATATTACAACATTGCCTTTACTTATTACATTGTTTTCATATCATAGAATATGGCATTACAGATAGATCCTTCGAGTATTGGATGGATGGCAGTGCTTGCACTCTAAAATTTACCTTGACTACAGTCTTCTAATTCTACAAATGCTTTCAACCTTCAAGTTTACGCTTGTTGTATTTGAAATTTAGCTTGCTGCCTTTGGACATTAACTTGTCCAAATCTATCCTTTGTTCATAATTTATCCTTTCACTTTGATCGAATTTAGTTGCCTTCTATATGACTTAATCATATGAGCAATGCAGTGATCTTGTTGTCTTCCTTTGTTGTCCTTATTGCAAGTGCAAGTGCAGGTGCAAGATACTCATGCATTATATCACTAGTGCAGGGTGCTCTCCAATATTAAACTCATACTATGTTGTCCTCTTGAATACCCACAACCATTAATCCTTTAAACTTCTTTTTTTTTGTGGAAAACATCCCAAAAGGGATGCCACTTTCGGGTAAGACCCAAGGAGGCAGGGGTATCCATTCCGCCAAAAACGCCCAGGACTCGGACCTAGCCTACCACCTTTGACATACTCAAGGAGCAAACAAACACACAAAACCAAATTAAAAAAAGTAAATAACAACAAAAATAATAAAATAAAATAAAAAACATGCTCCTTGAGTGTGTCAAAACCAAAAGCACAACCAAACACGCACAATAAGATAAAAGAAACCACAACACAAACCACATAGAAAAACACAAGAACCACATAACAAAACACAAACAAGACAAAAACAACAGAACACTACAAAGACATAACCCAAAAAAAACATGAAAAATAAACACAACCAAAACCTAAAAAATAAAATAAAAATAAAAACAACCAACAACAGACAATAAACAAAAACAAAAAACATAGAAAACACTCACACATAAAAAAATGAAATAACACAAACAAAGAGAAACCCAAGAACAAGAACGAAAAAAACACAAGAACAATAACAAAAAACATAAAAAAAAAAACAAAACAACAAAAACACAAGAACAACAAAAAACAACACAAAGAACACAAAAACAAAACAAAACAAAAGAACCCACCCACCTTAAAAAACTAAACAAAAAAACAAAGAAGACAAAAGAAAAAAAATGAACAAAACAATGACCTATCTAGACCAGAAGACTATTAATGCAAGAATCAACAGAGGAAACAAAATAAAGAATAGAATGAGCTAGGGAACTAAAAAAAACTGAATGAACCAAAGAGAAACAAAAAAAAAACAAGAAGAAACTAGGTACCTTCAAAACTGGAGCCATCCAAAGAAATGATAGAAAGAAGAGCTTCCCTAATTTGAGAAGCCCACCATATAGGAGGGTGGCCATAACAAGTAAGATCACCTTTGTCCAAAGCCCAATTAGCTAAAGCATCAGCACTCTTGTTTTGATCTCTGACCACATGATTGTAATCAACTTTCAAAAATCCCATCTGGATTAACTGAATCTTCTCAATAATTCTTTTTATTCTCCAATCCACCTTATGATTCTTAGAAGGAGTCTTCAAGAGATTAATCATAAGTTGAGAGTCAGACTCAACTAACACCTTTTCCCATCCAACCTTAGTAGCCTCCTGAAGGCCTCTAAGGATACCATACCCCTCAGCAAGGTTATTGGAAAGAATACCCAAATTCTCAACAAAAGTAAAAACCAGGGAGCCATCTGAAAGTCTACCAATTCCTCCCACACTGGCTTTTCCAGGGTTCCCTCTAGAGGCTCCATCAGTATTGACTTTTCCAAAATCCTTAGGAGGAGGTTGCCAATTTCTAGTCCTATCCATCTTACTAATACTCACATTCCCTTTAAGTTGGTTGCCCTTAGAAGGTTTAATCTTCAATCTTTGCATCACTTGATCCCATCTTTGGTGGGAGTTTTGGGGGTGATTAAGGAGTTGATGGACTGATTCAACTAAGTTGGCTATGGTCTTTTGCCAAATATAGTGAATATCCTTCCTATCTTGATTAAAAATTTGGTTGTTCCTTTCATTCCAAATATTCCAAAGAAGAATGGTAGAACCCATCCAAACTAATCGCCTAATAAAATGATCAACACCCTCTTGATTAGGCCAATCCCTCCAAAGTTGTTCAAAAGTGAAAAAATTGGACCACTTGTAAGCCAAGTAAAGTTGCCATTCTCCTCCATAGCTCAGAGGCTAAAGTACACTCAATAAAAATATGGTTGATATTTTCTACATTCTCTTCACACATTTCACATCTAAAAGGGCCATGAAAACCACGCTTCATAAGTTGCTCACAAGTAAGCACCCTACGATGCAATAAAAGCCAATTAAAGAACCTCACCTTAGGCCAGAGCTTTTGAGCCCACAATTGAGAAAATATGTCAGAAGAATGGTTGGGATTATTATGGCATAAGGTCAAATAACCTTGAGCAACTGAATACTCACCCTTAGTAGTGTTGTTCCATCCAAAACAATCTTTTTCATGGGACCAAGAGAGGGATCTCATATGAAGGATGCCTTGGATATCTTGTCTTTGCCTTTCTAGGATTTGAATAGGCTAGTCCTCAATAGGGATCCAATATCTACCAACCTTTGAATTACCAGTATGGTACCGACGATAATTAGCCACCTTTATCCAATTAGCTCGGTGAAGCTCCTCCATCCAAGGCCTCCAATCGGGAAACTGAGTTATCAAAGGCTTGTGACCATCCCAAGAATAAGTCCAAAAATTTGCATGTTGACCATTATGAATGATCCAAAATAATTTTTTCTTTATCAAATCCTCACCAGTCTTAAGAACTGCTAAAATGGGAGAACCTTTGGTAGGAAGTTGATAGCGAACAAGGTCTTCAGGACTTTTGTTCTCAGCATATTTAGCATGGAGATTATTGGCCCAAAGAGCATTGGGGTTATGCAACATCCTCCAATATAATTTAGCAGCTAAAGCTTTGTTGTTATTAATTGAATACCGGAATCCTAACCCCCCTTCACTCTTAGGAAGACATAAAGTATCCCATTTCACCAAGGCCCATTTTCTTTTCTCCTTAGTACCACTCCAAAGGAAACGATGACTGATTTGATCCAATTCTCGAAGAACAACCTTTGGGATATTCAAAATGAAAGAAACATAAATAGGAATAGCTTGAAGGACTGATTTTACCAAGGTGATTCTACCCCCAGAAGAAAGCCACTTGTTGGTCCACTTTCCAATTTTCTTCTTGACTTTGTCCAACAACCAATTCCAATATTTATTTTTCTGCCTTTGAATATTTATGGGAATACCTAAATAAGTGATTGGAAGAGAGGTCTTCTTATATCTTAATTTATCCAAGACCATGGATTCCTGTCTAGCAGAGTAGTGAAAGAAAATAACTTTAGATTTGTCTTCATTGATCAACTGCCTAGTAGCCTTAGAAAAATAGCTAATGATTTGCTTAATATTAGAAGCTTCCTTAAGTGTAGCTTTACCTAAAAGGGTAGAGTCATCCACAAATTGAAGATGAGAGATAGGTCTAGCTCCATGAGCAATGGTAACTCCCTCAAGGGTTTTGTTTTCCCTCTTTTTGGTTATAGTCCTACCCAAGCATTCAACAAGAATGATGAATAAATAAGGGGATAGCGGGTCACCTTGCCTAATACCTCTGGAAGCTGGGAAATACTTGAGAAGGCCTGCCATTGATAAGAACTAAGTAGGAAACTGAAGAGATACATCCCATAATCCAATCCATCCAATCCTTAGAGAAACCAAATTGCCTCAAAACTTTGATAAGGAAGTGCCAATCCACTCTGTCATAAGCTTTGGATAAGTCTAACCGGATGAACATAGAAGGAGAATTTTGCATATCCATGGAATGGATGGCTTCTGAGCAAGAACTATCTCATCTACTATTTGACGTCCTTCCACATATCCCCCTTGCTCTGGGGAAATAATCTTATGCAAAAGAGGCTTCAACCTTTCTGCCATGATTTTAGTAATAATTTTGAGAAGAACATTACATAAAGCAATAGGTCTAAAAGCTGAGATATGATCAACCTCTTGAGCTTTTGGAACAAGAGTAATATAAGTTTTATTGATAACCTTCAAAATTTCTTTGGATTTCTTGGCTTCTTCCACCACCTCTAATAAATCAACATGAAGGATATCCCAGAACTCTTGGTAGAACTCAATAGGAAAACCATCAGGACCTAGGGTTTTCCATTTTTGCATTTTAAAAACTACTTGTTGAAGCTCATTGATAGTAACAGGAGCAGTCAAAATAGAGTTCTCCTCAGAAGTGATAAGAGAAGGGATTGCTTGAAGAACATTTTGTTGTGAAGTTGAGTCAAGAGGAGTAGCAGCAAAAAGATTGGAAAAGTAATCAACAACAATAGAGTTCATGCCATCCCAAGTATAAACAACATCTCCAGAATCTGATTTTAAGGAAGAAATAAAGTTGTGAGATCTTCGAGCTAGAAGAGATTTGTGGAAGAAATTTGTGTTTCGATCTCCTTCTTTGAGCCATTGAATTCTAGATTTTTGCTTCCATAAGATTTCTTCTCTTTTTTCCCATTCCTCTAACTGAGTTGTGAGTTTAATTTCATCTACACTTCTCTTCTCTGTGAGGCCATCTAAATGGATTTTCTTATTCAAATTTTCAAGATGAGCAATAACTTCATGTTTTTTTTTTATGAACATCCCCAAACTCTTTCCAGTTCCAAGTCTTGATTTTGGATTTAATGTATTGTAGTCTTTTGGCAAAATAGAACATCTTAGTCCCATGCCTAGGTTTACCTTCCTTCCACCATTGTTGCACACGAGGTCTGAAGGAAATGTCTCTAAGCCACATTAATTGAAAACGAAAAGGAGAGAAACTCACATTGGTTTTCCACATTTCCACCATGATCGGCCAATGATCCGAACCAGCATTATTAAGAGTCTTCACTTTAGGAATGTGACCATGGATTAAGAAATTTTCAGAGAGCAAAAACCTATCCAATCTCTCCATTATACAAGCTAAGCCTTGCCTTCTGTTAGACCAAGTCATAAGGCCATTATCTGGTTGGATATCCACAAGATGGAGGTTTGCAATATATTCGCTCATGAGGTTAGTACTTTTGTCCAAATTTCTATTTCCCCCCCTTTTCTCATCCAGAGAGAGGATGGTATTGAAATCTCCTTCGATCAAGATCCAAGCTTTAGGAAAATGAGAGATAATATGAGTAATATCCTTCCACTATCTTCTTTTTTCCTCCAAAGAAGTCGGGGCATAAACAGTAATGCAGAGCATAATCTGGTTGGAATGTCTACTTTGAATAGCTATAGCCAACAAACCCAAACTTCCAACCATATGGTGAATAACTACCTCTTTTGGGTCCCAAAGACAAGCAATGCCACCCGAAGTCCCTTGGGAACTGAGGGAAACCACTTTTCCATATGGCCAAATTTTATTGGCAATTAAGTCCATATCCTCCATTGACATCTTTGTTTCTTGAAGGAAAACAAGATGTGGATGATTTATCTGAATCATTCTTCTAATTTCATTTTGTTTTGAAAGACTCCCTTTGAGTCCTCTAATATTCCAAGTGATGATCTTCATTAATACCAAGGCTAAAAATGTTGGGAAGGGCATTAATCTTACCTTCCTCTACAAGATTTTCACCTTCTTTTACCATATGATATTGATTGGTCTTGCGACCTACTTTTTGATTAGAATCCATCTTCAAATTTTTTTCCCTGTTTCTTGACTTATTCCAATTGAATCTGAGATGGCTTCTAACCTTGAAGAATGCTCATACACGACCAAAATTTTACTAGATGGTTCAATGGAGTCTATATTGGGACCTGCATTATTTGAAGTTTTGACATTTGAAATATTGTTTTTCTTGTGTAAATTTTCTCCTTTTTTTCTGTTGAAAACCTTTGATTTGTTGGTTTGTCTCTGAGTTCTTTCCTTCATATTTAAATTGTGTTTCTAAGATTTTAGTTTCCATTATTTCCTCTTCCTCACTTGGGACATCATTTGTGGAAAGGATTTCAAACATATTAGCAAATGACTTTGATTGATCCTTCATTACTCATTTTTTCTGAGTGTTCTTCTTCTTAGGTATTTGGAAACTTGCTGAGTTTATATCTTCTTTCTTTTGATCGGGAATTTTATTTGGGCAAGCACTGGCCAAATGACCATATTCATGGCAAATTCTACAACGAAAAGGAATGTTCTCATAGTCCACTACTTGCTCCCAAGTGTCTTCCCCAAATTGTAATGTGATCTTTTTAGGTAGGGGTTTGTCAAAATCCATTAAAACACAAATTCCGAGCATAAATAATATGTTCAAAATTTTGAGTACAATCAGGGAGTCATCATAAAAGTTCCTAAAGAGTTTCCAATTGAAGAAAAAATAGTAGGATTCCAAAATTCAATAGGGAGGCCAAAGAGTCTAACCCACACGGGAGCTATAGAAGGCATCTCTTCTTCGGCTTTAAATTTAGTATGCTAGGGCTTCATGAAAAGCCCTGCCCTTCCAAAAAACCAAGGACCCCCTTGAAAAGTTTTCTCTCTATCTTCATTATTAGCAAATAAAACAAGAAAATAACCATTTGGATAAATAGAGATTTGTAACTCACCTTTAGTTTTCTAGCTTTTTGTAGCCCAGACTTTGAAAGCAGATAGACTCGGACGAAAACCCACGAACCGAAAAATTAGTCCTCTTTTTTCCAAATCTTCAATGCCAATCTGAATGTTACCCATATCAAGCTTAACAATAGGAGTTCCATCAGCTGCTTTAAGACATCCTGACTCCATTTTCCTGGGATCAATCTTAGGCATTCTTAGAGGTTTATGAGAAGCCCTAATATTGATATTAGCATTGGGTTGAGGTTGTCCACCACGAAGGGCATCCCTAAAATTCATTTTTGGGACTGAGTCTTCAGTAGAATTATTTTGTGGGTGCACCTTAGCACCAGATTCACTTGAGATATGAGCCATTTTTTGATCAACTGCTTGAAACTTATTTTGTGGTCTCTTTAATCCTTGCCCTAGACGTCGTGGAAAGGTATGGTTTTCACTTTTCTTTTGTGCGGCAAATTGGAAGCCGTTGTCACTCAAGTTCACAGTATGATCTGTTGAAAGACAAATTTCTAACCCATCTTGTATCCCCTGCAACATTTCTTGCTAAAATATTGAGCATAAACCACAAAAATATTGGCCGCTAGGGCCTAAAGGCCCTAAAAACCAACCTCTAGAGCTACTTGCACTCAACCCAGATGAAACCCTCACATAGCCGCTTGCCAAATATATCATTCACACATAGGGATGTTCTAGGATCTGTGTTGCTCCAAATGATATGAAAATTGGTGGAGACATTCTAGGGTTTTTCAGGCATCTACCCTCAAAATTTCAGCTCAATCCGAGTTTGGATGAGTGAGATATGGCCAAAACGAGTTCAGCAGTTTTGGTAGTCCTGCGAAAAACATCTAATCCTCCCAAGATTGATTATCAACCTACTTTTTGATGAATTTGAAAGGTAGAATTTTTGTTTAATTTGAAAGATAAGATAATAAATCCTTTAAAATTCTTAAAAATACACTTAATCACCTTTAATATGCAGCATTTTCTACCTTGTATATGATTCCAGACTTCTTTATTCAAATATATTATTGAACAATATTTTTCTTTAAATATTCTCAAACTTAATGGGCGAATACTTTACTATGCCTTCAACTTTGCTAGTGCTCTCTGGCTACTCTTGAATCTATCTTTAATATTTGTTGTTTTGACTTCTTTACTTCTTATAGCTCCTTTGAACCTTAATTATTCCCCTTGTGCTCAATTTAATTCTAAGCATTACTTATTTATATCTTTGGGCTTATCGTTGAATGGTGATGATTGTCCCAATCTTGGTGTAAGCAATCCTTCTAGAGTTCTTTTATCTTTATCTTCTTTCTCTCTTAAATATCTCTTCTTGTCTTCAAGGTTGTTCTTCTAGATTTTAATATGTTTCTTCATTAAATATATTACCTTCTTGAGCTTCAAGACTTCTTATTGTGATGCTATTGTAACGCTTCACTTACTTGTGGCAATACCATGAATGTTGCCTTGTGTTCTCTAAACTTGTTCTTTTTCTTTAACGATGCCCTTGTGGATTTCAAATTCTACATTTCTCTTTTTTTGTCCTAAATTCTCTGACTTTGTTGTCCAATGTGGACTTCTAATATGTTGTCCTCTATGTGCTATGTGTTGTCTTTTAACTAGGACTATCCTCAAGACTTTATATTATCTTGAAGTCTTTTTGAAGTCTTCTTGCTACCTTCAAGTTTTTCTTAATGGTCTCTTTTCTTGCTAAGGACCAATAAACCTTTATCAAGGACCTTTTCCAATAGGTCTTCTTCTCTATATTTAATATTTAGTAGGACCTTCTTCTTGGGTCTCTAAATCTGCCTTCAATGAGGCTTCTCTTCTAGAGTTTCCAAACTCTTATCAATCTCAAGGTCTATCTTTGAGACCTGAAACTATATTGTAGATTGACTTATATTTTAAATAAATTTTTGGAATAGATAAACTTAATCTATCTAAAACTTTTCAATAATGACCAACTTTTCTTCTTGAGTTGGTTCTCTAAAATTTGTATCCTTAATCTTCATTGGTTGTTCTTCAACCTAGTGGTAAAACTTCTCTTCACTGGTTTTCCTTCAACTAGTGGTATTAATTCTTGGCTTCACTGGTTTTCCTCCAACCCAGTGGAAATACCTTAACTTCACTGGTCTTTCCTTAGCCAGTGGAAATGTCCTTGGACTATTTACAACTTTTAAAAACATGTGCAAGTAAACTTGTTGTGGCTCTGATACCACTGATAGATTTTGAAGCCTAATACTTAATGGAAATATTACAAGAAAATAACCATAGAATCATACCTTAACTTCACTAGTTTTCCTCCAACCCAGTGGAAATACCTTAACTTCACTGGTCTTTTCTTAGCCAGTGAAAATGTCCTTGGACTATTTACAACTTTTAAAAAACTATGCAAGTAAAATTGTTGTAGCTCTGACACCACTGATAGATTTTGAAGCCTAATACTTAATGGAAATATTAAACAAAATAACCATAGAATCATATATAAAGTTGCAATATAATGAACTCAATAAAGATAATAATAACATAGAAATAACTCATAAATATGAATAATCACATAGAAATGCTCACAAAAATACAAAAAATAATATAGAATAAAGGTCTATTAATGCATACAATAAGTAATGCATTTTTTATACCAATTACAATGCGTAGTCATAAATATATAATAGTATGTGACTCCTAATATGGTGCACTCTTGACCTTCACTCTTCTTTGTAACTCTTCACTTTCTTATTCTAAGGATACATGTGCACTCTTACATAATGGACACATGTGCACACTTACACTCACAACACTTGCACACATAATTGCATGACACGTGCATTTCCTACACATTATTACAATACATGAAATGTAAACTCGCACTCTAATCTAAGGCACACACCTAATCTAATATTGTACCAAGGTGGTACATTGGCTTGTACCAAATAATGTAATATTCTCCAACATTTTTTACATGTGGAACAGGCTAAAAAAATGCAATTTTTGTCCTTTTTTTGCCATGTAGACCAAGCTGACAAAAAACATTATTTTTATCTTCGTTTTCTTTGTCATGTGGAACTAGCTAGAAAAATACAATTTTGTGATTCTTCTACCATGTGGTGGCTGTAAAATGTATAGTTTCACATTTTTTTTGCTCCTAATTTTTTGGCACGTTATTTTTTATGTCAATTTTTGTGCATATTCTAACAATAGACTATTCTAGAGCACTTTGGTAGTAGACTATTCTAGCATATTCTGGCAATAGACTATTTTGATACATTATGGCAACATACTGTTCTAGCACATTCTAGTACATGGTCTCATTCCAAAGCACTGTTTTATGATAATAAATGCTAGTTGTGGGAGGTGCTTTTAGCCATCATGGATCTAACAAGATCTGACATTTGATAAATTTCTTACACATAATAAATGATTTTTTATGTTTGATTTCATAAAATTCAATAAATGATTATATAACCTTGGATGTAAATTGTGGTCCCTAATCTAAAATGATAAAGCGTGGGGTACCAAATATTTGAAAATTTTGGATATAAAAAAAATAAACTACCTTTTCTTCACGAGCATGTTTGAAAGCATGTACTTCATCCCACTATATCATATAATCAGTGCACACTAGAATGTGTTGCTTTCCTTGAGAAGGTGGGTCAAGGGGTACAATAAAATATAGCCCTCATCTATCAAATGGTTCTAAAACCACTTGAGATTGTATTGGAATTTAATTTGTTGTGGTTGGATTACCCATTCGTTGGCATGAATCACAATGTCATATATATTTCTTTACATCTCGATGAAGTGATGGTCGATAATAGCCTACACCTAAAAAAATTTGAATGGTGCATTTTACTAATTAATATACTCATGTTGGTTCATAATGACATGCATGAAGGATGTCATACACCTCATTTTTTCAAATACATCAACATAAAATATAATCAGATCCACATTTAAATAGTAGACCATTAATCCACTTGAATGATGAGATTTTTTTAATTAAATGTTATCTTTTCTTAGGAGTAAAATAAGGGGGAACCTTCCCATTGCTAGATATTTGTCAATATCATAAAGCCATGGTGATTGTACTAAGATTACAAATAATATTTCATCAGAAAAAGGAATCCTCTACTTGCTCATCTTCACCTGTGATATTTAGTCTTGATAAGAAATCAGCTACTACATTAGCTATGCTAGGTTTATCGACCATAGTTATGTCAAAATCTTGTAGTAGTAGTAACCATCATATTATTCATCCACTAACCAATGGTTTATTTGTGAGGTATTTAATTACAATGTGATCAACATGAACAAACACTTGATACCTAGTAATATAGTGATGAAATTTATTAATGGCATATACCACTGCTAAGAATTTCCTTTTAGTAGTAGCATAATTTTTCTTAGCTCTTGTCAAGTTTTTTCTAATGTAATAGATGGTGTAATGCTTTCTATTTTCTACTTGGCCCAAAGCTTCCCTAATTGTAGTTTTGGATGCATTGGTTTAGATGTGAAATGGAAGTTTTCAATTTAGACCTCATAACATAGGTGGAGTAGTTAGATTTTCATTTAATGTTTCAAATGCAATTTGACACTTCTCCATCCAATTGAATTCAGAATATTTAGTCAATAAGATAAACATGGGACTTGCGATTGTACTGAAGTTCTTAATAAAATGATAATAGAAATCAATGTGACCCAAAAACTTCTAAAATTTGTTTGAGTTTGAGGTGAATGCAAGTTTTTAATAATATCTATCTTCGTAGGATCTACTTGTATTCCTTTAAATGATATATGGTCTCCAAGAATAATGCCTTCATCCATCATCATGAAATATTTCTCAAGATTTAGGGCTAAATTGTAGATTTCACAATGGGTTAATACTATATTAAGATTTTCAAAGGTTTCATCAAAATTTGCACCACATACTGTGAAATCATCCATGTAGATTTCAATGCAATTATTGGTCAAGTCGAAGAAAATAGTAAGAACAACTCATTAGAAACTTGTCAGAACATTGTAGAGCCTGAAAGATAAAACTCGATAACCAAGAGTTCTCCATGGGCAAGTGAAATTTATTTTATCTTGATCTTCAGGAGAGACCTAAATTTTATTGTATCACTAAATCCATCAAGAAAACAAATATACTTTTTTCCAACAAGTGTATCTAACACTTGATCTATGAATGGTAATGGAAAGTGGTCTTTGCATGTGGATTTATTTAATTCTCGATAATCAACACACAAATATTACCATTTTTCTTTGGAATGATAACCAATGGGGAAACCCATAAATTGTTAAAATAAGGTAAATGAATCTTACTTCTAATAATTGTTTCAATTCCATCTTTAACAATGTCATGTAGAGAAGGATTCAATCTCCTTTGTGGTTGTCTTATAGGTTGAACATCCTCAATATAAATATGGTGAGTACATGTGTCTGGATGAATTCATGTCATATATTTGTATTTCTATGCAAAAGTATTGGGATGTCAACTTAACACATTAAATAATTTTACTTCTTGGTCATTATACAGCCAACTATTGTTAGAAATATTGAGTTGTCATTAATGTCAAAGGTAGAAATATCTTCAAGGATGAAATGTTAAGTTGTCATTGATAATAACGACAGAGATATCTTCAAAGGTGATTTCATATGCTTTAATATTTAAATGAAATATTTAAATATTAAATTGGAAGGTTTATATTTAAATAAAAATATTTAAATATATAAAGTTTAAATAAGTGGAAGGTTTATATTTAAATCAAAACATTTAAATATATAAAAGGTTAAAAAATTTAAATCTGCATGGGCCGACCTCCTTGAGCGCACCATACAAAAGAGAAGTGGAAAATTCAAATATTCAAATAATGGGTAGACCTCCTTAGGCGTGAATGACAAAAATCATATTAATATAAGGCCATTAATTCACTTTGGCTATGGCATGAAATTTGAATATATCCTTCGTGTGGAGAGCGAGCAACGGGTAGAAGACAAGGGAGGAGAGGAGCACAAGTTTGGTGGAGTAGCAGCGATCGAAAGAAGACTTTAAATATTTATTTATACCACTTTGATCTCAACTGGATGGTTAGCCCAACCGGTTACCTAGCTCGTATTGGAGCGTTGCGATGCAGAAGGTCTAAAGGTTGAATCCTCTCGGTGCCTGTTTTGTTGTATTTTGTTGTTTGAAATAGTGCAAAGAAGGAGCTATATATTTTATGGTGTTCCTTTGGTTTCATCCACTAGGTTAGCCCAATAAATTGCCTAGCCTGAGCTAGGGCATTACGATGCAGAATATTAGAGGGTCGAATCTCTTCAACACCCGTTTTGCTGAAGCATTTGGATAGCGCAACGAAGGAGTTAAATATATTATTGTACCTTTTGATTTCATCTGTTGTGCCAGATCAATTGGTCACGAGCCTTTGTTAGGGTGTTGCGCTTCTAGAGGTCATAAGATCTAATCTTATCCGTAGTTGTGCAAGGTAAGGGTAAAGTTTTTTTTTTGTAAATTAATTAAAAGGGAGATATAAGGGTCATGGTGTTAGTATAAAGTTTTATTTTTGCAAAATAATAAAAGGGAGATATAAGGGTCATATTGTTATTATAAAGTTTTATTTTTACAAATTATAAAAGGGAGATATAAGGGTCATGTTGTTAGTATAAAGTTTTATTTTTACAAATTATAAAAGGGAGATATAAGGGCCATGTTGTTAGTATAAAGCTTTATTTTGTAAGTTCTAAAAGGGAGATATAAGGAGTTAATTTTAAGATTTATTGTGTATGTTTTTAAAAGAAGTGATAAGGTTTTAAAGTGGTTTATTTGATATTTAAAATCAAGAAGGAAAAATAGAATTATTGACCAGATTTGTAAAGCACATGCAAGAGGAAGATCATAATTATTGAGGCAGATTTGGAGGGCATGGATTTGAAACAAGTCAAGGCTTAAAGGAATAGAGTAAGAGGATTAAGTGCACATATTCACCCAAGAATTCAATTAATAAGGAATGATAATTCAGCCATTTCAATAAGAAGAAAAAGTGCACATGATAGTGGAAGAAGAACAAGGTATTAGCATCTCCAAGTCAACACACAAGTAAGTTATCTAAGCTAGAATTGAGCTACCTTTAAAATGTAATAAATGTGAGATATGTGGAAGCGACAGACTTAATGAATGTGAAGAACATATTGGCCATTTGAAGCTTACTACATTAGTGCATATTATTCTTTATATATTCATGAATATAAACTATTTCTGAGTAGAATATGTTTGAATTGTGTTTAATTGAAGAAAGAAAAGGTAAAGAACTTGATGCCATTATCAAGCAAGTTTTGGAACATATTTAAGAAGTGTTTGTGAGCTGGTTTTGGAGAAAATTTGAGAAGTGTTTGTAAGCAGGTTTTGGAGCATATTTGAGTAGTATTTGTGAGCAGGATTTTGGAGCATATTTGAGCAGTGTTTGTAAGTAGTTTTTGGAGCAGATTTGAGCAGTGTTTGTGAGTAGGTTTTGGAGTAGATTTGAGCAGTGTTAGTAGATTTTGGAGAATATTTGAGCAGGTTTTGTGAGCAGGTTTTGGAGCAGATTTAAGCAAGGGGATTGGTGTCCACAAACTTGAGCAAGGAGATTGGTGTCTCCTATGGATTGGTGTCCATGAACTTGAGCAAGAGGATTGGTGTCTCATGTGTATTGATGTCCATAAACTTGAGGAAGGGGATTGGTGTCTCCTATGGATTGGTGTCCACAAACTTGAGCAAGGGGATTGGTGTCTCCTATGGATTGGTGTCCACGAACTTGTATAGATGATTGGTGTCTCCTATGGATTGGTGTCCATGAAATTGTATAGGGGATTAGTGTCTCTTGTGGATTGGTGTCCATGAACTTGTATAGGGGATTGGTGTCTCCTGTGGGTTGGTGCCCACAAAATTTATTGAAGAAATATATAAGCAATATTTTATCATGGTTTTCTCTCGAGAGGGTGTTTCCATGTAAAATATTTGTCTCTTATGTGTATGGTGATTTGTGCATTATTTCATTATTGCATTAATATTATTTGAGGTTGCTTTGGAAAGAAAAGAGAAAAGTTGTATCTTATACTATTCACCCCCCTCTTAGTATAAGCTTGTGTTCTTCAATTGGTATCAGAGCGGGTTCCTTCATGAAAGCCTAATAGCTTGAAGAAATATCTTACAAGAACACACATGGCTATCCAAGAAGGTTTTTCATCAAATAGGGAACCACTGTTTGATGGACTAACTATGATTTCTAGAGCATAAGGATGTAGACTTATTTGATGGCACATGGTTATGATATATTGCAATTCATTGGGGATGGGTTCACACAACCTACAACTCCTCCCATGGATAGAGATGGCAAGAAACTATTTGAAAATAATGTTAGGGCAATGAATGCAATATTAAGCAGGTTATGTGAATCAAATTTTGTGAAAGTCATGCAATGCACCTCAAAAAAAGAAATATGGGACAAGTTACAAAGAACATATGAAGGGGACGACAAGGTTAAAATGGTAAAACTTCAAACCCATAAGAGGAAGTTTGAAGATTTGAAGATGAAATATAAGGAAGATATTGCCAAGTATCTACTCTGAATTGATGAGGTTCTCAACACCATTCGTGGACTTGGAGAAAATATTGAAGACTCTAAGATTGTTCAAAAAATATTAAGGTCACTTTTGATGAGATTTGATGCAAAGGTTTCAACAATAGAAGAGATGAAGGATCTTAAAACCTTAAGCATGGACAAGCTACATGGAATTATCATAGCCTATGAGATGAGGACTAAAAAATATCAAACATCCAAATGGGAAGCAACATTTAAAGCTTCAAATAAGACAAAGAATAAGGAACCAAAATCAAGTGAAGAATCAAGCAATGGAGAAGAAGCTAACTTTGTGCAAAGGAATAAGAAGGGTCCAAGAAAACACAAAGGTATGCATTATGTGAAATGTTTTAATTGTGGTAACCTTGGTCACTATGCTAATCTCCCATAAGCTAGAAGTAGTAGCACTGAAGAAGAAAATGAACATGAGAAAAAGAAAAAAAAATATCATGAAAATAAAAATAGGCATGGTCAAAACAAGCATGAGAAGAAAATATTTCAAAGACACAAGAAGATTTTTTATGTTGAAGAAGCAAGAAATTCCTCCAGCAGTAATGATGAAAGCCTCTCCGATAGTGAAAGAGAAGAAATCCTATTCTTGGCCATAGAAGAGAAATAAGATGCTCCTGTTTTCAAAGACCAAGAAGAAGAGAAATATTTAGAAAATGAAGAAGAAGCCATGGTTGACATCGAAGAGGAACTTGTTGTT